>JACCHZ010000136.1:577500-1870141 GCA_018907045.1 Wiebesia pumilae | reverse complement strand
GCAGCCGCGTAAACAGACAAACTGCGTATTTTCAACAAGTGCGTATTTTCCACGCAAGTACGTATTTTTTCGACAAGTGCGTAGTTTTTCCACGAATTCAGCCGCGTAAACAGACGCAACTTCGTAGTATTCGACAAGTGCGTATTTTTCCACGCACGCAGCCGCGTAAAACCAGACGCAACTGCCGAAGTTTTTCACAAGGCGTATGTTTCACGCACGCAGCCGCGTAAACAACGCAACTGCGTATTATTCAACAAGTGCGTATTTTTCCACGCACGCAGCCGCGTAAACAAACGCAACTGCGTATTATTCGACAAATGCGTAGTTTTCCACGCACGCAGCCGCGTAAACAGACGCAACTGCGTATTTATTCACAAGTGCGTATTTTCCACGCAAATGCGTAGTTATCCACGAACTCAGCCGCGTAAACGGACGCAACTGCGTATTTTTTAAGAAGTGCGTATTCTCCAGCAATTGCGCAGTTTTCCACGCACGCAGACGCGTAAACAGACGCACCTGCGTATTATTCGACAAATGCGTAGTTTTCCACACACGCAGGCGCGTAAACAGACGCAACTGCGTATTTTTTCACAAGTGCGTATTTTCCACGCAAGTGCGTAGTTTTCCACGCACGCAGCCGCGTAAACAGACGCAACTGCGTATTTTTTCACAAGTGCGTATTTTTCGACAAGTGCGTAGTTTTCCACGCACGCAGCCGCGTAAACAGACGCAACTGCGTATTTTCCACGCAAGTGCGTATTTTTAGATACAAGTGCGTAGTTTTCTACGAACTCAGCCGCGTAAACAGACGCAACTGCGTATTTTTTAGGAAGTGCGTATTTTCCACGCAAGTGCGTAGTTTTCCACGCACGCAGCCGCGTAAACAGACGCAACTGCGTATTATTCGACAAATGCGTAGTTTTCCACACACGCAGCCGCGTAAACAGACGCAACTGCGTATTATTCAACAAGTGCGTATTTTCCACGCAAGTGCGTAGTTTTCCACGAACTCAGCCGCGTAAACAGACGCAACTACGTATTTTTTAACAAGTGCGTATTTTCCACGCAAGTGCGTAGTTTTCCACGCACGCAACTGCGTATTTTTTAAGAAGTGCGTATTTTTCATCAAGTGCGTAGTTTTCCACGATCTCAGCCGCGTAAACAGACTAAACTGCGTATTATTCGACAAATGCGTATTCTTCCACGAACGCAACCGCGTAAACAGACACAATTGCGTATTATTCGACTAGTGCGTATTTTTCCACGTATGCAGCCGCGTAAACAGACGCAACTGCATATTATTCAACAAGTGCGTATTTGCCACGCAAGTGCGTATTATTCGACAAGTGTGTATTTTTCCACTCGCGCAGCCTTGAAAACAGACGCAAGTGCGTATTTTTCCACTCATGCAGCCGCAAGTGCGTAATTTTCCATTCGTGCAGCCGCGTAAACAGACGTAAGTGCGTATTTTTCCACTCTTTTGTCGGCAATTGCGTATTTTTCTACTCGCGCAGCCGCGAAAACAGACATAAGTGGGTATTTTTCCACTCATGAATCGGCAATTGCGTATACTTCCACGCACGCAGCCGCGTAAACAGACGCAACTGAGTATTTTCCATAAACACATTATTACGCTACCTTCAGTCGGTAACTTATCGACTTAGCTTATTTACCATCAGTCAATAGCTCATCGGCCGAGATTAATCTACTTGATATTTAAAGATTTTTTAGAAATTATCACAAAACGTTGTAAAATTAATTCCAGATAGATCGCACATATTTCAATACTTAATGCGGCATTCATTTACTTATATTTTTTGGAAATTGCACTACAAAAAGTAATACTGTTCTATTGCGCTCGCGTGATCGCTTCACATGCTCTCTACTCACTCTCTCGTAGTGACTTATTTGTTTATTGTTTTCGATAAATTTGCTGTATAATTACTTACTTTTTTAGATATGAATGTTAAATGTGTATGTGTACGTTGATGACGTATTTTACAATCTTAAATGGCAAGACCAGCTTCGGAATTAGTCATGAAATGCTTCTCGAATGTGTTAACATAAGCCGCTGTCCTTAGATCCAGTCCGTGCTTGAATTTCACTGCAATTTTCACGATGGCCTGCAATGAAATTTCAAGAGTTCTATTAAATGTTAAATGTTTTTTAAAAATTAAAGAGTAGCAATATTATCTTATACGTAAATAATTGTAATGTAAGCAATTATTTTTACTATAATAAAGTCATAAGAAATATTTTTAAGCAATTCGCCTTAATTGAATACGTACTCATGGAAAAATAAAAACAGAATTTAAAATGTAATAGAATAATCACTAAAAAATACTTAATAATTAATCCAGTCGAAATAACTTGTATCTGCATTGCAAAATTGTAAAATTCTTCTCTATAGTGTTTAAATATGCCGCTGTCCTTATGAATAGATCAAAGTTGAATTTCACTGCTATTTTCAGGATGGCCTGCATTGAAAATTCAAGAGTTCTATTCAATGTTAACTGTTGATTACAAATTAAAGAGTAACAAAATTAGCTTATACGTAAATAATTATAATGTAAGCGGCTGCATGTGTGGAAATTCCCACTTGCGTCTGTTTTCACGGCCGCGCGAATGGAAAAATACGCACTTGAGGCTGCATGAGTGGAAAAATACGCACTTGCGTCTGTTTTTCGCGGATCGCGAGTGGAAAATTACGCACTTGCGGCTGCACGAGTGGAAAAATACGCACTTGCATTTGTTTTGGCGATTGCGCGAGAGGAGAAATACGCAATTGCCGACTCATGAGTGGAAAAATACGCACTTGCGTCTGTTTTCGCGGCTGAGTTCGTGGAAAACTACGCACTTGCGACTGTTTACGCGGCTGCGCGAATGGAAAAATACGCATGGTAACATGGTAACTGTCCTCGGCCGATAAGTTATCAACTAATTGTAACTAGCCTGGGTCGATAAGTTACCGACTGATGGTAACTAGCCTCGCTATCGACACCATTGGTTATACACTTCAGCGCTGCGGGTGTTTTGCCACATTCGCAGCCGCGAGGCAGTAGCTTATTGGACGACGTATCTTCTCTACTTACCGCTCTGACTCCGCGAAGTTGCTTCCATCGTATGTATAATATTATAATAATAGAGTTTTAATATCAACCTAATAAGATTGATTATTGTCTATTCACATCTACTTTTACATTTTACTACTTTGATCAAGTATTTTATACGCTTACTTATAATTAGACAAATTTTAATGCATCTCTTCATTTCAAAATTACACAAATTATGAATCAAGAGATTATGGATAGAGTACGTAAACTAACAATTTTAAAGAAATAATTACTTAGAAAATGTTAACTCTTTAAATTTTATTGCAGAATCTGTCCGAGAATCCCTAGAATGTTGATTTGGATTTGTTGGTGAACGCATTGCAATTACACCTTCAAAATCATACCAAAAACGTACTTCTGATGGTTCTGAAAAATACTTGAACATTCAGGCTTAGGTTATACTATGAAATGGTCTGCAAGAGTAAGCAAAACTAAATGCTTTAAGAATTTATGATTACTGTTATAACTATTATAATAAAATTAAAGTAACATTATAATATAAATTTTTTCCACCAATCAACCATTAAATTTATTTTTACAATAAATATTACAGAATATATGTTGTAATAAAAAAAATAAATCATAAATGCAAATACAACTTATTACGAATGGATTAATTATTAAGTAATTTTTATGATATTCTATTACAGTTTAGATACTATTATTATTTTTACATGATTAAGTATTAAAATAAAGCCAATTGCTTGAATATATTTCCAAAAACATTATTATACTAAAAATAATTGCTTATATTATAATTATTTACGTATAAGCTAATTTTGCTGCTCTTGAATTTGTAAACAACAGTTAACATTTATTAGAACTCTTGTATTTTCATTGCAGGCCATCGTGAAAGCAACAGAGAAATTCAACCTTGATCTGTTCATAAGGACAGCGGCATATGTAAACACTATAGAGAAGAATTCACAATTTTGCAATGCAGATAGAAGTTATTTCGAATGGACTAATAATTAAGTATTTTTTAGTGATTATTCTATTACATTTTAAATTCTATTTTTATTTTTACATGATTACGTATTCAATTAAGGCGAATTGCTTAAAAATATTTCCAATGACTTTATTATAGTAAAAATAATTGCTTACATTATAATTATTTACGTAAAAGATAATTTTGCTACTCTTTAATTTGTAAACTAAAGTTAACATTTAATAGAACTCTTGTATTTTCATTGCAGGCCATCGTGAAAACAGCAGTGAAATTCAACCTTGATCTGTTCATAAGGACAGAGGCGTATGTAAACACTATAGAGAAGAATTTTACAATTTCGCAATGCAGATACAAGTTATTTCGAATGGATTAATTATTAAGTATTTTTTAGTGCTTATTCTATTACATTTTAAATTCTGTTTTTATTTTTACATCATTACGTATTCAATTAATGCGAATTGCTTAAAAATATTTCCAAAAACATTATTATACTAAAAATAATTGCTTACATTATAATTATTTACGTATAAGATAATTTTGCTACTCTTTAATTTATAAACAACAGTTAACAGTTAATAAAACTCTTGTATTTTCATTGCAGGCCATCGTGAAAACAGCAGTGAAATTCAACCTTGATCTGTTCATAAGGACAGCGGCATATGTAAACACTATAGAGAAGAATTCACAATTTTGCAATGCAGATAGAAGTTATTTCGAATGGACTAATAATTAAGTATTTTTTAGTGATTATTCTATTACATTTTAAAATCTATTTTTATTTTTACATGATTACGTATTCAATTAAGGCGAATTGCTTAAAAATATTTCCAATGACTTTATTATAGTAAAAATAATTGCTTACATTATAATTATTTACGTATAAGATAATTTTGCTACTCTTTAATTTTTAAACAACAGTTAACACTTAATAGAACTCTTCAATTTTCATTGCAGGCCATCGTGAAAACTGCAGTGAAATTCAACCACGTACTGGATCTAAGGACAGCGGCTTATGTTAAGACATTCGAGAAGCATTTTACGACTAATTCTGAAACTGGTCTTGCCATTTGAGATTGTTAAACACGTCATCAACGGACACATACACATTTATCATTCATATCTAAAAAAGTAAGTAATTACACAGCCAATTTATCGGAAACAATAAACAAATAAGTCACTACAAGAGAGTGAGTAGAGAGCATATGAAGCCATCACGCGAGCGCAATAGAACAGTATTTCTTTTTGTAATGCAATTTGCAAAAAAATATAAGAAAATGAATGCCGCATAAAGTATTGAAATATGTGCGAACTATCTGGAATTAATTTTACTGAGTTTTGTGATAATTTCTAAAAAATCCTTAAATATCAAGTAGATTAATCTCGGCCGATGAGTTATTGACTGATGGTAACTAATTTCGGTCGATAAATTAGCGACTGAAGGTAACATAATAATTTTTTTATGCGGCTGTGCGTGGAAAATACGTCTTGTCGAAAAATACGCAGTTGCGTATGTTGTACGGCTATGCGTAAACAGACGGAAGTGTGTATTTTTCCACTCGCGCAGCCGCGAAAATAGACGCAAGTGCGTATTTTTCCACTCGTGCAGCCGTAAGTGCGTAATTTTCCACTCGCGCAGCCGTAAGTGCGTAATTTTCCACTCGCGCAACCGCGAAAACAGACGCAAGCGCGTATTTTTCCACTCATGAGTCGGCAATTGTGTATTTTTCCACGCAGGCAGCCGCATAAACAGACGCAACTGCGTATTTTTACACAAGTGTGTATTTTTCGTCAAGAGCGTAGTTTTCCACGCACGCAGCCGCGTAAGCAGACGCAACTGCGTATTTTTCCACGGACGCAACCGCGTAAACAGACGCAACTGCGTATTTTTTCACAAGTGCGTATTTTCCAGTCAAGTGCGTATTTTTCGACAAGTGCGTAGTTTTCCACGCACGCAGCCGCGTAAGCAGACGCAACTGCGTATTATGCGACAAGTGCGTATTTTTCCACGCACGCAGCCGCGTAAACAGACGCAACTGCGTATTTTTTCACAAGTGCGTATTTTCCACGCAAGTGCGTATTTTTCCACGAACGCAGCCGCGTAAACAGACGCAACTGCGTATTTTTTAACAAGTGCGTATTCTCCAGCAATTGCGCAATTTTCCACGCACGCAGCCGCGTAAACAGACGCAACTGCGTATTATTCGACAAATGCGTAGTTTTCCACACACGCAGGCGCGTAAACAGACGCAACTGCGTATTTTTTCACAAGTGCGTATTTTCCACGCAAGTGCGTAGTTTTCCACGCACGCTGCCGCGTAAACAGACGCAACTGCGTATATTTTCACAAGTGCGTATTTTTCGACAAGTGCGTAGTTTTCCACGCACGCAGCCGCGTAAACAGACGCAACTGCGTATTTTTCACGCAAGTGCGTATTTTTCGACAAGTGCGTAGTTTTCTACGAACTCAGCCGCGTAAACAGACGCAACTGCGTACTATTCGACAAGTGCGTATTTTTCCACGCACGCAACCGCGTAAACAGACGCAACTGCGTATTTTTTCACCAGTACGTATTTTCCACGCACGCAACCGCAATATAAATTTTTGTAATGCAAATTGCATTACAAAAAGAAATACTTTTCTATTGCGCTCGCGTGATGGCTTCACATGCTCTCTACTCACTGTCTCTCTCTTTTAGTGACTTGTTTGTTTTTTGTTTCTGATAAATTTGCTTTGTAATTACTTACTTTTTTAGATATGAATGTTAAATGTATGTGTCCGTTGATGACTTGTTTAACAATCTCAAATGGCAAGACCAGCTTCAGAATTAGTCGTAAAATGCTTCTCGAATGTGTTAACATAAGCCGCTGTCCTTAGATCCAGTCCGTGGTTGAATTTCACTGCAGTTTTTACGATGGCCTGCAATGAAAATACAAGAGTTCTAATAAATGTTAACTGTTGTTTACAAATTCAAGAGCAGCAAAATTAGCTTATATGTAAATAATTATAATATAAGCAATTATTTTTAGTATATTAATGTTTTTGGAAATATTTTTAAGCAATTGGCTTTATTTTAATACTTAATCATGTAAAAATAATAATAGTATCTAAACTGTAATAGAATAATCATAAAAATTACCTAATAATTAATCCATTCGTAATAAGTTGTATTTGCATTTATGATTTATTTTTTTTTACAACTTATATTCTGTAATATTTATTGTAAAAATAAATTTAATGATTGATCGGTGGAAGAAATTTATAATATAATGTTACCTTAATTTTATTATAAAAGTTATAACAGTAATCGTAAATTCTTAAAGCATTTAGTTTTGCTTACTCTTGCAGACCGTTTCATAGTATAACCGAAGCCTGAATGTTCAAGTATTTTTCACAACCATCAGAAATACGTTTTTGGTATGATTTTGAGGGTGTATTTGCAATGCGTTCACCAACATGTCCAAATCAACATTCTAGGGATTCTCGGAGAGATTCTGCAATAAAATTTAATGAGTTAACATTTTCTAAGTAATTATTTCTTCAAAATTGTTAGTTTTCGTGCTCTATCCACAATCTGTTGATTCATAATTTGTGTAATTTTGAAATGAAGAGATGCATTAAAATTTGATAAAATACTTGATCAAAGTATTAAAATGTAAAAGTAGATGTGAATAGACAATAATCGACCTTATTAGGTTGATATTAAAACTCTATTATTATAATATTATACATACGATGGAAGCAACTTCGCGGGGTGCAGAGCGGAAAGTAGAGAAGATACGCCGTCCTATAAGCTAGTGATCCTCGCGGCTTCGGATGTGGGCAAAATACCCGCAGCGCTACAGTGTATAACCATTGGTATCGATAGCGAGGTTAGTTACCATCAGTCGATAACTTATTGGCCGCGATTATCAATGGTTGGTATATGTAGCGAGGTTAGTTAACATCAGTCGATAACTTATTGACCGAGGGTGTTTGCTATCAGTCGATAACTTATCGGACCGAGGTTAGTTACCATAGTTAGTTAACATTACGTAGTTTAATTAGTTATCATCTGTCTATAATTTATCGGCCGAGCTTACCTACTGTGGATATTTCTAGCAAATTAGAGTGTATTACTTTCGTATTTAATTATTTGGTTACTTCGTGATATTTATTCATTAAGTTTTATAGATTTCGAGCAGGCAAACGTTTCATAATTATGACGGAAATAAGTTCATGTTCCAATTAAAAATCCTCCATTTAAGGAAATTAATATTTGATTATAGATAATTTCAATTAAATGTTAATCTTAGTTCAGTGTTAATTAGTTTAATTTGTTCAATTAGTCAATCTTGATTCATCTTTATTAATAATTAAAATTAAATGTATGTATGTGTTTAAGCGCGTCAGGCATGGATTCCTAAAGCGACGTAAGCGCTCGCTAATCTCGAACGGTGGTCACATGTTCTTTTTGGGACGTTCTATTAAATTTGATTGATATTCTTTGATTTAAAGTAAAAAAGGATTTTCCTTTTTTGTACTTCTTTTATATTACACATTAACAATCAGACAAATTAACTAAAAATGTTTTTAATAATTTTTTAATAAACCAACAATAATAACGTCTTAATTGTTTTTTAATATTTTAATATAATTTGGCACGTGTTGTAATTACAAGGCAAATTTTCGTCTTACTGTACACAGGAATTAAAATTTTAAAATATATTTAAAATTTAATAATTCTATATTATAAATTAGATGTACTATTTGAATACTTTAAATAATTGTAATTATCTACTTATGGATATTGATAAATAAAATATCTTTTATACAAAATCTGGTTTATCTAAATAATCATTATTTGAATGTGTTGTTTCCTAGACTACAACACGATCACATTTCAACATTTGTAATTTTTATTTATACATTTAATATTCAAAGTTCGGACCGCAATCGTGCGTTTCTTAATGTTATATATTATAATTTGTAGTAATTGACTTTCTTAATTGCCCTATTTTATTCTTAAAGTTAGTTATACAAATATTACAATACATAAACTATAATATCATTCGAAATTTTATCGTTTAGACGTTTAAATTACTAGACTTGCGGAACATTGAACGCAACGTATTATGTTACAATAGAATTGAATTGATCCCTCCTTTCATCTTTATTTGTTTGGCTATTTCTTTAGACTGCATTTATACCCTATGGAAGAACCAGCCAAACAAAAATGGACGCTGTCCAAATAAATACGTCGGAGAATTCGCGGCTACGAACGTCAAACGAGAACGACGTCGGCATGGTACCGCAGCACCAAGTAGAAATATGTCGCGTCTGCCTACTCGGTAATTCCATGATGCGAAGTCTTTTTCAAGTGGAAGGTGTTTTATCCCTATCCGATAAGGCTATGAGTCTTACGAGTGTTAAGGTTAGGATGCCTTTTTGTTTTCAGGTTAAAATTTCTTTATTAGCTTTTGATATTTTAATGTCTCAGAATTAATTTATTTGAAAGACATATCATTAAAAATATAAATTCAAATATTGAATTCAACATGTTTTTAATGTATTAGAAGGTATTAGCTCCTGCATAACAATATTCATATATCAGATGGTATTTTGTTAATGCCTATGTAATTATTGAACTAATTCTTAAAATGTTGTGTTAATTTTATTATGCTAAAAGGTTATAACAAATATTTTTTTAAATGTTTTTTCGTGCAAGATATATTATATTACATAATATATTTTTTTCATGTTTCTCATTCGTTAAAGCTGAATTGAAAACAACTATTATAATCATTTAAAAATTAACAGTTTATTTATATACTTATTGAGTAACAATTTATTAGTTTTGTCATATTTAATTATCTTTTATTATGTTAAATATTTTGTTATTTAATGTAATTCGTCGGTATTTTTAACTCTTATAGCCTAGATATAAACATTTTAATAATTTGCTTACTACTATTTGCTTTTAAAAATTACGATCACAGATATCTAAGGATATCAAATAATGTATAATCAAAGAACAAAAGTTTGTTATCGAAGAGTAAAGCTTTTAGAGTAAAACAATATTATATAAATAGTTATTTCAAATATAAATGTAATTGACTTTTATACCCTATTGATATTTTATTTATCAATAATTTTTATAACATGCTTAATTTTAACAAGAATTTAAATGTGTTTATTAATAAGATAATAAATTTGATAATTTATAACAAATTATGATTTTAGTATAATTGAAATTATTTTATTAGTATTAATAAGTTTATAAAAATACTATTATTGAATAAATTTACAGATGTTGCATGGAGATGGTTTGCCTTCTCATATCTGTTGTGACTGCAGCGAGAAGCTTGAATTAGCATATAAGTTTAAGTTACAAGTAGAACAGGCAGATAGTGTATTACATGAGAGATTAGACTCGTTAAATATAAAGGAAGAACTTTTTTTTAGCGGTGTAGATGTTAACTTATCAACTCATAGACAACATATTGGAGTAATAACAGAGGAGAGTTTACTTTTGAAAGATCACATGGATTTATTAAATGTTCAAAAAATAAATGAGGGAGATGATGATTTGCAAAGTGATAATGTACAAAAACAAACAAACAACGTTGTTACTGATCAATGCCAAGTTGAGAAGCCTAGAAATGAAGAAGAGAATCAACATTTAAGCCAAGATAAAGAGAAAATGAAAATTATTCAGAATCAAGATTTGCAAGACATTAATAATGATCAACAGATTCATAATCAAGAAAATCAACTACAGAAGATATCAAATGAGCAGCAGAATCACTCGTTTGGAGCACATGTACTACAAGAAATAATGCTTCATGAAATTAATGATCAAGAAAGAATGCAAGAATTGAACCAACCTCATCAGCTGACAATGTATGAGCATAATTATGTAGCAGAATCACAACCATGTGATATTACAAATGCAAATCATGCATTGAAATCCGAGGTAATTGTAGAGAGAAATATTAATTTTTTAAATGTAAGTTATATACTATTATTTCTTGTTTTTTTTTTCTTTTGTGTAATGATCACAAAACTAATTAATTATTAATAATATTTATAATTTTAATGAATGTTTGTTGAAAATTATATTAAACTTATAAACGTAAGAATATATAAATATAATATAATATAAATATATAATATTAATATATAATATAAATATAAGAATAACAGTTAGATTAATGAAAGCAGTGCAGGTATATTTAAAGTCATAGAATATTTTACAGTAAATTTTCAAATTAAATTTGTTTTATTCTTGTTTTTGCTAGTGAAAAATTATTTTACTCGACTACACTATTCTTTATATATACACACACATATATATATATATAAATGCTGTTTTATTATTTTTTATTTTATTAAGTATGTGTAATATATTATTTTATTTTAATTTACTTTTTTTAATTATTTAATATACTATATTATTGCATGATACATATTTCATTTTATAAAAGGAGTGTACTTTCGAATTTTTTAAACTAGAATATAAGATTCCTTAGATTTTTAAATACATCTGATTTTAAATACACGAATTTTTTCATCTTAGATTTAGAGTGTTTCATTTTTTTTTCTACTTCAAACATTTTTCTTTATTAGTATTACAAAATATATGTAAATTCAATTTATTAGAATGATTTAGAACAATTAAGAGATTATAATGTTATTATTTTAAAATCAAGTTAGCTCATTTTATATGCCATGTAATAGAAATTATTTTAGTTTTATTTTGCCTACCATAGTTTTTGCATAATTAAAGAAGGCACTAAAAATGTGATTGTAATAGAATCAGTAGATGTAACAGTTCAATAATTTCCAATCAAGTCATTTCGCATATTAATTTTATACATCAAATTAATTTGCCTTGTACATTACTAAATCTGAGATGGAATGTCATTGTATTCAAAGAAAATTTTTGGTTTTATTTTTATATAAAATGCCGACGGTGACAAGAACTAATTGAGTTTAATAATTGTAATAATTGTAATAATTGTACAATTAAAAGTTGAGCTCTAAGCTGTAAGCACATTATCTGTGTGAAAACCTTGGTCATATCATTATTACCATTGAGAGACAATGTTGGCCACGATCATACTGTAGTTATTTTTAATTGAAAACAAGAAATAGAATTAAAGTAGTCTTATAAATAACAATGTTTAATTTGAAAACCCGTGTGTTGGCTGATATGCAATATCATGTTAAAGAGTGTTTGAATTTAGCATTAATAGAATTAGTGTGCATAAGTTAATACATCTTATTAATATCTACTATTAAAACAAATTAATAGTAATACATATTACTGAAGTATCGTTGCTAACACAAAAGATTATTAATGTTTTTATAAATCCATCAAATTGTTGTGTATTATTATTTCAGTTTCTTATTCTTTCTACATACTATGTAATTAATAATTCGATATATTTTCTTAAAAATGCTTTATTCGCAACATTGTAATACAATATTTAAATGGAATATTTTTTCTGATAAAATTAGGTGTTTTGGTTACTTTTTATAAGAACGCCTAAAGATTTCTTTTTTTATTTTTGAAATTAATTTTATTAGAAATCGATCAACCGATTTCTTAGAGTTACTTTCCTAAAATGTTTCATAGCAGGCACTTCTATCTTTCAAAATTTGTTTAATCGATTGTAAAGCACACTGTAATTGTTTAAATTAGTTTAGTGTCGTTTAGTGTGATTTGGAATTTACTAAATTTATAATTTTATATCAAAATAGGAAGTAGAACGGAACAATAAAGAAGGTGAACGAAACCAGCAAATTTATAATATAACAGAAGAATCCTTATCGATTGAGCCGACTCGTAGAAGCAAACGAAGAATGAATCAAGAGAAAACTCTCATTGTTGAAGATTTCAACGAAGACAATTATTTTGAGAACCTAAACCTCAGCTCTAGATTAAAGGTTCAATCAGAGAAGACAAAAAAAGTTTTTTTTATATGTTATTTGTGCGATAAGCAATTTTCAACAAAGGAAGTTTTAAAGGAGCACATGCTGCACTCTCACGAAGAAGTAAGAAAAACTCTTTCTTTCGTGAACAATGTAGTAGAGAAGCCAGAAAATATACCGGAGAAGTTCGAAATCGACCCTACAAATTCACTTCCATTGAAATCACCTTCAAGTGGAAAACATCCAAACACTTGTCCACATTGTGGAAAAGAGTACCTTTATATAATATCGTATAACAAACATTTGAAGCAACATGAGAAGAGCGAGGCGAAGGAGGGCCTTATGCCACTGGAAGTTTCATTTCACGAGGACACCGATGCACTTAATTTTCAAAGCTACAGCGACAATATTTCGATGAGTTCCGATAGTGACGAAGTTGAGCCAAAAGATGAAAAGAAAATTCACGAGAATAAGAAACGTAATACTATAAAGTGCAATACTTGTGAGGAAGAATTTGAGACAATAAACAATTTAAGAAATCATCGGTCGAAGCACGTTATCGATGGTATACTTACCGAGCAGGATATAAAAAGTGATATGGAACAGTTCAGCATTCAAGGTAAAAGAGTTTTATGCTTAATTGTATTGCATTGTCAACGTTTGCTTTGACAATATACTATTATTAGAATTATTATTGCTTTAGCCAAGAGAAACTGAATAAATCTAAATATTTAAAACGTATATTATTTTAATGACTACTTACAAATATCGAATTACCGCAACACCGTATCCTATTTATAAAAGCATTAACTTTTAAAAGCGTACACAAATTAGTCAAACATTTGTAAATCGAGCGACGTATCTAATAACTTTTATTTTAAATTAATTCGTTTTATAATTTATTAAATATAATTAAATTCAATATCGAAAAGCTTTAAAAAAAAAAAAAAAAAAAAAAAAAAAAAAAAAAAAAATTCTTTTATAATTAAATTTGAAATGATGAGAATTTTATAGTATCCGAATTAAGATATGTATTTAATATTTTTACGTATAATGACAGAGAAACCTGTAATAAATGATGTATCAAAAAGGTAGTCTTACAGTGTCATATGTCGGTTTTCTGTACATAATAGTCTATTGATGAAATGTAATAATGTATATGAATAGGGAAAGGGGAAAAGCCAAAATTTTACAACCTCCCTTGTATAGCGAACAAATTCAGGCGGGCACATTTCTTTTATACCTTTTAGAGAATAATTGCAAATTTATCGATCGATTTATCTATCAAAATAATCGTAATATTACAATTGCGAGGCTCGTCGTAATCATTTAAAAAGGATGAATAACTTTTTAAAACCCAATATGTAGAATTAGCGTTCGTGAAGTTCATGGAGTGTTGCATAATGTGTCAGTTATTATTGAAATGGCGTTTTCGAACTTTGATAGAAACCTCAACGCTAAAAGTACACTTTGAGAGGATACGTTGGTTTAAAAGCTAAGAGGAGATGGAATGACTCTTGTAGCGTTAAATAGTACGCCTCGATGTAAAAATATCTAAATATCTAAATTTTTATTTAAAATTATCTTGATGTAATATTTAGAAATCGCAGTTAATTTTAAAGCTAATAATATTGATGTGCCATTATCGTCGTGGATTTTTTCATTTTTTCTTTCATCAACCGAATAATCCAAATTAAAAAAAAATTTTGCGCCCAATAAAAAAATTGCGATGCTGATTGTTTTGGCAGTGTGTTAAGTACCACCAAAGTAACTTTTAATAGTTTTCGAAAGGCAATGACAGTGTAAAGTTTTTGATAAATTAATGTTCTGCTGAGAAAGTGCCTAGCCTTGGTCGAGGTGTCTAGAATTTGGTATAATTCGATTGCACGAGAAAGGATGTTTTCCCATCTCGTTATTTTGCATATTATTATGCAGGCAGCCTGCCAGACACGTTGTTGTGATTTACAATTTGAGACCGACGCTTATTAGAACTGCGCATTCTTATAGCAAGCCGGAAACATATTAACTTTGATAACTCTTGATCGGATTGACTTGAAAAATTGAGCTGCAGCTTAGTAATACATCATCCATAGTAAAACCAAAGGACTTGAAAAAATCTTAATAATTTTATTTGTTACATAAAAATGATGCAATAACTTTTTGTACGTATACGTGCCGTTTCTTTAAAAGTGGACAGCGTCTTCGTTCGCCTTTTGGAACAGTTCGAAAAAGCGGCTTCGAGATAAACGCGTTTAAAATAATGAGTTGTAATGTACGCAATGTTTCTGCGCGCAAATCTTCAAAGCGCGATAGGGAAGAATCTTTATTTCAATAATCAATACTGTATTACATTCTGTAGATCAATAGACATCATTTAAAGTAAGAAAAAACGTTGAAAAATTATTTTTCGTTTATTTCTCAATCAAGATTAAAGTAACACCAGATCCCAAATACAATACTAACATTAGGAATTTTTTATCTTTAAGAAAAATCTGCCAAAAGCAAAGAGGACAGTGAAGCGGTAAGCGTGGATGGGTTAAAAAGATCATCGTCGAAGAAAGAAGAATCGAGAGATCTAAAGTGCCCTCACTGTCCGATGAGTTATGCCCACAAAAAGTCACTTGCAAGGCACGTCGAGAGCCATTCCGGTACCAAGCACGCATGCAAGCTCTGCCATCAAAGTTTTGTCAGAAAAGACCACCTGCATCGACACATCGAGCAGCACAGTGGTCGATTGAAAAATTTCAGGTGCACGGAGTGCAATAAGATTTTCGGCAACGAGTTAACTTTAAAGAGTCACGTAATAGCGACGAACCACAAGACGACCTTGAATGGAAAAGAGTACGATCCGAATAAAAGAGTTAAAAGGGTAGCCGCTAGAGCAGCGCAGAGGATCATCGACCGGATCAAAACAGACCTCAGTCTTGATGAATTTGAGGAGGACGAGCGAGAAAGGGGCAGAGAGAAGAACCTCGGTGGAATCAAAGCAGAATTTTGCGTACCAAAGAATGGCCATACGGTAAAGAATTTTCTTTTCTCTCATATTTGCACTCTTGATTTGCACTCAAAAACATCCGAGATTTGGTTAGTTTCGCTGTCGCTGCGAAGGTACTTTGTTTTCCCTCGCGGATAGCTAGATGTATAATAAAGTACCACCGCCTCTGATATACAATTTTTATTCTTACTTATGAATGCATTGTTTTCATATCGATGTAGGCGTAAATGACATTTACGTTAAATCTAAATCTAAATAAATGACTTATACCTATATTAAAATATTTCTTTCATTTGCCAACGGAAGCGCCATGATTTTCTCCAATGGATAAAAAATGGAGTTGCTATTTTCATCTTTATAAGAATGCCGTAATAGAATAAAATTTCATTTTTCGCACTTTTTACATATTTCTCGTTTCTCGTGTTTTACGTATTTAAATCATCATGAAATAAAAGCTTGTTTATTAATTTCCTTAGAATGAAATGAATAACTCTTAGAATGAAAGTAGCGACTAAAGTAGCGATTTCAGCTTAATAGAGCAATTTTTACTTCTCAAGCAAGTTGTTTAAAAAATAAAAATAAACTATTAGATTTATTTAAATTCTACGATTTTATACGATTTTCGGTGTTTTTGTAAAATCTATTTTTAGGCGATATAAATGATATCATTTATACTTCAAACAAATCCGATAACAATATTTGAGGCTAGTAGTGCGGCTTTATGTGGCTTTACTTTAATTTCAAAGTATTGCGCAAAACATTGCGATTGCAGAGTAAATTGATTTAACCAATAGCGTCAAATAAATATCAATGTGAATAATGTATGCGCTACCTATAACTAGTATCTGGTATAATAAAGTTATGTACGTGGCCTAATTAATTATAAACGGCAAGACATGCAATTGGCTAATATCGAATCTTATTAATTAAAGCGTCATGAAAAGGTGCGCGGTCGCAGCAACAGCGAGAGCGTGGTCGGGGGTGAGAGAGTGGGATACGGGGAGAACGGAAGCTCATCGGGGATGGCACGATAATCGTCTACGCCGACATTTAGGTCCGGTAGGGGAGCAGGAAAAGCCTCGATGCGGGCGAGTATCGTGCTACACGATCGCGAAATAGCGTTGAGCGCGTCCTTTTTTAACGGTGTTCGGAGGGTTGGTGCCGCCGCGTGCTGTGGCGAGGAGCTTGTAATCCCGTTAGCGGAAGTCGCGGTGGGGTGACGGAGGGTGACGTAATCTACCTTGGACGGCGGTACCTCAGGACCATTCGGCTTGTAGATGTGGCGTCAACTTATCAGCGCAGAGCTTACCGTGGACCGGCGAAAAAGACAATTCCTAAACTCTCTCTTAATTCGGGCTCGCGTTTGATTGTAATTGCGGCTATCTCTGTCGCGCTCGCTGCTCCCCTACTTGTACTTACGCTCAGGTGAGCTTCTCTAGTAGCCTGCTCAACACGTTGCAATCATATTTACATTTGGCGTGTACGAGGCACGTAAGAAAATGCTTTAATTAATCTTATCACACTCAAACCTAGAATCGTAGTTAGGTCTCATCATCATCATCTCTCTCATCATCATCATCTCTCTCTCTCTCTCTCTCTCTCTCTCTCTCTCTCTCTCTCTCTCTCTCTCTCATATGTAGTTGTCTATATAAAATTTGGTGGTTTCGTGCCTTATCAAAATAAGCAATAAACCTCATAGTTAATCATTGCTTGAAGATTTTTTTAATAAAAAGGAATATTATTAATATCACGATATTTTTGCATCAGCGTACTTGGAATCTGGATATTTCTGCAGATTTCCATTATCGGATACTAAGCAATATAATGAGGATCAAAATGCGCTTTTTAAAAAGAGCATCGTTCGTGAATTCCTTTATTAAAGAAAGATTTTATGGAAAATTAATTTTATTATTATTTGTTTAATTTACTATTGATTATTTAATTATCTCAATTTTCAATGTTTTCATTCGCAAATAAATCAGAGAAGCATATAAAATTCTTATATAAAAAGAGTATATTCGTAAAACTTATATCTTTTGCTACATTCAATTATCACTAAATATTTTATCAAATTATATTGCTATATTTCAATTTATACTTAATGTACGAGAAACAAGCATAAAATTTAATTGTTTGCGTGTAATATATCGTTTATATAAAATTTTATTCATACTTAAAATAGTGCTTGTAAATAAGAATTGTTCTATCATTTTTAAGTCCAAGGATTTCCTTACTCTCGCATAATTTTTACAATTCTAGAAACTTTACTACTAATACTAATACATTATACGTCATTAAATTATTTGATAACTTGGATTACGTTCGGTTCGTGACGCTTATTTCAATTCACTTGTCGGGTGTGAAATAAAGTTTGTAAATGTATTAAACTTAGTTTGTGTGCAATCTTATTTATATTAAAGAACGATCATTTTTTCCCCCCAGTAATATAGATTTTGTTTTACGATTATGCGAGCAAATAATGCCATTCGCGCGTAATATTTAGATTAATCTGTTTTGTACAGCGTGTACATATTAAATGTCAATTTTATGTAATATTCGACAATTTGAAAAATATTTCTTTCTCACGTAGTCAGGATTTTCTAATAGGATTTCTGTGCACGTTGGACTGCAACATGGAAGATATATGCACCTCTATTAAATTTAATTAGCATGGCCTTTATATACAATAAAGTTTTCTTACTTTATCATTCGAAGGTTTTAGAATTCATGAAATTTGGCTTTATTCAAGGTAAAGAGAAAATTTAAAGCAAAGTTTTTTAAATGTAAAAAATCACGAAAAGATTTTATGAATAATCTTTAAACTGAAATAAACGAATATAATATAGATGTATAAATATTTGAATGTACAATTGTATCGAAGACATTTAGATAGGAAAGTAAGAAACTAAGGTTACCGATCTATGTAGATATGTGTGCATTTATTTCACATTGATAATTCCTATTTTAATATAACGATAAAGTGCTTTTACACCGTTCAATACGAGGAACAATAATATAATAAATATTAACACATGTTTTATCAGAAAAGTATGAGCGTATATAATATTTCTGGCTACATTTGTTACATATAACTTTTCTGCTTAATACAAACGTAAATTTACGCCAAGTAAAACGGTAATAATAATATTGTCTCTTTTTATGGAAATTACTCGATACATGTTCCGTGAAAAGTAAATTAATTTTAGAATAATTATAAATTTCTATCTATTGGTTAGTAATGTATTTAAACGATAATGTGTCATTTATTATGTTAATTTTTATATCAATGCGTATGAGAAGTTAATTAATATGTTACATAGTTGCAGGCGCAAAAGAAATTTCAACGTAATTCCATGAATTTTTACTGCGCAACCTGCAATCAAAAATACGTTTCAAAACATGCTCTTACTAAACATATGGAGCAGCACGTTAAGGATGAGAATTTAATTAAACAAGAAAAGGTAAAAAATGGCGACGGGTACCGCGAGAGCCAGGAAAATGAAGATGACGACGAAGATGACGATGATTTTGAAAGCGGTCTCGACTGGCCTACTGACAGCCATGAATGCATCACTTGTAAAAAACGATACAGTACGAAAAAGTCTCTACTGCGTCATCAGTTGTTGCACGAAGAGCCAAATTTCGAGTGCGATATTTGTAATATCAAGTTTTATAGGAAGGATAAATTAAAAGCCCATTATGATAAATGCTCTGAAAAAAATCCTGATCAAGTGCGTAAGTGTAATATTTGTGGTGACAGTTTTGAAAATAACGTAATCTTGAAGGAGCACAGGATAAAGCATGTAACAGAAGGAATACTGACGGAGGAAGATCTTCGAGAAATTGAACCAAGACCGGAGGACAAAATTGAAGAAAAGGTACCACGCAAGAGACGGACAGATATTGTTGGTCTTGAATGCACGGAGTGCAATAAACGTTACACATCTAGAAAAGGATTGTTGAGGCACATACAAGTCAGTATTCTAATATCATTTAATTTTTATACATTTAATGCATCAATTGTAAATAACAAATGAAGTGTTTCTTAGATTAATGAATTTTTATCGATCGGATAAAAATAGACAAAGTTAAAAACAGTTCGTATATAGAGAATATGTACATGTATTTTGGTAGAATTGAGCTAGAATTTAATTTAAACTTTAAGAGCATTAAATTATCTTGATTTCATATAAAGCTATTTCATAGAAATTCAAGTGACGATGTTTTAACTTGATGTTGCAACTTGATATTCAGACTCATCTTGGGGGAAATCGTGAAGTGCTAAATTGCTCAGTTTATATCTCGCGAGAGTTCGCAAATACGGTAACGATTGAGAAATAAAGTTGTTTAAGCCACGAATAACTTAATGTCACAATAGCATTTCCAGCCATTTTGTAAGGTATTATACAGTTTTTATCCATATCATTTGGCCTAATTGCAGATTTTTTGGATCTAGAGAGTCTTTGGGTCTTTCTACATTTAGGGGCTCCTATAGATAATTTATAATTTTCATTTTAGCTAGTCTTCGCTTGACTTGAAGTATTTTATCACTTATGTTGCCAGAGTTTATTACTCAGTTGTTAATAATTAAATATTTACATGTAATTAGTGACATTGTATTTGCTTGGAAAAGATTTCGTACCAAGTTGCACAATATTAACAACGTCTTGATACATTTTGATATATTTTGTAACGGGATTCCTTTTGCTTATACGCGTCGTAATCTTTTAATTTAATATGCACGCTTTTCTTGGTTTTTCAGATTTTCTTTAAGCTCCAGGAAAATTCCATTCGTCATAATTCCACAGTCGTAAAAATTGTTTCGTTGAAAAATCAATTAAAAATATTTTACATTATGTCACAATATTACAGTGTAATAAACAACATATTATTTTTATTGTTTCATTAAAGTATATATTTTTAGTTATGCCTACTTAATTAGAAAATCAAGTTAATATTTTTTTATTATCAATGAGTAATGAAAATGTAAATAAAGAAAATGTTTATAAAATTTTAAACGAAAATGAAATACTTTACAAGTTTGTTCAATTTTAAACTTGATACGTGATAAAAAAATAGGGAAAAAAAAAAAAAAAAAATAAAAAAAAATAAAAAAAAAATTGCGTATTCAATTTATCATCATCATCATCATCATCATCATCATTATTATGCTTTACCAATAATATACCAATGAACGAACATTTTTTAACTCTTTAAAAAGAATAATCTAAACTGATTCTTTTCCAACACTAATAGGTACACGAGGGAAAAAAGTATCTATGCGATATCTGCCCAAAGAAATTCTACAGACGAGAGCATTTAAAGATTCATGTAGCAAAGCACAACATGATCAAACCATATAAATGCCCTCGATGTACGAAACGGTTCATCAAGGAAGAACAATTAAACAATCACCTCACTAAGCACGATAGAAGTTTCAAAAAGGTGAAGGAAGCTGATACGTCAAAAAGATTTTTGTGCGAGATCTGTTCGAAAAGTTTCACTCAGTCTACGACCCTCATAGCGCATTTGCGGGCTCATAATGGCATTAAGCCGTATGTTTGTGAAGTCTGCTCGAGACCTTTCACAACAAATGCCTATTTAAAAATGCATATGAGGACACATACGCAGGAACGACCTTACATTTGCCAATATTGCTCTAGGGCGTTTGCCCGAGCTGATACTTTGGCCAATCATTTAACGACACATACCGGGGAGGCAAAATATCACTGTAAATATTGTCCGAAAAACTTTAGAAGACTTAAATCTCTTAAGGAGCACGTTTTTATACATACGGGACAACGTCCGTACGCCTGTCCAACGTGTGATAGAAGGTTTAACAATAATGGCAGTAGATACGCGCACAGTAAGAGATGTAAGCAGAATGCGTTACAGATTAGAGCTCCCTCATTAGGTGCACAAGTTCTTAATGCCGAGCACGAACGCGAACAACAAGAGCAAGAACAAGAACAAGAACAAGAGCTGCAGAACCAACTACAGTCTCAAAGGTTACATCAGGCTACGATTAGTCAGGCTCAGATTATTAAGCCACAGAATATCAAAACTATTACAATTGCAAGATCGGACGGTGGTCTTAGTCAACAACACGTTATGGCGCACCAGGAAATTTTAATGCCTCTAATATTACCCCTCACGGTTACCCTCACCGATGTCGGCGAAGAAGTTATTCTTCCGGAGGGGACAAAAATTTTTACCGCTTAAATTGAGAGCTCTGCAAAGATCTGTGATGAATTGTGGGCAATTCATCACAATTGTATTATTAGTTGGGCTTTTAGTCAGATATCCTGTTCTTTTGTAGATGGGTTAACTTTTTTCCTAGAAAGAATTTTGATAAACTTCTTATTTTGTAGTTTAAAATTAAATAATGATTTTATCCGAAACAAATGTTTTTATATTACAAACTCATCGGAAAAAAAATTATTTTGTTTATATAAAAATATTAAGAATTTGTCAATTATCACTTCATAATATATTCATCGAATATGAAAAAGTTTAATCAAGGTACCAGGATCATTAATTAGTAAATAATTTTTATGCAATTTTATGTTTAAGCTAGAACTTTACCTACATTATGTTAATTTAAATTAATCATAACTAGTATTTTCAAATTTGTATTATTATTAAATTATTTTACAGGGATGCTTATAAGTAATCTTAATTAATTTTTTTTAATAAAGTAAATTATTCCTTGTATTATATAAAATATTCCACAGAATTTCGGCACTTATAACGTGTACTGTCTTTAGGTATTTTTTGCTTAAGAAATAAAAAATTAAACGTACATAAGATTTTATTTATTATTATAATGTATTATTATAAAGCATTAAAATCTTTTTTTTATACTTCTTAATAGTCTTACTTTAATAAATTTGCAAGATGTTAAAAAAACGATTATCTTGAATAAGCATTTGAGGAAAGATTTTTTCAGTAAATTTTTGAAGTTTAAGGAAAAAAATTAAAGTAAAGATTGAAATTTTTTCCCTTATATTCAAATAAAGAAAGAGCGTTTCCGTATAGTAAAACTACGTTATAATTTTCCAAAGTCTGTAATGATTGAATAGATTTTTATTAATAATAGTTGCAATTTAACAAATATATAATTATTTTTTAATAAACATTATATATTAAAATGTTTTTGAGAAACTAATAACATTAATTTGATTGAAAATATACTTTTGTTAATCTATTTGAGTAACACTAATTAATAAAGATAATTAGAAAAAATTACAATGATTTATTCGAGCAATAATACTTATTAAAAAAACTTGAACAAATTTGCAAAGTAGGCAATTTATCGGCAATTCACTTAAACGTTTGTTATTCCTGGATAAGAACAGTTCAATATGTTAAGATTGTGTATCATAGATCATTGCAAGTTGATTTTTTACAGAGCATTGGCTAAAATTTGCAACAAATCTTTGTACAATAACGAGAGAGAGAGAGAGAGACAAAGTTTTCCGTCAAAATAATGGCTATTATATGTTTAAAATAGTATAAAATGAATTTATTATCAATGGTGGAACTATTTCGAATATAAGAAATGTTATTTTAAAATATTCTGAGACATTAAAAAAAAATTGTTATAAATAAGACAATTTATCATTCATTTAGTACAAGTATATCTTCCATTTTTTCATATTGGATGCTAATTGAAAAGAGTAGAATAATTGTCAGATCTTAAATTTCGAATAAATAAAAGCAGGTTAAGAAACTTATAAAAAATGATTTATTTTAACAACATAATTCTGAAGTACACCACATGAAAATTTGATACATATGAGAGATTATTTTATAAAACAAAAATTTGTGTACTTTGTTCTTTTACTAATGTAGTAGGCTAAGAATATTTTTAATAAAAAATGTTGATGTACACAAATGGTCTAATAGATTTTTAGGCTTTAAACGTATGTTTAAGTACTTTTTATTTTATATGATTCATAATAAGTAAAAAAATTGTTTTCGTGAATTACTTCTATAATTAATTAAAAGATTTTTGCGTAGCTCTTAATTGAAAGATTATAATTTAGGGATTAAATGATTAGATATTTTTACAAAATTATAATTATACTCAGTATGGTCCCATTGTTATGTGTGTTTGGGTATGTATATATGAATGAATGTATGTATGTATGTTGCATGGAGTATAAATTACGAATTAATATCTTTGCAATAAATTTGCTTTCAAAGTCTGTTTTTATGAATGAAAAATCATAGAACTAGTAAGCTCGGCACATATTTACCCACCATGGTGAATTCTAGTTTTTTTAAAGTAAATGCAAGTTTGGTAATTATATAAACAAAGTGTAAGAATTAGAAACTAATTGTGATTGGTATCATTTATGGGTTTGTAATAGTAAAAATGATTACTTTTTTCACGATGTTAAGTGATTATTTTATATAATTTATTTCATAAATTACAAAGTAATTCGTAAATCATAAAATATGTAATTGAATATGTAATTATCTCGAGAATTGACGTTGGTCGATTTTTAAATACGTAATATAGGTAATTGATTCAAAATTCGAAGTATGATAGAATGAACGAATAAGATGTTATTTACATTGTACAGTTGAATGTAGTAGAAGATTTGAATTTGCATATCGAATCATTTTATTCTTATTTTAATTTACGATAAAAATGATAGATAAAATAACTCCTTCCTCCAGTGTTAATCTACTAAATCTAGGATTTAAGATTGCTAGATTGTAATGTTATTATTGTTATATATTGACTTAAGCTTTGTTATATCCACATTATTTTTGACTGCTAAGTACTGTAAAATTATTTGATTACTATATGTAGAATGTAAAAATCACTCGTTATCGATCAAGTAGCAAATTCTTCAGGAAAATCTTGTTTTTTTTTTTTTTTTTTTTTTAAATATTATTAAAATAATAATATTATTAAAATTTATTAACATTTTATTAAAAGCAGATTTAAAATATAACAATCATGTGATAATATTTGATTCTTACGTGATTTTTATACTTCTTTGAATATTTTTGTATTACATTGCCTATTCTTTTGTAAAATGAATTTCATTTCTAAAGCTTGTACATGATATTTAAGGAAAAATAAATTAAGATACATGTGCAAAATTCAAATAAATGCAAAGAATAATGATATCGTTCAATCAGCTAATATTTCTATCATAACTTATATGTAAATATCCAGAGTGTGAATAAAAAAATATCATCGAGATAGCAACGTTTTATTTTGTTTTACCAAACCAAGAAATTTTGAAATTTTGCAATATTTTGGTCCTTGAGAATTATAAATTATGCGATAGTTTTTCAACGTAGAAAAAGGAAGATAAATAAATCGTGCTTTTCACTATTTTATTAAACACGAGCAGGAACAATTACAATTGATTAAAAAGGGCCAAAGTTGCATAACAATGAAAAAGACAGCATAAGCACAGAATCAAAACTTGGATAAAAAATGATAGAGAAATAACACCAAAAAACACACTGCAATTATAACTGCGGTGTGTTTTAGTTTTACAAAGAAACCCGCTGATGCGTTTGATGGCGAGTCAAATTTAATACTACTCTTCGCGTCGATTTCCAACGATTTTCCTCCGTGAACTTTGCGAATTCCTCGGTTCTAGGTCACGAGCAGTTGTCACGCGGTAAAATATCGAATATTTCGTATATTCGGTAATCGTTTGCTGCGCATCTGAACGCAATTGACACTTACCGAAAACAAAACTCACGCAAGAGGAAAAACAGTCGTGTTCGAACTTGGCGCGACTAAAATGGAATTTATTTTCTTAGGATAAGCAATACTCATAAATCATACGTAAATATTTACAGAATAATTAAATACATTTATATTTTTAATTTAAAATAAAATGAAATAATCAAAATGATACTTAATTCGTTTCATTAATTCAACCTATCAATTTCTTTTATAATTAAAATATAATTAAATCAAGTTATAATTTTTGTTACATATTTTACGCTTGAAATTAAATATAAGGAAAATCTTTATGTTAAGTCGTCACAAATTTTTAATTTAATTATATATCTTTCGAGCAATATTGTAGCTTAAATTTTTTCTAATTTTTTTTTTTTTTTTTTTTTTTTTATAGAATACACTAGTCTTTATAAGCGAAGTGCCACTTAAGAACTCTAGTTGAACTGCGTTAAGTTTGAAAGATATTTTAATTAAATACTTGTGTTTGCACGATTAACTTTTATTTTCCGCACGAGAGACTATACGCTATTATTATTTCTATCTAATTATTTCGTGGATTAGTTGCCCGTGAACTTTTGAGAAGGTGGTAAGTTTTTTATATATAAGCGCCGTGATATTTTGCATTTCGCGTATAAAAATAAAAAGACAAAGAAGAGAGAAGAGATTACTTTAAAGTAAGCCGAAAGGTAGCCGATGTCAAGTTCATTAATCTCTTTTGCAAATAGTTCGTTACGTTACATCCTGAGGAGAGGGGATCAGAAAATGAAATGAAATAGAATCTTCATTGTTTATTAATGTTTCTAACGAAGATTGGCAGGCCATATGTTCAGTAAGAGGCGGTGACTGTGTTCTTTCCTCGGTTTCCTACACTCTTCCTCCAACGAAACGGTGTTCTCTCTCTCTCTCTCTCTCTCTCTCTCTCTCTCTCGCGGTTCTTCGTTTCACAAAGATCTGACGCGGCGCGGATGAAACAGACCACGGATACGGCTTGGGTTGTAATGAATTAAGAAATCAACGTCATTCATATTTGAACTAGTGAAAATTAGTATCGAGTAATGGTGTGGGAACAATGTGCTGTCTACTTACAGTTAGCGAATTAACGATAAAGAAACGAGCAGGGCAAGTTTAGTCGGCCCAAAGTCGGCGGACGGAAGCTTGGATAAAATCCAGCTGAATCGGCGCTGAATATTATCATTTGGTCAACAAATTGTTATTGGATTCGAACGTATATCCTAATTCAGAGTTCACGTGCTGTTTCTTCCTTATGAACTCGCGAATAAAATTTTATTTAAGCACTTGTACGAAAGATGCGTTATTCAAGTAGCGCAAGGAATGGAGGACATTCTCATTTTCCCACGGTAAATATAAATAAATTTGCTACCGACTTGGTGTTGATAAAATCTCACCTCGATTTTGTTTACTGTCTATCGTTCGTCTTTCTCTCGTGCACTTTTTCTCTCGTGTTTTTCCCCTTTTTCTAAGTAGTACTTCAACTCTGGAAACCCCTTCTAGCTGTCAAGGACACAGGTATTAAGACACGATCACAGATAACGGCAAATAATAATGTATTCAACAATTAATACACAACTAAAAGGATAACACATATTTATGTAACACAACATAGTCATATATAATAATATTCCACGCACTCATTGTTTATATATTAAAAAACAAGATCAAGTCCAGAGTGATGTCGCGCTTGTTTCTACCGCGTAAATGTTTCCGTTGCACTCGAACGCCATCCAGCGGTTCGACTAATCAGCGCATTCGCAATTTTGATTTACACGTGCTTATATTTACATAGGCTTCATAAAATCGTCTCGAAATCGATAGATGTGTATATATACGTATGTATATTAAATAACCGCACGTGCAATGTTTTTTGCACGAAACTGACCATTTTTAACTTTATTCAATTAAAAAATATCTAAAAGATTGTGATAAAATCTATTATAAAAATTTAATTAAAAATGAATAGTATTCTCTATTAGAGGAAAAATAATTTTAATCATTTTTATATATTAATATATTTTTAAAATATTTGTTTTTAAAAGGAATTTGGCGAGACTGTGATGTAATTCAACAGGGTTGCAGTTTTTTTTAAACAAAACAAGATAATACGTTTAATATTCTTTTAGAGTCAGCTTTTATAGATTTGGTAAAAGGAGGATACATATTTACTTTTTATTTAAAAATTAAGTTAGTTGCAGATAAAATAAAACGTTTTTTCGGAGGCTGCAATTAGAGTCGTATAAGTTTGTATATATTGTTTATATAAATGGTTAGTTGACTGACGTAAGGAGTGCCGTGCGGTATCATCTTGCATTCTTATAAAGCCAGCAATATCTATAATAATATTTATTTTTTTATGCTTTATTTTGTGTACAGTTACATTTGTCAGTTATGTTAAGCGGGATTAGAAATTTGGCAAGTTTGATAAGTAGACGCGGCATAAAAGAAAATGATAAGAAATCCAAATCTAAATTTGCAAAACACGTGAAACATAAAAAAATGCCAAGTAAAAAATATTAAATTTTAGTTTAATTATTATATATATATATGCATGCATGCATGCATGTATGTATGCATGTATGTATGTATATTAATGCGTGCCTGTGTATTGTGTTCAATGTTTTATAATATTGTTTTATTCAAAAAATTCTAACCTTTAAAATTAAAAATGACACAAATGTGTACATATTTAATTGTAAATGTTGTAGAAATAGTGCAGCTGAAAATTTTTCATCAAAACGAATATTAATTAAAAATTGAAACTTAATATTTAGAATTTGAACAATTGAATTGTAAATGAAATTTAAGTCATTTATATTTATCAAGTAATGATTTTGTTTTTCTACTTTCAGTTTTTAAATATCCAACAAGTAAAGGAAATTGCAGAGTATATGTTTGGGGCTTACAGGAGCATGGAGCTCTAGGAACTAACAGAAAAATTTCATTTGGAGAAGACGGTATTGCTTTTTCGGGAGTTCCACATCGATTGTCATTTGGTGAATATTATAATACAGTTGACGTCGCATGTGGTTATGGATTTACAGCTTTTGCAGTTAAGGGAAAAGATCACAGAATTGTGTATGGAAGTGGCATAAATTCAGACTCGCAACTTGGTACGATATTGATAGATGATCAAGACTTTATATTTCTTTTATATTAGTAATTTCCTTTGTATAATTATTTATTTTTATAATTTTAAACTGTAAGGATTTCATCCAAAAGATGATAAATTAAAAATACCAATTGTTAAGGAACCAAGACCAATATTCATACCATTAAAAGCAAAAACAGCTAAAGTTTTGAGGCTCGCTGCTGGTAGAGCACATTTACTTATTTTAACCGATGAAGGTCTTTACACTTTGGGAAATAATGGCTACGGTCAATGTGGTAGACCAATTATAAATAATGAAGATTACTTAAAAAGTAAAGTTGTTCATTACATACCAGACGTAAAGGGTAAAAAAATTATCAATGTGACTGCTGGTCAAGATCATAGGTAATTTGATAAAATTTATTAAATGCTTAGTTTTATTTATAGTTTACATTTCAAAGTAATGAAAATGTTTGTTCCAATATAAAAAATTACATAAAATAATTTTCTTTAAATAAAATTCAGTTTAAGTTAATAATATATAAAAAAAAAAAAAAAAAAAAATAAATATCAGTGTTTTTAATTGTTCAACAATTTACTTAGCTCTCAATTAATACAAACATATTTTAAAAATATTTATAATAATTAATATACTTTATGCATAAATTTAATTGTCAGTATGCTTTTGACTGAAAATGGAGAAGTTTATACATTTGGCTGGGGTGCTGATGGACAAACAGCTCTTGCACATTATCGAAATCAATATAAACCTGAATTAGTTAAGGGAGACTTAGCTGGTCAAAATATTGTTAAAGTAGCATGTGTTGCTGATTGTGTTCTTGCACTTTCAGGTTTGTTAAGCTGAAAATTTATATAAAATAAAATAATTTGTGATAAAATGCTTATTGCATGTATTAATCTGTTGTAATATTATTATTTTTTACAGATAAAGGTAAAGTATTTGGATGGGGTAATTCAGAATACTCACAATTACCAGTATACAAAGACAATCAACAAGTCAACGTTGCGACTGAATTACAAATGTGCGAAAGACTTGGTCATATTGTCGATATAGCTTCTGGAGGAAGTTTTTGTATGGTTTTAAATAGTAAGTTTCTTTTAACTTTCTATTAAAAAATAACAAACATGTTTTTAAATACATATTTTATGTACAGAGTACACTTTTTTAATCTATACGTTTCCTTAAAAAATCATTTAAAACGTTACGATGATATTGATGAGTACGTTAAAAATAGTTTCTACGTGACTTTTGATAAATAAAATGCAGTTGTATGAATTTAATGTAAGACCAATATCTGTCACAATACGTATTTTTATGTGATAGATTTGATAAACTATACATTTGTGTACATGCAGATTTTTATTTCAATCTTTATTTTAAAATAAAGGTGGAGTTTTATTGTAGATGAAGGAGAGGTTTATGTTTGGGGATTTGGAATTCTTGGCTTGGGTCCAGAAGTTCAGAGAGTTACAAAACCGACTCTCATATCAAAGACTCTGTTTGGTGCCAATGCCTATGAACCTGATACCAAGGCAAGAGATTTTCTTTATATAATTGTATTGGATTGCTTACTCATCCATCAATGTTTTTAATGAGCAATGCATATAGATTGTTACTTGTTCAACACTGACGAGTGACCTTTATTTCATATGTGAGATACATCTTGATATTTTTTTTATATATAATTATGTAAACCGTTATGAATTTTATATCTTAATAATAATGCCAGTAATCGAATAGAAAGCAAATATAATATAGTCATTTTAAATTACGACAGATATTTCTTTTCGGTATTATTTAGGTATATTATATTAAGTTTATTTGTTTAATTATTCTCTGTTTTTCTATTATATATTAATGTTTACCTTATAAATATTATATTCTTATATATCAAATTTATTATTAAGATTGAAGCTAAAGAATAGATTAATGAAAAGGTTAATTACATGAGCTATTTAAATTAAAATATGCAAGTTGAATATTTGAAATATTTAAATTGAGGACTTTTGCGATGTTAAGTTAGCTGAAAGATGCCGAGGGATAATAACATCTATACGAGTCGGAATCCTATAAAAGTAGTTTTAAACATTTAAAATAATTTTATACACGAACAGTATGTATTTTTTTAATTCAGATTGTTAAAATATTTTGTGGAATCAGTCAATTAGGAGCTGTTACTAATCATGGACATTTATACATGTGGGGTCGAAATAAATTCGGAGCACTTGGACTTGGTCATCAAAAAAACCAATATTTTCCATTTAAAGTAAATTTACTTTTTTCATTGTTATAAAAACTTTTTATTTGGGACTGTAGTTTCCTCATTGTTTATCCGAATAAAATATTTTTTTTATAGGTCTCAGTCGGTGCACAAGTTCAAAAAATATCTTGTGGAGTAGATCACACTGTGTCGATTTGTAAGCCTTTTATTTAAGTAAATATAAAATTATTTTTACAACACTATGATAATCGTACATGATCATTTATACATTGTTATAATCATTACTGGAAAAAGTTGTTAAAATATATTAAATTTATACAGGTACATCTTAAAACAATATATGTTTGGTAATAAAAATATTTTTTTAAGACTATGTGAAACAAATTTATGATACATGGCGTTGATTATGGTTTTTTTTTGCTTTTTGCAAATCGAATGATTAAAAGATGATTACTTTTTAGAAATATCGAATGAATGGTAGCATTAATATAGGAATAACGAACAATGAGCTGGCACCACTTTTACATTGAAGGTTTTCGAAGGAGATTGTGTATTTTATGTTGTCTGGAAATCGGCACACTTTGGTATCTAAAACGAAAAAAATAAAAAATTATATTTCTTGAAAATGTAAAATAAAAATATTTAAATTAATTTTTTAAAACGCTATTTTTGCAATGTAAAATGCTTTATGCTCGATTACGTCGAAAATTTCTTTATTTTGTACGAAATTCATATCAGATAAGTGGTGATATTTTATTTGTTTTAAGCGTAAATTAATATTATGCCTTGATGCATGATTTGGAGCATATAAATATGTTTACATTATTATTTTTGAGAGAAAATCCTCTATTTTTTTTTTTGTTATTTTTAATTTGTCAATAGTTTTTTTAATACTTTTTTAAATAGTTTTTTTAAATAGTTTTTTTTTAAACAGTTTTTTTTTTAAATAGTTTTTTTTTAAACAGTTTTTTTAAAACAGTTTTTTAAAATGGTTTTTTTTAACAGTTTTTTAAAATGGTTTTCAAAATGGTTTTCAAAATGGCTTTTAAAATAGTTTTTTAATAGTTCTTTTTTTTTTTTTTTTTTTTTTTATTATAATTTTTTGTACTCTTCGTGTTTACGTATCTTCGTGAAATCGTTGACGACCATTCCTTTTGAGTGATAATAGGGCCTTTTTAGAATTTTCCAGTTTTTCAAATTCTCTTTCAATCAATTAGATATTAATTTTAGCATTCCCTTTCCGCACGCATAATTAACTTAAAATATCTTTCTTTCTTTGCTTCGCTATTACAATTCCCATAGTATCGATACATTAAAGCTTGTACATCTCGTATTTTGTTTTTTATTTTAATTCAACTTAATTTGAAAGCAATCATATTCGATATCTAAATAGGCCCAACCCTTTGATCTTGATATATCATTCGTGCGACGGTTATATTATTAATTCCGTATTTTAGAATACTAAATTTGACGAAAGTGCCTTTGTACTTTGTTTTGCTTATCGTTTGCTTAAGTGGTATCTTAATAATACCACTTCCATCGTAGTCAATGCTTCGTATCATTTATTATGTAACATTATATCGCTTTCTCCTAATACGAATAGCATTGGTAACGTAAATTTCAAATATTTTACAATAGGCTCGCCTTTTGTCGATAATACGTGGATGATATTACTGGGAGGAGTGGACTCACGAGTGCTCCTGAGTGCCCTTGAGTGCTCCACGTTGAGGGAAGGTCGCAAATTTTCGCGGGTGACGCGAGAGGGGGTTATTGGGTTATTGGTGGTTGCCCGGGCCTCAGCGTGAGCCGAATCGCCAATAACTCTGGCTCCTCACTCCTGCCTGCTTATGTCCTCTCTCTTGCACTCTCGTACGTATTTGCGCACCACGTACTTTCTTGTAACAAGCTGCAGGACAATACATTTATAACAGATCTGTTTCCGAAGGGTGAGGAGATTTACCTAATCTCAAAACGATGGTTTAATGATAACTCTGCTTAATAGAGATTCAATGTAATTCAAGATAACAATGTCAGCTCTCTTATTTTTTTTTCACGTGGTTTTAACTGGAGGAGGTCGAACTTCCTTGATTCAATGCAAACGAATAGTCCTAGGAATCCTTTAAACAAAAATGTAATTGCTGGTATTGAAGGATCCCGGTACGCCGATTGTTATTAAATTTCAACGTTTACTTGACTGCTTAGATCGAGAGGCTGCCGAGAAAGTAAAGAGAATTGAGTTAATTGGCAATTGGGGACCCCTGTATTAACACTATGATTTTAAGTTTTTGCAATTTTCTATTATATGATTGCGCAATCGGAATTACCATCAGCTTGAACAAGATGACGAATACCGCCAATGAAAGAATTTGTTTGGCATTTGTTTTTCCATCCATTTCACCTTTTTCGCATAATCATCTTGGTGAGGTCAATATATAAGTAGATGAGAAAGAAGATATAAAGGAAGATCGATCAGATCAACATCGGATCGACATCAGCAATTGTGATATATATAAAATAAGGTTGACAATTGCTCTTCTTTGCCTTTCATAATCGACGCGGTCTCTTCCACCTCTCCGTGAATCGCAAAGCGTCTTTTCAAGTAAATGTATTTGTCAATTATTCTAGATTTCAAGAATGAATATCTAAACTTATATATTTTATTTTTTCTTTTTAAACTTAATGCGCGTAAAATTTTTGTAATAAAATTTTGATTTTCGAAATTTGTCGAAAAATTCCTCTTGCTTCACTCTCATTAATTTATTTTACAACGTTGTTGATCGTGTTTATATATCGTATATCGTATATCGTATAACTAATACAGAAAAAGAAATATTTCAGAAAATAGTTCAAAATGTTTATATCTTTTTTATCAAAACCAATAGACGTATTTTATATATATATAGTGTAAAATAGATACAGTGTCTTCAGCGCTGAAATTTAATTTCAATTTGAATCTAGTAGAACTTGTTGATAAAGAAAGAAATATGTATAGCGTGCAACACGACATGGCCAATTATTGGTTCATTGCGATGGATGCTGTACGTATTTTTTACGATTTGTTTTGAAGTTTTAACAATTGATGCGTTGATTTGTGTCGGCGACCCTCGTTTGTCGCTGCGACTAGTCAACTTCTTAAATTCGCTGTATCTAAATAGTTGTGACCGTTGAAGCGGAGTTCGAATTAGGAAGGAGGTTTGAGAAATAAAATGGCGAGTAATAGTAGTATTCTAATGGCAAGGAGGCGTGATTGATTATCCTTTTTAAGTTCTTTGAACTACACCAGCCTCGGTTAGGAGCCAATTTTTGAGAAACAAATCAATATCAGTTTTCTCGCATATTTCTTAATATTAAAAGTGGATAGTTGAATTATTATTTAATACCGTTGCGTATTTGCTGCCGAGTTTGTTAATTTTTGCTGTGAAAGCGCGTATCGAGTATTCGGGAAGCTTCTCTGCGTCTGGGGAAAAATCGCCGTTGATCCGCGGTTTACATTTATTTTCATGCATTTTTGCGACACGCATTACGAATTAAAATTTGCGATTTCACGTATATTATCGCAGCTTCGTTTAGAAATGTAAAACGCTGCGTTAACGTCATAAATGTAAATGTTAATATTACGTTAATGCATGCTTGATGGATAAGAAGATGCTTAAAATGTTAAAGTCTATATTTTCTCAAATATTTACAAGCTTGATAGCACTATTCGCTAATATTTCAAAGACGATGATAATACCTTAAGCTACCGCACCTCATCTTAAGCCAATATTTAATAATAATTCCTCTGATCACAAAGAAAGGACATTTATACATATTTTGTATATTTAACCGCCGATTTCGCCGAGAAATTTAGAAGTAAATTTAAGTAAATTTACAAAGAAAAATCGTTTGTTAATAATTAAGACTGATTTTGCGTGTAATTTTCAACACGTAATCTTACGAATCTTTCATGTAGAGGTCTCTCAAAGGTTAGAATGAATTTGCAAGAAATCATTAGAAACTGAATTATTATGTATCGAATGTATCGAAGAATTTTTATGTATCGAAGCATTTTTCACGCATAACTTATCGCGACTTTTACATTGGAAATGATTAAATGGTCAAATTTGTTCATAAATTACCTGTGCAAGTGTATATTTCAGTGACTGTAGCATTCTGGCTGATAGATATGTAGTAAGGTTTACACTGATGGAGATATTGGTTACCATCGCAGTTCATACTAAATGTATAAACATTGCTCATGATAATAGTGCAGGTTGTCGCTGTAGTTTCTTCCCTTTTATTCGCATGTAGTAATTCTCTTGAAATACATACCTTTAAAGAGGTCACATTAGGCCCCTGAATCTATAAAAATGCATAATAAATAAAAAGAAAAATTAATAACGTTCGACGGACGATGTAAGACAAAAGTAATTTTAATAAAATTAATATTAATAAAATTACACCGATTAACCGTAACATTAGTAAAAATCTGTAACATTAACGGATACAGCCTGTAAGATGCACCTGGTATATCAAATGAAAGCTTCACGGAAGAAGCTAACAGGAAAGTAAATTTCCATTCGGAAAGGAAAGAGGGATGCTATTAGATGCTATTAGATGCTATTTACAGAGTAAATGGCACGTAGATACGAAGATAAGTAGCAAAGAGAGAAAAGTATTTGCATATTTTGATGATCTTCGAGGGTCATCAACAATAGAGATAGGAAAATGTCTATTATAAAATGTTCAGCTGTTTAATCTATGGCTCAGCAATAGATTAAAACGTAAGAAAATGTATTGTACGAGGAAACAGTCTACATAGTAAAAGACGGAGATAAAAGGTCCGAGAAGTCTTGAACAATGAAAAGACTGGGCCACGGGTTTCCTAAAAGTTCGACCTCGTTTAAAGCACGCTTGCTAAATTTAGAAGAAGAGGTAGATAGATAGGAAGGTGGTGTAACGATCAAAGATGATACAGTCAATGACGTATGCGCACAATATAGCATTATAATTGTTAATAAGAATGGAAAGGCGTCTACGGAGAAAGAAGGTGCGCCTGAGTATAGACAAAGTAAACAATTTGATATTTGAGAGAAAGAGAAGACAAAGAAAAAAAATTGACGAGTAGAAAAAGATTTAGAAGAGGGACGAAATAAAGCAATAATTTGTCTGCAAAGTGCACGAAGTAAATGTGAGTGGATATTTAGTTATATATACATGCAGTAGACATTTATGTGAGAAGGTTGGGAATTTAGAAAGCGGGGCTAGAAAGTGTTAGATTATTTAGGGCCGAAATTTGGGATCGGAAGAAAGAGGATAGCTGAAATATTATTACAAGAACATGTATCAAGTGGATATTAAGCGAATTAGACGTTACAACACAAAATTATATTGTAATAGATTAAGATTATTAAGAAAGTGTAAGAGATAGTGTAAGAGATCGTAAGTGAAGTGTAAGAGAATATAATAAAAATGTAGCGTTTTGGCGTTCGTGGTGCTTCTTGAGCCTTCGTTGGTAATGATATTTGCCCTCAAAAGGACGGATCGCCTGTCATTATATTCTCTCGCAGCAGCTTTTAAAGGGAAAGCCATCATTGTCGTTACTTTTTCTCGTTTATTAGCTTCATCGTGCTACTTTCTTGGCGGTGGCTGTCAATCTCCCTTCAAGGCCCCGAGCTTTCCGCGATAACGTACTTGAAGAAGCATCGGCCCTACAATAACGTTGTGTGATTCCGCAATGCCGTTTCCCTATTTCTTCAATTACGAGCTTGACAAGTTTTACTTTGCAACCGTGTATTTGCGCAAGCCTGGGCTCTCGGGACAAGATCGTTAATAATGTCAGCCGAGGGTTGAAATTATCCGCCGCGCATAAAAATGATGAGTATAGCAAAAAATAGAGAGGAAGAAAAGAGAGGGAAGGAAACGGAAAAGTGTAAGTACGACGGGACATACGAAAAATCATAAAATAAGAAAAGTCAAGATATCTAATGGAAAAGACGAAGGCCAAATATAGAAGGCTTATTAGATTACATGGGCGTGATAATTGAGCAAATGCCAAATAACGCAAGTAGAATAATATTAGCCGCAGTAAAAAATTAGAGATACGCATTATTGCAAAAAATATCGACAACTTTATTAACGTACACATGCAGATCTGAAAATAATTGAATAAAAGCAGATGTTTATTTTAGAATTTTTAATTCGAACTTTAATATAAAAACATCCTATGTAATAACTTTTGATTATGGATAACAAGTTAATGTACTTACTCTTATCGCTGAAGGAAGATCCATTGCAGCATCGTTAGCGAAGTAATTAGGATGAATCCTATAGTAGACTGTGCTATTAGGACCAATAAAATCTGTTACGGGGTGGGATGTTCCAATTTTTTCATAATTCGCTCCACATTGTGAGTTGATAAGACGTCTTGGAACTTGAAATTTCATATTATAAAAACCAACTTTAAGTTCCATTTCAAGAGAAATAGCTCAAATTATTTTTACTAAAAATTACAAAGTTCTATAATGCAATATTCTATTCAAAGTTGTCATCAAAAGCTATTGCAGCTATCAATTCTTTAACTAACCTATCGATCAAACTTACTACAAATCTTAGCTTACAAATTTTTATAATATCAACTAAATAAATACTTTATTTGATAGACTCGTTTAGTCGAAGTTGTATGAATTTTGATGCATATTTGTAATGTACGAGTACTGCCATCATAATTTTAGAGTATATTTTCCGATTATAAGTACGTTGCGATACCTTATAAATTGACAACCAACGATAAAATATAAATATATCGATCTAGATATCGTAAATGTAATTAAATGTTAGAATGTAGGATCATAGAATCATAGTTTAAAAATATGTCTAGATACAGAATTTTAAACTTCATTCAAATCATAAGAGAACAGAGGGTGAAGTAGAGAGAAAGCGAGAGGAATTAATAAAGTATATTTATCAATATATGAAATTAGAAAATTTTTTTTTTTTATTGCTATCCCTCTCGCGTACACAGGTAAGAGACAGAAGGCGAGAGAGAAGGCGAGGAACTGAGCATCTAGTAGCTTTCACTTACACACTGTCCCTATAGGCATAAGAAAAAAGCAATACGTGCGCGCGCACGCGCATACGTACATACGTATTAGATCTAATGCATACGCATTAGACTTTTAAATAAGAATATGTAATAAAATGTTACGTTGTATTAATTAAAAAAATTATTTTCTTAATCTTACATAGTATATAAGCGAATATATAAATGATTTAAAACGTTTTTAATATGCTTTCATTCGTAACACTTGTGCTTACAAAAATGTAAAAGGATTTTAAATAATTAAGTAATTAGGCAATTAAGATTTTATTAAAAACATAATTTGAATATATTAAAAATTTCTTGATACGATCTCCTGATAAGGTCATATTTTTAGCAAATCACGAGATACCAAAAATAAATAAAGTCATTATTTAAAATGAGACAAAACTTGTTCTTTATTTGTGTAGTTATAGAAAAAAGATCGTCGCCTTAGACTGGAAGTGATTGAAATATAAGATGTACCTTGTTTAATTCTTGATTGTAGAACAGCTATGGCTGGATAGAAGTTTGTGGTACCAGCAATGTTGATGGAAACAATATCAGTATCAGAATTCAGCACCAAATCGGACCATCGGTCCTTCGATCCGTAACTTAGGAACAAGATAACTGAATCTGTAAATTTGAAATCACGATTATGCAAAATCTTATTACAAAAGATTTAAGCTTTGAAAACTAATTTCACAAAATGAATGCATGTATATTACTTATATATATAATAATAATTCGGTGATTAGTTGGACACTAAATTAAATAACGTTGTCATGATCGTGTCGATAGCGGTGTTTGTGATGAGGATTTTGTAGTCAAAAGAATAAGTCCAACGTTGAAAATAAAATTTGAACCCCTTTACTGAGGTTCAAGCGTGAAAACAACAAATTAAACTTCATCAAAAACTTGTTTTTGACATACGTATGCTTTTTAAATACACGTCTACACGAAGAGATTTCCTAATATAAGTCAGATTTTACTAAGCAGGGTTAGCAGAATCTTACCACCAGATAACCATGGGATTTTAAGCGAATTTTTTTCCCGTTTGCACTATTTTATATCGTTAATTATGCTTCGTTTGGTTACTTATATTTCAATTGATCATTTTTCATTTAGCAATTTCTTTATATTTGATCATTATTTTTCTCTAAATACTACTTTTGCCATGGACAAGATGAATATGTGTATTTTATTTGCACTAGCAGTCGTTGTTTAAGACTGAAGTTCAAAATGAAACTGAAGCTTCTGATAGCGGTGTGCATAAAATATTGAACTCGATAAATGAGTTCTTCGTCTTGAATAACGGTATTTGGATATTATTTGATATAAGTAGCACAATCGCAGTTGTAGACTAGTGTTAGACATTAGTCAAGATCGACCGAGTAGATCTTTTCTCGACAGCTGCATTTTGCACTTGTACGTATACGTACACAAATTGATAAATAGTTTTATTATGTGCATATCCATGTAGTATATCTTGTGAATTATTATCGTTTACAAGTTTCCTTTAAAGACGAAGTTTAGAATTGAATTAATGGTGAGATGTGAAGCTGCATTAGTTTATCGAATGGCAACGATTATTTAGAAAGTAAAAGAAACAGTCTCCTGAGTTTGAATATTGAGTCACTTGAATTGGAACCTATTTAGCACATTGACGGGTAACATATTTCTGCATTCGAATGAATTGGTGCTAGTTTGAAGAAAATGAAAATAAATGTACCAGGAATTTCTTCTCTCATAATTTTTAACGATTGCAAGCAATACTCCTTATCACTTTCTGAAATGCTGCTTTGATAAGGTACGATAAGAACAACGTCGGATTTCCCTCCACCCCAACCTAATTGTCGTTCTTCATTGAGCTTCTTTGTTTGAAAAACTCTTAGTCTTTCCATTGATTTTGGTAAATCGAATCCTTTAGAATCTATAAAATATTATTAAAAAATTATTAGTATATTTTTGAAACTTCATGAAGTAGTTAAGAATTTAATAAAATATTTTTCTGATCCCTGATAAATTTATGAAAATATGATTGTGATATAAAATACAATATCTTGTATGGATTTACTTATCATCTTTAATAGCATATCAAACAAATTTTTCAATTAAATTATGAAGTATTTACATACATTTCGCGGGCACGTAAAATTTGATAATTTATCACGTACTTGCTACTTTTGACTCTAGTTCATTGTAATCAAAATAATAGCTTTTCATTTGAACGTAATGTATCAAAATATAAAAGTAATAATAAATTATATATTATTTAAAAATGTGTGAAATATTTTTATTTTTAAAAATAATTTTAACCTATAACAATAGATATTTTTTGAAATGTTCTCTCTCTAGAAATATTTCACCAACGTAAAATACCATTTTTATAATTTGTGTTAAAAATGGGAATTAATTATTTTACTCCAAAAGTCAATTTCTCATGTTGTGTGCAATTTATTGAAAATATACGATTTTACGATTTTATTGGAAATAGTATCCAAGTATACTAAATTACATAAAAAATTTACGCATCTTATCGATTTTTGTAACATGCTTAATTGCAGAACGTGTAATTTATAATTTATGAAAGCATTTATTTTCCGGTAACAACTTAAACCAAACTTAAACTTTACGTGGTATCTTCTCAGTTAGGTTCATTTCTTTTATACATTTCTTCAGAAAATGACATTTCTTGACTCATCACATCAACAATATTTTACATTTAAAGACGGTAAAATTTTATATTGATTTTTATGTCGATTAAGATAAAATATAATATAGAAAGGAAAACTTTACATTTGTTGTAGATCGATGAGTTGAAATATTGAAAATCAAGAATACTATTACTTGAATTAATTATGATTGTTCCATCCTGCGCGCTTATCAAAGTAAAATTGCTGTTATATTTAGATATATCGAGACCTCCTAATAATTGCCTGGAACAGAATTTTTATTAAGATTTTCATTTAGAAGAACGATCTCATGGCAACTGATTTTGTTAGCCGATGAAATGCCCTCTATTACACAAAATTTTAAATCCCTCAGTGAATCACTTAGAAAATTGTTAAAAAAAAAAATAATAAAAATAAAAAAAAATAAAAAATAAAAAATAAAATAAAAAAAATAATAATAATAAAAAATCAACCAAACCAAAGTTAAATATTTATATAGTTTGACGTTTAAGAACAATACCAAATACAAAGAGTCAATCAAAGCTAGATTTTGAACCGACGCTAGTTCCATATTGTTCGAAGTAAATGATTTAAATCTTTATCCTTGACAGAAGTTTGGTCTAAGTTCTTTGCACGTGTTCAAAATTTAAAGAGTATCCTCCATTATAATAAGATAATTGTTCTCACTCGCTGCTCGTTAAAATCGACGAAAAGTCGTTTAGCTACTAAAAAAAGTAAGTTTCGCTTCCTGTCTTCCCTTTTTTCCCCTTCTATCCTGAGATATTAAAGAAAAATTACCTCTGCGGAATACCATTTTTTCGTCTCAGCAAAAAGTAAACATTGCATTTAATTTTTTCAAGTTAGAATAGCGATCTTAGACATTTTTTAGATGTATCATATTTTAATACGTTTAATGTGCTCGTTTTGGGCATTTGACTTCTCAGTCGTGTGTAATATTGAAAAATGCCAATAATCTTATTTTTTTTTTTTGTTATTTCCATCTTGTATAAAAATAGACTACGAAATATCTGAAAAATTGAGCGCATAGGAAATATGCTATAATACATACTCGGAGGCCAATGTTTTCAAAACGGTACAATTGTGCAATCAAGAAAACGAAATTTCTAATTTTTTATGTGTGCTGTATTCTAATATATTCTACGTACTCCATTTGTAGAATGTGGTTCAAAATAAGCTTTAAAACAAAGGATCTTTATTACAAGTTGTAGGGAAGTTTATTAAACTTTCGAACAATGATAAAATAAGTTATGCGATCGTATCCAGATTGAAAAGTAAAAAAATATTGCGGGTATATTAAATTTTATACCGATTTCCTAATTGTAGACGCTTGATCGTTAGATACATAGGTTTTAAAACGGAGATTTGGGCAATGCGAACGTGATTTCAATCAAGCATTAAATATTCATTATTATTAGATATCAAGCTTCATTTACTTTTTTTCCACTATCGTATACTATTGCTTAGTTGAATTAAAAATGATTAACCCGGTAATGATAAAAATGTCATAAGTATCTAAAGTTTTGAAACCAATAAGCTGCACGACCATACGCGTACGTACTTTTAGATAATTGAACGCGCGGATTATTACTATTAAAAGGACGCGTTTAAAATAGATACGTGTGATGTACTTTTCTGTCGAACGGCAGCTGCACTCATTCGAGAAAAATCACCTGGATCTACACTCCTAAGGAGATACGTCGCTTCGGTTTTGATAATGTACGTTCGATAAGTATTTTCTTATTTATCTGTAATCTACTGGGTATCGCATTAAATGATCCTTGGTGTAGGCTCTAGGCGATAATAATATACGCGCCAGAGAATGTTCAACAAATTGTCAGATTACTCTAGTATGACAGAGCAATTATACCAATATAATTATTTATTGCACGTGCTTTACATTTACTAGGTGTAACAAGTTACGTTGCAATTGATACAGAAAATGGTAGAATATAATAGTTGATATAATTTACATATAAAAATACGACATCGAATACGCTCGTATGCGTACGGATATTTGTATGTAAGGCGACGTAAATTTAAAAATTTGCAAAGGCAAGATTAAACAAGGAAGCACGCGGTTTTTGACCAATAATTGAGTCAAATTCTAAATGTTGTTTCAAAATTTAACTTAATCAACTCTTTTTTCTAATCTTATTCGTGCGATAAAGCTAACAAGGGATCAATATTAATGAGACTACATCAGCTTGTCGATTGAACATAATATTACAGTCGTAAATGGTTTGTTTATTAGTACTTTCTATCAGCGTTAACGATGATATTGTGATAACGATAAACGCAATGATATTATGCTCACATTAAAGCTAATGCAACAGATGTTAATGCAGTTTTAATTTATAGTTAATAAATAAATACATATTTACATCAAAATTGGTTGAATTATATTAAAAGGCCAGGTTGTATCAAGAATAATCGTTAGGTCGACCGCAGCTTCGTCACTGTTATTAACGAGACGATCTATATTCTCGCAATATTCATTATTCATTGTTGCTGAAACAAATTTTCCTTGTTACATACAAGAATTAACAAGTGCATTACACAGTAGTTGACAATGTCGTATTGGTTTTTAATAATTAATTCTTTTATAATTTAAATATAGTAAATTTTTCTAATTACATTACGCACGATTAAAATATCATATTACACAAATTAATCATACAATGTAATAATTGTAAAAATTAACTGTACCATGCAGTTATTATGAAAATATTAGTTAATAAACAGTAGAATTAGAGCTCTGCATAAAGTAGAATACAAATACAAAAAAAGAATTAACTCCGAATAAACGAATGTCTCGCAGAATTAAATGATTTATAGAAAAAACTAATCTACTTTAAATTTATACGTGATTTCTTTCTTACATTACATGTCTTAAAGGCGATGCAAATCAATCAAGGCAATCAAATGCGAGTAAATAGTTTTTATAATTTACCAAGTGTAATATAGGGGGGAGAAAAAAAAAAAAAAAAAAAAAAAAAAAAAAAAAAAAAAAAAAAAAAAAGCATATTTCCTAGAGTAGCCCAACATTATCCAAAGTCTTCCAAAATGATGATAATTACAAATTGAAATCTTAGTGCTTTAGAAGTTTTTCGATGATCGAAAGCAAGTATTAGTCGAGCTTAAGAAATCATCTGAAAAATATGTTTCAGAATGGAATAAAATACTTTTCACGTTACATTGATACAACTATATTATTAAATGTATTATCGAAACATTACTCAACACGATTGAGAGTATCCTATTTTCAACCTAAGATTTATAAAAACGTGTACTTACGTATAAATGATGTGAAATCTTGTACAGCTTGAATGGCGAATTTCTTAATGGCTTCAAAGGAAAAAGTAGCCGTTGCTATGTCCGTACTTAAAACAATAGCTGCACTATAAGTCTAAAATTTTTAAACATTTGAAGAATTTACAAATTGAGATAAATTGGTCGACACGATTGGACATAGTAATCGATTTATTGAAATAGTTAATAGAAACCTTGAAGTGAAAGTTATTTTTTGCTATTTCACGACTACATCTATAAAATACTGGTGGACTTCAACAAAATGCTTCTGTTGTGTAACGTTAGACCGAACTTTTCAAATTAAGGCCGCATAGGTTTTTAATTACAAGGCGAAGGGCATGCGTATGCCAATTTCATTTTTATTTAACCAAATACTTTAAACGCTTTGCCTTGAAGTTTCACTTTCGAGATTTCTTTTCATCGGTAGCTTTCAAGCGATAGCAAAAAAAAAAAAAAAAAAAAAAAAAAAAAAAAAAAAAAAAAAAAACCAATTTAATCATCGATTATATTGACTTTTTAATAATTTATGTAACATTGAACAATGTTCTAGGTGAATTTAAAAAGCACAAAAAAGGATTATTAAAAATTTATATTACAAAAAGAAGAGAGGTATAATGAAAAAATAATGACTCTTTCGTTTAACGTGAAATGTTTTTTAATTATGTGATTTTTTTTTCATTCACGGTTTCATCGGAAGTTGTAAAATTGGCTATTCAATAAGAGACATACGTTTCAAGCGTATCAATTCGTATCAATTCGTTCATAGTATTCGTTTGAATATGCACCTTGAAATTCTGTGTTTTTTAGGGATTTTTTAAAGTAACACGAAGTATTCAAATGAAACCTGTAGGGATTAGCTTCGTTACTTAATATTTTCTTCGAGGGTAGAACGAAAATATATTTGTTTTCCGGATTTACGTGTTTGTATATTTTTTAAAAAGATCTTCAGAAAATAATGCACCCTGATTTGCAAGGTAAATTCGTATTAAATATGTTATATCCCAAAGGAGAAATTTATATAGGCGATAAGACTGTGATAATTGAAATTTCACCGAAATTTCTGAATTTTTTCTACGCGTACTTCGTGGAATAAAACTATATTTTCCACTGAATTTAAAAAATGTTTTCGTATGCTATCGTATCCTATCGTATCCGATAAGCAGGGGCCGAGTAATTATTTACACGCATCTGCATTACAAACGAGCATATTGCATATTTCACAGAGTATTCGCCGTACATTACATTACCATCACTTTTATTTAAATTTAATTTCTACGATTTTCATTCGTTTGTTAATTGCACATTACTTGTGTGTACTTACCTGATGTGTCAATACCTCTGGGGGAGCAACAGTTTGTATATGCGCGTGTCTATTGCAGGCACGGTAGTTACGATCAAAAAATCCCCTATTACTATAGTACATATCGAAAACTTGAGATAATTTCAGGTTTCCGAATTTGGAATAGTGATTAGGTACTTGACTTGCAAGTATAAGACCGTCGATATCACCTCGTATTTCGGCAGCTGTCATTTGTAGATTCTCGTTTGCGTTTAGAAAATAATAGCGCGGTTGATTCGTCGAATTCCAGTTTCCATCAACCCCGAGATTGTAGTGATTATTCTGTTGCGGACCTTGAACTAGAGCTACTTCGGCCAGGTCACCTATGGGGGAGAAATTTTATAACCCTTTGAAATGAAAAAGATCTCCACGTAGTCGGTGTTTTTTTTTTTTTTTTTTATTTTATTTTATTTTATTTTATCCGGTATTAAAGTATGAGATCTAGTCGGGGAACCAAGGAATTTACCAGATTTTCAATCTGCACAATAAGCTTCTCTTTCAAATGTAAGAACTCGAAAAAGATTATCGATATTTGGAAATGAAGCTGTCGGTATAAACCGAATCAAGCCGATTTACGTGTTTAATACCTATTAACAAAACTATTTGCACACTGGAAAACTATGATGAACATAACGATAAAAACGGTCACGTAATTTTTGTTATAATAGAAATTCTCATTATCGCGTCAAAGACGACAATTACAGTACAATTAAATGCATTTTTTCTCTTGGATTTATATCTGTCATCTTGATGTAACTTTCACCAAAATAGTATTTAGCACGCTCTTTACTAAGGTAGTGATAAAAAAATTAGAATTTTTTTCTCTCTAGAATTTCAAGGTGATGTTAATTATCGTTACGATTCTCAAGGATTCTCAAATTTTTCAATAAATTTACTTCCACGACTTTCACCACTACGTTTAATTAGATGCCTTTGCTGAAATGTGATTTCTTAAAAGCTCTGGATTGATTCGTTACCATATTCGCTACCTCATTACGCACACCACAGAATATTGAAAAAATTACGTTATACTCTTTTCGGAATAGATGCTATTTCTATGGAATAACAATAGACGTCGCGTACTCATTAAATCCATGTACCGGTTCTTCTATAAAAATCACATAAAGAAATATTTCGCAAGTAAATAATGATGTTAAGATGCAGATTACGAGGAACTTCATTTTTTAAACGTAAATTAAAATTAATCGAAGCTAAGCTTTATTATATCAGATAAACGTAGTTGAAGCAATGCCTCCATTTAGAGTACATCAGCATGGGAATTAAAGAGCACAGATATTGTTACGAATTAACGACTTTGATAAATATTTCAAATCAATCGAGACCGACGTACGTACAAAAACGAATATCAAGGATATTGAAAATATTACAACATTTCGTAAAGAGTATTATTGATTTTTAAAAGAAATATTAGCTGTGCGAATTAAGCGTTGAAATTATAAATTAATTTTTAATTACAGATGATTAGTTATGGATCGTCATTTGTCAGTATAGGTAGGAAAATTATAATTTCATAAAGTATGATGTACATAAACAATAATGTACCAGTCTTAAAAAATGTACCCACCAGCGAGAGTTCCAAGGAACTTGTTGTCTAAATTTGTTTCCGACGGATAGCTCAGGACTCTTATTTCCTCCTGCTTCTTCATTAGGTCGCCTATTTTTATCAGCTGCGGTTCTAGTCCTGCCGCTAGTCCAGCCAGCACCGAGCCACCAGAAACTGTACCATATCTACATTTATTATGGGATAGAAGAAAGCACGTTTTCAATATTCGGTTGAGCATTTACTCTGACATACGATATTATTATATATGTATATCGACGTGTGTCATTTGAAAAGTTCCATTGCTGCTTTTAAATGAAAACGATTTACACATGATTTTCCACGCGTACACGCGGGTATTTATATATAAAAAATTAAATTTTATAAAAAAATGCCACTCTGTGCTCAGGCAATTGGCGACCTCGTACGGTTGCTTTATTTGCTACGTTATCATCGAATGTTAAAGCGATTCTATTGATTAGCATTGGTTTAACAGCCGATGCATTTGCTTGAATTCGACTACAAACCGTATCGACGGGATATTTCATAGGAATATCTTATATTTTTTTCCACGTACTAGCAACAACGAGAACTAGATGTATAATTATACTTCATGAACTAAGTGGTAGTAAATAAATTGGTGAAGCAATGCAACGAGGTACAAAGAAAGCGAAGATAAGTTTATTCTTTATTCAAGTTTATGGAGACCATAAACTTGGATAATGACGCGCGCGGTATAATTTTCATTAATAATCTCGGAAGTGATGGAAACATTGATGGAGAATATTGTTACGGCGTCCGAGTTAAGGAATCGTATAAAACAGTAACGATCGCTGTCTAAATTCTAATTTAGAACTATAAAAACTGGCTGCAAAAGAAATTGTTAACGCCAGTGAAGGTATAATACCGTAGATATTTGCTTTTAAGCGAATTTAAAAAAATAGGTACATGCAACTTGAGATTAAGAGTACGACGGGATATAATGAATTGTTGTACGTATAAAAATTATTCTGCGAAAACACTAATACTTTTTAAGGCTTAAGCCAAAGCTCCTTATCCCCGTATGTTGTATGCGCATGTTAAATTTACTAAATTTCAATGGCGATATTATGGAAATATGGGCTTTCGATATTTGATGCAAAATTCATTTTATGAGTTATTTGATATACGTATAATTTATTTAATACGTTCATAAAAGCCATTTTTTTTTTAACATAGATTAGGAAATACACGTGCACGTATATTACCGCGCACTCGCGTACACATACGTATCAAACCACACACTTGTCTAGCGACGGACAATTGTCGCAACGGAGTAATGATAAATTCAAGCGTAGAAAAAAGTTTATTTAAAAATACGGTGATTATTATTCTATTCATTAGAATATAATGAAATATTTATTTTTCGGATAAATTTACAAGCACTTTAGTAAGTAAGCAAATCGGAATATTTGCAAGTTCGATAAGCATTTTAAATAATTCAACTTGTTAACTTACGGTGTCTTGACGATGCCATTTTCTGTAGGGCACTGACTACGTGGAGGTAAATTCATCAGCCGTGCACTATTGGGGTGATTCGGTGGTAACGCTGGGTACAGTAAATTTGGATCCATTCCGTCCTCATTTTTTCTCATTTTTTCTCTAAATTTGTACTTTCATTAATACAGTTATCGGTATGGTGATTATTCTTATTAGCGATGTAATTATCATTATTAATATTGCTCTCATTCGTTGCTGCACGACCGACAAGCGTTGAGACCCTAGAGGGCACGTGACTCTATCGTCAGGTATGCATTTTTGCCTACAAGAGAGAAATCGGTCCCCTGCACATACTTATATATATATATGTGTGTGTGTGTGTCTGTGTGTGTGTGTGTGTGCGTGTGTGCGCGCGTGTGTGCAATAGAGAACTTTCGTGCGGATGATTTCGTAGTGAACTAAGTTTTTCACGTCTTATCGTCGGAGATATGAGACGGTGTGAAACCAGCGATGTTCAATTACATTTATTCTCGTATCTTTCTCACACTTTTCACGATATCAATTTGAATAATGTTATCCGAAGCCATTGGTAATTTTTTCACACGAGCATTTGCATTCTCTTCAAGGGTTAATTGGCCTTAGAGGTACGAGGTGTTTTGCACATTGTTCACTTATCGAAATTTCAAACGAATTCAACGAACGGCAATTATGGGACGTTCAAGTAACCGTGCATAATGATTCGCAGCAGCGAGGCAGACAACTAAATTACGCGGCAATGCAAACGAATGCGTAGGCATACGTACATTTTTCGACGTAAAAAGCGAATCATTAAGAGTCAGGTTATACTCCATGTATAATCCTTGTGGGAATTGGAAAAAAGGCAATTGGAAAATCGAACTATTCAATACACACTGCCACATACAAACGCACAAGTAGTTGATTTGATGCATATGTAGGATTTCAAGCTATACCTTTAAAATCACGTGGGATTTAGTTTTGTGAAAGCTTGCCGGTATATTCTGGAGATATGCAGCTACCAATTAATTGAAAAAAGATACGAATTTTTTGTATCCTACAGAAAGCCTCCTTCTTTTAAGGCGGCTTCCGTGAATTGATCCGTTACAATATTCAAACCATTTTTGCAGGGTAGCTTGTTGGATTCGTCTAATATTTAGTTCTCCGCATTATAACTAGACCATACCAAGTGTTTAATTCTTTACGGTAACTCGTTGATACTGTCTGATAAATTGTCGCGTATTTGTTTACTTCAGGTAAAGTATAAGAAACGGACCCCGGGGAGTTATAACTATTATCTAGATCTAGTACTTATTGTGACCCATTGTTTTTCTCTTTTCTCAAAATTGGCGAGCATGTGGCAATCGATCAGCGTGAAATATATTACCAAGCGATCAAGCAAGGTTCATCGTAGAACATTTAGAACGGAAAAGACCACGACTTTATAATAACAGACGATGGGAATCGATCCGAATGCTTTGGTAGAAAAGCTTTAAAAGGCCTTGTTATTGGAGAATTGGAACCATTATCGTGCAACTAGCATCGATATGAAAATTGGTGTTCAAATAGAGCAATTGTTAAACTTAAATTAAATCGAATTAAAGATACAGCGAGAGTAATAGTGAAATATTATCAACGCGCGCGCGCGCGCGCACTTATGAATATAAAACGTAAAATATTGTTATGCCTTACAAATGTTCTGGTGAAAGCGTTTCAACGTCCTCTTTCATATTTCTTCTCCGGTTAGTGCTTCGACCATGCCGTTGATAAGCGTAGTTAGAGAATTTGCAGACCCTGCTTTCATCTCCTCTCTCGAAGATATCGATACTACTCGATAGCATAGAGTGCAATGTACACTAAGCGAGACAACAAATTTATTATTAACTTTATCGTAATGAAATAAGAGTAAATTCGCCTCCTGGTAAATATACGTATCTTACAAGCGCACTGAACAAAAGAAAATATAAAGAGAGCGTATAAGTGGAAAACATATTGTCTCTAACTTTATGGTATAGCATTATGGTAGAACATAGGGAATAGCGTATGTATTACGCGTCATTCGATCTGCGCGCCGCAGCGCAGTACTGTAGAGTCATTTCTTTTTGTACGGAATATTTACGAGAAGCTGCGGTGGAGAGTCTAGTACACAGCAGAGAACACGCAGCGGATAACGTCGAAATGGTAAGTCCGTACTGATTATCACTTTCATATTAATAAGCGATCTCGAGGAAGTAATGTAAGATCAATGTGGATGCAGATAAACGTAATGATAAACAATATCATTGTCAACTCAATTTAATTCGTCATAAAATATTTACTTCTTTTATTTGTTTTACTCGACAAATCTCTCCAAGTCTTTTGTATATCTCTCTCATTTATTCTCTCTCATCGCCACGTTCGCGAGGGCATCAGTGTTGAGATCTAAATGGGATCTAGATAGTGCTAATGTGGAGAGTGCAGAACGAGATGCAAGGCAAATTCCATGTTTCGAACAATACAGATGAAAGCAGGGAAAGGCGCGAAGTTCGCGCCTTAACCGACGTTGGTAAATCACGAAGTAATCTAATAATCTAATAATAAATTAAATCATTAACCGGCAAACTACTCGGGCAAAGAACCACTAACAGAATTATCACGCGGATAAAATAATTGTTTTAAACTGATATTTGATCGTCATGGACAGTTGAACTGATAAGAACAATAATGACGATATAAATTGAACTTTAACCGAAATTAAGACATTTTTTGTAAATTATATTAAAATAGGTTCGTGGAAATGATTATAAAAATGATGATTCAGCGTTCTCGTTTAAATGTTTTAAGCATGTAGAAAGCAAGAATTCAATTATCAAGAACTATGAAAAGAGAAAAAATATAACTTAAAATCGTAATAAAATTTTTTGTCTTACAAATGTCGTTATGCATCCTTTATCGTTTTAAAGAGAAACAAGCGAGAATAAAAAGGTTGCCTCAAGCTGCAAGGCTTGGGTACAGTTACGTCAGTTGCGAGCAAAGTAAATTATTGTAAATTTTCTGGAATAGATCCAGCTGATGAATTTCAATTTTGGTTCTTTTGTACGAAATCATGTACACCGATTAAATTACTGAATTCTGATGTTTTTATCTGCGACTAGGATCTTTTGGGACCTTTCGATGAGTAGTTAGAATGATTCGCTTTTAGCTAAATTCAACGCTAGAATAATTATTACTTATGTTCGTAAATTCAAGCATTTCATTACAAGTGCACTAAATGCAAGCTCGCGTTAGAGAAGAAAAAGTAGTAAGTATGGAAGATAGTTTATTTTCATGAGAATAATAAATAAATCGAGTAGTACAAGGTAAAAAATTACACTATAAAAGTATCTTTCCCGATATGGAACAACTATTAAGGGGGAGGGACTACCAAATGATAAAATAACGGCTTGCGCAAGAGTACAAATAAATGAGTGATAGCGAGATACCGAGAGAGAGAGAGAGAGAGAGAGAGAGAGAGAGAGAGAGAGACGCGAAAGGTACCTTTTCAAAACTCATGTGTGAGCCCTCGCTTCGGTTCTAACTTTTTACTACGTATCCGAATAGTAATTATTTTAGAAAAATAATTCGCAATATTTTTATGCATATTATATGAATATACGCATAAACATCGTTTGCTTAAAAATTATTTAAATAATTTGCATAAATTCATGATTCATAGACCGAATGCATTTTTATCACATTTATGCTCAAACTTAATCTGACACTTATATTTATGTGGTTTAAATGGGTATAAGAATATCAAATGAAATTTAATATTTAAATTACGTGTTCATTGTACATTGTACATTGTACATTGTACATTGTAGTTTCGATTTGTAAATTACGCGGAAAAATTATTCTCATACAATCCAACTATATAAAAGCATCATTAAACATGAATAAATATTGTCACAAGTGCTTACACGCTAAACCACATATTGTCAAATTTTATTCATTTTTTTCCACGCGTAAAATAAAGTTCTTTTCGTTGATTATGCGCTTGAAATTTTAGTTTTTTCGTTCTGATTAATTTCTCATTTTAGTGAAACTTAAAAGCCGATGATTTCGTTTTCACGAGGTGAGATCGAGAAGTGTAAGTGTAATAAAATGAACAACTTACCCGCTCAACTATCGATATGCTATCATTAGGAAAATTAATAGCGTTTCCAGGGATGACGCGAAGAGTCTGCGCATGACGAAAGAATTGTTGTCCAAGTGGCGCATACGGCGTTACGCCCGCTTGTGCTTTAACTTTTGGATTCTTCACGATCCCATCTTGTCGAAAACTAACATTTATAACATTTTATAACATTCAGATTGTCAAGAATAAAAAGCATTTCGTTAACTTTTTGACAGCAGTGAAGTCACTGTACAATAGTCCGAGTGAGAACTGCATTTACCATTTAGATGCGCTTTCAATTCAAACATAAAAACACATTGTTCTTCCAATTAAAATAATTTCAAGTGCTTATATTAAATGTAATAATTAATTTAAATATTTTCAGAATTGTTAAAAGAAGATTTCATTAGCAAATTGTTAACATTCGTTCTCTTTTTTGGTTTTAGTTTTATATTTATTAAAAATGTATGTTGTTTGCTTTGTAATAATTGTCAACAACTTAAACTCTGTGTTAATGTTTTTACAATTTGTATTTTAAGGCAGATTTCTATGTGCTTAGCGACTGTTGTTTAATGATTTTAATGCTTGGGCAACTATATCCTCCTCTATGATTAAAATATTCTTTAGGCGTGAAAAAACATTACATAGCACAAAATCTGAAGATTGTTGCTTCAACTCCATGACAAAATTAATCTTGAAGGACAATTTTTCCTTATATTCGATTGCTCTCTTTAAGTTTAATCATAAATTCAAATATTTAACTAATATTGCTCATCCACTTGCGAGGATAAAAAGCAATAAAAATTGACAGAGCATAATATCCTGTCAATTGAAGAAAGCAGTGAGAAGGAATCAAGTATTGGATCACTTTTTACGCAATGCATCTTGTACTGGCATATTTTATTCTCGTACATTATTTTCTTGTACCGAGATGCTTTTAGCGAACTAATGGTTTTTCAATGTATTAATCATGCACTCTTTTACATACAGTTATAATTGATTTCGATCGTGAATATATTTTCTCGATAATTGATTATCCTGGGATATTCGATAAAACTGACAAATGTTCAATAAACAGTAAAAACAAAAAAAAAAAGAAAACTTTTCAAAACTACTTTTCTAAGAATAATTCGGTAACTAGTAATGGTTTTCTATTACTTGGCGTACTTGCGTACTTTCAACTTTATTTTTATCATTAACAAATGGAATACCATTAACAAATGGAATCTTAAATATTTGATTAAATAATTATAAAAAATTTAGAGTTCGCTCACGTGTCCTGACAATTACGTAAACTAATTATTTAATATAATTCTTTATGTATTAATGTACTAAAACGGTTATATTTAAATATAAAAACATATAAGAAGACTGTTTCTTTTTTCTTTTTTTTTTTTACTTTAATACTTGTAGTCTAAAAATTGGAAAATAACACGAAGTTTTTGATCAAATTTAAAAATTGTTTTATAAAAAATAAGGAAAGTTTTTTACAAGATTTCTCGAAATTATTGTTTCTTTGAAAAAGTAGGTCAAGAAGAAAAACCTTTACTTTATGGTATATTGTTCTAAAGACTTTTGGATTTTTGATAGCTTTAATTTTGTATCATTTTGGATAATTTTCATCGTATAAAGAGTAACTTAGTATAACTAGTTTATGATTATTAATGTAATACACGTAAATTATTAACATACAAGAGAAGTATAAAGGAATATGTATTTAAGTAACAAACATGATTTTTTAAAGTTCATTCTGTAAGAAATTTCAAAGTCGTCGCTCCATACATATCAATGGTAAATTTAAATTCTGTATAATTTATAATCAATCTTTATAAAATATTTTTAAGATTTTTAACACAATTGAACACTACGTTATCCTGTTTTCAATTTATAAAGAATTAATATACCGAATAACTATTTTATTTTAAGATTATTATTTTTTAAAAAATTCAACGTAAAAATTTCATGTAAATGATATAATAGTACGTCCTTGTTTTTTTTTTTTTTTTTAAATATAGAATTATTTTCGATTAAAATATTTTCCAATTAAATTATATTAGTACTTTGAAAATATGATATTACTCTTTAAACTGTATTTGGTAGTTCTAGTTTTCCAAGGCCTACAGAAAGTTAAATTTAAAATGGTTGACTAAAATAGCATATTTTTTTTTTATAATACGGCAATTATAAAATCTATTTTATTAGAAAAAATAACAAGAATCGAAAAATTATAAAGGATTTTGTTATGCACACGATAAAGTTATCGTTTTTACAGGTTTTATTTTAATAAATTTAAAAACGTACTTCTATACTTTTTGACATTTTTACGTTAGTACTTTTATAGACCCAAGATTGACAATGGTTTACGATTAATTTTAATTACATAGTTAGCTATTTCAATTCTGAAAAATTGCCTAAAACAATTTTCTTTTGCATTAAATAATTCCAATTCTGTACGTAAACTAAAGAAATTGGGAGAGAAAAGTTTTCACTTCTAATTGCTTTTATACATTAACCGAAATATCATTTCGCTCAATGCATTAGATGATATATAGATAATTATTACATATATATATATATATATTAACAGGTTGTGTCATTAATTAATTTTTAATATATGTTTATATATATATATATATATATATTTGAAGTATCTGCCAAAATACCTTTGCAAGCTAAAGAAATCTGCAAATTTTAAACTCAGCGAGCTTGTAAAAGTTAAAATAAATGTTTAATCGCGCTCTATTGCATTGTAATGAAAGTAATAAAGTGCCGTACCGATGTAAAATAGCAGACGAAAGAAGACGTAAGTCCATGTTTAGTCCAGGAGAATCCTCTATTTTTCGTAGAATAGCGATAAGTGTATCAATGTTATGGGGCAGCAGATTCCATTTTTTATAAAGATCTCCATCATAGCATTCAAGCAACGAAGGTGACAGATTTTTTATTGCATTTTCTTGACATTTAATACTGACTGAATAGTTAGAAATTTAATATAATGAATTTATTATATAATACATCACATAAATATACAAATTTAACTAATATTAATGTTTAAAACATATAAAAACATGAACGAGAATTTCTTGTACTCGTTTTAATTTTATATATTTAATTTTATAAAATTACACTCGTAAATAAAGAAGAATTTACATGTAGATAATATACGTATACTATGATTTATTAAAATCATTTTATTACTATTTTTTTAATAGTAATAAGTATGTTTTACTTCATAGTTATTGAATTTTAATATCACAACTCTCTTTTATGATTCTGAAAATCCATACAATTTTTCATACAAGAGATATAATTATTAATGTCCCACTTTTCATTTTTCCCTAAAATTTTACAAGTTTAAATGTCATAACTACTTTGCAAATATTCGTACAAGAAAATTATAATTTTTATAAGAAATTTTGATGCCTTAACCACATTAATAAATTTCTAAACTGATAACATTTATAAAGCTAAGAATATTAATTTAGTGTTTACATTGCACGACTTATTCTATAAAATTAATTTGTCTTATGAAAGGGTGCCTTAAAATAACAATGAATAAATCTTTTTACTCAATAAGAAATTAAAATGAGATGGTAATACACACACACCCGCGCGTACATGGCTATTTTATTAGATGAAAGAATCTGTTGGACATATAAATAATGTATTTTCTATTGTTAGATTACGTAGTACGCTTTTAAAGTATTATTAATTTAATACGACAATGCAGAATTATAAGCAATGTTTTCATCTGGAATTTAAAAGAGATAATTAATTATGGGGCATTTTTGTCCATTAAGCATCCTATTCAATTATTATTATTATACTATGTAATTTTATATAAAAATGAAAATATAAATATTCAGAGTTCAGGTATTTTTTTCAAAAAGGAATTTCTTTGATAATTATACGCATATAATAACTCTCAGCTACAAAAAAATAATAATTTTAATCGTTTTTTCATTAGGTTTACTTTGTATAATAATAATAATAATAATAATAATAATAATAATAATGATAATAATAATCATTGAATATAATTTGAGATGTAAAATGTACATATTTCATCATTATTATGCTTCACAAAAGCTTTCAATTATATTTAAACAAAATGGTCAATGACGTCAAACTAAGTTTGAATTATATCTCAAAGAAATTATACTAGAAAAAGCAATTGCAATTGCTGATCTAAAAAGTAGTATTTCATAATATAACGTATTTAATATTTATTTTCTCAACATTTTGGTAATTTCATCAAATACAAAGCTTAGTATTATTCAATACAGTGTAATTGTAAACTTAATAATATTAATTACCATAAAATGAAAATCGGACAAATCTTTTGTTTCTTAAAATAAGGTACGCGTCAGTCCTGAAAATTTAAATTTTTGTAAAATTTCTTTAACAAACTAAAGAACAAAATATTTTTTTCTCATTTTTTCAACTCTACTCAATGTTACTTTTTATTAAAACTTTTTAAAATAAAATAGATACTTGAATAACCAGTCATTACTCGTTTTGTGAGAAATTAATTTTCACTCGAAGAAGAAATGAATCTCACGTAAAATGAATATAATATTTAATTTAAAGACCAAAGAATTTTACTTTTAAATACACGTTGTGCATAATGTAACATTACATAGTTTAACATTTGTTTTTAATTGCTGCAACTTAAAATGTAAATACTACATTACTCACCGAAAATACATAATATACTCATGAATACCACCAATTTATTAATATTTTCCTTCATACTTTTTGTTTTTATTTTCTACTTTCGTATTTTGTATAACTTTAAGTTAAGTTTAAGGCTCAATAAAACAGTCAAGCGCATATTATTATTTCACTCAGTCAAGTCGTGTATATCAGATATACGGAATATGGGATCAGCTCTTGCGACCATAATTGCCGGTAGACTAAAGAGATCGGGGTAGAGTCCACACCTTTCGGAAAGTCATACAAAAGGTACACTTTCCAATATCCACATTATAGCTTCAGATAAGATATGATACCGCCGTACTTTTTTTATCTGGGAATGTGTTATCTTGACACGCACTACCTAGTTTCCGTTTACATAACCGATCTGCCTCTCTTACTCATAACTGATCTCTCTCTCTCTCACGCACACCATCCTATCTCTCTATCTTAGCGGATCCAAGCAATATACGTATTATTTTTAACGCTTTGGCAGAAATCGTTAAAATTTTAAAATTTCATTAAGCTTCTTTGAAGTAAAAATAAGCATTTATAACGTTTAAATATCAATTTCTTCAAAAACTTTAAAGACGTTCCACGAATGCAGCAATTCAAGACATAATCTTAAAATAAATGCAAAACAAATATTTATGCTCAACAAATATTTATTATTTTATAAATATATAAAAATATATATAATTATCTTATTATATTATAAAATTTATCCTTTTTTATTAAGATTAAAATTTTGAAGATAATATTATTTTAACTGTATAAATGTTTATCTGTTTAGAATTCATTGAGTAAATATTTTTTATCAATACAATCTTTTTTACATCAACAACACAGAACAATATTATCATTTCAAATTTATTTTTATTTCAAACATTAGTTTTGAATTTAACAAATTCAAATATTTACGTTAAAGTAAAGTAATTTTATTCATTAGAAATTACATTAGTTTATCACAAATTTATATATAATATAATGATGGATTTGAAATTTTTAAATAATATTTAACGCGATAAATAAAATAAAATTATACAATCTTTGTTAAAATATTATAAGCACTACTAAAAATAATGTATAAAATAATTAATTTAATTAATAACGTCTTTTGTATTGAATATTACATCAATGTGCCCTACATTGTTACTGTTATACATAATAAGAACAACAACAACAACAACAACAACAACAACAACAACAACAACAACAACAACAACAATGATAAAAACCTAATACCACTGCCCTTATTTACGTAAAAATTGAATAGATGACATATAAAGAATATCTTAAAGTATTTGGTACACTGAAAAAGTTAAGAATTCTTTATTCGATTGGCTGAGAATTTTCTTTTTAATTACTTTAGATTCTTCACTTAATTCTAAACATTAAAAAAATATCACTTATTTAATACCGAAGAAAAGTTTTTCAAAAAAAATAGAAATTTTTTTATTGATAAAATAATAAGAACTGTTGTATTTGTTACTTTTCAATTAGCCATTCACAAACAATAATGTTTCGGTATCAGATAGATTAAAAATAATTTATCAGCTTTGGAGTACGTAGAAATCCGAAATAATAGATAAGTGCTTGATATCGAGTGCCAATTTATCAGCCAAAATGACCCACTCAGAAGATTCGAAAGAAACCATTTAATTTCTGAATTAGCAAATCAAATGACCTGAGCTACAATATTTAAAGGCTTGATGGCATTTGTAAGTAAAAATCAGTAAATAATATTACCGTGGTATTCTACGACGCAGAAGCATCATGGTTAGTAATGGATCCAGTTGATTAATAAATCTTAAACGTTTGTGAAATATTCTTGATACCAATAGAGTTAAAAAGAGAATATATTATGAATAGTCTGAGCTTTCTTCTTTTAAAATATACATGTTTACTTGCTCTTCAAAATATCAAGGGCAAGTTAATAGTCCAGAGCAAGTGTCATCGGTGATTTGGAATCTGAATGCTAGTAAGAAGTGAATTTTATAATAAATTGTAAGTCAGTATTAGATCTTTGCTATTAGATCATGTTATTATTGAAGGATTCAAAGGAGCGTGTACTTCTAGAAGTGGTAAGTGTAAAGTATGCGCAGTGGAAAATGTCGAGATGACAAATGATCCATTTAATATGGTCGGCGTACTGGATAAAAGCCACGTAAGTATTGTAAGATTGCGATTAAAAGCTAAGCCATACTCGCTCTCTAAACCTATTACGATAGTTAGTCCAGAACTACAAGTCTTACTAGATCATACTTTTGCAACGTTTACGACTATTACGAAACGCGATCCTGGAAAATCGAATAAAAGTGAGTGACGTTTACGTTCCACGGTAACTAACGAACTTAAGAATCTTATTATACTCTTCCCCGCAACGAAAGTTTTTTTTTTTATATTTATAATTGAGCCACAAAGCGAAAGTAATATATCAATTTTAACACTTGGACAAGAAGGAAGTGGAGAGGGCAATTAGCGACGAACGATCAGAGTTCGTGCTCGCCATAGAAAATTAAGCTTAGGAACAAAGCATTAGGAACAAAGAGGAAGAATTATTCACTCGTGCGTGAAAATAGCGGGGAATAGGACATTGGGCGAAAGAGAGCAAGCACGAGAGAAAAAAACTGAATAGTGAAAAGAAAATCGAAAAAGTCTACTTACCTCGTTGAAGATGTATATATTTTTATAACCCATTATTGTTCCGACAATCTACGAGTGCATAAATACTCATTTAAATTGTTCGCACTTTCAGAGGGTTAGATCATCGTCCTAATATTAGCGTACAATATTTTCTTAGGTAGTATTCAATGTGCATTAAATGCATTTATAATCTATCGACTATTGATTTTCTTTTTATTAATTTGTGTTATCTAAGTCAACGACTTCCTTCCTCCAAATACACTTAGCTTTCGTGAGCATATCAAAAGGTTGTGTTTAATTATGCATTCTAATATACATAATAGGTGGTAGTTGCAGAGGTTTACCATATGGTATGCTGTACGGGTATACGAAGTGCGTATAAATAAATATCCATGTAGCAGCAGAATATGTGCGAATGATGAACTTTATCGAAAATATCGTAAATAACGTTGATTAAATGTATATAATTACATTATGTAACTTAAGTAATTTTAATAAAAACAATTAATCTTATTCAAAGTTATGGATTTTTTATATTTGAAATAAGGAACTTTAGCCATTATTATTGTTTAGCAATACATTTCTTTTCCAGTGTTCTTTATCTAGTAAAAGATTTTTCACTCATTATTTTCAATATTTTCACTTTTTTCACTTTTTATATTTATGATATTATGAAATGTTTTTTCCAAGGACAAGAAAAAGTATAGAAAAAGTATAATTTATTAATTAAAATTAAAAATTAAATTTACATAATAAAATGATTTGATTTTTACTAATATTAAGGTTATTAATAATTATTGTTAGCATATTCATAAACTAATTTAATGAGATACTGAAAATTACTGGAAGAAGTGAGGTTAGTCAATTCTGGTTCTAGTAGGAGCAATTTGATCGGAGGAACCATGTCTTCAATTTTGTTTCCTGAAAAATATTTTAATACGTTATTTACATTTCTTCTATCTTTATAAAAGACGCGATGTGAATAAAGAAATAGAAATGAAAACAGTCAACTCTTAAAAAGAAATACTTTAGTCACGTCTTAAAATAATAAGAAGATTTTGTCAAACCATTAAGTGAGATACATTTGAAATAGAAATGTCTATAAAAAAGAATGTTGTATAATTTTAATAATAAAAATAATTTAGAAAAAAATTGTTGCGATGTTATATATTTATAATTGTGAAAATTAGTTATTGTTAATTGGTGGAAATTTAAGATAATAGGAGCATGAAGCTGATGCTACAACAAAAGAAAAAACTGCATAAATAAAGCGAGTCAATAGAATAAATGAACATTTATTAGAATTTTGAATAAAACTTATCTGTGTCATAATTTAGCTACCAAAATATAGAATTATTTATTTTGGTAGAACAAGTATATATAAATTATAAATAATAAAATTCAAATTGAAAGCTTCGCTGCATTTAGAAGAAAAATTGTGATTTACTTAAACAAATACTGTTTTTCATTGTCTTTCTGCATATGGAAATTCACACTTATAAAATTATACATTATTACCACAATTCCGTGTATTTTTCATTCAATCAATTCCAATAACCCATAAACAATTTTTTTAAAAGTTATTTTTAAAAATCATTTAAAAAGATATTTAAACACTAATAAATCAACTGACTAAAAAACTAGTAAGGATATTTAAATGTTTTGATAAATAAAATTTTTTTTATCCCGAGTGTTTTATAAATTTTTCAATTATTTTAATTCAGGATATAGCTAAATGTTTGACTTTTAGCTGACCTTGACTTAGCTAAAAAATTGACTTTTTTTAAAAAGAAATGATTGAAATATACCCAATAGAAATAGTATAATTGAATAATATATGGATAAATAGATATTAAAAACTAGATATTATATAATAAATATAAATCGAAGAAAGAATTAATAACATAATAATACAATGCAGAGCTTGTAAAGGTATAATTTTAGTATATAACCTTAAATAATTTACATAAATTATAAATGGTGAAAAATTTCAATATTTATTTTTTAGATTGTTATCTATATTTGCTTTAGATTGCTAGTCCATTTTTTAATAAAAATATAACTTAATAACATAACAATAGTAGAGATTAGTTGATCTTATATGAAATCACATACTTTTATAAAAGGTTTTTGTTTTAAAAAATGAAGTAGTTAAATTATTAAATTTTTACTCGAAGCTCTACAACTTTCATAGAACTATGGATTTGAGAAACTTAATTTCGTACAAATATTTGAGGTTTTTATCATTTTTTCCTGTCTTGTCAGTATAAAAAAAAAATAAAAAATTTTATTTTAATATCTAAACATTAAGTAATCGTTGAAATTGTCAATTTTTTACTATCTATAATAAAATCATTGTATAACAAAACTATTCGATAAACGAATTTATTATAAACTTACCCATTAAATGAATTAAATCCACCAATTTGAAGAAAATCGTTTCTTGAACTTGTTGTTCTGGATTTTTACTTACAGTGTCCCATTTATCATTTCTAGCTGCCCGTGCCCATATACTTAATTTAAGAGAAGTTTTTTCATCTTCTTGATCAATATATTCTAGCAAGTCCAGTGCTTTTTTGAAATCATATTCGTTTGCCATTTGATTTTCTACACAGGTATACAGCTGCAAATAATATAATTATCAGTATTATGTTTCTTAAAAAATTAGTAAAATCAATAAAATATGAGATAATACATTTTCTATTGTAGGATATATGTTAATTATATTAAAGATATAAATAAATATTCTTGTGATTGCCAGTTTTCCAACGGGAAAAACTTTTATTAGGTAGAACATGGTGGGAAGGTGAGTACAAATAAGTACAGTATGTATGCACTCAATGAGAAGAGGAATGTTGAAAAACTAAGAACAGAATTTCTGCTTCGACAACTGACGTGAAAGAACGAGTATTATTGAAAAGTGTTTGTTTTCATTGTATAGCGTTGAAATAAGTCATGTTTACATGAATACATTATTTAAATTCGCTATCATAAACCCTACACTACAAATAATTATTTATACATACATACATATATATTGATTATAAATACTTTTTTAAGCGTATTGATGCAAAGAAAGATAACAGTGATGCCTTAAGCATATGTTACGATTATTAGGAAAACATAGAAAACCTATTAGATTGTAGAATAGTCGTATTGAATTAAAAACATTTATTATCATAAGTAGAAAAAAATTTTAAACATCAAATTTATTTATAAAAAATTTGATTAAATGTTTTGAGTCGCCACTTAACCTACAGAAAAATTAATTTTTAATAACTCTTTAATCAACAATATTCTTCTTAATTGAAATTATTCATTATAAAGGATTGTACATATTTTATGTTTTTTTTTTTTTTTTTTTAAATAGTTGAACTTACATTAATGAGGTCAGAAGGACTAAGAACTCGTAATCTTTCAACATCATATCCATAGCTTTCTAAGACATGAACTGGAACGTCTTCTTGATGGGCTATAAGATTTAGTTCATCGTTAATTTTTTTAATACTACTGTCAAGTTTCTCATCAGAATCATCAGAAGCAAGAACAGCTAATTTTGCTAAAGAAATCATTGACTGAAAATAAAAATGAGTTTTTTTTTTTAAATAAAAATCATACACGCACAAAATTTATAAGTTATAAAGTAACTTTCTTTATAAAAATTTTAAGAAAATCAACGTTTTCAGATTTGCTGAATTCTTAATAGTCACTTTTAAATGATACAAATATTAATTAAAATAATTAATTAGCCGATAGGTATATTAAAAATACATTTTAATCGGAAGTTTAGCAATTGTTATTTAATTTATCAAAGAAACAAATATCACTTTATAAGCACATATTTCATGATACTTCATAAGTTACGTATGAAAGCATTTAATTATTTTGGTTTTTTATTTATTAGTATAAGACAGTTATTTATTTATTACTAATAAATATAGTACGAAGTATCGGTGCGAGAGATTGAGTAAATCTTCAACTTATGAAAATTATAAACGATTTATGGCCTTCGTAATTCCATTGTCCCACTTGACGGAGGAAGGTACGAGTATTCCGGCTCGTATGTCGCAAGCGGAGGAAAGTTGGACAGCTAGGCATGGTCATAAAAGGCCTGCGGACCAACGTGGACCGATCAGGCGAAGGAACCCGACAATGGAGCTAGTAAAGTCTTCAGCACTTTATTGTACAAACACCGAAATAAACGCGACGTATTTGTCTTCTTTCCTCTAAACGTTAAATTTCCCAGGAAGTATCTGACATATATAATTTTTAACTAATCTCTTTTTGATTTAATTTTAACAAAATATTTAACAAAAATATTTTGTTAAATATTTTTCTTATATAAAAAAGTAACTTTTTAAAATATCAAGGCTTAAAGTGCTTACTTTTTAGAAATTTTTTAAACGAAATTATAAATAAGTGAAGTATTGAAGATGTTATATACTATATACAAATTATATTAAGTTATATTTCTTCCGTTTGATAAGAAGTTACTTGTAATAGTAAAATCAATGGGCCTTAAAGAATTTTTGAATGAATACTTTTAAATATAATTTGAAAAAATGACCTTTTTGCGAGTTAGAAGCTCGGTTTCTTCTAAGGCTAACGAGTAAAGAGTTTTCGCAGCAGTTTCATATTGATCTGAAAGAGCAGCTTGTACCCAAGAAAGAATTGGGTGTTGTAAAAGCTTCTCAGTTAATTCATTAGCTCCACCACGACGACATCTTTCTACTAACTGACCTTGACGACCATCCTTTACAAACCTGAAAATTTAAATATATAATTACTAGATAAATTATATTTAGTAAATCTATAATTCGTTTTTCGAGCTTATATTTTTTTTAATTAGCGTAATTATAAAAATATAGTTCCTTATCCTAACGTTATTTTCATTTTATGTTAAGTTATAAAAATTGTCATTGTAAATGCCGAATGAATTTCAATATAATGGATTATTTTTACAAACACAATACTAACACAATAAAACATTTAATAAATATAAAGCAGTAATTAAATAATTATTAAAGTAGTACTAAATATGAACATTATTTTTTATGTCGATACTATTAAATATTAAATATAAATATTAAATTAAATGTCAATATTAAATCTAGAAATCTTTTACCATGCAAATAAAAATCCTGCAAAGTCTTGACTAGCAAACTGTTCCATGTAACCATCAAGTCGATTTTTATTTTTTGTTATATCACAAATCTGAATCAGTGATGCAAAGTCACAATATTTTTCAGCAAGCATTGCTGCACTTTCATATTGTTCCTCTTTTACTATTATTACAAATTACAGACAATTATTAAAAATATATTTTTTTGCTTTAAAATTGTTTAAACTTTTTATATTTACGTACTAAGAGGCTGAATTAAACTTGTTCTTTCTCCCTCGTATTGCTTGAAAAGAATTTCGAATTTTTCAGTTCCTCGAATACTTTCTAAGTGGCACTTTCTTCCATCTAAAATAAGATCAATCAGTCCCACCAATTGCTCGTATAATTCATTTCGAATGTTTGAATCATTTGTATTATTAACACCATGTTGCAATGTTAAATTTTGCTAAAAATATAATTTCTTTATAATATCGAATTATATTCAATTTTATCTTGGTCATTTTTAATATAATTCTTTATGTAATTATAAAATTTAGATAACGTAATACTGAATTAATTTTAATAAATTTAGGAACTATTTTTTTTTAAACTTGTTGAGACTTGAGGACGAAGATAGTATAAAAGATTATGAATATTATATATTTGTAAGGAACACAGCATGAATATTGTCGATATTATTTAAATAAAATAATTGGATAGTTGTTTGCGCCGTCCGTTCGTCATTGCACGCCAACTTCGCCAAATCGAGTACGAGGAAGGAGGACTATTCGATTCTCTTGTAGTAAAGAGAACACGCGGAAAGAGTAAAATAATAATTTTTATTTATTACGATGTGAGTGCAGTTTCATTTAGAGTAGTCCTTTAATAGTGTCGGTTAGAGAGATTTAAGGAGAGATCAAATGTATCTTGTATTGGAAAATCCACTAAAGAAAAAAAAATTGCACATAAATGTAGAGAACACCAGCTACTTTTCTAATCGAAGTGACAGTTAGATATCTAATATAATGATACACAAATAAGCGGCGCGTATATTATTGTGCAAAGTAAATTTTATTGTTGAAAATCCTGAGCGGCACTTTTAATGTTCCAATTTTGTATTTGCTAATAATGGAAAGCAAAACTTTGGTAGAAGTTCTGCATTGTTTCAGAAGATGCAAATTTAATGATAAATGGCCTCGTTGTAATGAATAAAATAATAAAGTTAAATAAATACAAACCATTGTAGTAAGGCATGTTCTCAAACCATGATTTCCTGTAGCTGCCGTCCAAGGTAAATATTCAGTTACAGAGGAACATCTTGAAGGAATATAAGTTTCTGCATTGTATTGACGGTATTTTATAACTTCATGAAGTACACCCTTTAACAAATTAAAAATGTTGCAGTATCATAACGCGTATATAATACGATTTTAAACGATTTGTAAACATAATAAATATTATGTATATTACTTATATATTTTTGTTTTTAGTTTTGTATTTGTACACTTATATTTTTTTCTTTGTAAAAGAATTTACCAGAGTCCTAAGTTCGGCGAAAAATAGAAATAATAATATATGACGTGAAATGAATACAGAATAAAAATATATTTTACTTGGATTATATGATAAAGCCATCGAGGAATAATGAATATTATTGTTTTAAAATACAAATTTCACACGTTGAAGTAAACACAAGCAAACGAAATTCTGTAAGACTACAAATAAAAGCAAATTAATTAAGTCGTAATATTTTTATTAGCAAATACTTTCTCACAAGATGGAATGAATTATATAAAATCTCAAGAGTACTTTTCGTTTGCAGTGTCGTTAATCAGATTTTTATATTTAAAATTGCTATACAAGCCAAAGCTTTAATTAACGAAAGAGCGCTTCAAAAGAAATAATTTCTTAAGTAAATAAATTTAAGACTAGTCAACGAAAAAATTATTTTTATATTAAAAATCAAGTTATTAATGAATGCATATTTTGATTTTAAACTAGTATAGTTATTTAATAATTTTTCTTTATATCATACCAATAAAATTGAGTTCACTTGCAAGATATATTGAGCGATTTGTTGAGAGGGCCTTTCAGATATCGACTGCTCTACAGCAATTTCTATTAAATTTGGCAAAAAAAGATAGACTTCGCTCACTTCTCTATAAAATATGTCATTCGAAGTTAAGAATTCCGAAACATAAAGTTTAGCTCGTAGAATACGATTTATGACATCATCTACAATTTCTGTATACCTAAAATATTACGAAAAAGATATTTTTTACTATAGGAAGCATTATAAATAATTAAATATTTTTAAATATGGCAGTTTACGCAAACGTTTTTCTTTTCGATTTTATCTCAAATAATTACTAAACTACCTGCAGTTTTTCTAAAAAGATTTTTTATTTAAAGAAATCACGTGAAACTTATAGAATTTTTAATATTGTCTAGTGTAATTTGTAAGTTTTCTTTTTGAAATAAACCAATTTGTGTGCTAGTTGTTAAAGATCACAAAACCGTAATGTATTTCATTACTTATCTGATTATTTTATTTTTAAATCAATAGAATTTTTTAAATTTTGGAGACATTTTAAACATACATTTATTGTATTATAGAAATATATTATGATTTAGAAAAATTGTAAGTTTAAAAATACCGTTGCTGGAAATTATATATTGCGAGCATCGCAATGATTTTTTCTGCAAATTCACCGAGTACGTGCGAAGTTGACATGATGATTCCTCGATATGTGACTGCGCAGAACTAAGTACAAACATTAATTCATTTATTCCTAATTAAATATTAATTGATCCTAATTAAATGTTATTTTAAGTGCCAGTATTCAATATTACTTTTTTAGTAGTAATGGATTGATATCCTGTACAGGAATGTATTTAGCGCATTTCGTTGCTATTCTTATAATCGATAATATAATTAATAACGAATACACGTTAAATGCGGATATACACACGCAACCTCAAATATATAATGCAATAAAATGAATTGACTCTATGGAGTGTTCCTAATATCTTTGAATAATACGCATACGCATATTAAGTAGTCATAAGTTAAAAAGGTTGGTTCTAATTTTCTATCAAATAAGCAATTGTATTAATAGAAGGCCAGACTGCCTCGTGTAACTATTTTTTATAACCACCATTTCTTACAGTTAAATTAATCGATGTAATGTAAACAAGATTTTATACTTAATAAAAAAAAAAAAAAAAAAATGATATTTTTCATCAGAGTTAACTGTATAAATGATAGATTGTCAATAATTAATATAGAGGTTTTATGGATTAGATATGTGCTTATTAATATTTATCGTTACATACTATAAAAAGAAAATAAATAAACGACGATTTTCATAATAAAATCATAAAATTTTTTATATCGATAAATTCTTTCTTATGAACGAGAAAGTAATAAGTAATTTTGATTTGAAAATTGAGACAGAAACGATTTTTAAATCAATAATAGGACAAAAATATTGAATGATAGCAATGGAAAAATGAAAGTTATTTCTTCTAAGTATTTAATTATTATTAATAACAATTGTTTCAAATCTAACAATATACATAACGTTATTTCAACTTTACATAAATTCACATGCAAACAATAAAATGTGGTATGTAAACAATCAAAATATAAAGTTAAAAGCGTCTGTTAATTTAGTTTATAAACTTAAACGATGTTAGTTGTTAAATTTGATGTCAAAAGATTGGATATCGTATAAGTAAATTAAAAGGAAAGAGAGTTCATTTTTAATAAGCTTAACAATTTTCAAGCAATTTATAAGATAGAATTAATAAAACAGTAATATTAAATATATTTATATATGAATTATGCACTAATTGGATAATTTATGAGTTTAAACTTACTCGACTCCATAAGTTGTGTTCTTTTAAAAATGAGATATACAGATCTATAGATTTTTGTTTTCTTTCAAGTTGATGTGGAATCTGCATATCTAAGATTGCATTCAGTGTAAAAGGTACTATAAAATAAGATTAGAAACAATAAAAATAAGTTTGTCAAAAAAATAAAATATTAAAAAATTTCATGTTTTTACTTAAGTGACTATGAGGTGCCCATCTTGGATCATTTGCTGGATAATCATCAATCAAATATTTTGCTACTTTTAAAACTAAAGAATCCAAGGAAGCATCGATATCCGTTATAGGTTCTTCTTGTAAAGGAAACAGTTCTATTAAAATCTCATCACATTGCTCCTACATAATACGTAATAATTATTAAACGATAACAGTAATTTTAAATAATAATGTTTTGAATCTTTTTTAATGTTTAATGCATGAACCTTATTTTGTCGAACACTTAAAAGAAATGCTGCTTGTAGTTGTTTTACAACATCGGTGCTATGAAACATTTCTTCGATTGTTTCCGTACTAATTTGAGTCATGAAATGCTCAATTGGTAACTGGCTAATATTATCTCCATAATCGGTATTTAAATGCCCATCTAAATAACTCCTGAAAGTATAATTAAAAATATACCATCGTATAACATAAGATTATATTTCTTTTTATTTTATATTTTTATTTTTAAATGTTACGAAATAAAAGTACTGCTCACTCATTCAAATTTTATCATTATTGCTATATAGAGCTATACTTAAAAATTTTAATCTGCTAAAGATATAAAATATGAAAAATCAGTAAATGTCAAGAACGTCTGTATAAAAATCGATTCTTTCATTTTTCTTTAATTTTACTTTTGCCTCTTTTTTTGTTCTCTTCGAAGATTATTTACAATTGATCACACTATTATAAACACTTTTGTTGTTGTTAATATTTGTTGTATGCTCAAAGCTCGTTATACGATTTAAGTATTGAATGTGCATAAAGGTTACTGAAGAACCTGTGTGTCAAAAAGTTTTAGTAATGTTTTTTAGTAAAGATTTGTCGATTATCTCCTTTTTTTCGATATTTTTTTCTTAGACCCTATACAAAGTGCCTGTTTGGCACTTTCAGCAGCTTCGGAAATAATTGTTAATCTACTTGAACATTTTAGACTATTAATTTTTCTGCGCCAATCGGTTTATGACATTGTGGATTTACAGCTTTCGGAGAGTCATCGTTCTTCAATAGAACACTGGCCCTTTCTTTGACAAGCGCAAATAATTTTGTTATTGTAATTGAAATCATTTAGAACTCTGTTAGTAGACTAAGTTTGGTACACAAAGCGCTTGTTGTTTATGCGGTAGTCAAGACAGTTATCTGGTTGCCTTTTGAAGAACGGCCTCGCAGTTCTTCTATTACCTCGAGTAAAATATTTCTAATGACGTGGAATCTTCAATAACTCTGGAAAGTATGCTAGCAAGGATATTTCTAGATTTATGAGACGTCATAATCTTATTACCGTAGCACAATTTCCTAATAAATAAGATATTCAGACGAATACCATTCAGTTACCCCAGGAGAGTCTTATGATTGCTGACTATATACGACTATGTATCTTCCAAATACTTTACTGATAGGCAGTATTTTTTGGTTGTCCAGAAATCTTTGCTATTATTGTTCTCTTCCTTGTTACTTTGGGCGTTTTCGTAGAAATTAATTGATTTGTTTTGAGTCAAATTTGTTTGGCATGAAATGTTTTACCATATTGTCCATGTCATTAAAGCGATGGATTTTTAAGTAATGTAATAAAGATGTTTTTTCAGATATACCGTGGAAGACTTTATCCATATTTTAGATAACCGTTACCAATTCCGTATCCCATGATCTGCCTGCGAAAAAACTGGTTATTTTTCCAATTGAGATGCAGCTCCGCTTTTCGGAGTTGTATAATAAAATATTCTGTATCAGCTATAGGTGGTATTTAAAGGCAGCGATGATGATTGCGATATGATCGAGATAGAACAACACATATGGCTTTATTTCATGGTCCATCGATCATTGAAAACTATTGTAATAGTGAATTGCATCAGTAAAGTACTGTGAAAGCTGAGACAGGTTTGTTATTCTCTGTCAAAGAAACCTACCAGTATCGATTCTTTAAATCTATTCGTGATAGCTATCTAGCATGACATAGTTTATTTAGGGATTAATCTGTGACACAGAATATGTGATCCTCTTGGCTGCGTCACATAGCTGGCGATAATGTAAATTTATGCATAAATGATAATCTATGCGTTATGTCCCTTTTTCTGACTATCGTTATATAAAACTTTAAAAAGAAGTATTTTATTTATTTTTTTGTCTAACATCTGCATTTCGAGAATGATAATGTTGTATAATTGGTGTCTTGCGTCTAGTAAGCAAAATCGCACTAGATCATGTGCGCCGAGTCATTAACTCTTGAAACACTTTTTTTCATCGACGATAACTGCTTCTAATGCTTGCTATTCAATGTTCTGCAGTATTGTTAAGTCCACCTAACATATCGGAATATACACCACTAAAGGTGTAATATTTAGCTAATGTACATCTATTCCCAGTAGTACTTTGCAGTTTAGGTCAAGGATTATGATTCAAATGTTTAGAAAATAGATAACTACACTCTCATCCGGGCTTTTCTGTAAGCCAGTTGCCAGAGTGCTACGGTAGTTGCACGACAAAGATGACTAGCCTTAATGATAGTACCAGCGGATCGTTGTTCTGTTTATCATGAAGGATATAGTTCCTATATCGATGAGAGCTTGGAATTTGTAGCTTCCGAAAGTCGATTAGTCCCTAGTTTATTGTATCATTTCATTGGATCGAGAGTATTTCCAAGCTAGGAAGTGACAGTTCCTTATCATCATCATCATCATCATCATCATGTTGTAGAGAGACATGTAATATTGCCGTATTCTCTTGTTGTTCTCCTGCATTTGCTCAATACATGATTACAGAGTTTTCTCTCAATGCTCAAGAGGAAAATACTTTGATGAGTAATTTTAATTGATAAAATTACTTATGAATAATGAGTATGTATTTAAATAACGTCTCCAAGTTTATAGTAATTTTGATGTTGTTATATTAATGTTATTATTTTTATAATTGTTATAATTTGCATGTTACGTCCTTCACAAATTTACTTTGTTATTCGTGATTTATTAAATTTACAAATTAAAGGGAGTAAAAATAATATGATTAAAGAGAGACAAAGCTCTTACATAGCAAATTAATTACTTTAAATTATAATTATATGTATGATTTATCAATATTAATTATGCAATTTCAAACATTTATCTAATTCACTAATTTCTCTTGTAATTCATTTGAAGGTATATCTCATATTATGATAAAAACATTTAATTTAAATTTTAATTCGCTTAATAGAGGACTTTTATGGAAAACAAACAATTAAAAAAAAATTAGTCGATATATGTTTTCATGGCATATATTTTAGATGTTCAAAAATTGTGGCTGAAAGTACTTGGAAAATAAAGTATTAATTACAACGAAGTAATAAATTATTAAAATAAAATGTAGATTTCATTTTACTATAATTTTATCTGATCTTAAGTATTGCAATTATTGATATATACTACGTAGTTGCAAGTATGTATAGATAGGGAGATTATAAGAAAATGGAATGCTACATTATTCGTGTAAGATATTTTTTACAATATGATTATGTAAATTTATTTTTCATTGTTAAAAACTTGATTTACGAAAACTAAGATTTCTATTCAAGTTCAATTTCACATATGTATATATTAATATATAAATTATATTTAAACTCACTGATTTAAGTCTTGAGTCGTGAAATCAGTTGCAGTGATAGTGATAAGTCCATGATTTCTTGTGAAAAGAACTGGAGTGCCAGAACAAAGAGCACCTCCAAGTATACTATCTTTTCCTCCTCGCGTTAGGTCTATTTTATCTTGTTCATATTCCGATAAATCTGTAAATATTACAATTTTGAATTATTTTCGTGTGCATATTTATTAATTAAAACTTTTATGAATAAAATAGTTTGGTAGTAGCCGAAGATTAATGTGTATTTTTAATTTGATGAAACCTGCAATATTAGCTACATATACTGACTTTCATATTAAGTTATATAATTTAAAAATAATAAATGTAGAACAAAACTATTCTTGAAATCATTTCTATAAATAATATATATATATATATATACACTAATTTAAATACTAATTTAAAGGCAAAGATGGAAGTTCATTTGTAATGAAACAGAACAGATAATAATAAATATCTAGAAGGATTAAAATATTAAAATATTACCTTTTTTATATTATTGGAAGACCAAAGGTTAAAAATAATAATAAATAATATATATATATATATATATATATATATATATATATAAAGACATACGCGTGCGCACCCGCAGTCACACATATTTATTTTTAACAATACAATAAACATTCTCCCGAGGAGATTAGTTCTCAAATAAAAAATTATTTGTTCACTAACAACGTCCAAATATATTTCGCAAACATATTTTGCAGCCTAAGCGACCATAACACATCAATAAAATAATATAATAAAATTATAAATATTTATTACAAATATATTCTTGATTGATAATATACGATTTTGGTAAAAACTGTTTTTAATCGTTATATGTTATATGAGAATAAAATTATTGCATTAAAAAGTATCAATATACGTACATTTTATGCATTATTTAATTAAAGCTTTACTCGCGATCAATATATAAATATATATTCATTTGTTTAGATAGATTGGGTATTTCTTAATTTTATAATTTTATGTTCGTAGTGTGAAGTTTTCTTTCAAATATATATATATATATATATATATTCCAATACTTAAATTCGAAATCCGATTTCGTCAGTTTTTCAAATTTATCATGGAAAAATATTTTGAAAGCCTCAAAAATTTCATAAACTAAAAAGAATACATTTAAAGGTCTACTTACTGCTGACAACAATAATATTATGCTGATTATAAACTATGATCTCCCAACCCGATATGATAAAGTGATACGAGTGAATGGTTGTCTCGATTTCATCGTTATGGTACACAGGGCCAATCTTAATGGGAATAAACCATTTGAAAGAATTTGTTAACGATGTGCCGGACAGCGGGATTAAACCAACTGCAAAATGAATCTGTGGTGAAACCTCCGCGCAATGAGCTGCCATGAGAACGACGACACCCTCATCTATCTGTTGCATGTCTATCATCCACGTGACCATATTTTGCGGATTGCAAGCACTTGATTCCTATTCATTTAAATGGATTAAATAAAATGAAGAAATTAACAACAGAAACATAGTAAGCTCGCGGACAAGTCAATCTTATCCCTGAATTAGAACATTCTCACTGATTTCAATATAATACACAATTATTAATATAATACATAACCGTCGATCGAAATAATTATTGCAAAAAAGTTGATTTTAAAATTTTGCAAAAATTAAAATTTTATATACATTTTACTTGTACTACGTGGGGTAAAATTTTTCAAATATCTATATGATTTTGAGAAAGTATCGGTATTGAATTTGTTTCGCGGCAAATTTTCATAAAATTTCCGTCATTTTGTTGACAATTTGCAATCGTGTAATTAATTGTATTTTGGCTTTTGTGGGGAAAAGAAAAGAAAGAAAGTAAGAGAGAAAGAGAGAGAGAGAGAGAGAGAGAGAGAGAAGAAAAAACCTATTCTTAAGAATTGTACACATTGTTCAAACGTCGTTATTTGACGGAAAAACCGTCTAAACTATTATTATCTCCAAGACATATCTCTAACCATGGTTTGAACAATATTACAACACCTCTGCTCCATAGTAAACAACCGTTTGTCAATTATTGAGTGAGTGTAAATGCGGTTATATCCAGATGCGGCATCAACACGAGAAATTATAAAAAATCTGCAATAAGTGACCAGAAAATGAACGCGAATGGGATAGTTAACATCATAAAGATAGATATCAACAGAATAGGTAACGAATAATTTACACGAACATTTACAAATGAAAGAAAAGTTTTCTTTCAGCAAAACAATGTATTATCTCATGTATTCATAAAATCAAAGCCATTGAATAAATTAAAGTATCAATTACTATACCACTCTGATATTTTCCAGTTCTAGTCCTCAGTGACTATTATATGTTTCTTAACTTGAAGAGCCCCTTTCGAGAGGAAGAGATTTCAATTTAATTTCAAAAATAATTTTTATGTTATAATATTATAAAAATATCAAGATGTAATAAATTTAATATTAAAAGTTTTTTAAAACAGATTCTATGTACACCAAATATATTTCATAGATAATAAATTACAATTGTAATTCTGAAAGGACCTTATTCATTCACAAATGTTTGGGAATTAAAATATACCTTAATAAAATTATTCTTCTTTATATCATTTGCATTTTGTTCGACTGTTAATTGTATTTGTTTTTTATGATGCCAATGGGCATAGCTCTACAAAAACACACCTTCATATTAATAACTGTACAATAGTACGAGTAAATGGTTCAAAACTATTGAGGTATGAGTGCGCGCGTGCACGCACACATCTTATGCGAAACACGTGCCATCATTGCTTAACAAAATTACTTTCATTATAAAAACATTACTATACAGTGTCTCTATGGATAAATGCCCATCACGTACATTATTTAAACATCGTTTTATCTCATTATTTATGAAAAATATGTTGACCATAAATAATTCTGAATCTTATCTAACTTTTAATTTCAAAAAATATCAACAAAACTATACCATATCCTATGAAATGAATGATATTAATATTTTGTCTTTGAGACTTAAAAAGAAAGCATAAAAATAAGTAAATGTATGTATGTCTCTCTTTTAATAAAGTTATTATTTAATTTAAAATTATTTATTCATTCTAGTATTTGTAAATATTCTTTCCACACCCTTTCAATATACATACGGTGTTATCGCAATAAAAATGATCTTAAAGTTACTTTAAAATTAACTTCCAGGTTAATTGTATGCAAAAATTTTGGGCAATCTGGTATTAGTTTATTATCTAAAGATATAAATTATATACATAAAGTTCTAGATTTTTTATGCTACGTAATTTTTATTGGCTAATAGATGTATATTACTGATATTCCATGCTTTCACATTTTTCCAATTTTTGATATTTTATGTACTGTGACAATTTAATTTATAAATTGAAATTAAATTCAACTTTATTCGTATATCAATTATTTTATACTGAATACTTTGGTGATGGAGACGATACATTTTAAATAACCGTTAAATTTCAATATATTAATTTTTATAAATTTTTGTATTTAATTACTAATGTGTTTGTAGGGAAATACACTTCAGTATCATTTTAAAGAAACAACAAACGAGATATTGACAAATTATAAAATACTATGAATTTCTTTGAAACTGCAATCTTTCATCTAGCTACACGTAGACAATAAGAAAATCAAATATTTACTTTCAGTCTTTTCAAGTACGAAATTATCAAGTTCAAAAAATTAAATAAAGTATTAATATATAACATCAATTATCAGAAATGTAAAAGATGATTATCTTAAAATTGTGAATTGTTCTATCCCGAAAAAAATACAATTTTTAAATGCTATTCATACCCACAATCGTCGTTGGAAACATTGCGTAACAATATGTCCAATATCCTCATCAAATTCCATTTTTTCTTGTTCTTCTAACGAAAAAGACCAATACTGCAACGAATTACCAGCAAGAATAAGTACTCTTGATCCTCTTTCACTTATTCCAGTGCAAACGACTTTTGTTAATTTCTGGAAAATTAGAACATGTGCATTTTAAATGTATTTTAAAAATATTTATGAAACGGTAATAAAGATAACTTGATATATATTTTAAAACCAATTAATTTATCACAAATATTTGCTTAAATCTGAGCAAGTATAATTAATAATTGTATTTTTTTAAGCGTTTATAATTATATGAAGTAAAATGTTATTTTTTCGGATACTCGTTGATAAATCGGACGTTTGCTTTTGATTATTATATTTTTAAAATTAAATTTTGTAATATAAAAATAATAATAACAAAAATATTTTAATTAAACTTATAGCGAGGTCGATGAGAATGTAACGAAAATCAAAGTAAACATGAAAGTAAAAATAGAATAAAAGATGCAATGAGATAATTGAACAGGTCGAATATAATAAGAAAATACTGTTTCCAGATTTTTAAATTCATATTTTCCCTCTGAATCGATTTTAATTTATATAAACACTTGGTATATTAATTGTAATTAGTTCATTAGTTTAATGACGAAGGTCATATGATTTGTAGGTACTAGACTAAGCCATAAATATAATCTCGAACCTTTGTTTACAATTGTCTATAATGCATCATATAAATAAAGCTAGAAGAAACAATAAGCTACATTCAAAATTAACAACGTTATGCACATATACATTTGTGTTACAATCTAAATTTCCAAAACTTCATAATGAGATAATATCTGAATTTCCAAAGTATCCCTATCATTCTTCGGTTATCGTACATTTTAAATGACTTACATCTATCTTTACGTACTACGCAAAAATATATTCTAAGTGCGCGGGTAGATTTTTTTCACCTGAGATATCGCACGTACACAAGCAAAATAAATTTGCTCAATTACACTACGTAGTTTTAAAACGCTATTGTATTAAAAAATTACAAGTATACACATACAGAGTAAAAAATTGTTACAAAAAAATAACGAATCATTATTGACATCTTAGTTATATTCTAAACAATTTATTTTACAGTAATTTATATGTAATATACAAATGCAATTCTCGAAGCAGGTTTTTCTTTTTTTAAATTCGAACATTAAGAAATATAAAAAAATGCACAAAATTTGTTGCAAATTTCAAGGTTTATGTTAAATTAAAAAAAAAAAAAAAAAAAAAAAATACCACTTTAGAAAAGAGCTTTTTCCAATTTTCCTCCCAATAATAGTCATGACCTTTAAGTTTTTCTTACCAATAATGTCGCACTCCTTTTCCTTCTTCTTGAACAAAACTAAACTCAAACTTTTCAAACAAACGAAATTCAAAAAACAAAACAAACCTAACAAAACTTGCATTTAAATAAAAAAGAATATTTCACGACAAAACTGATTTTTTAAAATATTAAACGTATTGTTTGCTCCTTAACTAAAAGCACAACATTGGAGCTTATCACTCGGTTTTAAAAATCAATGATTTCGTTTGTGCTTAAAATTTTCAAACAATGAATATAATAACTTGTCTAACTAGTATCATAAAAAATGGTTACTACTGACAGAAGTTTGATACTATTCATTTTTAACACTATTTGAATCTAAAATGATACTTATTGCATAAATATACCGAGTCAATTGAGTTGATGTTCAAAGTTTTTTTAAACATGCCAGAAAAATTATGAATATTTTAAATTAGATAAAATGTGTATAAAATATTAAAGGTAATAATTATACATGCAAAAGTTGCAAGAAAAGTTTTTTTCAAATACCAATGATTAAAGCTACATTTCAAGCTATATCTTATATTGCTAGATAATTGAGTTGTGCTTTTGAATTTAGATAATATTTATTTTTTCTATAATTTTACAATTAAAAATGAGTTTTTGTTTTTATGAATTTTTTAGTATAGAAGTAATATTTCTTACCGTTTCCAAAACAGGTGACTGAGGTATAGCACCAAAAATTAAAGATGACATTCTCCTGCCGATACCACCAAGCCAGCCATAGCTTGCTCTCAATAGTCTGCAATTTATGCTACCTCTACCACTTAAACATTGGGGTTGTAGAAGTACTACAGTACAAGTAGTTGTAGCCAGGATGCAACCATGACCAGGTGTATAGGTGAGACAATCGACCTCTTGACCAGCCAATTCAGCACTAGTTTCAACCGATAATTCCTCATTGGATATACTAGCCCAGTAACGAACTACACCCTCTGGTGAAACTGCCATACAGCTCGGAACCTATTAATAAATTTTCTAACGATATTATAAAATTTAATTCACAATAGATGTTTAAAAAAAAACTATTAAATACTAAGATTAGCAGTTTAATAAAATCAGCAGTAGTCATTGTATGTCATATACATACCAATCTATAAATTAAAATTCTACATTTAATTGCTGTACAAACTTTTCAAGCTATAAAAAGTTAATTATTTCATTTTTTTTTAAACGACAATTTTTAATGTTAATTTAATGTTAATGAAATTAGTAGTATTAAAAAAGAAACATTAAAATATTATACATATAAATCAAGTGTATTATTTTATTTAGTTTTTAATAAGACAAGTTTAAAAATGCCGATAATTTAACTTACTTGCTGACCAGGTGGTAACCATACTGCAATACATTCTGCTTTATGTGCTAAATCGCTTTGGGGTAAGAGAAGTTCACGACATTGCGTTTTAAAAGTTCTTCTTTGTTTTGGGTCACGTACTGTGATTTTGCATTGCCATACAAGCAGTCTTCTTCCACAAACAAGCCATGCCCAACCATCCAAGGAAACACTTACACTGACAGCTGTATTTCGTTCCACAAAAGTTAGTGCTTCGGTTACTAAAACTGGCAACGATGAACCAAAATTTTGAACAATATGATTCACTGTTCGACAGATAACTTGCACAGATTGACTAGATCTTCCAGAAGTACTGACACCGCTAAAAATAATACATTGAAAGAAGTATAGACAAAAAGTAATACGGATAAGGTTCATTTTATCAAAGCATATTGGTTAATGATTTGAAAGAAATTAAAATAAATAAAATGATACAAGTATATATCTTTTGAAGAAAATTTATGTCTTCGTATACTTACGAATTATTTTTCGTTAAAGATTGTACTGAAGATAGTCGTCGCCTTGGAGAATTGATATTTTTACTTAACATATTATTAATAGTTGATCTATTCATTTTGTTACAACTTATAAACTATATTAAGTGATATGTTATTGGCATTAAACACGCGAATTTGAAAATTTGTGGTTATGTCGGTTTTCTCATGAAAAAACAAGTTACAACTGCAGGAGTAATACGGCTCCGGTAAGCACAATGGTTAACTAACCTGATCTGTGATGTAAATGTGGTTATAAACCCGCGCTCCGTAAGAATTGTAAAATTCGAAGCGCGCCAGATTTCGAACAATGCCATAATTAGTATATTTATATAAGAAGTTACTTATATTAGAGTAAGGCATTTGGTAAAGTCAGTCACTCCAAAATTAATTCAAGGACCTTATGTTTCATAAGCAATAAAATGAGACTGAACAGCAAAGTTTAACATCTGGTGCAATGAACCCTGGTTTTCCAACGTTTACACTTGATGTGTAGTTTACATAATTTCTCGAGACGAGCGTAAAGTAGTAAACATATTCTAAAGCATATTCAGATGCATACTTCATTTCGTTTCAGGAAAGATCAAGTGTATAAACAGTAATGAATCTTCGTTTTCTTGAAAACATAAGGGACGAAGTCTCCGGTGACAAGTGACTTCTCGTCACTCCAGCTGCGACCGTCAACCGACATAGACCTCTTAATTTTTTAACGAAAGTTTCTTTTTCTTATTTTATTGAACATTCACTGTAATACATTAAATTAACACATCTATAAAATTATAATTTCACGCGTTCTGTATTTCTTTTCTGTAAGATCTGGGATATTACAAAAGCAGTTATCACGACGATTGATGCCTGTAAGGGCGTGTTATATGATTATTAAGTTACAAACTTTGATGCAAACATGCTGCAAAAGAACTTTGCACATACAATAAAGCCAAAGATTATAATAAAAAATTATGACATCACCGATGTTATAATTGACATTCATGTTTATCGCTCTTAAAGCGGTTGCCATGAACATTGCTTCAACGAATTAGTCCCGTTATGAGTGAGATTAATAGAAGCTTTTTCAGACCTGCGCTTTACCATTGTAGATTTCAGTTTGTGTATAGTTTTTGGCTTTTTGTTTTATTTGTTATTTGAATTTCTGCTCACTTGCGTGTGTCGTTTCACGAGGGATTTCTAAGACTTCTGGATTAAAACTGTAGCTCCGGAGTTATTTTCGTCGTTCGCTAGTATCCGAGGTGGGTTTAGGCATTTTATAAACAGATAGTTAAAGAGTCTCACGAACCGCGGAGGAGTGTAGGAGATTCCTCGAGTGTTTGTTATTGCCTATGAACAGTGAAGGGTTGCAGTGCGAATAGCGTAGTAGAGTTTTTAAGGTTTTCCGTAATAAGCATATGGTTCTTAGAAGGATGAATACGTGATTTACCTTGATAAAGTGGTTGTTTGAAGAAGGGGAAGAAATGGAAACCAACGTGTCCCATCAGTGTGGGGCACGAACGTATCAAGAGGCAGAATTGCTCGGAATATCGATGGTTGGAAACAAGTCTCATGATATTGCGTCAGACATCCTTGTTTTCTTAGAGAGCTTTTCTTTTCCTGTGGTACGCTTGTGATCTACCATTCTTGCTAACTGACGCAAAAATGCTTTTATATATTGTTGCGCCCATTTTAATTTCTTCATCGAGAGTTTCAGTACGCTTATCAGCAATGACTTCGCTCTTTCAAAGACTCGTTGAAAATTCATTCTCTCGGAGATTGAGCTGTTCTTATGGTAGCTTTCCGCTTCCACCTTTCTTTTGCATACGCGCAACGCACATGCCGCACCAACTATTATGCACGACAATAATAACGAAATATTTATTTAACCAGCGATCTATCATTGACTTGTTCAAGATCTACAAGGAGGCTGGTTTACGGTTGGGTCAAGATGTCACCTTTGATGTTTTATTACAGAAATACGCGAAAACAACACGTCTCGATGTCCATGCATATGTATGAAGAAGGTTAGCTTGCGAGGAAAAAGATTCGGTGAAGATGCGATGGTTCACTACATAATCTTCTGATACACAGCATTTTTGGGCTAAGCATAAGCAATTCTGAAGATGAAGTTGGTAGTGAGGGCTTTTAAAACAAGAAGCTCAAGTGGGGCAGTCGGCTTTTCAGTTCAGCTAAATATTTCTTTAATTACAAGTTAAAGTAAGTGGCACTACTTTTCGTGAAATCATTAGCACATATGTGACAGAAAGTGCTGCATATTAATTTGCAGTAAATGAGCTGCGAAAGTGAAATAAAGAAAAAAGAATTCGAATAACGCTGATTGGTCCATTGACTTTCTGGTAGTCAATTTTTGTGACAAAGTAGTTGTGAAATTCTCTGGTCACTATTTTCGCTGCAATATTATCCAACAAGCTATGTAGATGTGTATGACGACTTTGCATGTTCAAAACATTGATTGGATTTAGCGAAGGTTAATTAGTTTACTAGCTGCAATAACTATATGCCGTGTTATTGTAGCACATTGATCTGGAATGCACACGTAATTTAGTCGTGTGATATTGTAACTCATCAATGCATAAATGTAGTACTGACAGATGAACTTTTTTCCTACCTTTTGACCGACTTAGTCCGTTAAACTTTTCAAATATTTGCACTTTGACTTTTTAGTTGAACAAATTAATATCATTAGTTAACGCATTACAATGGATGATCTCTTATATGATTCAAACCAAATATGAATTTCTGTAGTTTCGAAAAGATGGAATTGACGTGAATGAGATCCTGCGACTCTTCTTTAATTTGGTGAGTGACTGACAAGGCTTTGATGTCGACCTTGAACATGTCTGTGGATATCAGATCGTATGCACTGTAGTTTAGATGATCATTTACTCCTAATAGTTTCTTATTGCTACCGACCTGCTATTTTGGGGTGGTACATTTTCCCAACTTTCCGTATAAAATTCTAGATGTCAGTTTGTCTTTACACATTTTGTACGTCGTCTTTGGTTTTTAGACCCGATAAATAGATCGATTATCGTCTGTCTTTCAATTTTCAAAAGACGTATTTATACTTGCTACCTTATTTACAAAGTTGCAATGGTAAATAATAGTATCTAGGTGACGACGAAACTTCGGAAAAAACAAACTTTCTTAAGGCGAGGAATCCTTAATAATGATTCTGTATCTCAGAAAATCGATCTGTTTTTGTCCTGAAATTCATTTTGCTTAGTTAGTTGGAAGATCGATCTTACGTTGATAGTGCAAAAGAAGGTGCTTCAAATGCTTTTTTGAGAAATAGTTCAAGACTGATCAATTAGTCTTGGCAGTTAATAGGTTATCAATATGTACAAAAGTAAATATATACTGCTTACACATATTTAGCCAATAAATTATTTTTAAGGTACTTCCTTAAGTTTCCTTATTCGATGCCTTCTTATGACCTTTCGAAATTTCTTAAATAGTCAGTGATAATCTGAACTTTTATCTAGGCTGGAGAGGCCGAAAATAATCCTTGCAACTATTAGTTTATTTGATTTTTCTTTTATAAACAAAACAAAATCTTTTTAAACTCAACAAACGATGTAATGGCCAAGTGAACCGCGAAAATTGTGAAACTGTTGCCGAAGAACACTTAGATGTAACAGATATGAATACATAATGTTGATAAGAAAATCGAAAATCTAGTATACACTCAATAAAATAAGATTTGTGCACTGGATAAAGAGCATGCAGTTGCCACTGGAGACTGATATAAAATTTACGAATTCCGAAATTTTGTCAAAAAGATCGGAAAAAGTAATATAACAGCTCAATACTGATCTAATTCTAATCTAATTCTAAATACACAGGCATTTACATGTTTTTGTACATAATAATTTGTAAAACAAATATTTTGATGTGATAATGCACGCGTGCAAAAAAATTTTCTCATGACTTCGTAGTGAGATAAATTTTTAATATATGTATTTTGAAAAACAGTCATTTTTCACGAAAGAAAGTTCGTAGTTCCAAATTCGACATTGGCTGTATTCAATTGTTCATATTTTACATTCAACTCCAAACTAAGTAATATAAAAAAAATTCTCTTCGTGATAAATGAAATTTACTTTATTAGAATAAGCTATAACTCAGAATTTGGCGAGACTAAATGTCGCAAAGTAAAAAAAATTATAAGCCATAAAGGAAGAGTAGTATATATCAGATACTTCTTACACGTAAGTAAATAACAATACCAATGACATAGTGTAAAAAATATAGTCTGGAATATAGGACTCAGTTGTATTTCAAAAAGACGTATAATACCCGACTCTTTAGCCCCGTGTCGAACCAAGATATACGAAATATGAGAGTTCAGTATGACGGGGGGTGAGTTCGCTTTCAGCGCGTTGGTTTATAAAGCAACACCTAAGGCGACACCTAACAGGGTGGAAGAAAAAAAGATAGTCATCAGTTAGAGCGAAAACGTCTGTCATACCAGGTGTACGTAGGAATGACAGTGGTGAAAGATAACGTATGCTCCGAGTTGCTTCGTCACGATTAATCGAAATTTGGAGATGCGAGTGAAAATCAGAAACAGAAGTAAAACACTGTTTTTTCTTGCGAAAAAAGAAGAGTAGAGCTATTGCACAATCAATTGTCTTTAATTATTCGTGTTTATGTAAAAAACAGTTGCAGCAAAAAACTAATAAGATGAAGATATAACAAACAAAAGAAATTGAGAGAATAATTAAGTCAAAAAAATTATGAAAAAATTGACGGTGTAAAATTTATGTTTATGTTTGTGCAATAAGAATCGAAGAAAAATTTTTCATTTAATTTTCATTACATAACAATTTACAATATGTGCTTTATGCGAATGTAAATAAACCTCTACACATTTATAATACTTACGAAGAAAATAAAATCCTTGACAATCAATACTACGGAATAAAAACTAATAATTATGCTAATATGTACGTGTATGTGCACACAGCCATAACCTTACGGGAATTATTTATATGCTTGTGCGAGTGCACAAGCGCGCGCGCGCGTTGCGTATTTATCGATGGATAAGGAGAATCAGTAGAAAGCTGCGTAGTGCGTCAGACGAATTCTGAAAGAGAAGTTGTTACACATGTCATACCGGTGAGTATCATACGTATATACGTAAGCGTGCATAATTCCATTTAAAACTGCATTCGCTTACAATTGTGTAATCCATACGCGTTTAAAAAATCGACTCCAACGATATTTATAACACGTTTATTAGGAATACGTCATTCATCACGCTGTTTTTATAACTGTGAATATTGTCTAACTAACCGCTAATATTTTAATAAAGTAATTCTTGGAAATATTCTGAAAAGACCTGTGAAATGCTTAAGAATAATTTAAATATTACCGATACTAAAAAGTTACGTACGATTTTCTCACTTCATTCGATATAATGAATATCTTAACCAAAATATCTCGATTATTTATAGAAAAAATTATATGTAAATAGCACATTGCAAATAAATTCTATAAATATAAGATTCTAATATATCGAATTAAAAAAATCTAATTCTATAATTTTTACTTTAGTTATTATCAGCGATGTAAAGATTAAAAGTGATTGTACTTCATTAAGCTAGTTTCATATATTAAAGTGTTGATATATTATATAAGTGCTGATAATAGAAGATAATATTTTTACTTACGTAGAAAAGATTTAATATTTAACGTGTAAAACGGGTTTCCTTGAAAAAATACTTCTGAGATTAAAATGCAATAAACACCGTCGCTTGGATTAATACGTTAAATTTTTTTATTTACGATAAGAATATATATTTTACCCAATCTGTGTGAAGTTTTTCATTTATTTCTTCTATACTACATTCTGTACTACGTATGGAATATATTTGATTATATAAATATCTTTAACTTGACTTACTATATAAGAGATTCTAGTCGTCGATAATATTGCTGATTTTTGTTTTAATGAATAACAATACTTTGGTAATACAACTAAATTCCTTTAATAGTTACTCTTCGAACATAAATTAAATTAGTAGCCGCGTCAAAAAGTGATGAAATGTATAAATTATCTCATGATTTATATATATATATATATATATATATATATATATAAAATATCAATTATCTTATAAAATATTAGCATAGAAATTACAATTACAAAAGTAAAAGTGTTTAAACAGGAATTTCTAAATATTTTATTATTAGCACTGACTTTCTCGTTTAAAGTTTTTTCGCTTTCAAATGTAAAAACCAAGAAAAACAACTGGTTAAGCTAAGTTGATTAAAAATATAAATAAAATATTTTATTCATAATATTTAAAGGTCAAATGATAAAAATTTGATATTCAAATAAAGATCTCGATACAATTCAGTTTGTTTACTGTACGCCAAATAATGATAAGGTTATTGTTATTTTTATTACCTTCAAATGTTACTCTTTTGCTAATAAAAAATTTGTTACTAAATACATTTGGATCATTAGAATTTTACGTAAAGACGACTTAAATTTATTTTTATTTAAATACATGTTGTTTTAAACAATTGTAATTTTTAAATTAATTAAATATGAAGTTTTTTAATTAAATGCGTTCAATTTGTATAAAGTTACATTACTGTTAGGTGCATTTAGTTAAAATAAACTATTTTATTATTACAAAATCGTTTTATAATTTATTTATTTATCTTCCTAAATTACTTTAAAGATGAAGGGCTTTTTTAAATATCCTGATTCGATTTCGTAATAAAATCGACAGGCTTAATTTGAAGAGAAGATAACAAATTTATGTAATGGGAGTATAAAATGAAGTACTGATATATTATGAAATCGAGTAATTGAAATCCGATTGTTCGAAAAATATAGAAAGAAATTTTTTTTACAATAATTCAGATTTTAATGCAAAGTACAGAACATAACATTTCTTTAACCAAGCAACTTATTTATACGTATTTACTCGAAGAATATCCTTATAAATGTCTTTACATTTGACTTATAGTAATCAAAGGTAAATATAACATTTTTATTTCTAATTGATTCTTACGAAACATATTCCTCTTCCTTTTTATGATTATTCTTCAAACTCTAGTTTTTTGTGCAAAAGCCTTACCTTATTTAATCTATATCTTTTAATTGGCATATTAGCAGGGAAAAAAGTAACTAACAAACATTAAGAATTACTCATATAACTTAAATTTTTTTCTCCTGTACTAATAAAAAAGTGAATTAGCTCAAAAGAAAATTTTTGGTGTAAGATTCATGGGTAAAGTAGACGTAAATACACAAAAGGATAATTATTCGATACAATTGTGTATACACACACACACGCGCGCGCGCGCGCGCGCATAAGGATATACGTATTAATTTTTAAAAGCATTGACTTTAATTAGTATCATAAAATTGCACTTATTATGTAGCATTAATAATATAAATTGCTTATATAATACAATAGGATATATCTTTCGCATATGTTATTATATTAATGCAGAAAGATTCTGTCTCACACAAGTTTTTATCTAAGTTTTTCATTTTCTCCTTTTTTAGACACATTCTTTCGAAGATTTATGAGAGATTTTACGAGAAAGTTTTTCTTTACACTCGAGATTTTGTATTGTGTTATTATTTCCTCACTTCTTTTAGTTTTTTATCATTTATATTCAAATTTATTTATTGCTATTTACTATTAGCTGCATTTTCACTATTAATTATAGCTGCAGCATTATTTTACTTCGAATTAAAAAAAAATGCTTTTACAATTAATTTTTAATATATTGTATAATGGAAATATATCGTAGAAAAATTTTTTTATTTAACTTTCTTTATTATTTTATTATATAATACCTTTTATATAGATAGGCGTGCGCGCGCGTATTAGGAAACTGAACATCTTTTCATATGGAGTTATTTATTTGTTTTAATTTTAAATTTTAAATGTTTTAAAAATTAAATTCTTATCTTTGTATCTTGTGTTACGTTAAAAATCAATGTACATCGAGAGAAATGCCGCGGAAAAAAATTCTTAAAATTGTATTAGCCTTCACATGGTCATTTATTTAATTGGAAAGTATACAAAACCAAACGTCGGAGCAATAATAAAAGAAAAACCAAGCTTAAGCAGAGGATCCGTCATTACGAAGAATTTTAACCCAATGAAGCAAGCACGAAGATGTATTTTGTCATACGTAAACTTCAGAACTCGTTGAACGGATACATCATGGATTCTCATAGATGCCCTTTCTTACGATAAATACATAGTAAAGAAAGCCAGTGACATAAAAGAATTTTTAAATAATGCTCAGAAGGTTTTAAATTCCAACCATTTGTTCTCAAGTACTTCAATACAAGAATTGTCAAATTTATTAAAAGTATTTTACAATATATTAATATAAATTACGCGGACGTAAAGTAAATGTGCCGCTATGCCCTAATCTTTTTTTTTTTTTTTTTTTTTTTTTTATTAATCATAATAAATAAACTACTCTCTCTTTTTGTATACCTGCATAATTGAAAAGCTTTAGCATTATCCCAAGTTGGACTGGCTTAACAAGTGTCTCGAAATAAATAGTTTTTATGACAAATTAAGTTTTGGAATTGTACCTATTTTTTATTTTATTTCACGATAAACTTATCAGAATCTACAAACACATTCACATTTTCAGCTGCAACGATGTTTATTAGCAATAATATGTCAATGGTCTTCACACTTAAATTATTATATTACTAAAATTTTACTTTATTTTCTATTATATTTTGCAAAGTTTTACTTATAAAAAATCTTTACTTAAAAAATCGGTTGACTTGGTTGTTCTTTTCCTTTTAAAACAATAAACTATCATAATTATAGGGAATCTGCCGTTTAGAAAAGCTACAAGCATGTAATTACGAATGAATTTATGGCCAATACTCGAGAGGATTAACGAGTAAAGAAAATAATATAATTTGCAAATATAGAAAAAAAATCAATCAAAACAAGAATATAAAATCAAATTCAAAACAATTCTACGTATAAAGGGCCCTTTCACCAGTACATTTACAATCGGATGGAATAAATCTTAACAATCGAATAAATACTATGGAATAATATGTGTTTGATTACTCCTGAATTTTAAGCAATGAAACATGTGAACACCTTTTTAGATTTATAATCATTTAATTAATTTATAGAATAAAATTTTTTAGAATTAAAATTTTTTATATTGATATGCCGTTGGTGCAATTCAATTAAAAATACTCCACTTTTTATTGATTATTTAGTACGCGTTTAAAAGCTTTTCGTTCTTGAATTTTTTTAAGTACCCTGGTTATGATTATACTTCTTTTGAGTTTCGCGTTATTTCTTATAGGCGATTGGAAATCTTTTTCTGTTTATCTGACAAATTGTGATACGTTGATTCCGCTAATTCTATATAATACTCATTTTGTAATTGGTAATTCGCAAATGTATTTTAATTTACTGTTCGTTAGCTGAGTCAGTACTTTTCTTTTTCCATATTAGTGTGGTGGATTGCGCGAGCTTAAACGAAATTTAAGCAGCATTCGTTGATAAAATTTATACATTTATTTTAGAATTTGCATACAATTTTAAAGCATAAGCCAAAATATCGGTATGAATTTTAGATCCACATACTCGATACATGGTACAACTCGTAGTACACACCGTGTTGTGCGTACGGTGTATTCTTACCTTCGAAGCTCTTCATCCCCAAAGACTCGAAAAATTGGCTGGGCCAATTATTTATGGTAATCTGGATTTTCATTTTCAACATTAATAATACTTCAATTAAGTTTACGTAGTATTCTTAAATTATAAATATTCCTTAATCATTGCTGTGGAAATTCTTTGGTATTTTGAGCGAGTTATTATCGTTCAGCAAAGACAAATACTACAACTTAACAACCATCAATCTAAGTTATTATAAATAAAAGTGGCTACATAAAAAAATTAGACTTAATTTACGACATTAAGGAAATGCACATTTTAAGAAATAGGCACGATGTAAAATGTAATTTGAAATCGTTACTTTGTACCTTCAACTGTGCATTGTAATGAAGTTACGATGAGATCCCTCTGACAAGCTTAATGAGGTCACTTCTCAGAATTGAGCTATTGAGCAAATGAACGGCAGGAAAGGGTGAGGGGGAAAGTAATCCAAAAGACCGATCGAAGTATAACAATCAAATTAGCTTCAAATTATCAAGCACCAGCAAGCAATATGAAGAAAAATAATCTCCGGCTTATTAATCGCTGGATAACGGATCCTTTGAGAATCGTAGATCATTTCGGTATTACATATGACTGGCTTCAAAGAAAACACAGACATTGTCGACCAGAGACCGAGTTCACGTAACAACTCTTATGTCGCTGCTCTGTTGAGTTGCTTATGTTGAGTTGCGGTGGAGGTTATGGTGGAATTTACGCCTTAATTTTGCGAATATAAGTAATGTGCTTTAATTTCTTAATCCCGAGAGTGAAGCTAAATCTGGGTTTCATTTGTGGAATTATCAAGGCCACACAGAAAGTATCGTTCGCGGGAAATTAAAAGTCGGTTAACAGCGGGCAAGTCAGCCTAGGTGCTTGAATCGGTATATCTCGACCCGACCGAACAAATTTACTCATGCTCATGCTCGTATAATGAAGTCACGATACCTTTTTATATGCGTGCTGACAGAAAAATAAGTGAATTGTCATTCGCGATATAAATAAAAATGAATACACTCGTGATATGTGTAAATATTTTTTGAGAGAAAGTACTGTTTTAAATTGAAGTTGAACCAAATAAAGATACATATTAATGAAAAATTTATAGCACGGTTCCTCTACCTGCTTTTTTCGACTTTTATTCCAAAATGTTTTTCTTCTTCTTCTTCTTTTTTATATTATAAGTCCGTAAGTAAGTGTATTAAATTAAGAGTTAGCGCGCCTTCGAATGATAAAATCTCTAAGACTAGACGTCAGTATTCAGTTTGCAATAGTTCCATTGTCATAGGTATGCATTTTAGCCTCTCAAACGCTTTGAATGCAACCACTCTTCAACTTTTGACCTTTATCGATTCGCTCCACATCTCTGCACTCAAATTGCACTGGCATAATTATGCTTATGTTCATGATTTGTAAATAAATCCTCGTCTGATATTCCCATTCTTTGATAAGATCAAGAAAACATCGCATTCTAATGAACGTTAAATAATCTATCTTTTCAAATAATATTATTACAAATAAGATTTTTAACATTTAATAGATCATTCGTCGCGATAGGTGGAATTTAATTTTCAAAGAGGACACGAATACCGATTGAATATAAATAATAATATTATATAAATGAAGAAATGAATTAAGTTCTACGAGTTGAAAGGCTAGAGTATTAAAGGGTAAATTTTAACTTCGTATGCGAATGTTATTTATAAAAAACTTTTAATCTAACAAATTGTTAAATTCACAAATCAGTTTTGCGTGCGCATAGATCGTGTACACACACGCGCGCGCGCGCGCGCGCGCGACTCACAGCATACATCACGTGTGATATAAACAATACCTTTTATATTGAAATTATTGAAATTGTATGTACATACACGATCGGCAAGCACGCCGAACTTACTTATGGATTTAACAATGACACTTCTGAGATTTTTATGAATTTATAAAAAAAATTACAGGCTTTACTATAAATTTAATATTTATACCATACAGTATTTACATTAATTTTGAGTAATATTTATTTTTTTATATAATTATTTATTTACATAATATAATGTAGTCGTTGTCAATTGGTAGACAGTATTACCATTGAAAAAGTATAATATTATACACGTGTTATTAAGTTATTGTAAATTTACTCGTTACATTTGCAATGTTCTCGACAATACTTAATAAACACTACTATATTGTTAAAGGAACTTAATCCTTATTTTACATTTTTGCATAAGCCGATATTTCAATAAAGTCAGACTAAAAAATAACAAACATTAAATTTCTAAAGTAGACAAAATGCACCAGGTACATTGGACTCTACTGTACAATTAAAATAATATAATTAAAATAAATATTATTATATATTAATAATACTAAACTAAATTACATACTAATAATAAGCACAAGTTTATATTTTTGTCATTTATTCATTGGCTTAAATCGAGAACAAGACAGCAGAATATTATTTTATTCCTGGTGCTGTATAAAAGAATTCTTCGTTGTTCTGTGAGTTTACATTTTTACGGTTTTATTAACATCGATCAGTTTTACGATTGAAAATCAAATACTAAACGAAAATAGACACATGTATTTGCGCTTTCGAGGAAATTAAAAATAAATGAAGCTTTAGAGATATATTCATCTAGTGGATACAAATAAACAATTTTTTATAGTCGTGCACATTAGACGCTGGACAATGAAAAATTACAACATTCCTCTTATGAATATGAAATATTAAGAGCATTTAGTAGATTATTTAGATTTCAAATTCATGTAATAGGAATCATTTCATTATAGTAAGTGGCAGGGGTGCGTTTAGAATAACCTTGATTAAAGGAGACGTGATGGCACTTATTAGTCGTCGGAGGCCCCAATAGCAAGATTATGATTGTAGTATTGAATTCTGTATTAAGTATTCATTGCAGAGTACGAACAAAAATATCTTCTGCAGATGTAGTGAAGATATTAATGTTGAAGATTATCGTATAAAGCAGGATGATATATTATTACTAGAGTACATGCGGGACAAGACAAGACAAAAAATTTCATAGAAACATTATATAGCGTGGTCGTAAAAGAGAGAAAAGTAAAATATACAGTTATTACGTGCCGAAAAACAGACAAACATATAGCAAAGCTGTCAGAGGAAAATATATTATACTAACTCTGTTAATATAGCAATTTACATGACTCTGCCACAAGAGATGTCAAATTAACGTTTTTTTTTTATCGAAATACACAAATTTGTCAGCGATACTGATGAATAAGCTTTAATTGATTTTTTAAAATCTTTGACAGATATTTTATTTGGCTAGAAACTAGCAGAAAAGTAGTCTCATCCTGTTTGTAAGTACGCAGAGTAAAGTCAAAATGTCAAAATGTCAAAAAAAAAAAAAAAAAAAAAAAAAAAAAAAAAAAAATCATTCAGTTAGATTTTTGGACATTTTAACGATAAAAGACGAAAACATAGCGTCGCAAAAGAAAAAGTTAATACCGCCGGTTGAAACTGATCTGAAGTAGCGGGAATTATGGAATAAAATATTTATTTGAAACTGTGCGAGCGCTCGTGTATTCGGTAAGGCTTCCGGGGTACGCAACAAAGAGTCAACAACATGAAAAATCAATGAAACCTAAAAAAATTATTATTTCAAAAGGGGCTTGTGAACAAAACAGGAAATAAAGAATTCTGAATAAAAAATACTGCAGAAAAACGAAAATTAAAAAAAAAAAAATCAACTTAATTTATTTATTAACAAAGCATTACAAAAATTGAATAGCTGGAACATTCAAAAAATGCGAGAGTGCGATGAGTATGAAATTTCTGACTATAATTAGACTTCTTGAACAATATTAAGATCTTCTTTCGACTATAAACAATTTAATGAAAGAAGATTTTAAGCGACCGTACATATGAGTTCAATATTCAAGGCATTCATAATTGAGATCTTACTTGTAGGTGTTTCAAAATAAGAACTCTCTGTGATAAAGATTAAATTACGTTTAATTTATGAAATTCTTGCCTCGTACATTATAAACGGGAACGCACGCGTATCTTTTCAAATGAGATTTACATATGACCGACCCACCGTAAGTTATTGAACACAAAATTACAATTGATATTTATTATTTTTATTGATTTATTTTCTCTAAAAAAAGTACAAGTGAATATCGTAAATCATTTTGTTTTACATTTAGCGCATAATACTGATGATGTATAATGGAAACGTGACCGCGTGAATGACGTACGTTGAGAACAGTACATCGGAATACAAAGGAATGAATTCCTTTATACCGTGTACCGATTTCTATAATGTGCTAATGGAATTTCGACCGTACATTGTAAATGATAAATGAACATTCAGCGTATGATTGATGGATAAAAGGTGAATGTGGGCGGAGATAAAGCGGAAACATTATTGATTTCAGAAAGCTGGTCGATAGAAAATGAAAGAAAACTTTCATGCTAGCTTAGAACAAACTTTTGTACATCATACCATTCTACGATTAAGAAGAAAAAAAAGAAAAAGAAAAAGAAAAAAAAAATAAATAAAAAAGAAAAAAAGAAAAAAATAAAAATACTTGTCAAAAATACTCGATTGAGCTTGAGTAGCTAGTCAGACAGATTATTTGCGAAATATATGAAATACTTCTAATGATTGCATGGCTTACATTTTATTACCATTCCCACTATTCGATATTATCACTTTAACATTATCTTAAATATATCGAGCTTCGATAATAAGTAACGAAGAGATTCCTATTTAAAAAATTTATTAGCACCATTCATTCTTGTCATTTTCAAATTTTAAATAAGTGCACTTATCGATGAACAAAACACAAATAAATATATTGAATCAATGTCTTATAGAATATTAGTTATTATATAATAATTAAAACAGATACTTGAAGAGTTGGGATGATAGTAGATGGCTCCAGTTACAGATTAATAAATTCAATTATAAAATTGAAAAGTATAAATGTTATATTTGAAGAAATGGAAGAAAAATTTGACACTATGAGACCCGCGTTAAAATTAAATAATTCGATTTATTACTTTGTAGATGTTCAAATATTCTAAACTCGTTTTTACGTTTTTTATTTTTGCATTCGGTTAAAAGCACTCGGTATTTTAAGTGAAATCAGCACGAATTTTCTTTTAATATTTACATTTAAATCCATGAAAATGCTTATCTCTTTAATTGTAAAATTGTTCGAAGAAATTTCTTTCCAGACATTATTATTTAACATTTAAACATTTCATAAACATTTTTCAAACACCAGATTTATCCATTTTTTTTTTCTTACTAATTTGATTTGCAATTATTTATACAAGTTTTTAAATTAATTTTATTAATACAACATGAAATTATGGATGTAATTTTAAATATTAGATAAATACACTAATCGTGATGGATAATAATAATAAGAATAAGAATGATAATAAACAATATGTAAAGAAGTAGAGTATTTGAAAATATTGTAAATAATATTATGAAATAATGCTAAGATTGCATTTACGCATTCGAAGAAACAAAAGAAAAGTAACACTGAAACCGTGAATACAAAAGCATAAAGCGTACAACTGTATATCGATGGATGTACATACTTGTAAGTATGCGGGAAGGAACCACAAAATCCACTTTATCAGTATAGCAGATTTAGAAGTTAATCGATTATTCTCTTAGGTCTTCCTCTTTTAAGATATTCTCTCCCTTTCCCATATACACACCCACGCGCTTGCGCACGAGTACGCGTAAGCTTTTTATGACTCACTGTTGTATATACCTACTGTATGTACTCGTAAAGTGCACGTCATTCGTCGAATTTCCAGGTCAGAAGGTCGTAGACTAAATGACGCAAATGTATCTCTATAAAGATTGATTTCCAATATTCGTTATGATATTGGATATATACATTTTATCTTCCAATCTATTGGATATTCTAACATTAAAATACGTGCATACTCAATTTAACTTTTTTTTTTTCGCGAAATGTAATTAAAAAAATGAATCATTATAAGGGACAATAAAGGACAATCAATATATTATTTTCAATAAGTCTATCTATTATAACTTCAAATTATTCCAAATAGTAGCTAATTTCATATGATATGAATCTAAACTGTATTATCGCCTATTGTTTAAGCAATAAAATGATGATTTAATTTTGTACGCTGATGCATACAGTTCGCCAATTGTTTTTTTTTTTTAATGTGTTTCTAATAAACGTATATACATAAATAAAACGAATATTTTTTTATCAAAGGCATGGACTATAATAGTATTTATTATTATGACGTAACTTTTGAGTAGATCTCAACTAGACAAAGCAATTCAAAATACATTGAAACTCAATAGCCAGTACGTAGAGCTTAGAAGCAATTTTATGATTCCATATATATATATATATATATATATATTCTATTCGCAATACCGAACACTAAATCTATCGATATTTCTTTATTGAAACTTTATTAATTTATGAACGAAATCTCTGATTGTACTATTGTTTTACACGTGTTCATACGCATATTAATATGCTAATTACTTTGAAAAATCTATTAAATACAATATTCGATCAGTTTTGTTATCTTATTGAGCTAAGCTAAATTAGATAATACGTTAAATCTGTAAATTTGAAGTCTGCGGTAAAAAGCTTGAATAATTTGGCAGGTGGATCTGTAGAAGGTTGTACCAATATTCTCCATCTTTGTGTGCAAAAACTGGTCAGTGAAAAGGAAATACCTTTGCATTATCAGGGTCGCATCCAACTTTTAAGTGATTCATGAACCACCTAACAACTCGTTCCTTTCGTGCCGTCTATGGATTTTCCCTTGAGAAACTGTTGCAAATGGATGAGTATTTAGATAATGACAGTAACTGATCTACTCTCAATCTCTAACATTCACTTCTGCGTCAGTTTTAAAGCTGTTGGTAAATCGTTCTTTGGTTATTCGAATCGTGGATTATATCTATCCACTTCACTCTGCTAGAAATTATTGTTTTACATTCATTTGCAAGTATAAATCACATAGCTACATTATTGAATCTACATATTATGATTTGTAAGAGAATTTTGCAGAAAAATTGATTATGAAAATGTATCTATGGGTAGATATTTCAATAAAATTTTTATAGTCTCGCATTGTTTTCATTATCCTAGATATTCCTCTAAGGATTAACTGACTTTCCGATTTCTTCACTCGATTGCGCTTCACGGTTACATTTGTAATCTTGTCAGTTCTATTCATCGGTAGCTCTCAATAACTGTAAACTCATAACACGTTTATTGTTATCTTGCATTTGGAAACAATTTCCCAGAGTTACCTCCAAGCATATTTTAAGAAATATCCATGTAACTAGCGATCCACGATTTGATTAGTTTTGTCCTTAGTTGTAAATAGTACAATTTTTTTCTTTTCAAGATTGATCGAGAGCGAGATACGTTGGCACCGTGATCAGTAAATAGTGCGTATTACATCGTGCTAATAATTATATTCTAATCTTCTTTTACCAGTCTTAGGATTATACTATTTATACCAACTAGCAGGTTCCCAATGATTTTAATTTTTTTTTTTAATTACAATTTTAATTAAAAATCATAATTAAAACTTTAATTTTTCTCTCGTAACTTTTCACTATATCAAATACATTTTAATCGATAATTTTCTGTAATATATTTCAATTTCTAGACAGTATCGAAGATTTTAATATCATTAAATTTAATTTAACATGAAAAATTTGTTTGCAGTATGGGAAAAAATTAACGTAATGTTTTTAGTAATGTATTGCTAATTATTATACCAAAAAGAAAAACATAATAATTAATTAGACAATTAGGATAAATCGAATCATTTTTATAAAAAATAATAACAATAATATTATTATTAAAGAGGTTTTATTGAAAGAGGCTTTTCCCCCTTTTCCTTAATTACGGATTCAAAAGTAATCTCTAGTATAGCGAAAGACTTCTTGTTATTCCCAAACGAAATTTTAATAAGACATTACAAGATTAGGATAAATAATAGGTACTAATTTTTAAAATATAGTATAATGAATTTCCATTTACAGAAAGTTATGCGTTGTTGCATAAAATTGCGTAATTGACTTTCGTTGTTGTGAAAACTGAACTTTAAAAAAAAAATATATATTATTTATTTTTCCAGCTCTAAACAGTCTTTTATAAAAATTGTCCACGCTTTTTCTTATTTCTGTTTATAATCGTGAACTGGAAAGTAAATATTTTTCCTTGTATTATGAATTTGTTTTTATGATAAAAATGTCTGGAAACTAATTTATGATAGAATATAGGAAAACGTCAATTTCTATTTTTTCGAAAATATAAACTTAATTAATATCATATGCATTTAAACTCTAATAATTAGTAATAATTTTGTATTTGATCAATTAAAGTAGAAACTGTTAAAATAAAAAGAAGTAATATATATATATTTTTTATGGGTGTATGAGTGTTTAGATTATCATCTAAATAATATGGTGTAAAATAGAAACCATTTTAAATCATTTCTGGCAACGAACTCTAAATTGCAATGACAGGAAATAAATGTTTGCATAATAAATTATGTTAGAGTACATACACTTAACCTTGTTGTTGCGCAAAATTAAAACATACAAAATGTAATTACATCGGTATAAAATTAAAAGAAACTATGAAATATAATTTTTGAAAATGTAATTTAGTTTAAAGTTTCATTTACGTAATAAATATAAAGAAAAAAAAAAAAAAAAAAAAGAAAATTTGCCTCCTGTGAGGTTTGAACTCACGACCCCTGGTTTACGAGACCAGTGCTCTACCACTGAGCTAAAGAGGCATCTTGCTCGTCGAACCGAAAATATACTTCATATAGTACAAAATCCTACTGATTTTATTTGATAAATGTTAAACTTTCACAAATTTCGCAATATTTTTATATTGAAACATATACAGCAAGTAAATTATTTTCTTTCAAATAATAGTGCATTATAAAATTTATTAAACATTAGTGTATATTGTTTAAATCTTGCATGTGAATGAATAACGTAAATATTTATTTTTAAATGTAATGAAAAGGCAACATTAAGATATTATTGAGAATGTATAACTTTTTCTCGATATTTCAAAACTGTAGTTAAATTATTAAAACTAGAAAATATTCTTTTTTTAATGTTATATTATACTTCTATAAATAGAAGTTATAAATACAGGAAGAAGTGACCTCTTATGTTCACGTAAAAATGTTTAGTATTTTTTTCTGGAAATTGCTTTCAACATTATGCGATCCATTGTTTTTTAATCAATTTCTTTCCGTTTAATTAACTTTAGTTGAAAACAGAGATTTGTTTATCGCATGTTACTTATTTTTTTTTTTCTAATATTCAAACGTAACAAAGTTTTCTTACTTTTTACAATTATTTTCAATTTCCATCTCATTGTTAACGATAATTTTTTTTTTTTAAATGTTTACAGTTATTTGGAGTTGTTTTACTTATTTTGAAAAATTGTTTGCATATGTTTCAAAGGATCTTGTGGAAAGTAATTTATTCGCTCGTTTTTTTGATAAAATTTGTCATTTGAGAAAAATAACTATTTTTAGGAACTTCTAAGAAACATATGATAAAAATTTTAACAAACTGGAAAATAGATTCTCGATAAATAGCATTATTTTGAATTTAATGTAAATAAACTCAGATGTAATATATAAAATTGCTCGTATTTATTTATTATCATATTATATATCATATGATATTTATATATCACGTATTTATTAAGTGATCAATTACAATATAACGTGTTTTTAAAATGAATTTAAATACATGATTTACAATCTTCAATTGGCATAATCAAGAAGTGAAATTGATAAAATTGCCTAAAAATTAAAGTTTTCGCTTGTACCTCTATATTCTATTTACTTATAAATATTGTTTGAATACACAGCAATTATCAAATAATAAACATGAAAAACTATTTTTTCTTTGAAACACAATCAAATAATGCAATTTTTCTAAGCACTTGTTGCAATTTCTTCCAGCAAACGACATCAAAACTTCGTTTGTGTGAAATAAATAACATAGATCGCAGGTTTGCACTGACCAAATACTTTATTCTCATAATTTGCGTAGTCTGTTTTCAGGTACATCAAGAAGTAATGCGCGATGAATTTAATTTACTAGCGATATTTGTGCATGATTTTTTAAAAATTTAATTTAATTTTCTAGGCATATTTTTCATAGTACGATGCTCTAATCTTTTAAAATAAACACATTATTAAGAAGTCCATACTATTTGAGATTGACCACAATTTTTACACTATAGTATTGTTAAAAGTTTAAGTTAGTCAAAAAATTTCAAATGAACTATTCAATTTTTAATGTTGTATTATAAGTTGTATTATAACGAAGTTATTAATATTGTAGTAAATATCAACGATAATATTCAATTTCTTTAAGCACACTTTCAAAAATCGAAAAGAAATTTTGATATTTTCATAAAATTCGTTTACATTAACTTTTAATGTAAATCATTACATTTTAATTGAAGTCTACTTTAAACAAAATAATTACTTTAGAGTTAAATAAAAAAGTTTTTTTCTAGGTTAACTCTTTAATATATTTATACAAGTATAAATATTTCATCAAATATGACACAACGAAGGATTAAAAAAAATTTATTCATATTAAAAAATGTTTACAATAATAATGGAACTTAATTAATTAAAAATGCTTTTAAATTTTTCTTCGTTACATAATTTTTAACTTACTTTATATATTTGTGTGTATGTTCATGCATAGATGTATGCGTTTGAATTGATATTCTGATAAAAAGTTTTTTCATTATTTTATTATACTATTGTATAATATGGAAGAGTTGGAATTTTTACAAAAAAAAACTTTATGACTATTTCATGATTGGGCATTTCAAGAATAATAATTAAACAAAAAAACTATAAACAATACGTTATTGATATAAAAGAAGAAAACATAAATTTACTTTGTCTAAGTTAAATTTATAAAACAAATATTTATAAAATATTTATAAAACAAATAATTTTATTTGAATTCATAAAAATTACAAAACTACAGAAAAACATAATTAGAATAAATAAAGTGTTTGCGATTGATGTGAAAGAGAGCGAGCGAGAGAACGAGAGAGAGAGAGAGAGAGAGAGAATTAAATGGAATAAAAAAAAATTTTCCAGATTTTGCTTTAAAAATAATAAAAATTGAAAGAAAAGTAATAATTTATCAGTTCCCTTACTTATCTTTTCTCTCCCACCTTCTCTCTCTATCCTCTTTCTTAAAGATATTTTTATTGTTAAATTTCACTAAAGATAAATTAATTTAAATTATTTTTTCTTTTAATATAATGCAAGTACTCCTTTCTTTTTTTTCTTTAATTAATTTTTCTCACATATCTTTAACAAGGAGGTACATTTTTAAACGTGTACATACATTGAATACAGTTGTTTCTTCTATTTTAGTATAATAGTAAATATTTAATATAATATAAGTAATAATCAAAATATATAATTATTTTAATATACACAAAAATCATTTAATTGATTAATTTTCAAATTAATTTATATGCATTTAATGCCGTAATTTCAAGATGTTGTATGATTGAAACTAATAGAAAATAACAATTGTATGATTATTGTAAAAAATTTTAGCAAGTATTTATTTGTTAATACAACATACTGAATTTCTAAGAAAATCTAAGAAAAGCGTTATCATTTAATGTTTGATTATTTAAATGAAAACAAAACAAATCAAACAATACAGGTTTTCTACAACATTTTTGTAGATTTTTCTTAAAGATTTAAAGGAAAAAATTAATTTGAGACAAAATGGTGGTTTCTGAAAGTAAGATTTACGATTTTCATAAAAATCGCCTTTGCTCATAAAATTAAAAAAATATTTATTATACTGGATAAAAGTGCAAGATCTCAAATTATTTGCTTATTTGGAATTTCAAACGTATTTGTCACTGGCTTTGGTGGAACATTACGAAAAAAGTTTTCAAATTTATATTGCATTTATTATCAGATAAATAATGTATTTTTAAACTTACATAGAGAGTTGTTCTTCTGAATCGAAATTACTTGAAAATCTAAAAATCGAGCTTTTCAAAATTCCAATAACCCAAGACTTTTTAATATTCCGGCTAAAAATATTGAATCATGAAACTGACTTTCTGTAAAGAATATGTTTCAAATGAGAATGAAATATTTTAATTTCAGCATACAAAAATTTCATAGCAAACTGTTAGATATAAAATAACGGTCCTGATACATTGAAAAATTTGTAATTTTAATTATAATGTTCATTTGTCCTTTATGCTTATATTTTTTCTTTTACATACCTCAAAATTTATTCTTCCATAAAAATTTCGATGCAGTTATACGACCATAAACTCAATATTCCTCTTTCAGTTTCTAATTACTATAGTTCTTCATTTTTTCTTATTCTTCTGAGTTTCGAAGCATGTTTAAGGAAGAAAACCAAAACGTGAGATAGAAAGAGAGAGAACGAGAGAGAACAAGAGAGTAGGTTGTGTGTGTGTGTGTGTGTGTGTGTGTGTGAGAGAGAGAGAGAGAGAGAGATAGATTAAGAGATTAAGAGATTAAAGCAAAAAGCGGCTAGACTGGAACAGCAGACGACTCAGAAGTTACATGGGTAAAACAGTTCTTAAACCAATTAGATTTACATTTATTTACAAGACTAAATAATTATGCTCTCAGATGCCATCGACACGGAATAATCAGTATAAATGCCACCTAAACAGCAAAGAATACGATCGCGGTTTAAGGTAAAATCAAGTATAGGGCAAATAATGCGGGATTGCGATAGATCCGTTTTTCTTTCATTTCTTAATGATAGGTATATATAGTTATAAGTACCACAAAGAAGACGTTTATAAATATTTCCTTTTTTAGTCTTATTTTTATTTGACTTGATAAAATGTTTATATCTTAATTTTTTTTGTGTTTGTCTGCTTTGGAAGTATAGATATTTGTACTCTCAACTTAACCTGCATGTAAATTCACACACTCATTTGTTGTTCTTTTGTCTTCCTTTGGGATGAAAATCAATTCAGAAAAATTACTTTTAAATAATAACTTACATTCTACATTCATAATAATATGTTAATATAATATGTTTCAATGTAAGTAAATAAAAGTGTTTAAACTTTTTGTATTTAAATCCTGTCTGATATAGATTTTAAAAATTCTTTGAATTTAAAAAATTCAATGTCTCAGCTTTTAATTTGAAAAATTATATTAACATTAGTAATTTTAAATCCAGTATTTTTTTGATTGTATGCATTAATCTGTTTATTATTTACATATGCTATACAGTTTTTCTCAGGTACTATAAGAAAGAAAAGTCAATATTAGAGTTAAAAAAATATTTACATTTATGGAATTAATGCAATTAGCACAATTTATTACCATACGATATATTTTAGGCTACTACTACCTAATTAGCTTATGCATTGGGTTACTTTGCTATTGCAAGATCTACCTCAAAATATGCACCACAGATAAAGAAATTACAATTGTTTTAATAATTGCTTTTAAAGTTTTTATCTTCATATGAAGAGAAGTTTTAAAAAGTGCTCAAAATGAAAATATAATTGAATATATAATTATATTATCATATGCATTTTCTTTGAAAAAAAAGTATAAAAAACTTAATCACGATTTAAATATATAATTATTTTTATCATTTTATTATAATACTAATGTTATTGGATACTAAATCAACATGTCTTATTAGCTGCTTTCTATTGGCCAAAATTTTTATTATAACTTTGCCACTTCTTAGGATATTAATATAATTACTAATGTATTAAGTAGCAGTTTTTTATCTAATTAATTTTTTAATCTACTTTTTATTCAATTTAATCATTATGTATATGGTTTATTATAAATTTTATACACAGAAATATTGCTTATAAACTAATGACTCGATGATCAAAAAATATTCATACTAATAAAAATACTTTGAATTACAATGTTCAATTGTTTTTAATTAGTTAAAAGAAACATTGAAATGAAAAATATTCACATAATTAAATAAGTTAATAAAAAGGTAAAGTGGAAATGATTCATGTAATGATTGTGCATTTAATTATTGTAGGTGATAACTCCACTTCGATCACTGGTTTTTTGTGGTGAAAACAGACAAGAAATGGAAGAGTGGTTAGATGTTTTAAAAAGTGCTGCAGATAATAGACCTGTTTCAGATACCGGAGCTGCTGACCTTCTTGGTGGTCATCATCAATGGTATGCAACTAGTCATGCCAGGCCAACATACTGCAATGTTTGTAGAGATGCTCTTTATGGTAAATAAATAATAAAAGATCCTGAATTTAATTTAATAATTAAAAAATACTAATTAAAAATCATTTTACTTTAACTAATTTTATTCAAAACAACTGCAAAGAAACTTAGTAAAGATACTTTTATAAAATATTTATTAACGTTTTTGAATTATTATTTAATGTAAAAAAGTAATCACATAATTAATATCTTATAGGGGTAACATCTCATGGTTTAAGTTGCGAAATTTGTAAATATAAAGTACACAAACGATGCAGCATGAAAGCAATAAACAATTGTAAATGGACCACATTAGCATCTATTGGAAAAGATATAATAGAGGACCAAGATGGAGTGAGTATTACGTATTTTATCTGAAAAATTGATATAATTATAAGAATTTTAATTTTAGTATTCTTGTATGCTATTTCTTTCTAAGTTCTAAAAGTTGTAACAAACTAAAATATGCTTAATTAATTGATTTAAACGATGTTAGTATTCCTGTATAAGTCACAAAAAAAATGTAGTATATTAAAACTTATAAAGGAAACGACAAAAGAGAACCAATGATAAATAGAAAATTGAAATTTATAATTTGTTAAATCAGAATATTACCATGCCTCATCAATGGATGGAGGGAAATCTGCCAGTAGCTTCAAAATGTGCCATCTGTGAAAAGACTTGCGGTTCTGTATTAAGGTATTATTATTTTTATAAATTGAATCAATCTATCATTATAAGAAATTTAAAAATTAATATTAATAAACATTTAATAAAAAACATTTACCAAGTAGGTTACAAGACTGGAGATGCTTGTGGTGCAAAGTTACAGTTCACACTGCATGCAGACCTTCTATAAGCATCAAATGTCCTTTAGGACCAGCTAAGCTGAGTGTAGTACCTCCAACTGCATTACATAGTATAGGTAATGTAAATAATTCGATGAGCATAAAAAATAGAAGCAAGTGTAATAATTTTTATATGGAATCTATTACTTAATTGGAAAACTAATTATTTGAAACAATACATTATTTTCTATAAAGAGAAATTTTTGAATTTATACTAGAGGTTTATTAACTTAATTATATAAAATAAATTAACATTTATTTTTATACAAAAGTTGATGAAAAAAATTGATTTTGTAGGTAGTGATGAAGCATGGGATGCGGTTAGACCTGTAGGTTGTAGCCCACTTTTAGTATTTGTAAATAGTAAATCTGGTGATAATCAAGGAATTAAATTTCTTAGAAGATTTAAACAATTATTAAATCCAGCCCAAGTATTTGATCTTATTAATGGTGGCCCTGGTCCTGGGTAAGGAGATTTAATTATTGAAATTATTTATAATTATTGAATAAATAAATGTATGTTTCTAAATTATATATATACATATGCACACCTATTCCTATAAGTATTTTAATACGATGCATTATAAAAAGGATAATAAAAATTCGATAAAAATTGAAAATATTTAAATAATAATTTTTGTAAATTATTCTTTTTACTGATGAAATTTTTGTCATTTAAATACAGACTGAGGCTCTTTCGACATTTTGATCCCTTCCGGATTTTGGTCTGTAGTGGAGATGGTTCTGTTGGCTGGGTACTTTCTGAAATTGATCGACTAGGAATGCACGTAAGTAATTTAGACAATATAGAACAATGACAAAAAAATAATTTATTATTTCTACTTAACAAATGTATTTTTCTCATATTATCAAGAATATGAAATTGAAAAATTTTTAGAATGTTTGAACTTCTTTTGTACAATAAAAATGTATATTATACTTATATATTTGTTTTATGTTAAGTTAAAAAATATTTATTTAAATTTATAATAATTAGGAAATAAAATGATAATGCAGTATTTTATGTGAAAATGTATTTTGCTATAAATATATGTATATTATAATTGTTTATTTACATAATTGTGTATTTACTTTCATTGAACAAAAATAGTAATTACAGCTTTAAAAGGTTAATAACACCAAGAGAGATAATAATCAGTACTTACAAAATATCATTAATACAGAATATTGTTTAAAGATTTTAACTTTTGAAATGTGTATGTAATTTAAATTTTTCGTATTTTTTGTATACGATTTTAAAATAATAAATTAATTGGTATGTAGTACATACAATCTTCTTCTTTGAATTATGAAATTGCATATCTTATAGACATCGTATTACATAAGTTTTAATTTACTCATTGATATATGTAAATTATTCCTAATAGCTAGGTTTTTTTAATAGAAAAGATATTTAATTTTTAATAAAGTGTTTTTATTTATCAAAACAATTTAACAAACAAAAGGAGGCTACTATTAAATATTAAAAGGTTGTACATAAGAATATATTCTGGTAATTTAAAAAAAAAAATTTTCCCTAATACTTAAGGTGTACTCTTTAATAAAATAAATAAAATATATGTTTACGTAAAAAATGAAAACAAATTTTAAAAATTCAATTGATATATAATAATGATAATAATAAGTAGTATTGAGTAAAATAAGTCATTGGATATTGACATTTGCAAATACTAGGTTTTAAAACATTTGTACAAATTTTCCATATTTTAATACATCCATATTTAATCCATATTTTAATATTTTAATCCATTTTTTAAGAGATCCTGGTTAGACACAAAAATCACTTTTTAGGATTTATTTAGCAGCTACAGTAAATAATTTGCTTATAAAAAAATCAGTATGCATTACATATAAAATATATTCAGTAAAAATTTTCAAGAAATTGAAGACGATAATGTAACTTGTCTATAAAAAAACACTTTTGTGACAGCTGCTATTCAAATCCGGATTATCTAAATTAAGTGAAATAAAAAAATTAGGTTTTAAATATAACTTTCTAGTTTTTATTGGCAAATTAAAAATAATTTATTCGGGATAAAATGGTAACTGATAAAAGTTAAATTTACGATTTTTCACAATCATTTTTTGTGCAAACAATTAAAAATCTATTTGTCTAAAGTTATGAGCAAAAAAATATTTTTACAAAGATGCTATTGTAATGTGTGAAACATAATGTTTTTGAAATTCGAAAATTCATTATATATTTTTACCATTTTTATCCTTTAATAAATTTTGTATCAAGTTTCTTATAATATTAATGGAATTTTGTATTTAATATTTATTAATATTAATATGAAATAAAAAAATATGTTGCTTCAAATTAATTAAAACGACTCAAATCAAATAAGAATTATTATTTGCAGAAGCAGTGCCAAGTTGGAGTATTACCATTGGGCACGGGTAATGATTTGGCTCGGGTTCTTGGATGGGGTGCTTCCTGCGACGATGACACACATTTGCCCCACCTTCTCGAAAAGTATGAAAAAGCTGGAACAAAGATGCTAGATCGTTGGAGCATCATGACCTTTGAGCGTAGCATTTCTCTACCTTGTCACAAAATACTTAATCAATCGGACGCAATGCTCAATCAGAATACGATGCATGAATACGAAGACAACGTTATATCGCATATCACCAATATATTGCATTCCGACCAAGAGAGCATCGTTATATCCAGTGCTAAGTTAGTTTTCTTATGTTTATGTTAGATGTAAGATATATTTCTTAATATCATACATAAAATTGGTGCTACAATAAATTATTTTATTATTAACAGTTAGTGCTTGCCTAAACTTCACAATGCTTTCATAACACAGATTTATGCAAAGATATAAACAAATTTGTGAGCAAAATAAAGTATTGTAATTCGTAGTTAAGTAGTTGTTTAATATTTTAAAATTTATAATAGAAAATGAATAGTATTTAAATTGAACCATAGCAATAGCAAATGTAACGTATAAATTCAAGAGAAAGTTGTTTGTGATATTCTTCACAAAAAGAAAAATGCACAATAAAATAGATATAAATTTTAAGAAGAATACTTAATTAATAAATACGTATGTAATTCGACTAAATTGATATTTCGATGGTAATAATTAGTATATGTACTTATTGAGTTTATGGTCATATGGGTTAATTGAGATTATTATGGAAGAACAAATTTGGAAGAATACGTAAAACGTAGAATAAAGAAAAAACAGGAACAATAGAAATTCGTTGAGTGTAAAAAAATTTTTTTAACGTGTCTATATTTTTAATTTTCTTTGTACAACAAGTAAATTTACTTGATTTTTATTTTTATATTATAAAAAATTGGCGTTTTAAATTAAAATACTCATTAATTATATATCTGGTTTTTCAAATTTAATTTATAACAAATGAATTACATGTTAAATTTTTATATATTTTAACATACTTTTCCATATTATAAATTATTTAAAAGATAATATGAGATGATAATATGAAGATTATATGAGATATGTAAAAGAGTTCTTAAGTTTGAGAAATGTATTTACAGCAAACTTAATGAATTTCTCAGTTTCAAGTTTATTTATTTATTTTTTACATTACTATAATTTAATACATATGTAAATAATTAAATATACTCGCAATAATAAATATAATTAATATAATAATATATAATTTTACCATTTCTTATATTTTGCAGAGTTTTATGCGAGACAGTTAAAGACTTTGCAATACGAATATCAGAGACTAGTTTAAATACAGGAGATCAGCAGTTGGGAGAGAAATGCGAAGTTCTTCAACAAAAGCTTGATCTTCTTTTACATACACTTCACAATGAAGAAAGATTTCTGTCAGATAACGGCGAAAGCACTAATACCATAAGATCTGATAATTTTTCATTTATGGATAATCAAGAGAAAGGTTTGTTGGAAAAATCAGAAAAGGAAATGAGAAATAGGGTGCATATGAAGAGAGGTTTTGAAGAGAATCAGGCTGTGATATCAAGGTATAGAACATGCTAGGTTTTTGTCCTTTCAAAATTATGTAGATTTTAAATTAAATTTATAATAAAATTTTGAAAATTTGAATTCATAAACTTTTTTTTTATAAAATAAATATTTAAAAAATATTTTTATACTGCTCCATAAATATTGTTAACATAGAAGACATGTTGTAGGTCATCAACTAAAATTTTAAAACCACTATCAGATTTTATACGAGTATGATTCAATGTAATTTCTTAGATGGAATTAGTTTGTTTAAACTGTATAATAAATAAAATTAATTAAGTTGTTAAAATATTTTTTATCATTATTAAAGAAAATAAAAAAATTTTATTATTTGTAACTTATGGTCCTAATTCTCTTGTCAGATTTATTCAAGCTATTCGAAAGAAACTGTTATCATGTTTATCTATTTTAAAAATGTAACTTTTGTTTCATAAAGTAATCACGCACTTACAATAATTTATTATTAAATATATAATTATACGATAAAGTAACATTGTTATAAGCACACTTAGTACAATTATTTAGTTCCTAGTAATATTCCTATAATGTGCAATTACTTATCTTATTCATAAAAAATCATTGTGAATCTTTTCATGTGTAATTTTGTAACACTAACTCGTTATACTCTAATAAGAGTATTTAAAATATCAATAATGATATTTTCAATCATCATTTTATTATCATTTATTGATATGACGAATTTTCTCTTTTTATTATCATTTTAACAGATTCACAATTTTCTCAAAAGATTTTGTAGCGATCATACACTTTAACCCTTAAATAGTAAGGCAATAAATAGCTTTTTAAACTGTATTTTACTCATTTGTAGGTATTCTTAAGAATCAAGATGTTTTAGAAATAATGAAGTTTTCTAAAGCATCAATTTAAATAAATACATTTAGAATATCTAATATGATAGTTCGTGTAAAATTTTTTTATTTCTTATCAATCAATAAAGAACATTAATTATCACCAAATAAATACGTAATTCTATGTAAAATCATACTTATTATAAATATTTAATTCCTAATCAGGGCTAATAGTTTGAAAAGAGCTATTCGTCAATTAGTAGAACATACTGAGCAAGTTGTTGATGAACAAAACAGTACAGGAAAGGCTTCAAACATCACAATATCCACCAACGATTCAAACGATGTAGATGGTATGCATTTACTTAATTATGATATATAATTTATTATATTCTATAATTAACGAAGTTCCTTGAGTCATTTGAAATTATTAAGTTGAAATCTCAACATTATGATTCTTAATAAGATATATGTAAATAAAAAACTTGATTTTTTATAACCAATTTTCATATAAATTTGTAATTCATTAAGCTTATGTAACTTCTTTATCAATATTCCAATTTATTTTGAAGTCATAACAATTCAGTAGTATATATTTTTAAAAAATTTTAATTTTATAAAGACTTAAATTTCTTTCTATTTTAATTCTTGTTTAATTTTTTTAATTTTTAATATTTAATTCTATTTTAATTCTTCAATTCAATTGAATTGAATCTAACAGTTTTTCACATGATATAGGTGCATGTAATTACCTCTATCGGTGTTTAAATTGACGTATAATAAAAAAATTGTTAATTTATAAAATTATTTAATAATAATAACTTTACTTGATCGTACCAATTTAATATTTATATCTTATAAACGTTATCTTTTGAATTAGTTTAAAAAAATATATTAATACACTTATTATTTTTTCTGAAATCACATTTTTATGCTTTAACCTGGTAAAATACGATATTAGGATGAATTATACTTAATTTATATTAAATTCTCTTATAAATATTAATTTATCAAAACCAAAAAATATTTGATAACTTTAAATACCGTGGTTTATCAATATACTTCTTCTTATTTCCATGAATTAAGCTGTAATGCTAAAGCATTATTTATCAAATAATGATTAATAAAATTTTTGCATTTTATTTACATTTGTACACTTGTGGCTGTTATTTTAAAATAACACCGACTTCATCAATTAGTTGATAACACCACGCTGCTTTATCCTACCATTGATAAAAAGTATAATTTTCATAAGTACTAAGTACTAAAGTAATCGAACATCTATAAAAGGAAATAAAAATATCGTGATCTAAGGTATACTTATTATGGTCACGTAGAAAAAGCTAACTGTGTTTTTTTTGGAAACTAATGTCGACAATTGTATTTTAAAACTGTGTTGCAGATGAAACTGCTCGTTCGGTATTGAAGTAGCGACCTCTTACTTTTTTTATAAACAAAATATTTGGTGGTTTGATTTTTATTTTACATTTACCTTATTTTTCTTTTTTCAGTCTTCACTTTTTACTAATCAATATTAAAAATATATTGAAAATTTTTTATAAAAGTATACATTATTTTCATGTATATTTTATTTTGGTTTCAATTTACATGTAAAAGGCTTGTTTCTTAAAAATACGTAATCGTTAAGTTTAATTTTTATTAAAGTAAAATTTTAATGTTAATATTTTGTATTTTTTTAGAAATTTCAGATAAGATGAGTCAGGTAAACGTTCATCATGTCAGAATGAAAAACTGCGTCGAAAGTCTGAGCGCAACATCGACTCTCGAGTCCGACGAACCATCGCCGTGTTCTTCACCCACACCAAACGTTGCTTCACTTAGTCCAATGCCTGATATAAGACGAGACTCTCAACCAGAGGAAATGCTAACTTTACCAGCTCCAGATGGATTCGCTGATAGCAGAAGAAATAGCTCGAATCTGCTTCAAGGGTAATTAATTTCATTATATTTTAAAAAAAATTTCTGTATTATGCGAAGAAAATATTTTTACGTTTTAACGACTTTAACTTCCTTTCTCTTTATGATTCTCTTTATGATACAGTTTTATATATTTCTTCTTAACGACGTATTTTTAATTTTATACTCATTTATACATTTTAATATATTTACATTTACTTATATTATATTATATAATTATAATTATAATTATAATTATAATTAAATTTGGGTTGTGCAAAAGTACTAATGTTTTAAGGTTGATGGTCTGTATACTACTATTCTATGTAAAAATAGGTATATGGTAACGAAGATTATAATAAAAATAGATACAGTGATGAAACGTATAATACTCAATTGCAAAATTTACCTTTTTTCTTGTATTGTCTCGAGTGAGTTTACCAGACTCATTAATAAGACTGTTTGAACGTACACTGTTTTATATAACGAGAGAAATAGTGGAGTACTTGCTTATATATTAATACCACATTATTGCTATTGTTTGTGTTTTAGCGTAGAGGTATAGCTATCTGTTGGAAAATTTCAACAATTCTCCCTTCGTTGGGTAAATGTTCCATCTAATCATGTATACATTTCAACCTTATAGACGTACATTATTGTAATAAATGATTCAATGGTTGCCTCGCTTCCTCGAGCTTACGATAAATAGTAATAACTTCTTTAAAGTCCAAAGAAGTGCAGACGGTGTGCAGGACTCAGTAAATAAGTGAAAGATGCGAGAGAAAGAGAGAGAGAGAGAGAGAGAGAGAGAGAGAGAGTACCCGGGTTTCTCTCCCTCGCTAATTATTTGTGACAGAAGCAGGATTGTAGTTTTCTTAGCGTTTTCTCCGTGTCTACTAATTTGTTTCCTACATTTGTTTACACACATACAAGAGACGACTTACTTTCGCATGTATTATTCGTGTATGCGCTTTAGAGCGTATTTAACATATGATATTCTTTTGTCTTGCATTTGTTCTAACAACTCTTCGCTCTATTCGATCCCAAAGAGCCTGATCTCTCTGATACCCTTTGTATTTATCGGGTCGCTAATCGCATTACGACTTAGCGCGCAACGTACCATATTTTCCCTCCGACATTCGATAAGACAGTCGTGCTCTTACAGCTACATCCAACAATAGTCGATAAGCATCATTACGCCATTCTTAGTGAAAGTTAATATTAGCGCACGCAGTGGCTCACAATTTTGAAGGAGATGCTGATACGCAAATCCGAAGGCATCGAGAACGCAGTTTGCTGTATATCGATGGAATGAAAAGACAAAATAACGTTTCTCTGATCGCGAAATGGCTGCTTTCTGCTTCGAAATTACTGCACGTTTATCCTAGACATTTGCCTAGAAGCACTTGACACGTGGTTCACTCATCTACGAATGTGACGACTGGAGTTTCTGGGCCGACATTGTACCTCGCTAACTCACTCGATGAACGTCTCCACGTTTCGCAGCAATGTTGTCCAGTGCGCCACTCGATTTCTATAGCATGTTCATACACTGCAGTTACCCTGTCAATGTTGCACTATTTTCACTTCATATCTTGTACGCTAAATTGGAGTACAATGCAGAATTCATTATCATCATCTATTATAATAAGAGGTTGAAGATTAGGCGAGAATCAGGAAAAATTCTGTGTATGCAATTTCCATTGTAATTTATAAAAAGGATCGGGTATTTTCTGATGTAAATGCTAATGAATGCCCATTGATAAAATGTGCACTTAGACCGAGGGTAAAACTCGGTCGCTTGAGGGTAAAACTGGTGCGCTTGATTGCGTGAATATGAAATTAAACGTTTGTTCGCATTAAGTAAAAATACCACATAAACTTTTGAACTTCTATGCCATTATCGCGTGAAATATTTTGAAATTGCATTTTTTACCGTAAAAAATCGAACATTATGAATTACCGATGAACTGACTGGAAAAATGAATTTTTTATTTATTTATTTATTTAAATAGAGTCTTCAGTTTCGAGTCTGTAATGTTTGAATCAGCTGTTGATAAACTAAAGGTACAGCAGCAAAGACTAAATCAAGAACATTGCGAAAGTATAAATATAAATACAATCGATCAAGAAGCACAACTGAACGTACAAATGGACATACCCATACTTTTAGATACAAGTTCGATCTCAGATGATACAACAATACAGGTATTTAATGTAACTTATACCTCTATACAAATTTTTCAACAATTTTTTAACGTAAGTTATCACACCGAATGTTAATTTCGAGATAAAGTTTTTGTACAATAGATAGTCATACTGCGCATAGTCACGTACAAATTAAATTTACGTTCAAATTAAAAAATGTCAAAGCCATGAATAGTTTTGGTTATAATGTAGTTTTGGTTACGTGATTAATATAGATTTTAACGAAGCTTTTTAACGAAGAGCTACATGTAGAATTATATTCAGACATTTATGTTAATGAAGGTCTTTCTCTGAAAATCATCATTTTTCTAATTAATAAAGAGAAAAATATAATTAATCTTTTGTTCTCGGAATTAAGTTTTTGAAATTGACCTCGATGGCAATTAAGGTGATCTCAAAAAGCCTGTAATTTATGAACCTTAAAATTATTACTCTCGATTAGGAATTATGTTTTCTGTTTACACGGCTTGAAGCAAATATTTTAGCGTATTTATGCAAATTGTTCAAGTTGAATTGAAGAAGTTAAAATAAGTATGTTACAAGTATCTACAGAAGCGTCGACGGGTATACAGATACATATAAGAAAATTATTTTTATAAACAGTATACACTGTTTCTTCTGCAAAAGTGAATGTTAAATTTTGTGTAGGTAAAAATTCCAAATTTTTTAAATTTATATTAAATATCGTGGCGCTTAAGCACTTAAGCAGTGTAGTATTAAATAATAAAGAGAAGTCATTTGTATTTTAAAAATGTATTATTAATTTATGATATTCGTTAATATTCAGTTTGTTTCTTACTTAAAAAATTGTATTTTTCACCTTGATCTATAGTTATGTGATGATGTTTCTTTACGCCTTTTTTTCACGATTAGTGTTAAAAATTACGTTTATTTTTTTGATGTATTTTTCTGAATCGAAGGTAAGTGTAAATTTACTTTATAGGATGCCATCATTTCACCAGACACTGATTCTGTACCATCCGGAGATATTTCTTCCGACTGTCCAGACGCGAAATCATCAAACAGTGGGCAAAATCAAACATCTAGAGAAAGTTGCGATAATAGCATTGTTAGTTCCGATAGCATAATCTCAGATTCATATGATACAAAGAATTTTATCTTGAAGAACAACGAGAGTGAAATGGGTAAAAGCGGTACTTAAAAAATGTACTTAAATTGAATTCTAAACGCAGACAAAGGCACACTTTAAAACAAAAGTTTTCCTTTGATTTTTCATATATTTCTATTACTTCTTATTTATAAGTATTAATATTTTGATATGCATGTATGTACGTATGTATGTATAATTTTAATACGAACAGTATTTAAATTACGTACAAAAATACAGACCAATTACATATACAACTAATATAATTAAATATTCAATTTTACCGAAGATAAAACATTATGCAGAAATACAAAAAATAAACGACATTTTATTTTTTTAAGTTGCGTTAATCCCTCATAGTTTCTAATCAATGAATTCGTACGCATTATAATAATTAGGAAATTGGACTCGCATCTGTAATAATGATTTATCAAAGAGAACGTTAAAAGCGTTCCTAAAAAGTAATTAATTATAATATAAAATTGTAAATTACAGAGTAGCAATTTAGAGAGTTCATTGATTTTTGAGCCGTTTATTAAGAAATTAAATTTATATCTCAAAGTAACTGCATTTTCTCAGTGTACTGTACTGCAAAAAATTTATATTCTTCATATATTCTAGGTCAAACAGATAGTGATATCGATTTAACAAAGCGATCGGAAAGTTCCGAAATTGGTCATATAGATTCACCGGAAAATTCGGATTTATGTTCAAGTGACATTCTCAATTCAGAAAGCATAATAGATGATTTAAGTTCATTAGGACAGGACTTAATCAGTACGATGCTTGGAGAGAAATATGATTCCGTGAGAGAGGGCCTCGAGTCAGAACAACTGGAGAAACCTCAAAAGTTTTGTAGTTTGGCTCAGTTTGTCGAGGGTAATGATATTGCAAGAAGATCTTTCAAGGTCGTAAGAAGTACCAAGGTGAATAAGGAAACCATAATATAATTCACTTGCATTAAGCGCCAAATGTTTGATTAACAAAATTTTAATTAAATAATTTAAACTTAAATAAATTTAAATTTAATCAATTCACATAAACCTTGATTTAAAATGTAAAATTTATTTTAATATGTAGCAACTACAAAATTGTAATCAATGTCGTAACCTGATATACGTACACAAAGAATCATCAAATGGTTTAAACGAAATTATATTACAGTACAATTATATTGAAAACATTAGGAACATAATTTTAATTTACATATTTTTTAAATGAAATGGCATACCAATTCCATTATCTTTACAAGGAAATTTACATGTTAATATTACATTTTAAGTAAAATTTTTAATTTTAAACAATATTAATTCATAGTTTTAATGTTGTAAATTTCTCAAAAAATATCTTAAGTTTGTTATTATACAGTTCTTTCAAAATTTAATCATTTCTAATTGAGTACAAATTCGATTCCCTTCCTAAAATTTGAAGGAAGGAATTTCAAAAATACTTGTTATAAGACCATTAGAAATACAATTATTATTATGCTGATTTAATATAATACAAATAAATTAGTTAATTTAATATTTTCGAAAATAATTTCTGCATGAATGTAAAGCGATCTAAATGCTTATTTGATTAAATTATACTTTGATATCTGATAATGAAAGATGTTTTCAGAATATTTCAAAAGGAAGGTCAGTTGAGCCATTTGGTAAAATTACAGAGAAGACGCGTGGAAATAATCAATTCAATAATACAAGTCCAGGGTTTGACGAAGAAGAGGAAAAAACGGCAGATCCGCTCAATGCTCCTATCTGTCGATTCACCGTGACATCGAGTTTATGTCCATCAAATGACAATTCACCAAAATTTCCACCAGCGATCAGCGTAATTGTCGATCCACCGAGTCCATCTTTATCCATTAAGAATAAGCACGAGAACGATTTTAGCTTCTATCAACTCGGTTCACGTTTTCGTAGATACAGCGGAGAAAGCATGGAAAAACGTACGTAATTGAGCTGCTAAATTTTATTCTTTCAAATTTTCAATAAGCTTACCTATTCTGCATGAAGTTTTAAATAGAATGATCGACGTTAGTATATCTCAATTTTTCCCTGGAGTCCGGAGGATAATCAAAAAGTTTATATAGTTTTCATATATTTTCCAAAATGTAATATTATTTATTTATATCTCTGTTATATCTCTGTAAAATAAATCCCACCTGATAAAATAAACGTGCATCAAATCTTCTCTTGGTTTTCAACACATTCCTATTATGATCTTCCACTTAAAAAAAAAGAAGTTTTATTAATTCTAATTTAACGACTGCAAAATGATTATCTTTAGTTGAACGAAAATGATATCGAACGAAAATTATCAAAATAGTACATCAGTAAGGATGAAAATTTTATGAACTTCAAAACGAGTGCTTACATTATTGAAATATAATTGTTTTACGTAAGCTTTGTATATCTTCGTATATACGAGGAGGTCAATCAGTGCCTCATTGAAGAGGATCTTTAAAAATTCGAATTTTGCTCACATACAAAAGTATTTGTATTATTTTTCGCTCAGCTGCGAAAAATAGATTTGCACACCTCCGTACATTCCTTTGTCTATTCCATGGCTATTTTTGCTTTAATTTATATCTCATTGTATTGCCTGTCCCTTGCTCGCGTCTTTTGCCTTCTCGATTCCGTGTATGGGACGATTTAATTTTCCGACGAACTCGCCTAAGCGGCGGAAGCAGTCCTTACGTGCATAATTTTCAAAATATACAACCAACATAAATAATTGTTTCATGTTTAGGATATTCATATATTTTTAAATATATTAGTTTTTAATAAACTGTGATGGTTACTGGATGTTTTCACAACTGCTATTGACTAAAATACTTTACCGATTTCATCATTTTATATCTTCAAATGAATAAATACGCGTAAGAGAACGTGTAATAAGAAATAAGAATACACTCGATAAGATCTTAAGAAAAGTTAATTTAAGAATTAGACTTAAACAAGAGTACGCGTTTAAAAATAATTATATTTCAGTGAGTGTGGAACTACCAGAAGGTACTGGCTGCTCTCCGCAGGCATCACGTCGTATCAGTAGTGGTAGTTTATTAAAGTCATCCGAGATCGTTTCGTTAGCAGCAACTGCTGCAAGATTCGGAGGTTCCAGCATGAGCTTGAGACACGAACGTGCAAAATCTATCGATAAGACTGATGAAATTAAGAAACTCCCAATAATAAATCCTTTAGTTAGGCTGCCAATGTGGCCAAGTAAGTATAAATTTGTTGTTATTTTACATAGGAAATCAAAGATCTTGGAATATATGCATATACATGTTTATTCATTTATTTAAAAAAGCCTACTAATTTTTTTTTTACCGAATACTTTTACCACTATTTTAATTTCCATAATAAATGCAAATATTATCAGCAATAAGACTTTGAAAAAACTTTAAGTTCACCAATAATATTTTACAAAAAGAAAGAAAAAAAAAAAAGTTAGTTAAAGATGTGTAAATAAGAGTGTTGAGAAATAAAATATTTAATTTTTTTAGATGTAAGTGGTGGATTAATAAGTCAAGCTTTACTGGCTAACGCTGATGCTCTTTGCGCAGCAGTTTCTCCTTTAATGGATCCAGATGAAACCTTAATGTAACATATTACTTATATTTTTGTATTAATAAAATGCAGCTCTTTGCATTTTGTTAATTTAACAAAAACGTAAAATTCGGCTTTTGTATTCCAGGGAGGGTTATTTTGAACGCTGCGTTATGAATAATTATTTTGGCATTGGAATTGATGCAAAAATTAGCCTTGATTTTCATCATAAGCGAGAGGAACACCCGGAAAAGTGTCGGTCGCGTGCCAAAAATTACATGTGGTATGGCGTCTTAGGATCAAAGCAATGGCTACAAAAAACTTACAAAAATCTTGATCAAAGGGTACAACTCGAGTGCGATGGGCAACGAATTCCTTTGCCTTCGTTACAAGGCATAGTCGTATTAAATATTCCAAGGTATTAAGAGAGCAATAAAAGTCTAAAATTTATGCTTCAAAGAAAGTTTTGTGCAAGAGGCAATTAAATTTTTATACTAAAATGCCGATTAATTGAAAAATTAATAGAAATATATTTTATGTAGACGATCGTCAATTGGTAGTATTATTAAATTAATCATTTGTCATGTAAATTTCATTTATTTATTACATTTTTTATAATACATTTTCTAAGTTAGAAAGATTATTAGTTGCAATAATTGTTTTTATTTTAACAATTTAATGAATAAGAATAGATTCTTTAATTTTTAAAAACACTATTATTTTTGAAAGGTTGTAATAACATGTATTTCATTTATACAGAACAAACGTTCATAAAATTATTAACAATATTGTAAATTACGTATACTACAGTGAAAGTTATTAGCTTACAGGAATTTACTTTTTTATCAAAAGAATTTTATACCTGGATTTATTGAAAATTATTGTTTCATTTTATGAATGATGGACTTTAAAATAACGTTTCGACTTTTATTACATTTTTAATCTATTAAGCAATTTAAATATTTTAGTTTTATGGGCGGCACAAATTTTTGGGGTGGAACAAAAGAAGGGGATCTTTTTCTGGCTCCATCATTTGATGACCGAATTCTGGAAGTCGTCGCGGTATTTGGTTCTGTTCAAATGGCAGCATCTCGACTGATAAATTTACAGCATCATAGGATTGCCCAGTGTCAAACTATACAAATTAATATTTTAGGAGATGAAGGTGTACCAATACAAGTTGATGGTGAAGCTTGGGTGCAACCACCAGGAATCATTAGGATTATTCATAAGAATCGAATGCAAATGCTATACAGGAATAGGGTTAATATATTTTCAAATAATTTTTATGTTAATTATATATATATATATATATATATATATATATATATATATATATATATATATAGTAATAATTGAGAACAAAAACCAATTAATATTTCCAATTACCTATATTTTCTGCATTTTTTCGAATTTTGTTTTTTGAATACAAGATAGATTTTCAATTAAGGTATTCACTTGTATTAATACGTGTTTGCAATTCAATATATATTTTAATTGCATACATATTTACATATATGTACATTATTCTTTGGATATTTTATAAATTTGAACTTTTAAGTATCAATACTTATATAAAAATATTTATTATTATATGATACTAAGAACTCAAAGGTTCTTTACATCATTAATACAAAAATGCCAATCTCCCTCGTTTTGCTAATAATCCACTCAGGTAATTTTTTACACTATACCCTACTTATCCTAAATCAACTTTAATATTATTTGCCTAACTTTATTTTCGTTTTCTCAAAGATATTTTATGTAATCTTTCATTTTCAATTTTAGGCGTATAACTATTTAAATTGACGTGATTTTGGCATACAGTGTAATTATATAAATTTTATTGATAAAATATTATCAAGTTTTCTTTTTATATCTAGCATTTTTTACTTCCAATCCTAGGTTTTCTCATTTGTGTTGTTGTTCCTAGTTTTGATGATTATTTGTTACTTGTTCCTTTAAATAAAAATGATATATTTTATTTCTTTTTAAACAAATTTTCTACGCAAGAGATAGATTGATAAAATGTTAATACAACTTTGTAATTTAAGAATAATAGTACCTCTATAATTATTATAACTTATTTCATTTCCTTAGTTGTAACATTCTTTATTGTACATAATAGATTATTATTATTTTATAAATAGTTATTTATATATACGCAAGTTATTAATAAGTTTTTAACCCTGAGACTTGTTATTTTTAAATTTGTCAATAACTAAGTATTTTTTAAAACCAGGTTTTTTATTTAAAATTTTATACTATTAATTATGTTTTGATAGTCATAAGCGTTAGATATTTTATAAAAGTAATTTCTCCATCTAGTAAATTTTTATTTAATTTTGTTAATAAGTTTTCACGATTGTGCCTCTACTACATTCAAACTAGTTTGAAAAACTTTGACTCATTTCGTATGCCATATATTTTATCCTTTTCTCTGTTTCATTTCTTGGATTTAATAATCAATCGAGCTTGTTACTTCAAAATAAAGACATAATTTAATTATCATTTAAGAAATCAATCTATTTAATGAAATTAAAATTGAAAACATTGAAATAGAAATCACAATTGAAGTAAATTGTTTTTATGAAGGCATGAGTAAATTTTAAAATGTAATAACGTTTTCTAAGTTTGTAATCCTACTTGAAGTCTTTATATATGTATATATATATATATTTATCGTAGTCCTTAATTAATTTTATAATAATTTACTATAAAATATAAAATTTCGACAAATGCAACTATATCATTATTTTTAGGCCCTCGAAACATCGCTTCGATCCTGGGAAGAGAAACAACGTAACTGTGTCACTGCTGTTTCGCAATCTTCATCAACACTGAGTAATACATCGCGTTCACACAGTCAGTTACAGTTTGATGGCAAGCAAGTCACGCTCACAGATGAAGAGATGTTTATATTACTTGGCTTTATTGAAGTCGTTACAACTCTCGTTAAGTGGGTGAAATTACTGATCATCTCTCATCCAAGCTTAGAGCCAGAACTCTATCAAATTGCTGGGCGTACCGCTATTGCCTTAGAAAAGCTACATCCGGATGGAAAAATTTTAGAAGGGGTACACATTAGAATATTCATACAACTACATGCATCTGTCAAGTGACAGCTAGTGTAAATTATCTGTAAAGTATTTAAGAAAATTTCCGTAAAAATATTTTCTCTGCAGCAGTTCTTTAAATTTACTCAAAATCCTTAAATTTACTATTTGCAATCATTTATTAGCATCATTTGCAATAATTTTTTAGCTATAAAATATGTAAAAAAAATTTTAAGATATTATAACTGATAAACAAAAAATGCTGAACTATATGGAAAATGTATTTTACAGAAAGAACCAGAAATTAAGTTGTTGTGCAAGAACGTATTATTGTGGTGTAACAGTTTATTTTAACTACTTACGATATATGTTTTCTCTCAGTTTCTATAAATATTGGATACAATATCTTTGCTTTATACGCAGTTGATAATTATAAATATCCAAATGCTTTTGTTTTAATGAACCAGTTACCATTAAGTTACCAGTAAGGGGCTAGAGGGGTTATTAAATATTCAAAAGACCAACAAACAACTTTTTCGCGATATTTCGTCTAAATTATATACTAAATTATACTTAATTTACTGTAATTATCATTGACTAAATTATATTTAATACTAATAATTATAAATAGAAATATTAAGATTTCAAGAAAAAATGCGTTTTGCACGCCAACTGGCAGTTAAAAGCAAGATAACCTAAGGCAGAAAAAAATTGTTGTAGCAAAAATCTTTATTGAAAAGTTAGACTTGTATAATGACGTCCCATTTCCTCCATGTCATATCCTTTTCGGGTTCGTCTTGTTGCCTCTGTTATTGATCACTTGTTCGCACCTCCACTTCTCGTTGATCGGGAAGAATTAATTTACGGAAGAGGAAGCTGTGTAAATTTTGTAAGAGAAAGAGAAAGCCGTTGTGCGTCGGGCTCGATTCTCACATTCGAATGTTTATTTTAAAACAAAAACTGACAATTTGGGACAAATTGGCAGTTATCATAAGTAAAAGTATCAGCTTCATGTAAAGAAGTTCAAATTAACTTTGAACTAGTATTTTAGTCACTTGTCTCACAGGCTTGTTACCCGAACTTGTTATCCGTGCGGTATTCTGCTTTTCGACGCACGAATGAAGATTTAGCTCGCAGTTTATCTCTGCTCTATATAAAATAACTATTAACATTAGCGAGTTTTCATTTGAATTACAATTATTTAAATATGCAGTTATTTTCATAATAATTACGTTACTTGGTGCCGATTTTTAAACTTAATATCTAAACGAATCAATGGTAGCTTTCAATAATATTTTGATTAAAGTCCCGAATGCTTCTTTGTAATTTGCCATTACACTTGGCAAGTTTATTATCCGCTTTAGTGCGTTGATAAGTATATCAAGAGTAATTAACTTCTGGATAGTAACTTCGATTCGGACTAACATTAGTCAAACCATAATGATGATGCTTACATTGTGTATATTAAAACTGATATTAAAACTATGAACTGTTTACAAGTTACAATACGTGAGCGCGCGCGCGTGTACTAATAATGATGTGTACCTTAGAGAGGACGTGAATTTTCTAAAAATGGAGTATAACATTTTATTTGTGAAAAAATTATTAAATTTAAGTGAAAGCATTACATTACAAAGTGAACTTTGTAAAATTAATTCGCATACATGTATAAAAATAGTACATAAATTATTTTATTTATTTTCAGCCAAATTTGAGGTCTGTTGTTACGGAAGTGGTCTCTAGTGCTAGACAACTTTATGAAGAATCTTGTGAACTTCTTCGAGATAAAGCTCACAATTTGGTATGTCCTTCGTATATATTTTTCGTATATAATTTATTTGAAATTAAAAAATAGAAGATTTACCGTTTATAATAATAATAATGCAGAGATTACGCGAAGATTTGGAAAATAAATTGTCGATATCCTTGTCAACCATGGAGCAAGAACTTAGAAAATGTGTATTTGACGAGAGAGGATGTGGACTTGTATATTTACACAGCATTCCAATTGATGAACAGGTAACATACGTATATATGTGTACATTCGTTAGAGAATAAGATCATTTTAGTGATTTAAAGTACATTATGGATCAATGGATGGTAATTTACATATCACGGCCTGCTAACCTGTTTTACTCCTTAAAATTATATTTTAATTAAGGAATAGTAATTATTTAATTATTTAAGCATGTATAAGAATGAAAGAAATACGTTTGTAAAAGCAAGATTAGTTTAAAGTTAAATTTGGAATCTTTGCTTTAGGAAAAAAATATATTTACTGTTTTAGCTTGCGAAACTTAATCTGTTTAACTATAGTGTCAACTTTCTAAAATACAACTTTATGAATATATTACTTTAACTAGCAGCATTATTTTTCTTTTTAACAAAAATATATGAAGATCGATAATTTAGATCGAATCTTAATGACTATTCTATTTATATGTTTATAATAGTTATTAGAATAATAAAGGGACCTTCTACATTTATACTACTCATTATAAAATATTCGCATTAACTCTGTTTTACTTAAAATAAAACGCAGAAGCTTTAAATAAAGCACACAGACTCAGACAGTGAAAAATATTCAATGCGAATCGTATTCTCTGTATAACTTTTATCTTTCGAGTATGCATTTTTTTCCCCAACCTCTCAAACTGCTTCGCAATCTGCCCGCGAAATTCATCGGAGGTTTAGTTTTCTTTTCGTAAATTTATCCGATACTCCCCGGATGTTTAGCAAGTACTTACAGTTGTTACCCGTGTACAATTTCTTATCGGTCGACTTTGATGAATTTATGATAAGCTGCATATTTATAGTTTTGGAAACTTGGCGGATGGCGATAAAGGTTTTCACAATTTGATATTTGTCGTTGTTGACATCTTCCAACTTATGTACGCAAAATCAGTAGCTTTTTTATTTATATTGCCATATACTTTTTGTGCTTATAGCGTATGTATAAATATGCATTTGTCACCGATATACCGCTACGATTTTTAATGTTTACATTACATGGTTCTTTATAATATTACTGAAAAATCGTGATACAATGCTGTAGTAAAAGGTATTTTATAATTTTTAAAGTATATAGGTACAATATTTTTCTTTTTTTTTTTCACATTATTTCCTATAATCATATCGAATAACACAATAAAATAGGCATTTGATTAACTGACAATAGAAAAAGAATAATATAGAAACTAAGTATAACGGAAAAGAACGTTAAGATAATATGGATGCATATAAATCAGGATTCTACAGATTTTGCCTGCATAAGTTGGATGACATACGTCAATGACGACGTCGACGTCGCGCTTTCGAGCGTTTCACATATGACGGAGAGACGATCCCGAGCGCATTACTGAAAAATATAAGCACTCGAAGAAACATAGATAAGGAAGATAAAAAAAGCCGCAGGAAGCAACGAGGATTGTCTCTCTCTCTCTATCTCTCTCTCTCTCTCTCTCTCTCTCTCTCTCTCTTTTCAACAATCTCTTTATTTGATTTTCCATTGTGTACTGTTTAAACATTTGTTTACTTTACATATATATTTATTATCAATATTGTTTCCTGCTAACCCTTTTAAACGTTATTTATCATTTAAGATGCATTATTTAATTTTACATTACATTATTTATTTTTTGACTTTTCACAGAGCGATAAGAAAAATCGTCACCGGGGGTTATTCTGGTTAAAGTTTCGTCGTTCGGGCAACAATGCAACAAGTTTTACACCTGGATTACGTGACCCTTGCCGGGATCAAGTGACCATTTGGGGAGTACACGAAGTTTGTTCTTGGTTGGAAAATTTACAACTGGGCGAGTACTCTGAAAATTTTATATCTCACGATATTCGGGGAAGGGAACTTTTAACCCTTGCAAGGCGAGATCTGAAAGAATTGGGCATCACGAAAGTTGGACACGTTAAAAGAATACTCCAGGCTATTAACGATTTGAATAATTAAATGGTTTTAGAGAAATCATTCTCTCGACGAATCATTCGCTAAATAAAGTCGAATGTTCAACGAATTAAAAAAATATCGTGTGATCTGTGATAAACAATAAAGAATTTTGAACGTTATGACGAGCAGTCTTTAAAAAAAAAAACATTGCAGTTACGTAACAAAAGCTTGTTGATTACATTCAAAATATTTTAAGATGGCTGTGATTTTATTAGAATAGTAATTTATTTAAGTTAATTAACGAGACGCGTACAGAATCAATTGCTCTTAAATTAAAAACACGTTGTTATTTTAAATTATTGTATCGAATTAATTATAAGTACACTATAAAAAATCGTTTACTGCTAACTACCCAATTACTGTCATATTAAGTTATTTTATTTAAACGAGAACAGCGTTAAGATCGTACTTAAAAATACTTTCAAGTGTAGTTGAAATTATTGTCCCTAATAAATTTTATAAAATAATTTTAAGCTTTAAATCAATTGCGAGAACGAATCAACAATTATTTATTTGTATAGGATAAAATTCGGTAGAAGCTAAAATTACAATATTTGAAAAATTTATGTACAAAGAGATAGTTTAAGAAGGCCTAGTCGTCGTATTATTGAAAGTAATTATTATTAAAATTTAATTATTGTATAATAATTAATTTATAATTATGAGGATAACAGTAATTTGTAATTTAATTTGAAGCTTTTAAATATTCGTATTCTACTGGTTATTGTATAAGTGTACTTTAACGTCGTAACAGTGCACTAATGCGGTGTATCACATTTATCTAGGAGCATTTATACGACCTTAGCTTAATTATTGAATGGTAAATAATTTAAAAAATTAAATATTGTTATTATATCGCATAATAATAGAATAATGTAATTCATTTTATGAAAAAAGAGTACAGATGTGAAGAAAAGCAAATATCCATAATTACGCTATAATTTGACTGTATTTATTGAGGCAAGACGAAATAGTTTCAATTTATGAATATAGGTAACTGTGATACTCTAAGTGCTTGTTTTATTATTACTTCTAAACTTTTATTCTATTTGTGTTAATAATCATGAACATCTCTATATAATGTTTTACTCATACAAATGTAACAGTATTTTGCATGCTGTGGCGTAATTAGTTTGTAATCTGTATGACCAAAATAGGAACAGTTCCTAATAGATAATTTTTTTAATAAATGAATTTTAAATTAAAATAAATATTTCAACATTTATTTTTACGTAATACAAATATCAAATAAAGAGAAGCACTCACGCGCGCACGCACACAAGCAATAATGTCACAAGCTATTACTTCTGTGACAGTAATTGGGATTTTCAATCCACTTTTTGTGAAAACACTTTTAAAATAAATTGAAAAATGGTTTAAGGATACAATATCAATATTGGTGCTTCAATTTTAGCGAATGATTCGTTATGTGAAAAGTTGTCAGTTAGACTTTTCCAAAAAAGCATATTTCATCGGTATGCATAAAAAACTTACTTACTAAAAGAAGTGTAAAATACTGCGTGATTGATTATAACGATATGAGTATTTCTCCTTTTTTTATTTACTTTTTTAATTTTTAGTTATAAAGAAAACAAGACTTTTCTTTCATAGATAGAAAAACATTGATAAGATTTTGTAAATATTGTCTTCCAAGACTAATGGACCGATTTTACACTGTTACCAAACTGTTCTATTCAGCATATTTGATTAAATTGAATTAAAAACAATCAAATTGCTAAGAAATTATATTACTTTAATTAGTTTTATATATTAGAATAAAATAAAACACGAATTCATTGAGAAATTTTTTTATTAATAAGTGATTCTAAATTATTTATCCATGATAGGATAATCTAGTAGCATAGAATCTCCGAATATCTTCAGATTTTATATATTTTAAGTAAATATTCTCAACAAAGGTGTTTAATTTCTATCAAGACAAATGGATTTCGAAGTTAAATATTTTGAATTCGATAATTTGTAGATTAAGAATTTTCGAAATGGGAATTCGAATGTTTTATTAGAATCTTATAGCTGATGTCAAAGTAGTTTGTGATAAGATTAAACATAATTTATTAGCATTTCCTAAATTATAAGATATAATAATTACGTAGCTGTAGAGTTAATAGAAAAAAATCGAAAATAAAAAACTCTTTAAAACAGAAGCTAGTTCAATTATACTTGCAACATTTTTTACTTTAGCCGTATAACTGTTTAGCTTCGAAATCGAGTTGTTTTAAATTATATCGACATAATAGTCTATTTTTATGTATTTACAAGCAGTCTTTGATTATTTTTAATTAGATTGTTGATTTTTTGTTTCAATTGCCTACTTTTTATTTAAATTATTTTTAATTTATTTTTTATAACGATAAAACGGAAATGTGAATAAAACACGCAAAGGTCTTTGTAAAATGTTGAAAAAATCTTGAAGTATAGAAAAATGTGCACAAAGAAAATTTTAACTTATAAATTCATAAGCTTTACACATTTCGTGTCGTAAAATCTGAACAAATACAATACTTTGGCTCTTATTGCATCTTGGATAAAAAATTATGAAAACTCATTTTCTATTAGATTATTGTTCTGTTCTTATCGTTACTACTATTACATCTACTATTATCAAGGCTATTTTTAGTACTATTGCTTTTGTCATTATTATTGTTATCCATGATAATAACAGTAGTAATATTGTTATCAACATTGATATAATTTTTGTTAACGATATTATTACTTATAATACAAATATCATCATTTTTAATTTTATTCCAAGTCCAAAAATTTGCAGTCAAGTGGTTACGAAAATTATTTTTAAAAGTTTTTAAAGAAAGTAAATAAGAACTTTACCCATATTTGATAATTAAATAACTGTCGTACACATTAATTACTTCGGTATTTCATGGTAAAATACAAAGAATTGCAGTAAAGGAGAAAATCGATTTCAGTAACAACTAAATTTTTTTTTGGTGAAAAACATAAACGGAGCCCTTTTTATAATGTTGGAAATGTTAAAATATTAAAGTTGAAAAAAGGTGAATATTTGAAAGACCGTGCAAAAATCATAGTATTATTTAATGTTTAGATATCAAGTCCCGTAGGTTTATTATATTTCTAATATTTTGTAGAAAGATCTTTAATCGACTGTTCGATCGAATAACCTGTATGTTAAGAGATAATCGAAAATAAGTAGTATAGGCTCATTTGCAAAAATTTTATCGTATAAAAATATACGTAAATATCCAATTTGGAATTCAGTATTGTATCTAATACTATTTCGTTATATTTCGTTTTTTAATTTTTATACTTAAGATGCAAATGTTTGTCAATGTTATAGACAACGTAACTGTTTCCGCGATGTAATTGATATTGGAAAAGTTCTCGTTACTTATTTGTCTTTTTAAATTGTAGAATTTTAAATCAACATTACATGTGCATATAATTATGTCCAAACAAATTTTTTGATAAACGTAATTTTTTTGCAGCCAAAAAGATATTGAAATATTTTTCTATAACTTTTTCTCTATATAAGAAATTTCAAATACATATTATACAAATAAAATATGTTTACAATCCATTCAATTTTTCATTTTTCATTTTTTTTCACTTATTGTAGCACATTAATATTCCGGTAAATACGCATTTTTTTAAAAAATAAATAAATTTTAGGGAATTTAAGGTTAAAGCATCTTTTATATTTAGTACACCTACAATTATTACATTTATGAAAAACAGTTTTACGTTCATTCACAATAAAAGAATGAGTTAAAAAGCGTTAGACATACATGGTTAATTAGCACGTAAAAAGTATAATGCGCCTATCCTTGAATACGTATTCTGAGAATTGGTCCTAGCTTATAAATATTTCTAACTCTGATGTATTTCATAAAATGTTTTCTTAATCTCTTTAACCGGAAATACTATTTATTCAGTTATTACGAATAAATTATAAACTATGTAAGAAAGAACTTTTCTAAGCATTTATCAGTTATACTCGGTTTTACTTTCCTTAATAATTTGATAAGGAAAATACGAATACTATAACAAGCCCGTACTTTGAATGAGAAATGAATATTATTAAAAAGTAAAAATTTATTTTGAATTGTTTAAATAATAACTTAGAAGAGCAAATATTCATTTTTCTATGTAATGTAAATTCATTCTAACTATGAAAAAAAGAAAAAAAGAAAAAAAGAAAAAAAAGAAAAAAAAGAAAAAAAAGAAAAAAAAGAAAAAAAAAGAAAAAAAAAAGACGACTTTTATTCTATTAATACTTTCAGATTTAAAGGTATTCAGGTTATTGCTTAAAATATGCCATTAAGAAATTGATGTCTTTTCCTTAATAGAAATAGGTAAACACTAAGCACAAAATTATATACTAATTTATGAAATTCCGAGATCTTAAATATGGAACAAGCACGATGAGCACAAAAGTGCCTGAAGTTGCGGATGAAATCGTAATCTTCTTTTGACTGCACTGTGCCTCTACGTAAGACTTCTTGACAATGAATAACCGTATATTGTACATGCACACGTTGCCAGAAATGTAAATTTTTAAAAGCGCCTTCTCTAAACAATAAAAAGTAAACTTCACGACGACTATGTATCACCGAATGATAAGAAAATAATAAGGTAAACACGCCCCGAGTATCCAACTGTAAAATATTTAAAATTAATATTCGATGTTTGCTCTCTCAATATATTGGAGTGAAAATACATAAATTTAGAGTGAATTTTTCACCAAGTTTCTTCGACATCAAACAAATTTTTATTCAACTTTTAAGTAAATCTTTGTGTTTAAATAAATAAGCACTTCATATAGGATGTGGCCACATTACGATTGAAAAGAGACTACCTTTACACGAACTTAAAACACAATTTTTAGTTCAATTCAATTAGTACCCAACTTGATTTTTAGATGGTGAACGCATTTGCGTTTATGCATTTGGTACATTCCTTTAACTTCACAGCAATTTGCATCTGAAGCACTAATCAAAGTTATAAGTTATTTTTAGAATGCAGCTACACGTAATACATGGTAAATATGGATTTGTATATAGTGTTACGCACTTTATATAGTGGGTTCGATATTTGTCCGCGCGCGATTCCGAGCTACAGTCACGGGGAATACAATCGGGATAAAGACTATAACGAGATAAAAGGCGAAGGACAATTATTTTCTAAGAAAAGAATTGCATCACGCGGCATTTCGTTCGAAATGAGTCCCTGATCTCCTGGAACGTTACAGCTGCTACTATCATCGTACGCTCGTCTTACTTCCTGGTTGCTAACGCCATTCCTCGGTTCCTCGAGCGACCGATGCTAGTGACGCGATTGGAGTTACTCGAATTATCGTGACCGAGTTCCATCGAGTTCTATCGAGTAGACCCTAATTTTTCTTCTTTTTCTTCTGTGTCCTATTTATAGTTCTCGTGCTTAATCTCTCCACTATGCATTACGCGAAGAGCGATCCGCCGAGTCGTTCATATGTGCCGTCATATGCAACAATAGTGCAAATTATGTTTGATATTAATCCTATCACAATGAACTCTTGCAGTTAGTTCAAAATTTGAGTGAAAGTAATGTCATTGTGCTAAGAAATTTTATATTTTCTAAAATGATAGAGCGCACTTTGATGAGATTTAATTGCAAGACATACCCATATTTTAATAATCAAGACAAATTTCTTGATTTAATATATTATTTATGTAATTTATATTATAATTTGATTAATTTTCGGTCTCAAGATGAGAGAGAGAGAGAGAGAGAGAGAGAGAGAGAGAAGCTTACGGTGATTTTCTTTCTTTTCAAGCGCTTCCATAATTTGAAGAACTTTTTAAAATAAGTATTTAATAAATTAGAAAAAGAGATGTCAAGGATCGTGAAAACAAATATAACACGTGAATACGTTTAAATTACTGCATTGCGTTTAAAAAGAAAAAATATGTTGACAACTATTCCATAATTTATTCGTGATTAACGGTTGAAATTTTGCAATAACGTAAATTTTAAGCATAAATTTTATAAGTATATTTGAGAAATTACTAAATAAAACCTTTAAATGTAATTATTAAAATAACATTTACCTTATACATTTAAAAAAGGTTTTTATTCGATATCATATCTAATTATTATTGATAAATGAATGCTTATAAATTATATATCGCATTTACTAAAAGAATATTTATTTCGGTTTTGTTTATTCTAATAAAAGAAATTATACACTTGATGAAAATGTTTATTTTTTGTGCACACGAAAATTCAAATTTATATTATATTTTTTACAATTTATTCGTTTTGGTAACTGATATTGCCCAGAAGAACGTGTTTTTATTCTATTATTTTTAATTAGCATAGAAGTATAACTCCTTAGCATTAAATTGTTTAAAAAAACAATATAATAATAATATCAGACCGTAAATTGTAAATTAAAAATCTAATTTAAAAGTAATATCAATTACGCAGTTTTAATAAGTATTTCACGAAAGTCTGTCTTAATCCTTTGATAAAAACTCTTGCCTTCCATCTTTGTATTAATAAATATAAGTAAGCGGATCCCAATAAAGAATAAAAAATGTTAAGTAAAACAATATCAATAATAGATTTTAGAATTAAAATAAAATACTACTCTAGAACTGAATTTTTGAAGTAATATTTCTATAAATATTTTTTTAACTGTATTAACAAACCTTTAATTCTGCACTAAAACGTTTTTTCAATTAGATAGGAATTATTTTTATGAACTAAATTAGAAACTACTTGAAAAATATTCTATCACTCAAAATAACGTTTATAAATCACGAAATATTAATAAATTAATAAATTTAGTTTCTAACGAAGAATATAGTGTAAATCAATCCACAACTAAATACTCTACTACAACTAAATTGTCATGAAAGGCACGACGACTCGATAAAACTTTACTGTTTTGGACTTTTTCACCATTCGATGTTTGCATAAAAGTGCCATTTCCTTAAACCTAACATTATTAATATTATAATTATGACTAAACGTTGATAGTTTTGCAATAATTTTGCAATGTTAAAAATAGAAAAAAATCGAAAGCAATCGTTAGGTGTTATAAAGAATTATTTCATTTGTATGACACAAATCAATAATTTAATTTATAAATAGCGACAAGAAAGATGCATACACGTAGATGTTATTCCCTATTGTTAATGAAAAAGTGTAGATTCTAATTAAAAACCTTTTAGCGTAGTGTCTATCGACTAATGCGATAAAGTAATAAATAATATTTATATTTGAAAATACTGTGATAATGAATATTAATACATATTGTATACCTCAGGCATTTTATATTTAGTTTGACATTATACCATTTATAGAATAATATCTTCATTTAATGTCAATGAAAGTAGCTTAAACTAAATAATTATAAATGTGTCTGTGTAATCGATTTCCAAGTTCTTTGGCAATTATTCTATAATGTGCGTAAGTTTTAGAAAAAATTGAAGTATTATTCATATTTTAAAAAATGGAATGGGAAATTGGATTATCAATTGATTACAAAAATTTTCAGTACCTTATGTAACACTTTCATTTTATTAAAAATGAAACTGTTTTTTGATAAACTTCCTAGTTAGAAAAATATTTTTTTTTGCAAACATAGTTAAACAGAACTTTGATAAATCTCAAATAATTGTACAATTAAAAACAAAAAACAAAAAACGAAAAAGAAGTTCATGTTTTTGTAATGTATTAGTTATTATTGTGTTATTAAAAATTTTGTAGTAAAATGTATGTACGTACGTTTTTATTCATTTAGTTTTAAAATAGTTTCGTACACATCAAATTATATCGAATTGTTTAACTAATATTTCTTAAGATTTTCACTAAACATTAATTATTCCATCTGAACATACTTACAAAACACTCAAATATTGTACAATAACGTTAAGATACTTTTTTTTTTTTTTAAATTATTTATAGATAATAATCAATTTACTGTTTGATGATAGTATACACTTGTTTGTCACTTCTTATTTCACTTTAAATAAATCTAATAGATTTAATTAACCGTAATAAAGTATTAATCATTAATAATTCATAGCTATCAATCAACTCGAAGTCACCTATGTATTATTTCGTTAAAAACACTGCGACTAAGGGTATATTTTTCATTTAAAAATTACACGAAAAGATATATTTTAAAACTGCGTTTAATAGAAATGTAGTTTCTTAATACTATTTTTTGAAGTAACTAATTTTTTTTATTTCTTATACCACTTGTTTTAAAAATAGAGTTAATTATTTATATTGATGTTTCTATTACTATTATTTACGAAAAATTTATGAAAATGTTTTTAATATATATACTTAACTAAACAACTGTTTCTGATAAAGTTTTTCTTACGACTGTAACAGACAGTTTTACTATTTTAAATCTTCAATTTACATAAAAATAGAAAATGTCTGTATGTGGAGAACAGATATTCTTTCAGTGAAATATGAAATTAAGAACATCTAATATTATTATAAGTGAATCAGTATAGTTAGTAGATAAGTAAAATGTATGTTCTCGTATAAGATACAAATAAGTTATTTATTACTTAGTGATCTGCGAAATGTTTCAGTCGTACTCAGTGCTTTGTTTGTATAAATGTACGAACACAAAATATGTTTGCGTTGATTATAAATTTCACAGTATGTAACTTAATTTGAATTCTCAAATATATTCTTACGCATACGTATGACTAGATATGGTTGAACATTTAAATTTGTGTATTGTTAATTTTTGAATGTACTTGCAAGATATTAACTTACAATAAACAGTAATTAATAAGCTCTCTAATATTGTTTTCTTTCAATATTGAATAAATCAATTGAATTGATTAATAATTCTGCTTTAAATATATAAATAAATAAATATATATATATGTATGTATATATATATATATATATATATATATATATATATATATATATATATATATTCTAATAACATATGTACGTATATTTCAATAATTTTATTTATTTTTGTACAATAATTATGTACAGAATTTATATAGTATATAAGATATATTAACATTGGCCCTTAGGACGAAAGAAAATTTGAATGAAGAAAATATTTGTAATTGCATACAAATTTAATTAATTTGCATTTTTACTTTCGAAAATTATGTAAACAATTTAAATAAATTAATTATTGAAATGGTTGATTTAATACGTTGGAAATCAAAAGGTATAATTTTACATATAAATATATATTATACATAAATATATAACTTATTTGGATATAAAAAGTTTATATAATATATAATTATATATAAGCATTTTTTAAATAAATATAAAAAAAAATTACGTAATATTTTATGTATTTAGTAAAAATACTTAAGCAACTTTAAGTAACATTTCGTTTCAAACGATTTAAAGTTGCATCTCTCCCTAAAATTTCCATCATTTCAGCAACACTAGGACCTTCCTAGAAAAAACGTTAAAACTGAAATATATCTACTTTTCTCAAAAATAAATCAAGCTGATAATTACCTTTAAGCCACTTAGAAGACTTCTTAAAGTTTTCATCAGATCAGAAAAAGGAACGTTATTATTACTAGCAAACTCTTTCAGGTAAGTTTTTAAAGATTCTTTACAGAAATTATCATCATCCATATTCTCAAGTTTCTTGCTTAATATATCGACCATTTCTAAATATTTTAGATCTTTTGTGTTTTCTTTTGTGGTGGGTTTCACCCACAAAAATTTTAAATCATGCGTTACTAAATCACTAAGTTTTGAAATTCTATTTTGAGCCCATACCAATGTCGTTATTATGTGAGTTTGGTCTAGTTTTAAACTTTCATCGAATGATCTAGTGAAGCATTATATTGTATATAAATATTCATTACTACATATTTAATTAATAAAAAGAAGTATAGTTTACCTGTCAGGGAAAGCTTGTTTTACAAGTTTAACGATCCTTTCAACTAGAAATTTGTGATTTTTTTCATTATTTAAAAGATTTGAAATTTCTAGTTTATTAAATTCCAATAACTTATTAGCATTTAATTTACTAGAATTGTTATTTATTTTATTGACATCGAACTATAACAACAAAATAGTTCCGTAATATAGTTTATGTTTGCTCATGTATTTATTAATATGAATTGTCTATCACAATTTAAGATGCCGTTAATATATAAATACCTGTTGTATTAAATCTTGATAAGTGTAACAATGAGAAAGGCCTTTATCCCGTACGAAACCACCGCCAGCAGCAGTTATATAATTAATTAACGCTAATGGAAAAATACCATCTTTTCGATAGTGTTCCACCGTAATATCATTTTGTCTTTTTGATAATTTTGTACCATCTGCATTCAGTATCAATGGTAGATGAGCAAACTGTGGAGGTGTCCAATCAAATGCCCTAAAAATTATTTAATGTTTAAATTAATAACAAAAATAAAATATTTTTTGTATATATAAAACGAGCTGCATTACTCGTAGAGTAATAAGTGTTTCGGAGTTGAAATTTGCCATTCAATTCCTCTTAGGACGTGGGTAATTTCCATAAAATGATCATCGACTACATTTGCAAAATGATATGTAGGAAATCCATCTCTCTTGAGAATGACAGGGTCGCCTTCATTTTGAGAAACGTTGTAGGTGATATCTCCATAAATCAAATCTTTAAAAGGTTTTAGTGTAGGTTTGAGCTATGACGAAAGTAAATTTATACTTAAAATTATAAACCATTAGATTCATCGATAATTATAGAGGGAAAATAATCAAATTGATTTAAATCTGATAAGTGTTCAATTATTCTTTAACCAGATTTTATAAAGAAAAAATGCTCATATACAGTATTTAAGCAAAATAAAAATAAAAATATTCAATATCAATTTTTTATACTGTAACTTTTGTATTTTCGTAGTTATTCATTAATGTGTTGCAACAGAAAAATATTCAATACCTACTATTTTCACACACAATTCTGATTTATAAATGAAGAATAATTATAGAAAACTTACAGAATTTACATGTATATTAGCCGAAGATTTTACACGTAACAAAAATTTAATTAAAGGTCGTATGTATCATTGGATTTTATAGAAGTTTAAATTTTGTTTATAAAATTTTTTTATTTAAATTATTAATTATATTTATAAACAGTTTTGCAATGCCGAAATATAAATTAGAGTTAATCCCTTTTAGAGGATTTTTTTTTTAACTTTTTTTTCACTTTTTATGAGGTAAACTAATCAAATTTTAATATTATAAAAAACAATGCAAAATTTTTTTAACATGATCAGTATCAAAGAAACTGACTGATTTAATGGATAACACTACAAACATAAAAGTAAATATCATTAACTTTTCAAAGTAAAGAATAATAAAAAAGAAGTATGAAAACAAAATTCTCGCACATTAAATATGATTTATAGATTACATTAAAAATGTAACAAGTACATATGTTTTATCGTACAAAAAATGCTTTTATAATACTTTTAGATTTTGTAAAAATTAAATAATATTTAAAACTTTACAATTATCTAGAGATTATGAATGTGACTCTTATCGAATCAGTACACTAAGGAATGTTTAATCCATTTCATTCGTCTTTTTATTTTAAGAATTTATAATTGTGATATTGTTGTAGTTCTTTAATTTATGCAGTGAAAAAAATTTGTAATTTTAAATAAAAATCTTTTAATTCTTTATTACACTTAATAGAAACCAAATATTTATTTTTATAAATGAATGAATGTATAATATTATTAAAAAATACGTAAAAAAGTTTTTGGAAAACTGCAAAAAAAAACATTATTTGCTATACCAAATTTAAAAGAAATTTTTTTTTTACAACTTTTCGAATATTGAGCGAAAATTAAGAATAAGTATCTTTAGAAATGAAAATATATAAATTTAATAGCTCGCGAGATTTTTACTTGATGTAAACAAAATGCAAAAACCAAATTATATTTGAATATTGGTAAATATTTTGCATAACAATTCTACAAATGTGAAGGTATAAATACACAATATTTATTTGTCTATAAATAAATAAACATATCATAGTTGCGAATTTAAATTAGCTAAACTATATAATCTAGATTGAGTTTAATGTCACATTTATGTAGAAAATCCAAGTACAATTGAAAATGTTATAAATTTAGAAAAGTTAAAAACATCGGTATATTTTAAATCAAGTATGACGATCTTGATTCATTACATAATTTGTGAAAAAATGTATATATTATGCTAGTAAGTTCTTGATTGTTAACTTGTAAATGAAAAAGGGCATGAGATTAAGAAACAATGTACGCAGAAAGATCATAGCGCTAGTTATGAGAAAAAGTTTGTTGTATACAGTATTACGCATACCATAGAGATATAAAGCATCTTTTATTCAATGTTTGATAATGAAGAATAAAATCTTAAGACCTAGAAGTATTACCTTTATCGAAAAAGAAAATTTTTTTCAAACAAATCATTTGGGTCTCTTTATAAAAATATAATAAGTATTACATATTCAATAATCATAGTCGAAAGTTTTACAAAATCCTTGTATTTTTGAAAAAATTGAGGATAATTATGAGTGAATATCACTCAAACGTTTTATTAATAAAATTAATGCAATTATTCTTGTATAAAAACTTATTCTTTGTGAATATCGTGAAAATTATTTAACCTTAACACTCACATTACGTACCAAATTTATTATTCTGAAGATCTTGAAAAATCGTCGATATTATTCACATTATATCACATTAATGAAAGACACTAAATATGAGAACATGTATGTAATTTTGTTAAGCAGTGCATTAAATGATTAAAAATCATTCAGCTCCTTTTCTTTTGACATCTCAGATGAAGCAACATTAAAATAGATGAACAGCTAAAAAGAGAGAATTATTATTAGTCAGGTGCTAATCCCAATGGACATAAAGAAATAGATGATCAATATTGTTGAATCATCATATTTCTTGAATAGAAATAATCAAAAATGCTTCCTGGTCTGATAGATTAATAGAAACAATGTGTTAAGTTATATCTTGAAATAAGTACATGTATTTCTAAACAATAACTTTAATAATTATTTTAATATCAAATCTGAACAATCAAATGAAAGAAATTAAAAATTTTGAAGATATCACACTAGGCAATTCTGTTTTGGCACTGTTCTAGTCAAAATATGTGGAAAATAATAGACATTTTTATGGAAAAGGTTCTTTATTTTCAAATACTAATTTTGATGGTGTAAATATATACATTATGAAACATAAAGGATTTAAGAAAACAAGAAAACAAAAATCTTGGTATTAAAAGAATCTAGCTTGAAGTAAAACAACAGCTATTTTTGGATGAATTGAGAGAGATTGAAGAAGAATATGGAAAACACATTTTTTTAGAGTAACTTCTTTGAAGAATCCAGTATACATACATTCAAAGGATGATGTATAAAAATCCTCATTATAATTTATTACTTTAAAACTACTTATAATATAGCAGTTTTATTTAAAATAAGAGTGATTTCCTTTGATATAAATATAAGTTTACAGTCAATATTTCATATAAAATAAGTACATATTATAATAGAATTTATCAATAAAATAAAGTTTTTAGGTAAGTATTTTAAAAGATTTAAAATTTTTTATGGGCTTTTAGATAGTCTGTTATTAAAAACTAGTATTAAATCTATGAAAATAATATTTTAAATTTATTGATTTTAAATAAGAACTATTGCAATTACATTATAGATATACTGTTTAAGTATTATTAAGAAAAAAACTTTAAGTTTTTTTCTTCAAAAAGAGAGAAGCAATATTATTAAATCAATTAAAAATTAAGTCTTCAACAGAATCTTGCAGTGTGTCAAAGGTCACTTCAATTTTATCAGAAAAGCAACATTAATTTTTATTAATGAATATAAAGTTTAGTTATTTAGACAAATGACCTCAGAAATGACGACTTTCTTGTTCACTTATAATAAATAAGTAAAAACAATATTTTCATTAAAATAACAAATTGACAAATATTAATTACTATTTCATAAAATAATATTAGTTATTTAAAGTAAATTTACTTAGAATCATTAATTTCTGCTTTCTAATATAAAAGCTTCAACAATATTATACATAAAAACAAACAATAAATTTCAAGTCCTTATCAATAGGTTAACACAATTTAAAATAAATATTGAAAAGGTACTGTCGATAATTTATTAAAAATAAAAAAGATAGTTGCTTAATATTTAAATAAATAATATAAAACTATTTCTAAGAATATACTCGTATGAAATCTACTATCAGGGAATAAACACTATCAATACATATTTTTCTTTATTATTTCTAAAGGATTATATAATTATCAATACTTTTGTATTTTATAATATTTTTTAACATACCTTGAATCTAATACAATACGTTTCTCCCCTTTTAAGTCTTTCTTTCACTTCTTTGTCACTAAAATATTGACAACGATTATCATACTTTGGAATTTGTCTTTCCATTAATGCCGTTTTTCTTAACATTTCTAATCTGCGTTCAGAACAAAAACATCTATATGCTGAGCCATTATCTAACAGAATCTTGGCTTGATTTTTATAAATATCAATTCGTTTTGATTGAATATAAGGTCCATTAGGACCACCTCTTATTGGATCTTCATCGGGTATGATTCCAGCCCAAATTAAATCATCATGAATTTGTTTCATTGATCCAGAAACAACTCTTGTTTGATCTGTATCTTCAATTCGTAAAATAAAGCAACCATTGTGTGACCTTGCAAATAAGTAATTATAAAGTGCTGTTCTTAATCCACCAACATGTAAATGTCCTAGAAATTCAAATAAAAATAGAATTCTTAAATCCATAATACATTGTTTAAATATTGAAACATTTAAATTAAAGAGCATAATTTTTCTATTTAAATCAGCACGTATTATTCAAATAAAATACTTATTAGTAAATTATATCTATATATATTTATACACGTTTTAATAAAATAACTAAAATTTCACTTGAATACTGGGATATTTTGTATAATAAAGGAAGTAAATAAATTGTATGTTGGTTCTAGAATAGTATTTACGAAATCAAAATATGTTGAAAAATTTTAAGAATTTATATACGTACTTTTTAAAATTTGAAAAAAATAGAAAATCACAAAGGAAGTATCTAAACACACCTGTTGGACTTGGAGCAAATCTAACTCGAACTTGGGATTTTTTATAAAATCTTTTAACCATTTGAAAATTCCACGCCGTTGTTAAGAAATTTCGGTGCATATTCACTTATATATTTAAGAAAAATAAAGACCCGGAGACTAATAATGTTTATGTTTAGTGGCAAGAGCCACTTAAAAAATTATAACTTTATTAAATTTCTTGTTTTTGTCACTTATATCACTAACTCTGTCTAATTTTTCTGGATAAAAGTATTATAATGAAAAAATCCATGAATGTTACAGAGGTTATGTTTAGTACGGTAATTATGTAGTAATAGGAATGTTTTCTTTTCTTCAGTTTTGCCCATCTATTTTTGTTTTGTTTTGTTTGAAGTTTAATCAAAACTTATATCAAACAATTAATAGATAAATATACATAAAGTATAAAAATGTATTTTTTAAATTATGTAAATTGAAAAACTATAAATATATAAAATGCTTGTGTTTGAATATATGAAATTCTTGAAATTACTGCTTGGATTAATTTTTAATAATCAGTTAGCGCTTGATCACATTGAAGACTAGAGATTAATTAAAACTCACGTACTATAGTAACCTAAGTACTAAAAGCCTGAATAATTAAATAATAATATTATTTTATAGGTTTGATTTGTATGAAAATGCAGATATTTGTGTTTTTTCGTCTTAAAAAAATTCTGCATTATATTCAAATTTAAAAATGTTAAATGAATTTAAAATTTTAATAAAAATTTTAAAGTTAATTTAAAAATAGCTGTTCAATACTTATTTGTAAAATAAACTTAAAATTTTGTCGGTATAAATACAATTTACTTGTATTTTAATTGCATTTTAATTACAAATAATAATTAAAATGGTAAAAAATTATACCAAATTTTTTACTAAACTGGTAAGAAATTGTCACCGGCGATTGCGACACGTTCTACGGATGCACAATCGTACCCTGTGGCAATCAGGCGCGGCGATCAAATCGACGTGCGCATGTAAATCTTAGCGGGTGATCCATCACGCATCGATCCGCGCAAAAGGGGCGGAACGCACGTGTATAAATTGACGTACATTCCACATTTGAGGTCGGTTGTCTTTCGGCAACCGCAAAAACTATTTAAATACCCTTATAACCTGTCCAACAGCGGTCCAACAGCGGTCCAACAGCGGTCCAACAGTGGTCAACATGATTTGCAATATCGTTCACGTTGAACACGCGCACGTGTATTTTTAGAAAAAAGAGTTTATATTTTATAATATAAGTCACATTTTCGCTAATCGATTCAACCGATATTCTTTTTATTATGAAACAAAGACGTCGATGTTCTGCGATTATAGGTTAAATTTTAATTTTAAGTAATTCGTGTAAAATAATAACATCCCTCTAGATAACGGATGAATACTTAAAGACCCCAGATCATGGAGGGATAAGTCTCTTTGTAACTATTGTCAAAAGCACATCGTTCTGCTATTTTAGTTTTTTTCCTGTCTATCTGAGTGTAATGCGATTCGCACACTCTCTTCCTGGGGTAACAGCGGTTTGCTTTACCTATCCTGATACTTGGAGAGCAACGCTATTCACATTCTCTTTTCTAAGGGTAATAGCGGTTCACTGTGCCCGTTCCGAATACCAGAGAATTACAATATTCGCGCACTCTCCTACCGGAATAATTTATCAACCGCTATTAAAATATCTACTGCCTTTCTGTCCCAATGATCTCTGTCTCTAATTACATAAATAAATCAGAGAGTTAAAGAATTAAATTTTCTTCTGTTGTTTCTATCAAAACAAAGTTTTGAATAACTTAACTATTACGAAATTAAAACAGAAACATTATTTTTTCGTCAAATATGAAGTTTCGTGGAAGAGATGCACGTTTCACACATTTATAATATTTTTTCAAATATATAAGAGCTTCTGTCAAACAAAGCAAAATGAAGTAAATATTGGTAAAAAACTTTTTTTTATATCACATTAGTAATTTTGAGAATTTCGAAGAAAGTTCAACATTAGACCCAAGAATAGAATGTTTTTGAAAAATAAAGTAACACGAAATTCATTTTTTAACAGCCTAGTTCTCTCAAAATTATTTATTTTATCTAAATGTTTGAGGTTATCTAATAGTTCAATTTTAGTTCAAACACTAATCGAGTTAGTATGCATATTCTTTAAATAAGAGAATATATATTATAAATATTCTTATAAAAAAATATTCTTTAAATAAAAAAAGTAGAATTTAATATCGCTCTTTATTAAAATTAAGACGTAACCGTGGAAAGACTAGTCGGAAGTCTCTGTTTGCTTTGAGTTCTCCGAAGCGACATCGCTCCAATCGTAGAGCGCTGCTCCCTTCTGCAATCATCAGGCCCAATTGGCGTCTAGTTTCCGGCGAACGAATTGCAGGCAACCTGGCTGACGATCGGCCGCGTCGTTCTGAGTAAAATTCCCGGGTTCTCCTCCATGTCTGCTCAGCACCCGGTACATAAAAATTCCGAGGTCTTTTTCGAGCTCATCTGTTGTTCTCCTTTTTCTGTCTCTTCTTTTAATGCAAGAGCATGCAAAGCAGTCTTATCCGTACCGGTCGAAGTCTATGTGCTCGAGCTCGCTGATCGAGTACACCCAATACGAAGCCCTGGGTGCGCGGGGATCAAATTTTTTTAACATTGCTCCTTATTTATATACTAAACTTATATCCTCATGTGATTATATACTAGAGATTTCATCTTACCGCATATTCCATATAACTAAGCACTATTGCTTCCAATGTATCAAGCCTGTACTGCTATTTTCCTTGATACCTGGAGCAGCTGGAACAGAATTACAGTATAGTGCAAGGAACACTGTATTGTAGGGATATACAAGGAAGATCAAGGTACATGCTTTGTACCTGGGCTATCATCGGCAAAGAGGAGGGTGTTATAATTTATATATTAAGAGTATAATTTATGCACCTATTTGTTCCATCATATTAAGGATTTCAAAATCTTTGGCACTCTATTCATATTTCCGCGCCTGCAAACACCAATGTGTTTAACAGTTTAACGGTTTAACATCTCAAGTTCACACGAAGTGAATAGATTAGCGTTATTCAAATTCTGTTGCTGTTTGATAATTAATGGCGATGGAAATCTATATGGTAACGTAACACATCAATAACAAACGGTACTTGCGTAACGTCTGTATGTCAGGTTTCTGTCTGTACCGTGCCACTATTTGTTAATTGGATTTTCTAAATTCCAATTGTAACCTTTAAATTGTATTTAATACGTCATAAATGGTACAAGTATTTATACGTGTATATGGCGTTATAAAGTGAAAAGTGTTATTTATTTACCAGCAATGGATTCATTAAATTTAGCTAATTTTTCGAGGCATTAATTTTCATGGATAAAGTTTAAGGCTATTTCTATAAAGATATACGTGGAAAGGTTTATGTAAAATTTATTTTAAGCAGTCTTGTTTATAAAATGGATTATAATCTGTCACAGAATATACCATCGAATGAAGTAGTCATTGACGAGTTGGTGAAAGATTTAGATAAGTCTTCTGTGCAAGAAGAAAAAGTTATGAAAGACGATAAAAATTCCTTTGATGTTAATACAAAAACTGATGAAACAAACGATATATATCATTCTAATTCTAAAAGTGATGAGCCTAACGAAGTTAATAATGAACAGGAAGAAGATGAATATTTTGTTGATGAAATTATTTTAAAAGATAGAGACTTGACTCTATCTGAAGAACAAAAACAGGTTAGTAGACAAATGATCTATTCTCAATATATACATGTATATATATTTAGAATAAACTGAATTTGATATTCTGAATACATGAGAATGAATGATATTTAATTGATTTAATTTTGTAAAACTTAGTTTGCAACTGTGAATTAGGAATAATTTTATTTTAGTATATCATTTTTTTAATCTTTTTATTTTTAGAAATTAAAATCTGAATCAGATAATTATAAAAATGAAGGCAATAATTTTTATCGAGATGGAAACTATATCAATGCTACGTCCAATTATACAAAAGGTCTGCAAATTTGTCCTTTAGTATTTAAAAAAGATAGAGCTATTCTTTATGCAAATCGAGCAGCAGCAAAGGCTAAATTTATGGTATACTTTTAATAATATCTTTTCAAATTCATATTTTTGCAAAAAAATTTTTCTAAATATATTTGAATTTCAGTCGAATAAAAATTCAGCAATAATGGATTGTACAAAAGCCATAGAATTAGATTTAAATTATATTAAAGTTTACTTGAGAAGAGCTGAATTATATAAAGAAACAGATAAATTTGACGAAGCATTAGCAGATTATAAGAAAGTATTGACTTTTGATCCAATGCACAAGGAATCAATTTGTGCTATCAAGGTAAAAATCTTTTAATATTAAATAATAGGTTTACTTTCTAATTAACATTATTTACTATAAAAACAAAATAAATCCCTTATTTTTGTATATAAATATTTATTGCAATAATTAATATATTTTAAAATGATATACTGATTAATGTGTACAAAAAATATTCATTAATGTTTAATTGAATACTCTTTTTATTTAAATTTCAATAATCATTCTTGGCAAAAGCTAAATAGTAAAACATAACTTTAAAGGGCTTTAAATGAGTTACAAATAATTATTTCAGTAATGTTTTAAACATCTTCAAGTTTTTTTAGACTTAATAGAAACTTTATAATTTATAGAAAACTAAGAATTAACCCTTCATTGTATTAAAATTTATTAAGGGTATTTGGTCAACTTGAAAAAGCACTTTAATAATTAAAATATCTAAAAAACTACAATACAAGAAATACAGGAAATATTTAAAATTGATTTTACATTAAAAATGATATAATAATATAAAAATAATATAAAATGAAATTGATCTGTATTTGTTGAGTATTTGTTGAAACATAAATTTTTACTGTTATGTACGCATATGAGTGCCCAATATATTTTTGAAAATAATATATTTTGATTTTTAGGATTTTATTATGAAATATTTTTCCACTGGTAAAACGTTATAAGATAAAATAATAATAAAGATACGATAAAAATAATTTCTGTTATAGATATAAATTAATTGATATATCCATTTATTAAAGTTTCAATTTTAATATATTTTTATTCAAAATACAAATTTTCAAAATTCACTTGGATAAATTGATAAATTATAAAATCATATACTATTACTTGAAAGTATAGCACTGAAAATTTGTTTGTTATTCCAAATTTTTTGTACTCTATATTATTAAAATTCTTACCACAGTAATAAATGACTTTCTTTCTATATTAAAACAGAAACTTGAACCAATAATTAATGAAAGAAATGAGAAGTTAAAAGAAGAAATGATTGGTAAATTAAAAGATCTTGGCAACATGGTTTTAAGACCCTTTGGGCTTTCAACGAATAACTTTCAGATGCAGAAAGATGAATCAAGTGGTAGCTATTCTGTTAAATTTGTTCAGAATCCTACGTAAGAAAAATTTTTCATTGTATGTTATAATTTCTTATTAATAACTTTATGTTGCATCTAGAAAAATCTAAAATTTATAATTTTTTATGTTAAAGTAAATAAATAGTAAAGGGCATTACTAAATAATGCTTATATTAAATGATGTAAAATTTATTTTAAATATAAAGATGAATGTGTTCTATAATATTATACATTTTATAATATTATACATTTAAGATGTAATTGTAATTCTGTATAAAGCATTATATCAATGTAAATAAATTGTTTTTTTAGTAAAACTGATTTAAAAATTTATGTTGATATTTGAACCTTTTTGAATGTTTCCAGTGAATAATATTTCAGAGCATAATGATTAATCTATATAATAAAACAGATACATAAAGTGTAATTATAATTACATTTGTATATTTTATATATATATATATATATATATATATATATATATATATATAATCGTCAGGTTTTGTAAATTAAAAACTTTTAAAAAACTACTTCTGATTCTAAAACGACAAAAATATAATATATTTAACAGCTACAAGTAAAAATAACGAATTTGGTACGTTAAAATTTCTTTTAATAATTATAACGAAACGGAAATTCGGGATGACGACTACTTGTGGAAATTAAGAAAACAAGTATTAAAAAATTGAAAAATTAGTTTAAATATAAGTTTGACCGTTTTATCTTATCATTCGAATGAATTTGAAATATTTTCTTTTTCTATTTAAAACATACATTGCTAATACGAATTAAAATATTCAAATTGAAAATGAAAAAGGTGTTTGTGTTAGTATTGTATAAAATATTTAAAAATATGTTTCAATGAAAGAATATTGTACGTGGGATTCAAGAAAAGAAGACCAATATTCATAGTATCTGAATCACTTTATTGTCACGCGCCATATCTGGCTTTTAGAGGCATCTATTATCAGATCTAACAGATGCAGAGTTTTAACAAATTACCTCTTTCATGCTTACGTTTTCACAAATGACGCAATCGTTTCGCAATTGAAAAAAATTCATCTGTTCTTTCGTTGCCAAATATTTCTTTGTCTTTTACTCACTATATTCAGCACTTTATGTAGTAAACGAAAACGAATTCGTACGACTGACCGGTAAAAACTTCTATTCCATGTCTGATTCTTTTTCCATAAGTAATTACATATATATCGATTAAAAATAAAAAAATTTATATTCGACTACGTTTATTTCGATAGTTTTGTTAAATTTCTTTAAATTTTGTTTTCGCAAAATGGATATTGTACAAAATAAAAACTATACATGTGGAAACAATTTGTATTCCCTTTTGTTTACCGATTCTAATTTTTCAAATTTATTGCAATCTCTCATTCCATTCCAATGGTATTTTCGTTTATTTTGTTAAAAGTTAATCGGTATATGAGTATATGGATACAAAGTCAGATATTAATTCTTTCATTCGTTATGAACATGTATTTATATTTCTTTACGTTGAGGTTTTGACGCGTGTCGTTTTATATATATATATGTATTTTGTCGTTATTTTTGTTTAACGAAGCCTCTCTTATTTCTCTTTCTTTTGATTCGCCACTTAATGTCAAGGCATGCCTATTTACATATTTAATATCATCGGCGCCAAGAAGAGTGAGAAATTTGTTCCCCCGTTGAATTTGGAAAATTCTGTAATTCCTTTTTTTTAATAATGCACGCCAATGAATGTATTAGAATTTTCAACGACATATGACTGAAATATAAAGATATGAAATTCGCCCCTATCTTATTCTGCCTTTGTTTTTCTCGTATTAATTTTCTTTTTATAATTTCTATCGATGTTTCTTATTTTAAAATACACGTAAGACTATCATTAAACTGATTGCAAAATATTTACATGTATAATTAAACGTATTTTCAGTTTTTTACCGCATATGTAATGAACGAATTAATTTCAACGCCGTTGATCAAAAACGAAAAACGTACTTCTTTTACTGCAATATAATCTTCATTGAAATACAGTCGGCTATAATTAAATGTAAATTGCAAGTAACAATATACGTTCTTTAAGAATCAAAATAATTATTGAAATTTAATGCACCAGATGAGATATTTTATTATAATTAATTCAGACAAGAAAGTAAATAATTCTTTTTATAAATTTACATTATGTTTGTTATTTTATTAATAGGGTTTTATAATATTTTGAATACTTCGGTACTTATAAACGATCTTTTTTCTCCTGTAGTTCCAGGTACCAACCCCACGATAAACAAAATCGTAATAGAATTTATGAAATTTTGTACATTTTTTAGTCCAAGATAAGTTTTTCTTACGTATCTTTCTCTCTTTATATTATTTCTCCTTTTCTATTTCTATTTAGGCATTCACATTTCCCAATAGAGACCAAACATTCATAATAAAGTCTTGAATATTTAAATTTTGGTTCTATTACATCAACTTTTATAAGAAATTGTCAGATTTTTCAAGCGCTTTCATTTTAGTGAAATTTGAAAGAATCATAAATTATAATGTTTTAAGAATGTAAAGATGTTTTCTGTTTGAGTAGAATAATTTTATCCAAACAACGCGTACGCTATTCTTTCATTGTTTTTCAATCACACACATATATATTGTTTTTCTTTAACTGTAATACCTAAGTTTGAAGCCTGATCGAATGACTGATTAATAGAAATTAAATACGTAATTGTTCGTGCTCATAATCCTTTGTTTATAAAGTAAAATTTTTATACGTACTTAATAACTTATTAAATTATTAAATTTGTATGACTTCTTAAATTGTATTTTCTTCAAATTATAGACGAAATGATTAGTTGCAATGATTTATAATAACGATCTTACTACTATATAATAAATATTCGAATACAATGTATATAAGATAAATAATAAACAATGAAAAAGTATTATGATTGGTTATTGATTTTTGGTAAATTTGACTAAACAATACCTTAAAGAACAAATGAATCGTAACAGTTGTTTCCGATTTCGTAGATCTATTTTTATGCGATTGTGCAGTACATACATATATGTGTGTATTGCGAAATATTTGTCATTAATTGCTGATTTAGTTTATTTCTTTATTACTGTTTGTTAGTGTTATAAATTATCCTACATACATGTTTATGCTTAAAGTATTTTTTTCTTATGCTCTCCTTAAATGCGCGATTTTTTTTTCGTAATTTCTTCTTTTTATTTTTGAAATGTATCGTTTTTATTATGTTATTGATTTCCTATTTAATATTTTTCCTTTTTAATTTTCACGTGTAAAAAATCCTTCCGACATCTTTTTTTCCACAATCAATCCTAAGTAGCGTATTAAGATATGGTCAACCATATAGGTATATAGCATGTTTTAAACAAATTGGCCAATTTTTTATCTTATTTATATCAGTTTTAAATAATTCATTGAATTAGCTATTGCAAAATGTTTATATTTGATATTTACATGTTTCGTTTCTTCTTTTGTTTAGAAAAGACTGCATTACTGAGTATTATATTTCCATCTTTGTATCTTAATCTTATTACGTTGTATTCTAAAATACGTTTAGAATTTAATAGTTGCATGATTTTTTATAATGAATATTATTTTACGTTTAAATCATTAAACATTCTTGTAAGAATTGATTTGAGGACATTATATTGAAGTAATTCTACATATTTTCAGAATTCAGAAAAAATTAGATAAATACGCGATGACATTTTCTTTGTAATATTCCTGTGATTTGCCTTCAATAAGTAAATTATATTATTGTCTAACGAATATAGTATTTTTATTATATCTTTTTTTATATATGATAAATTTATTACGATTTAATACGCAAGAACTCCATCAATGAAAACTATTTCGTAAAAATAAATTGAATTTTAACTAAAATTAATTTTAGTGCATCAAAATTTAAATCATCAGAATTTATCTTATTCAAGGAACTTTCTTAGAAGTTCATTGATTTTCCCACAATTTAAATAATTTATAATGTTTTTAAACCAATTTGTTGTTTTAGGGCTATTTGTGGTGATATTTTGTAAACAATTAAATATTAAATCTAATCGTTATGGGAAATCGTACATTGAGAAAACTATGTATACGTACATATACATCTCGAAACAAGGCCGATAAATGTTTTCATTTAATCAATAATCCTTACTTAAAATAAAATTCAATTTATTCTAGAAAAATATATTTTTGTAAATGAAAGTAACAATAGATGTTTATTTCTCAGTCTATGAAATTTATACACATTTACATGTATTTATTTAATGTAAAAATTATGTAAATTTTGTATTGTAATATCTTAACTTATTCAGAATACATTTATCCTTACAATCTGAACTGTTTCACGTTTTCGTACTACTCGATATGATAAAGTTTAAAATGAAAAATGCTGCAGGTGATTTTGTTTGAAAAAACTAAATTTTTATATAAGTAAAAATAAGGAAAAGAATAATAAAACGGACTAAATGAAAGCATAAAAAGTCTCATTAATAATAATAATAATAAACAACAACAACAACAACAACAACAACAACAACAACAACAACAACAACAACAACAACAACAGAAGCAGCAGCATCATCAGCAGCAGCAGCAACAACAACATCAACAATAATAATAATAATAATAATGACATCAATAATAAGAATATTTTAATTTATTTCGATGATGTTGATGATGGTTATGATTATAAACAAAATAATGATATTAGTGATGATGGTAATGAAGATACTAACATAACTGAACTCATTTACCAAGTATATGTGTACGCACAAGTATTTGTTCATAATATTTATAAGTAATGGAAGGACATTATTATATCATGTGATTGATATTTCATTGAAATTCTTTTACCTTTTAGAATAATTCTTTCAAGAAAAAAATTATATTTTTTTGGAATAAATTTTTCTTTTTTATGTTACAATAACTGAATTTGTAGGAATATAGCCTTATTCTTTTTTTGAGAATGATTTTTATAACATCATATTTAATAAAGGAAGAAACAAAGGTCTTTTAGCATATCTGTTAAACGTTGTATATCCTATACATAATATTAAGTCGAAAAATTTTATTTTATAGGTGACGAAAATGTACAATATGCTTTACATAGCATTTAGTATAAAATTAATTAGTTTTGTTCTATAGTATGAATATGACATCACAATAATTTTTTCACTTTTACGTACACGTAAATCTTTTTTTATATTTGTTTTCTTTGTATTACGCATTGTATAACACGAAACTATATTAGCGGAAGGCATATATTGTTTTAACTTTAATATTTCAGTAATAATCTTCTTTTTATTATGATTTAGTGCACTTTTCTTTTCTTATAATTTTTCTCGAAAGAAAACTTGATGCTTAGACCGACTGTGTATAATATGCATTGTATATATTATTTCGATTCCCATTTCTCGTAAAAATGATGACAGAATTTTCAGTTTGATCGAAATAATCATTTTAATTATTAATTTTTAGGTAAGAAAAACGAAAACCTAATAAATACAAGCTTATTTCTTAGTGTAAATTGTTTTAATAAAATATTATAATTTTAGATTTATTAATCTAAATTAATAAAAGTAATTGGTTTTTTTATTTACATATAGTTTTATTTTGATATCTCTATATCAAATAAGTATATAATAACTAAATAGTAATATAGTAATAGTAATGATAATATATTTTTTAATATGAAATGACAAGAATACTTTTAATGATTTCTAAAGCGATTTAAAAAATAATTTAATTATCCAGAATTTTTATCATCACTGTTAAACTAAAGTCACAAATTCTATTACAAAATATTATTTTAATTATACGCGAATATTTAAAGGATAAAATAAATTACAAATTAAATAAAATCAAGTGGAATTTGTGATGAAGTTGATATCTGGCAGCTGAAGTAATCAATTATATTTTCGTCTAACTTGTAAAATGTATGTACAATTAAGATTATTAATTTAGATATTTATGTATATAATATATGTATACCAAAAACTACCAAATTACGAGGAAAAAAAAAAAAAAAAAAAAAAAAAAAAAAAAAAAAAAAAAAAAAAAAACCAGACAATATCCAACGTACACGAGGCTCAGCTTTAACTAAATTATATAGCTTTCTTATTTTCATATTCTGTCTTCTGCTCAATAATTGCTCGTATAATCGTAAAATTGAATTCTCATGTCTTAAATTTTTCTTTTCTAATATTTGAAAGCCCTTGCATGACGTTAATTAAATTTTCTTATATCCATTATTATTTACAAATATTGTAGTGTCTTAATTTGTCTAGTGTTTACATGTACATAATGTATTGTAGTAGCAATTTTTACTTATTCTTTTTTCGTTTTATTACTTGCCTATTATTTTTCTAATTAATTCTCGGCACATTTTTTTCTAAGTTTGTATAGATCACGGTCTATCTTTATTTCTGTCTGTCTGTCTATCTGTCTGTCTCTATCACGCTCTCTCTCTCTCTCAGTCTTCCTTTTTCTATGGGTAAACGTGCGCGTATGGGCTCTGTTTATCCAAGAACTTAGTCAAGAGTAAAGAAACTGCTTGTTTGAAGATTCTTCTTTGCTTCGTTGATATCGTCGTCGTATCTTTTACTTCATACTCATACCTTTTCAAAAATTTTCGTAAATATCACTAACAAAGCGTATTGTATTTTGAGCTTTAACTATTCATTCGTCTATTTTTTTCACTCTCTTTCTTGTTTGACACAATATGTAAGGTTGATGCTGATGAAGTAGTGCTGTTGTCACTTATTTATTTGATGTTTACCATCCTTTCACTGCAACAGTAGATTGTAAAACACGAGATATTTGTGAGTTTTCATAATGGTACGAGAAATAGAACATAATATAATATGCATGTATTTACTGTATTTTTGTACTGTATTCTGTAAAGTTTACAAAACAACTATAAGTATGAGATACGACAATATATTTAGAACTTACCTTTTCTGAAAGGATTAACAATTTATGTATACGTATGCATATACGTATATGTACATATGTACACACGTAATTAAATATATTAACTAAAACATATTTTTGAGTACAACTTCGATATGTTACTCTGTTTATTTTAAGTAAATTAAATTATACGTTTAGATACAAAGATAACGCCTGACTTAAAGCATAAGCTCTTCAGATTGTGAAATACAAGATTGTTTATTGTGACTGCCTATAATACATGTATGCAAACAAATTTATATATTTAAGTTTCAATAATTACTTTATAGATTTTTATGAATTATCAACGGAATTCATATTCCTTGAATTTTAGATACTTTAAATATTTGTAATATTTATATAAACGTGTGAAACATTAGTTTTTATTTGAGAAGGATTTTTTCCTCCAGGCGTGAAAATACAATACTAATTTAATTTTATTATATTGCATCCCAATTACTATTAAATAATCTTCTATTAAATAATATAAAAACCAGACACCTTACGTAACATAATTTATAAAATAATGACTTAAGAAATGATTTAATATAATATTTAAAACGCATATATGTAGTATTTGAATTGAAAATAAAATTAATAAATCATATAATTATTAAAGAAATTAAGAACGCTTATATTTTCTTTAAAAAGATCTTTGATTTGTCATTTGATGTAGTAAAGTTTTTTGATTTGCAAAACATGATTATAATAAACTTAACAGTATGATTAAATAATTAGTAATTTTTGTATGTAAATAATGGCAAGATGTCAAAATTAAAGATTTCACTAATTATTTAAATTTTGCAACCTTGTGTGTAAAATCCTTGCAAATATCATTAATTATTTCAATTCGTTACTGTAATTGTGACAATTGACGATTCAATGAAGTATGTAACATTGTAAATAAGGCTAAATGGTCCCTAAAATTATAAAACATTATATAGAAAATTTATATAGGAAAATATTGCCGAAATAAAAAATTATTAGCTCATACGAAGCTATTATCATATTTTAAGATACATCTTATAAATGACAATTTTTTATATCACTAGAAAAAGCTATAAAGAAATTGTAATTATTATCGCAGTAAGAGTAATTACGAATAAAATGTAAATTTTTCTTTTTTAACAAAACTAGTCAAAAACTCATATGATTACTACATTAAATGTACTGGTAATTTATAATTACATTGTAATACTAAATTTATTTCATTTCAATTGGATTTAATGCTTCATTATAGTCAAATAATAATTATAGTTTAACGTTTGTTATTTAACTAATTCAAATATTTATTATACTTAAATTTCACTAGTATAATTAATATTATTACACAATAGCTAAATTCTTATTTTTGTATTATATTGTGGTTGTATTATTTAAAGTTGCACAGTTTTTAGAATTGTAGTGAAAAATTGTCAAATTGTTCTCAAATTGTACAATAAAATAATATTGTCAATCTTATACTTATACTTATTCCCAAGTTAAGCTTGCAGACATCTCGTTCTAGTGAAATTATACAGGTATTTGGGATATTTGAAATATTATATAAAAATCATATCAAAATTATTTACAGAAGATATTGTTAAATTTGGTGCAATCTAATAAAAAACTATGTGGTAATTCTGCAAAAACATAATCGATGCTCCAAGACCATAAATGTGGTGAAGATCGACACGAGTGTCAGTCATCTTTCAATGGACAAAATTTTCATTTATATCCACTACTCTTGTTTATTTCCTTAGTTTTAAATTTCCAGATGTACTGTCACACTAATTTCGCAGACCTTCCGTCGAAATTTCCGAAAGTACATTTAATGCTTAAATTTTGTTTCGTTTTTAATGAAATAATATTTAAAAGTTTTCTCTCTTTTTTTTAATATACTCGCGTGTCTCGTGTTGCTGATGATGGGTGAGATGTCATTTTAAAATTTTAGAAATTCGAGGGAGGCCGCGAATGATCGATGCGAGAAGCCAAGAGAAGATGCTCCACTGACCAGGGAGGTGGTGCCGAAAAGCTTGTACCATCCGAACACCATTTCATTGAGATTCAGATTGTCCAGCATGATCTGGGCCACACCCATGAACACTTTTTTCCCCTCCAAACGTCCATAGTCGCCCCACACCGTTACCTGAAAGAATTTAAAAGTTAAATACTAATTTATTTTAATTATATATAGTTATACAGTTATATGGTTTATCGAAAAAAAATCTCTATCGATACACTTTCTCAATGAAAAGTTAATTTTCATATCAAGTATGAGACTACAATAAATCATATTATATCATTATCTCAAAGAAAAGAAAATACACGTAACAAAATAAATATCATTAATAATTACAATACAATTGTAATAGATTTTATTATAATCTAGTTACAATTATGATTAGACATTAATGATTAAAGACTTTATCAGCATTATCTTTAATGATGGCATACGGAATAAAAATCATTGTAACGCTATTATTAAAGTGAAAAACTCTTTTCGTATAAACCTTTTATATAATGTTAAAAATTCTAAATTAATGTCAACCTGAATGAAAATAGAATCATATTTATAATATTGTAACATATATTTATATTATGTAATATAGTAAAAAACCATTAAAAACTACGAATTTTACCTGTAATATACATCCTCGAAAGTTTTCTCTAAAGGCTAAGGGCTGTTGGTAAAATGGTTCCAGTGTTTTTCTTGCTGTCGTTGTTTTAGCTTTCGCTATGCATTTTTTACCGTTTACAAGGTAAACTTTTACGTACGGAGCTGATAAGCAAAAATTGGACTTAATTTTTTTGTATACGGGAAAATGAATTTTTTGTTTGTCATTGTGCATTTACATTTCTGACGACAAAATTTTTCGATTATATGTACTCAACAAACCAATTTAAGTCAAATTATATCATTTTGACTTTTCATTTAAATAAATTGTTACAAATATTGCAAATCCTTTATCGAAGTATGTCAAAGGTGGAAGTCAGCAATGTATTCGTTAAAATGTCACATATTAACTATATAAATCTATGAAAAATTATATTTCATTAAAAAATGATGCATGAACTTTAAAACTAGCAGCTATAAAAGCTGTTTGAACAGATTCGAATAAGTAAATTAAATTGTTTACATAAATTATGTAGGCTTCTTTTATTTCAATTAAGTCGTGTACTGTTTTACCGTTTTATTCAATTTTGTTTTTAGTTTCAAAATACAAATAATCTAACCATTGCACAACGGCATGCTTTAACTCATTTAATAATATTAAATAATAATTTCTAACAAATTCTCTGTACAATGAAAAATCGGCGATACCTTAAAAAGTTCATAGAAACATCTTAATTGAATTGTACCTTTTAATTGTACTAATAAAAATGCCTAATTGAAACGAACAAATGAGTTGATATCTAGATAAAAAGTAAGTTGTTTGAAAGGGCACATAATTAAATACTTAATACATGAAATGTTTGTCCAAAATGTAATGTCAGACATTTGCCTAAGTAATTTTCTACGAAACATTCAATAATTATATTATTTCTCGTAAGTTTAATCATAAAGTGCGGGCAAAATTAGAATAGCTGCACATGTACAAAAATCTCAAAAATATAAGTGCATGAAAAACGTACCCGGCAAAGTTTTACTACCGCGTCGGGGTTGAAGTTCACGAGCTCTAACAACTTCGACTTCCAAATAACCCTTAGTATTACTTAGCGATAACTGTATATCACCAAGTGATGCGGCTCCGAGTACTTGTCTACCAACTAGCTGTCCGGGACCAAGACCTTCGATAAATTCGTTCAACTGGCTGCTGTCACCCGCCATGCGCAAACTTGGAGACCAACTGCTTATGAATGTATGAAAGTACAACAATAGAATATTAGCCAAAATATTAAATGTCATTTTAATGTCAGACGTTTAAAATTTGTAATTTTTTTTTTTCCATTATATATATTTTAGTTTTAAGGATTTTTAGTAGGAAGCACACAGAATTTTTGAAATATTATAAGGATGGAATAACAATAACATTTTTCCACATTCCAAAAGTTTATTGCTATTTGTTTTCAGTTAAGTTTACGTTAAGCTTAAATACGAAAAATCCACAAAAACTTTTAATTAAATTACTTTTTTTTAATAAGATATGTGTTTTTGATGAAATTATACAGAAAACTTTTGCACGTATTTGTACCCACACGCACGCACGGCACACATATGCTTACTTTAAATTTTATAGAGTGAGAGAGGCTTTATTTTTACATTAAATGTTATCTTTATAGATAAATCTTTATGTAACAAATAAAAATACAACAACAGTTTTAATTTTTGATTTTGTACTAATTAATGCTAAACATGAAATATCTAGTTTTTCAACAATTATTAGCGCGTACAGTTGCAACGCAAATCAAAATTAATGCTATCGTACTGAAATATTGCAATAACGAATCTATCAGTTTAGTGCTACGCATGCCATAAAAGAGGACTTTAAACCTAAATACCTTAAATTCAAATACTATTTATTTAAATTGTTAAGTACCAGGGAAATAAGAAGTTAGTATTGGTTCGATTAACATTTTTCATCTTTATTTATTATTTTGTAATGTATTTAATCAGAAAAATATGTCAATTTTTTTGTTACATAAAAATAAGCCTTCAATTAAATATACCATTAAATTTGTTTATGCTTATATCGGTTTCGAATCATAATCTTACATCTATAAAATATTAAATATTTCGAATTAATCAATATGTCATTGACTGATTTAGACCTTCCAATAAAATTAAGAAATACTAAAATCCCGCCGTAAACAAGTATCTAATTTATTGAATTGCATTACGTTTTATTAAATCAGCACTTGTAATAAAAATGGAATGCACTTTGACTTTATTATGCAAATAAATCACTCTAGAAAATTTAATGGAAAAAATATGAGTATTATAAAATAATAGATATATGTTTCATTGGCTATCTGAAATGTCATATTATAATTTATGTACATCTTTATAAAACCAGTGTTTGGAAATATACATTCGTTTAATTATTGGATAAGCGTTCAATATTTGATGTAATTTTCCTTACAACAGAATACAAATGAAAAATACATCTATCTAAGTATATATATCCATAATGTGTAAATGTACGTTAGTAAGTAATCGTTTAAAGTATGAAACATTTACTTTAGTATATACATAGTATTGTTAATATTTCTACCAGAATAAATTATATTTATAATAAATTAATGGTAACGATGAAGGAAATAAAAAAAGCATCGATATTCTCTTAGTAGCGTAATAAAAAAAAACGAGCTTGACAAAACAAAATTCATATTTCTAGAAAGACGAAAAGTGGTTATACAGAAAGTCATTTTTAAGCGATAATGAAAATGACTAGAAACAAAATGTTAGGAAAATTCAGATTGCGAGACACACGATAAATAAATTCAAGTTAATCGAGGAAATTTTTTAAGCCTCCGACGAAAAGATATAAATATATATTATGGAAATAAGGGATATGATCTTGATGCATTTTATAGATATGTAGTTGATTTTAACATTAAAAATTTGACGATTGATGGCTCTTAAGATAAAAATGATCAACTATTAGTAAAAGTTCTTTTGGCATAGATTGTGCACACGTACGTATATTGTACATATTCAGTATTAATAAAATAACAGTACCCACGCCAAAATATCACATATATATTCAGATTTTAATTTCGATCTCTTTTACAATAAAGTGAAATTTTCACGTTTATTACTATTATTAATACTGACATTATTTATAAATATCAATTATGTTTAAAGGTAATTATATGTAACTATTAATAACTAGTTATTTCATAATTTTCATATTAATTGCGATATTATTTATGTAGATACGCAAAAGTTAAAAGTATTTGTAGGACAAAGAAAAAAACCGTCTAATTTATGTCTGTTAATTAATTCTGATATTGTAATGCTTTTATAATTTATTAACTACGAGAAGATTAAAATACTTTTCTTGAACAATTTCCTCGTACCTTGCAGTTCGGAGAATCAAATAGAGATTTCCAATTGAGGACTTTACTCAGTAATGCAACTATTAGCGTTAATATCTATTGCACAATCATCAAAATTCATTGAATTCATCGAATTTAATTTTTCAGCATTCAATACTGTTTAAGATAAATTATATTTGAGCGTTAATAAACTTGCAGCTTTCAGCTAATGTAAAGTATATTTAAAATTCGTTATAGATATAAAGATTCATACACTCGTAGGTATAAGGAATAACAATCGTCAACAAAAATAGGAAAGTTTTCAAGAAGATGTTGAAATATCGACGTTCATCATCTAATTTTTCACACTAATTTAATATTAACAATTAAAACAATTAATTCGATTAAAATAATACTTCAATTAAAAATATTTAATTTTTCTGTAACAATTTAAATTTATTAGTTCCTTTTAGTGCCATAATATAGAATCTAATTAAACTTACATTAAATACGTGAGTGAGCACTTTAAAGCGATCTGGAATGCAATCGTTAATTTTTTTTTTATAAAATCTTCTGTTTTCCTCGAGAGTAACGCACACGACTAATTACATTTGTAATTTAGCAGAGTGATCTGTCGTACTATTTAAGAACTGTAATATGTAAGAGCAATATAAATAAAAACATATTTTAAGCAAGAGTTACATGTAGAATAATTATTGGTACGTCATGTCGTGCGATGAAAGTCGATGCTTTTACATCTCCTTGGTAAATAACGTACTTGTTAAATTCGATTGCCATGCAAAACAAATGCATTCTGCACGCACCTGTTTACTTCGATTTCTAATCTTTTATTTTTTTGCGGATACAGTATAAAAGTGTTTCACAGTGTTTCATTACATTATAAGAATTCACCAATACCATTAGACGTAGGCAAACAAGTAAATTATTAATTTTTTTTATTTAAAAAAAAATCGGCGTATCTGAGATAAAAAATTTGATTTCCTTTTTTCGATAATTCGTGAATAAATTTTTATAAGATTTCTTAGATTTCTAAAAGGCTTTTAACGATTTTTACAAGATATTTTATAAGATACTGATAAATATTTAAACCATCGCATTAATCCACCTATATGTAGCTCTTTGATGTTTAATTATATGAAATCCGATAAGAATTAATATATTTACGTATAAACTATGATGCAATGATGCAAATCAAATTTATTAAGATACTGACTACTGCAGCTGATAAAAATAGTTTTTAAAATATTAAATATCTTTGAAAATGTTACTGACAACTTACTGTTTATAATATTTTTTAGATATTAAAATTCACTAGATGTCATACCCTGTGAAGCGAAATTTCAATTCAAAAGGAGAGAAACCTACGGTGTGGGCTAATTTTGGTTTTTTATTATAAATTATTAATTTATTAAGAGTGAATATTTTGTAATATTTTTCACGTACTCAATACGGTGCAAAGCTTCGAGCAAACATTTTATTTTCCTTACTGTTAAGGATATATAATCTATCTTTTCTTTTTTAATTTTAAATATTATTATTTCTTTGTTGGGATTATAAGTATTCGACAATTAAGTATTTACTTGTCTCATTAAGTTACACTTAAAAGTATGAAAATGTTTATTTTTAACTTAGTTTTAATTGATAATTTAGTAATTGCTCAACTTATTTCAATTGAACGTTGGCTTGAATCAATTAATCATAGAGATAGTAATTTAATTATTTGATTTAATAAGTGCGTAAGCAACAAGTATAACTGACACAAGGTTCTTGAAACTCTGGTGTACGAATGAAATTTCTTTTTATCTTCTTATTTCGAAGCAAAAGGTGCGTGCCATTGTGCAAGAAGTATATATATATATATATATATTATTCATGCCCATTACAAGAATACTTTCCGAATCACATTAAGAAGGTGATGCATTATAAAAAGCGTATAAAACTAGCTTTTATTCTGACATTAAGCTTACGAGCAGGGTAGATTCAGTGACGATTTTAATCATTTATTCACTTCTTTAATTTGATTTATTTACCGCTATTAAGATAACTCATAATTAACAGTAATTTCTATAACTACGTAATATTTCATTTACAATATACTATTATTTACGTATTTTATGGATAGAGGAGTTATTTGTATTATTTAAATTTCTTGCAATAATTATTGAAGTATAGCAAAATTTTAAAGAACTATTATTTTATACATTTAGAAAAGTATTTTTCGATTAGATATTTCAAAAAATAGTTTTCAGCTAATTAATACGACAATTATTGCAAGAAAAAAAAAAAAAAAAAAAAAAAAAAAAAAAAAAAAAAAAAAAGGCCCAAATAACGATAAAGTACGCAATAAATTAAGATTGTAAAACAATGTAAATTTTATGCTTACAAAACTATTTAATATTTTCAACATATTACGTATTACGTTACTAGAAAGGCTTAACAGTTAAGGTTCTATACAAAATCAAGTAATGTTTCTTCTACAATAAAGAATTTCTAAATATTATGACAAGCTGTAAAATGAAAATAATTAGTCTAGATTAGTAGATTATTATCTGAATAGTTGAAAAATACAAATGTCACAAATGAATACATTAGCTTTCTTACATAATTAGATAAAACTCACGCTATACAAGTTCCACTGTCATCGATGACAAAATGACATCTATTTTTTTCTTTTGCAAGGTGGATCACACAGTTATTTTACATATGTAAACACATTTATTATCACAGAATCTTGCAATGGAGAAAACAGTAAACAAAAACAAATCAAAATTGTTTGCAAATTTTTTTACGTTTGGCTGCTATTTAAAAGTTTGTTCTTCCGTCACAAAGTAATTATAAAATTTATTTGAATAAACATTAATTTAAAGTTATTACTGCGAAGTAGAATCAGAGAATCTATCTTAAGAGTTATTGTGAAAATAGGCTCAAAAATTTATTATAATATTGAAATAAACATAAAATAAGGTATGCATAATTCTCATGAAACACACACACACACACACACACACACAAGCGCGCGCGCACACACACACACAAAGTAATAATATTTTAATACTTTTATTATAGTAATAAAGTATTATTCAAGCTTTCTTCAACATCGACAAAATCCGTCACTTTTTATTTGTTAGAAAAGCAATTTGATATACATACCTACACACGCACATACGCACATGTATGCACATACACATATGTATAAACAATTTTTCTACAGCACCTACACGAATACATGAAAAATATTTAAAAAATTGCAAAAGTTGAAATAATTTTAATTTGTTATCATTTACTGGTTATCATACACGTAAAGGAATACATAATATAAATATACATTTACAAAAATTTACAATAATAAATTCGGAATAAGTGAGAGATTGAGAAGTAGAAGACAGAGAGAAGTTTATAAGTGTAGATAAGAAACAGCAATGTATATTTGTTTTTGAATATAAATAAAGAGAAATGTGCATGATATACGTTGATGCACATAAGCTGTTTAAAGTTAAATATATAGTTTACATAAGATGTATGCAATTTTATTAACAGACATTTTCTTACATATTAATACGTACATTTCATCCTGTCCATGTAATGTAACGTTAATTAATCATTGTAATTTGCGCAGAAATTCTACGTTTTTCCACATTCAAAAACTATACACGTCTTTAACATTAACATTTCCTTTATTTGTCATTTTCTTTTCAAATTAACTTTTTTTTTTTTTTTTTTTATGAAACATACGAGCACAAAAATTGGATTTATGTAGAAATTATAGCAACTCTGAAAGTTCTACTTGGAAACTATTTTCTGACATTCATTTGAACATCTGACATCTGACATCCCACGTGAACGCATGTAATAAAATTGCATTCCATATAACGTACAAAAATGATCTTACGTAAAACCTAGTTAAAGATGCATTAATATATTGCTTCATTTCGACTTGAATTAATATCACGTAAGAGTAATTACTTAAAAAAGTGCGTTCTTACTCTAAAAAAAAAAAAAAAAAAAAAAAAAAAAATTTGTCACATTATCGATGTGACAAATCGATAATGAATAATTAAATCTTAGTAAGTAATAAAATAATAAAATGATTGGTTATATATTATATACTAAAAACTTGTAGTGCATGTGTCACGTATACCAGGCACAGATCACCGCAACAGCGGTCCAAAGGAACACGATAGAGTCTTGACCGTTAACAGAGAGCGACAGTTAACGCTCGGCTTTAGATCTCCGTTAAAGAAGGTCTCGACAGAGTCCTTTTTTTTTTTTTTTTTCCCCCTTACAGAATAATTAGTATAAATAGTAGTATTATTAAGGTTCAAGCATTAGGAATGTTTGAAGGTGACGTGAATGCTTGGTAGCGTGGCTACTTACGAGCTTCCCTCGGAATTCGAAATGGAGTTAAGGCTGCCGACACTATCACTCGGACATGAACCAGCCGAAGGTTGTCCAGCACGATTGGGGCTGAGCGTTACCAGGCGCTGCTGGTAATTCGGCATCACCTCTTGTGAGCGCTGTATGCTGCTTGGAGTGCTGTTGCGCTTACGACCTGAGCTGAAACCGGCACTTCCGGAGCTCCAGCCGGTGACGCTTAGGCCAGCAACGGAGCTGCTGCATTCTGAGAGGGAGGGTCGTTGATTGATTTTGATCGTGTTGTAATGCAAAGAACAAACAAAAAGAAGAAAACAGCCGCTGACTTCACTGCAAAAATATCTGGGGCCAGTTGCAACTTTAAGTCGAGTTAGTCCCTTTTGGAATTACGAAAGCTTTTTCATAGTCATATTACACTACCCATCTGTCAAACTGTATTATTATTCGCTTATAAGCAGTTTATTGATTATTTATAAAACTTGATTTGAAAAATAGAAATTAGCGTTTCATAACGAATGTGCGATTGATCAACTAAAAGATGTTTTATTTCGCAGAGTTTTGTTAGAATTTGTGTACACGAGTAATCTGTGTCTACTTTAGGTTCTGTGAAATGATAGACTGTTTTTGACATATAAATTATAAGCAATACTGTTCGTGATATTAGAACTTTTAGTGCTCTTTCAAATGGAATGCAAATCTAAGTAGAGTACACGTAAGTACTGGTTTTAAAGACAGTTTTTGAAAAAGGAAAATACCTTTTCTTCTTGCGTAATCGTAGCGTGGCTTAAAATCTTGAAATTACTAATGCATCGGCCAAATAAAATATTGTTAACTGGATAAGATAATTTGCTTTGAATTGAATGTAAAATTGTATTGTAAAAACGGAAACGAACAATTCAAATTCATAATTCGTATGAAAATTTTTGATTTAGAAAAACGTAGGTTCTAAGAATGAAAATAATTTTTAGTTTGTCAGAGATGAGTGAATTTGACTCAAGTCACCGATTATCCCGCAATCGATTGTCTTGGGACTACTTCGATTTTTCATCTATCAAAATTAGCACCAAATTTTTTACAGTGATCATTGTGGTTCTCTCTCATTCGCTCACTCACTCTCACTCACTCACTCTCTCTCTCTCTCTCTCTCTCTCTCTCTCTCTCTTATGTTTTCACTCTGTCTTTCTCCCACCCATTCTCTTGCCCTCTCTTTCTTTCTCTGTCTTCCCCTCGCTCACTTTCGCTTTTTTTTCTATTTCTCTTCCAAATTTTCGATTTCATTTCTTGATAACGTGAACATTTATTTCATAAATGTTACAAAAAAACAATTGAAATTCCAAACCATTTGCATGGGTCTTTTTGTGCTTCATATTTTCCAAACGCAATTACCAATGAAGAAGGAATTCCAACATTTACATTTAGATAGTAAAGTTTCTTAATACAATTAGCTAACTGTGTACGATAGGATCTAGAAACAATTTTCTTTGCATGTATTTTATATGTAGAATTACATTTTCATAATGTTTTCAAAATATTTATTTCTGGTTTTACAAATACAGTATTCCGAGACAATAAAAGCACGCGTTAGAATAAAGATAAAAATTAAGTAAGTAAAAAATATTTTAAAGATTTTATAGTAAACTTAAAATAACACTTTTGTGAAATGAATAACTTTTACTTTATTGCCTAATACTTTTATTAATTTAACTTTTATTTTTTAAACGTATTCAAAATTTTTCCACTATTGATCGACAAATTTTATACCTCGCCATAATGGCCAAGTGCCGAATTTTCGTAATTTAAGAATACCGTGCTATGAAAAATAATTTTAAAAAGACACGCGTGCTAAACTTCATTAAATTTTATAATTCGAAAAAATTCACAAATTAATGTTGTTATAATGGTACTTAATTTTCATATTACACTTCAAGTAAACGTAGCACTTTCAGTAGCAAACGTATAGTAGCAATGTAACGATTTCGTAACATTGTAACGTAAAATTTTCAACCATAATCTATATTATTATCTATGTCTAATCAGTAAGTAGTCTTTACCGTGTAAAATTAGTTTACAAAAAATGAAATGCTAAGTCTATCGTAAACAAGACAATGATAAAAATAATTTTAGTATAATAATTATTTTTAACATTCGTAAAGCAAATACACGATTCATTTTTATACATTACTTACTAAATATAATTATAGTTGCTCAATTAAAATAAACTAGTAGCAATTCTATCATTACCAATAATAGAATAAAATAAAATAAAAAAATGTCTATTGCGTTACTTTGCGATGTAAAATATTAAACTACTTAAAAATCTAGTAACTATTTTATATAAACACTAGACTAACCTATTGAAAAAATCTAAAATTTATTTTCATCTGACTAAGTATTATTCATGAAGTAACTAACAGCCATGTCACATACAATGATAAAAGTGTGCCTTGGTACATTTAAACATTATACTAATTCACTACAGTATAAGCAAATTATAAGTCAACTGAATGAATATTTCTCACCTGTTTCTTTTAGAAAATGTTCCACGTTAGGATAATTTATCGTATTTCTTAGTCTTTCAACAGTGGTCTAGGCGTTATTTTAGACGTAATTCCTTTTACGCATGAGTTACACAGAATATACAGCCGTAGGATTTAAAGGATATAAGTAAGCATCATCATTTCCTAAATTAGCTCATATTTTTGTGTCAATTAAAACAGATAATTTTAAGATCCTTTGGTACAATTCCCGTTTATTTTTAAACGATCAATGCGTGCTTGTAGCTCTTTTTTATCTTACTCGTGTAACATTAACATCTGTTTACGAAAGTTCTTTTTTCATTCTATATCCAGAGACCTTACTTTTCAATAGAATATTTCTGTGAACTCCATATTAATCAGACTTATTGACAACTATAATTTAACTGATGCGAATAATAGTAATTCTTAATTTAAAGCTGGTTTAAAATAGAAATTGATTTTTATAATAAATCTTCCATGATAGATTTAAAATTTTAAAAACTATAATTTCTAATTATATTTTCATTCTAGAATTTTACTACTACTTTGACGCTATTTTGTAACTAGAAATCAGAATGCGATAATATGTTTTCCTACATGATTTGGGTTATTTATATTTTGTCAATTGTTCGTATTCCTTTTATTCAGATATAAATCTTAGGCTCGGAATTTATCGTCGAAATTGCGCCTTGTAATGTAAGAGCTTCCTTTGCGACTAATTATATTACTACTAGTACTACTGTACACCTTCAGGCATATAAACGTTGAGCTGAATCCCAATGAATGAAATCGATTTAACTTAAACACGAGTTAATCTAATCAAGTTGTAAACGGCAATATAAGATGAAAATTTACAATTTAAAATATGCTTTTTTATTTCATCATAAATACATCGACAAATATTGTAAGTAATCCAGTTTTATGTGCTTCATCGATTTTTCATTAAAAAAAAAAAAAAAAAAAAAAAAAAAAAAAAAAAAAAAAAAAAAAAAGCTGTCTCTTTAATATCATTGACACAAAACCTAATTAACTATAAACTTGATTGATCGGTTAAAAATATTTGAACATTATTATCGTGTTAAAATCAAGTCCATGAATAATTATGTTGATAAAAATGAGCGTCTGTAAATATTCGACATTTTAAAAGCATTCATCACGAACCACCAGGTACGGACCTCAAATTCAGAGAATATCGAGTGCAATAGAAATTTATGACGACAAATGAAAAGTAAAAAAACTAAATCTACAGCTACAGCTACTTGGATGAAATTAACAGTCCTGCCCACGCAAAAGGACAGTGCAAAGGAACGGCCTCGGACCTGTCCATATCACCACTGCCCTCGCCCTCGCCGTCGCTGCTCGCTGAGCTTGGTTGTCTGCCACTTCGGCCACATACCCCATCGGTTTGTTGCTGCTCCGGTAACACTTCCTCACTCCTGTGAACTGTAAATGACGACTTCCCCTTCTTCCCAAAACCAAGTCGTCGTTTGCGGCCCTCTTCTCCCACGCATGTATCACCAACAGACACGGAATGTGGTTAACGTTTTATTTTATATCGTTTTTTACCGCTGGCTTTATTATATTTATGAGTCGATAATGAGTGGATAAGTAGTAACAGTGGGTGTTGCGAAAAGGATAAACATGTCGTGCTATAAGCTACGGGCCTATGTTAATCTGTTTTTACGTGATTCCAAAATAATGTTCCCTACGAACATTCTCGCACGTATGCGTACCCGGAAGAGTCTTTGTTGAAAAAAACGTTCTAACAGAGGCTTCTAGACTAGTAGATCAGTGAAACCAATGTACAAGATTTTAGCCTAGCCAAATGGTAATAGTTTTCTAAAGGAACCTTACTTATTAATCTCGCGAACACGTTGTGGGACTGAGGCTCTCAATCCTTAAACCTATCAAAGTAACAAATAATAAATTCGACCCTAAAATGCATTTGTATAAAAATGATTTTTTTTTTTTTTTTTATTATACTTCATAGCTTTATTTTTCCAAGCAGACCTGTAACTAATGGTTTTGGATGATAATGATTACAAGGCAATTTCTTAAATATTTTGCAGGCAACCTTTGACAATTTACTCTACTACGAATTCATGAAGTTTCTAGGTGGCTGCGAATAAAATCTAATATTAATTACTTTATTTCCTCGATATATGTTAGATAATATGGTTCCACGGGTTTATTGACTTCTTCGCTTGTTGTTCTTCTATTAATCTGCCCCATTTTTTTTTTTATCTCTGGATCCATATCTCTCATCTCCACACACGATCGAATATTTAAGAGAAATGCCAATATCATTGGATGTAAATTTGGCACCCAAATTTAGCTTTACCCGATAAAAAAAATGCAAATTTAACTATCATTTTATCAATAAATTTATCACTCCTCTAAACGACAAAAAATATAAAAAATAAAACGACAAAGATAATTTTTAATGTAATTGCAAACGGTAATCAACCAGTGCATGGTATTATACGTTTTATTCTTTCGTTTGTTCAATAATCTTACATTTAATACATTTCATTCTTTTTTCAACGTATATCTATAAATGCTCTAATTATTGATAAAATAAACTACAAACAAATTAAAAATTCCGTTATAAGATATTAAGTAAAGAATACAATATGTATTTCAAAATTTTGACTCAACAACAATGTGTAAATATTATGCGTATTCTTCTATTGTGATTATTAAATAAGTTGATGAAACAATTCTTTTGTTCAACATTTTAAGATAAGTCAGTTCAAAATTATAAGTATAGCTTTGCATCTCACAATTCTATTAATTTTCAATTATTTTCCAAATAAAATAAATCTTCTAAGTATTGCATGGGGTCAACGACAAGGTTTGAAAAATGCTCTTTTCACGACGAATATTGCTCATTTATATATCATAATTTAAGAGCGAACTCCGACCCCGCGGAATATCATAATCCTAATCTACGAAATTATAAATAACAAAACTAATGTGGATAGAAATTTAATATGTACGCAAAGAAATTCTTTTATCCATTGTTCAAATGGTGTCTGAACAAGTGAAATCTTCGATATTGAGCTTTTGGTCACTTCTTTAAGCAGCGAATGATTTAATATTGTCAAAAAATGATTAACAAGCATGCTTACTAAGTATTATTTCGGTTATTTGTTGTTCATTTAATAAGTGATAGTTAAAATGCAGTTAACTATTTCTTTGAATATATCTTGTACATAATCTCAAGGTGTTTGTATAGAATATTTCTAAAACCAATTTTAACGACGATGCAAGTACATCGTTGAAATGATAATAAATCATAATGGAAGACCTAAGGATCCGCTAAATCAGTGATAATAAATCAATTAAGCTAATTCCTTTTACAAACCAATATTATTATACAAAATATCAAATTATAAAATAATGAAATACCAACATTAGATCATTCCTCGCGCACAAAGCGTTTCCTTTACTTATTGTTTTTAAGCTACTAATAATTTAATGGTACTTATAGGATAGCGTTGGACCAATCTCAAGCTGGTCAGTACAAGTGTCGAGCACGCGATCGCCCTTACTTTGCCGGGCACTCGGAACTCTCGCGGAAGCTCCATATTCATCGGAGTGATAGCCTGCCTGGCAATTTAGCAACAGACTCGAGCTTTAGCTTCCTCCTCCTCATCAAGGCTATCTTATTTTATCGAGTGTTGATGTCTATGCAGCCGCTATTCTTTGGGTGCTTTCTCAACACGAGTAATGATATGTCGGTGTGCCGCCATTATCTTACTGCAAGATGAGGCAGACGTTACCAACAGAAGCTAAGTGCCTCTTCTTCCTCTGTTGGTCTCGTTGCTCAGCCTCCGACATTCATCTTGACGCAAATTTGTATTCGTGCATTCGTTTTCTTTGCAATGCTGCCTTTTGTATTTCACGCTACGCGCTATCGCATTTCAATGTGTTGCCTGTACAATTTCTTGCCGTCAGCTCCTCTAATTCTGGTATCTTATTTCTTCTCGTGTCATTGTCAGCGCTTATTGTACTCAGCTACTGTGGGCGACTAGTGTCTTCTCCTCGCGACATTTATTGCCTAGCCGACTCTCTTCTTATGAATATTTCTTGTCAATATTTCTAAATGAATAAAATTAATTATTACTCGTTTTTCCGTTTGCTTTCCCTTTCTCGCGTAATCTCAATTGTCGGGCTGTAGAACTGGGAGAGAATATAAGTTACTCTCACTTACATTGTACTTTTTTTTTTATTTTCCGACCCGTTATCGAGTACCTGCGCGAGAAATTCTTTCATTAACAATAATGTAATAATTAATCAACGAATTAAAATTTTCGCAACGTCCGCCGTCTCCACGTGGAAGGCCAACGTGGCTGGCCTTCGGGGCAGAATCGCCGTCCCCGGCAATCGGTGAAAACTCCGTACTAAAGGCGCACTGGGAAAAATGAAAACTAGAGACGGACGACATTAATAATAATAATGAATTTATTAAGCACAACTCACGATACGAGATCGACTTTGAGATAAAGAAAAGGTTACAAAAGTTTCCCCGACAAATGTAGTACCGCACTACGTAAAGACGCAGCTCGAGTATTGTCGCAAACAATAAAACGATAAAAAAGACAATGCAAATGGAGCGGAATATCAAAAGCAAGAACATGTAATAAAAAGCAGAAGAGTAGAGATGAAAAGAACAAAAAGAAATAGAGAAGTGATAAGTTGGAAGAGCTTGTTCGCCTAGTTTACATTAATGTCGTTTGGGTTCTGCAATGCGGCGATGGTCTTCGCCCTTAACAAAGTATAAGCAGGAAAAAAGGAGAAAGTCGGATTTCCTGTAGCACCGTTCAGCAAAACGTGGATATGGAGAGCGAATGCCGCTGCTTGACGCGCACCAATACATTTTTCGATACGACGACGAGGGGGGACCAGATGGAACGGGATACTTCTGGAACCTCTTCGACCTTCTTCGTTAAAGAAATAATTTTCTAGACAAATACAGAAATAGCTTTTCAGCAATTATACTTTTAACGATCATCACGATGAGTTACTCGCTGCATAAGTCAAGGTACGCGCGCTCGTAGAAGCGCACGCAAATGCAAAACAATTCAAACAATGCAATAAAACATTACCTATTTGTGATGTAAGCTTATAGAAGAATGAAACTTGAAATACAACGGAGAAACTATAGAATTTTGCAGGAAATATGAAAATTTATTTAACGTTCACAAATTTATCGATCAGTATACGTTTTAAAAATTATATTTAAGAAATGTCGATAATTCTAAATTACAGTTGTATATAATAGTTATTTTTTATATGGCACCATGTTTAAGTGCGTTGTAAAAGTATAGTTTACAGTTAAATTGATTCCACAATTATTACATGCACAGAAACGAGGCTGCACTAGTTAAATTTTTAAATCGGTATTAAAGATTATAAATATTTTTCTTGTGTGCAATTTTACGAATATGTGCGACGTTGCGATACACGTGCAATGAATTTGTGAACATTTTTAATAAAATAATTTTTGACTACAAACTACTAAATAAGAACACGACGTTCTCAAGAACATTTGAAAGAAAATTACTAATTGCGATTCTTACATATTTGCTGAAAATATTTCAGTCCTGAAAATGAAGCTCAAATCAACTTTCTGATAAAACCGAAGTATTGCATAAGCGAGATTATAAATAATCTAGGCCTCATCCTTTAAGATTTTAATTTTTCGATTAAAATCCCACTCCACGAATACATTTTCTTACCTTTACTTTTGTCATCGGTATGAAAAATCCTGGGTATTAAAATAACCCAGATAATACAATTGATATTTTATCTAAAATAAATTCTATAAAAATATGAGAGTTATTGAGATTTCCTTTCTCCCAATATCTGAGATGAACTACTTATTTAATTTCACGTTGTAAACAATTTAATTAAACGTCGACTCGGTTCGTACAATGAATACAATATAACAGTGTAATTTCTAAATGAAGAACAAGAAAATGATTATATGCCGATGGCGAGGTTGTATTTACATTGGTAGAATGCAATTAGTTACCTGTCGCTGACAGCTGACTCGTACTGTTGCTCTTCTTTCCTAGACTTGGTTGATACTGAATAGCGCTTCCTCCACCTCCGCTGCTGCTACTGTTACCGTTCTTATTTGGCGAATTCTTGCGACCTCGTCTTGAATTTTCATCCACATGCAGGCCAACCGCTGTATCACTTAGACTGCCGTCTGCACATTAAGCCAAACTTGAGTGTCTGTACTCACAATTTTCTAGCTGTGCTTTTTAATCGTACAACTTTTGAATAGAAAGTTGCCTAAACGGTGTTAAACATTCAACGTTAATCAGCTAATTTTAATGTAGTGCGCTTGTCTAATGAAAAATTGATGTGCAGATGGAAACATAGACATCACTGATAGCAAAGTGTCGATCTTCGTGTTAAATAAAAGCAACATTAATACAGAGTGAAAAGAGCGATCTCTGAAGCTGAATGTTATTCAAAATTATAAACATTTTAAATTGCTTCGCTCATTGTTGATCTTTCAAATTAAAGCTATAGCTGTAAATATTTTCTTGCATTCGGCTTTTTAATTCGAGGAAAACGTTTACCAAATAAGAGCCACATAATTCTAATAATTGTATCTACATAATTTTAGCTTGTGTAACATTAAAAAAACATTTTATCCGAGTGAATGAACTTTTTTCTTTTTGTAATACATTTTGAATACAACGCTGCATTGATTTTCTTTACTTTTTTACTTTTTTCATTTAAAACTTCAACTTACAATAAAAATGAGGAATAGAAGGAAGGAGGTGAGATCTTATTGAAAATTTAACCTATCGTTGGTAAAAGAAAAGTTTGCCCGTAAATAACGTATTTATGGAAGGTAAGAAAATGTAAAAGTCCTAGTTCTAGTTTTACATCCCATTAGGCTTTTATTTAGAAACGAATAATAAAATAGAGATGTTGTTGTTGCTTAAAAATCACAGATGAAAAGTGTATTACTATTTATATCGTTACTAATAAGAAACGTAGTACTTTCATAGTGATCCGTTCATTTGAAAGAAAGATTTAGGTTATTCAAATTAATAGTGCTGAAAGGTAAGCAAATTTAAATGCATTTCTTAGTAAGCCTTATTATAATTGTGCAACATGGTAACGGAAATGAAGACAAGCAATGAAAATATTTTAACAACGTATAAATAAAGCGTTCGCTGCGAATGTGCAACGCAAATATTAATAAATGAAAATATTGATAAAATAACTATACTATTATTATCAATAAATATTTTATTTGCATAATATGGGTTATTAGCGAATATTAAAATTTAAAATAATCATTGCTTTTTACTATGAAAATTTTTCTTGACTTTTCGCAAATACTTGCCCAATTAATATACATTTTATATCTATTTTATATCTATAAAATTTTTTCCCCATTCATAATTTTCTCCTTTTGTAATGTAAAATATCTTAGCTTCCGATGAAAAACTGTAAATGAATAATAAATTTTTCTAATTTAATCAAATGCACGACTTTTTATAAAATCAATTTATCGTTATATATCGTTATATATTTCACCTTTTGAGGAAGGATTGTTACAAGTATACTACATACAAAATATCGTAGAGATCGTACTGCATATATATACATGTGCATTTATACGTTTCTTAATATATATATATATATATATAATGCATTTGTGTTATATATGTGAATTCGTAATTTACTCGTTCAATAAATTACCTCTTGTGGAAACGAATAGTAATTCAATAATTCAGTGTCATTCCCAAAATCTTATATACAAAGTAAAAATAAACTTGCGTATTGAAGAGAAAATACGACAACTAGTATATGATTTTCCGGCAGCCGATATACATACCGACATATAGTACTTTTTAAAATTACAATTTTTTATCGTACATTGTTAAATTCGACGTAAATTCAGTATCCATACGCAGAAGGGAATATGAATATTTTTAAGGGAATTATTTATTCTACCATAAGATGCAATGTTATAGGTATTGAAGCTATTGTACACATAAAGCAATCATTAACTCTGGAGGAAACTTAAAATTTATGAATTCGGTGACAGAAGATAGGCTGAATATTAAGAAAAATTATTTATTCGTGATTAAACCGCTTTGGAATCGATAATATTACCAACAAGCCAGTTACACATCTCCAAGATAAATTGTACTTTTGTTTGGAAGCCAACAAATGTATTACAAATTAAAAAAAGACATTCACTTAATAAAATAAAGATCTTCATTTAAAAAATTAAAAATTAAAAATTAAAAAAAAAAAAAAAAAAAAAAAAAAAAAAAAAAAAAAAAGGATAATTGGGTTATGACTCACCAACGTTCTCATCTAAAGGCGCATCGGCATTACTGAAGCTTCTGGTGAACTGGCCTCTCTTGACACTGCCATTGCGTCGATCATTAACGTCGATTGGATATCTGCTTGGCTTCTCATACGAGCTGCTCTGGCTTGCGTAGTCACTGCATTCGGGCATAGAGGACGAGCGTCGATTATTGCATCGGTTCTCGTCGTGTCGCGGTGGACAATGTGGATCATCGTCATCCATTTGTATCCGCGACATGCGGCGACGCGAAGGATTGCATTCGACGGCGTTTGCATAATCGCCGTTCGTTTTCGCAGCGTGGCGCAGTTGCATTTTCGTCACGTGAGCCATTGACGGCGGTGATGGTTGTGGTAAATTAGCGTGGTAGTGATGGTGGTATTGGTGGTTATGATGATGGTCGTCGTAAGTGGTTATGGTGGTGGTAATCCGCGGATTTTTAGAAGTGTCGGGGGTAACGGTTTGGGAATCAAAGGGATTTGAATTAGCGTTACCGGGTCGGGGTGTTCGGTCGTGGGGTCTACGTGATCGTTGATCGCATGAGCCAAATCCGCAGTTCTCGCTGCACTGGCTCTCGCTCTCCATTGAATACTCGTAGTACTCCAAGGTATCACTGATCGCCACGTTTCTTTTGGCGTTACATTGCTGCAAATACCGTTGCTCTGGATTCTTTTGCCGCTCCTCGTTGCACGTGCTAATTTCACATCCACGAGCCTCTGGGCAACTGCTATTTCGCCTTCTGTATTTGTTCCTTAAATCAACGAGGTTCTTTTTCTTGTTTATGCGCTCTGTAGTCCCCTCTGTTTCTAACATTTTGACTCGACACTCCGTGCAGCTCGTTTTTCTTTTATTTCTATGTTTAGTGCTTAGACCTTCTTCCGTATCCCTTCCACTCTGCCTAATGTAGCTTTTCGCTCTTGAATTCATCCGATGCACGGGTTCATCCAATTTTTTAATATATTTTGTATCTATTACTGTCTCCATCGATCCAAAATCATCATCCGATTGCAAAATATAATTTTTCTCCTTATCGTCGTAATATCTGCGAGCCAACGAATCTCTGGTGTATCTACCGATTTCTCTACTCTCAGGGCAACTTCTGTGTCTTCTAGGTTGATGATGTTTTTTCGATCGTTCATTTAACTTCAAGTGGCAACGATCTTCATCCGACTGTAAAATTGGCGTTGATTCCGTACGATTAAGTCTCATTTTTTTCTTCTCGTATGAGCTGGACGTAATGAAGCCGTCTGTTTTGTAAGGCACATTCTCGTAGTAAGGTCCCGTCATCGCCGCATTGCCATTATCAATCACTCGATGCGTGTACGAAGAATTCATCCTGCACTTTTCATCATTGCCAATAAATTGCTGATTATATTCGTTGTAATTAGATATCCGTTGATCTGAATTTTGATATTGATCCAGCGTATCATCGTAGCTGTTGTTGACGTCGTTGTCATTATGGTACATCGCGTAATCGACATTGAGGTAGGAATCGTTGCTTTTGGCACGCCTTCTCAGCGGCGTATCAGCTCTATGATTATAAGTGCGATTGGAATTTAAATTTAATGGCTTTCGTTCGGATTTCCGCCAATCGGGTAACTCTCCAATTTTACTCGTATTGTCGTGATAGGAAGGATCGACTTCGTCGATACTACAGTAAATATGCTCGTTCGCATTATAAGCACTATTGTAATTGTTACCACTTAATTCATTCGCAGTATCCGACTTCCTGTCCAATGACTTAAACCAGTTGTTGCAGCTTATGGACTCGATGTACTTTCGTTTATTGAAATCTTCACGTGGGAATTCCGAATGATTCGAAACGTAAATTTCAGTTTCTCCGCAACTCAACTCAGAATCGTAGCCATATATAAGATTATCTTGCTCCTCTTCGCTGATGTAAATGTCATTATCATTATCGCATTCGACCATTAATCGTAAATCCTTCTGTCTTGCCTTTTCCTTCTTAAGATCTCTAATAATTTTAGCCTCGCCATTGAAGTCGAAGTATGATTTACTTTGATCCTTCAAAGCCGGTATTTTGTCACCGTATCCCTCATCGCTTAGACACATATTCTTTTTAATTTTCTGCCTGGCGGTGTGCAGGCTGTCATCGCTAAATATATTATCCGAGATGCTTTCGTATTCAAAACTCCTGCTTTTGCGTGACAACAGTCCTTCGCCAAAGTACTCATGGCCTCGTGATATCGTTGTCGCACGGTCATCGTTACAAGCATCGTCGTAGACGAAGCTTTGTGCTTTGGAAGAAAGAAGGGATCTACGCATGCTTGATTGGTGGATAGTCGGGTGATCGAGACAGGCAATGGTTCCATTGAATATAGAATGGCTTTTTTGGTCGATAGCTAGACTACCAAGAGTTGCTCTACTGCTACTTGTACCTCTTAGTACATTACCGCTGGGTATACTGCGATTCTGCAAATTATGCGATCTTCTGTGTGAGGTAGCATAAGACGGAACAAAGGAACTATATCGTGGTAGAGAATTGGACGAGGTCACGGTTATATTCCCGTAATGGCGATTTTTTGCTCTAAACTTTTCGATCAGTCGCTTGTTGAAGTTGACACTTAGACAGTCTTCCACGTAGATTTCAGGTATTCGATTTTTGCGGTCCCGATTTTTCGTTACTGGTTCCGGCTTTAGAAGAAAGCCTTCACTGATAGTGTATTCGCTGGTTTCGGGGCTGTAGTAGCGCAGCACACTCTCGTCGACGGTGCGAGAGCGAGTGAAAGGAGCTCGTATCCTCTTGCAAAGCGAGCGAACGACTGCGGACTTGCTCCGTACGATGGGATTGCGGTGCGATGGAGGGTGATAGTGATGCTGGCTTTTGGGATAGTAATTGCTCCTAAGCTTACAAGGATTATTACTTGGGCAATGGCATCCACTGCAGGGTACCCTAAGTCGGTGCTTGCGCCTAGCGCGCCTAGGGGGTGGGGGCAACGGGGATACGACACCGGGTATAAAAACGTTTTTAACTGTCGGTCTGCAAATAATTTTGTTCATATAAAATTGCACCATTCTTTCATTATGTACATCAAACTACAGCGTGTTACATTGGTTGTGATAGAGTAAAGAGTTAGGGGTTTTAGGGAGCCCCATTCTTTTTCGTTATTTTCTCTGTATACGTTAATGATAAAATTTGCCGATTTGCTTCGTGTCGATAGAACCAAGGACACTTTTGTATTATGACTTTTATGATCTTCTATAGTTTCATAAGAACACAGTCTGAATAACAATAGCAAATCATGAAATACCTAGATTGGAAAAGCTCAAAAATGATAGCAAGGCATTATGCGCATAACATGGGAAAAATAAAATTCATCATCCAATCGACACTGCGCAATAATTCCTTATTTCTTAGAATGGGACGCTCTTTTTCTGTACTTGAATTCATTAAATCCCCGTTCAATGGACATTATCACAGTGCAACTAGAAGTACGACTGATTAACAAATATCTAAATATCTACCCTACTTTATAAATAGTCGCGAAGAATATCTAACCTGAGAGGAAAGAAGGAAAGCAATTCAAGCAGGCAGAGCACGAGCGACTTAACTATCTAATTATATGTAATTCTACTCTACTGGTGCTGTGCATATTAATTTCAATTATCATTTCATTACTTTAATTATATACTCGTGTATGCAATCACTCACTCACTCACTCACACACACACACACACACACACACACACACACACACACACACAGTCATATAATTGAATAATTTAAATTACATTATAATCTAGAATGTCCATTTAACAAAAGGATTATTTCCTGAAGTAAGTTTAAACTATCAGACTTTTTTATAAATTTTAATCCAGCAGAGTTGTTAGCATATGTTAACCGACAGAAGCGTCAATAGTTTAAGTAACGAAGAAAATACTAAAAGATTTGTCTTTAATCAATACTGGTATGTCTGAGAGCTGCTTACTTTCCACTAGTTACATACGTAAATTTTGTTCGTTGAATAATTCATGAATGGTATACAATGTAATAGTTACAAAATCGACATTGAAATTATATAAATACTCACATTAATCCCCTAGAACCACGTGGTCTTTCGGATTGCGTGCTAAATGCACTGCTCGTCACTGAAGCAATGCTTTCCATGTCAGAGTCACCTAGATCAGCTAATATATCCTTTTCGGGACTAATGTGACCTCTCCGCGATCTTGGCATTCTATGAACATGGCCGTGTGACAGTGAATGTATTTCGTGTCCCATCGATGGCAGATCAGAGTCCGATAGCCCACTGAATCGCCTTTCCCAACCTGTACGTAGTAATGTATTCAAAACTCACTTCGTAGTTACAAGAAGATAGTATTGGTAATATAAATTAATATTAAATCCGTAGCAGAAGAATAATATAATGTACATTATTCCTTGGGAATATTAATTTTAACTTAAAAATTCATCAAATAAATCTGTTATTTAAATTGAAAGCTTTTTAATTAACCTCTTTTAAATTTGATTAATTTCTTAAATAATGTATTTAATATTAATAAAAAGATTCGTTACTGATAATTATTTAATAATTATAAAACTTGCGAATTAATGGATGCTCGTTAAAGGTACAATTGTAATCAGTTGTAATTTAAGCAAATAAAATTAATTTTGAAGTGTCGAAAACGTAAACAAAAATATAAAGCATAAAAGTAGCTTCTAAGTAGCTTATTCGTGTATTACATATATTTATTAATAATAGTTTATTAAAGAAAACTTTAATTAAAATCACTTAATCCTTTGAAAAGCTTTATAATGCTACTGTTTCAAGTGCAATTAATTTGAAAAATTCTTAATGAAATTAAATTTAAGATTAAATGAAATACTTTTAGGTATTAAAAGTTACATCCGTCCAACGAGACGTTCCTTTATAAAGTTTGAAGTCGTTGTATTAGTAATGCCTAAATACAATTCGAAGCCTAAGTAGGGTTCATTTGGACATGCCACTAGAAGTTGGAGTACGGAATAGGGTGCAAATAAGTCAATAAGACAGATTAATTAACGAGAACATCGATTAAATTCATTTTACTAGGTTATAATTTTATTTTAGGATAAATACGTGATTGCTTAGAATAAAAAAAAAAAAAAAAAAAAAAAAAAAAAAAAAAAAAAAAAAACGAAGAAGCAAAAATATAAATGGCATTATTATTCCGGTGATAAATATCATTAACGACAAGGTTCCGATTATTCTGTAACGAAGTTCGTAAAGTGCGAAGCACATTGAATAGCATTGCATTGGCTTGTGCCTTAGTGCGCAACTTTAGCTTACATCCCGTTAAATAGCAGCGGCGACAACATGACAAGGTTTCAGCTGATCCTGGCGATGATTTCGCATGGAGTAGATCACGTTAAAAACGTCTTGCTTTATTGCGGTCTTCAATCGGTCATTTCTACGCGCTAAATAGCGGCAACATTTTAAGGTAGACCGAATGGATCGAGATGAATCATCAGGCTCATTCAGAAGATAGATTAGAATCGAATGATCGAGCGCATGATTATATTAGAGCATTGCGAAGTTTCTCATATGAACGGAGCATGGATTGTTCGAGCATTTCCGTGCTTGCGATCCTTGCCCTACAGCCGTATTATAAGTTAATACTTTCCGGTAAGATATATTACAGGCTAAATGATAGTATATAAAAATTAAATTTATAGTCTTTATTTGTCAAGTCAATTAGAAAATTTGAATATTATAAAGGTCCAAAGTATTTAATTACGTATAATGTAAGAAATATAGAAGATATAGTTATAATATTTCGAAAACATCATTTTTCTATAAATTATCTTAAATTACGTATGTAATATTCTATTCGATTAAATTTACTTAAACCTAGTTGTATAAGCTACTTTTAGGAACTGGGTCTCTTAAATATTAAATTAAATTTCTTTAAATTTTTGTCGTTGAGTAGTAATAAAAGTAGTAATAAAGCTGGGTTAAAATATATAAAAATTTATCCAATTTCATCAATGAATTCAATTCTTCGGTAATGTTTATTTTAATTTTGCAGTTGATATCAAATGAATTGCTTTCTCTGCGTGGAATAAAAACAAATTAGATATGTACAACGACACTCGTAGATCCTTAATTATTAAGGTGTCTGCATTGAAATTAACCAGACTTTCTACGTAAGAAAACACTTCATTCCGAATTTCAAGTTATGAACTCGAAATGATGAAATGAAATTAAAACAACTTTTAGGGATTTTGCTAAATTGAAAACAAAAATGAATGATAATTTAAATGCGCGAGTTGAAGATTCTAAACGATATAAGTAAGGATATTTGAAACATCAATTGAACTGATGACTTGTCGCTTCGGGTAATTAAACCTTGGATGATAATTTCAATTCGTATTCATTAATTACTTAAATTTTATTGGAAAATTTCAAATTTGTCTGCTTTCCAATAAATATTATCTATTTATATATTTAGCAACATATAAAAAAGTGGGAAGTTTGTGAAAAGGTAAAAAGTGAAAAGTGGAAAGAAACACCATTTTATTTTCGAAATAATAATCTTATCAAGTGTTTGAAAAAATAAAAGGACCTACCTCCCATTCCACTTCTGTAAATTGTGTGCATTGGTCGATTTCGATGCCTTATAAATCTCGCTCTTTCTTCAAGATCTTGAGCGACGCGTTCTTTAAGGGCAGCGTGCAAGTTGGCTGGTATCTGAGGCAGTTGTCGTTTTTTGGGAGAACCTGTAGGTGTTGCCGTAGCGGACCTCGATCCAAATCTAGAGAAATAATTGCGAATTTTTCTTCCATGTGATATTATATATACGTATATCATTAAAAGTTCATAATTCAGTCATCTTTAATGTATACCCATTATATTTTTGTAATAAAATGTTCGTTGGAAGTATTAATAAAGACAATACCAAGTATTATAAAATAAATTCATTTATGAACATCTTTTTTACGATCCAGATTAAAAACTGCCCACCCAGGGCTATTGTAAAGTTGAGTATGGAAGAAGGAGGAAATACTCCGTAAGAAAATATGCGTATCGAACCTCGCTGGAATATATCCGGATGAGTAGGGAATGGATCTGTGATCCGGAGGTGAAAGAGATCGATGACCTGTAGGACTTTGGGATCTTCTTCGATAGTGACTTGATGAATCCATTGGAGCAGCACTATGAGATCTGTGGCTAAGTATTGTTGCACGTTGTGGTTCATCCTGTAAAAACCATAATGTTGATTGAAAATATCGTTGGATACTCTTTAAAAGACATGTTCTTTTATTTCAAACTTTCACTTCGTTAACAATATTATACAGAGTGATACTATTTATTATTAGTTTCATTACTCACTTGATTTTTTATTTACATCATTATTATTTTATTTTTATCCACTAATTAGATGAATATTTGCTTTTCGTTAATTATTCTACTATTAATAATACAAAACTCTAGATGATGCAATTTACCATCATGAACAATGAATTAAAAATTTTTTAATTTTGAATCAAATTTTGTACTAAGCGTAGGACTCGGTGACAAATGTTTCACCGTTGAACAATACAGTAACAGAAAAATATGAATTCGGAAATTCTCTCGTAGAGATATACTTTACAAAATTTGATAAAAAGCTGTTATCCGTTATCCGATGCTTGTTGTTGAGCAAACTTGTACACGATATCAGTTGTTAAGTACACGATGTAAATATTAATAAATATAATTAACAAAATTAATTCTTCTTAATTCTTTTTCACTCGTTTTTACACGTGTATTATATTTATAATCAACTGTAAATAGTTATTGTTAAATATTGTTAAAAAAAAAAAAAAAAAAAAAAAATTCTGAAACAAACATTTTCGAAAAAGCCGAGATGCGACTTTATTTGTTTCGCCTGAATTGAAGCCTATACAGGTTATGTTTTTTGACTTCTCCTCCTATCAGAATATTAAAACTGTAAGATAATTTTTTTTATCTTACAGTAACCATATTACAGATGAATTATTTAACCACTAGCTTTTGTCGAATTTCGCTTTGCCTTAGAACAAACTATTTCATGCTGGCATAGCTTTTATTATAAACATTGATCATCATTTTGTATCAAATTTTTAATGCATTTTTTTCTTCTCAATAAGTATTTAAAGTGCACAAAACCTAAATATTTTGGAGCAATATTCTTATTTACATTACAGCAATTCTATCCGTATCTCTTATTACTTATAATTTTAAAAAGTTAATTTTCCTTAAAAATATTGGTATCTCGAATAATTCATTTATATATTATTATTATTAGAAAATACGCATACAAGTTTTTATAATGTCTTTACGAATGACGGTTAAACTATCAACGATACATAAACTGAAAGTACCATTCCGATTTCTTATGCTTGCTTAAGAGAGAGAGAGAGAGAGAGAGAGAGAGAGAGAGAGAGAATAAGCTTAACCATCTAATAAGGCTAGTTATATTTCTTATACCATTACTTATTTTGGGATTTCTTTATACTGTTGCGTATAGGGCTTCGTCACCTATTAGAGAGCGACTCCGAGCAACAGAGTCACGGGGTTTATAGGTCAAGGGAACAGATGACACCGAGCTTAAGTGGCTAAACAGTTTATTCCTCGAGTAATGCAAGTATATCGCCAAGTCGTACCTACGTTCCAACGGGGAACTTCCTTATCGCAAGTTGAATCAGCACCTGCTCTAAGCTCCGTCTCGTTGACCGTCTACCTGATTGCCTAACTGACCATTCGGTAATTATCGTTTTGTGTCCTATTTATAGACGCCCTATCTAACCTTTCCACTAAGTGTTCCGCGAACAACAGTCCGAGTGGTCGGGCCATCGTAAGCAAAGATTCACTTGTCGCGTCAAAATCAATCGCTAATCTAAAGGTATTTATACAACATTGAGACTTTATCCGGAATTACCAAAAGCAGTCAAATTAACAGAAATTTATTTAGCTATTCAGTAGGCTTCAATCGCATAAGAATAATACGTATAACGATATAAAATAATGCCATCGTCCAAAGTTATGGTAGACTTTTCAATGGTAGGCTTTCGTACAAAAATATTGAGATTCGCATTTATCACGAATAATAATATTATATTTATGGTATATACAAAAACATAAATTAAAAATTCCCTTTGTTAATTTATCATCGAATTAGATCGTCCTTGTTTGTAATCCCAGCCAATTTATTTGAAAGTCTTTCTCTATCTTTCTATGATCAATAAGCTGAACTTTATAATAATTAACAAATATTTTACACGAGCGTTGAAATTTTAGACTCCTTTGTCAACACCAAAAAATCCCTTACGGGACAAGTTATGTTTCGTACAAATTTCGTGCCAACTTCATTGATAAGTTACACAAATATTTGTCAAAAAATTTTATTCATAAAATATCATTATGCATATGCAATGTAAGATGTAAAAACAAATGAGAACATTTAATTAGCTTACATTTGTCCAAATTAGGAAATTTGGGTGAATGCGAATCCCTGTTCTGTTGTCAAAGTGTATATTGTATGTGTATAATATAAAGATATTGTGTTGTACATACGGAAAACTGTCGAAAATTGACCTTTCGGTAATGATGATATCCGGATACCGAAGCTGGTTGTTGTTCACGCGATCCCAAGAGAGCGGCGCGCTTTCGACCTTGAGGTGACATGTCTCTGCGACTACGATGCTCTCCGTCAACGCACTGCTCCTTTTCTGGCGGTGGACTGGAGTAGTGGCTGATTCAGCGGTTATGTTGCATGCAATTATTATTATTAATTAGTGGAAACGAAAACTTAGTTACTTAGGTACAGCATCTGTACGAGCGAATGGCTTACGCATAAATTGTCATTGTGTCGACCAATATTAGGCAAGTAAATTCAAAGATATTAAATCAAAGAATTGCATATCAATGTGCGAGATACATTTTAAAACACTTAAACTTCCAAATGAAGTGTGACTTTAACGTCAAGTTCTTTGGAAGCACTGACTTAACGAGAAAGTGCAATCGCAGTTCGAGTGCTTTTCTGAACTACGAATGTCTACCAAAAAACATAATTCTTTATGGTACAGGTGAAAGCACAGACACTTTCTACAGTTGCTTCTTCCAAACGACGTCAAAGCTTTTTACGTCTACGTACAAAGTAGGTATTAATTATTTGTAACGAATGCTGTTCATATAATTAATGAATGTTATTTACGTTGCTTCGTTCTTGTAGAGATTAGGTATTTCGTGAAAAACATTTATCCGGTCAAAAAATCTTTGATCTCGCATCTGTCGAGGGTTAATTAATTTTATTCTTATATTTGTAATGAAAATTGTAATAACGATAACAATAAAATTAATTAAACCGCAAGATAACAATAAAATCTCATTTCTTTCGCTGAATCATTGTATCGTGTAAAATATATCATCGAATAAAAAGTACATTCAAATGTAGCAAAATTAATGGCAACGAAATTAGATATGGTGCTCCATATTTTTTTGAAATTCGACATGCGTTTGATTGTACTTGTATTTGTCTGATGTCAAAGCAATGAATATAGGCGTAGAATAGCAGTAAATACAATTTGCAGACAGAAAAAAGTCTTAATTAAGAATCACTTTCAATGCACAACGGTAGAGAATAAATATTAAGATGCATCGATCACTTGCTATTTAACCAAAAATAAAAATTCAATAGATTGCATTCTCGATTAACACGATGAATGATGACGCAGGGGAGTATACTTCTAATTTACAGCACTTAACTCATTGTTTTCACGAGCAACAAGAGTTATCAACAATGTCTGTTTCGTGTTTTCGCGCCAATATAGGTGTTTAATTAGCGTAGAATAAGATTACCGGAATTTCAGTTAAAGGTAGTGAATTACCAGGCAGTACTCGGTTTTTTAACTTTCGAATGCGTACTTCATCGACGCAACGTAAATTACGACAACCATTTAATTATCTTTTATTTGAAACATTACGCGGTATCGCTTTGAAATAGTATTTAACTTTATTAGTGCAGATAATGAGGCCATATTTAAAAAGAAAATACGTTTAAGCGCTGCAGTATGTAAAGTGATGAGTAGTAAATTTACTCGTTGCGCCTCGCCTCAGTGTTCGCGACATTAATCCGCGTATGCCTGTATTTACAGAATAATAAAAACGGCGCTCTCAAGAGTAAGTGCAGCACAGTTGTAAGAAAGAGTTGAAATAGATAGCGAGCGCGCGAGAGAGTCGGGGGAGAGGAGTGAAAATTGAATTACATCAATTATTTAGATGACGAACAGTTGTGAATACATCTTACCTGGAAGAGCTACCAATACTGCTGATGCTCGCTCCATCGGCAGTTCTTCTGTGCTCTCTCGAGCCATCGCAGTCGGTTATATCGCACTCCGATGTGTCAGAGTCACTCAATCTTGATGTAGTTGATGGTGGACTTAAGTGACAGTCTCCTGGTGTCGTGACAATGTCATCCGCGGTATCTTGATAGTAGCTGAGTAGATCGTGAATTTTAATTTGTATTTTCTTAGCTATTACGTAACTTCTATACCCTATCAATGTATAATATACTTCAAAAATTATGCGTACAATAGATCTTCTTAAGTAAGATGAGTGTCGATCAAATCTCATTTTTACTTATGACTAAACTCAATGAAAACGTTAGTTAATAATTCTTTCATCAATTTCTAGTCGGGACGACTGTAATTTGTTGTTAGGTATTTTAATTCGTAGTTGTTATTATCGCTGTAAATTTTATTTGTTACAGTAAAATTTCTCATTTTTAGTCGCGAGGATTTAAATATAGTCCAGCGAAAAAGGACGAGAAAAATAAGATATTTATAAATCGTTGTAATGTCCTTCTAATATTCCTAAGAGTTTTTATGGGCTTTGCCATCTTGTCGTTTCTTCTAAGTAGGGTAGGTGAAGGGACCGATGCTCTTTAGATGAATATAGAAGAATGAACGTAATATAATAAGAAAAATCAGGCTTTTAATGAAAAATTGACGCGAATGGTTGCATGAATTGCGATTCCTACAGATGGGGATTCTTGGATTGCACGAACAAATCCCCGAAAAACTGCTCGACTATTCATTCAGGTATAAGGTGACGTAACGGTATAAGATGCCGAAGATAACTATTCTCTTTTCTTCTTTTTGAAAATTCTATAACGGATATTCCCTGTTGCAATCATTAGGATCCTTCCAGGATTTTCATAATTACGTATGAGTATATGTGAGTACTAACCCGAAACGAATATTATCGCTTAACAACTGTCTCGCGAGAATTCACTTTGACATCCGTCAATGTAGAATTCGACACTACAACATTGAGATACCTTTAAGGTTTACCTTTATGATTACGTTCAATTCTGAAAGAGCAAATAATTCGGTATACGAGTACTTCGAATCCGAGATAAAATTAGGCGTCCATGAAATTATATCTGCACACTAGATCCATTCCCAACGGTATTTCAAACCCGAGATCAGGGTCATTATTTAGTGTACTGACTTTATGCTGTTAATATCGCTATTTATTCCAAAATTTAGGCTTCCCTTCTTGTTATGGATATGTACCGTGTTACAGTCTATTTTTCGAAGATCCTGAAATCAAGTCTACTTAAGAACATGTCGCCAATAACACATTGGTGTCAATCTACTGCGGATGTCTGGCTACTGAAGAATACGAAATAACGAGTCGGTGGATAAGTTGGTAATGAGGACTCCTGCCGACCAAGAGCGAAGCATAGTCAGGTGAGTTTATTTTTTAGCGTGCTAAATCTAATGCTATTGTTGAACAAATTCGTGGTAACAAATTGGTCAACAAATTTCCTTCTCTGTTCATGCCTAATTTTTGTGCAGCTGGAATGGAGAATGTGAACAGATTCTTGCGCAGTTCCAGAGAGTATTAACTGGTAATGTCTAAACTCTGTCTGCAAAGTTACCGGGCTCATGGATAGTATGCTGCGTCATTAGGCAACGAAAAGTGGAGTCAGGTTACTTTTCTCTCATAAATAAATAACATGGTTACACGTTACACGTTAAATAAATAACGATATCACACGAAGATGATTACTTCTTGTCAAATATTTCTCGAAGGTTATAAATACATATCTCAGACTTTTTGCTTTTTCAAAGAAATATTTACATCATTACCTTTTAATAATTTTTACGTATATTATTGTGAGATGCGCATCACTGACAGGCACTTTTAAGCCTTTAATTGTAAGTTTTAGTGGCAAAAGAATAAATTTGAGTAATTACGTTGAAAAATTAAAGTTATTCTGGTGGAGTAACGTATTGACTACGATAGACGTTTCTGTACTATTACAAAAAGTACCAATGGCTTCACGAATACAATGATAAATATATAAAATATTAACGTCTTTATAACTTTCACGATTTAGAAAGTGATCACGAGTAAAATCTACTCTTGTTAAAATGCTAGGATTTAAAGGTTTAAAGCTTTACCAGGATTTAAAGATTCGATTAAAATGCAATTAATTGAGAATACTTACTTACAAGAAAAATTAAAGCTAAGTATCCGAACCTCAAATTAAATTCTTTATAATATAATACGTAAACGTGTAAACGTGCGTGTGCACGGAGAAGCATATTTACCCTGCTTGGCGGTGTTCCTCGTGGGCCATGAGATAGTGCCACTCGGGCTCATCATTAAGCGTAGAAGCTGCGAGGCTGAGTATGACCTCTCCAAGGAAGTCATTGGCACCGTATCTTCCGTAATCCCAAACCGTAATTTCGAGCGATCGCTGCCTTAGTTCCGACCACCTAATACCGCTATAAACGAAGGTTTGGTCCCATCGCGGCTCGTTTGTGTTGGCCAATGTCTTCGTTCGTTTCTTCGACTTTTCGCTACAAAAATTATACCTATATATGCTTCTTGTTTTTCTTTTATCCTCCATTTAGAATATCATTATAAACATTTCGTTTTATTTATAGATTGAAAGAAAATTTTGACAGTACTTTGATCATTAAAATGAAAACATAAAAGTTAATCTACAAAAAGGTACTTGGATTGTTTACATGTAAGTCGATTATTCTTAATGGATTCTAAACAGATTTTAAGCATTATTTATATGACTTTATTTCAGATTATTGATTAAAGATTAAATAATAACTTTCCAAATGTATATAATTGTTATAGCCTTTACAAGAGTCGCTATTGTCACTTTTCTATCTTATTAGGCGAGACATTTAAATTTTTCCTACTTGGTCAACGTTTCTAATGAATTTATACCTTCACGTTTTGCATCCGGTGAACCAGAATTCATTTTCTTAACTAAGTTAACAGCATTTTATCAAATGCGTTTCTTTTTTCAAATAATTACTTATGAATTCTTTTTTGATTAATATTGAAAATTTTTTGCAAAATTAACTTAATTTTTTCTAAATTATATATCAACAAAATATGTTATCACGTAAAACTGAAGTAATTTTCTGATGGTCAATTTTTAGATTAAATAGTAATTGCCTGATTTAATTAGCCACGTTATATTCTAATGTAACTACGTTTAAAAAAACATAAGAATAAATCGTATAACTGTATAACCTTGAATTGTTTATTTAGCAAAATAATTAAGACTTTCTTTAGATAAATTAAAATAGTGATAACAATGAATAATTTTTATGGTCTATTTTATAACTAAAATTCGTTAAACAAGGAAAGTATTAGGCACTAGTTTTTGTTACAATTTTAATAACGATATCAATCAAAATACAAAGACGAATTGCTAGTAATTATTAAATATATTATCAAATTTCCAAAACATTTACTATCTATTTTAATCGGTAATAAAATGCCTAAGATTCACATGGATTTACACTACAAGTTTACAGTTGGTGTTACGAAAGGGTGTTTTCCATAAGTGACATCGTATAAATATTGCGTACCTTGGCTTATTACTTTATTTATTGTATACGAAATTATCAACTGTAATATTAACAAAAGTATATAAAAAAAAAAAAAAAAAAAAAAAAAAACAGTTGTTTTTAAGTTTCTCACAAAGGTTGCTGAAAACGAAATCTTTTGGTTTTTAACAGTTTTATCCCATTAAAAAGGTATTTATTTGAATTGATAAATTTGCAATGATTCTACAATATAGCCGAATAAACATTCACTAAAATATTTCTACACTTGCGTTAAAAATTAAAATTATGAAAAGAAATTTCATCATTACGAATCACTATGTAGCGTAAGACATTAATTTTTTAAATTAATTTTATAACATTAATGCTATAACTTATGAACTTTATAAAGCTCGGAAATCATGGACAAGAATAAGAAATTCCCAACAATAAATACATTTATTGTTTCATTAATTATTTAATTAATAAAATAATTAATTAGTATTTCATAATAGGTATTGTGGCGAATAAATGTGACGCATTATTGAAAAGACTAAATATATAATAAAATACGTATAATATAAAGAAAAATGTAGAGTGATGTATATTAAATTAATTGGGAAAAAAAAAAAAAAAAAAAAAAAAAAAAAAAAAAAAAAAAAAATTGTTCGAAATTACGTATTAGATAGACAGAGAAGCAAAACAAGAGAAAATAACTCACTTTTCGGTAAATAAAATACAAATGTCCTACAATTTAAGAAATACAAAACGTACTTAAAAAATATTTATATTTTGTGTAAAAGTAAGACACGAAAATGAAGTTGCCAAAGTTTTCAAAAAATAATCGTGCATTACGCATTATAAGTAATCTTTCTTAATCATTCATTTGTGATCAACGAAAGATATCATATCACGTACACAACGGTATTCCTGTTTATGAATAGTATAAATATTCATATTCAGAAATTTGAAAGTGACTTCAATGCACATTAAAGCAAAAATAAATGTTTTACGAGAAAAAGAATTAAGGGTCTCTATGTTATAAATATGCTGCGTCATTAGATTAATGTTTGATAAACGAGGAAAGCTTTTCTCGAGATAATCGGCAGGCTGTACATTGCTCGATCATTGATTCGCATGTATCCTATATTTATCAACGCACTAGTTTCTCCTAAAGGCATTAGGTTAAATCAGCTTGAAATAACGCTAAAGGTCGAGATTAACCAGTTATTACCTTCTATCAGGAAGAAGATACATCTTTGCATAGGAACTTCTTTGTTGGCCGTTGCTCCGAGGTGTCAAGCCTGTCGCGCAGACTAACGTTACAACAAGCTGCAAAGTGCTTGTGTCAAAGCTAAGCTTGACCTGTAACCTGCCGCCTACGCTGTTGCCACCAGCTTGCTGAGTTGTCATATGATGGCGAAGGTGTCTGCTCGATATTCGGCCTTGAGCATAAAGATCTGGTGATCCAGGCGATGTCACTAGCACTGATGGCTTGTTGCCCCGCGCGTCATATAATTCTGCAAATGTGTTGGATTTTTGAAGAGAAGAGCAACATACGCGTACAAAACAGCAGAAAATTAGCCCATCATTGGAGCTTTTATATTTCATTATTTATTGTGCACAGAGAAGAATTAATTTGGGGATGCATTAGAGAACGTTGATTAAAATTAATGGTAACATTTGAGATGAATTATTAATTATAACTGAACTTTTTTCAAAATTTGCGATTTTACCTAATAATTCATTTTCATGTGCGATATATTCGGTTAATAATATATACGTCAAAAATGTGAAAGTTGTAACTTCGTGAGATTCTCGTTAAATAGTTCACCTATTTATTACGTGTAAATATTTTTCATAAAACAAGTAACGGATAACGATAACGAGCACTGCTAACTAAAATACAGTTAGTATAGTATAGAATTGATCATTATAATCATTGTTTAATGAATGATTAAGTTTTTATGTAATCTAGTTTTTGTACGATTGCGTTTGAACAAAATTTATTTAAATTATACTTCTGTAGAAATCATTACGTACCATTTATACGTTACAAGGGGAATGTCAAGTCCCATAAAAATATCTTTTTATAGTTAGCTTAGTATATTGTATATTAAAACTTCAATTTTAAAAATAAATTATCACAATTTCAGTTGTACCAGTATCATTGTTTATATCCTTGAAATTTTATGTAAATTACATAATGTTCGATCCTAACTTAATTTAGAATACGTACTTTATGTTGCACTTATCGAAGAAAATTCTTTTTACTTTTTTCTTAAGGATCGCGACTATTAATGGCAACTTATGTAAATTCTGAAATCATTCGAAGCAGCAAAATTTAAAGTCTTAAAGGGATCATTATAATACAAATTAACGTAATTAGCTTTATTCGTAAAATATCATAGTTCATTAATATATGCTAAAGTGTAATGAGAAAAAAGACGCAAAAGTAGCCATAACTTGCAAGTACAGTATTAATGTAAAATTTTGTTAGTTCAAATGAATTGTATGAATTGCATCTTAAATTAATTCTTTTACAATTTACTTTTTACGGACATGTGTGGAGATTAAATTAAAAATTGGTAATAGGATGCACGAGTATTAACTTAGTATATTAATAAGTTGTATTACAAGTTCAAAACAATTTATAATTTATTTTTGCAATTAATTATAATTTAAAATAAATTACAAAATAATAGTTTTATATTATATAAATATAAACGTACGTTAACATGTATTCTGAAGCAAATATTACATGTGTGGTATTTAATAAATACACTTTAAATATATTGTACGTGTTCATCAACATTACATACAAATTCAGAAGACATTTCTTACTGTAAAATGGTAACCTATAAGCTCGTTTGTAAAGTAAAAAATGACCTATCATTATTGTACCGTAATACATAACCAACTGCATTGTTTAATGTTTAATTTAAAATAAATCGAATTATCATCATAAGATTTTCATTTATATCTTTTCTTCTAATAACAATATTACTAATAGCGTATTCAACAGATTCGTTTATAATAGACATTCAACAGAACTTGGTACTTCTGATTAAAATGCGTAATTTGAAACAGAGTTTTTAAAATATATTAATGGAGGGTGATTTGTTGAAAAAGCTTTTGCTCTATAATAAATACTTTTAACGAGTTCTGCACGTCAACTTAATACAAGTTTTTTTTTCTTTTTTTTTTTTTTTTCCTTTTTCATTATTCAAATTTTTTTAATTAACACAAGAAGGACTTTAGTTTTCACTCAACAGTAACTGTTGTTTGTGACATAAAGAATCGTCTTGGATAAAATGATATTTTTCATTGGCACTAATTGTTGCTCCCACTAAGATGTGAAATTTTCAATATAAAAATATAAAAATATCTGTAAGAGATGTATTAGCAATAGTTTTGCATATCTGTGGCCGAGGTCAGCACACATTTGTTGCGTTTCATGCAAATACATAAACGCGCAAGTACAACTGTTCAAATGAGAGAAACATCAATATTTTTTATCAAAGTTTTTTATACCAAGCATTGATATACGATGATTGCACATGCGCAAATAATTTTATTCGAAATATTCATGAACGAGATTACAAGCCTATTCGCAATATGCTTATTATTATATTAAGTGATGTAAAAAGAGGAATGAGTGAATAAATATATTGCAAAAAACTGATCTTCGATCTTCTTGGCTTAAGAACTAAAGAAATAATAAAATTTACAAAAATAAGTCAAGGTCAATGAATACATATCGTTTACAAGTATATTTTTACGACTTGATGACAATCAATGATAGACCTGCACCTTGAATTCAATAGCAAAATTATTTAACTGTCATTAAAGGTAATTTTAATGTATACACATCTAAGATAAATTCTACTAATACGTTTTCATCTATTTCCTCTGATAATTAACTCTACATAACGTTTTGAACATGTGAGCAATTGTATAGAATTCTGCAAAATTCTATGCTCATAATTTCACGTATAAGTTATTTATTATATTTACAAATGTATTAAAGTGTAATTCTTAATTTAGTAAATACATAATTTAAAGTTATTATTTACTGCTGCCTTGTAGCGTATTTGCTAAATATTCGATACAAAAACTAATCAACCATTTGTACCAGAAAAGCGTACATTTATAATCAAAGTATCAGTGTCATTTTCAAATGACAATTATCGTTGCATTAAATTAAATATCCAAAAGAACTGTATGCAATTTCATACAAAGTCAAAATTGCCTTTAGCCTGAAATCACATACACAATAATTATTACGCTAAAAGGAGAAATAATTATTACAATATAGACGATTGCGTAATATTATAATTGCAATAAATCGGGACATTATCAAACTTCCTTTAAATACTCAATAAATATTTCGATTTATGAAACGTAATAGATTAAAAATTTTAATATCACGAAGCAGCTGAAGCTTTAAATATTGTACAGTGGTGAATCGAGGAAGTTTAAAAAACCAAAATTATTTATTATATGGAAAATGAAAATGTTTGCGGACAATAGTAAAATAGTTCTTAACTGCATTTTAAAAAAAGAGCAATAACGAGCGTCGGTTTCTTTTACCATCTGCTACTTTTATAAAATGTACTTAAATATAACTAAGAAGTATACACAGGAGAAGATAAATAACGGTGTGTGTGTGTGTGTGTGTGTGTGTGTGTGTGTGTGTGTATGCAATTGAGAGATGTATAAATACACTTATGCATTTTGGTCGTCGGTTCATCCCGAATGTTCATGCCTATAAAAAGGTATTCTAAAATATATTTATCCACATTTCCATATTAGGCTACGCGAAAAATGTGACATTCTGTGCCTTAGATGTGATGGAGGAAGTAATAAATATTGTTTCATTTTTTCTGAATACGAACTCGTTGTAGGTTGCTGTCAAGTACACGTAATTTATCCAAGGCTTGTTAATAATCCTTGAGATCAAAATACTTCTTTCGTGCAAATTTCTTCAAGAGCATCTACAACACCGATACTCGATCTTATCAATAGAACGATTTTCATAATGTTGAAGTAGATTAGAGAACATTTATCAAGTCCATCGAGTTTAGGACACGATTGGCACTCGTCAAGATAGCATTCTAAAAGGCCAGATTGCTACGCACAATTTTATTTAAAGCAACGCCAGAGGATGTAGTAGATGTAGTAGTGCCGACAAACATCGCTGATAATTTCTCCTATACTTGTACTATCCAATATGAGACCAGCATTCCCATGACGATCATCCCCTAGTTACGTAACGCGCACCCTTGTTTTTAACAAGTACGCAGTTTGTTACGAGGTCTTCCTTGTAAAAAAGTCGCGAAACTTGTCTGCGTGGTCTTACTTTAGATTAAAAATGAAATTCCTTTTCTGTGAATTTAATGGAAATAAGGTGCCACTTTTATCTATAATTTCCCTAACCTTTCGATTTTAGTACTAATTTAATACGTTTGGCTAATATTTTATAACTCCAAGATTTTTATGCTAGAAATAAAAGCAAATCCTTGATTTCTCTAATTGAGAATCGATGTTTTGCATGGGATCAATTAATTCGCTACTCTCAGTTTATACTTCAAACAACATACGATTGCAAACTACATTACTGCCCTAAGCAGAAATTAGAGAAAGTTCGATTATTTCTTTGCTAAATAATGACATACATTTTTAGAGAGTTCGATTCGTTCTTAAAAATTCATATCTGAAATTTCTCATTGCATTGATGCATAATACAAAGAACGATTCAGGAATTTATAAATTATATTTTTATACTAAACTTTTTTTCAGTAAAAAACGTGAAAAACTTGAAAGGTTGATCTATTTGTATAACGAGAAACGTGATTTCATCCACGGATAATGAAAAAGCCTAGCCGTTTCGTAGTGCAGTTATGAGCTTTAAAAGCTCTTGGAAGCGCCACTCATACTTTCAACGCAAAAAGGCTGATCAATAATTGATATCCGCATTTTCACAATCTTCTGTAATTATTCGCAATTTGAATCTTATAATTAATTTATACATAAACGTACTATTTAGTTGCTGCGGAATTTGTCATGAATTGCGCATCGAATTTACGATAATGATGATTCATACAAAAACTAGAGATAACGATTAATGTATGTAATAACAAAAGAAATGTATTTACATACTTTTATTTTTTTATCGAGACGTAAAGCATTAAACATGCCAATAATAAGATCGCCGGATGATGCGAATTTTCTATTTTAATTAAAAATTACATTTTAATATGAATTAAATTCGGTTTCATGATTTTAATTTTAAATGTTAGGTTGGTACAAAAGTTTGACTCGCTTTTTTTTGGCACTGAATAACATCCCATCGCAAAATCGAAGTCTTATCTACTTAATACGTGAAAGATTTTTGACATTTTTTAATAGAAGGAATTTCAGCGAGTAGTTAGGGAAAAATTAAGCAATTTAATAATGTTTTAGAAAAAGAAAAAGCATCCATATCACGCGCAGCAGAACATATTGTACTTACGTTTGCAGCTTTAATTCTTAAAGAAAATTTTGAAATGTTTTCTGTTGAACGTATGCACGTTCAACCTTGCACGTACGAATGAGATAACACGTGGGTAACGATTGGGTTTTACGATGTGATATCATCCATCTCAATAAAGAAAGGACGACTTTTTTTATCGCGATTCAAATTGCTACCGATACAAAATTCTTTTAATTTTAACTTTGGTTGCGTTTGAATAAATTTAATTCCGAATTAATTAATCTTTTCTCTTAATTTTCATCGTTTTGTGAAAATTTATTCTAAGCGTACGTATTTGGGTGCGTAAACCCTATATAAAAAAAAAAAAAAAAAAAAAAAAAAAAAAAAAAAAAAAAAAAACGATGAAAGTAATACATAATAAAGCGTTTTAATTATCTGTGTCGAGTATAATGCAATAAAATAGTTCACAGTAGTTTTTAATAGAAAGTAAAAAATAAAATGCTCGATAAGTTTGCAATGTTGTCTTTTTTTATCACGTTGTAGTACGAAGTGTCACATTTGTCCGCTTTCAAAAAGTATAGGCGTGGATGGATACGTTTCAGAATACCTTTTACAAGCGAGCGCATTCGAATCGAAACAACACATATAGAAAAGAAATAGAGTATATTGGATATATCGACTATTCACCTTTATGATGGGGTTGCTGTGATAATGATGCTTCGTGTTTCTGTCGCCACTGCATTTGCGCGGTAAACCGCTCAGTCCCCTTGTGCATGTGAGGGTTACCACTACTATTTGGGCATCGGAAATCCGGCGTCGAAACACCCTGCTGATGAGATGTCATAGTCGCAGAAGTTTTGTCACCAATGATAGAAAGGGCGCTTGTGGAGTCGGTAAGATCGCGCGAGACGACGAGTTCGACCTGGTCTTCCGAACGGGACATCGCTATCACGTCAGAGACTTCCTGGAAGCTCTTGCCTTGGAGTGGTCTGTCGTTCCACTGCAGCACCTCATCGCCTGCGTATGCACGTACGCGCAACGTCGTTCACATTTAACTTTTTCATAATTTCCTCTATTACCAGTTATTAAAAATTACGTTTTATCAACAAAGTCATAGTATTCGACCACCCTGTTAAGTTAATATTTCTAAAAACTCTTGTGATGAAACATTGACAAGCAAAAATCTAAATTACGAAATGTAGAGAGAAAAAAAAAAACAAGTTCATCGCACCCATATTTATTCCAATTTAGGATTAAAATTCAATACTTTTGTATTTAATTGCCATAATAGCAATAGTACAGCTTATGCCAAGTAATGATTCTAAAAATTCCATTTGCGAGTAATCTTTATGTAACCTGAGACTTTAGAACAAAAGTCCTACTGCCACTGCGCACGTACATATACGCGAATGAGCAACTAAGGTATGAACTTATTCTACTATTCATTAGGATGTACAATAATATAAAATCCGGAAAAATGTAACAATGTGTAGAGTACAATATTAATCAACTTCTACGTGACGGTACGTTGGGCATTTTAAGACAAATTATATTATTCAAAAAATATTATAGTGTAGCGGTAGAGTACGACGTAACCATTACATAACCATCTAAGTCGAAATTCACAATAATAACTCTCCATTATTCGTGTAAAATAAATGAAAAAGGCATCGTAATTAATACTTAATCTCGGTAATCCAAACAAAAGTAAGACAAACAATATAGAAGGAAAGAGGTTTTAACGTAGAGTGAAAATGCTTTAAAAATAATTAGAAATAAATAATTAGCAATTAAAAAGTAATTGGAGAGAAAATGAAAATGGAAAATGAGTGGAAAAAATTTTTTACACGATTCTAAAGTAGACGAATAAACTTAATTATTTATAACAAATACGAGGATATTACTTGTTGGATGAAGATTTGAGAATATAAATACGATGATACAAAGTCGAGCTCATTACAAATTAATATGAAAGCTAGCCGATGTACATTTCATCAACTAAAATCAGTTTTTCATACGTTGAACATTAACGACAATTCGAAAGTACGTATTTAGCCGTGCGAATTTGACAATTTCTTGAGTGAAAGTGAAAGTAACCAAACAAATGCATAATAAGCAATAAAATAAAACTGATTCACTATGTTTATAACGTAATTTTGTTTCGTAAAACTTTTCACGAAAAAGTTCCGAATTAAAAAATCTACCAGTTCTTTAAGGTAATTTCTAATTACTTTTAAGCATTTCGTATTCAATAACAGTATCATGCAAATTTACGAGAAAAAGCTTTGAATTAATTTTATACTTGTGCAATGACGAATGTACTGCTTGGTCAATTCTGGATCAAATATGTTTCTTAAAACAACGTTCTGCATTCATAGGAAAAACTTATTTGTTAATTGGATATTTTACGAAATTAGATTTTGACCTTAAGATATACCTTAAGGTTACGTGGCTTGAATTCTTCTATCTCAATGTCGAAACTGCGTTTTTATTCGTATTAACTCGTTTTTTATTCATAAATTACAGTATAGCTAAAAAGGAACAAAATCAGTTAAGTGCGTCTAGACCGATAGACTTATAAGTATCATAAAGATAATTCAAATAGTCGATGAATTTTTGTTAAATGAATAAAATGGAATTCAATAGCTTATTTCATTATATTTCGCTTATCAGAAACCACTTTTTATAAATAACACAATAATAAATATATGAGTTGCCTTTTGAAAATATTGACTTTGCTCTTTAATGAATTCAAATATTTGAATCAGAAAATTTTAATTTTTCTTAAGTCCTACAGCTTTTTGAATATCGTGGTTTTATTCAATATTGAATTATTGAATTGCATAGTTGTCAGGAAATTAAGAAAAATATGTAACCCTTTTCTTTTGTATAAAAATTGAAGACTGCATTAAGGCCATAAACTAAAAACGAAAGTATCGATGTGCCAGACAGAACAATCAAAAACAATCTTTTCAAAAGTTGGAAGGATATAAAATAAAGAAGCATAAAAAATCTTAAAATAATTATCGCAAAGTTTACTTTTTTTATGCGTGCAAACTCAGGCTCGCCTATACAAAATATTATACAACTTGTATGATATTTTGTAACTGGTGCGTCATCCACACAAATTCATAAAAATTTTAATCACTGTCACTTAAATTGTAAGTACTTTTAAATCATTATGTGTTGAATGAAATACACGGTGCACCATTACATAACTGTACTGCAAAATATCACCCTAACTTCAAATTTCAAAATAAAGTAACTTTTTTTGTTAAATATATTTTCACGTAGATTTGTCAAAAATAAAATCAACTGTTCACAATATCAGCAATAAAATAATGCAACAATAAAGGTTAAGTTGAAGTAACTTATTTTTTAAAGTTATACTAGAAATATTTGCGTTTAGCCGTGCGCTACTTTCTTGATGTTCCATTATTTTATATTAAATTTACACTTTCGAAACATTCAGTAAAAGTATTTGAATGAAATATCCAACATAAAATTGATGTTTAATCTCCAGTAAGTACATAACAAATACGTAATGAGTAGACGATTTTTCAAATTCTTTGCTGAAAGGTATTAACTATGAATGATCCAAATCATCTCATACGTAAATTTTCACACATTTGTAGAAAATACATTGAACTTTTATTTGTCGTTTTCATTTCAAGAATTTATAAAGTCAGACGTGTGCTTTTTAGTAATAAAATTAAATCAACATAAACTAAACTTTTTTTACATTATATATACTTAATTAATTTTCATCTCGTTTATCTCGCTATTTTAATATTCGAAGGCAATCATAATGAGAAGAGAATTAAGTAAATAGAAATGATACAATATTAAAGAATAAAAAAAAATTAACATTTCATACAGTTTTAGTTGTCCTTCGTATACAAATTTGTAAGAATCAAAAAAAATTAACATTTCATACAGTTTTAGTTGTCCTTCGTATACAAATTTGTAAGAATCAAAAAAGTTGTGGCCTTTTAAGAGGATTAAATACCGTGGAAAATACCGTTAATGCAGGAACGGCGGTTACATTTTTACATAAATTATACACGAAAGATATATCGATTAATAATGTAATGATAATGAGCATGAAATCATAAAATATACATTTCCGTTCTATTATATTCGAACTTTATTATCAACACTGTGAAAAATGTTAATGCAATCGACATTTTCACAAATTTAACCATTTCATTCGTCAATTAATTCGTGGCGTGGTACAATTTCAGGGGGAATATACTTCAATGAAGATAAAACAATGAGGTAATTAGCAAGCCTGAAGTTCGGTCGACAGGATGCCCAAGATCAGAAGTTTTTACTAGTAAAATATTTGATTGTGGGCAGCTGCATCTCAGATGCATCAATAAACTTCTTTTTCCACGTCACTCGAAATCTCTCAAGGATAAGAAAATTTTGCTGGTCCCAGATAGAAATTATTGTCATGTTGTCATAAAATTCGTTTCGAAGCCTCGCCCGACTTCGTATTTATTGCACAAAGCCGCTACTCGCACGAGAAAATAAGCAACTTAAGCGCATTACGAACAAACTTTTATCATAAACCTCTTGTACTCCGACTGTTACTACCGATCGTTTTCCACCAAAATTTATGATCTCGAAGCGATTGTCGCAAAGATAACTGCGGATTATTATTAAGCGTTAATGCGTCATGATAAAAAACAGTTTCATGAAAATTTCAGTTCACAACGACGAATCGTTCGAGACAACAAAGATTAAGGAACAGAAGCTCGTGATAGAACAGACGATTACTGTACCGAAATTACAATGCAAAAACCGCAGTTGCGCATATTACCAGAGACGAGACAGAATTTAATAATTCAATAAAAGTAGCTTAATAATCTCGGCGAACGCTACTACGAACAAATCGAGGATATTATTGCGAATCTGCCCCCCCGAGAACGAGTACAAGCTTTCCAAAAAAATAAGGAAATCGTTGGTTCAAAGACACCGGAGCTCTTTGTAGATCTCAAATAAATTAGCTAGATCGTTTAAGATGTTAAAGATTTTATAATAACGGTAGGGAACAACAGCTCGTGGAGTTAAGGCGAAAACAAACGAATGTATGATACTTCGCGAAGGTAACGCACCGAATCCATGAGATAGCTTTCGAGCCTGAGCGCATAACATTGCTAACAATTTCGTGACGTAATCGCGACACAGGAGAGTTCGTATCGGAATCGCTAGAGATTCAGCGAATGATCGACAAAATACCAAGGGCCATGCGATGAGATACGGAAAACAAGACAAATCTTTCATAAATGCGGTCATCATGCCGCCGAGTTTTCGTCACAAACAAAGACACATGACCGCCTATTTCGTAGACGAAGGATCAAAGACGTAAGATCAAACTTTACGCAAAAAATACACGTACATCATCTGTAAGGTTGCTGCTGCGAATAGTCAGTATTGCGTTAGTTCTAACTTTCTAATTGGCTTTTGTTACTTGCTTTTAATTTTGGTGGATAAATAGCTTGTAAAATGTCAGCAAACTTCAAAGAAAATCGTAAAATTACAGAGCGAATATCTCGTCTACGTAGGAAATGATTTCGAGGAAATGAGTAAAGATAAAGAGAATAAGCTTTTAAATGAAAGAATTAGTGCTGGTATGAAAACATTACGTACGGCTTCGGAATAAATATCGAGATCGTTATGAATATTTTATACAGTTTTTAATTAAAAGCGTGAGCTTCTTATTTGTAGAAACAACTACGAACAGGTGAGAGTAAATGAACATTTGCAATTCGGATAAAAACGTTCACACTGGTTTTGGAATAAATCGCAGAGTTGTATGTGTAATGGACCTGAGAGGTCTCGATGGAGAGAGGGATTTTTATTTTGCAGATTGATGGACGTTTGCGATGGTATCGCTTTTATTTTCTTTTGTTGATTATATATATATATATATATATATATATATATATATATATATATATATATATATAGATGTATGTATGTATGTTAATAAAAGACTATTGAAGAAAAGTAAAAGTTTAATATTCGGTATGAGCGGCTTCTAAGCAATTTTAAAGTGTAGGCAACGCTTTCTGGATTTGAAACGCATCCTCAGTCCGCTTTATGCTGTGCAACTATTATTGACCATTATAGTGAAAAAATAGTTAATCTTCAAGTAAAAGAAAGGCGTTGAGAGCTTGCCTTTTATGGGGTAGTAAAAAACATGTTCTTTTTTCCCTGTACTTAATTAATTTATATAAAGCAATATTTGTTAACAAATCTAAAAATATAAATTCTAACGTAAATCTAAATTCTAATGTATTACTGCCACGAAGTCTGATTTATTTTTAAAAAATTTCTAATTATACATGATTATATAGTCAAATACAATAATCACGTATAAGAAGTAATTATTTCACGTGAAGAGTATTTCATTTAATACTTTATCAAAAATATGAATTACTATTAAATATATTGTTATGGTAACAATATAATTATTAATATGAAAATTATTTCTCTTTTTTGTTTCAAAAAATCATATTTATAAAATTGTGATTCGTACATTTTTACTGCAAAATAAATTAGACGACTAATTTTATTTTCAATATTTCTGAGCAGATTAAAAAAAATAATAACAATTCACGAATATATTTGAGGCAAGAAGATTTTAAGGATACTTAATTTTAATATTTATTTTACGTATTTACTTAATTAATAAATTAATTTTTATATATTATGCATAATTATTATTTACTTTTTAGATCTTACACAACTGTATAATAATAATAAAAAAAAAAAAAACAATGACAACATCAATGACGACAACAACGGCAACGACAACGGCAACGACAACGGCAACGACAACGACACTAATTCAACTAAAACCTTATTAGAATTGTGAATTTTTTGGCAAATTGTATATTACTGATATTCTCTTCTATCGATTTTTCATCTATATTCTAATTACGCTTTGTCGATTTATCAATGATGATATTTTAAATCAAAGTATGGCCGTATTTATACTACTTCATACGAACTATCCTTATCATCTGTTTTGAAATCCGTACGAAGGCAAAAACTAACTAGTGTCAAGATCGTACAACGAAAACTTCGAATTTAATTTTAAAATAGTCTTATTCTGGAAACTTATTGGAGCTTAAGAGAAGGATCGAACTCTGGAGTTGGACGAAATATGCATGTATCATATACAGTGGAAAACTTAAATTTTTTAACTAGTTTTGCTACGGTTAATTTCTTATTCTTTAGGTTAAACAAGTACTTTCGGTTTACGTGCGTTTCAAAAATAAAATTGTAAATATATAGGAAGCTTACTCAATTATTAAGACACGTAGATCATATGTATCATTGTATTACATTCCATCGATACTATAATGAACGTTTTAAAATTCTGCTATCTTTAAGAGAAGCAAGGCTTATGGACAAGGAGATAAAGTTGAATATTTAAATAACGTGACGATGTAGCATTTAAGTTGTGCTCTAAAACATTTGAAAGTAGCGAGAGAAATAAATGAAGAATTCGTACAGAACTTCCATTTATCATCGCACACGTGAAAATAATATTTGAAAATAATACTAAAAAATTGTGTCTCATAAAAAAAGTACCATCTTCACTGAATAATAGTAAAATACGTTTTATGTGGTGTATAACTCAATTTATTTTACTTCTCATAAATATTCTTTGACTCTATCTTTAATATTAAATTAAAAAAAATCAGTAAGACTTGATCTATTTCAAATGTTTTATAATTGATTCAACTGTATATCTAAGAAGTTCTAGTGATCGAAGAAAATATTAGCTCTGAAATAAACTTGAATGTAACTTACATTATTGCAATTGAATTGTAATTAATATTATATTAGTATACATTTAAATAATAATAGCAATTTCTTCCAATTATATAATACAATATAATATAGCCGTGAAGTAAAAAAAATTATGTTCAAATAAAAGCCATATGCAATAAACACATCTATGTATGCTACATATGCTCGTGTATTAATAATTAAAAATTATTAAGAGGTCAATATTTGGTAAAACAAGGCAAATTAATTGACAATATTAAAATTTAAATAATTAAATAATATAATTCAATTTTGCAACTTTAGATATTTTATGTTAGAAATTCCAATTAAGAGTTTCAATGCCAATATTTAGTTTAAAAATTACCTTAATTATGCACGAATAGGTTTTCTTATTTTATTTAACATTGAAGAATTCAATAATGAAGAGTGAATCGCTTAAAAAGAGATAAGTATTCACAAAATACCTATCTCAATATATATCAATATATAAGTACGAAGAAATATTAGACGTGTAAGTGTTGGTATAATTTTGGGAATAGTAAGAACGCAGCGCCAAGTAATTTCAGAAGTTTATTGAAATACCCAATTCATTCCATGGACAAGACATACGGAGAATATATAAGAGAATACACCAGAAGAGAAAGACAGAGAAAAACAGAAAGAAAAGGCAGGGAAAATGGCCCTTGGTGAAGCAATAAAATGTAGATAAAAACAGTTTTTATGCAAACTGCAAAAATCAATAAATAAAAATTAAAAAAATATTTCGAACAATTATAATATACAGAACCCAAAGGAATGCTAAATGTTTAAAAAAAAAAAAAAACAAAAAAAAAAAAAAAAAATGCCATAAACACGGTCATCTGACTCGATCATAATGTACTTTTTTCATTTTCTAATTTCTAATTTCATTTTACATCGTGTTGCTTCTTTCAATAGAGAAAATGGTTTCCGTTTTTAGAGATAACGATCAAGTGTAATTTGAAAGGAAAACTACATGTTAGATGCAAGGTATACTTTCTGTACTTTCTGTCTTTAGCTGAGAGTATCATTAGATGGGTGATCACTAATCAAAAACAACCTCTGTCGCATTAAGCAGTTGTTGGCATGCCAGAGTGTAACAAAAATTTTTACATAAACGGATATGTACTTTTTCCTAGAAAAAGGAAAATTTTTCAGATAGAAAATTGTAACCAATAGCATAATATTGTTAATTTTAATTTTTTCTTTTGAATGTGCTCAATTTTGGAGATACTTTACTTCATTATTACGTTTAATGAATAAGATTAATTAAAAGCCTTCAAGAATAACTTCAAAATTATGTACATTCTAATTATAGATAATGACAACTAAATTGTATTTAACTAAAATGGAGAAAGTTTAATTGAAATTAATTTTTGTAATGAAAACGATAGAAATAAGTAGATTGCAAATAAAGCAATAACATGACGTTACCATTGCTCTAATGATAAAATACACGATTACGGGTATTCATCGGATTTCATTTATTTTCGTAAAAATTAAGATTATGAAAAAGCTCTTGTAAGCACAAAATTTTATATTAAATAATAAACGAAGATCTAATATTACTTTTTAGGTTACACGATCATTCGTTTTAGAATTATTAAGATGGAATAACTTTTTTGGTATTATTTCAAAGAATATAATGCGTCGCGTGTTTAACGCGAAAGATGCTGAACAAGCGAAGACGTGTTTTTATCCGTAATAGTCAATAATCTTTATCTTTTTATAATGAATGCTATCGTTGGTAACTACTATTTTGTTTGAATAAAATGAAAACGAAAATGATTAGATACTCGATTTTTTCACCATCGAGTGGATTAAAGTAAATAATGTTGCTGTAATATCTCGGTACTCTTTATAATTGGATTGACCCATCGACGTTTCCATAAAAAAATCACGTTATTTTTTAAAAATATTTGCAGATGTATTTTTTCTTAATTGGAGCTTTATACCCATGCAAAGTGCATAAAAATAAAATAAAATTATAATCTTATACTTTCTATAACGCACATCTTTTAATTCTGCGATTGATCATTAATCTTATCTTAATATGAAAAATGGCGAATATAAATTCCCGGAGATTTTAAAATATATTCGCAAGTATAGAAAATTATGTGAAAAATATTCAACGTTTGACCGAAAAGGGTCGTGATTTAATTTCAAGCCTTCATAATTTTAAACCATATCCGATATTAGTATTAATTTAGTAATTGATAAAAAGTGGTTTATTATTTGTTCCTAAACTAATAGAAATTAAGCTTAATTGAATATTAATATTAGCACGGGTGTGTATTATAAATGTATGTGTTGTCAATGAGTAGTGCGAAACAAACGATTGCTACTGAACCGAGACTGTAGAATTATTGTTTATAATACGTTCAATTATACAAAGATAATCCTACTACAATTATCACTGCTTTAAGAATTCTTTATCAAACGTTCTTACCCCTAAAAACACTATGCTTATTATTTAGCTACTTTACGCGAGGTTGGTAAATCAATAATCTGTACATCGTTAGAAGTGTGATTCGAATAGCGGTGGTCGTTCCTTGTGTGAATCCGAGCAAGGAAAAGAGGAAGAGAAGAAAGAAAAAATGCAAAGGTGACGATGTGAATCGAGTAGAAGACTACTTATGTAACAGGAATTACGGACGAATTAATGCGTAGAGAGTGATAAGAGTGATAACTTGCTCACCACTTTTAAGTTGTCCCACGACGTCTGCGAGACTGCCCTTCTTCACTTTTTCGATGATAGCGCCCATCGAACCGTCCTCTAAAAGTTTGCCTCCGACAACCTTCAGGCCAAGTATGTTACAATTGCTTGTACCAGAACCTTGCGAGGACTTGCGTAGAATCATGTGTCCAATCAATTTCTGTCCGTCACTGCTCACCTGCCACGGTGACGGATGCTAACGAGAGCAGACCGCCACAAGAAGTCCCACATTGATACTAATTTATGTTTATGACGATTATAAAACTCGCTACTGCTAGCGTTAAGACATTTTGAGTAATTTTTCTATCTAACTTATTCATTAAACATATTTTTACGTTTTCTTCTTCTTTTCTTTTAGTTTAGTGCAATTTAAATGTTTTATCAACACTCAACGCCAGTATTAAAGTTGTATATAAATTCCCGATATTCCCGATTACTCCGTTTTACCAACTGTACCTTTGATTGTTATTTTTTTTTTTTTTTTTTTTTTTTTTTTTTTTTACCAGCGTATAAAGTTCAAATCGCAAGTGCTTTAATCTGAGTTTAATTATTTTTCCCTTATTCAAAGAACGTTAATAACGTTGAATAATTGATTTTAAACTATTTGTAGCAACGTACGGTACAGAGTCAAGACTTATCTCACCACTTGAATGAATAATTTATTATAAACAACGATCGTAGTGTTTTCGGTAAAGCAGTGCTTGATACAGTGCACTCGGCATAATACTGACATTAGGTTAACGTGTGATTCAAATTTATCCCTAACTGATTGAAACTAGAAAAATTTAAAGACAATAATTAAATATAAATTATGAAGATAATTTTTTTTTTTATTAACTATTTTACACTCATTATTTAATCGTAAATAAATTGATAATGCATTTTTGAAGGTATAAAAATATTAATTTTTTTAATACATTTAATAATGCGGACAGTATTATAAAAATGATTGCTATTCTAAGTTGCATTTTAATAAAACACTTTTCTTTTATATATGTAAATATTAACTTTTATAACATACGAATAGAAAAAGTATATCAGAATGTCAAACTCTAGCATTAGTGAAAGCTACACGTATACATACATGTGTGTGCGCGTGTGTGCGTGGGGTGGATGGGGTGCGCGCGTATAGATGTACAAGCAAAATAAAAATCCACAAACATAAATTAAAAGTCTAGCATTGTAATTAAGAAATATAGCAGGTGAGAAATATTGAGGAATGGAAAAAATGTATTCTCGCACGTAAAGGAAATCATGCTGCGCATGCGCCTAACACTAAATACTCGACTGATAACTCAACTTCAATATTATTTCATTTTTACTTTAGATCGAAGATAGACAGGTAGAGTACATACACACGTATTATGTATAAGGTACACACTTATAATTATATATATATATATATATATAGTACACATATGTACTCATAAATCGATATGATTGCTGGAGTTCGAGCTCATACCAGATTATAATATATGAGTCGGTGTACAATTGAGAACGTCTCATTATGAAAATGGCGTGAATGACAAGCATTGATAAAGTAAACACACGTTAAATCAATTTTTAATCAAGGATTAAACAACTAACTATTTATGAGAATATTTTTATATGAAAAAGGGGATAATTAGATTACGTTATCGAGATACGTTATCATTCACTTTACGGCTGCTTACTTTAGGTTTGCATTGGTACTGTAAAGTATTGAATTTTAAAATTTTCATTTTGGTTTTTCAGTTTGGTGCAAAGAATATCATCGATTAGTTTATAATAAATAAGCCTAAATATGATAATTTGATAACATTTGAATGTTTCGTTTTGAATATTGAAACTCTCCAACAGACGGTACAACGTAATATCTTTTATTATCTAAGTAGAAATATTGAATGACTTCTTTCTAATTTCGTGTTCACTTGGAGTGATTAAAAGAGCGACTTTGCCGCACAAGTAGTTTTACACCATTCGTTTGCTTGACTAAGTAGAAAAATCCTTACATTTCTTGAGAAGCACATTTGCCCAGTTATTGCTGGTTGTTGAAGATGGCCAACGTTTACACTGTTTAAAGCAATAATATTTTAATAACTAAGCTACCAAAAGTCCGAAGTGCATTTTCGTACATTATTTTGAATTTTTCCGTTTTTAATTTACACGAGATTTAATTAACTGAGAATATCATACAGCTGCAGTACATCCGTAATCTGCAATTATTACATTATTTTTCAGAGTGATTAATCCAATACTTGACCAAAGTATTATTATTAGGTTCTAATGCCGTGGGGTAACGCGACATTAACAAGCAACAGTGCAGTCCTGAAAATGCAGAGCAACAAGAACAACGGATACTTGTATTATATTCCACTAGAAATACATTTATTAACTATTGCTTTATTTCAATTAATAATGCACAAATGTAAACATGTGCACATCCCTTTCTATACGCCTTTTTCATATGAAACTGTAAACTCTAACGTTACAGAAGTGGTATAGTGCTAACGAAATAATCGTAATTTATATATCACCGCTACGAAACTAAGCCATCTACGAAAGAGATACTCCATACGAGTAATTACGAAAGGCATCGATAATTTTAATGAGATAAGAAAGCATTAGATTTAACTGAAATAATTTAATTAAAGCGAGCATTCTTTCACCCCAAGATATTCACGGCCTGAATTGCAAAACACTGCATCCTTTAATACCTTTGAAATCATAATGGCAGAAGTAATGAACAAAAAAATGTCGCCGTGGACGACAGGCGATGAAAACATATCAAAATGAATAGTTTTATTAAAAGAGAGAAAATTGTAAAGTGACCGCAACACGATTCTTCATGATTGATAAAAGATTGATGAAAGAAGCGACGACGCGAGACGATCGTACCTTGGGCAGATCGCCCTTGTTGCTGTCTTCACTGCTTGTAAAAGTACTCGAGGTGTCAATGCCAGAGTCTTTGGTCGTACTGTCTTGACTACCTTGCCCATCAGCTTCCCATAACCAATTCTCCTGAGACACAGTATTCGTTCCACCATGAAATCGCACCGTCTTTTTCCCCCTTTGCTCCGTGCACCTTGTTTGCATTTCATTCAATTTTCTTTTCATTATCAATTCATTTATATTTTTCCATTATCTTAATGCCATTTAATAATGCTCATTTTTATTTTCTAAAATTGATTCTCAAGCGAATTGGGTTGCAGTCGCTACTTCAAGATCTAAGAATTCAGATATATTTTTCACTTTTACTTTAGAATTTTAGAATTTACTTCATCTCTGCTGAATTACTACAAAATATTAATTTATTGGCGGTAAAAGTAATCGTGTTTTTAATCTGAGCTTTCAGTTTCATAGCTCCTGCAGAATATGTAATTAACAAACGTATAATTTGATTTGTCATTTTTTAATTTAAAGCAAAAGTTTAATCGTTGGGCTAGTTTTCCTTTCGACTGACAGACACGAGTAATCCAAAAGTAATCATTTTAATGGCCATTAAATTAAATTTAAATAATTATTGAACAACCTTTCAATTAACTCTCAAGATTTGTCTAATAAGAAATTCATGTTCAGAAATTCAACGGCAAGAATTAGTAATATTAATCACGCTTTGTAATATACTTGAGTGTAATATTATAGTTGGCTTATCCATGATTAATATCTCCAATACAAGGTATTTCGGTGGCAAAATTTCTGAATAATTATTCAATAATTATTTATTGTTTGGTGAGAGAAAAGAATAAAATAATTTTCTGATCAGCCAGAGATTTATGACGAGTAAACTTGGAACTAATATTATTATTTGTAATACATTATCGACTGTTTAGTAACATTTTTCAATGATAATCATACGTCGATATATCAGCTTCATAATATTAATGTTCTAGTAGTTGGTGCAACAATTCTTTTGCAAAAATATTTAAAACAAATAACTCAATGGCCTTGTACATAATATATACGTATTCCCTTCAAAATGTCATAATATTAAGTTCATGGGTATATAGTTCGATATGGAGATACATTTGTAAAACTTCATGTAAATAAAATAATATTTCATACGTAATTCTTTTAATGGTAAAAACTCAAGAACCAATTTTATGTATTTAAAATTCTTTGTCGTTAATTGCCTCTTGCGCTTTGTTATGTAATTCATATTTAATACCTTTGAGATTTGGAGCGCTGAAAATGAAAATAAACTAAAATTTAAAAAATATAAATAGAATGGAAAACTTATTTAAGTTACAAACGTCGATAATATGTATTTAAAAACAAACGAAACGATTATGCAGTTGCCGTATAGCGATATAAACGTAGAAATTGTAGCATAGAGTTTAGAATTTAGAATATTAATACGATACTGGCGCACTACATTGGCAATTATTAATTAGACACGCAATTTTCATAACGTAACTACTTTGAAATAAACAGGATCAAAATTTAATTCAATATTTAAAATAACCTTGCAGTATTTTAGCAAAAATCCGAACAAATGTTTTTTTCCTTTTTATATTCATCAGTTTTTCATAAGAGGTATACACACGTGCAAATTTTGCACGTGTAATGCAAAATGAAAAAGCTTTTTTCTTTTTACTCGATCTCGCGAAGCAGAGCCCATATCTTTTCTAAATTACGATAATTCATATATTATCAATAATCCGCCTAATACAAAAAAATATAAATTACATTATATTTATGAATATTTATCGATGAAGTTTTTAGTTTTACTTGCGAAGAAGTTATAATTAAATCTACGGTTTCTCGTTTATTTTATAAAATAACACCTACAAAACTGATGGACATAATGATTTCTTCTAAGAATTGTATTCCAATAGAGTCAACTTGCTAAATTACGAATTATGTTCGTAAATAAATTTAATTATTTTTGCCGCTCTATAATACTGCTTATAAAAAAACATACGATTTTTATGCCGATACATTACTTTGATTATAAACAATAATGAAAACTAATACAATTACCAATCGACTTTCTTGCACATGCAAAATCGCAAATGTTCTTCGTATTAATTATGTAGTTAAAAGCCTGGTCGTAATTATGGATTCTTTAAAATATTTATAATTTTTGCTAATGCTTACAATACCACACAGTAACCTGTTGTAACATAAAATAATATGTATCATATGACACCGCCAGTTACGTTTTAATGTTTACTTTCAACATTGAATTTAACAATTCAATTAAGCATTAAAAAAAAAAAAAAAAAAAAGAACAATTAATGACAAGCTAAGAAAAAATAGATAATACTTGATAAAATAATCGTTAAAGTAGATTCTACAGGATACTTCTGAGAAGGTATGAAATATGCTTTGTTTTATTGAACAAAACTAAACACGTCCGTAAATATAATTTAGATTGGGCAATAAAGAACAAAAGCAGAATTAAATAAAAAGAACAAATTCGACTGATCTAAAAATTGGTTCTTATCGTTGCTTTTAAATCTGAACGCACCTCCTAACATCCGCTCGCCTCTGATCGTCGTTGCGTCCGCAGTTCTTCCTCGCGAGAATGATCTCTTCTTTGCGCGGCGCGTGACTTTGGCCATTATACTCGATGGACATGGTTGGTTCACTTGTATCATGACCATTGCGTGAACTCTGTTGATAGTACCTCTTCCCTATAGTAGATCCAAACTTTGTGTCTTTTTGTGTTTCAATATCTCCGGGCTTGCAATTTTCCCATCTCTCTCTCTCTCTCTCTCTCTCGATCAACGTTCACACAATAACATTCATTTTTTCATTCTTTTCCTTACTTAGCAACATGCGAATTTATATATTTTCAATAAATTATAATATACAGTCCAAAGACTCTTCTCATTCTTTTTTTTAAACTATTTCGAGCTCAACAATTTTCACTATTTAAATGTCGATGTTGTTCCTAATAAAATATGCCCTCGTTGTATCCTAGAAACTTATATCTGACAATTAGTTCTTTCTTTAAGAATATTTTTAAACGGACAATGTACAATGATACATCGAGTCATTTAATTTATAAGTTGATGTACGCTACATTTATCAAATGAATAATAAATGTAAGGCTTAATTTCAATTTATGCTGTAATTCGAAATTTCATATTTAAAACTAGTATTAACGAAGGCAGCTGATATCCTCATATACACCTGTATAATGAAAGGCAGTTACTTTTGACGTTAAGCGAATTTCAATTTCATTAATTGGATAACTTTATACGATCAATTTTCATTTATTTTAATAACTTATTTTTCATACAGTCTGAATAACATGTATGTACACACACACACACACGCGCACACACACACACACACACACACACACACACACCTACCTACCTACCTGTTCCTTGACTTTTTTTCGAATTAAAAAATTCTATAGTCCGTGGTTAACCCCAATATATATTGTTACAGCATTAAATTCTCAAAACAAACGTGTTTTCTACGAGCACTAATACTTATGTCATTGAGTACATATTAGTAAGAAATGTTAGAACAAAAAGCATAGTCCAATCTTAGATTTTACGGATTTCGTAAACTAAAGGGTAATTATTCAAACGTAAGCACATAAAAATATATGTACCTGCTATTTATCGTTATTTTCATATTTTAGAATTTTATTAAATTAGATAAGGAAGGATACATCTAGGTTTATAATTTGAATTGTACTTTCACAAATACATCTGTAGTGTCAATTATTGAGAATTCCACTTATTTTACTCAAATATCGCGTGACTGAATTTGATTTCTAATGCTTGGATGTTAAAATTGAAGTTTTTCACTTTTTATTATTAGATTTATTCCTTATGTAGGCAGATACGTAGTTATGATAATAAATTTATAAACGATTGTAACGTATAAGGGACCGTGTACAAAATTCCAATGATGCGTTCTTATACATAAATTATGAATCCTTTTAACATCAAACTAGCTGGTAATGGTGAGACCATCGTTAAAATAATTTTTTTTCTTTTAAATGCAGTCATAAGTACAGCTGAAGAACATAAAGAGCATAATTAATATTTTTAACTGCAGTACCACAAAGTACAGACGTTTAATCAACAATTGAAGGTTTATAAAATATAAATTAATATCAGACAAGTCCTTAATCTACCTTAACTTTCAATTTCGCAAAGAACAGTTGAATGCCATTGAATTAATAGATAAAACAATAGACAAAACGAAGAATCAAATAACGAATTAATTCAGTAACGAACGATAACGAATGTGCGTAATAATGCCAAGTTCAATGCTGCAAAAAAGTACATAAAAAAGCGCTCACGGCAAGTCGACAGTGGTTTCACCGCAATCGTCAGAGAAGTAAAACTCTTCCCGTGTCCGGTGCGTGATTTCGTCGCGCTCGTGACTTCTTGCACCACATTCGTTATTATAATTCAATACCTGGGGCGCATTTATGTCGCAGTTTCCAGTTACCGAACCTGTGCTTTCGATGCAATGTCTCGATTCTCGATCTACGTTATCTACGTTGTCTCCGTATTTTGACGATACCGAGCGCGTAACACTGAATATTTATTGCTCAAACGATATTATTAAAACTGGGATGAAAGGTTTTATTTAGAAAAGTTGCGTTTAACTGAATTATAATGAAACTTGTTTGTCAGGTAGTTCAGTTTTTAAAGTTTTTAAGGCCAGTGCCATTTAGGTATGACAGAAACAGGAAAATGAACAGCAGCGGCATTGAAGAGAACATCGCCGACACAATCGAGACGACGATTAGCGTTCGAAGGTACAATCGTTACATATTCGAAACAGCTTATTTGAATAATAAAGCAAGGGTTACACATAAAGGCGTGTACTCATTAGAGCGCGTATATTCTATTTTAGTTTATAATTATGTATGCACAAAAATCAAGTATTCGCAATTGTAGTCTTCTACGTTAAAAGAAAAACTCCATTAGTTTACCATTTAATTAATAGATACGTGCTTTTTCTCATTTTAGCGGACCAATACTGTCCGCTGCACTTACTTTTCCTTAATTTCAACGATCGTTTGAAGCTAATGAACCTGCTCCGCTATTCTTCAAAATTATTATTCGATACAACATTAGTATTTCATTGTTATTAGATGTTATTATGTAATATAACATCTTTAAAAAATATAATATTATAATTTATATCGATAAGCAAAACGTGAATAATTTTGTCGCTTCTTTTAAGTAATGTTTATTTAATGATCTGATCGCTTCTTTTATTAATACTATTAGTATATTAAAATAAAATTAAAGACGCGCGAGCATTCTGTAATTGTTATTAATTGAAAAATATACGCTGCTCAAGCAACATTAGCCATCGTGCATAAAGTAATGAAAAGTCATGTATAAATATACCATTGGGTTTCAACTATGTATAATACATCGGCACAGTTGCAATTTTTCGTAACAGTTTCTAACGAAATAGTTGGAGTAAATGAAACTACTAAAATATATATAAATGTTAATTAAATCACAAGCTTAATATCATCCGTCAATGTGGTCGCACATATTATACAGATACTCGAGTAAATATAAATAAATAAAAGACTCAAGTGAAAAAAGAAATTATCGTTGGTATTAAGAAGTGTGTGTTCACATACATACCAGGCAAAGAAAAATAATAAATATTTAGAAAAACATTTCAACAAGATGTTAATCGTACTTCAATTTTTTCACAATTTTCTACTACTTTTACAGTGTGTATAATAAATTAACTTTTTAAGAATATTTTTTTATAACGGTTATAATAGAGGTACATCGCATACGTCACTTAATACAAGTGTCAATCTTCACATTATTCTCATAATATGGGAACAAATTGATTAAAAAACGTATAGACATTTATAGATTGATGGGAAGATTGTCTGCTGTAAAAACGTATGATTGTGGATTTGACTCGTAGACGCGTAATACTGCATTTTAATTATGTTCGAGTATCTTTTTAGAATATATTGTATTTAGAATTACATTTATATAATACATAAATACCAACGTATTAACAGACTATGCCATCGTTCCCGAGATCGAGCTCATCCTACAAGTGAGGTGTGAGAGAGAGAGAGAGAGAGAGAGAGAGAGAGAACAAGACTGCAAAGTAGGAGGAAGACTCATGACTTTCCCTGGGACCTACACACATTAGAAGATATTTAGATTTCAGCTGTGAATATGTGTGCTTGCGATTGCTTCTTCTAGTCCTATCTACCTATGCGATATTTATTCTGCTTTTTTTGCTTTCCACCGCGGTTCAAGCGCTGCTATTTGATTTATTATTGGAAGGACTGGTAGGGGTTCAGCTGCACCGTTGAGACAGCGTTGCAACAGGTATGACGAGCTCAAGCCCAGAACAAGAGATGTATGTGTTTGTGTGCATAATGACACCGACATGGTTCTCCAAGCACAGAATCGCCTTGTTTCGCGATCGGACGCCAAGTTCAAATATAAATGCTCATTCGTCTACCCTGTCTCTCTCTCTCTCTCTCTCTCTCTCTCTCTCTCTCTCTCTCTCTCTCGCTCACTCTCGCTCACTCTCGTTTACTCTCTCCTCGCTGGTTTGACATAAACTTTTCTTTGCGTATCTTAAATTTTCTCTGCGAAACTCGGCTTCGGTCAAGATATTAATAGGGAAAAAAAACTTTTCTAATTTATAAATTAATATACGCGCCTAATTTATAAATTAATAAACGTCTGATTATTTTTATATATCCATAGTAAATGTCAATTATTTATTTTGCAGAAAAATGAGCAAACTTATGTGCTTTGCACGTTGAAATGAAATCATGAAGGATTTCTCTGAAAATTAATACAAACCTGAATGTTAAAAGATAAGATCATAAAATTAAACTTATTTTAAGCGTTAAGACTCCGAATATAGAAGATATTAAATTATGATATAATTGAGAATAAATTTTAGTTATAATAGTATTTAGAACGTAACACAGATATTTATAGACAGATAATACAATAGAGACAAATATAAAGATAATGTTCAATGATGTTGTTTCCAAATAATCAATACCTCTTTAAAAACTCTTTTATGCGTGTAGTACATGCAAATGTATGTAAAATCTTAAAAACTACGAAATTCATGGGAAAATTGGTAAGCGCATAATTCAAGTGTATTTTTTCCCACTTTTTCCTGTCGTAGTCGTACATAACAATATTCTTACATAAATAATGAAGATCAAAATATTTGTCATTACAAATTCTTCTTTCATATTATATATTTGGTAATTATGGTAACAATACTGTAATCTGGTGATTAAACAACTGGAAAGAGTTGGAAAATCATCATCAATTGACAAATTGACATGTACGGAAATATGTCTACGTATAGATGAAAAGAAAAAACTTTCATGCACACAAACATGTGACAATTAACACACATGCGCGCGCGTGTATTCACATGTAATATATATATAGTTTTTCACAATAAGACCATATCTCCCTGCATTTGATTATACATAAGATAAATAGCTAAAAAATTAAGTTACTTCGTAAAATGATGTTTAATTGCAATTATACAAAATATATTTACGCGTGCGTGTATAGGTATATATGCATGCTTATAAAGTCGAGAAATTACAGCAAGAATAACTTAATTTTAAAGCACTTATTGAAATGAGCAACGAACTAATTTTTACGTTTAAGCGTTATCAATAAATAAGAAACAAAACGGTAAGAAAGAAGAGTAATAAGTGTCAAACTTGTTATTTAATTTAAATATGCAGAGGATGTATTTGAATAATTTTTGCAAAAGACTTTGCAAATAAGGAAATGACAGAGACATTTTATGAGGATGAATACCGCGAAAAACATCTTGATCCTCTCGTTGGACATGGCGCGACGAGTCATTTTTTCTCCTGTGTTCCTTGATTTCTCCGCTAAAAGCCAATTATAATAAACTGCAGTTTTCAACTTCATTTTATCGAAAACTTTAATCAAGAATCGTATTATACGAATCGACGTTAGCGCTAGTATTTAAATCGCAATTTTCAAAATGTTACATGATTTTTACGCACAAAGGAAATATGAGTTATTGTCTACGGCTATCATTTAAAAATTATTTTAATTTTGTAAATATGATAAAATTCAATCAACAAAACCAGAATTTATATCAGTATAATATAAAGTGCAAATTAACATTTAGCAATTGTAAATCTTATTGAGATTCTTTATCTATGCAGGAGAAACAAATATTTTAAGTAAGTAAATAAAATTTAAAATGAATGTTATTGATTAATTCACCATTCGTGCTGTAAATTACATTCACTGAAATTGAAACAATTTCAATAATGTATAAACAATTTATTTCAAGGAATATTTATTAGAAAATAATTTTTAACTCAAATAATACATATTTTATGTCTTTTAATGTATTTCTCATATAGTTGAAATATAAATTAATACGCCATATGTTTTATTTTTTGTGTTCTGCTACGCTCTATTTCAAAAATTGTCGAATCACAATTAAAAGTATATTTTTTATTAAAAAGAGGTTCATTTTTCAAAATTACGAGTAAAAGAAAAGCCAAATTTTTATGTAATACTCAATTAAAGCGTAATCTGGAATTAGATAGAAAATTTTATGTAAAAATTCTGTGCGTTTTTACATAAAAAGTATTATAAATTTATTAATTATAATTAAATGTTTATTACATTACAAAAAATACTGTCTTTCTTAAGCAATAAATGATCCAAACGAAGATTTAACGAACCTTCAGGCGATTAAACAATTTTGCTTAGGATAAATATAACTTTGCCGTATGTATAGAATATTTAAAAATTTTAATTGATTCTAAGTAAGTAAAAATGCCAAAAATGATTATAGAATCTACTGAAATATTTCGTACACGTATATGTACGAACATATGTAACAATTATACTTTTATACATACAAAAGTGTATAAAGAAAGTTATAATAATTAAACGCACTAAATTTGTACACATAAGTGCTACTCTAGAAATCAAAATGGTTTTCAAGCCCAAACACCATTTGCTATGAAACCTTATTAACTTACGTATTTAACAAAACAAAAAACTATATGTTCCTTCACAATTCCACAAATAGTTATTGAAATTAAAATTAATTTTCTATAATAAAGTGTTTTACATATAAGAAAACTGAACAAATCTATATGTTAAAGAATTAAATTCATGTTAATCAATAGATGTAGGAAGGCTACAATTATTAATAATATAAAATGTTCTTTTAGAAATATATAAACTACTAGTATAATATAGAATATACCCAATTAGATGAAAGAATTCTGTAATCTTAATATGATAATTAGAAACTAAATTGCCAAATGTTGCCAAATATTATTTTATTAATAAACATCAGAATACCATGTACAAAAATTATTTAATTTAAATTTAAATCATTAGAATTATCCTGCTATATTATAACTTATATTTACATGTTATATAATAGTTTTTTTACTTTCATTTTTTCACTTCCTTAGAAAAGGATTTGATCATTTATAATTTCTTTCTTACTAAATTGTACATTTTTTAAAACTTATCCATGTAGGTTTGATTATTTGCCTTTTTCAATTTTATATTTATCTTGTAAGATAATTCATGTGCGTAAAGTTGCAAGCAAAATTTATTTCTCAAATACTTAATTTCAGAAGCATCTAAATGAAAACTAAATGAAAACCATTACAATTACAATTATATTTATAATTTATGTTATTACAATATTTAATACAAGATAATTATAATGCAAGAAAAACACTTTTGAATAAAAAAGATTAAATTAGGTTATATTCAAATTAACGAATATAAAATCAAATATCTAAGAGAGTATAACTTCCATAAATAACGCTTATCTGATAAAAATGTAAATAATTAAAATACAAGAGAGAAGAACCTACGTGTGAATAAAAGTATATTATTCGATTTAAATGAAAAATGTTTAGATTACTGAAGAAACGGCTATTCGAGTACAAATTATAATTTTTTAAGTAAAATAAAATATAATTAATTTTCTAGCAAATATTTGTCTAGTATTGTGAAAGCATGTTCCTTCCATATATCATTAAATTTAATTATTATAAAAAAGTCAAAGGAATTCTTTATATTAATCTTTGTATTAGAATATATAAGTCATCTACTGCAAATTATTAGTTAAATTTATAATTAATCTATGAGACACTAAGCTAGAAGGGCGATGCGAGGCTGAAGAGTCTACCGTCTTATTTATCGTGAAATCTTGGATATTTAAAATCCGCTTCGCAAGTTTTGTTTCAAATGATTTGGAAAAAGTTGCGTACTTATGTAGAGAAATGTACGATAAGGTCGATATACGCACGTACTTGTTTTACATCTTTCTTACTTATTATTGATGATTTATAAACTTTTATATAAGAAAACATCTGAGATTTATACATTTTTACCCATTTCAATATTTATAACAACATTGAATGCTACAGATAACATTTTACTGTAGTTTTGTAAGTTCCAAAGAAATATTAAATGAAAAAAAAGTTGTGTTACTTCAAACATTTTGAATGAAAAAAACAATATTAATTGCCATTGTGTATGACTTCATAACAAAAATAATGAGAATTTTTAATTGTTTCGTCAAGTACTAATTAAATCCTTAATACTTATCTTGTCTTCTACAAAGTGTTTAGGATTGGCGAGATCGTAAAAGATTCGAAACTTAGCGACACGCTTTAAGAAGGTGTACGAATCTGGCCCATCGAAGTGTCAATTCCACCGTCTGATCTGTTCTACCCAAACTGGAATATTTATCTCGAATTTTCAACGAAATATTGCAGAATGTAAAACAACAACGGAAAATATTACATTAAATATGAGAATGAAAAATTACAGTATTTGATCCAGAATTTAGTTCAGGACAAAATCAGGGAATATTTGCACATTGCAGGGAATTTAAGCAACTATTTAATTAAAGGCAAACGTTAAAACAATCATTTTTACATTATGTCTCTAAGCCTAGATGGGTGATATATTTTGTATTTTAAATTCTTCAATACTTTTTACGTAAAATCTATAGTTTTCTTAGATTTACCTATGAATACCTAGGATATCTTCGAGTGACCGTTCCTTCTATATGTTTGAAAATTTAAAAAATTAACTTCTTATTATATTACATTGGTGTTATTGTAAGTATTATTGATGAAATATATAGACGAAGGAAAAGGCATCAACAATTGCGTGTCCATTATCGAAGAAAAAGGCGATATTAATGTTATTACTTATTGAATTTTCAATGAAATTCGGAGATAAGCTAGAAATTAAAAAGCAGCTCTTTTATGTTTCTTAAAAATGATCGATTAAAGGCGATATAAATATTTTCCAGTATCACGAAGATATCAGGACTATTTGATAGTACATTTTCCATATGCCTACATTTACTTCAAGTTTAGCACAAAATTTCATAAACAATCCGATCTGATATTTTGCATTTTTAAAACATTGCAGATCGTATTGACATATGCCTTGGTTATTCATTTTCGAAAATATAAAAACTATGATCTGCAAAAAAGTCAAAATTGGATATGGGTATCACCGATGGTACTAAATTGTAAAAGAAAATCCTCCATCACTAGGATACAAAATGCGTGCAATTAAAAAATTCTCATTACCTTTTTATCGTACATTATATAAACGCAATATTTTAAAGCAAGCAAACTCTTGTATATTGAAATAGTTATTCCGAAAAATTGGCTTCATTCTTTTATAATAAAGATAACGAAATACATGGTGTATTCTTCGAATAACTTCATTTCTAATTTTTCTTCATTTTCTCATTCGATGAATCTTAATTATCTTTTAATTGAAAATTTAAATTTGAAACATTAAGAAAATGTAATCAAAAAATTTCTATTCATAAAAAGCACTATCTCCAATTATTCAATCATTCAAGCTGATTTATGCCCTTTTTGTCTAGCTAAAAAAAACATTAATTAATATAATACATGCACTGTTTTTTTTTTAATAAAAGAAATTTATATCCGATGAAATATTGTTGTGTAATAAAATGTTAATGTAACATAATTATTTAATGGATTAAAATAAAATATATTTTCAACTCAAACGTTCCTTTATTTACTTCAAATTATTATACGAATAAACGAGTAAAAATATTTAGATGTATAAAAATACGATTGATCCTTATTCTTTAGTAACTGTATGTATCTTACTTGGACTTACCTTAATCTTATCCCTTACTTCTAAATTCTGTCTGGACATACATAATTCTATTACGTATGTCCTAATATAAATATAATAATATTTGCCTACGAGTGGGAGCAACAACTTTAGATGATTGATACTGTTATTATCATTATTCAGTTTTTATCTTGTAATTGTTTTTCACATGTCTGTTTTTTAACAAATTTAAGAAAAGTTATTCTTTTTGAAAATCAATTTCATTTTATCAAATTACAATAGGTAGTAAATATATGAGACTTTATATTCTTGCAGATGTAATTGCTTATTAAATAATTGTCAAGCATCTTTATATTTTATAAAATTATCTAGAACAGTGTGTACTAGAGTTCATCGAGAATCATGTCGTATAAGAGTTAACGACGCCCATTCAATTCTACATGGATATTCTTTGGATCATTATTTTATTTTCTATTTTAATATGATATTTGTTTTGTTTTTCAATGATATGTAGTTCAAAAGAAAATTTTTATAATAATTATGTAAATAACTCTTACTTATGGAAACATTAATTTCAATTGTATTAAATAACAGGTCTCAATTATTAATTGTATTAAATTTAGGTTTTAATCTCAGTCTACACCTATGCATAACGTAACAAATATCTGTTATAAATACATCCATGCCCGCGCATACATACATTACTTGTATAGGCATGAACATGCATATATAATACTTCAACAAGATGTTTGTTCTTCTTTTCGTTTTTTCAATAAACAAAGAATAGTAAGCACATTACGAATCACTTAATATTTAATTTTAATTTCAATTTCAATTAATTTAGGTATTATTATATTAGCTTATTATATTAGGTAAAAGTGATAAGATTTTAGTTATTTCGAGGGCATAAAATTAGTTGATTTTAACATTGGGTTTAACAAATGCTGTTAATGTAAAAATATTGAAACCCTAATAATTTCTATACTTCATTTCTGCATATTTCATCTATAAACATTAATTATTTGCATAGAATAGATTAGGTACAGATAGAATAGATTCGATAATCTGCACGTAGAACCAATCGATGCGAACACTCAAAGGTGGAAAACACTCGAGGTCACAAACACTTTATGTCAATCTTATTGACAATATCTCATCATTATTATCTGATTAAAACGGAGATGATTGTATCGCGTATTTCATTGATTTGCCTAGATCTTTCTTTCGATAAATTTATCTTTGTGTCAAACCTCATTAGGCCTACAAGGAACGATGTATAGAATATCACCCTGCCATATCATGATTTAATCCGGTCCATTCATCGGCAGCAACCTAAACTCCTTCGAGATGATGTATTTGAAAATGTATTTTAAGTTGCAACATTGGTATCTTAACCTCGTACTACCATCACTCTATGATGTCATATAACTAATTGATGTTTACAATAACGCTATATTAAAATATTACATCTTCATGTTCATTTGTGGCAACAAATTAATATTCCATATACTATGATTTATACTAACATCTACATATTAATTTATATTGAGCGGCATAAATAATAGTTTTCAATTAAGTTATATAAGCACTTACGTATAACCTTACGTTAAAAATGAGTTTACAACAAAAACCTACTTGTTAAAACTTAATTTATAAACAAAAAATTCATTTATAAAGAAAGACAAAGATGATAAACAAAAACAGAGAGAGAGAGAGAGAGAGAGAGAGAGAGAGAGAGGAAATGTATTTCAAACGTGTTCAAAATCGATGAGTATTAAGACCTAATGAGTAGAAGATTTTGAATAAATCTACATTAATAATGAATCAGATTGGAATGTATAAAACAATAATTTAAGCAAATTTATTGATTTATAAGTTTTATATTTGTATATTCCATGAAATCATTCACTATAAATATAAATATGAATTTAATTCTTCTTCAAATTATTTCACTTATTTAAATATAAGTTTTTGAAACGCTAAAGATCGTATAATAACTCAAAATTATACCTTTTTTCTTAAAAACCTCTTTTAATATCTTTTAAAAACCCTTTACGTATAAAAATTATTTGTTCGAGTTTACATTTTTCAAAAATATTTAAAAAGTTAATACAAACGTATAACCACACTGATACAAACATGGGATACAAATTCGTTTTTCAAATCGCAGTATTAAAAGTAGTTTATTTATTGTCAACAAGAGGATTACTTTTAAAACAATAAAATATTTAAAAAATTAGATTTCAGTTGAAATTTTATATAAATATTATGCAATATTATCTATGTATTAAAACGTATGTTAAAAATGCTACTTTAATTGCACATTTTTATACGATTAAGATTTCCTTTCAATTAAAAAGACAACAAGGTAACGATCGCGTATAAAACTAATTGTTCGTCAATATAAAAAGCATAATTAGTCATGAATTTATTATATTATAATAAATTAATTTATTTATTTGGTTGATATTAATTTTTGATCTATGATAGTCATCATATATTTAATTAAGATCGCGTTTTATACATATGTTGAATATATTATGATATATTTAAACAATGAAAAGCTAAATTTTTAGTGGCATCAATAATTCGTATTATAGATTTGTTTATAATTGCAATAATAAACATTTAATTGATATATTTTTGTCTAATGTTGAACATAAGATATTGAAAATTGAAATTTGTCTATTATTCTCGAACTCATTTAGTTACACACTTTTCTGATACTCTCCAATATAATATTGTGTTTATGTTATATATTTGATTTTTAAAAAATCAATAATAAATCGTACTTAATACTCAAGGGATAAAAAAGTATCGTTCATAGAAAATCTTTTCAAATGAGAAATTCTTTAATATCAAATGTTCAAATGCTAACGCTTGATATGCAGTACTTTATGCTTAGTGAACGTAGTTCACAAAATGAAAATATTAATGATACACTTAAAAATAAATGAATTGTAAATATTTCAAAAGACTTTTTTAATAAGTAGCTAAATTTCGGTGAAGACAATTACTCTACAAAATTATTACAAATTATTTCAGTATTTAGAGTCTTAAAGACAGTTCATAGTTCGGTAACGAATTCGAAATCGAAATAATAAATAAAGTATTGAAAATTGAGTAACAGATATATCACTACATTAAACGAAACAAAGAAATCTTATAACCATTATCTCATATTAGATGATAACCTATTTTACAATTAGAAACTTTACCTCCTATTTCAAGTATTTTAGCAATTCTAATGAAATTTTCATACTTGTATAGAAATAGGTATAAGAATGTTAGTTATTATACTGGAATAATTTATTTTAATAAAAAATATAAATAAATAAATACAAATAAGCATTAAAATTATATTTCCAAAGTATTTTTGAAAATATAACATTCGATTACTCTAAGTACCTTCAAGGGACTTATTTTTCGATTCCTAAAGTAAGGATTTATTTATTACTACAATGAAATTTATTAATAATTTATGAACTATACGATAATATTAAAATTTATAAAATTTATGCTTATAATATAAGCTTACTTCTTCAAAGTAGCTATCGAATGTAATAAATTAGAACTATATTGATATTAATGTAATTAATCGTACACGACAGTACAAAAAAAAATGTCAACTTGGTTAAAAAATGTTCTTTTGACTTAAATATAATCCTAATTTTAATTGGAAATATTTCTTATTAAAAATATTACAATCAGAAATAAAAAACATAAAAAATTTATCAGATAATGTAGCGCAGTTGGTTAAATCGTGTATCTCCTAAGAAATTTTATTTGAATTGTTTCCCATGCGCAGATGCGCAACTGATTCATAGTTCCTAGTTCCCCATTAAAGTATTAAACAAATAATAAACAAGTACGACACTTACCGTGCTCTCGATCATCGTGTTCATCACTAGCACACTCAGGAGTACTGCGTTCCTCCTCGCTACTACTGAAACTTCGTTGGCCCTGCTGTGTCTGTCCTTGAGACGGATGGCAGGGGTGCAGTTGGTGTTGATGTTGCTGTGGCGGTCCGGGGTGCACCAGACTCCGAACGTTGTTACCCTGTTCAATATGTTGAAGCCCATACACCATCGCAATGTCCGAATTTTGATCCTATAGGTAAAATTATGATTAATGTATCTTTCACCTCACTTAAAAGTCCCGCGTACAAATAAAGTTAAAAATAATGAAATTATCACGAGCCGCGAATACAAATTAATATTACAGGTACGTGTATTAATAAATGAAGAAAACGAAATCAGTCCTTGTATCGACTCCTTAAATGTACCTTAGATACAATTCAAGGAGCGCCTCTAAAGTGGATCAGAGCTAAATACTCTCGTGTGAGTATGGCTTTTAAGCTATGCGTTAACAAAGCCTTAACAAAGCCTTAACAAAGCATTAACAAGATGATCTCACGCGACCGTATGATCGCAACCTAAGAACAATAGTTCCCTCTTAGTAAAAGTCAGCGTAATAAGATTTTCCACTCGCTATTGATCGCCGGGAGACACTCGATCTCGTTTCCCTCTCTTCTATGCGCTTTTCGGCTAAGCCTCACATGCAAGCGCTTCCTGACGATGTAAGACAAGTGTACAAATACAACCAATTAATAAATATAAAATAAGCACAATCAGTTATCTTCAGAATTTTTATTAATGGGTTCAATTTATATTTAATCCGGTTTGTAACATTTGATGCATGTCTGCTTAATTACTTAGATCTTGATTACGTATATATATATATACACGCGCATATTCATGTCAAGAAGAATCAAATCTTCAATACTTGTACACGAAAGTGACAAGAACATTACTCAATTTGCTAATCCCAGCTTAGGCGTTTAGACTGTTTTTACTTACGGAAAATGTGATAAACTTGAAGTACCTAATAGTTCATACATTAGAAATTTATATGAAATGAATTGTCCATTTATGCTTATAATGCGATTACTAAAAATAATACCATGATCATTCGACTAATAAGAAGCTGTAGTTTTTATGCACATGATAGAATATTGAAATTATTAAAATTGAAGCCTTAATCGTATTAAATATATTCGTAACGATCTAATGAGTATTTGTATATGATTCATTGTTGCTTAAACAGATGTACTAGAAGAAATTGCACGTAAAAATATTAAACGAAAACATCTACATATAGCATTAAAGAGCTCTTCTTTCGTTAATATGACACTTGACACTGCATTATGTCTTTTTAATGATGTCTTGTATAATATAGTGAAAATTATGGAGAATCAGTATTGGATTGCACTGTTGCAATTATTCTATAAAAATAAGCGAATTGCAAGTGAAGTAGGCTTAACGTTTGCTCCGCTGTACACCGTACAAAAGGTGTGCTGGTTCCCTAAGTCTCTCAAAAAGACAAAGTGCTTTGCCAAAAAGGGTTGATACATGATCCTATTGTGAAGTATGAGTATAAATTCAAAATTCAATATCTACTTTTAAAACTCTACATTATCACACTATTGTTTTCAAGATCTTATTTTTCCAATCGGCTTTGTAAAAATATCCTGCAATTTACATTTAAACCTGTACTCAAGCTTTTAATATCATATTTATTTGAAAATTCTATAGAGTATCGTGTAGACAACTTATAAACATTTTTTATGAAAAGTATGCGTGAGCAAAAGTATTTGTTATCGAGCAAAGAGAGTCTTAGCAACTACGTTTCAAGCGATACCGTAGAAACGGTATCGCTTTCTAGTAAATTCTTCATCTCGAAATCAGAGTCCTACGAGAAGGTTTTTAAGTGAGCTCAAGCACCCATCAACTTCTTAAAATGTAGAAGCATCATAAGTATTGTGGAGTATTATTAAAAATAAAATTAGTAGTATTTATTGTAAAAAAATATACGTTATATACGCGATACGAGAATAGTAACATTTCGCTATCTTTAATAGCGACACTTTTAGATCTATCACAAGGAAAATCACAATATAAAGGACCGACTTTGACAGCAGTAACTTTAATGACGTACCTGATAGATTTGCCTCTGCCTTTGATACGAAGCATTCTGTCTCATTAGTCCTTCTAATTCACCTCGGTATAGAGTTGGATCATCTTCCGGAAAGGCGGCCGGATGCCTTGGTGTTTCTTGAGTCTGATAAGTTGCAAGATGAGGAGTTGGCAATGTCCTTGCGTTAGGGGAAACTGATATTTCGACATTTCTTTCACTTGCTGACAATCGTCTTCCAGATATCTGTGTAAATAAATATTTTTTTTTAGGATACTTTTAATAAAATTAGTTTCTTATTTCATGAGGTTTCATTATGAGGTTTCTATGAGACCTGTTCAAATTAGGCAGTTCAGTTTCATTAGAGCTTAGCTGTGTTTCATAAAATTGTTCATTTGCTTCTTTTTAATATTAAAATTTCTTTTCAATTTTAGAGAAAATTCAAAAGGACAAACTGCCAGCAACTTTATTCGGTTAAGCCTCAAATTTGAAATTTTTCAATTTCGTAATGGGTACTCTTTCCATTGGTCTATCAAACCCGAAATTCTTTCTTTAAATATTCCTCATATCGAAGTTTTAATGTAAAACCGACACGTGCACTACGTTACGCATGTAAAATATATATTCCAAAAATATCTCAAATATTATTATTCTACAAAATAAGTAAATGTATAATGCAAATTGACGAATATCAATTTTTCATTTGTAATTCATAAAGTTTTTAAATGTTACGTAATATCATTCGAAGGTTCGTTAAAGCAGACAGTTCATGTATTCATTGAAAAGAAAATTGGGAACCATTAGAGCGTTTAAACATTTTTCAATGGCTTTAATATGCTTGACATAAATGGAATATAAGTTCACGTTAGAGAAGTTTTTGTCATTAACTAAAAATAGTTCAATGCTTTTTTCAACAATTAATGTGGATCAAACATAATTTAATGAACTACGTAGTAGACATTCTTTTGAAGTGACCGCACAATAAATAATTAGATAACTGCATGATAACCATTATGTATCGTCAAGTAACAATGATTTAACTGTTAATGGCTCAATATTTCACGAGAATCTTAAGACACAAATAAGCTTGTACCTATACAACTACAGCTATCCTATTTGCTTATTCCTAATAAAAAATAGAACCAACAGCATGTTTCAAATGAATACTAAATCTATTTAAACTAAAGAATATTTTGCCCAAACTAAAGAATATTTTGTGACCAATTAATTGGTGACTACTGATAAAATCTGAGATAAAATCTAAAACTACACACTCTCAAAATCAATCAGTTAAACAATGAGTTGTGAAAGATAATCACATTCAATGAAAGTGCAGACCACTTTGACCTTTAGCAACATGTGGCAAATATTTTTTTAAACGAGCGCAGAACAATTTTTATTATTTATTTTGAGAATGTATAAACACAATGAATAAATGTCATGTGACCTTGTTCTAACGTGAAAGAAATTAAATGAAAGAAAATTATGAAACTTGGCGAAAGAGGACCTTTTCCTAATTACATACATCATTAGCTTATATGTCAGTTGTTGCAATAACAAAAATTAATGATTAAAATTCTAATTACGATACTTCTATGCATATCTGATTTGATTTAGTTACAAATCAATTGCAATTTTTATACATTGTATAATGTTATAGAATAGTTGGAAAAATAAGTTTCAACGATAATGAAATTTTACGTACTGTATATAGCTCGACTGAGAAGCTCAACAAATTCACTTATCCAACTAGGAATAATAATATTATTGTTATTCAGGATCTTTTAGTCTTACGCGTCAACCAATGATAATTACATTGAGAAATAATATAAAATTTCCTTTAAAAAAGCTACTTAAAAATGCTTCTTCTCAGGGCTCTTTTTTAACTATTTATAGTTGCATAAATGCATAAAGTAATTATTTTGATACAATAGTATGTATTGTTACTTAACTCTAATCTATCGATAAAAATATAAAAAGAATATATGTTCCAGTTTATAGATTTATGTATATCTGAGAATTTAACCTGATCTTGATGTGAGTATTGCCTTCTGAGAAGGCTTCCACTGCGCTGTAAAAGCGGTAGATTTTCCTTCTCTACGGCACTGTGAGCCCTTTCTAATTTCGGCCGCTTATCCTGAGTTTGCTCAACGTGCATTCCTGCTGACGGCATCATACCTTGCATATCTTCTTGCATACGTCGTAGCATCGCATTGTCCGTGCCATCAATGCTCGACTTTTTTATCCATTGCCCAGATTTGGACAGTAGTTCTTGCTTTTTCCGACATAAAATACAGACCCATATCACCTGAAAAAGTAATCTCAATCAAAATAAAGCTAATAAATTAATTTGACAAACTATCGAATGAAAAATGATGGGCTTATAAAAGTATATAGAAGCCTTTCAAATATTTTTATAAGTTTAACTTAAACTAAAATATATCATTATAAAACATGACATATACAGTATGAGTACGTGCTTTAACGAAAACTAAGGATTTGTTATTTTTTCCAAAAGTAATATTCGAAAAAAATGTTCAGTCATTATTCCGTCTCTTTTAAAGCATTCATCCTGTGATATTATAAATGTGCTTTTATAAACACGAAGCTTTCAATTTGAAAACCACTGTTGCTTCTTAAGTACCACTTTGAACAGAGATTGCAATTTTATCTTTACCTTATCTATTTTTAAAAATACTTTGTCTATTGAGTATTCCTTTGTTTTGGAAAAAAAAAAAAAAAGTATAGAGTTGCAGCATCATCATTTTCAAAATGCATTCATATTTCATAGTAAATAAATATAATTTTTTCAAGTCATAAATTGACAGGGTCCAACATAAATTACAGGGTCAGATCTAAACTAGAGCCAAAACTAATTCATTTCTTATCTTTGATATTAATCCAATTTGTTTTATGATTTTCAATTTCGTACAAAAATCAAATTTTTTCCTTTTTCTTTTGTTCTCCTCGATTCATCATTTTATTAGTATGTTTGCTGAAACTGGAAATATGCAGAATCTTACTTATCAAATAAAGAATTTTATTCCAAACCAAGTGTAATTGTAGATTGAAAGCGCGGTAAAAATTAGCGGCATTATATAATTTCGAGAAATTTAAAGATTACCTCTATATAGGAAGTAGACGATTATCAAAGTACTTAACCAGCAACAATTTGACAATTATACATTACATCTTGTATTTCATATTAAAAACATTGAAGATTTAGTAACAGCTAGGTAAGAAATACAATGCTAAACGAAAACCCCATAATATCAGAAAATTGTTAAACAGGTATTTGACAAGATGGGATGCTTTGAAGTTGTCGATTATAGATCCATGGGAATTAAGTATAGCTTACAAATGTTAAAGATTTGTTACTTCAAGATCTTTAGAAATAAAACTACGGCTACCAATACCTAAAGAAATTATTAAAAATGCTTATAAAAATGCTTATAAATTCGGTTTTAGAATTTATTATTGGTTTTTATAATTACTTTTTCAAGGAATTCATCTCGGAATAATTGAAAAAAGCAAACTAACTTAGATCTGTACAACTTAGATAACTTATTTTTCAAATTTAATTTAATTTTATTGAGAAAATTCAGAAATATTAAAATTATTTTAGACTTATAATTAACATAAAATTAAGACAAACAGAAAAATAATGATTTAATTGTGTAGATGTGTAAAGAAAATATGTTTAAAATAGGCAGTAATTTTTATAACTTAGATCTTTTAAAATGAAACATATATTAATTTAAACTTTTCTTATTTGCGTTACACAATATCTTTACGTGGATACGTAATATTTTAATTTTATTATTCATTTAAATTGATTTTTAATTTATTTTCAAATATCAAACTAATTTTTATATATAAAAGTAAAAACCTAATTACATGATAACTAAAATATATTTTATAACGACAACTTTATAAATTAATGTATATACCGAGCGATTTTATAACATAAAACATATATAGTAAAATATGAGTACATGTACTGGAATGTTATAATTTTGATTATATAGTACATAATCAAGAGAAATAGAATCAGTTGTTTGAAATGTATTCATTTGTATAATTTGATGAATCTTTGCAAATATCTCTTTCTCCCCCCTCCATTCTGTCTTTGAAAAGTTTTAATTTAAGTTACCCATTTATAGAATTATTGTGATAGGATAAACATAACGTTAATGTAAAGTTAATTCGTAATAAGTTATAGCCATTTAATGTATAGTCTTGTATCATAGGAAGAAGAACGTGGATTACAAAAAAGTGATTTCAAAATATTTTTTTGCGCTTGACATATACGTACATGTTAATTTATTCATTCATTCATTTACAAATTTACGAATCTCTTCTTTGTTTATGAAAATATGTATGTACGTATGTGTGTGTACACATTACAACAAGCAAGTTCTTCTCTTCGCCATTGTGTCTGCAATGTATGCAAAAAGAGTAAGATAGGACTTTTTCATGAAAAATAAGTAAAGGAAAAGTGATAAAGAGCAACGCAAAAGAAAATATGACGGCGCATTTTGAATGGAAGAAGAAGGAACTTAGCTCAGCCTTCGCATATTAAGAAATCGAAAAATAGGGATTAAGGGATGAGCGTAAAAAAGTGTTAAAATTAGACTACCAAAGGATCTGCGATAGGCTTTCTTTAAAAAACTAATGTAATAATCTTTAAAGGCCAGCTCTTCTAATCACTAAGTTCAAGTGTGCTAGAAGCAATTCTTGCAGCAGAATCTAAGGAAAAAATACAAGAAAGAGAGAGTGAGAGAAAGAATGAATACTGTCAAGCGTTAAGTCGACTTATGACATTTTACAATTCTATTCGTATTTTTATTATTATTTTTTTTATGTTGAGCGCGGATGTGCCGGCAACAACTGTAAGTTGGATATTTTATTTTTCAGATTATTTCTGAAATTTAAATTAAATAAATAAGAAGTAAGAATATGCAAAGAAGTACGCGAAAAGTTTACTGTCTAGCTCAGCGTAAAAACTATCTCCGTTCAGAAACTTTTAGCCATACGAAATGATTGTTTATTTAAAATCTATAGTGACAATTCAACTCCGATCCTCAGAAATCAATTTTTTATTCTGATTTCAGTCGACAGTGATGATACCTGTAGAATTTAGTAACAAATTTGTTAATCGAGTTTCGATTAACTTTTAAAGATTGAATAAAAAAATTCGAATCATAAAAATTGCTTGCACGTCGTCAATAGTTGGTGCAATTATAAAGCTTTAAACGCATTTATCTTGAAATCACTTTTTCCAAACTGACGTGCATGATAGAGCAAAAAATATAGTCCGATCATAATAATTTTTTTTTTCATTTTTAAGTAATGGTACCCCACACTAGTTGCAATTACGATTTGCATTAAAAATAAATTAAATTGCACAAGTTTTTTTTTAACTTAACGCGCCAAAAATTATGTATAAAATAAAAAAAGTTTTGTTGAAAACAGTAAAATCTTGTGAATTTCAAGATTTTCTTAACCGATATATCAATAAATTTAATACAATTTTACCTAAATTTTTATTGAAAAGAAGTATTAGTAACTCAGTGTTATAATGGCTATATATAAAGAGCTTTTATGTCATCAAAATATATTTATTGTTAACTAACATAACAAGTAGTACTATAAAATTTCAAAATGATTAAACGTTCATTTTTCGTATTTTTAAATCGCTTCATCCCTTTAAGCCGTATTTTTCGTAAATTGATTACATTCACTTCTCTAGTCTCATCAACGCTGTCTGCAGCAAAATCGAAGTATTATCTACTCTACAAGCCTAAATTTAAGTGTTTTTTTTTCCCATAAAAGGCATGAATTCACATTTTACGCAGTACATATTGTCTTTTACTTTTGCGAAGCATTGTTGCTTTTTTTTGAAAGATAACAATATAATATATTAAAAATGCTTCGTAATTTCTGTCAATTTTAAAACTTAATAAAATTTAAAAAACATAATCTTTTCTCAAGTATTTCTTGAAATCTTTCTGTCAAGCAACATCAAAACTTTACACATGTGACATAGATAACACTCAAGTTTTAAAATGGAATGCCATTCATTGTTAATAACGGGGCAATATTTTATCAACGCAATACAATCTGAATTAGTTGAAACCGATCGACACCATTGCAATACATACTCTTCCTCCACTAGCAGCAGTCAGACATCGAGATAGACAAGTATAGCAATTTCTTTTTTTACATAGAGAAGCAGGTATGTAACGAAACCACGTATACGCGCTCTAATGTTTTCATGACGTCTTCCGTGATAAGTATCAAGCATTTTATATATATTGTAACAGGAAAAATCACCTTTATTAACGCCTGCAAGCGCTCCAGCTTCTACAGCTAAGGATACACATAAAAAAGTAACTTTTAACCGAGGTAACTATGTAACTATATCCAAAGAAAGAGTCACTAGTTTCTACTACTGAGAATGAATCCGGATAAGCCTATATGATAATTTATTACACGATGACATTACGCACGTGCGCCTATTGCAGTGGTTGCCAATGCACCCGAAAATTACAAAATAACGCCCTTAAAACGTCATGAGAGCATTTACTCTTATTGCGCTTCATACAATTCATCATTTACTCTCTCTCTCCCTTTTTCATGCTTTCTCTTCTTAGGTTAATACTGGTATACCTGTCAGCCTTCTTATTGTTCGTTCCTCTCTTTCCCTTCTTACATTGTATGATGGATCGTAACTGTATGATATACGATTTGAACATTTTGCTAGTCTTCAACTGAAAATATATTCCAGTGATATTCACCGAAATCTTTGAATTTGTTCTTCTAAAGAATCAATCTCGACACACTTTTTCATGAAAAATACTTCGGACCAAGGCGTAATAACCGTTGAAAGAAACCAATTGTCCTATTTTCATCTGACATCTGAACCAGTCTGTAGCCAAATCATCGACTCTCGTCCTTCTTCTTGGCTATCCAAGGTGATCAGATTGGGATATCTCTTTTTCGTGCGCCGACTTTGAATTAGGACACGAGTTTAATTTCCCAACCCTCATTCAAGACGCCTCATGACGTGATTTTATGTATTTTATTTCCTTGGAATTAAGCATTTACCAGACACATGTGCGCCAAGTTAACAACAAAACACAGATGTTGTCAACAAGATGTTAACAACAAAATGAACCCTCGTCAAAGTATATGCGAAATTCCTGCATACTTGTGATAAAAAATTAATTTAAAAAATATTATTAAAGTAACAATAAAGATTTTACATAATTACAAAAAGTAACTGGTGACTTTTGTGAAAATCTGACTAAAAATCAACACATGACGAAAAAATTTCAGAAAATACCACCTTACATGAAATATAAACTACGACTTCCGTTACATTAAAAATTATAAAATTTACAAAAATAGATGCATTTTAAATTAAGATAATTACAACAAAATATATCTTATATACATATTTATTTGAAAATTTAAAAATAATTTAAAAATTAAAAAATTTAAGAACTTAATGAAAAGAACATTTAAAGGAACTGACAATCATACTATATAATCTCAGACATTTCATGAAATTGAATCAACTATACAAATATCAACATTTAACGGATACTTTAATTACAGAAATTAAAATACTCGACTCGCTGCTTAAAATAAACTGCTTAAATAACTTAAGATTTTTTTAAGGTTTTGTACCTTGTAGAAGCTCAGGACTAAATGACTGCTTACCTTATTGGAGCGCAGAGAAACCTTTCCACCACAGCGTGCACAGCATCGAATATTGCAGTAGTTGCATATATGGCCAACCCCATCAGCAAACTTAGTTTTCACGCAAATTTCACAGGTGGCATCCAGATCAACTCCTACATTCTTTAATCGTTCAGTACGTGCTCTGGTTATCGTATCTTCCAATACCTGTACCTCATTTTGCTTTCGCCTAAAACAGCAAGAATTTTTTTAAAAAAATCCACATGATTGATATTCATAAATTGATGAATTAAAATAATTAATGCAATAAAATTCACTTCTTAATTTACAATATTTTCTTTTATTTGAATTTTTACGATCGAGAGGATTCTAAATATAAAATTCCTTATTACTCGTACAATTGGATAAAACTTGTAGTCACAACAAATTAATTAAGATCATAAAACCAACGTCTCTCTCTCTTTTTATCGTTACTATTTTTTCATACTTATTACCGATATCTTTCACTTATATTTATTATGCATATGTAATAAATATTAATTCGTTTATTCTGCATTTAAATTCATTTGAAAATCTAATTATATCAAATACCATTATTATAAATTTTATATTTATAATCATTTGCATTCGTGAAGCTGATATTTAAAATCTATCCAAGTTCCACTCCCAACCCCCGTCTAAGATCTCACGTTTTTGACAAGCACCATCGCTTTCGAGGATGGGATGGGAACTCGCTCTCCTCGAGCATCTCAAAGAAGGTGGGACTCTTATGAAATTTGGCATTACAACAAGCGCAATCTCAGTATTTCCCCATTTCCCACCATTTATAATTGATGCCTATTGAATTTAATATTTGAAAATTAAAGAACAATTTAAGAAAAATTAATATATTTTTATGGTGATTAAAAATGTAGTTTAATAGTAATTTCGAATTTGTCATCTTTTTCGTTAAAAATATTTTTAACTATATTACATATAAGATGAAATTTTCACGAGAGTCTAAGAATCGTATTGTTGTATGTATTTAAAATCAATTACTACCAGCAATTTATTTATTACGTTTAATAAATAATAAAAACAATTTATTTTTAATCGTGTAATTATCTAAAACAATGTAGCATAATTTTTGCGACATTTATGAACAATAATATAACGTGATCAAAGCTAATTACAAAAAATTGCAAGAAGTTTGAATAACTTTCATTTTAAAAAAGATAATTATTATTTTCTTAATTTTTATATTGTCAAAGCATTAATGACATTAGTATCCATATCTTTACAGTAGAAAAGAGTTAACTTACAGATCTGCTTTAAAGATTATTGTAGTCATTTTTGCTATAATCAATTTGCATATATCAATTTTGCTATAAAATATATGTATTTACCTAAATCGATGCATAAGTTATAACATAAATCGATGTAATACATGTCTATAAGAAAAAGAAGAGAATTTCGCTCAACTTTATATTTTTTTATTTACTGATGATGCTTAAAAATATCATTACTATTTTATAAAACTTTTGTGAAAATTTGTATGAAACGTTCATGTTTTTATATAAAATTACAGCTCGCTTGTAAATGCTAAAATATAAATTATACGTACGAAAAACAAATCTTTTTGAAGCAAAAACTTCATTTGTTATAATAAAATGCATGCTTTTATGATTCACAAATATTAAAACTGTTTGGTAAATTTGACTAAGTTTACCTACAAAAAATTTCTTTACTTTTCAGACATCTTTGATAACAATTATAATTTACTTTAACTTTAAAATAAAATATTGGTTTTATTTAACAGAATATTTTCATTGTTGCTTTTACTAATTATCTTTATAATGTCATTTAATGATTTTAAAAATTGAAAATAGATTCTATATTTGATTTTAGATCATTGACAGCAAATTATTGTTCTATAAGTGCTTCAAAGTAAAAATTCAAAGCAATTTGTAAAACATTAAACATTAAAATGGTAGTGAATCTATAACTCACAAAATAAATTTTCTTTGCACACAATGAATAATTTGAATCATATTTAAGACTTTATTTAACGAAAAAATTACGTATTGTTTTTCATACTTTTAAATAATTTTAAATATGTATTGAAAATGTGTTGTATATTGCAATAATTATTAAAAATTTATGCTTGATTCCTCTTATAAAAGCATCTTTAGATAAACTTATGATACTATCTTATTTCATTAGACACCACTATTAATGTTTATGCTTTGTTGCAGATATATCTGATTAACATAATAATAATAATAATAATAATAATAATAATAATAATAATAATAATAATAATAATAATAATAAAATACCTAGAAAATATCTAAAATGAGGTTTTTTGTATTTAATTTATTCCAACAAGTATAATATAAACTACATTTAAGAAATTATTTTTTTCTTTCATTCTTCGCACTTTATTCACTTGATATTTCAAAATTTTATTAGAAACTATTCACCGTTAATGTAATGAGAATCAATGTTTTAGAAATCTAGGTTATGTACCAGTCATTAATCAATCAAAGACTATTTGCTTCTAGAGTTTTTACAATTTACAATATTACAAGATTATAGAACACAATCCCATACAATATTTTAAGAAATATTTCTAACTTTTAATGTTTATCATATCAATTATATTATATACACACGCGTATGATAAAAGATTTTTAATATAATAAAATATTTACTAATATATACCAGTATCATTATTATTAATAAATTCGTTAGTTATTCGTTAATTCACGAACACGTAATTATAAAACTAGCGGTAGTAAAAACAGCTTAGCTGTTTTACGAATTAGTTATTAATTAATAAACAATAGATTTTAAAATAAATGACTGTTTTCTTATTGTTTATGGAGAAGACTCGTTTGCTTTCTAATACGTTCGCAACAACTGTGCATTCTAAAAATTCTACGATTTCATTTAAAACGTTGAAGAGAAACGTTATCGAATAAATATCCAGGAAAAATGATAAATATATATTTTAGATAAAATTTATTTTCTTCTAAAAACAAGAAATATTTATATTGTAGATATAAGAAACGACTAATGACCAATAATCTACCTCATGATTTCATTCTGGTGTTCCTCCTCCTGCTTCTGGCGCATCATGACGCTTTCGATGTGCCGCCTCTCCTCGGGCGTGAGATGCGAAAGATCTGGTAAGTCCTCCATTCTGCTGTTCTTCTTGTTCCTTTTTATCTGTAATTGTAGCTATTACTACTACACGCAAGCCACGCTGGCCACCTGGACGAGTCATCCATCAGCCGGCGGCCGTCGCAGTAACGACGACGACAACGGCGTGGACTTAGAATTTCTGATCTTCTGCAGCAGAAGCAGTAGAAGTAGTAGTCGACGTCCGACCACACGTTTACCCTCACCACTGAAACAACGATAGTCTAGCCTAATGTTCAATATTAAATGCCTAATATGCAGCTCTATTCTGTCGCTCTTTTCGGCGTTGTCGTAATCGAGGAATAATGAAGGGGTCATGTTATCACAGACACCCCTGTTCGGGATCCACCAGTCGCATTATTTCCTCCTCGTTTTTTCCCTTCAATCTTGTCGCGTGACTCCTATCTGCTTCAGTCTCTTGGTATAGTTGTGTAGTTGCGAGGAGTAGTTGTCAGAAGCACACGATCGATATCGGGCTCTTCGACCCCGTCGCTTCTACTTTTCTTGCTTCCTCTTTTCTTTTAATTTTCAAGTCTTTGTCACGCGTAATTCACAATGCAGCCGTGTACGCATTAACACCTCCAAGCGGTCTTCTCTTCACTCGCGAAATTGAAAATAGTTCTTGCCTTTCTCACCCTCTCTACATGCACGCAAAAATGAACTCTCACACGCACATGCACTAATACTCCGTACATATAAAATGTCCTTCCAAACTTTTCGCAGCTACTCAAATCCGTGTGACTGAAATGCTTTTCTGTACTTACGTTGCTTTTCTTTTTTGCTTACGTTGGCCTCAATCGAGACGGACATACGTACTTTAGATATGCATTCGCAAATGTCATGGCGTTGGAAAGACACTTTCTGATCCCCTGATACACAAATATGTACATACGAGTGTGCGTCCCTTCGTTGTAGAAGAAATTACTTATTCTTCTTTTATGTTATCTCTGATGCACAGTAATAAACTTGCTTGAAAACCGTGAAAAAGTGTGGACACGTCGATGATACTTTGGAATCTCTTGTTGTGTCGGCTATTCTTCTTTTGGTTCGGTTACGGTATTATAGATTTTACAGAGGTGAGCTACGAGCAATGCAACACAAGAACTACCACCGGGTCCCACCATGTTAAGAGCTGTCTACGAATACGTTTGTGTAGTCTCTGCATTATATATTTCGTTGTAGCACACTAGAGAATTGCATGCGCACACAGTGCTGGATGAATTCATGCACGTATTTTATTTACGAGCGGTAACTTTGAAAAGTTAAAAATAATTACATGAAATCGGAGTACAAATCTTAGTTGGACAATTTCATTTGTCACTGCTGCCTTTCTACTTTAGATTTAGAAGGTGCTTTCAAGAAGGTGCTTAAAAAAAACACTTTTTCGTAATTTTCGTCGAATGTGGAGGGGGTGGAAACTATCCATTCATACGACCGTTAATAAGTAATGCTATGCGGAGTAAATTCTAACCAATAGGCAATGACTTTTTGAGCTTACGTCATGCCAGGAGAGTAGCGTAGGGGAAAATTGTAGTTTGCAAGTGTTGGTTTTATTGATCGTAATGGAACACGACTGGCATCCCTTTGCGCATACGCGATGGCTGTCAGTTTAACCAAGAAAGACGTTACTACTGTTAAAAGAAAATGCGAAAGAGCGCAGGTCCGAAAAATTATCGGTGATACATGGTAACAATAGTAGTATCAATAGCCTTGATGTGCCTGTATACTTTATGGCAGATTCTAAAGATAATTAATGGTTAATCTGCGAAAAATACGTTACATTAGTTCGTGCAGATATAAAAGTTTCATTTACTTTATATTTTTTTCATATTATATTTTACATTATAATTCTTTTAATAGAAAAAAAAAATACTATTTTCTTTGCAATGAGAATAAAATCTCAATACTACTTTTTAATATAATAGTTTTTGTAAAAATGATGCATGTATTCTTAGAAAATAGTATTGTATCAGCACTAGTAATAGCTTGTCAATTTCTCATACAATTATAACTTTTAAGTAAAATAATCTCAAAAATGGGTAAAACATAACACTTATCGTTTATAGGCATTTCGAAATATTCTTAGGTGCATTTGCATTATTTTTACATAAGCTTTTATCCTTACTTATCTTGAAAAGAAAATAGTTTATATTATTCGTAATTCAAATAATGAATAAGATAAGCTGCTTGATTAATTACCAAGTTAGTTACATGAAATTGTTACCTGAATCAAATTCCAAGCATAATGTGTGTTCCCTTTCACTCTCATATTTTAAAAATGAAGTTCTCGTAATGTATTTATGCATATTATGCTTTTCTCAGGCTATGCTTCTACTACTATACTTCTTTAGTTTGGAAGATTTAAATCGGATGCGTTGATGATGTGATTTATATTCAAATAATTCTTAACCACAACGACTACTTTCCGAACGATTTAGCTAGGATTAATAATTTATAAAATGAAAAAGGTCTAAGAACAACGATGACCAATATTCTGATGACAAAATTAATTCGACCTCGAGTAATGTGAAACACTCAAGATTAGTTCTAGAGACGGAGATAAGTGTTTTAGTTGGTATACCTTTTTCGAAGGCTTAATTGTACATGGTTACCGAGTTTTATTGGTGAAAATCTAAAAGAAAACATTTCCTCATTGAATAAATGAATAAAAAATGACTGATTTAAAATTTGCTTTACACGGGGCAGTAATAATCGATCAAAATCCTTGTGGTTAAATATTTTTATTTATACTTAATTACAAAAGTTTATTATTAAATGCATGAGATAATGTAATTTTAAATATTATAAATTCTAAGTTGTAAGTCTTGAAAGTATCTTCATTGTTTTATGAATTATAAAAATATATGTAGATACGACCATAACTTTAAACAATTTAATATTTTATTAATTAAACAAAGACTATTAACATATATAAATAAAAAAATATTAATGATAAAATAGCGTTATTAAATATAAATATGATTGGAATGACTCTTTAGTGTTATATATATCGTTCTTCAACTAAACCTTTTTTTTAGAAAATTTTTCAACAATTTAAGCTATATTAATTAGGCTATTAAAATTAAAACATTACGCTATTAATGCACGAGTAATGAATAAAAATGTGGCTAATAACAAATAAATATCCGACAAAAAATAATATTTCTAATTTCATAATCACCATAATATAATCATTCTCATCATACTATACATAATTAGAAATAATTAATATTCTAGCATACGTAATACGTAGCTAATTTTTTAAATTATTATTTTTAATACAAATTTGACTCTACAATTAAAAATTTAATACATTAATTGGAATTTCTAGTAAACAATTATAATTCATGTACATAATTTAATCATTAAAATAATAAGCTGCTTGTTAAAATATTGAGAAATCTGTTGTAAAACATTTGTTACCGGTTTTTAAATATGAATGAAATTTTCACAGCGAATTAAACAGATTAAAGTTAAGAAATTAAGATTTTTATTGTACTTTCGCAAGAGAGAGAAATTGAATATCATAACGTATTAATTAAAAAAATGAATTTACAATATATTGTAAAAATTTAAATGAAACTACGTAGATGTATGTAAATAATACTACAAAAATTCTAGTAAGCCTTGAAAATATATTTGTATTTTTTACAATTAACAAAAATTATTATTACATGTCACTATAACTTCGGATAATTTAATATCTTATTATTCTAAAGAAGATTGATCAATTTTTGTTTTTTTAATTTCATTTAATATATAAAAATACTGAGACACATTTTAAGAATAATATTGACTAATGTAAATAACATTGATTGCAGTAAATAAAAGCTTGATGATATCATATTATCAATAATGTGATCTTAATTTTTTATTCAAAAGTTTAAAAATAGATTTAAAAAATGTTATACATTTTTAAGGCTATCATTTGATTAGGTATTTATTTACAGTTATACAGAATAAAATTTTATATTTTTATAAATTAGTTTTAAAATTTGTAAATTTGAGATAAAATTTATAGAATTAGCGAATTTAAGAAAGAGCAATTTTAATCTAAATATGCTGCAACTATTGTACACTATAATTATTTTTGTATTTACTTTTTAATACAAACAGTGTAATTGAAACAAATAACATAAATAATAATTTTTTCATTCTGAATTGTTATATTTAATAGAATTGATCTATAATAATACTGTGTTTTTTAAGATAAATAAAATATTAGAATTTGAATAATAGTTCTAATATTCGAATATTTAAAACTTTTCAAGTTTTTTTTACCAAACTTTATTACATAATAGTAGGAAATATAAACGTACAAAAATAGTTATTGTGCGGTATTCATAGCTGACTTTTTTTATTAATACAGGAAATCACTAGAATTTATATATCTATATACATGTTATGCGTCATATTAGTATTATAATAACGATATTACTTAAACATTTTAACATTAAAAATGTAAGTATAATAATCAGTATTTCATATCTAAACTAAAATACTGCATTGATTTATACATTTTGAAGATTTCTTTAAACATTCATACATAAAATTAAATAGACATTTTATCAACTGTAAGAATCAGTGACGTCGTCTACGGAATTTTGTTGGAATAGTAGTTTTATAAACTCCCACTGATCCCTGAAGTCTCTTAATTCAAGATAAGCCCAAAAAATCGGCAGAAAGATACACAAAGTATCTGAAGATGATCGGTCTCCGCCAGCGGAGTCATTAAAGTCCTTGTAAAACCCCAACAGCAGAAGTTGCGGGATAAATCAGAAAAGGTCGGGAGGATGCTTAACTCTTGACATGACAGTCGTAGTGAAAATTTCGAGTATATTAGATTTTTTATGCTGTTTCCTCTTGTATTACGCATTAATTTCAGTCGATCCCAGTTTTTAAAAAATTTACAAAAGTCAGTAAATTGATAAAAATACATTCGTCTGATCATGATTTTGAATAAAAAAACTTTGGTTATTGAATCAGTAAAAGAATTCGTAGTACATAATTATAAAACAATGGATTACGTTTATTAAATGATATTTACTAGTATGAAATTGGAAATAACAATCTTTTCACCAGGTATGCAACATTAAAAATTAAAATTTTATTAAACTAATGCTTTGAAAAAAATTAAATTGATACGTCTACATTTCAATCTATTATAATCTTACTTGTTTATAACATATATCTCTACAACTTTTTAAATTAAATTCAAATAATATGTTTGTAATTATTTACATTTCAATACTATTTTTTCACAGATTTTGAAAAACTTATTTATTCATACTCTCAAGATGTTTAGTCATATTAATTTTGCACTAACTTGTTGAGCAACATTATTAATAAGCAAAACTTAAAATTTAAATAATTTTACATCTCCGCAAAAATAAATAATATTATTCATGTTTGTTTAATCCTAATAAACAAAATAAAGTATCCACAAATAGTTCTTTCTAATAAATTAACTAGTGTTATTATAGTCAAAATTTTGGTTAATAACAAATTTGTATACATGTAACTAACTATGTAATTACATATTTACATACAAAGTTTTTAGAAAATTTCTTTTAACATATTCCTTCAAACGGTATTTCTTAATTTTTTAATTATTAAATAAACATTTAATATTTATATAAATTTAAAACACTTTTGTTTATCGTGTGGTATTCTTGTTTTAAAGAGTATCGAATCCGCGCGATACTGAGTATTTAACAGAGGCATGTAGCCAAATACCTGGAAAATAACAAATTATCAATTATTAAATTAATTTATTAAGCTTATCGTATTACGTAAAAGTATTTCTAAAATGATTACTTGAGAAAAAAAATTTATGCATTTATGTCTCTCTTGAAAATGTGTATCATCTTCTGATAGGGATACTGGACATCCTGGACATCTAAAGGTCCATCGAGAAGTAACCTATTAATGATAAAAATAACAGCTTTAATTGAAAGTTTAAAAATGCATTGTAACATTATAAGAATTTATTTTTTCAAAAGCCTACTGTACTAATATAGTAATTTAGAAAAAAAAAACAAATTTACACCTTTACTGGTGGTTTTCTTGTAATATGGGCTATTAAAAAATTCATCGCTATGTCTTCACAGTTCATGTACTCATCAACTTTATCTCTGATTGCCTGAGGTAACCAATGAGTATATAAATATGTATAATGCTTATGTATAAAAGCAGCTCCTGTTAAAACCATTGACAATTCACACGAATAATTGGAATTATAATTCCAAGCATTGTGATTATTTTGATCCCAAGCATGAAACCGACCTGGAAAACCAACAACTCTATCTCTGTGTTCTCTCCACACTCTGTAAACAAATATTTATTTCATCATTTATTTCTTTCTATACTTAATTCTTTCATATTTATTTCTTGTTTTAGTATTTTATATAATTTTTATTATATCTTTAAATTTTCTTTATTATTATTATTCATTGATTAAGCTTTAAAACCATTTCTAATTGTCATAACCATTTTTAAATAACCATAAGAAATTTTTATTATTTACATACTAGATACTTGATAGTTAATCTTGATTCGAGAATTTTTAATACAATTTTATGCTAAAGCTTAATCTAAGTAAAATATGTGATGGTATAAACTAGCATTAAAAATAACTAGCAACAGTTAGAAAATTTAAATAATATTTTATAAAATACATTACCAAAATATTGATGAATATTTTAAAAAGAATATTAGGAACGATTATAAATATGAATTTTCATACATCACTAACAAAAAAATAACAAAGGGTAAGTCAAAAAAACTAAGATTATTAAAAGAATATATATTGTAGGTTTGTATAGATGAATTTGATATGTAGTTAATTTATAGAAACACAATTAAAATGATATTGTGATGATTTTTAATACATTCAATAGTATACTTGATCGAATATGCAATTTATTAAATTAGATTAGGAGACTGCTTAAATTGTTTGTTTAAATTGTTTATTATTGATTCTTGAAAATAAATATTTTTTATTTAAAATATTTTTGATTTTCTCAAATGCATAGTATTAGGTTATACTAATGTATAATAAAATGTTTTATTTTATTGTCTGTCACAATGAATTAAATAATTATGAAATATTTACCTGAATCCAAACATTATCTCATCATGTCTCAAATGAGCATCATCATCAATGGACAAAACTGCTTCTGTCTCAATGGCATCAAATGGTAGAAATCTGTTATTCAAACTATTTCTTTTAGCTTTTATAACCTTTGAAATATTACTCATTGTTAATTTATGAATAATTTATTATAAATTTTATAAAATTTAAATTAAGAATTTGTTATTTAATTACATGGATAGGAACCCCTATATCGGGCCATCTTAAATCTTCCATTGGTGGCTTTGGACTATTCCAAACTACAATTACTTTGTTCAAGTAAGGCAATCCATAAAGTCGAGCTAATGAATTAATTAAAACTTGCTCTCTTTCATATGTAAGCATAACAATTGTAAATTGTTCTCGTGGGTAATTTCCACCAAGGGATTCACTAAATTCTTTTCCTGCTCCACCAGCACCTTTGCCTATAGGTCGAAAACCTACTTCTGAACCTAATTTCAGAAAATAAATTTAAATAAAAAAATTATTTTTTTACAATCTACAAATGATTCTTAGATTCTTAGATTTTTTATATAATACTATTTTGATTTCATTTAATTTATAAAATATATATATATATATATATATATATACAATAACATAATAAATAGAATGTACATAATGATTTTAAAAAGTTTGAATCTTACAAATTCTAAAAATTCATATTAATATCGAAGTGAAAATATATTTTTTAAATGACTATTTTAAACATGAGTCATTAGCTTTGAAAAGGTTAATTAAATGATCTATTACCAGATTTTTAATAATTTAATTTGTGTATTGTTTTCAGAGTGCACCATAATTTTCTTTTGTCTTAAGGAAATTTTACTTCTTATAACGCAATTTTTATTATTTCAATGTTTATGTATTATTATAAATAAAATTCTTTTTGCTTTGAATAACTTTGGATTTATGTTTATACTTTATTATTAGTATATTAGGACAGATAATTTTTATTAAAAAAGAATTTTGCGAACTCGAACTGCAGCAATGCTAAAGTTACGTGTATCAATTACGTACGCGAAAAGTAGTATGCTGATTCGTAATAGTCTGATTCGCCTAAACGCCTATAATTATTTATTAATTTATTTTATGATAAAAAATAAATTCTTTCTAATTTTCTAATTTGACACGTTTCTAGTATACATTTCATTTCACATAAATTACTAATTAATATTGTCCTATCAACAAAATCTACAAGAGATTATTAAACTTAAATAAGTCTTAATGGAAGTTGACTGAAAATTTTAGATTGTTCACTTGTAGAATATACCTTAACTAAATTTTACTAACATTGGATAATGAATCAAGATCAAATCAAATTAATTCCTTAATTCATTAAATTTTATCAAAATCTATTGATCGTGTTTTAACGAAAAATTGGTAAAAATTTCTTAAATTTTATTTAAAAGATAATACAAGTAATATTGAAACAAAAATATTATTTACCAAGAAATTTAGCATCACTGGGTAAAACTGTATCAAATGGCAATTGTGGATACAATTTAAATGGATCAATCCAATCATTCCACATTTCATATCCTTGCACTAACATAATTGTATAATTTCTTCTGTAAGCTGGAGATGGATATGGTGGTTCTAATGGTCCCAGACTCTCTTCAGCTTCGGATTCCGCAACAATAGTGTCTGACCTTAAAGGCTGAAAATATATTAATTTTTAAAGATAGATAATCCTTACTTAAGATCAAATATAAGGTAATTGTATTAAATATTAAACTACTTTTTATATTAATTAAATAATTATACAAAGAACTTTACTTATTATTAATAAAACTATAAACTGACGGTCTATAAATTTATAAATAAAGTGAAAAAAATAACAAAAAAACTTTGAATAATTTTACTGTTATTATAATTAATCTTTTAAAATCAGATTAATACATAAAAGAGTTATTATGTATAATATATTAGAGAATGTTATGAATAAGTAATTAAAAAAAGTAAACTTACGCATTAAAATTGAATAAATTTATAATAAGAGTCAAATTATTTCATAAATTAAATTTTTCATTTTAAAAATTTGTATTAGTGATTATATATTATTAAGAAATAATAATTATAATAAAAATTAAAAATTATATTTAATTGAATATCAATGTAAAGACTATTCTTTAATAAATTAATGAAAACGTAAAAGACGAACCACAAAGGATGAATTAAAAATACTTGGACTAGGTGATTGCGATGCTGGTAAAGGAGGAATACCCAAACGATCTCTCAGAACAGCGATAATAGTATCAACCACACTTTGTGCCGTACCAAAATATCTGTCCCATATGAGCCTTCCCTGTCTTCTCATTGCTAATAAATCGTTATCTGGAACTGCTCTTAACAAAAAATGCATTTCTGTAACTCTAGCCTGAAATAAATTAAAGAGAAATTAGAATCAAAATAAAGATTTTGTATAAAATTTGTATTCACATTTCTTTTCCAAATCTTATCATATTTTTAATTTTTAATTTAAAATAATAAAAATTGATAATTTTTTGACATATTTGATAAAAGTAGAATTAATCCATTTACAATATTAAAAGCATAAATTGAAATATTTAATAAATGTAAGTAATATTTCTAATAAGATAAGCAATTTTAATGTAATTGATAGTTAAGTTAATCTAAGGTTTACTAAACATACATTCATCAATATATAAAGAATAATAGTTTATATTGTGATACAATATTTAAATAAATTAAATTGAATCAATAAATGTTTAAACTTTTTTAATGCAATAGTAAATTTAAAAATTATATACCTTAGGTAAAAGGATTACTGCTCTTCGCCAAGCAATAACTTCCTTAAAGCTCAAAGCCACACTATCACCACCAAGAATAACTGGTATGGCACCTGATCTCAATGATTCATATAATCTTGCTTGAATCGAAGCAGTAGATAAAAAACTTACATTACTAGGAGCAATAATAAGTGCAAATGTAGATTCTTTCAAAATTGCTTTTCTTGATGAATCTGTACCACAAAGAGACCAATCTAGAACTTCATTGACCTTTTTTTTCTCAGATGCTGGAATGCACTCAAATTGTACAAAAAATTTGTCTAAAGTCGCTCCATTACTCATTTCTTTTAAATGTTGAATAATAAAATTATCTAAATTATTTTCATCAAAAGATATTCTTTCGATATCCAATTCTGCATCGTCCACCATCTGATGAATGACTGATGACTTCAGTGCTCTCATTTCGCCTAAAATAAAGTTACAAATAATAAAATTAAAAACTTTTGTATTATTACAAAGGTTATTAATATATAAGAGATTTTAAACATAAATTCTTCAAAAATCTACATTTTAACCTACATTTAAACTAGCTGAATTATTACAGTAAAAATTGGATTAAATATTTATGTATGGAAATGCATTTCATTTTGTAAGCAAAATTAAAAATGTGATGATAAAAAGTTGAAATTTACACTAAAAAATTTATAATGAAATAATTACACAGCTGTAACACTGTTAAATTGTAACATAGAATCAGTATTTGAAAAATTCATAAAATACTTAATGAAACCAAATAATCAAAGAATTTTGTTAATACAACTTATCTATCATAAGATAAAAATATTTTATTAAATATCAAATCTAGTTGTGAAATAGAATTTTTTGTTAATGATTACACTATATGGAATTTAAAAAGTGAATGCAAATCTACGAAGAGTAATATAATAATATAAATAATTTTTAATTTAATAATATAAATGATTCACTTGTACATAAAATAATAATATATAAAAATACAATAAAAATACATTATATTTAAAGATTATGCAAGTCCCCTTATATTTTAAATTAATTAATTAAACACAATATACTGAAAGACAAATCAACAAAATGCTTATAAAATTAAAAAATAGTCTGCAAAAATATAGCTGACGATGATAAATATGATTTGTATATTGAATATCTATACAATTAATTTAGTTGTTCATATAAATAGTTGTAAAGTAAGCAAAATACAAGACATATGGCTAATTACCAATATTAATATTAATGAATATGATGCATTTTTATTATATATATATTTGTACACTCATTTATATTTTATATTTGAATAATAATTTTGTATTCTTAAGATTAATATAAGTAATAAAAATTTCTTTGTTGACTATAAATAGTATATTAATTAACATTGATTAAAAATTTCAATAAATATATTATGAAAAATATAAAACAAAAATATTTAAGATAAACATTTTTCGTTGTTTACCTTGAAATGACAGTAAAAACTTCCTTCTAGCAGGTAACATATGTGCACATTCTGGCCATACGTCACCACCTGGTGGTCCTAATATAGGTGGCACAATTAAATCAAATTTCTCTCGAAATTTCTCCCTGGAAAACGTTGATTGAATAACTATGGCTCGACCGATATCAATTCCATTAAGCAAATTTCCTGAGTCAGCTGATAAATCTCTACGAGCTAGATTCAATAGCACATGATTTCTGCCATCTCCTCCCCAATAAGGAAGCATTTGCAGTTTCTTTACATCTAATGGATTCTTTGAATTTGTAGTCTTATGTGATGATAATGCTAATGCTTCACCAATAAGGACAATGTATATACAAGCTTCAGCTGGATCAAACGTCAAATGTGAATTGTACCCTAAAAATTTTTAAAATAACAATTAATTTGAAACTCATTATAAGAATTTAGTTAAGAACTTACACTTAATTTTATTAAAGCAGTAATGAAAATAATTATTAACTTACTCAAAGTATGCTTTATGTAGGTTTTTAAAAATCCATCAATATCCCAACCTACATTAACAACAGAAAACTCCTCTGGATCATACAAATATACTGGAAATCCACTAGTCAAAGCACAACGACTGTGATCGAAACAGTTGAACATTCTACATAGTTGTGAGTTAAGATTAGAGGGAAGCACATCTGGAATAGAATTACTTAAAATTCTCTTTGGTGGTGCTAATTCTGGTGTATTGCGTTCTACAGCTTCTCTTTGGGCTGCTTGGGCTTGTACCACACTGATTTTCAGTCTATCTAAGTCCATTTGTTGATGCAATAGATCCTGTTTCAATTCATCAATTTGTTGCGTTAAACTACTAACATCAGCATGAAGTCTTCTACGCTTAGCTTCAAGATCTCTTAGTTCATTACTAACAGATTGTTTAATATGCAACATTTCTTCTATACGAGCTTTCAAATCAGCCGCCCTCATCGATGTAAAGTCGTGAAAAGCTTCTAACCTGGAACGAGTTTGACGAATATCCAGGTTTGATAAATCTGATTCGACCTAAAATTATAAAATATTATGAAAATACGATTAATAAAACAAATATCTTACAATTATATTAATATAATTAATTTATTAAAGAATTATTTTATCAATTAACATTTATCTTTTTATTAATGTTTAATAAAAATTTATATATACTTGTATGTGTGTATGCATGTATAAAGAAGTACTTAAATTTAATAAAGTAATTTCAGTGTTATTTCAAACAATTAACAAATACTAGGTAGTATAAATTGTGGGTAAAATAGTATATAATATTAGTTAGTAGAAAGGTGAATAAAATTGAAAAATATTAACAGATACAAGTTATAATATAAAATAATTAAACTAAATAAATATAATTAATCAAAAGGATATAATTAAAATGCATAATGCACCTTATAAGACACATCATTAGTCATTATACTTAAATAAGCAATATAGCAATAAAACATAGCAAAGAAAAAATATATAACTCTTACCTTTGATAAGTAATAATGAGTGAATAGTGGTATAATACAGAAAAGAATCAAAACTAGAATAATGACTTTGGGCAACTTTATTCGTGTCATCCAGTGAAAGACGTTCCGTCCTGCAGACCCAAGGTGATGGTATGCTTGACCAGCCTCGTGGCTGTTCCCTATCATTTTGAACCAACAACATTTATTGCTTGATCTTTGTATCCCTCTTTCTCTTGTCAGCAACTTCTATACTGTAAATGAAAAAAGTCGAAGATAATTAAACTAAATCATCATTACTGAACAAATATTTCACTTTTTCTGCACGACTTGAGAATAGAAGTACGAAATTGCAGGAACTGTTTGAAGGTGGAAAATATTTTGATAACCATCGAAGAAAGATAAACGAAAATTGTTAATCCAAACGGTACAACGCGTATGAATTAACTCACGATGTAAGATTTTCTAATTTTATAACATTTATAATTTTACTTCAACTTTTACCAGATTTATCTGTATTTTAACTACTCATTAATTATGCATATATAATAAATGTCCCGTTCGCGCATGTTTGATGTACGAAATGTGCCACTAATGTTTTTGTACCATTTTTTTCTGTACGTGAATTTAATAAAACTCATATTTCATTATTTAATTATTATTTTCATATTTGAATTAATTTAATCCAATAGTGTATTAGAAAAGAATTAACGTACACGAACGTGCGTAAAAACTGAATTTTTTATAGTTTCAAAAATCTTTCTTTACAGAAATATATAACTAAAGTACTACAAATCTTCAAAAACGACTTCTATTGTTTATATTCATTACATATGACTTTCTATTCAAATTTAATTGTATATATATTAAATTAGCTGTATTTAAAAAGATTTACTTCTACACATTACTATTTAAGTAAATTATAAGAATTACATTAATATTTATAAATATTCATAATTGAATTGTTCAATATTTTAACTTGTTATAATTTTTTTATGACACATAAATAGTTTAAGTGCATTTTTTGTCACTAATTACGTAATGTCGAAATGAAATGCTGCTTGAAACAAGTGACAATTATTATTATAGTAAATATTTTAAATGCCTTTGGTTGAATCAGATATAAAATCTCTGTTGATACAATACTAAAGAGGCTGTTCATCTTCAATCTCTACGAACTTGGGGGATTTTCAAAGCATGAAAGAGAGAGTTTTTAAGCGACGGAACAATATCCGTAAATGGCTCTAGAGGAGAAATAAGATGCAAGTCTGCGCAGAACAACCTTACTGTTATTCGTTGATTCTTCGCGGGCATTATAAAACGAACAGTAAAAGAAGAAAGAATTATTAACGTGAGTTTAGTTTCGACTACTTTTGCAGGATATAGCAAACATACTTATTTCATTGATAAGCGAATTAAAGGACAATTAAATATTATATTTATGTTTATTTATCAATATATTAATATATATTTGGTATCGTATCTAAAGTATAATGTATGAATTATTAAGATTTTAAATAAAATTTCTATCGTAGAATAATATAAAAAATATCATTCTTTTTTATAATGTATAAAGTATGTATACAATAATTTTATAATTTATTCAATATTTTTTATGAAACTTGTTAATGTACATAATGAAACGCTAATTCGTTAACCAATCGACACAAGGCTTTTTCAATGCCTTGATGTTTGAAAGAAAACATACTCTTGAAGCAAAAACGTTCACTAATATTTTAAGTAATGTTGTACAATAGTATGAACTTGTTTTTTGCTTATTCCAGCATAATCAATGAATCGCTTATTGTATAATTTACTTATAAGAAGAAGTGGCATTTCGAAATAAAATTTTTATACTATTTGTATGCGTAGAAAGTATCAAAGAATTAGAAATTGTTGCGCCATTTACATAAATAAATTTTTTAGTAAGATAAACAAGCCATACTTAAATTCATAATTAAGATTATGAATTTCATATGATTAAACTGAACTTGGGTAAAACTTCATTTGTTTTTCAACAATAAAAATGATATTATTGAAGAGAAGGTATAAAGATAGATTTTTAAAAGAAATGCGAAAAAATAGCAAATTTATGTTCCAACCTAAGTGGGTAACTTTTAAATGTGCTTAAAAAATTTCAAACAATTTAGTACAGTTACCATTCATATTAAATTTATATTAAATTGTAAAACATTTTGAAAATTCTGTTAGCCAAACTAACAGCTTCATACTTTCCAGAAAATGTTTATCTTATAACATTGAGGTATATTATATTGCAGTCACAAATGTAAAAAATTATACAAATTTTACGATTTATTAATAGTTTTAAAAGTATGGAAGAGTATATACGTATTATTATTAATTTAGCATCCAATAATACACAAAGTATGAGTAAAGTATAGTAGTTGTGTAACCGTTTTACTCTCGTTCAATTACCTTGTGCCGATAGCTCAAGTTGGATCTGGGTTACCGGTTACCGGTTGCTGGAGACCGAATCACGAAGGGGTTTGGAAGGGTAGAAACAATAATCTTTTCTGGCGCGGGAGGGGGGAAGGAAAATAGACGAGTAAGGTAGTGTGTTGACAAGGGACCAAAACTTGTACGAAATTTTCGTCGCGTTATTTCTAGCGCTTGTATGAGAATAATTTATTTGTGCTAACACACGGTCATAAATGCATATTTCAGAAAAAATGTCGACTCGGCAATACCTGTGCAACTTCAATCCATTATGAAAACATTACCCCTTCTGAGCTACACTTTTTGTCAAAGTTTCTCTTAGCTATTAATAAATATGCGCACGCTTTTATAATTATTCGTAAAAGACAGTAGTATACTACTAGTAAATACCAAAATGTAAAAAGAGTCTAATTCACAATTGTTATTATTTATAATTAATTTACTTAATAATATAGAAAGTATTTTTTGAAAAACTTTATAATTTACACATTCATCAAACCATTTGATGCGAAAGTATTGTTCTTTTATATTTTATTACAGTTAATTTTACTAGCCTACATATTCTTTTAATGACGTTAATTGCAAAAATCTACATAGAAGTAACGATAAATTAAAGGTCGTCAGAGCCACAGCGAAATTACGTGATTAACTATCGCGGCAGTTTTAATACGTAATGAATTTTCTCTCTTAAATAATAAAATATTTTTACTTTTCAGAGGAATTACAGCACTTACATGTACTGTATATTCGAACACCATATTATGCTAATCATTATAACATTAATCTAGAATTTTTTTTTCAATTTATACGTTACCTTATATTAAACTATTATACATATCGATTTAGCTTATAGAATATCTTACTTTATTCTATAAAGTAAAAACTATGTGATTGACTGTTTGAACAGAAATATAACAAATTAGAGTTTATTTAGAATTAAATAAGAAGAAAATTAAAGGTTAATATTTCAACGTTATAATTATGCATATGCACCCACATACTCTCTCTCTCTCTCCCCCCTCCCCCCTCTCACCCTCGCGCCGTCACTCTCTCTCACTACACACACGCGACAATGTAACGCGCGCGTACTGCATCCTCATGAGTTAATGTACTCATGCATGTGTGAAACTTCAAATCCTGAACAAGAGAAAAGAATAAAGAAGCCGAAAAAGACATTTGGGAGAAAACCGGTGATGTTTCCTTCGTCTTCGTCGACGTCATCTGCCGACGAGGGAGAGGCAACGGCGGCTACGTCCCAGGATTCTGAGTTCGAAACTGATAGCCAATTGCGTCTGAAGCCTAAATCATCTCCGTTATCAGCAGATTTGAAACGCAAAGGTTAGGACTTTTCTTATTACTTATGTTGCTTTTTCTACGTTGCTAAAATGTTACCAAGCTTTTGAACTTTCTGAGAACGTTGAAATTTTTTGGATTAATTTCATACCCTGTTATTGTTCAAAACTTTCTTTCCGTACAAATACATGATTTTTTACAGGTGTATGAGTAGTTACAATTTGAAAAAGACAACATAAGCCTATTAATTTATTTAAAAGAAAATATGTTTAGTGTCTTTTGTAATATAATACTGTTTTCTTCCTACAACTGTAGCATTTATAAATAAATCACAACTTTTAAATTATATATGTTCTTAAATAATAATACTTTTAGTTTTTTCTTTAAAATTACATTATAACTTTTCTTTATTTACAAGCTACATGGTAGATACAAATTTTAATATTTAATAATAAATATGTAGTTATTTTATTTGGATTTTAATTTTATTTTTAGTTAAGAGTTCAGCAAGAAGAGAAGAAAGTTTATTTAGCTTAAAACAATTTTTGAAAAATGATAACCAAATAAACTATCAGTTTTCTGGAGCCAAACCTAAGATTTATGAACCACAATCAAAAATATCAGAACCTAGTGAAAATAATGACACAGGAAAATATCCACGGAATCCTACAGAATTACCAGATTTTGTACAAGACCATCTTGTTATTGAACAGTGTTATCTTGGTGATAAAACTTCTACTAGTTTAGGAAATATAGAAGTGGACAATTTACCAGATTTTACATTAAATAATGTTGAAAAGAGACATATTCGATATCTCAATGGTCAGCGAAATAAAGTTCCTGAAGGTCCATCAGATATTTCATTTGATCTTACCGATCATCTACACAAAGATACTGTAACAAATCATTCACACCAAAGTTGTTTAGATTTACCAAAGCTGGATATCATTGATGGCGAATCAGCAGATATGCCAGAATCTTTAGGTATAGCAATCATAATTTAAGAAAATTTGAAACAAATTATCTAATTCTTTATGGATTTTATCTGATTGGAATAATGTTAGAAGTTGCAAAAATATATTAAATAATAAATTATTAAATATTAAATATATGCAATAATAAGTAAAAAGTCAAAGTTTTAAAATTTAATATTTAAAAATTTTGTGACAAAATAATTTTTGTACATATGTGTTTCAAATTCATAATAAAGTGTTTAGTTTGTGATTTTCAAATAATATTTAAGAAAATAAAATAAAATAATTTTGTTAATGATTGTTCATTTATTTACATAACTCAATAAGTTATACATAGCTTTTAATAAATAAAAACATGCAAACGAATTTATGTAAAATGTGTCTTTTTAGAATTATACAAAATTTTTGTAAATTATTGTAATGAATTTGTATATTTATTGTATGAGAAATAGGAAAAATTAACAGACTTATTAACACTTTCTTTAAATTTCTTTAAATTTTTTATTTTATTATGTTATTCTATGAGAAGAAAAAACAAAATAATATTATAATGATATTATATACTAATTTAATATTAAATTTTATTTAAAAATCTGCACACTTCACTACCTTACTACCTGTTTTTAATAGGTTTTCCATTTGATTTACAAACTCATCGAGGTGCTGAATCAAATTCAAGTAATAGTGCAGCTATTAATTATCCTTTGCCAGAAGCAATACCTAATACAACAAAACTATTGCCAGATTTTTTAAGTGATGCACCAATTTGTACTCGAACTCCATTATCAGAAAGACCTAATTGTTCCAGTTCAAGTGATTCTGTGAATAACTGGGTATTAATTTTGTTTATCACACATTTTATATTTAAAATTATAATAGTACATGAAAACTATATTTAATATTTCTTAGTTATTTATGGAAAATGAGAGATTACGCAATGAACTACAAATTGCAAGGAGACAAGCAAGTGAGCATTCAATTAGGTATGTAATATCATTTTATTACCATTGCTTACATTATATATACTGTTAATAAATATATTTGATATTGTAGGATAGAGGCTTTAGAAGCTGAACTTCTATCAAAAAGACAATTAAATCATACAGAAAGTGCAAATATCGAAAAAGCAATGCAACAAGTAGAGGATAATTTAAAACGTTGCACAGTAAGTTAACATTTTGTTCATGTTTTATAAATTATATAAAATTATTAATATATAAATTTTTTTCAGAAAAGAGCCATCCATGCAGAAAATAGGATAGTTTCTTTAAAGAAAGATATTGATTCTTTATCTGTATGTCTTAGCATCATATAGACTTAATTTTATTGTAATTCAATTAGAAAAAAATATATATTTTGAGAATCTTCTATAATTATACTTTTTTTATTTGTAGATTGAAATTATGACGCTACAAACAGAAAATAAAGAACTCAAAACAGCACTGGAAATGGATAGCAGTGGTTGTAAGAATGTAAATCCTAATTGTAGGATACGAAGATTAGCTGATGACTTGAGACTTGCTGCATCAACAGCAGAAGTTTCACTGAGGTAATTTTAATAAGTAGTTTTTTTGTAAAATTGATAAATTATATATTTTATACTATTTTTTCTAATAACGTTCACAATAAAATAATATTATAATATATAATAGTCATAATCACGTATTATAGTAAAATATAATATAAGAATCCATTTTTAGGCAACTAATTTCAGGTGTAAATAATTTAAAAGTCATAGCATCAGCTCTTGAAAACATAGATAAAACGGAAGATAGTACCAAAGATTTTTTACCAGACTTAGATGAAGACAACGCAGCTGGACCAGCATTGTAAAAACAATAATGAGAATTTAGAATATTCTTGTATTTAGTTCATTCACAGTTGTCAAGTTTCTATGAAGTTTGATCTTAAACTTTGAAAGCAAATATTATTGAATTTCCTCAGTTATGTTTTAGATAAACATGATTATACTAGTAATCTTATTAACTACAGTATATTTAAAAGAAAACAATCATGAAACATAATATTATAAATAGATTACGATTTTTTTTAGAATACAACATGTACAACTACCAATTGTATTTACATATTAAACCATAAAAATATTCTTTTCATAATTAAATTATAAAAAACTTCTATTTGTACTAAAATTTTATTTTTACATTAAATAAGTTAATTCAAGAGAAATCTTACTTATTATATATCTGCAAAATTGTAAAATTCATTTGGGTTTCCACATGATTTGTTTGTGATAATCATAAAGTTTTTTTTTAAGTTTCGGTAGAAACCGTCGATTCATCCAAATGATTCCAAACTGTTTGAGTCTGAATATCAGACAATCCTAAATCAGATGATAATATTTCATCGCATGTTTGAGTACAAGTGTTACTGTAAATGTGAAGCGGTTCCATTGTCTCTGTAAAATTTTCAGTTGTTTGTGTTTCATTATTAGAACTTAATGGATCAGATTCAAAAATTGATCGACAATATGCTTTTTCCGTTTGAGTTTCTATACTACTAAATTTATTAGCAAAAGTATCTTCTGTTAACATAGGATCAGATCTGAACATTCCACAGTATGCAGCATTTTGCATTGTGTAGTCTTCAAGATCATTGAAAATATATTTTTCTGGACTAGTTTGAGTACCTAAAGTACTTTTTTCTTCCCATATATCTTGCAGTATTATGTCATGTCTCAGGGATAATGGACTATTAGGAAGTTGGCACTCAGATGAAAGAGTTTCGACTAAATTAATATCTTTTGTTATAGAGTGTTTATCTATGGGAATCTTTTTGCGCTTTCCAATTTGATGAACTCTGATTACATGTGGAACTGTTTTCGTAGTTTGGGTTTCTGCTGATTTTTTAAGTTGCTTATCTTTTAAATTATCACTTGTTTGAGTTTGTCTGCAAATTTGGTATTTAGAATTCTTATTTTTTGAAATTGCTTTTTTTTTAATACTAATGGTCTCGGTTTGAATTGCTACATCACAAGTTGATTTTGGCAAAATATGAATTTCATCAATTGTATTTGTATATTTAATGGTTTGGTTATTAAAATTTTCTGTATACATTATAGGAAGATTTATTTGTCCGATGATTTTATTCATATTTCTGTAAGAAAAATTGTTTTATTTTGAAGAAAAAAATTGTACTAATTTACTAAAATAAATTAAATATATAAATTATAAATACGATATTTCTTATAGAGAAAAAAATACAAGGAAATATATTTTCTTAAATAACATGAATTTATATATATTGTTCTTACTTTTTTCGTTTATATTTTTCATCTACTTTGTGAAAGTTTCTTTTGGCATGTGTAAGTAGTGCTTCATAACTAGTAAAATTTTTTTGACAAATACATTTGAAAACTGTGCCACATATTCGAATATGAGCTTCTTTAGCTGCATTTGTAGAAAAACGTTTTGTACATTGAGTACAATTAAATGTTTTTTCAGCATGAACTTTTAAATAATGCTGTTGAAATATATAACTTAATATGATATAAAAATAGAATAAATTTTTTATATAAGCACAATAGCTTACTTGCTTGAGATATTTATACAACATAAAATATTTCTTGTTATTTGGTGCATAAATACAATTTTCAATTGGACAATGATATCGAATATTTTCTTTGTAACTTTTGTCAAGATTTTTCCGCTTATGAACTTTCAAATCATGCATTCGAAATCGAGGTTCATTGCAAAATACTAAATTACATTCTTCACAGCGAACATGATTTATAATTACTTTTAATTCATCAGTAGAAGGACAAATAAATTGGATAGAATCACTATTATCATTACTTACTGACATATTGCTGAAAAATAAACAAATTATATAACAATTAAAATTATTTTATAACTGTCTATATTCATTTTTATAAAAATGATCTAATTCAAATTATTAATTAAACAAGTAATTACTTAAATCAATCTGCATTTTGTAATAATATTTTAAATGTACGTATTTTTAAGCTGTACCATAATGCTAAGGTAAATCGTTTTCTCCTATTGTACATCAACACGTCAGTTTTGATGGTTATCAAAGTTAATAGTTTTTCCGTTTTTAGATAATCGACAAGTTTCGAGTAAACTCGACAAATTGTTTAACAGTTTAAAAGTACCTCTTAATTATTTCTTTTCATGTAGATAATCTTGGTACCAACGAAATATTAAGGTAAAGATCATACTAGTAGGTTAGTTTTATAAAGCCATTTAATAAAAATTTATTCTTTCGTTGCATTGATATATCACCTTAGCTTCATTAAAAATCTAGTTGTATCAGTGTTTATCATTTTGTTTCTATTTTTCATAAAAAATTATATAGATTAACAAAAATTGCAGTATTTTAATTTATGTTATATTTTTGGTATGTAACAAATAAATTATCTTTGTAAATACCTCCAAAGATAAATAAAAATATATTTCCTATAAAACAAGATTACACAATTTGCATAAACTTATTTGCTTATTTAAAAGGAAAATTAAATCCCTAGAATAATTTGCTTTTATAAAATTACCTTATTCGGTAAGAAAAGAAAAATCAATAATTTCAAATTCATGTTTTTCATTTTGGTATATAACATTATTGTATTTTATAACAAAATATAATATTATATTTAATATTCGATGAAAGTAATTATTAACATATTTTCATCTAGGGAATTTTCGCGTCATCTCTACGTTTAAATATTTAGATAAATACACATATGTACACGCACACACGTGTATATATATATATATATATATTGTATATACACACATATTTTCATTGGGTCGTATTTTTACACATAAACACATGTTTAATATATAATATACCCAAGTAATACGTATGTGCATCACATAATATCACGGCTAATCAACGTGAATCAATTAAAGTCGTTCATTTTTATTATAGGTATATTTGCTGCACTACCACATTTACTCTTCATACTATTGACTAATATGCGTTTTAAATATTATTTTTTATTGTAACATTAATATTTTTACTTAACTTATACTCTGAATTTTTACATCTGTTATACATGAAGATGAGTCTGCGATTTTAAAAATTATAGGTACGTTTTCATTGTTACATTTTTCATGTTTAATTATATTAATTAATATAATTTATTTATTCTTTATTTAAAATCAAGAACTGTTTTATAAATAAATCATCAGTTTAATGATTAAATAAGTACATAATATTTATGTCGCGAAAAAATAAATGTACAATTTTTTAAATTTAATATTAATAGATATATCAAACTTCTACAGCACATTATTAATGAATTATTAAGAACCTAATAATTCTTAAGCTTTTTAATACTATAATTTAAATCTTTGAAAAAATGTTTTAGTAATTAAATAAGATGATATCATTAGTTCAGCTAAAAAATTCTTAAAAAATTGACCTGATAAAATATTATAAATTTAAAATTTATACATTAATATTGAAAGCAAAAGTTATTCGTATTTTTCAGTTATAGTTAGTAAAAATGGCAGAAAGCAACCAAAGTGATAAAGAAGATTCGAGTCAGAATGGTTATATTTATACAAAAGCACAACGAATAGAATATTTTGGTAAATTAGAGAAATGGCTTTTAGAGGCATATGCATGGCACAGTTTTGTTGCTACTGTACCATATATTCTTGCATCTAGTCAAATATTGCATGGTATATCATTCTTTTTAATTATATTGAATTATTAAATACATATACTAATTTAACGTTACTTCAAAAATAGGTTCAACATTGGCAAATACAAATATTAATATAAATAATCAGCAAGAAAATGAAAACAACTTACACCAAAGAAGAATTAACGAACCCATAGTTACGCAGTTTCAAGTACCTGAACTTAATGGTACAGATATTATTAAATATTTATTCAATTGAATGTAACAATCTATTTAAAATATGTATGATTTCAGGCATCACATATCGTATTCCACCAGTATGGAAGAGATATGTGGCAGAACTTATAGATTCAATATTATTGTTTGTACTAAAAATGTCTATAACATTTATAGCAGTAGATGTTTTCAACATTATGTGAGTAGTACATAGCAATAACAATACAATTATTATCCTTTAATTTATATTTGAATTAAAGAATTGATCAAAATTAAAGTTATCTTTCCAGAGATATTGAGCGATATTATTTAGATATGCTACAAACAAATTTAAGAATTGACTATAAAATGGCATTGGAATTGACATCTGGATTATTAATTTTAGAGCTAATTCATAGAATATTCGTTTGTGCATTTGAGGTACTATATTTTATTGAGTTCAAAAATTTTTAAAAATAAAAGTAAATATTGTTATTAATATGAGTTCAAGTAAAACTAGAATTTTAATCTTTAAATTAAAAAAGAGTGCTGTATTATCTTTCACTAAAGAATGCAATATTTTTATTTGCAAGATTTATAATTTAAATTGAATTTAAGTATATTTAATTGTCTGTTTTAATAGTATTAAAATCATTTTTGTTAATTAAGTGGTTAAAATAATAATAGTTAATATTTTACTGGATAATTAGATATTAGAAATGTTATTTTTAGACATCTTGGTTACAACGTGGTAGAAATGGCCGAGTTGGTGGTGCAACTCCAGGAAAATCATTAATGCGTTTGAAGGTTGTTCAATGTCGAAGCGTTACACCGGTTGGTCTTCCACATGAAGAATTAGTTTTGATAGTTCCTGGAACAGATTTGGGCTTACTGCCAGCGTTAGGACGTTCTGCTCTAAAAAATATAATTCTAGCATTTTTCTTTCCAATCTGTTTTAGTATGTGTTTTTTCAGATTTAATCGAACGGGTTATGATTTAGTCTGCAATTCAATTGTTGTTGAAGATGTGAATATAAATGGAAATAATAATATCAATAACAACAACAACAACAACAACAACAACAACAATAATGTTAATAACAACAATATTAATAATGAAAGAATTCATCAACAATAGAAATTTTGAAACAAATTATATAGTACGTTGTAAATATTTTTGTAATATAAAAATAACGTTTGTGAATGAATGGCATTTTAATGATACCGATAATTTTGTGAGGTATAATAGATTTGTAAACATTAGGACATTTCCTTTTATGAGTAACTTTTTAACTTTATTTACCAGTATGTTTATAAGAAAATTGTTTTTATGATTAAACCCAAGTAAGGTATATTTATTATAAATTAAATATGTAGTGCATACTACATTTAGTTTTTATGTATGTGCTGAAGATTTAAATTAAAGTTACATTTTTATTAAAATTCTTTATCATATATTATTTTTATTATTACATGTGATTAAATAATAATATGCAATTTTATTTATTTTCTTATAGTAATGTGCAATTTCTGGATATTTATATTAGCAACTTATATAGTACTTTTACAAAAAGGTTTTATTATTTTAAACAAATTTTCCAGTTTCGTAAAGTAAACTATGTAAAAATATAAAATTATAAAACAATGATTTTCTGTTACAATTTTAATAAATTATCATAGGGTAATATTTCCATTTTCCTACAAGAATATATTGTGCAAATATAAATGAAGACATTCGATTTTCCTTGTCATGACATTAGTAAATCTTTTCACTCTTATAAATTTACCATCTAAAGTTTAAATTTTCGAATATTTTTATGAATGCTTTTTTGATCATTTTATGTTTTCGTATATGGGTAAATACATTTTTTAAATGCTGCAAGTAAAATAAGTATAATAAAAATTATAATTAAATGAATTTTTAAACATTGAAATTACATAAAATACGTACGTCCTGTATTATGAAGAATAATTTTTAAAAGTAGATTACATATATTCGTTATAAAAGTAATTATTTCTACCATATTATTACAGACTATAACATTTATATTAAAAATTAACATATTCTTAAGCAGAACTGTATTATTTTGAAAGCACCAAGCAATAGAAATTGTAAAATTTTGTAAACAAAAATGATAAATATATAAAATTGTTACTATATTGATAAATCAAATTTCACATCTGATATTAACTTAGCTTTTATAAACTTTAGAACATCTTTAATGTTGAAAGTAAATGTAATTAAATAAGTGTTTAAGTTTTCGAAAATCTTACGAAAATGTAAGGAACAACTGGGCAAATCATTTTACAAGAAATAGATTTACTAATTTACTATGTTATTCTTTCCTTTAATCTACCGTCCACGTCACGTCCCAATGTACCCGGTTAAACGTGGCACTCGTACAATCTACGATTTTATTAAGTTTAAAATCTATCGAATAATTACATCCGCATTCAATACAAACATGTTGATTTTCGAATTGAACCTCGAAAGATCTCTCGATAAGATATAACAATGAGAATTTTCAAACTTTAATTTAATTTTTAATGACCGCCATGCAATCTTGTATGCGCTCGAAAAATTCAGGAATATGTATGCATATATAATTAGTATGCATGCATCAACAGGATATCATTAAACTGTATGTGAAAGTAAGAGAGAGAGAGAGCGAGAGAGAGAGAGAGAGAGAGAGAGAGAGATTTGCAAAAGGCAGTCCGACTGCTACATTCTTCTTTCTGACTTGGCTTATATGTGTAGGAATATAGCAGTATAAATGGAAAACGATACGTCACTCGGTGAACACGCACGCGCGTAGAGATTTAGTAGCGTGTATGGTGTGATGTGCGCCCGGGACTAGAGGGACTACAACGACATCATCCAAAAGGAGTGGTCTATTATTTTATTTCTTCAGCGAGTATTGAGAGAAAAATTGCGTGTCATTTTCAGAATAAAGCTGGAAAATATTTTTTCTTACGTGTGCCAACGTGTAATACGCATACGTATACGTCGCTTTTTGTAGTTTTGCCTGTAGCAGCTCGCGCGGCCGCGAGCTGATTGTTACAAACGCCGTGTATAAGACGAGAAGAGACATGTCATCGTCGAACGATTTCGGGAACCCACTAAAAAAGTATAAGCTCGTATTTCTGGGCGAGCAGAGTGGTAAGAATTTTATTATCAGAATTCCTAGATTTTCCAATGTTTCTACGTCATGTGAGAAAAATGAAAGGGCGAGGGAGAGAGAAATGTATGCATGTGTAGCATGTGTATGCATATGCGTGAGTATGCGGGTGTGCACATATATGTATATGCATATATTCAGAAATACTGTTGGAATTACGAGGTAAAATTGGCACATAGGTTATAAATCGATATTTTGTTCATAAGAAAGAACTATCCGAAATTCTGACTTATGATAGTCGATAATTCACAAGACTCCGTTTCTTCTGTTTCAGTAGGGAAAACATCGTTAATTACGCGATTTATGTACGACAGCTTTGACAACACTTATCAGGCAAGTTTTAGTACAATTGTTTTAGATTTAAATTTTTAGTAATTACATACTTGAATAAGACATGTTAAATCCAATTTGTTAAAAAATAAGGTGACTTTATTTAGAATATATTTTTAGCGGTATGCGATTGTAAAGTAGATTTATGTAAGAGTTAAGCGTAACTTATGTTTGATTTAAGTTTCAAAGACTTAACTTAAAGTTGTTTTAAAACAAGTGCTTTATTATCATTCGGATTAGTAATAACATAAATAATTAATTAAATTGAAAATTATTATTAAAATATTATCATGATTGCTTATTTTCAGTCATTTTAATGGTACAGATAAATTTTAATAACAAATTGAGTTACTTTCTTATCCAGGTCAAATATTGCTTGATAAATTTCTTTTCAATGGAAAATATCTTTACCAATGCTATTATTTTATTAAATTTAACTCTGTAAAATACCCGATATGATATGGCTGAAATTACAAAGTAACATATTTACAAAGTTTAAATCAACGAAATTTATTTGAAATAATAGTTTTATAAATACTTAAAACTTGCTAACAGATTTATATATAGCTTAATAATGGAGTAAGGTATAATATTATTCGTAACACTTAAAGTAAATTACAAGATAATTTTTTAAATTAAAATCTAATGTAAAACATGTTTATATTTATTTTGAATATATTGATATATTTATCATATATGTATATTCAATGCCAAAAACCCACTTAAGTGGGTCTTATGCTTTACATTTCAAAAGGTTTTGAAAAATGAATAATTCCTTTTAATTAAAAATTATTTAATTTAATACAGTTTATTTATTACATATTATTTAAGAGATAATATCCATATATTTCAAAATTACTAAGTAAAATTCTGCAATCTAATGATAACTTAATTTTCTTTTCATTTGTATCTTTGTTTGATTTTAGGCGACAATAGGTATAGATTTCTTAAGTAAAACAATGTATTTAGAAGACAGAACTGTGAGACTTCAACTCTGGGATACAGCAGGACAAGAGCGTTTTCGTTCACTTATCCCCAGTTATATTAGAGATTCAAGTGTTGCAGTTGTTGTTTATGATATTACTAGTAAGTTTCTTAATTTTGTTATTTATAAGATAAATGTGTGTTTTCAAACAAAAGTCTTTATCTAAATTTAGTAGACAATATTATTTTCAAGAATAGTTGATACTATTATGACTCATTTATAAAAATGTATTCATGTTTTAGTAATTTACTATAAACCAATTTGAGATATTCATCGTGTTTTGGTTTTTATTGATATAATAATTGCTTCAATAAAACTATTAATAATGATTAAAAATTTTAAGTCATTTAATTATGCTTATTTAGATGCAAACTCTTTTCAACAAACGTCGAAGTGGATTGATGATGTAAGAACAGAAAGAGGCAGTGATGTTATTATTATGCTTGTTGGTAATAAAACGGATCTTAGTGAGAAACGTCAAGTTTCAACCGAGGAAGGTGAACGAAAAGCTGAAGAATTAAATGTCATGTTTACTGAGACTAGTGCTAAGGCTGGCTACAATGTTAAACAGGTACAATTAATCATTGATTTATAATATCAATAAATCTTTATTGATTTATCGATAATACAGTACATATAACATATATTTTACATATTTTTATAAGTAAATTTCAAGCTGATGATATTTTATTTTTAAAAAATCACAATATATGAAATGAACATAAGTTTTAGTTTTTAAAAACATTCTGTCTGTTTCAGTTATTTCGAAGAATAGGTGATGCTCTACCTGGCATGGATTCTACTGAGAATAAACCACCAGAAGACAGTATCCTTTTTTCAATTAAAGAGATACATATTAAAATGTTGCATGAAATTATTTCCAAATTCTATTTTCTATGTATTTATTAATCTGTATTCTTGCGTCTTTCATTAATTTTAAATACTCCCATTTAATTTTTGCTTAATTTATATTTCTTTATATTTTCCTTAATAATTTTTGTAACACCTCAATGTGTTGTATTATCTATTGTAGTGCAAGAAGTAGTACTGAAGGATACACCAATTGAACTCAATTCCTCGGAAAGCAGTTGTGCATGTTAGATTGACACTGGCTGTTTACATTTAAAAACGTGAGACTCGACCGAAAAAATTAAATTGACAAAAATTATCCAACTAATTCAGGAAATGAATGCACTGATTGGCCAAACGTACAATTTAAACAATCAATAATCGATCAATCAATTTACAGATTCTCACTACTTTGAGCTTATAAATCCTTTCTAACTTATGTATGCTCATCGCACATATATTATCACTTTATTATTTGTAAGCTTTTTTTAAGCATTTAATTTTTATTAATGATTGATTGATTAAGAAAATATTGTTAACGATTAAAAATTTGTAGCTCCGCGATATATTTCTAGAACTAAAACAGGCAGTTGCATTTACTATGAATATTGTAATTTACATTTTAGTAATCTGCTATCATAGGATCACAGACTTAATTTTTGTTAATAGATTAATTAATGTTGCTAACCTAAGTTTCTCAGGATAACGTAGATAATTTTTTTAAATAAAATTGTAATAAAGCATGAAATTGAATTAGATAAGTTTGCTGAATTAAAAAAAATCAGGATAAGAAAAAATTATATTATAATTTGTATATAACAATCTTGAAATTGGGAGAAGACTAAGTTCTTTTAGCTACTTCAATTATTTAAGTCTATTTATATATTAATTATTTTTTAAATTGTATCGATAAGTATTATCATTTGTAATTTTTTAATTTATAAATTAAAATTAATATGCTGATATATTTTTACTTTGTTACAGTTAACTCGATTCATTTTACAATTAATTCTCTCACTTTTTATACAAAAAATTGGTTAATGTTAATTTATTTAATGAATATGAAAAGCAATATAAACTCTTCTCTGTCAATATAAAGTTTTTAACTAATTTGTACAGTAAAATAAAAGAAACAATTGAAGAATATTGACATAAAGTTATTATCAATAATTATCTAATTAATATAAAAATAAATTATAGGCAATTATTATTTTTACAGAAAAATTTTTATGTTTATTTATTCATGTAATATAAAAAAATGTAAATTATGTGTGCAAAAAAGAAAATTTCTACATAAATCAATTTTCAGAAACCTTATGCGTTCATTCCATTCTTAATGAAAAAAAGAAATATATATATATATATATAGCTACGTTTTATATAAGTTTTTTCATATATCACCAACATTGAATTATGGGAAGAAGATATTTAGCATTTCATTAAATTAGTACATAAATATTCACGTCTGAATTTTTATTTTTATAGAACTATAATACTCATTTACTAATCACAGTGGGTTCTTGAATTATTTATAAGATAAAACACGATTGACTGATGAAATAAAAGCAAATCAAATATAAATATTTTTTATTATAATAGTTTAATGAAATAGTATCGTGATTAAAAGAAAATTATTAGCTCTTGATCATTAATGTGATATATAGTTTTGCTTAATTAGCATGGATGTTCTGTTATTTTTGTTAAAATTTGCGTCCTAATATTTGGTACAAACTATAAAAACTTCCCAAACTTTAATTTTGATATTTTTCCTCGTATTATTGTTCAATAATACATTAAAATATATATTCAATTTTTTTGACACATTTTTGTACGCATTTTTTAACAGAATTGGGCACATTAATAATTTTTTCACTAATTCAATTTAATTCAAATTCTTAAATTATAATGCAGTACTTTTAATTTTAAATTGAAATATTACTTATTTTATAAAAATTTATTAAACATGAAATGTTTGAGAATGTATAATGATATTTAAAGTTTTAGACAAATTTAAAACTTTTGTTCGAACTTAATTATGTATTAACTCACTTTATTGATAATAAAGTTTTTATTGCTTCATTTACTTATTATGATATTATAAAAAGAAAATTTATGAAGCTTTATCTTTAAATTATATTCAATTTAAACGTATTTATGATAATTATAATAAAATTTTGAAGGAATAGTTAATTACATTTTTGCCCAAATCTGTTTGCCTGACAGCAACAAAAAATTATGTATAAATATATGTAGTTTATAGCATTTATATCTACTAGAAAATAATCAAGTAGTTTAAAAAGGCTACACAAAAATGAAATTTAATTATATAGCTACATCAGATGCTAATGCACTAAATTATATTCGTTAAAATATGTTTCAATTATGTACTTTTTCATATATTTATAAATAATCACATACAATTCATATAAGAAAATGTGTATTGTTCCTTTTTTTTTTTTTTTTTTAATGATAATTGTAAAAATTATTGCGTGAAATAATTTTAAAATCAAAGGAAAATTTAATTAAAATAAATTAAACAGCTTATCATATCTTTAATAATATAAATAAGAGAACAAACAACAAACGAATTATTTACTTCATATTAATTTTAAAGTAATTTTATTAAAAATACTAAAAATTTACTGCAATATTTAAAAATATTAAATAATTTAAGGATTACAAGTTTCGCAGAGATTACTTTATATTAATAAATTTATGATAAATTTTACAATATATTGTGCTATATTTTTTATAGATTGATTTTAAAAAATGAAGCAAATGTTTAATAAAATTATTGCTATTTAATAATTCATATACTCCTAAATTTCAAATGTATTTTAAGTCTCAACTTAATGCAAATAAAATTTATTAACTAAAGTATTCAGAAAGGTAAATGCCTACATACATGCATTCATACATAAATACAAACACGCGCACGCACACATGTACATTTACCCGGTATCTAAAGAGAGTAAGACATGATTTGTAAAAAATGAATTTATTATGCAACGGAACGCAAAAATTTTTACTCGTTAAAAAGTGAATTGTGAAAAAACAAAATATTCATAATAATATAAAAATGCCATGAAAAAGAAATTGTCCCTTAACACCGACAAAAAAACAGCTGTTGATCTACAGAACCAATTCCCAATGCAAAATAGTGGTGAATCCGACAGAGAAGGCTGCATTTGTTAGAACGCTGATATAAGTCTGTTGGCTGTGATTTGTGTTTGTATGTGTGTGTGTTTGTGTGGGAGGTTTCTTATATATATATATATATACACGTGTGTGTGTGTGTGTATGAAATCAAGAAAAATTGCAACTTATAACACGCTATAAATCGCATTCCTAAGAGACTGATTTTATGTAAAATTAATTATTAGTGAAAAAAGAGGCGAACTGTAATAGTGAAAAAATGAACAAAATATATGCAGAGCATACCTGGGTGAAATTGAAATATTTGATATCCAACATAGTGAAGGTCTAGTTTAATTTTTTTCTTTTTTTCTTACATTATATATGTATATCAATTTTATACGTTTTGCAATGAGCAATAATCCAAATCGAACGGTTTTTTCTCGAAGTTTATTTTTAATCTTAGTAATTGGGCAAGTTAAAAAAAATTGAAGTAACGCAGAAGAAACTTACAAGGAAACTACCCGAGGTGACTTCACCGATTTTTTGTGATATTGCGATACGTTGCAGCAGATCAAAAAATATTAGACGGATGTTTTTTACGTGCTAACTCGGCAATTTAAGAGGTGAAAAGCACCCTTAATGTTTACCTTCGAAAATTAGTTAAAATATGAAAAATAAAAATATTTAAATATGATTTTTCAGAAGTGTTTTTTACCCCTCAAATGGTCGTATAATTATATACAAATATGTTTCTTATATTTTTTATCATATTTTAAAATAAATTACAACATTAAGAAAATTATTAAGGTACAGATCAGGAAACTCGAGTTAGGGGTAGTTTTGAATATTTTTTCTTTTCAAAACTCCAAGACACGTCAACTTTACATCTCAATATTGTTTCAATTTTGTCATAGAGTGCTTTTTAATGAAATTCGTTTAATTAACAAATTTCTAGAGAAAAAAAAAGATAAAAAGTCATTTATCTTTATAAAAAAATAGGAGAAGTTACCATTTGGAGCAGAAGCAATTTCGACACAAACGTTTTTTCAACAGAAATAAATCGACGTTGGTTTTATTCCAAAATTTTAATTCGTTTTTGCGATACTAAAATAAAAGGATTTTTGAGGGTAAACTTTAAGTGTGCTTTTCACCCCTTATATCACCGAGTGAGCACGTAAAAAAATACGTGTCTGATATTTTTTAATATGCTACAACATATCGCAATATTAAGAAAATTGGTGAAGTACACCTCGGCTAGTTTCCTTGTTAGTGGTGTTTGTTGTTTTTTTGTTGATTTCCAGGAAAAAATCACAGAAACATGTTATAAATATTATGTTGTGCTAAGTTTTTGATAAGTTTAAAAATCAAATTTTTAAAACATCGAAAACAATTGCTAATAAAAACACGCTAATGAAGTATAGCATATAAAATGTTTATTTTTTATTAAATACTTAAATTAAACAAATTTATTTCTAACCTGTCAGAAGAAGAAAATGCGGTAATATCTGATTAACGTTTCTCCGATGTTCTGCAAAGTAACGGTAGACATTTGAAAGCTTCTTTTACATTTCTTTGTTAATTTTAAACTTTAATAAGCATGTTTTTAAGAATCAAAAGAGACTTTATAAAAACGTTTATATCAGGTGTAATACTCTTTGATGAGTGTTAGAATAGGCCATTCATTTTACTTTAACGAATAATTAAATAACAATATGTATATATATATTTTAATAAGCCTTTAACCTTATGTTTTTATATAATAGCATTGTATAGTATAGAAAAACTTAATAATATATAATTAGTAGTCTTAATAAAAATGTGTGTAGTATTTAAGAGTTTAATATTATATTCAAGTTCAAATTTATTAATTGGCTTAGTATAAATAACTTCAAAATGATTAAAGATTTCTTTATACATTTTAATATATATATAATATGTATAAATTTTTTGTACGTTGCACTTCATGGTTATGACAACATTTCATTTAAATTAATATAATTTACTTTTGCAAAAAGTTTTTTTGAAACTCGAAAAAATCTCAACTTTTAGAAATGTTAAGTATTTTGCAATTTCATTGAACAAGAATTAATAACTAGATTCAATTATTTTATAATTTAAAAATATTTATTAGCAATTTTTAAAAATGTTTAAAAAAAATTTTTATTAGCAAGAACTATTACTTTTAAATATATAAAATACTTATCTATTATTTAATGTTATATAAAAAGTATCGATGAACAATTTGGTCTAGATTTGTAATACAAAATGACCAAAGATTTTCCGAAAAACATACGACGTTTGTACTTACCGAATAAAATGTTTTGAACATTTTTTGTAGTTTCTTTTTAAATACATATTGTTAATAATATACACTTTTTGTACATTAAAAATAAAGATCAATAAAGAAGTTTGATGCTAATTTAAGAGTCAATTAAAGTATTACCCACGTTTTTCCTATTTTTATTAAAATTTATAATTAAAAATCATCGGAACAAAGATATTTTTTCCTCAAAATATGATACTGTATTACAATAAAAACCGAGTGATATGTGTTATAAAACTAATACTAGAACAAACTTATAATATCGGAAATACGAAATTCGCATTCGTAATCTTATTTAAGGGCATGTTGTTATATATATATATATATGATTTCTGTGGTTAAAATGCAGCTTATTGAAGGGCACAATTGGTAATTAAGGATGTCTATTTCGCACGAGATAAATGCGCATCCTCTAAATACACCATTGCGTATATTATAAATTAATTTCAGTATATGTTTATATAGTGGAATTCTTTATATTGGGAATGTGTGGAGAACGTTAGAAAAATAATGGAATAATAAGGCTTTCGATGGAAAAGAAAAGGCATCCGACCATCTTGTGATATGCCCATACGTAATAATAATAATGATGTAAAAAATGGAGAACGCAATCTTACCAACGGTTTATTTGTGCGTATTCAGACGATGACAACTGGTATGGACTGGTATGGACTGGTACAACTGGCAAAAGGCAAACAACAAAATTAATTACAATTAACATAAGCCTACTCTTTCAACAATGTAGAAAAGATTTTAATATCTATATATAGATTTTTGTAGTGGAAAGCTTCTTGAAAGGCTAAGAAAACATCTTTAAAAATATATCCTCAGTTTACTAGAAGTAATACAAGTTAAGCATATTTATCCGTGGCTGGAGTCATATTATTTACTGTAAAGAAACTAGTAGTAAAAGTCAGAGCATGCGTAGGGAATGTGTACACGCTAATGGATAAAATATGTTTGAAATAGACCTAAAGAAGTACAGAATAGTCGAATACTGTATGTGGTGTGATATTCGAAACCAACATCAGATGGATGAAAAATATTACATTTGTCTTATCAAGAAGTATATGACTAGAAAAAACGACGAAGAAGGTCTTAAAAAGGATAGACATTTTCTAATCTTGAGTTGTCAATACTAACGCACCAGTTTTTCCCTCCTGTATGAAAATAATAATGTAACAATTATATTAATCCTAGGTTATACTCAAGATAATTTTATTACTACAAGTTTTAAGCGAATAACAAAAAGTATACCAAAAGTTCAAGAACTGAATTTATAGATCCACTCAAAATGTGTTTAGCTCAAAAGTTTAAGAACGCGCCTTAAACAATTAGGAATATTTAGAAAAAAATTTTTTAAATAATTAATTACGACGTACTGTATTAAAAAAATCATTTAGTTTAGGCGCGAACTAACTTCTTTTTTCTTTTGGCTTATAAAGGATATCTTCGGGTAAGTTCACTTAAAGTGCGAACTTCCTTCGTAAATAAATACTTTCATTGAATAAATACAGAATAGAATACGTACAAATCAAGAGTGCACAGATAATCTCCCTTACAAATAGAACGTTTCGAATATAATACTGCAGTTTTACAATCCTTTTAAAAAATGTACCTTTTGTGGTGGACGAAATACCGTCCACTTTCTGCATCATTTGGCGCTGCAGGCGAAGCGACGAAACATTTTTGCATCTTCCTCTAGAACATTTGTTTCGATTAATAAATCGAAAGATAAAGCAGGACAAAATGTAGTTATCAGGAAATTTTGCTTCGCTTAGTATTGTGTGTAGGCTCAAAAATGTGCGATGATCGCAAGTGCTGCTATTAATTGTCTATTTTTTGTATTTCTTTTAATGACAATAAATTATAATAAATATTTGATTAAAATCGAATTATTTTATTTAATATGATAAAGTATTCGAGTTCCGTATTTTATCCGATAATTTCATTCTTTATCTTCGATTTTCATTTATTAGGATACTGCCAGTTGTTATGCATATTGACTTTTTTGTCTTCGATCCCTGTTATTACGAATCATGGACGTACAATTTCGCAATAGGCGTGCCCGTATAGAAATGGAATAAAAAGTCGTGGGACTTATAGTTTAAATTATACTGATAAACAAAAGCTGCATTTAAATACAAATATAAATGAATATAATATAGCTACGTTTCTTCATAAGCTTCATTCAAGCTTTTGAACCAATTAACGCTAAACAATTAATTCCACTTCCCTTCGTTTACTCTTTCCTGCGCACGGAATGATTTACATTATTACATATGATTTAAATAAGGACTTGATTTGTTATTTTCCATTTTTTCTAAGTAAATATTGTATTTGCAATGTATAATTACAAATACGAATATATAAGATGAATGTAGTAAAATATACTGAACAATAAAGGGTTTATCATTTTTCGATTTTTTAGGATTTTTATGATAAACATGAAATAGTTTTTATTATCGGATTAATTAATGAGAAAGATATACATTATATTCATAAACAATGATGTTTATTATTAAATTTTTTATAAAATATTTTATAAAAACAAAGTATAAAAATGTACATTTTATTAAGAAATTAGTAATAAGAACGTTCAATTTCTTACGCAAAAAACTGAAAAATATTATACACAGTTTTACAATATAATGGTAAAATAAAACAACATTAAATATCTTCTGTGCGGTATAAATCCATTGCATAAATTAAAAGATTAACAAATTTGAGAAAATATATTCATACTAATAAAAATTTGACGTAATTATTTTTAATTATATGTCCCTCTATATTATATAGAATAACCCTCATTAGGTACTATTCGTAACAGCTTGAAATAACTAAAATTATCTTTATTTATAAATGTAAATAATTATCACACATTCTATTCACTTTTAAAAATTTCAAAGGGACTTCGAAATAATTGGTACAATTTTAACTGACTATTGCTATTTTTATAACGTGGGTGGCAATCTTATTTTAATAAGATTCTTTCATCTTATTTGTAATATTACTCATAATTTGAAATTTATTCATAAAATTTATAAACTTGTAAGGTATAAAAAATCATACATTAAATATTTTATATAAAAATTGGAATTATATTCGACAGGTAATTTTAAGCTTATAGTTTTTAATATAACCATAAAAGACACAATTCTATTTAATAAATTTTTTTTTATTTTTAAATTTGTCTCCAATATAGTTTTGAATATATTATGTAATAAACTTGTTCTCTTAAAGTTGATAATATATTTATTATCTACTAATTCGTGATTAATTTTTTTTAAGTTTAAAAGATTTTCAGTGTTTTTTTTTTAATAACAAATTACAGGTTTTATAACTCGATAGCAATAGCCAGTGTGCTTAGCATCTTATAAAATACTTCTATCATATTTTAGTACAATTTTTTTTGGCAAATATAAGTTCTAAGCTTATATATTATATTTTCTTCTCTTCGGGTTAATTTTTAAGGCAAAATAACAGCACAAAGCTTAAAAATGGGATATTTGTTCTATTTATACATTAATTGAAAAATTAGAAAAAAGGACAATTGTGATTTTTTAATTTAGTTGTACAAAATACAACGAGAAATGTGCTACCACAAATTTTATAAAACTTCAGTATTTTTTAATTAATTACAGAACATCATTTTTGCCCCTGTATGTTACACAAAGTAATTGTTTATATACTTAGTAAATACATTTATGCGCAATACTTTTTGGCATTACTCAATATTTTAAAAAGTATGGCCGATTTTATATACCTGCATTATGTTATTTAAATATTACTTAAAAAATTACAACATACTAGATCTTATAGTCCAATAAACAAAAATAATATTGTAATTATAATTTTCATTATTATGATAAGTATTAAATCATAAATGTTAATAATCACAATAGACCAATGATTCAAATGTCAATGTGATTGTATAATTATTTTTAAAAATTATAATTCTCTTAAACATAAAATATTGTAAAAAATAAAATATTTTACATAAAGATCTGTTTAAATAATTGAAATACTATATTTAAAAATGTTCTTATACAAAACTTAACAAACTTTACTAAAAATTTTGTTTATATTTTAACCATATTTTTAATTTAAAAATAAAAATTATATGAAAATAATATATACATACAAAAACTAAAAAGACTTACTAAATTGTAAAATCGTTCACTTGACGATTTATTTAATAAATTCCATACTTTGTATTTATGTTTTAGTATGCAAGAGTTATTATGACTTATCGGATTGACTTCTATAGATTTATCATATTGGAACTAATCTCCTTCCAATTAACTTGATTATTAATTATATGAGTATTAGATATCACTGAATTCTTACGTATTACAGTCTTTTTTTAAAAAAGAAAAAAATTATACCTTTTTTGATCGACACTTGCCCTAAAAGTATTTTGTAATGCCCTTAAATACTCTATAATGCATAGACCTGTACAAAGCCAATTGTACATGAAAAATTGGTATTTACAATGGTGACCAGTAGAATTATTTATTGTGGTTTTACTCGAAAAAAGTAGCCTAATAAATCCACAGAAAAATGTTGACAAATTAATATATATATATCTGTTTTGCAGAAATATAATTACGAGAATACTTAGGCCAACTACGGCTTTTGATACAATTAAAATGCTAAAAATGAATTATTATCCGCGTCCCATCGATATAAAATAATTATATCATACATAAAAATAACAAAATAGCTTATTAATTATATAAATACTGATATGATATTTTTGTATATTAGTATTAGTATTTGTGAAAAAATTATGAAATATAGTGTATTATTTAAATAACCGTTTTTATTACTTTCTTTTTATTGCTTAGATTTTCACTGAATAGATTATACATATACCTATATTTATAACTTCTGTGATTTGATTTTTATAATAAATGAGAATTTACGTGAAACTGAATATTAGATATTGTACAAAAATATTTAAAAATATGGATAATTATGGAAAATTAAAATAATGTTTCATGAATTATGGTAGTGATGATTGAAAATGATCATTGTAAAGATATTTCACCACAGTACTATATAAGCAAAAAAGAGCATGATTTTTCTGCAGATTTGCTTGGACTAATTTTTTCATGTATAAACACGCGCTCATATATATATATATAACTTCCTATATAAATTCGCAAGAGAATGCAGGCTCTTGCAATTCATCGTTTCAGACCCTTAACTCTTCTAAAGTCTTCGATTGGGTATTGTACTGTGTCGATTTCTTCATTGCACTCGAACCTGCTATTGATAGGTTCTCAACTTGTTGTAGATGATTTGGGCTTATTATCAGATTCTGATTAGATTGAATAGGTTGCTGTTGCTTACTTGGTTTCATATTTTTTGGTGGGGGTGGTGGCACTGGTACATGGCACGTGTTATTTTGCGAATCGGCATATACGGATGGTGGTATGTGCTGAATGTGACGTCGCTCCAGTTTGCTCTCTACGTATACAATAGAATATTTAAAATTTTTAAATTTTACTATTTAATTTAAAACGATTATTTAAAATTAAACAATTTGCTGTGAAAATGTTAACTAGATATCTAGCTTTATCAATATTTATCTATGTTTTACCTGTTATTGATCAATAATGACGTTTCTTGCGATTTTCGAAGTCGTTGATCTACGAATTCGAGGTGAAAATTTCAAAATTCGGTTTGACGAATCCAATACGGTTGTCCTAAAAGTTATAAATATAATCTTCAGTTTTTCGAAACTAGTATGTCTTTTTTCAATGTCTGTAAAACGACGTCAAAATTTTCAAAATTCAAAATGATCGTTCTAACGGAAAAGAAACATCAAAATTATAGTAAATTATAATAAAAAATAGATTGAATATTTTGAATTTTGTAACATTGAAAAGAAATTCGTTTTGGGTGAAATCGAAAAAATGCATGTAACTAATTTCAAGGACTATCACTGAATTTTTTAATTTATAGTTTACTTTTGTGATTTTTGAAATAATAACCTCGAATTCGAAATTAGAAATGGTACTAAAATGTAGATACATCTGATGTATGCGAGAGTATTTAATTATTATTTATGAATTATACCCATTCTTAAATTTCCAACCACAATATTCTAACATCATATTTAAATAATTTATGATATTTTTAATCATCAAGTAATTTTATGGTTTATTTAGATGCATTTTGTTAACTTAAAAATATATAAGACAGTATTTTCGAAAGTATAATTAATGTTAGAATTTGTCAGCATTGATTGTCAGAAATAATTTTACTAATTAATGAATTTTTAACAGATTAATTATTTAAATTATTCCCACATTATTATAAAACTTTCAGTAGAATAAATTTGTCACGTTAAGCTAAGTATGTAAACAAAATAATTATCTTAAAAAAGTTGATCACTGCACTCAATATATCGCTAGCACGATATATTTTAATATATCATGTAAGTACGTAAATAGATGAACAAATTCTGCTCAATATCATTTCCATTTATTATTTATAAAATTTTTCCTTTTACGCAATAAATGTATATTTTCGAGCTTTTTTAAAAATGACTTGATTTTAATCAATTTAAGATCATGAATGTGATATAAAATATTGAAATCAATTTGTTTATTAGAAATTAAGGTTATAAAACTTTAATTTCTAATTTTTCACTAGTTTTTAACTTTTTTTACAACTATTTTGTATAATTTATAAATAACTAACTTATCTACATTAACGAATTATTATTCTTTAAAAATTACAAACAATTTCTATTTTTCACTAGTTTTTAACTTTTTTTACAACAATTTTGTATAATTTATAAATAGCTAACTTATCTACGTTAACGAATTATTATTCTTTAAAAATTACAAACAATTTCTAATAACTAAAAATTAACATATTTATAAAAAAAAAAAAAAAAAAAAAAAAAAAAAAAAAAAAAAAAAACCAGGGCCCGTAAAAATATCTTTATATGTTATTAAAATAAGTGAAATATTTAAAATTTTAATCTCTAATAATTCTACTAAGAGTTAGTAAATAAATTAAGTGTCTTATATGTATTGACATAGACTATATAAGATAAATACTTTATAATCTACATAGTTATACATAGTCATTTATAATTTTTTCCTCCTATTTTTTATTTTCTCTTCATTTTTAAGAGAAATAGCGAAACAAAAAAAATATGATATACAGCTTTAATTAGGCGAAAATTTAGCTCGGGAATGTTTATTTTCACTTCTATACTCTTTCAACTAGATAAATAGATCTCTCTACAATTTTTTGCTTAAGTCGGTTTTATATTAAAATCAGAGAACAAAGTAAACTCTTGTACTTAAATTATGTATGTGGTATACTAAGCTACGAATGACGTCAACGTCGTCAACGTCGTCAACGTCGTCAACGATTCGATTTCGTTTATACCGTTTGAAAATTCGTTTTGATAATTACATTATACGCATTAAATAATGCAATATTATGCTCTTATCTCATTATCAATTTAATATTAATTTCATTTTTACTCAAGAAGGACATGTTCATTCACATTTCACGTCTGCGATGTAAGTACAAGTATCTAGTTTAGCGCTATGATTATAATGTGAAAATGACTCCAAAATGCATAGACAGCAATATTTAAACTCAAAAGAATGTCTTTATGAAGAATGCTGGATTATAGTTTACATTCTTAGTCACCTGACCCACTTTATTTAAATATTCTTACATTTTTCTAATTGATACGGTCAAACTTGATAGCCTTCAAGTTCAGTAATCACCAAGCACGTCACCACGGCATACAAGTAATGATATTTCATTTTACATATATAAATAAATAAACCCGCTAAAACTACATCCAGCTTTACTTGGGTGAGTTTCGAAGTCGGAAGTTTCCAGTTTCTCAATGTATGTTATTTTTAGCTGATCTACTGATACCTATGCTCTTATTTTTATGAATATTTTCCACATTATAATGATAGGTTAAGCTAGAGACTTTTAATTCATATGCGTGACTACAATTTACACGAGAGTTTTTCTATTTAATGACGCATTAAAAAAGGACAACAACTACTTTTAAAAATACGCTACCTAATTCACCACAGATATTATTAGGCATTTGCCCATTTTCCTGCCGCTTTTTTGGATAATGATGATGATTGTTTTTATCGCGTTGATAATATACTCCCGCGAATATAAGTACGTTGAGAATAAGTAGGCTACAGCCAATAGCGATGGTAACGCTAAGAGCGGTACTGTAAGCAGCGAAACCATCTTCCGGCTGGCTTGTCGATTCTTCGAATGCAAGTTCATTCGGCTGCACTGAAGTTATGTTAGCCATACGTTCGCTTGTAGACTCAATCGTCGTCGGCTTCATTGATGTTGTAGGGAGCCTTTGAATGAAACGTGGAGGTACCTGAAAGATGACGAAAATGCTGAATTTCAACCTTTTCAATACTACTTGAATTCAATTCCACGTACTTCAGCTTAGTAGAATTTATTTACTAGGATTAACAAAATTGAGCTCACTTTAAATTAGATAAATTCCTTAAAATATTCATTTATCAAAAGAACTATTTAGTACAAAAATCGCACATAAATATGTATTTATTATTCATTTTTCTTGAAAAAAGATTATTTGTGTCGACAAAGTTCAACACAATGGTATATGCTATTTTAAATAAACAACACTACATAACAGTAAATAATAGTGCATCATTTAAAAATGTATCATATTTATAGACTGATTCGAAAAAATAACAATCTTTTAAAGCATTAAATAAAATATTAAATAAACGAAATTATACAATAAGTAACAAAATATAAAATTATAAAAGAAAAGTACTAATATCTTTCTAAAATATTGCTATTTGTTAGTTGTGTAATATTAAAAAGGCAACCATGTATTTTAACGAAAATATTTAAGATCATTAATATACATTATTTTGATCTTATAGTTTGGAAGTTATGGAAGCTAAATGAGAATGCTATAACATCAGAGTACTTGCTGGATTTTTCTACGAGTTCATGTTTTAATATAAACTTGCTTGCATACAATAGAATTGGATTCTTTTATAAAGTAAGCAAGAGAAGAAACCTGTTCCGAATCCAGAAGATGATGAGATCTAGGGACATCGTCAGTTCCTGGTTTGTGTAGGTCAGGAACCAAGTTTAGCCAAAAAGATAATCTATGAGCCCTGTAGTGATTTTTCAACTTTGACTTAATATCTGTAAGCGGATAAAACAGGATCAAATACATTATTGAGGATCAGGATTCAAAATAAATTATTGAAGCGAAATTTAGTTCAAATAAACTGGTTTTAGTGTGACAAGATACAAGTAATGTGACTAGAGTTTTCTTTCTCATTCTACGCAGTAACAGTTATACTTTGATTATTACACAAACGCTCGTTTTAATTAAAGTAAAAACATCTGTGTTCATGAGAATCAAGTATGTCTAACATTCATGTGCAGGGTGATTACGTATCATGATGGTAACTAATATGAATGCAAATATCTATGACATATTTTCATATTGATAACGACGCAAATAATCTTATAGAAAATATTAGCACATTCTAGTCAAAGTTACAAAAATACATAACTGATTGTTGTTGACGTTTTTTATAAAAATTTTAAGCGTTTATTTTATTCATTTATATTAATTACAAGCAATCCACTCAGATCTGCATTTAATAGTACAAAAGTTAAATATGGAAATAAATACGACGAAATAAATAAAATAATTTGTTAACAAGAAGATCGATAACATTATGTGGAGTTCTAAAAAGCAGGTTTAGATTTCGTTAAATGTAACTTCGTACAAAGATTGTTACCGCAAACAATTCTAAAAAAATGGTTCTTCTGTTTTGAATGTTAGGACTTGCCTTAAGTTCTTTATCAGAGCCATTAAATAATATGCTATACTCTACGAAATCAATACTCTTAATTCTAGAAACCTCCGAAACTGTAAATTTGAAAAAACAATTGAAAACTAGTTTTCTTAATACATTTAATCCAATCATTTTAGTAGCATTATTGTTAAAAAAAAATTAAGTATACAAATTTCAATGAAAGTACACGAAATTTCTTTAGTTATTTGAATGAGCGTAATTCTACGAAGTAGAGGGTAGTAAGGAGGTAAGATTATTCGTGTAATTTATGTGGTAAAACGTAGACATTTTTCATCGTACTTGTTGTGTAAGGTATTCTAACTAATATCTAGTTATTAGGAACTACCTCAGTATTCTTTATTTTCTCAACAGGTTTGCTTTTTAATGAATTGAACAGACGTTGAAACTTAATAGCAGTTGATATGGATGAATCATTTAATACTAATGAGAGAAATTTTGCTTTAAGTCTCCTATGCTTGATGACCGCCACTGAAACGCAGTAAAATAATTCTTTTTGAAATTTGAAATAGTCGATGCAGAAAAGAATTCTAAGAAAAGTGATCTCGTTTCAAACTGAAGAGTGAGAGAGAGAGAGAGAGAGAGAGAGAGAAATGTGTTTCAGAAGCCACTATTTAGTCGTGTAATATGCTTCGAAAATTTGAGGAAAAATATCACATTTGAAATAGAATCGAGCATTTACAGTTTCAAATGCATGCCTAATTCGGAATACCGATTATTAGCAGTCAGACAATATCTTTCAAACAATATGTTTGAAACGTTTTTTATAAAATGAAGTATGAACTCGCGTATTTTTGACTTGTCATTAAGTTTTCTAAGCAAGCCATAATAAACATATAGGATTTAATATAAAAATAAAAGAATTAGTTCTCTTAAATATAATGTACGTGCTGGCATAGACTATTAGTATAAGTGTGTCAGACAACATTACAGTGGTAATTACAAATCTAATACAATATGAGTCTAAGAATAGACAAAATAAAAAATTATGCATTGACCGATTGATATAGTAAGAAGAAAAGAACGGTAAACCTACGTTTCAATATATAGCGGTAAGAATGAACAGTACGGTTGAGCGAAGATCAACACAAATATTCGCGTACTGCAAATCTTACTATATCTGTAAGTTACACGCAAACTTAATTATGTAATAATGGCATTGACTTCCTCGAATCGACGGTCACTCATTCGTGATCTGTCCGTCACGCATTTCTCAGTCCATAACATCGATTTAAAGTAAATGTACTTTAATTATTTTTGCTTTTTCTGAAAGCCATTTAGGATACTAATTAAAAAATTCATAAGCTGATAATTAGATTTTGACATTGATAAACCTTCCCAACGTTATATTGAATTTGAATCATTATACCAGTAACATAGAAGGAAACAAAGTACTTGTAGATATTATCGTAAAATCATCGCTCTAATGAAAATGACTTAAGTATCGAACATAGGCAAATACAGTGAACTTATAAAATAGAATTATTAACGACCATAAGTGATTAAGATAAGTACGAGCACTTACCTATGTTAAGGTATTTCTTATGCATAGCTTCATAGGCAGTCCATTCAAGATTTTTCAATTTCGACCGTTCTGGTCGAGAGGTTGGCGATCCTGGTTCTGGTGTGCCCACATTTGGATTACTGTAACGAAAGATTGCAATTTTCATCGTGGCATATTATAATAAAAAAATCATAGCCCTATAGATTTTTATATATACATAGAAATATATTATAATAAGGCATATTAAGAAAAGACTAAATTTTCTAAATTCACGAAAAAGGTATTTACTTTTATATTATGAACATAAAGATCTATATACATTAAAAATGCATCATAAATATACTAAAAAACATAATAAAAATACTACTTAACATAATGAGACACTTTTTAATTTGGTAAGTTATTTTAAACGATCGATTTATTTTAAGTCGGTCATTACTGATTAAATTGACGTAATAACAATAACATATTTCAATATTAAATTTATTAAATCAGAGCTGGCTTTAAAGATTAGTGCCTATAATATTTTGCATCAATTCAATGTTAACCAGCTTGACATTCAATATAATAATTTGACTGAAAATGATTTAATTTTTAATAAATATTAATTACAATGATTACGAGATAAATTTTTCGTAGAAGTAATTACATTTTTTTAGAATGGTTATATATATCCTAGAGGCGAAGTTTTAACTCATAATTTTGTATCATTGAATACGTATGCAAATAAAACTTGACTAAACTATTAAAAGTATATAAAATATTAGAAAAAACCTTTTTCTTATATCAGCTTATGATATATTATTAAGATCTTTTACAACGTTTTCATAGTGCAATTATAGTAAAACACCAAATAATTATATTAAAATCGAAAAGTATCACATATGTTGATTTAATGACAGAAAATATGGTTGATTGTTTACAAGATGCGAAGGCTGAGGTTCGCAAGTTTGTTGCATTTTAAATTGTAAAAGCGATGCGGAGAAATTCAAAGAGTAATATGAAAATAAAGTAAGAATTTACGGATTTGTCGTGTCATGAAATAGAATAACAGTTTTTGACACATTGTTTTATGTAAAAATTGTAAGAAATATAAAAATTAAGTTTTTTTTTTTCTTTTCAAAATGTGGTTAAGTTGGTAGAAGAGAAATATTCCTTCATTGTAAGGCTAATTCAATTCACCCATATTTGCTCTTTCGAGAGCGAAGTCTTAAATGGATATGTAAATAACTCATTCTGTTAAATTAGCAATAACATAGTAGTTGCAGACCAAACGACTGAAGGAACCAAATGCATTTTCAGCTTTAATCTTGACAGACACGTAAGTCTCGTTGTGACAAAAGAATCTTGTATAGTATAGAACCTTCAATATATAATATTGATTTTATAATATACATTTTATATTTTTATTATTTTTTCATTATAGAACATAATAATTTAATATTATAGAAAATAACTTTTATTTGCATGTTCCCACTAAATAGTCCTCAAAGTTTTTTCTTTCATCAATTTTTCATTGTGTACTACTGCCTATGTAAGTACTTTTGGAAGCAGAGTATATTTGAACAACTTGACTTGCGTTGTTGAAGCCTCTTCGATGTCAGCAATAAATCTGTCTACGAATAGGACGTGAAAAGTTGGTTTTTCTACGACCTCTGCTGTAACGATCGAAATAATAAAAAATGTCCCGTAACACTACTTTAAAAATAATAATATTATAATATGTAATAGTTTTCTTATTATTGTTAACTCTTGGCCATTACCGAGTTACATAGGATTGAATTTTCGAAAAAAAAACCCTAAGCAAGAGTTGTCGTCGAACTTGACAAAGGCGATGCACGAATTACATAATTACCGCCGTTAGAGAGAGAGAGAGAGAGAGAGAGAGAGAGAGAGAGAGAGAGAGAGAGAGAGACAAGTTATGTGGATAGGTGAGGGGGCATTTATAGTGTAGGATACGGTGACTCATAATTAGTGCTGGAGAAGTCCTGGACGATTTCGGCGATTAACGTTTTCATTTTCTTTATTTTACACGTAATCAAATCCAAAATTAATTAATTTGTATTAATTTATTTTTCATAAAACTTTTTTGAAACTGTACTTACTTACAATTACTATAGTAAGTCTGAATATTTACATCTTATATTAAATTTAGTTTTCTATTCTAAAAAAATTAATAAATTTCATTTTAAAAAAAATTTCAAAAACCGTTCAGTCATTTAATTTATTATTAAGTTTAAGAATTTGATTCTAAATAAACTGAAAATGTAAAGGACACTATTTTCTTCAAGGAATGTAGAAAATAATGAATAGTTTCTATTTGTGAACAATTCTTCTAAACACTAGGTAACATGTTTTAATGTATTAAATGAGTAATACCAATTATGGAATAGACTTATTGCATTAAAAGGAACAGCAAGAGAATTACTTGCTTAAAATTATATTTTAAGCAAGTGCACAATTATTTTAATATATTGTCATGTGTAAAATCGCGAAACAAAATAATAATAATGAAAAGATTCATTTGTAGTTGATTTTGTATTTTATTGTTCGCAGTTGCGATGATCCCCCTCCCAAGGGTTATGCGCAAGAAGGGAGTCGATCTTTCTCCTCTTGTCTTCTTTTCAGTCGTTTCGGTGAAACGCTGTTTCAGTCTTGATAGATTGAGTAGGCTAGAGATCGTTTCGTGGCGCAGTTAAGGCAAATTACATTTATCTTTTTTACATTAAGAAGTTAAAATGAGATGCGCGGTTGATCTGACCTAGTAAAAAACAACAAATTTTTAAAATATCCTCAACGCGAAAGAATCAACTTACAATACAACGATCAACGCTAGGAATAAATAAACGAAATAAAATCAGGATGAAATACTATAGATACATCTAGCGCTCGTAAAATTGCAGTACTTATGTGCAATTTCACTAAAGTGACGTTGAGAGGACTCGGCTTACTCGAGTCCTCTCCATCTCGATCTCGAATCCCAACAATATCACAGGAGAACGGAGTATTAATAGCGGTATCGCTTGAAGGCATACACTTAATACTGTGTACGTATGTGTATTTAAATCTACACAATTATTAGCACGATTGCGCAAGAAAATGGATTACGTGGTACAAAACTATGCGTTCGTAGTTTTGCGTTGGTGAACGGTCGAAACAAGATAAGCGTGTATAAATCTGATACCTATGAGTGGATGAAAGAGATTCGAACAGAGGCCCAATTGGGATAAACTGACCATGAAGCGTTTGTTTCATCTATTGAATGTGGTGTATAATGTTACAAGCATGCAGCTTCGTGTATGCCTACGTAGTAATTGAATCGCGTGAAGTGTACTTTGTTACACAGTATATTAATTAATATAGTTAATTATAAAAAATTAATAGTAAATTATCATAAAAAAGAATAATAATAATAATAATTTTCTTCGTCGATACAGCTTTTGAATTAGTTTAGATTACATTCATAATGATATAAATTGTATCACAAAAAGTAATTTTAAATTTAACCCTCATTTATGTAATTAAAATTATTTGCATGTTTTTTCTGTGTAAAAGTTCTTTATAGCTTACCCAGTTCTGGCAAAATTCGCAAGATAGAGTATGACGCTCTCAGAGAGTCCAATTTCTGTTCTTGTATAGTTCCGAGGCCAATGTGCAAGGCCTGAGACAAGTGGTGCTCCAAAAAAATATGGCAACTCTTCACCGTGAATGCAACCCTGGCGCTAACAAATAAAAAAATAATTTTAAGTAAATAAATAATTTAAATAGAAAAACTGATTATAAGTTACGATGACATAAATGTTGATACGCTTACTATTTTCAATACTATTATAAAAGTAAAAGGATAATGGATGCTCAAAGACGTCGGCTCTGTTATTATTTGAAATTTAATTCTAAGCTTATGTTTATAAAAGTTGACGCATTATTTTACTAGCTCAGTCACAGGTAGTTCCTTTTACACGATATAACATTTCTGAAAGCGTTACAAACTGTTTGATGATTTTCTCTGTATTCAAAGAATATTTGATGCAAGACTAAAAAGTTAATTGCGATTTACTTTCCTGATAAATATTGTTGCTAATTTGTAATGCCTTCAATAATACTAGCATTACGCATATACGCATTATACTAGTGTAAAGCTGTTAATATTTTGAAGATCATCCCTTGTAAAAAAAATATTCTTTTAATACAGTAATGTATTCTTATTAATTTATTTATTTAACTGAAGCAGATTAAATCTTTATTTCATTCTTCTAGAGATTCACTTTAAACATACATAACGTAGTCTATTAAAATAATACTTGTATAGCATATTTTGGGACTATTAAAAGATTTTTATTTACTAATATGTTTATAATTGTGGAATATTAATAATAACGGGAGAAGGGTTTTTCTGAAGAATTTAATGCAACATATGAGATCGACTTCAAATAAAATTTGAAAAATAATTTTTCTTTACTAATATTGCGTTTTATGTCGTTGTCAATAAAAAAGCTTTGAATATACCTTATAAGATGTCTTTAGTACACTGTATTTAAAATTAAAATAAAAACTACAAAAGATATAATATTGGGTTAAAAAATTAATTTTATGAATTGCATAAAATTTATTAATATAAAAATAAGTTCTATATAATTAAAAAGAACCATTTAAGAAGTACTGGAATATTGTTCAACAAAAATTTCATTAATGAACACAAAATTAAAATAACAATTTTTAACTAAAATTTCCAATTTTGCTTCGAAATATTGATTGTGCATTTGTTGCACGTATTATCTTAATCTATACGATATAGTTTAAGTAAGTAATTATTGCATTCATGATATATTCAACGAATCATAATTTTACAATAAATATTTTTATCAACAAAAACAAAAAATAGTTCCTTGTAAACAAAGCACACGTTTCTTATTATTATCACAGTATATTTTTTAATATTTTTAAGACATTCGAAACTCATGATAAAGTAGATCGGATCACTTAAATTTATTAATGTATATGAATTTTTATTCGAAATTCAAATAATAAATGTATATAATCTTTTCCTTAACTTTCTTATTATTTACATTTACTCTATTAAAAATCTACATTTTTGTATTTATTTTGCTAAAATAAATTCAGAAGAAAATGAAAATGTATTTACCAACTGACTAATAGTTAGTTTTTAAACCTGATCAACGATTTCACTTACTTGAGGATAATCACCGAATTTCGTCTGATAATCGAAGACATAAAGATAGGAGTTGCGATGTGATTTACTGTGTAGGTCTGCCGTTCGTGTTGCGGGGGCAACTGTATTTGCATCGCCTAACGCTTCTAATGTCTCGTCCCTGATTGAAGAAAATTTTTAATTCGTAAAATAACATTTCAATTTTCTCTTAAATTAAAAGTAAAATTAAAAGTAAATTTTAACGCCATTAAAAGTAAAATTTTTTACTTGATGGTTTTCTGTTCGTCGTCACCTTGTAATTTTTCTATTTTTTCTGCATGCACAGTAAACTTAATACATATACAAAATTTATAATCGGATTGTTTAGAAAGCAAGATAAATATCATTATTTCAAGACATTCTACGAATATTAATTGATAAAAAATTTTTGATAACAGAAATTAAACATTAATTTAGTTACAAATTTATGAAGTACAATTATTAGAAGCAGTTTTACCTTAAAATTAATATTTGTATTTTCATACAAAGTTTTACATGACTAAAATCATACATGTAAAAAGTTTGTATAAGCAATATTTTTAAGTATTTATTTTTAAATTGTAGATTTATAAATCTTCGTTCTTTTTTTAATGTAGACTTAATGTTCGAAGTAATATTTATTGGTCATCTGCATAATCAAAACAGAGGAGATAAATGGAATATAAGTACATCTTATTACCTAATATTAACAGGGTGTTGAACGGGCCTCTCCCAGTCTGTATATTCATTGATTATCGTCGCCAATATTTCCGGCTGATGATAAGTGTAGGTGTTACGTACAAATTCACGTAATATTTTCATTCGTCGATCTGCTTCAATACCGTATTGCGCATCTTCGGCTGTTAGAGAAAAATACGCTTCCGAACGTACAACACCAACCATAAGATCATACCTATTTAAACATACATAAAAATTAAATAAACTTACATAATAGACTTAAAACGTTTATCATATATTACAAACATTAAGTAGATGGTAAGTGGTAGTCGTTGAAATATTACATTCAAATTACATGAGATTTTATTTTTAAGTACGAAAAAGCTTGTTTATGTACAATAAAAGATAAAATCACAAAATAACTTTACGTAATAGCAGAGTTCTGCGCAAGTCTTATGAAATATCTAAAATTTGATCGCTGACGATTAGTCGTATTTTTGCACTCTGCTATCGCGGTGTAGCTGCATATCAATTTTAAAACTGAAATATTTTATAGGCGCTTTTCTCTCTAAAAGATCGAAAATTCTGCTCTCTATGTTAAGCAGGGCTTTTCAGTCAATCCACAGAATAAAAATAATGCCAGACAAATTGTTTCTAAGAGAGTATAAGCGTTTTCTACTACTAGATACAAAAAAAGTATCGTATGCTTTAGTGGTATTAGGGCCCTCTATTACTCAAAAATCAGCAAATCTGCACTAATAGAGAATGATTACAAGGAATCTGGACGAAAGTAAGAATACCGATTTCAGGGACGCAATAACGAAATAACAATTAGTTTTCTTCGATCCCTTGTCTTTTAAGATGCTGAATTTCGTTTGTGATTTTATTTGTGACGACTTTTTGGATAGTCATTGTTCGTAACTCTATGATATTTGTTAGCTTTTCAGATTTTGATGTAGTCCCTATCAACATCGCTTGACTGTGAAAAGCGCTCATTGGATTTTTAATATTTCAGGATTTTTTTGCATTGTGGTATATTTAATAATATCTATGAACTAAATACAGAGATCTCTTTTGCATTTGAATATTTCGTTAAAACGAAATATGAGCTGTAGATATGCGATCACTTTTGAATTGGTAACTTCAGATTAGTTACCGGTAGCGCTATATAAACTGCTTCGCTATTATCTGGGTCTATTTTAGTCTAACGACTACATAATCCGTTTTCTTTAACGGATACATATTAATTTTAGTTGCTTTAATTTCATTTTGAATACAATTATTTAAGCTGCTTGTATCAGTAACTAGCGTTGAAACTAAGTTCTATATTGGCCTTGCTTAGGACTTTGGAGCTGGGATCGAGTATCGTCTTTTATACCAATTCTCTGTACCAGAGTAGCTAGCGCTTCTATATCATTAAAGTATTTTTAATTTCTTAATAACTATTTGAAACTGCTAACAAGATAAATTCATTACTTGGCACAAGCAGCTTGAATTCTTAAACTATCTTACAGCAGTTATGTACAATTCCTGACTTTTACCATGAACTCTCATCTCTTCGCAACCAGTAATAACATTTTCTCACTAGCTTCTTTCTTACCATTACGGCAAGCTTTGAACAAGTGTTCTCAGAAGTATCTTGTAGGTTAATCGTTAATTAACAATAAGTCGCTGCTAGCTTTACTATTACTTCTTCTAAGAAGTAAGGTTAGACAACGTTTACTCCAATGGCTCTGATTATGTTCAATTATGCTTTCATATGGGTGCGATGGACATAAAAGGTACGAGCACGCCTTGCTCGAGTTCAATCTCGCGACCGGACATTCTGTCGGATATCGTTCTCGATGCATTATCTTCATTCCCTTAGATACCGGTTTTTAACGGGACATAAAAAAAATCTACAGTATTTTGTGTTCATCGTACACGTTTCAGTTTCCTTCGGTGTATAGAAATACCGAACAAACGTTTCGTGAAGCATTAGGTAGAAGAGATCGTTCGCGAATCGAGATTAAGCGATACGTTTCGGCGTTTGTAGTTTTGCAGTAAAACTACGTAGACATTATATTAAAGTAATCCAAGGCTTATCACTATCGTAATTCGACAGAAAAGAATGACCGTTTACTGTACAGAGATTTGTCCATCTGTAACTTATTGAGATAATTAGCTTATTTATTTACTTTATTTACTTTTTTTGTTTATTTGTGGTTGATCAAAGTCGTTTAATTAATTAAATTAGTTTTTTCTTACATTTTACTGCTTTGTCAGATTCCGCTAACAGTTAGGAACAGTAACACTTTCTGTTACTATTAATTGTAAATTTCACTCTTTGACAAAGTTCCATTTACCAATTTCGCGAGCCATTCTCAAAAAATTGGTCCCTGATTTCAAGCGAATTCCGAGTAACGGTAATTCCCGTAACACTAACATTTAAAAAATATTAATTTATATCAAAATTATAACTGTAGGGCTAATTATTTATTGATATTTGTTAATAAGACTTGTATCTTCTTAAAATGCTGACATACATTTTCAATTGATTTTCACAACAATAAGATCGTAACTGAAACTAGTCTCACCGATAAATACAACGCAACGAATCAGAAATACTTTTTCTTAGTGTCATTTTTGCCACCGATAAGTTTAAAAATATCATTTCCATTATCAACAATCAGGCAGCTCACTTCCTTAATTCCAATCAAAATGATTAAACTCATCCGAGCTGGACGAGTAAGCGATAAAAGATGTGCTTTATTATAATTGAGAGCATATTAAGTTTTTATATTGGAATACCTGTCTTTGAATCAGTACAGTTTAGATTTTAGTACGCTCTTTGAAAATTTAAGTACAGATATCGAGTAAAAAAATCTACCATTTCAATCTTAATTCCAAACTAACTATGCATATAATACTATTGCGCACCTTGAGATGGTACCCATTATAATGTAAATTGCGTAATAGCAAGCGATCGTACCTTATCAAATATAAAGTTATAATGAAAAAAAAAATTAGATTAAAATGTTGGCTTAAATAGAAGATTAATACGATAGATGACTAGTTATTAGTTTCCTTGTACTAATGCTTCATTATTAAGAAAAACTTTTATATCAAATTTTTATACATATTATATAAGATTTAAATTGATTCCTGTAAACATTTAAATACTGGATTAAAAGGAGAAATTTAGATATTAAATATTGAATATTACCGTGACAATTTGGCAATGACGTCTTTTCTTAGCAGAATATTATTAAGGGTATTGATTGTATCGACTTGGAGCGTATAGTCTTGATCCTCGGGCTCGCCCGGATCGATAACTACACCATCTATGCTCGGTCCAAATGCTGGCGCAAACTCTAAACCTTGCACCGGTACTGCAAGCAACATGTTTAATGGTATGTCCCTTAGACACTTAAGTAGTGTTTGTGAATCTGCCGTTGACTGTGGAAACATAATGAGAAACATTTTAATCGAGAAGATCTACGTAAGACATTAGAAAAAGAAAATTATTTTTCCACCTCATTACATTAAGGATTTATGTACATTTTTTTACAGCGTACATTTCCAAGACAATTATTCTATTGAATACTATGATATTTAAGCGTACGCTCGTTTTAATATTAATTTACATTTATGTTCAATTCATTTTCTAAATATTTTAAACACCCATCAAAAGCGATCGTATTACAATGATAGTTAATTTAATGATAAGGTTACAGTGCGGTGGATGATTTACTTCGCAGACTAAAGAACGTAAAGTTTCAAAGTGACCGAGGGTGCGGACGACTTCTTCATAAAGAATCACGGTAAGAATGTGTACACACCGAGGATGCTCTTGAAGGTTTGTAAGTGACTGGTGCGAAGAGGCCGAGCTCTCCGTTAACCCGAAGAAAATTCCTCTTACGATCAACAAATGCAATAATCTTCAGGTAAAAAGTGTACTTCTATGTCAAAGAACTTTCTTAGATGGTAGAGGCAAAGTACCTTGAAGTGATTTCGGACGAAGGACTCAACACGGGCAAATATCTTGAGAATAGAGAATCAGGAGAAATAAGGCAATAGACATTTTGTGACTGTGTAGAAGAGTAATAGGCGATGTCAGTGTCCATGGTCGTATCGCGTTATTCAAGTTAAAAGAATTCAAGGATTGTTCCTTAAGGCTACTCGAGCGACCCTCATAGACGCCCTCCTTGAAATGCAAAAAGAAACAACCTCAACAGAGCTTGAAGTCAGTAGGCGGGCTTTTTCGGTTGCCCTTCAGTTCAAGAACGATGATAAATGGAGTAGAAGAAAATTGTCGAAAATTGTAAGCTACAAGCTTTAGTGTTATTTTATTGCATATACCTGCCGCTCGATGATTAACCTTAACTTCGATGATTACCATACGAAATAAATTTGAAAAATGATTTTGTATGCGGTACTTTATAATCTATGAATTCAAAAGCACGAGATACCGAATACAGATACTCAAAAGAAATTACCAATTATGGAATACAATGCGAAGGGAAAATAACAGGGAGAGCAGTAATTACTTACCGAACAATTGAGATTTTTCGAAACTTGCGTTGCATAAGTAGCGGCACCTCTTATTAAAGCCCACGGTGATAGGGCACTCCCAGACATAAGAACACCTCGATGGAACAGTAAACCTATAATAGAAAGAAAGAAAAAATTAGATTCCATCGATAGTCATTATTCCTACATTTTACTGCAGACATAAACGGCAGCAAATAGAGAAAATCAAACAAATAAAAACTAACAATAGAAAGGACATTCGAATTCATCGTTTATTTAATTGTACCGCAAGTGTAGCGACACTTGTTAAACAAAAACAAAAATCAAAGACAAATTAATGCCCATACAACGTAAGTTGTACCCACCATCTGGTACGGCGCGACTCGTCATTAAAAAATTTACACAGGCAGCACCAGTTCCGTGTCCAATTAAAGTAACATTTTTTGGATCGCCTCCAAAATAGGCGATATTTTCTTGAACCCAATGTAACGCAGCAATTTGATCCATCAAGCCGTAGTTTGCTGGCGATCGTAGGTGTGAATCCGTATTGACGTTCAGGAAGCCTGCAACAAAAGTTTAATCAGAATCGAAGAAAATGTGAATTTGGTAACTGGCATTAATTAGAAAGATTACTGAAGAACTGAAGAAGATTGAGCATTACCGCGATATTATTAGTTACTAAGAGCCACTGCGTCTACTTAATTATATCAACGACTAGATTAATGAGCTATAATGAGAAAATAACTCTGGCAAGTGCTTAACGATGCATTCGCGAAGTTGCTCCAACGAACAACTGACAGACAAACAAGCAGTATGCTCATTGATTGGAAAGCGATTTTCTTTTTATAGATACAATTTTGCCACAATTTTGCCACAATTTTGCCGCAATTTTGCCACAATTTTGCCACAATTTTGCCACAATTTTGCCGCAATTTTGCCACAATTTACACTACTCAATGGCCTCTAAATAGAGATTCGGGCATTCTTGGCATTTTTATATTTTGCTTTGTGAATATTCACTAGTTCTATTACTCTGTAAGTCGTTCATTTATATTTCCTATACCATGATGCTAATTTTATAATTGTATAGCAGTCGCAAACAAATTATAAATTACGAAGCCAAGAAATATTATGGTATAACTATTGCAACGAGAGTTAACTATTTTCTCGGTGGTGATGACAGCGTAGTACCTGTATTTATTAGAGACAGGAAGGCGCGTGTGGCGTTGCAAGAGGGAGAGGCACGAAGGGGAGTCGACGTAACTGCGACAACGGCGGAACGCTGCTCAGGAAAAAACGCGCGGTGCCGGAAGAGGAGAGTTGCGAGTAGACTTGAAATTAAACCGACGAGGATGGAAGAATGAAGCAAAAGAAAAGAAAGATATAGCGAAAAAGCGAGAAAAATGAAGGAAGGAGACAAAGTCGAAAACAGCATTAACAAGAGGAAAGCCAAAAACAGCTGAGGAGTGGAGGGTTGAGAATTTGAAGAAGAGGGAAGTGTTAACGAAGGAAAAAGCGGAAGGACTGTGTGTATATTTGATAGAGAGAGAGAGAGAGAGAGAGAGAGAGAGAGAGAGTAAAAAGGGAGAGATTCAAGTAATGCGGTACTGTAAGCACTATGTTATAATTTTTGTAACGGTTGACGGGATTTTTCTTTCCTCGTTATTCGCGTGAATTATCGTTGAGGCGCGGCGGCGTATCGTCTTTTTCGTAAACTATTCTCGCGACTTTTTCCGACTACATCTACGTCCCCGAGTTTCAGAAAAGGACCGAAGCAGCGAGTAAAGTGTGGGTTAAAGGAGAAACGGATTGGCAGCAAAAATCGGGTTACACTATAATAAACTGAAATTTCAACCATGAGAGAAGGTGATTTGCAAGCGCAGATTTTTATGTTATTAAAAGACTAATGCGTTAACAAACAGATAATGGTAATCCATTGCAGATCGACGCTTTCGATCGACCAAAGTGCGAAAATCTGTACCACTTAACGATGCTGCGCGAGCAATTATTCCATTTTAACTATCAGCACCAGTGCAAATAAGTTGCACTTCATTGCATTATTCCAGTGGAAACCCAGTGGCATATCACAGCCGGATCGATGTCAGAGCAGACGAATCAATACCAGTGTAAATTATTATGATTTCATGGAGGTTTCGATGGAATTTTTCGCTAAAAACCTATTACGAAACGCGTACATTACCCTGGCTTATTAGATTTTATATTTGAAAACTTTTAAATCATAATACGTTAACATATTTTCTAATTCTCTTATCGCGATATTCTTAGTAGTCCAACATTATTCACTGATATTTTGTAACATTATTTCGAGATTCTCAGTTATGAATCGGCTGAGAATTTATGCAAGTACGCATACAATGTAATACAAGACCTTTTAATACTAATTTATGAAATTCTTTATTTATGAAATTTTTGAAATTCTAGCTACTCAAACGAAAGAGAACTACCGTTTGAATTCCAAAGTTTTTTCAAATTCTTAACTTAAATATACGCAATGTAATATTATTACAATGAGTATTAATTCGTTGGTTATAAAATGTTATACCTCGCAACTGAAGCCCAAGTCCACGTTAACGTTATCTCACGTCGTGGCATATTGTCGCCGTCTGGTGTGTGCCACGGGGTATTAGATTGGGGGGAGGGGTGGGGTGCCGCCGCGGCAGCCTGGGAATTCTCTCTCAAAGGTAGAGATGATCCCGAGGAAAAGAAAAAGGAAGTCAGGCACCTTCCTTCTCGTTATTACATTAGACAGATCGACACGAGGTAAGAGTTTCTCAGAAAGGAGCTGAGAGAGGAGATCAAGGAAGTGGAATAAATAAAAAATAAAATGGAAAGTAGGAACGGTAGAGGGAAATTCACTAGCCCGAATGTGTGATACAATTTCCGCTTAATTTGAATAGCTGCCCGAGTACTTTTACCATTGTAAATAAAAATTCCGTCGTCCACATTTTCCCCTACTTTGCTCCCGCCAAGGGTACGGGTCTTCTGGGTGTTGACGTGATAAAGCTGAGGGATTTGTGCACCCGGATTCGCGGATGAGCTCGTAGTGCAAGTCAGGGCACTTCGTACATTGTATCGGGATCGCGCGAGGCAAAAGCTACGAATACACTTTCTGATCAGGGCGCGTAGCAGAAAGATCCTGCCAATAAATAACATAATAAAATAAGCCCTTGAGATTCGATCCCACTGTAGGTACATTAGCCAAATGTACCTTCCGAACTTCTTATTATTAAAATGTAACGAGTAAATACACGTCTTGTGTATCAAAGTTATACAAAGCTACTCTAGCTTTAATTGGTAGTTATGTGCAACAATCGCGATTGTTGCTGGTTTTAAATGTAGTTCTATCTTCGTGATAAATGTAAACATCTCATTCCTCGGTTACAGTGAACAAGATTTTTAAATTGAAAGCTCAAACTTAATTGGGAAATAGTGAGTACTACACACTCGATTGAGTACAATGACAACACGACTGAGCATTGAATTCACAAATTACCACGCGCTATAATACGACGCGCTAATATGCGACGTGTTTCCTCGAGTAATGAGCCTTACATTGGCTATATGGTTACACGAGTTCCTTGAAACTTTTTACAACGTGTAAGAAAGAATTGATCTGCGAGTGGTCTTGGTAATGATATACATTGTACACATTGGTAGGAACTATAATATGGATTATTTATTCACTTCCTTTTAAATATCATTAAAAGTACTGCGACAAATGAATGACTTCTTAACAGTGAGTGCCATTTTGAAATGTTGATTACGTGTGCCATCTAGCTCATTAAAAAGTCGACAATTCGTAGATTTATGTCAATCCAGCGTCACGAATTATTGTTTTTGCTCGTTCTACGTACATTTCGCTCCCATATCGCGACGTTTACGTTTGCGAACTCGTGTCAAAGCCATCCATCCGTAGATCTAATTTTCAGGTTTTATATTCCATAAAGAATTCGCTACACTTGAATCCTGATAATATTGTTCGAGTCTTTATGGAAAACTTTAAAAAATTCGTAGGTCTTTTCCTAGTTCTCTTCTCACTTTGGTTGAAGTTAACTTCGTCGGAAGAAAGTTGATCGCTCAACTATGCGCCCGACTTTATAGTGTCTACAGAGGTGGTGTTATTTGCAAGAACACTTGCAAAGAAAATTATACAAGTAATGTGAGATTTTATAATCGGAAAGAATACAATGCTAACATATGGTTTTAAAAAATTATTAGTGCCAATTCGACAAAAGTACAATGACATTAAATGCAAAATATAACCCTGTCAACAATTATAAATTAAGCGACTTACTAGGCACTCCGCATTATCCAGTTAACTTCTGTTATTTGGCACCCAATGACATTCCAAACTTGCACTGGTACCTTCTTATAAAACCTCTCTTTTAACTTTCTTTTCTTCTCACGGTAAAACGGTCTAACTTCAACTTTCTTCTTCTCTTTCTCTCTTCCTTTTACGCGGAATGAATTTTCGAATATCTTCGAATGTTGAGAAACATGCATCCGTCCAAACATCCGCACATGGGATTGTGCGCGATACCACATTTGATATTCTGCAACTAGTATTACCACGGAACAATATTCATGAATTTTTTATTAAAAAAATATGCGCAGACAGTTTATTGGTGTTGAATGAGAAGGTGAAAATTATACAAAAGGTACACACGATATAATATAAAATGGTAAATTTTTTTACAGATATTTATTAAAAAATTAATATCCTAATTTCATTTAATTATAGGATAGTGTTCAAGTATAATTATATTTGATATAGATTAAGAAAGAAAAAGTAAGAAACTATGAGATCTTGTGTTACGAATCATGATACACGATGACAAAAGGGAAAATAATAAAATAATAATCTAATTGTCATATCGAGTAAAAAGAAATTATTATGAATGACATTTTTCGAAATTTTATGCCTGTATTTAGAATTACATCTATACATGAAAAATACTTAAGCTTGTACACGTACAAGGCAAATTAAAAATATTACAGATATTTTCAGGGAATTTCATCCGCTTGCTCCGGGATCAAATGATATCCGAAGAAAGCCTATGTCGCAAAGATCCAAATTGCAATGAAATTATATGAATTATTTACCGTGAAATATTGGAAAATGAGAGAGTTTATTACGATTATATTTTTAAAGATTTTTTATGTAGTGAATGTTACTACAAAATATAAGCGATGGTTATTGATCGTGTCTACTGTAAAACCATTGTCCTACATAGAAAAATGATAGGAATATTTCCATACAATAATTTATGAAACAGAATACCAGCATTAAAAATTGTATAACGTTAAATTAAGTGCTTCAGAAAGCATTCGCCAAATACATGTTATTTACTTTTCACGTATATATACAATTTTCAATGAAAGAAATGATACAAGGTGCGTAAAACTTTATGGGTGATGTATTGAATACGTGTGTATCTGAAAAACGTCTTCCGACGTGGAATTTGTACGCATCCGATGTGTATTTTAAAGCGACGATGATAGCCTTGCAAGTATGTATGTACCGATAGTAGAGATATTAATCCAAATTTTCCGGATTGCGTTAACGCTGTCATCCATTGTTTGCTTTGATACAACCATGGTTTTCGGTCTATGTGACATTTCTCTCTCTCTCTCTCTCTCTCTCTCTCTCTCTCTCCCTCTCTCTCCCTCCCTCTCTCTATGCTGACTATTTGGCTGTGTAGATAAAATATCGAATACTCTACAATTATATAGATGCAAAAGCAATATATTATTGTGGATTGTTTGCAAATTCTGAAGGTTTAAATTGAAGAATAAAAGTTGTACTCCTTTCTAACGAATTTATAGGATTTTTTGTTTTTCCATTTCTTTAAGGATATAATGTTAAAGTTGTTCGCACTTAAAACGGCAACGTACAGTTTAAGCTTTCATATTCAATGATGGTGCATTTATAAATAGATCAACTGTCACTTTCCCCATATTGATGTCATTTAAATCATAATTACTTTTGTTGAAGACGTATGATTGAAATATTTTGATATTTCGCAACGATCTTGAGTAATCAAACGAAACTATCTTCTTAGAGTAAAGAAATTGGTCATTTCTTTGGTTCATCGGCTGCGAATTCGAAAATCTCAACCACAAATGATTTTACTAATTATACACAGTGTTAAAGCACTTTTCCTTCAACGTGGGTCAATGTACCTAATTTTTGTATTCTTTTATGTGTCAAACGATGGATTCCTTCGTTTCTCTTACTCATACTGTTTCCATTCTTGAGATTATTCACGACAAGCTTCTAAAATTACTTAATTCGAAAAGCCATTATTGTATTTTTATAATATTTACATTAACAAATTCATTAACAACTGCTGCGATTCCTGACGCGGCGCTTCTAAATAAACTAACGCTGAACATTCATATCCTGTAATAAGATATTGAAAACATGCGTTGGTACACGCGCCATATTTACCGCGGTACATATTTACCGCGCCACACGCAAAATCAGCTCATTTTTCTTTTCTGAAGAAAGTTAGGCAGCTGCTCCAAGCAGACTTTTCCAAAAGAGGTTTCCCAGTAGGACCTCATCTCTGCGCATTTTAGGAGGCAAAGGTCTCAAATGTTGAAGAACGTAAATTCACACATTTCCTCGTTCATTATTATGCACTTGCCAATTAATACAAGTCATTCTACAAAGACCTTTGCCTTTATCGAAGCACACCCACCTACTGCCTATCACGATAGGGAATTTTTTTAATTTTGCGACGCAGCAATCCGTCGCTGGTGCAACAGAACGGTGCAAGGCAAATGCAATGAGCGCGAGTGTGTGTGTGGAAAAGGTCAACGGGACTCGCGGTGACGTGTTAGCTCATGGAGTCGCTGCGGTGCGTCGCCGTAGCGCCCGACCCGCTCTCTCTCTCTCTCTCTCTCTTCTCGCGGGGCGTTACCCTTTCCTCCGCCACTCTTACACGCCCTGGCCCAAGGAGGGGAACGTTCCCTGCGAAGGGAAAGAAAAGGGCCGCACGCAGCAGGAGGAGGTGTCCTCCTCGACCTCCAAGACGAGTCGGACTGCTTGGAAAGACTCGTCGTCCTCCATCACCTCGGTAACACGGTGCTTGGCGTACCGAGTCCGCTCTTTAAATTCCGGAGAAACAAACCACCGCCGTCACCGCGAGCCCCGCGACACGTAATGTCGTCGTAATGTTACGTTTGTAAATTTGTAAATACAACGTAAATCACGAAGTAGAAAGTTGGGCCGTTGATCAATTATAAAGGAATCTGTAATGTCTGAGAAGACACCGCGTTTATTTATTTAAATCACGTAAAGAAGCCAACAAATGAACAGCGGTTTGGCTCGGGTGTCCGTAGCAACTAGTAGTTTACTACGTTACATTGAAGCAAATAAAACGAGTTAGGAATAAACTAAGATCAAGCATCAGCAACGCGAGGAATACGGAGTAAAACCGTCACAATTTCATATTATAAAGGTCATAGAAACATGATACTGGGTGCAATTCTTCCTTTTGAAAAGGTGAATGTATAGGAATAACCAAGCATTTCTTTCTCTTTTTTCCTGGAAAGTAAACTCATAAATCTCTTACTAACGATTCTAAAAGGGTTTAAAAAATGTTACTATACGTGATTTTTAAAAATGTAAAATGAGTTTTCACGAAAAATATTTTTTTGTGGGAAAAAAAAAAAAATATCGTAATATTACATAAAAATTTTTCGGCCCCATTAACAGAGCGTTAGGAGTCTAATTTCATACAACCGAAATACCGAATTTTTCTATAACGTAAAAGACTCATAAAATTATATGTATATTTTTTAAATGACAAGCAGCGCCATCAGTATGATGAATAATTTTGTTGGTGTACTCTTTTGTTTCGGAATATCTATGAAAATTGTCTAACATTCATAGACACTATCTTGCGAACTAGTGTCAGATATCTGTGTATCGGTATATCAGAGTGATGCTGTATTTTATCACGCTCTTTTTAGAAAATAGCTGTCACAAACGCAGTTTACGATCATTAGTCCATTAAAACCATTTTATTAGAATACTATCGTATTTTTAGGATAAGAATACCTATTTTTCATCGGTCACATAAACATTTCTCTTCTATATTTTCTCCAACTGTTTAAAAAACCATGATTTCCGTTCAGCTACAATGGAACATGATTTCAATTTCATGAAACACTCGTCTGTAAAATATTTGGTTCCTTTAATTTTGATGCACTTCGTTCGTTTGATGTCAATATTTATATTCTAGCATATCACGATAATGGCATTCCGAAAATATCGAAGAAAATTATTCAAGTTAGGATTCTGGAGTTGAAGTATTATACGTAATTTTCTTCAAAGGAATGCAATGCTTTGCAATAAAACCACTGATAATTTCCTGAATCTTTACGACGTACGATATAAAATCAACAGTGCCATGATAGATAAAAACGTATGCCGAATGAGTTTCGCCGGCACTTGTGTGCATATAAAAGCATTACAAAGCCTCAATTATGACTCAATTATGATATTATTTGATAAGCATCTTTCTGCCGTCTCATTTTCATTGTTCGATTTAGCGTGGGCATAGTATAAAACTTATACTTGATCAATAACATTTTACAGTCCATTGAAAAATATGGGGTAAATATATTATTAAATGGGTTTATGAGTTTTATACATAAAAATGATCTTTATAGTTCGGTATTAAGAAAAGGTTTCGCGGTTTTCTCAATAATAGTGAAGCACTTTTATTACACGCATTTCTCTACGGATATATAATAATGCACAAATACATTGTTATATTATAAATAAAATAAAAAAAGTACTTCTGTAGTTATTGATAACTACATTTAACAAAATATTTGAAAAAAGTACCAGATTACGTTTTCGTTAAAAGAAATTAAAATTAATTACAAAGATCGTTAAAAGAAATTAAGAAGTTGAATCCTCGTATTTTGGAATACATTGGACGTAGATAAAGCAGAAATATTTCTTTGTTAAAAGCAAATAAAAAAAATTTTCAACCGAAAAGAAAATAATTTCTTTTCATTAATATTAAAGTTTTTTTTTTTTATTTTTTAAGGTTATTACGGTATTTTGTAACGCCATTTTACCTAACATAATGTACATAAGTGATTGATTGTTATCATAATTACTAGTTAAATATTGAATAAAAAGTTACGAAATTAACAGAGAAATACATAGTAGTGTTCGAAACGATAAATGCAAAATAATCTATTGTTTCGATATCAATCTCGTGTTTGAAAACGCTGTACGTTGTTATTGGAAAAGTCGTTATTGTTCGTATAAATATCTATCTTTTTCATACAACTTTTTCTCTTTATTGAAGAATAATTAATGGAGTACCCTCGGGTTGTATTAATTAAGGTGATTTCATGTTTCGTCCTTACGCGCTTATTTTTAATGCACAAAAATGCAAGAGCAAACACGCTTAGCCTGTCTATAAAATATCATCAATAATCGGCATGCTAATATTCGTAGTAATATTTATTTATTAAAAACATTTTATACCCAATACTATTCAAATTAATTGCCTTTATTTTAACATTCATACTTATTTATGATTATTACAAATAACCGTCCTTTATTAATCATGTACATACGTTTTATTATAACAGTTATTTTATTTTACTCGAGGTTAAATAAATAAATACTACCTGTTTTAGCTCATTGGCTCTAAAATACTTTTATTATTTATACAAAATAAGCGATAAATAGGTGAGCAATCGATTGTTATATATTTCACGCACATAAAATATCTAATTAATGATGAATTATTGTTATTTACAAAGAAAATTTAAATGACGTGGTCTTTTATTAATCACAGCAAAATTTACACGATTCTTAATGTTGAAATGTGAATATTAGGTGAATAAAAGGTGAAAATTTACTTTAGTTGCCTTTTTAGAGTGAATTATTAGTTTTATATTTTTCCACGTTACAACATTTTGAGAGAAAAAGACATCGTGAAAGCAGGGTGAGAGAGACCGAAGAATTTAGTTTGCTGAAACGGAAGACTTGAGTTGTAATGAGTTTCCTATTAGATTTCATTGCTTTGGTTTCCATGACAACCTGATAGCAGCGGTAGTAGAATATTGGAACTTTCAATTTCTTTCTTATTCTTCTCTTTATTCATCTTCTTCTTTATCTTTATATTCTTCACTATTTACTACTTTGCTTTTTATCTCGAATAATCTCTGATATTTATTCTTGTTCGGAAAATTCTCCAATTCTAATATGAAAACATAATAATAATATAATAAAAATATTAGAAAATCATATCACCCGCTACAAATATCTTGATCGAGTCGTGTGCTTTGAATTTTTCCTATTGTTATAATTATATTATTATGCTTTCCTCGTTTTATAAAAAATACCTTTTAAATAATTTTCTGGATAATTGGCAATAAAGTAAAAAGTGTACTGGAAATTAATTTTTACGCGTTGGATTCGCGTAAGATTAAATTCTATCGTTGCACGATATCTTAATTATATTTCGTATTTTAAACCGTGTACATTCGTATTCGTAATTTAATAATGACAATTACGTGCATTTCACGACTTGAAGCATATTACAGTTGATATCGTTATAAGGATAATTTGAATGACTCACTGACTCGGTTACAATAACAAAATACATCATAATTTCATAGTAATTATACATATTTTTATATAAACACATGAAATTTTTTTATCGTAACGATAAACTAATACAATTAAATTTTATTTCATTTATTATTATATATTTTTAGAAATTACTTGTGTTATACTGAATGTTATAATGTTTTCAATTTCATGGTTGGAACTTGAGTCTAGTTTACTGTAAATTACAGTATGATTTAGTCGAAAGAACTATTGATGCACCGATATTATTGTAGTTGCAAGTAGTTAACGTTGCATGTTCAGAGTTTTAGTAAGAAATGAAATGATTAGTCTAGTGTTAAATAGTGTTGCAACATCTTCTGATAAGATTTTGTGGAAAAAGGAGAGAGATTTTACGCATTTTGGTCTCGACCTACGTAAAGGCGATACAACATTTGAGGAATGATAGAGGTATCGTAATCGCACATTTAAATTCAATCGCAATTTACAGTTTTGGGAACAGGGAAGTGTACGTCGTTTTCATTTTCAAATAAACAAAGTGATAAATAAAGCTGAATGCCGACGTAAAGTAAGAACCTACAGTTCTAGTTAAGAGGTCTTAGAAAATTTACGGATACATGGCGAAGATTTGTACCAAGAGTTGTACCAACTTGCGAGCAAAATCCAGGATCTAAGTATTTTTTATTTTAACATTTTCTTCATTGAATACTGTTAACACCGAGTCACTAACTGGTTCGGATAGTTTTTAACGAAATATTCGCTATATTTAATTATATGATCAAATGCTATTTTTTTTTTTTTTTTTATATATTTCACGACGTCATTTAAAGTTTCTTTTTTACAATATATTTCCTCAATAAAATCGGTTTTTCATATGCAATATTTACACGCACATTTAAATTACTTCATTTTCTCGTAACTTGTAAATTTGATATCTAGGTATAACAAAAGCTTTTTTTGCTCGCGTACAAACAGTACTTAAAGCCATTGATTATTATAAATAAATGTCGCAAGTATAGCAGTAGTTTAATTCATACTTTGCCGCACATCTACATCGATGAAAATTATATTATTTTCAATTGTCCCGCGTATGCGTAATCATAATTATAAAAATTCAGAGAAAAATATTAAATATTAAATTTTGAAATAAAAATTTTGAAGTTAAAAAAACAAATATATTTTAGGCTACTACTAATATATCTAATCTATCACTAATGCAATATTATAAAACAAAAAAGTTGTAAAACACATCCACAGATAAATAAGCTGCACGTATTAATAATACAAGCAGTTCCACGTATTAAGATATGAACAACCAATCGATACAAACCGTTACATTGTGCTATTGGTATGATGTCCGTGCAGGTGTAGGTATCTAACAAGATCGATTGATGTACGATACGTCGATGACAAAATAAGACTTAAATGAGCAAAATATAATTTAACTTTTCTTTAAATAGACGAATAATAATACCAATGATATTTGAATACTTTCATATGCAATAAACGTTTGCGGTAAAAAGTTACATGCAATTTCAATATCGAGATATCAAAACCTTTACTAAGCCTACCTAGAATGCCAAGTCTATAATTGACGGTGACAACGACAAGTCCACCATAACTTGCTAGCACACTCCCGTCGTATGGATTTCCGCTGTTCCACTCATAGCTTTCACCGTGAAGAAAGACGATTACCGGATAATTTTTTCCGCCGTTGTTCCTTGTATTAGCTATAAACAAAACAAAAAAAAATTATTTGCTAGATTAGACTTGTCGATGTAAGAGTATTTTTATATTATTCCATACTACTACTATTTCAATAATGCTATTGTTTTTTAATCTCGTCAGAGAGATCCGATTACAACTGCAGAAGCAAAATGTAACCCAAAATATACGTACTTGCGTACGTGTAAAATTGCTGCAAGATAAAAACGTAAATATTCTTGATTCTCTTAGTGAAAAATATACAAAATAAAAAATAAACTTTAAAACCACAAAATGTGTACATTTAAAGGAGAGGACAAAAATTTCACATCTTCAAATACTAAATATAATGCCATTAAATTACAATTAATTTATTTTACTTTATATACATAAAATATAAAGAAAAAGTATGTAATAAGCTAAATTCACGCGTTAATCAATAACTCATATAAACAATACTGTCCATTCGTTATATTTATCTTCAAATTAATGCTTGTCTCTAAAGTTCTGCAGATTAATTAATTTCAAAGAAGTTAGAAGTTACCAACATTAATGTGGCCACTACTAAAGTGGAAAATTCGCAGATATATAAATCTTAAACGGTTGTGATTGGTACAACCATGCTGTCCACCTTCAAGTGATTCGTGTATTATTTCAAAATTAAATGATTTTTCGCGGGTAAATAACGCAGTTGTATAATTATAATGATATCGTGTACTGACGAATTACAAAGTAATCGCCCTTGAAGAATTATTAAGATTAAGAAAAGACTTTCTTAATGTCAGCTGCATGAGACAAGTCACCGTATCCAGAATGCGGGTACCGAAGGCCATTTTGAAGTGTCATGTATCATCTTTGGAAAGTACAACAACACTTTCTTGCAGATATCGATTAATATTTAAATATTGAGTTTGATGCTGAAATGTTTTGGAGATCATCGTCAATGGAGCTTCTTCCATTTCGAAAAAATAGAGATCGACTAAATTAAGTTTAGTTTAGCTTCGATTTGATGAACTATTGTAGTGAATTTTTCACTCAAAAGTCTGTATCTCTAATAACTTTCTTTAAGTCGCCTGTGGAGGACTACGTATCCGTAGACTACAAAAATTGGAAATTCACGATAGAACATACATTGACTCTCCTTAAGATACAGATAACTCAAGTAGCTAAAAATCACATATGAAATTCTGACTAATTTTAAATGGCCAAGGTATCGCAAGTATAATTTGAACCTCTAGATGTTATTGATCAGCTTTAACCACATTACAAATAAATACTGCCACATGACATCTGAATATTATTCTTCCTAGTTGAAAACTCGCTTTGAACCAGAAAGAAACAACATTATTTACGTTACTATAATTAACGGGCCATACACAATAGTCTGATCAGATAAATGAATTGCACTAATCATCATAACACCTATTTGCACCAAAAATTCTTTTTAGTACTTTTTAGTAAAAACTTTATATTGATCCAATCTTAATAGAGACGTATCTTTCAGTTTCTCTATCAGGTTCTCTAACGGACAAAACCTCTTGCAGTTTTCATCTTGGTCTTTAAAATCAATGCAAAAAAACTTAATGCAAATACTCGGAAATGTTTCACCTATTTGGATGAATCCAAAACTTCACGAGTTATCTATAAAAAAATAATATGGTTTAACTCGGTGTATTTTCTAATTAGTTGTCGCTAGAGAGTCACAGTATTGGCTGTGACACTGTTTGGCTCATATCAATGCTGTAAATATCTCGTTGACTTTATACATTATTAACAAATGTATTTGATGGAAAAGAATGATAAATAGCTTAGCTCGGTTAATCAGTTAATCTGTACGATTCGTCTAGAAATTACGTACATCAGCAGATACAGGATGATTTGATTCTAAGTTCTACAAATATAACTACTACAACATTGATTTGGAACTGATTATTAACGGAGCTACCTAATATCCCTACGATAATTCGGTTGCTAGCTTACATTATGTTAGAATTACTGTTATCGTTTTACCAGAACTAACTTTATATCAATTCGTTATACTTATCCTGAAGTATGTCAGAATTCAGTTATGATTTATCTTCAAGTATTCCGGAATTATTCGTAATCTACTGATTAATAATAATAATGAAGTATCTGCTAATAGGCAAGAAAAGCGTAAGATGTTGCCTAACTGTTATTTAATCAGAAAACCCTCCTCCATAATATATTTCCTAGTGAAAAAATCACTCGCAAATCGTTTTTTTCTTAAACTCGTTGGCTTCAATGGATTATTTTTTTTTTGTTTTTTTTTTTTTTTTTTTTTTTATGATCATGGAGAAGTAGTGCATAAACAAAACCGTATGTAAACGCGAACAATCTTAGAGTGGATATAAATTACTGTCGTGTTTAAAGCTAAAAGTTCCAATAATAAGTACAATTCTCCTATATTCTATATTCTTGATATAACTTAGACCTAATTTACAGTTAAGATTCTTTTGTGACGCGTTAAACATAAACTGAATATCCCTACAGAATTTCGGCTTCAGCAAATAGGATGATATAGAATAGAATCACGATTATTATCGTTTTATGTATCCTTTACGATTATCAAATGACCTACAGATTCATATTCCTATAAAAACTGAGTATATACCTCGACCAAAGTCGGATTTCTAATAATTATTTTTCGAAATGGAGCAAACAATTGACAGTAATTTTCCAGTAACGCCCAGTTCAGACTCGATGAAAATAATTTTTCTCTTTCGATGATTTCAATCCAATAGGCATAACACGTTCTGCCTCCAAAAAATAGATTTGAAGCGGCGACAGCTTTGGCAAAAAAATTGTACGTTTAACGGCAGTGAAATTACATTGAAACCCAACGAGAAATTGAAACCATACAAAAGCTACTCAGGTTCATACCCAAGATGGGACCGAAGTAGAAAATTTGTGATCAATGATACTAATGGATTAAATGAAAGCTTCGATTCTCATTCTCTTGATGAGCTTAAAATTAAAGATAGTCGACGCAGGGCTATACAAAATGATCGTAATTCAGATTAATCCTACTAATTCCACGTTAGTTGGTTGATTAAATAATACAAGGCTTAAACTGCGCATTATGATACGATTAATTCTTCGACACAAGATTGAAACAGAGGACTGGCTCAAATACATCAACCATCGGTTGATTTCAGCAAGATTAGGGACATTACATTATGAAACCGAACAATTCACGTTTTCTTAACAGCTTCGACGATATTGTTAGACTTCTTCCAAGATATCCATTTGATGTTTACGACCCTAAAAAATAACATCTCTGTACAAATCTATTACTAGTATTTTTCTTCTGTATAAGCTGCGTTTAAACGGTTGCAATATAAATTTTGGCATGATATATAAATTATGGTCGATCATAGTGTTTATTGGAATGTGTTATACACGGTGTTGCTCCGCTCAAAAAATTATATAAATATTTAATAACGGTTTTTATGTGCGATAAATGATACAGCTGTAGCTCGTATAGAGCTACATATATATTCCATAAGTCTCTTATGATAAATAACTTTTTTTTCTCCATTATCCCAAGGTAAAACAACAATCTAAATTCTAATATAAGTATTTGAAATTTTCTAAATTTTTTAAATTTCTTATTTATAATTTGGCATATAAATTGAGATTAACCATTGTTTCATCGCGTGAGATAGCTTTCATCTAATACATTAATTCAACAAAGACTTTATTTACAGTTTTCAAATTTTTCTGCTTAATAAAACAGGTGGTAATCCAGTCAAACGCGAAATCTGTTTATTTTATCGTATAATATTTACTTTTTAGCTCTAAATGCTAATAATATTAACAGCATCCAATTGGAAAAACGCTACTCGATATCTATTTTTTACTTTCGTTATTAGTACAACAATTAATTAGATTAAAATATTTTAAGAGATTGATGCGTGATAAGCACATTAGTAGATGTAAAAGGCTAGTATGTTAAGAGAGCATTGTAACAAATATGTGATTGATTCGTTACTAAAAACGACTATGTAATTATGTGCGCGCGCATGTTTGTGTACTTTAAATGTACCTTGCGTATTGCGAGAGTCCTTCGATAAGCACGAGAGCCATGAAAATAGCGTTTGATTATCATCAATGTCATTTAGACTATTATTTAATTTCTATAATTCAGAAATAGTTGGTATTATGCCTTTTAATACAATTAAAAATACAAACTTTGTTCTGTAATCCGATGATTACAAGTACTTAAGAATTTGTGTCAGTAGTTTACTATTTTTTACATAACATTAGCTTTGGAAATACACAATATGTCGATAGTGAATAAATAATATGGAAGAAAAAGGTTGTAATTTCGCATGTAACTTTATCAATTTTGGTGGTCGAGGAACTGCCTAAATAAGAACGAACATTGTTTGAGTTCCATTTTGTCAGATAAAGATGCAACAATAAGAACCGATGTATTGGCGAACGAAAGTACTTTTAAAGTTTTATTTTAGTGGACAGCATGGATAACATTATTTTCAGTAATAAAGTTTTTAATAATAAATTTAACTTAATAACTTAATAATAACTTTAATGATAAGATGAATTTGACGTTTGAAGGAACATGGGAAATTTTTCACGATATATATATATATATATATATATATATATATATTGGCCTACTTATAATAAATGGTACAGAGGATAATTTGTAAATTTAATATAATAAAAAAATTTACGATAAAATATGACTACGAATATTGATTTATATCTTTAATTTATTGATTTTTATCTTTAATTTTATGACTGATATAATTAAAATTACCTAGAAAATTGGAAAAGCAATAAATATTTACTATCTAGAAGTTTCTTTGTAAATATTTTTTTTTTTTTTTTTTTTTTTTTTTTTTTTTAATTAGTGTTACAGTCTAATGAAATAAGGTGCTTGTGAAGTTTATTTTAAAAAATTGTGAAACTAATCAACAACGAGAGAATGTTAGTATTTTTATCAAAGAAATTTTAATAATATTATTAAATCACATAAGAAATATAGTTTAATGTGGGATACAGAAACAAATAATCTATAAAATATAAAGAACGTTTCTATTCATATTATTTAAAAAAAAACTATCGATGCTTTTGTACACGCGCACAAAAAGTAAATATATATACGTAATACAAAATGCATTTAAAACTTTCACAATTATCTTCTATATAGATTTTCATTAAAATATTAAAAAGTACAATGGCTTTATCAATCCCCTTTAATAAATAGATGTGAAATCGTACATAAATGACATTATATTTTATATTTAATATAGATGCTGACAAATTTTTTAATTTTAACTCAAACAAAGTCATACATTACATTACATCGTGAGCTTTTAAAGAACGTTTTGAAGATCTCATTTTGACGGATAATTCACTACTTTGTGGATATGAATTTTATAATTTTCCTAGTTCTGTTTTTGATGTCATTATTGAAGTATATACGAAGAGATTACGTAAAAAATATGTATACCTCAATTTTGTAATTCTAGCAAAATTCCCAACTTAATAAATATGCTGTTATGTGCACAATATGCGTAACACTAAATTTGAAGGGCATATCTGTATTTGCAATTTTTTAAATTATATTACAATAAGAAATTGTTTTTTTCTATAAACATAACTTCTTAGTCTCCTTAATACGAGAGAAATTGTTTAATACATAAATAAGATAAACTTCGACAACGTGTAAAGAACGAGTATCGCATTATTATCGCACAAAAAGATTCAAAATTGCAAAACGCATTCGCATGTAATTTAATCATTTTATATGACTGTGTTTTATATGAAAATACCTAGAGTATAGCAAATAATCACTCACGCTCAATAAGTTAGTGTTCTGCAACGGTATTCATTTAAGTATACATATAATAACTCGTACGCATAAACGAGAATGTATTGGCTGAACTCGTGTAATTCGATCATTTGACCCTTTACGTATTTTTCACAGTTATTATTGCGAATGAATAATGCATAATGCACAGCTCATGTATACATGCATATGAATAACGACTGGTTATTAACGCGAATACAATTAACAAATAATGCAATTCCAAGAGTTGTTCAGCGAAAATATATGTAACTAAATTAGCAGATTAAGAGGAAAGAAATGTTCCATGCGTACAGACAATTGAAATTAGCAAAGGTATCACGAAGGTATTTAAAAATTGTACCGTTCGGGTATATTCACGATAAGTTAATTCGTTTATTTATTCTATTTTGTCATTTATCAGTTTTCTCTATGGTAGCGTTTTGAAGAGTTTTAACTTAAGTTAGAAACACCGAATTAAAGAAAAATTGATATTACCTGCCTAAAATGAAAAAATATTCAATTTATCGCTGAGATAATTTTTCAGAAATTATAATCAGGTTCTACGTTTTATAACATATTCGAAATAAATCTCACGTGCGAAAATTAAGAAATGTATATCGTACAATCAGGCTAATAAAGAACTTATTGTCGTAATAAATACTTCGTGCGCAGCTTCATTAGAGCTAAGAAAATTGTCCGTCATACCCTCTGAGACCGTTTCTGAGAAATTAACAACTGAATATCAGTGAATTCATCAAACATCGTTATTTCTAAAAGATGTTACTTTACAAGGTCCTTTTTGCAATATCATAACAGCTTTTTGTATTCCTGTCGATTGTCGCGTAGTTTGAAACGAGTTGAGTGGAAAATTAACAAAACGAGATTAAACTAACGAAAATATCGAATAGTTACCGAGAGAGAGAGAGAGAGAGAGAGAGAGAGAGAGAGAGAGAGAGAGAGAGAGAGAGAGGGCACTTACAATACAGGGTTTCGACTGTGATGCGCTGACTCGCACTACTTCTCGTTCTTCGAGTAGCCTCAGCGAAACCTGAATCCTCGTAGTGGGTTCTCGTAAATATATGCGAGGCAGAGTACGAGCCAAGAGGAATTCACTCGGTCTTCGATTAAACCCGAGGACCTTTTTCCTTCTACCGTGAAAAGGTCTAAAGGAGACGATGTTCGAAATTCGATTTTTTTCGCTCTCCCTTGATTAACCGTAAGTCCTGCACTTTTCCCCCACCTTGCAATTTTCCCTCTCTTAACCCGCAACAACGCGAGTGGACGCGCATCCTAACTTGAGTATCCTAAGAGGGTGGTGACGAGTACATCTATCATACATTACAGTGTGCTTACATTTTTATTAAAAGTTATTTTTATTAAGTTATGCATAATGTAAACGAAATACTTTTATATCAGAACTAATGAGTGAAAAGTTTAAAAAAAAAGGGTATATAAAACCAAGGAGAAACATATTTTTATATAAATTTTTAACGTTGCAAAATTTAATTTAACATTTTAATGAAGTTGTTACTTCACTTTTGATAAAGAGCACCTACTAATAAATTATTTAATAAATTATTTGTCGCTAAAAGCTTTTATATCGTGAAATTTGTCATTTCTAGATTTTGCAGTATTATTAAAGGAGTATAAATTTTCATAAATTATCGTCACTACAATAAAAAGCGATATACCTTTTTGTATAATAGGTCGACCTTTAAGGACTTGCTTATATTATTGAATACATCGTCATTTTTCAAATGGCGATTCAACTTGGTTGTGTAAGTATTATTTATATTTAAGGCAATTAAAGAGTATCGTGTCAATTTATAAGGCCTTTGCTTGTAAATGCTCGAACAAATACTGCAATTTTTCACGATCGAAACTTAAGAAGGTGACTCAGTACGGGTAAACGCTACTAGATTTTTAGTAAATACCAAGTATTTGTTCAATTTATCAATATCCGAGTAAGAATATTTCTCATCCACGAGATTTAACGTTTGCATTCTTGAGACATTTTAGATCGAAGTGAGTTATAATAAGCTCTGTCTGTACATTTATTATCGCGTTGCTTATTTATAAACAGACGAATCAGAAAGTAGACCAATTTACTGAGTTACGCTGAAGTTACAATAGTAGTTGTAGTACTGCAGTATGAAAACGTACATGTATATGACAACGGTTAATGTTGGTAGCTTAATAATAGATGCTGTATTCCGCGGAGTTGACAAGAGCTATTACATTCCTCCTTGCGATAAGAAGAAGGAAAGAAAGTGAGAGATCTTACGTTTATCTCTTTTATGTTTACTATACTCGAGAGAAATTATCGATCCGATTCGAATGCGGTGCGCTATTCGAATGATTAACTAGAACTTTCCCTTACTACAGTGATGTTACCATTGAATTACTTTACTACTGTCAGTATTAGTCGGCAACGTATTTTATTCAAGCTCCATACACGCGCAGCGAACGTTTACGAAATAGGCGAGGGTTCTTAAATTTATAAATTTAAGAATCACAGGCGCAATGTGACGTAATGGGATCCGCGACTCGTACGGAAAATAATTTTATGCAGATGCAAAATTTACACGCGATGCATTCTGGTAAAGCGAAGAGCCCGAAAGTTTATACGTTATGCAAATATTTTATATTTATTTTATAAGGCACAGAGTAATGAAATACCTCGAGGATGTAGGTTGTAGTATTGGATGCGTATCATTTTTAGATGTTAAACATTATATCAATGTATTAGCTAAATCAATGGACAATTTATTATCTTTACAGCAGCATATTAACTATTTAATGTCATTGTTTTTATTTGTATCAATTGCAGAGAGCAAATAAATTAACAATAAATCCATGCTTAATAAACAATAATTCGCTTTTTCAAAGTAATTTAAAATCTTCTGCGATCTTCTGCGATCTTCTGCGATCTTAGCTATCGAAACATTTATTTAAGATCTACCGAACGGACAAATACCAGTACTAGGAAACTTGTTACTAAAAAATTACGTAGATATATTTGGAATAAAAATTTAGCTGTGATACACAGTTTGATTTCCGTTAGAACGAATAGCCGCGCCAATCTAAGCAAATCATCCGGCCGAAGCGATAAAATGTAAATTGAGAAAATCGTCTTTGGCACGCGATGTGAATGTTATATATACCAGTCGAGAAGCTATTCGCAGTCTACGTTCTAACTTCTATCCACTATATTCGATGAAGAAACTTCTTTGCGTTATTTGCAATTCAAATCATTAAGTACACGTGTACTTCGTTATATACGTTTATCAAATAGATATAAAGTGTCAATTCTCGAAATGATAACGCTCTCAATACCATTAAAGTACATTAACGCATTAATCAGTGCAACATAACGAGCTTTTATAACGCTTTAAAGTATTTAAATTACGAAGATTAAATTACAAAAATCCCTTTGAAATTTAAAGAACACGCGTGGCTCTTTGACACGCTGTTATGATAATTTTGATCAAAGTTCGTGGTAGATCATAAAACTACCCGTAGTAAATAATACCGAGGAAAGAATGCATCCACGTATAAGTAATGGTGGCACGTCGCTCTATCCCTTTTCCGTTTCCCTCGTATCGGTTCGTGTGAAAACTTGTCAGAGTTAACCATCCTTTGCTTTGAGCGCAAGTAAGGAAACGAACTGGCAAACTCGAAAATATCATTTTTCACGAATTCACGGCTGCAGTATCGAAGTAGTTTAATACCAGCGCATGTTATTAAATAATAACATGCTTTGTTATACTAATAAAAGGGCACGCATATTTCCGTCGTTGCTCGTTTTTCTATGAGAAAGAGTATGCACAACAAGTACTGATAAATATTTTTATAATTCGTCACTGAGTCTGGATAAGATGTAAAAAAGGAGAGATAACGGTAACGATCAATATCATTATCGCGCAGAAGTGGTGTAAAGCAATTGTAATGTAAAAAATAAAAGAGGAAGGATTTTACCTCGCGTTGTCGCATTAAAGACAACGGTGTGTATCGTCATTCTCTCTCTCTCTCTCTCTCTCTCCCCCCCCCCCCTCACTCACTCACTCACTCACTCACTCACTCACTCTCTCTCTCTCTCACTCACTCACTCTCACTCTCTCTCTCTCTCTCTCTCTCTCTCGCTCTTTCATTTTCACAGAGTGCGAATCATCGTGTGCATTACGGTACGTTGCACGACGTTGTTTTGCACGTCATGCTTTACTCTTATTGCTACTGGAACTGCTAAACGGAAAATATATTTTTATTAGCTTTTTTTCTACGATGTACGCGATCGACCGTTCGACTGCTTCGGGTGAGACGCGGTGTTTGCTTGCAGAGAACAAGGCACCAATGAACAAATTGCGTCATCTTGCTTGCACTTGGGTATACAAATCGACCTTGTAATCCTGTCCACAGCTGCGATGACAAAGTGCGCTTCGTTTTAGACGACAGGACTCTCTAGAGTAGAGGACGGAAAATATTCACACGAAATCATCACCTTGTTGGCATTACGCGCTACCCAATCTGCTTTTTTACATCCTGTAACTAGCCTCGGTGGTTCGATGGGTAAGGTTCGGATGAATTTGTTGTCACGCTGGTCAGACGCAATTACGATGAGGTTCAAGTTCTTTTAAATTTTATGCCCTATTTTGAAACCGCAACGGGATGATGAGGCGGGTTCATAGTCGGGTGCATAGCTCTACGTACTAAGGAAACAATATTGTATAATTACGTCGTAATGCACTTTGAGCGCAGAAAGGACAAAACTGACTTGGTTATTAAAAAGTCCGTTATTAATTATCGTTTCATATCGTGTAATCGCGTATGATCCCGAATATCCGATTTTCAGTTTTTTGGGAAAAATTCCCAAAGAAATTCTCGCTTCTTTAAAGAACCTCAAATGAAAAAGAGAAATTTTATTATTGGTAAGTCTTTCGCTAGAAAATATCTACATGAAAAATTAAAAATTTTCTTTGCGCTTCCAGCATGGAGGAGAAAAATGTAGAGAGAAAAATTGATGACCGATTTAACACTTTTTATTCCACACTTTTCTTTCCTCTTTTTCAAACGAGCTCACGCGTAAAACACAGAGTACCAAAACTGAAGGCGCATTCAATGCAGGAATCAAGAGTGTGGTCGAGTCTGTCACGTTCGCGCTTGTAACCTATGCAATAATAATTAATGAAAGAACGACCAATAAATAAAGAAGCAGAGAGAGAGAGAGAGAGAGAGAGAGAGAGAGAGAGAGCGATGCGGTCATCGTGACGGATCTCGATAGTTTAAAGTTCACAGTCGTGAAACATTTGTATAAGAAAAATAACTACTAGTATTTTAAATATTATTCGCGTTAGCTAAATAAGGGATGATAAGAAATCCCCATCCAGAACCTAATAAAATGAAAAGACTCAATGGGTCGTTTTGTTTCAGCTTATTAGCTGAAACAAAGTTTAGTACCGAAGGTACTCGTAATAATTCTGCGTTAATCAATAATATGAAATTTCATATCACTAACGTATTTCAACGTTCATTACGTGAACATCCCTGGAGATTTATTAAAATATAAAAATTTATAAAAATATATCACTCGAACAGATCTATATTTTTCTCGGCTTAGAAGGTTATAGTTATTCAAAATACTTTCTTAAAAAATTCGGAACTTACGAAGTAAAGGTCTGAATTATTTGAATAATAAATTTTTCATAGGTAGGGATTTCTATAAATAATGTTGAATGTTTTTTTTTTAATATTTGATTTGAAAAATCTTTGATAAAAAGATTACAATCTGAAATTATGTATTGAAAAATGTTGGCAGATCCAGAAGAATTTAACAATTTTATCAAAAATCCTTAGAATTATATCTTTAGAATTATGGCATTTTGTCTTTGCAGTGCCTTGGTGAAAGTTTTTATTAACAAGTACACGCCTTTTCGTGTGCGCAGGTATAGAATAGTGCTTATGCTTAAAGTCATAAATGCTATAAAATTCATGTTCTACGCCGAATTTCGTAAGAAAACCTTGTGTGTGCATTTACCTTACAATCAGACATCCAAATATATAGATAGTATTTAATAATATTTATTAAATATTATGCGCGTCTATATGTGGTGCGCGCAGTACACGCATGGAATTGCGCTTTTAACATGTTCTATCAAGAAATAATTTCGTTTTAAAAATGCCTAATTTTCGTCTCGGCTGTAATGCTGCAAACTTCGGACTCGTTGTAATTTAGTATTATTAAGGAAGAGCTATTGTTTTCCTTCCCCCAGAAAATTAACTAAAGATTCAATGATATACACATTAATCGAGCATTGACAAAAATTATTAAATAATTTTTCAATTACTTCCCAATTAATCAGTATAATCAATTGGTAATTATTAATTAATCGATAATAAACAATGAATTTATGATGTAACTTAGGCGGAAGAAGTTGCAAACTTTTAAATAAATTTAGAATTTAATTAAGGAGGGACCCCAAGGTTTTCGAAATCTTATCTTCTTCATATTTCTTAATTCGTTTGTTTTAGTCGAAAAAAGTAAATTTTTTCTATAGCATCGTAGTTTCCTTATTGTCCTTTACATCTTTCAATATTTGAGAATTTTCACTTCTGAATACATAGTTTTAAAACTCGTGTACAATTTTATATTTTATATTATTATTTACGCACAATTATACTCTCTATAAATAGTAAGGTATTTTAAAATTATTGTCCTAATATTGCAATATTTTTATAATATTCTGTACGTTATACGTGTATTCAAATTACTCTCATTAAGCACGAAAGCGCAAAATCCACCGCTATTAACGAGACGATAAATATTTTTCAATAATTGCTATCTTGCTGATAAGAGAAGTGATGCAGAGTACCAATTGATTAACAATCTAATTAATACTTAGATATTTTCCAATATTTTCCAAACTAGTACATGTTCTAACAAAATAATACTCTATTCTTTTCACGCGTACGTGGACTTGGAAATTGTTTTGTTTTGTTGTAAATGTGTTATAAAGCTTCTAAATCTATCAAGTAATCGAGAGATACGTAAAGTAAATGAAGGCCTTAAAATACTATATTTATATTATTTGTATACGTGTCCCGATACACTATAGCAAGTAATTTCTAAATTTAATAATTTTAATTCGCTACTGCCTCTACTCCTCTTGCATTCGCGCGTATTATTTTTGTCCGACCACTGCAACATGGGCGTGGCACGGTAAAACAAGTCCTCCAAAAAAGTGCGTGAAATTGCAGCGCATGATGTCTTGAGCGGTGGGAGAGGAGAGTAAATTCACACGTGATAATATTTACGTCTATTCTAATGCCTAGAGAAGCACGCGAGGAGGTACCAAAAGATCAAAAGCAGATTTTCTTTTCTTTAAAGATCAACTTTATACGAGCCAGTGCTATAGTCCTTTGCAGTGGATCTTTGTCTTGCGAGATAGAAAAATGCCGAAGTAAGAGGTTTAAAGAAAAATTAGGTAGCGAATTTTCTCCGCGAGGAATTAAGTCGCTTACGGAAAAAATGAGAGAGAATGATGGCAAGGGAAGAAGTAAGGCAACTACAAAAAGCCGCGTAATACATTTTCTTTTATGCGGTTTAATTTTATAGATAATTTTAAAGATTATAGATAAAGAATCGATGGTGCATTATAAATCTTGTATAGACATACCGATCGATAATAAGTGTGGCAGTTAGTTGCGGACGTAGTGTCGGTGTACCTTTGAATATTTATTTAAAAAAATTATTCTTTCACTGGCTATTCGATCTTTTTAATATGATTGTTCCGCTAGTATGAATGTAGTGAAACTAGTGATTTATGGGATATGAACGAGAGCGCGACTGCGAACGATATTTGATGCGCATCCTAAACTCTGGTGCCAAGGTGCATAGCAAATCATTTATCGAGGCTTTCCATTACGTAGCTCGACGTGAAATTATGCTGCGTGTAAGTACACTTCGCACTAGATCAATGTAACGGACAATTCTCCTGTTACAATAATAAAAGTGTTAAAAATGAGTACCCAATTGACACCCAATGAGACAACATTATAGGCCTTCTACTCCATAATGTTAGTTATAAAAAATGAAAGAAAATAAAGTTTTTATCACTGCATTAAATACATACTTTATATTTAATTCTCGAAAAAGTACATGTATTTTTAGTTTACGCAAGAATTTCGTGGATTTAGAGTAGATCCACGCGTTTTATGTAGATTTTTTAATAGTTTCTGAAAAAGTTTAAAAGTTTCTTGTGCAAATTGTATAAAAGTATTTTATAAATATGAAAACCATATCAATTTAAAGTATATTATTTTCCTTTGCGTTTTATATTTCTTCCTTTTTTTATACACTTGTAACGCACCAAATCAGCACGTTAAAATGACATTGAAAAGGAACTCGAACTGATTAGAAGTGCAGTCAGAGTGCTAGTCAGCGCTTACGTGAGAGAGAGAGAGAGAGAGAGAGAGAGAGAGAGAGAGAGAGAGAGAGAGTGGGTGGTCGGAAAAGAAAAGAGGAAAAGGGAAATAGGAAAAAGTAATCAAGCCATCGACCTCGGTAGTTTAGAAATGTAAGGGGAGAGGGGAAATAAGATGACGAAAAGAACAAGATGGAGAAAACGATTTTTCTCTCCGTGATATTAAGATTCCTAACATTTCTTTCTGATAAAGAACGAACTCTTTCGCTGAAACGCCTTATCGGAAATCTTGCGATGAACCCTTCGATGGTGACAAAAAGGAAAATATCGCATCCGTTTCATAATTTACTGCGAGATACTGACCTTTCGAACTCACCATTATCATATTCCAGGACAAAAAAGTATTATGCTACGTAGCGCTTACAATGTACTCATCCATTTAGATCATTCCGTGGAAGGCTACTTTGCTTCGTACATCTTCAGATTCATGTAATTATTGTGCTACTTATTTGCGCATTGTTCTTATATAGTCTAAGAAATCAGCTTTATATAGGGTCCAATGATCCAAATGATCCAAAAGAAACTTAAAAATTTGAGCAAAATATAAATGAAACGTAAAATATGACAGGTACATTCGGGTTATATTTAAGTCATATGTACTGAAAAGAATATGCTTTACAAGTGATGGAATTATTAATACGTCTGTACCTTTGAATGACTGGTAAAGTTACGGTTAATTATATAACTAATCATATTTCAGTTTCACACAAGGGTAATTAAAATAGTCTAATACAACAACAACAAGGATCAATGTAAATCTTAATTTTTAGTTAACACTTAAACAATAAAGTAAAAATAAAGACTTTTGTATCAATAAAAATTGATACAAAATACCAATGAAGGCGTTTCTATTACTGTCAGATTTCTTTTTTAATATGGTAAGATTATTATTATTTTTTGTATCAAGTACTTTATTTTATATAATTTATTAGTGTTGGAATCCAAAGTTCTCAGGACAGTTAGTCGCTGCAGAACAGTTATACGTCACAGTAATGATGCACAAACTGTGAGTCAATCATTTAACCAGTCGAGTAACGTAGTCAATTAAGCAATTACGCGTTTACATATTCGCATTTCTCAAGCCTTTCGAAACTAAAGGGAGAGAAAGTTCCTTACACTTTTCGAGATAAGAATATCACAATGTTCCAATAGTTAGAATTAATGCGTCATGTCATTTCTTTACGAACAAATTAAACTCGCATTTAGTGTTCGATTTATTATTATGCAACTGTTCATATATATATGCATGTATATATATCGAATTTGTGAAACTACTTTTATGCTTACTTTATAATAATTCAATGCCTAAACTTTATACACTATAAGAAATCCACCTTCTGTAATCGAGGATCAAAATTATCGATTTATCTAAGTTGATACTTAATTATGTAATTTATTTTATATATAAATTTAATCAGCTTCTACGTGACAGCATCGCTTGCCTATAATTCTGCCCGTAATAAAGTTAAAAAAAACAAACAAACAAACAAACAAACAAACGAACGAACGAACGAACAAACGAACGAACGAACGAACGAACAAACAAACGTAGCGTTTCAGTAGCTGCAATTTCATAAAACTGACGGTATACCTTTTGCTTGAACAATACTTTTATTGGATATCTAAATTTCAATTGCTTTCATTTATTTGCCGAGTCGGCTAAATTTTGCTGCAATTTTCTCTGTAAGCTCGTTAATTGATGGAACTACAAGCGAAGGTACTTAATTTGTGATAAAAAAATACAATACAAAGCTGCAAATGGACAAGCAGAAAAACATCTCATAGAAATCCGTTTATTCACTTACTTGACAGTAGCACAAGGAATCACCGATCAGAAAATCTGCGAATACTGCTTGCCGACATCCAAAGTCGGAAAAATATATAAAAGTTTTAATTTTCCCTCGAGTTTGAATCTCCAGGGTGACTAGTAGGGTGACAAAATTAACTACTACAAACCGTGATTCAGAGAGAACGTTGTTTGTCTTTAAAAGATTTTGATCTCTTTAGGACACAATAAACTCCGGCACAATCACCGATTCCTCATGTTCAATTGCCTACGAGAGCATATTGACACCAGAAATTCGTTTTACTAACAAGTCTCAAAGTACTTATCTGCGCTCTTCAGGCAGTCTTCCGTTGGAGCTTAATTTCTTTTAATGCAATTAAGCATCTCGCTGTATCGACGGCATTGCGTAAAGCCTTTTTCAGTCTAGTAGTCGAAGAAGCCAAGGATTTTAATGATTTTGGCGCGTGAATACGAAACTCAAGCTAACCTGCAAATATTTGAAGGGATTTAAATATCTAAAATAATTTGATCGCGTCTTGTGATATATTGCCTCAGGCTGTTTATTTAATCGTTAAAATTTCAAGCTAATCTTCTGTAAAATGGTGTCAATAACGTAGTACACGTGGCCAAGGAATCTCAGATAGTTGGTAAGGTCTTACGACGATTGTTGGGAAATTTGGTGGAAATTGAAACATCAAGAGCTGTTTCGAGCTGTTTCAAACGATCGGTAGAGTTCCTAGGATTTGTAAAAAAATCCGTAGCCTAGCAAATACAAATACAAAAGACAGGATGAGAATGAACGAGTGCTCAAATTGGCATATTACGAGCGTCGTTCAATGCAATTGCAACGAAACTAAAAAATATAGAATTCTTGCTGCGTACAAAAATTTAGAAAATCCCTCCGACAGCCAAATGGAATATAAGTTTACATGCGAATATCCTAAATGAAGACTTATCGATCTCTTTCGTAGGTGCGACAAAGAAATTAATGCATTAAAATAAATTAAAATAGTTGTTTCCGTATTTGTTGCGTTTTCTGTCCTTCTTCGCACGAGCTGATCATTTACTGATAATTTTACATTTCCTTTGTTGAATCTTCTCTTCATTATTATCTTCGTGTGTTACAAATTGAAATTTCTGTTTACAATTGAAAGTCATTTGCAATTTTTACAACATTAGACGATCAAAATATATCATTAAAAAAGTATAGTTGAATACAAAATTAATACTTTGGCAATAGATTATGTTCTTCTTTTACACTCGACAATTGACACTTCCGCACAAAATACGTTTAATTAAAATAGATGTGAGAAGAATTTTACGTGGAATCTTAATTAAATTACTTCCATAAAGGGAATTCCGTTTAAATCCAATTGCGCTCAGTAACGTTCTGATTAATTTTGTAAATAATTAATCTTACCTCTTTACTATCCGAGAGAAATATACTAGAAATACATCACATATGTAATATGTTTGCGGTTTTTAATGTAATTACGAGTAAACTGATGAATGGATTTTTCTTAATTTAAGGTATAAATGAAAATATAGAGAAAAAGTAAAATCTCATTTTCACGAAATAATTATAAATTCGAATTAGCTTGTTGCATCTCGATCGAGTACCTTTTGAAATCCTTCGGTAGTTAATATAAAATACCCATACGAGTGGTATACAGCGAGAAATAATATGCAATAATAGCTTGATGAACGATAAGAAGTTTATAAATGCATGAAAAACCATTTTCTACAAATGTTATTTTTATTTGAAATCAGAGTTCGTGGATCGTTGCTTCTAGACACTTTTATGCCATTATGATGGCTTTAAATATAAAAAATAATAAAAACACGAGTTCCAATCTTCTAAATATAATGTGCGCGTTCATTCATCTGAAAAAAGAAAATTAATTTCTTCCCGTTCCTGATACTTAATTCTACCCTCTTATCTAATATTTTAAACAATGCCATTTATATTTAGGAATGAATTTAGAAACTTCTGTATCCAGCTGTACGTATGCATTATATATAATCTTTGTACGAGTTGAATTTCAAAACCAAAAAGGATGTGGATTTTGCGTTATAAATTAAAGCAGATATCTAAATTTATGGTCTCCATTCAATAAAAGAGCGATGATTTTATGTTATTTAGAGCCCGATAAGCTTCGTAGCTCTTTTTCTAATTGTTTTTTTTTTTTTTTTTTTTTTTTTTTTTTTTTTTTTTAAATATATTTACACGATACCGTCATATTAATAAATCACTTTGTACAGTTTCGTTTATATACATTATTATTTTATTGTTTTTCTTCCTCAAATCTAAATTTTTTGAAGAAACAGTTACGTTAACCGTTGTAAATTTTCCAACTAATACGAAAAATGTGTAGCTCTGTATTATACTAAAAAATGCATACATATTGCAGTGACTTAATGAAATCTAAAACCTTAATTTTTACGAGTGAAATGTAAGTATTACTCGATACTCGCGTAGATAATCTATATAATGGAATTAATAATAATCTAGTGCGATGGTCGTACTTAAAGCACATTCGACGCTTTCCCTTTTTAAATTGAACTTTTAATTGAAAAACGGGGGGAAAGACCGACGTCTTATAAATTTCATATTCTTTTACTAACAAGTTGGAAATTTGCTTTAATTGTAATTAAACAATAACCGTTTAATAAGTACAGCAGCTATTCATTGCAATGATACACTTTCACCTCGGTAAATATTGCATCGTATTTCACAAAGTGATGAAAATGTCTTTTATGTATACGATGAATTCTCACGGACTGCTATCATTACGTGGAAAGGAAAAAACAGCAGCGATTAAGAAATAAAGCTCAAGCGATATTTTCTTTGGCTATTTTCTTCTTTCGTGTTTTTCAATTCTTTTCATTTGCACGAAAAGGATCTTCGCATACCGTGGTAAAAACATTTTCGTAGATCTGTAAATAAATTTTAGTTTAATAGTCACATGCACCCAAAATAATAACTCAAGCATGGGCGTGACATTGTTTGGTAACTCGAAGTCCAGTTTTAAAATAAGGAATCCGTGAAATAACCATTAATACGACTTTTTGAATACGAAGCATTGTTTTGTAGAGGCCGACCGAGAAACCGAATTCGTATTTCGTTTCATGAATCCTTTTCTTCCACGTTTTTGCATACTTGCATACATCACCATACCTATATAAGTGTTTGAGCATTCACGCTTATTCAAAAACTCAATAATTCTACAAAATGCTTATGCATGTTACAAGAATCCGATTTTCTTAGCTATTGAACGAGTACTTTTATGAGTTTCTTATAGAGATAAAATAATATATATATATATATATATATACGTTTATTTGAATTCACTTGTGCCATTGTAAACTTAAGAACGTACATGAATTAATCAATAGCTCATTGACAGCAATTGATATTCGAGACTTTCTACACATATCATAATAATTATTACAACATCCTTCATTTAAGTAGCGTTCACTTGTTTACGTTGTAGATTTAATTCAATTAATAGTTTAAATAGTTTAAAAATCTCATAATAGAATTATCAATAAAACTCTGATATCAATATTTCCGATTTTCTTGAATCTGACATTTTGCATTAATAACTGTTACTATTTAACAAGGCAGATGTTTAGGTTTGTTCATGGTCATTTGCGTGTAATTATTTTCTAAATATTCTTTTAAAAATGTAGAGCGTAGCTTATATAGCCAATTCGTTGTAGTTCTCATCATTCTAGTCCTTCACATCCCTCATACGTTAAACGTAGTCTTTAATGTATCTGCAAACGTAACAGTACACGTGGTAATGAAGATTTAAGGATTTTACAGGATATTTAATTTTTCAACTCGAGAAAACGAATCATTATAATAATGACAATGGAGTTAAAACTTTCAATCTATGACCTATGAAAAAGAGGTAAGTTTTACCTCTTTACTTCTTTTTCCTCTTCTCTTACTGTCTTCCTTTGCCACGTCGTGCATGAATATCCAGATTCCGAATGGCATATACTTAGGATTTATATTTTATCCGGTACCAGCAATCCCCTTCAGACGGTGCAGAATTTATAAAGACGTAGATTCTTTTCATCTTCGACTGTATTCTACAAGTGATCGAACTGGCAGTTTTTGTTCGCGCATCTAGGTTTCATTAAACCTTGACTAGATGAGCTAAAAACTTAGCTCTCGTTTTTCTGCCATTTTACTCCCATTCCCTAAAAGTTCAACACTAAGCCACTCTTGTCGAAGATAAATCATTAACAAAATAATTACCTCTCATTAAATCCTCATAAACCAGTAAAAATATATCTTATAAATAAAGAATATCTGATCTAATCAAATTGGATAAGTTTAGATGATATTTGTCGTGACTTTTGTAATATCGTTAATACATGAAAATGTTCGTATTATTTTATACTTTTATATTTTTTATTTTCATATTTTAATGGACAGTTCTTTTACGGGATCGAATGAATTAAATGAATAATAATTCTTGTTTTCACAAAAATCACCCGTTAAGTCTTTAAGTTAGGGCTCTGATATAGTACGATGTGATGCGAATTTGTATACGCAAAAAATATGTGCTTTAAAAGGATATACAAGAGAGAAATGCAATTCATCGCATTGGTGAATGAAGAATCAAACTTGTTTAAAATAAAAATGAAATGCTAATCGATTAATCAAAATACGTAGTATCACTGTCACATTCTCTTGCCCGCTAGTGAAATCTTCTTTCCGAATCTTTTCCCTGACATAATGGGAAAGCGTTCGAAACAGTATGGAAATATAATTTCCGTCATTCATTCGAATATCAATAATCAAATAACAAATATTAGTTTCCTAATATTTTTCACGTGGCAAGTATTTAGATTTGAATTCGCATTCGCATTTATTTTACTTACTTATTATTTAAATAAAGAATCAGACAAAGTATCTTAATAGATTAACAAAGCCATTTTCAATATCATAATTCCACAATTTAATTAAAATAATTAATTCTATGTTAAACGGTATTACTTATTAGCATCGATGCAAGCGTAACGTAAGCTTTAATGTCAATAATTAACGTAACTTTGACTTTTATTATTTAATAAAATACCGTTGGTCAATATTTCGATAGTAGAAAGAAGTCTTTGATTAAAATACTTCCATCGAGTATTTTGGATCATGTTTCATACATTTTAACACAGAGATAAAACAATGATTTTACGCGACACAATGAGTATATTTATATTTACGTATAAAATGCTAAAATTTAATCTTATTTTCAGATTCGAAGATGTAATTGGAATCAGAAATTATCGTTGGATGAATATCCTAGTTTTACGATAAGCTGGGTAATCGAAAAGGCCAAATGAAAGAAAAATAGAATGAATGAGTACTCAGTAGAATATATGACGAACTTAGTATAACAGAAAGTCTATTGCTCGACTACTATTAGTCTCCAAGGTTATCGAAGGAATCTTATGGTTATGCTATTACAAGAACATCTTGTTACTGCTTAAGGGTAATTATGAGAAAGAATTTATTTTTCGCTTTATTTATTTCTACTTGGAAAGCAATAATATTTTAATTACACCTATCAATTATTCTATTCAATTTGTTGATTTAAGTCCTGGGTGTGGGTGCGCGCGCGCGCGCGTACAACTATAGTTATTGACTACTCATATATATTCAATGAACTATCAAAATTGAAGTAGATTGTAGAATAAATACATTTTATCACTAATGTATTCATTCGATAATTATTTATTAAGTGCACAATCATTCCGTATGAGTGCATGCAATTGCGCACGTAATTATATTTTTTTCTGAAAAGTTAATAATTGAATTTATTTACGTTGCTTTAAAAATATTTACAAATAAATGAACCATTCTATCGAAGAGACTTCGATATCGAAAAGAAACAAGTAAAAACGATTATTACAAATTTTAATAACAAACTTTTTAAATTTCATTGCTGAATTTGTTGATGATTTCTAACACTGTTATCTCTAGTTATAAGAGTATTAAAATCATTTATCGGAAGTTACTCTTTGAGAAAATACCACGCGTAATATTAGTACAATTTATGAAGTTTTCATTCGAAACGCATTGAATTATAATCCATCTGAATTGATATTAATCAATACCAATGTTTTATAACGAATACATAAGAGTTTTGAAAGTAAGACGTGTACTAGAATTAAATGAGAAATTATAAGTTTACCTAATACATAAACGTTGCAGTTTGAAAACTATATTTTATCATAGATCATTAATAGCTGATTGAAATTATAAAATATGAAAGACCGTATTTAAAAACATGAGAAACTCCGATTAAATAAATCATTGGAAGCAAATACAATGTTAATTTTAAGCCTGTATAACAACAACAACAACAACAACAACAACAACAACAACAACAACAACAACGATACAAAGATTTATATTCGTATAAACGGAAGAAATCGGAAGGTTATATTCCGTTATATTGTTATAACATTTTAGTATTTCGTAATTAATCATTACTTCTTGTGACGAATCGTCAATTTTTGTAACTTTTGTAAAATATTTCAAACTTTAAGTTTATTTTCTTATATTACACGATAAGCACGATAAATATGCTATTATATTTTCCAAACAAATAAATTTTCCTCCCTGCGTGAACTTTATTCAGCTTGACATTCGGAGTGACTTTTTACAACAAAGGACTATTTCGTCACTGACATACTCGTCGATAACTTGTAGATATTATGAATAGGTTGTAGTTGCATTATGCACGCACTAAAATCATTGACTCATTAACAAGTAATAACGTCGAAAACATTAAATTCTAAATTACATTCTATAAACTCGGAGCCTTTACGGCTTCTACGAGTCTTAAAATACACTCCTGATAAATCAAGCGCAAATCCAAGCATAAAAGGACAACACACATACGAAATATAAGGCATCCCCATAAAGAAGCCGAAGGATAAAAAGCTTTATGCTTACCTTGAACCGGGGCGTAAATGTTTAGGTAAAGGCAGTCCTCGCTCTGATTTTTCAGATAAGGCAGTAATCTTGTGAGATAATCAAGTCTGCCCTTGGACATTTTCTCGGTCAATACAGGTAATTTTTGCGGACAAACTGGGCCAAACTTGTCTGCGACTTTTACTCCGTGCCATCTGGCCGAGCTCACGGGTGGCATGAATCTCAGACTACCGATTGGAGGCGAAGCATAAGGCACCCCGCGAAATACCTCCACATTCTCTAGGTTACGACCCAGAGATACTATCACTCCCGATAATTCACCGTATTGCGTCCGAACAATCCTTGAGCTCAGTTCCGAAATGCTTTGGTCGATCAGCAGCAGAAGCCAAATGAAAAGTTGCTTCGACGTCGTTGAGTTCGAGTGTCGTTGTCGACCCATGGTCCTTCCAATGGATGACGACCAGGTCAATTAATCCTCGAAAAACTATCGAATGGGTTGTCGCCATTTACACTTGTGCTCTCTTGACGACGATTTAGACATACTGTCTCTTATTTTGGTTACGCATCGGTTGACGCGAATCATGATAAATAAGATCAAATCTATTCGCCTGTTTAATTTGGAAAAGCGAATGCGTTTTTGCCCAATGAATCATTAATGAATCATTCTTCTCGAACATAACCAGAACTGACGTATCGTGTTCTTCGAGTTTCGTCGTCAGGGTTAATTGGTTGGAAACAGTACGTACGATTTGTACGAGCTATTTCTGCTCGATATTGATAGTAGCGCCTATCGAAGGAGTCTCTGCTAGTAATTGAAAATGTTAATTACGAATTATCATAATCATCGTATAATGCCTCATTAAGTGTTTATTGCGTACGCGTGCTGTAATTTCATTCGATACTTCTAATTGGTTATCCGCAAAATAATAATTGACTTAATAGGCTCAGTCGAGATTTAATAATCAATCGAGAAAATATGGATCGCGTACGATCTCTTCATTTCCTTCCCTGTTTCAGATATATACCAGATAAATACCAAGATAATACCAGATGACGAATTCCAACGAGATCCACTCATTGGTTCTTATTTACACGCAGGATATTAGTAAAAGCATATTTAATATAGACGGCACCGTTGCACTCCGACGTTACAGTTTGTGCGCAAATTTCTTTTCACTCTTACCACCAGATGTACACTAAAAACGTTCGGATCTCCGTAGTTGCTCCTTCGTCTGTATTTCAAATTGTTACTCAAAGAAGCTCGCACAGCCGATATTTTAAATTAGCTCACAATCGATCGGCGTACTCCATATTGATTTAAATACCTCGGAGGGAATTTCAACGACTTTCACAATAAATAAGACACTCTTATAATAACGTAAAATAAACGCACTCTTTGCAGCCTCTCACCTACTACGTACAACACTTAACGTCGCACAACTAAATTTAAGGTTAGTCACTAATTACGAGACTAATAAATGTGATTAGCTAACAGATTAATATAACCTCATTTTCCCGTCTTACAGAAAACTTGGTACGAGTTCCATGGAACCCGAACGAGACCATTCACCCCTTTATTTCATTTCTTCGCGATAATCACATCGACGAATTATTTTCGAGAAGTACCCAATAAGAACTGGCGTACATATTTTTTCTCATTATTCAGCGGAGTAGGTTACTCCCTCGCGAGTAGAGAGCAAGCGAGAGAGCAAGCGAGAGAGCAAGCGAGAGAGCAAATGGATAGTATTGGAATTTCCGTTGACTTACCAAAGTCGTTTATAGCAGATATTTCAAGGATTTCTTGATAAATCAGTTGGATGGATTACTGCTCAAAATAGTTAGGATGCTTAGGGATTGGAAAAATCACAGAGTTACGCGGGAATATTTAGAGAGGGAGGGGGAGAGAGAGAGAGAGAGAGAGAGAGAGAGAGAGAGACAAACTTTTTCTTGGCACTCTCAACAACAATGGTAATTCGATACAGCGCGATGTCGTACGTACTTGAATCCTGTGTTTCGACAAACTGGCATTAACTGTGATCCGTACAACAGTCCAGGAAGCTCGAGCGCCTGCGCAAAATTCCCTCCTATTCTCACTCTCTTTCTCTATCGCTTCGTATCTCCCTTTTCGCATGGAAGTAGAGAACCCATCGCGAATGCACACGCCATGCTTGGAAACGTGACTGCGTCTTTGTACAGATTCGTTTTACGTTCGCGGTTGTATTTATGTAAAAATTAGATCTAAACTTCGATGAGTGAGGAATAGCGAATAGCGAAAGTATGCGAAAACTGAGAACGAATTCGGTATTACAAATTACGAGCTAACGTTTTTTACGCGTTAACTTATTAAATAATTTAGCAATTATTTATAATAGCAGGAGGCTTAATACTAATAATGAGATAGAAAATAATATCCAATGAAGCAATTTTCTCTGGAAATCCGTCCTCGCGGATGTTCTTAACAAAGTCAAACCAATATGCTTTTTCTAAGATAAAATTTAAAAGATGTTTGGCCTAGGATTTACAAAAATTTAATAATTAGTTGTACGTTAAATTGAACGTCATTTATAAAACATAAGATACCGTACAACATAGCGAAAAGGTTTTTGTCGTTCAAGTTAATAAATTATTTGCAATACTTTTTCAATGGAATTCAATGGAATATTTTCAATGATTGCGAACGCGTTCTCGTCAACTTCTCATTCTAAGAATTCTCTTCTAAATTATATCTCCAAACGCGTACAATTTGTTCTAAATATTAATCGATCGACAGCGCATTACGGAACAAAGTGCGTTCAAAACAAGTAACGTTAACAAGGAGTTAAAAATATCGGAAAAGCTCTCGGGCAGGCAATAAATTGACAGTAACAATACGGTGGTCGTGCCCGCGTCACGCAAATCTATACGTAAAATTTCTCCCTCTTTATCCCCGGGTCGCGCTTTCTCCCTCTGACTTTGCGAATACTCTCCAAAGGGCGGAAACTGCGCGAGAGATCACGCGCCTCGTCGAAACCTGGGAGTGCCTTCCGTCTATCTGCAACCCGGTCGATACGGCAGCGACTCCCCAAGATGGGTAACGTAAGATCTTCGCATGTCGGCAAGCCATGAATTTCATAGAACGTAGGCCTAAGCTCCAGTTATAAAACATTCATCGCTTGGGACTCTAGCTCAATTTAATTAATCGTACTTGTTGGAGATCTGCAGCTGCAGAAATGGCACGCAACGATTGTTCGTACGAAGAAATCGTTCAAAGCCGGTACAAGCGCAACAATGCCAAATTAACATATTTAATAATGCTGTAGGAAAGCTGTAAAGAATATCGCATTCTTTACAATTGTACAATAATAATAACATTGAACGGGATTTCTTAAAATTCTTCGATGACTAATCACTCATTGCAGTGGATGGAATACTTGAAGAAGAAAGAGGAAAGAGGAAAGAAGAAGAAGAAAAAACAACAACAACTAGAGTAAATAGTCCAAATAATGATAATAACAACGATAATAAAATAAAGTATAATTTGTCTAGCAGGAATTTATATTACGTTCACTTTATAGCGAATTATGCGAAATTATGCGCTTTTCATAATACGCGATGAAAGCGTTGAAAAGCCGAGAAGCGCGAGTTATTGTATGGAAAAGGTAGTGTCGGTAAAAGGCAAAGCCTTGAGGAAATCAAGTGTAAAGTCTTGTCAGAAATGAATGATGGAAAAACTTGTGGCTCTCAAGAGAACGAGGTCCTGGAAGATTTTGCGGAATAGGAATGATCGGCGAGAGTAGGGGTTCGTGGGATGTAAAGAAATGACGTATGAAAAGAGACGAGAAGAGTTAGTAGATTACAATAGGTAAAATCTTTCGGCAACATAAAATTGTAAACGTTCAACCGCGTAAAATGTAAAGTGTTCGCTTTCTCATCGTTTGAATGATCGGAGTTAAACATTTACAATTATAAACACGTAACGTGTTAAATGATCGGTGCCGTGTTAAAAATAATAATGTATAAAAATAACATGACCTTTTTCATTTTCGATATTTTTATGCCTAATGTACAAAGGAAGAAATACATATGTAAAGGCTCGTTATCGATTGAAATTCACAAAAATAACGAAGACTAAGCAGTGTTTAACAATTGCGAACCTACACCAATATCACAATAACTCGTAATAACTCAAGAGCGTATAAAATTAAAGGTCAAATTATATCGACGTTGCGTTTATAGATATATATATATATGAATAGGAAATATATCGAAATGATTTTAAAAAATTTTCGCTAGTCACGATGGTTTGACTTTTGTATTACATTTTCTAATTTACGTTTAACTTAGGTACTACAATGGGTATTATAAGAGAGGCTCCTTTGTACGTAAATCTAAAGATGTGATAAATTTATAATCATGCGTGCCTCGTCAGTTGCAAACAAGCACCGTAACCGATACTCGTATAATTCCAGAATTGTTTCTTTATCGACGAACCAAAGCAGTTTGAATCTGCTCGAAATCTGTAATTCATCCGTATCTTGTACATTATTTAATTGAAAATAATTATCGACGATACGTGCTACAATCGTAATGTTTGCAAACATTATTTTCTATCGTGATTTCTAGAATTACTTTATCGAATCGCATATGCATTTTCCTAACTGAACATTTAATATAAAACACTCTTCGTTGTAATTTAAGAAAAATTGTGGTTCACCTTGGAAGTACATAACATCTCTGGGCAATGAATTCTTAATCTCGTCGAAATTATCAGCCCCCACATTGAAATTTAAGGTATTCGATTAATTGATGTATTTATTTATTGATTCCTTGCTCCTACAAGATTTTCGATCGCGCAGTCACTGGGAGTATAGGTCAAGGATAAAGAGAGCCGAGTCAAAGTGGTAATCCGTTTATTCCTCGAGTATTTCAGGTCGATTGCGCGAGAGCGCAAAGGTAAGTTGAGATAAGTCCCTTATCGAAATCAATTAGCTTTTGTCGTTTTTCCACGAGGTTGGTGAGAATCTGACAGCTTGTCCAATTTCCTCGTCACTACTGGTGAAATACCGATACATAACGTACTGCACTCGAAAGTAGGAGATTGTATTGTATAATTTTCATTTCTATGATGGTTTCGTTAAAAGGAGTGTGTGTCTACCCCCTTCGACTTCAAAGTTGAAAATTAATCGATTGATATGAAATGCAACACATAAAGTCGAGAATTGCGGAAGCTCTGGTTTTTTGTAATTTGCATGACAGATTTTTATTTAATACTTTCTAAGTGACCAAGTATTTACGTTATTCGGTAGCTCCTAATACTGTGAGAATTTTGAAATACATTTTCTATTTGAAAATGTATGTTTTATTACGTTTTCGTAGTTATGCAAGTGTGCTGCTGTCGTTGTTATTATTACCGCTATTATTACGCAATGGAACACTTGGTACAGGTATTGGGAAAACCCCAGTTGAGAAAAATGACAGTGAAGAGACTGTGTCATTTGGACTCATTGAAGTGACGTGGATGACAAACGTCTGCATTCGGTACGTCGCAAACGCAAAAACTCCCCAAGCGGTTCTCGTTGGGTCTACGTGAAGGATCCATGAATTTATTCGCGATCGCAGACCCACGCACAGCCAATATTGCTTCCCGCGACGCTTGCGGCGATGCAAGTCTACAATTCGACAGCGTCACGTATTCCAACTTTAGGTATCACCTTCTCGAAGAATCCAACTCCGACTTTGCGTGAATCCGAATAGAAATATGCGTAACGGCACATTGCACTGTAATGTTCCTGTAATAAAAAAAAAAAACCGTTAATGTTAAACTTCGTTATCATTTGTTCATAGTTGAAATATCCATTCTCGTTATGCTTTATTCAATGTTTTTAAAATTTTGAAACTTTCAAATTGTGAATGCCACGCTTGACATGCAAGTTCAATTTCTAATGGCGTTAAAGAGAGCGAGGGACGAAAATCAAGAGAAAATTAATGAAGGACGTGGACGAGTTGGCCACTTGGTTGACAACAGAGGCAAGAGCAACCATGCCAGTGACGGTAGAGCCACCCAAGTATGCGATATTAAGTGAGAGCCGATGGGAGTATCGCAGATAGTGTCATTCATTATAATATAGACACTAGATCACGAACGAGCTCACGAAAATATCGGCATTTATGCGCAATAATGCACGATATGTAAGTTGAACTTTTATGCCGCGCGTACAAGCGAAGGTGAATTTATTGCAAAAATGTTGAAAAATTTCGCTGCATTTCAAACGCACGATTATTATTCTCTTGAGAAAACGGCAGATCTTCGGACAACAAATTAAGTAAAACCAAGCAAGTACAAAATTTTACAAAATTTCCAGCGAGCGAATGTATAAATAAAGTACATGTAATTATAAATAGATTATTATAAAAATATGGCTCAGCGAGCAATTCAGAAATGCAATTCATAAGCTCGCGTTGTAACGTAATGCTCTGAAACCTGTTCACACGGTAACCCATAAATAATAGAGCTTCTCCCTCTTCACTTACACAATTTAACTCGAAGGGCAGAAAATTTAGTCCCCGTAGTTATTATAAACTTGTATACCAGTTTACCATGTAATGAGGAAATTCAGTATTTAAGGATACTCTATTTATCTTAATTTAATCATACGAGTAAGATGACAGAGCGTGCACTGTAAAAATTTTTAAATAGACGGACAACCTCCGAGGATTTACCGTAACACCTTCCAAGAATATACGAAGATGATGGATATTTAATTTGAATATTAGCAACACGTCAAGCAAGTATGCGAATGCGTAGGTGCACTCATATTTGTTTCATAAGTATTATTGACGAAAAATCTTGCGAGTACTTCAAGTACAAGCATCCGATTCCTGATTAAATTTTATATACTTGACGATCTATCTAAATCTCCCCACACGAGAGTGAGTTAAAACAGTGGTTGCGAGGTACCGGTTCAGAAAACAATAATATCGTTGTAACTTAAATAGTGCTTGTGAAGCATTTCAATTGGATTAAAATTTGTCGTTTAGTTATGGAATATAATATTAATTTCTTTGACACCCTCTAAAGAACATCGTATCTCGAATGTGCGAAATTTTTTACGCGCTTTCATTGTAATGATTTCACCCGGCGACAACAATTGGATCGAGAACAATCAAATGCACTAAGATTAAGGATACGTACGTTTTATAAGGATCTGATAGTTACTGTACCTTGTCTTTTATTCTATTCATATATCGTACTTGTATACTTATTCATATACTCTTCCAAAATTAGTTGTATATTTTTTTATTTGTATTTAGTCACTGGTTCGGTGTTTCGCTTCCGATAAAAGAAAATCCTTTTATCGCTTCGTTAATATTGATTTACATATCGATGTAACTTGTATTCGCGCACGTTCGGTCCTAACTTACATTGATAATAAAAATGCAGTGGCCTCGACGTCACGACTCATACTTTTAATTGCTTATTAATTAGATTTCATTTTACATATATTCATATTATTCAGCTGGTTTAAGTATGCATATCATAATAATTTATAATTGTGCATATTCCAATACGCGGGTGTGCGAGTGAATACGATTTGAATACGATCTAAAATACAATAACTTTATGGGAATAGTTTTTTAAGCTTAGTAAATGTAGTAACTTTAAAGGGAAATTTAAATCAGTTAAAGGATTTAAACGAGAGAATTAACTAAAAGCGGATTCAACTCCCGAATTGGCGACTATTAATCTTTTTAGACTCTTTGCATTCTCTCGTTATAATAACGCTACGCACATAAAATTCGAAAGATTTTTACGATGGTTTTAAGCCGCGCGGAGAAAAGTCAATTTATATATAAATTGACATTTCTTTCATCTGGCTCCCCACTCTCGCCACCTCGCTCTCGCTCGCTCGCTCGCTCTCGCTCTCTCTCTCTCTCTCTGTCATCTTCAGTATCTCTGTATTCCTGTTCTACGTTGGGCTGGCCTTTAAATTTAGAAATTTCGAATTTCCGCACGACGCCGGTCTGCGTAGCGTATACTGTCGTTCGCGTCAGCGTCACAGCAGCCACAGTTTACGACGAACGACTAATGCGTGCCCTTTGCTTGGAGTCTCTACTTCGATCAGGGAACGGTTACTTTGAAATGCTAAAAATTCAGCATCGTCTTGCAGAAAAGTGAAAGTTGGGACAAACGTAAGTTACATTTCCTGGACGAAGTAAAGCGTCTCGGTGTTTTTTGAACTTCTACCTAGTGCACGTTCGTACCTGTGCACGCACACGTGTGCGTAGAGTGTATAAATATAAAGCATCCAAATTCGGAAAAGTAGATTTAAAAAAAAGAAAAAGAAAAAGAAAAAGAAAAAGAAAAAGAAAAAGAAAAAAAAAAAACTAAGTGATATAAAGTGAACGTTGCAGTGGACTTACAGATGAGTAATGTAAAGTGTAACGGATTAATTTAACTGAGGATTTTCTATGGATGCTTACGTAGTGCATGTACGGCGATAATCTTTCTTTTTAATGGCACGCGTCGTTCTTCGTATATGTGCGTGGACGTTCACCCTCGTGTATTCTTGTCTGCTTTCCTCTGTTACTCTCTTTCTCTGCTCACCTAAAAATAGGAAGAAATATACTGGTAGTGCAGCAGTTAAGTTGGCGTCTTGGTTTTTTTAACTTGAACATTTGAAGGGTGTTCTCTGCTCTATGTTTTATATACGTGAGTATGTAAATTTAGGTACGAACACACCTCAACGCACTGGATGCGTAAGCTGCAAAGAATAATAATTTTTCGGTAAAATACGAGGGTTGACATTTTTTCCATTCTATTTCTTGGTGTCTTTGCGTTCGTTCGTCTATTATCATATTAATTACTTCTTTGCCGAAATTGTGCTGCTCGGAATTTTTTTGGTAAGTGCACCGAACATTACATTTCTTTTACGATACGAAACAATTTTTTAAAGAAGACAAGAATATTCTCAACTTTTCAAACTGCGCGATACTGGATAAAAGTCAGTTTTTCATATTTATCCTTTGTTGCATTAACTTCTTCATTTGATCCTCAAAATAATAATATTAAAATTCTTAATGCACCGAAAGTGGAATTAAAAATTTAAATACTCGACAGAAAAGGAAAGAATTATTTAAATAATTGAAAGTGTAAAATATCGGAGAGAAGATTGTCAAGAGTAACTTTTGTACATTAACGGCCATTTCCAATGAGATATTCGTTAGATTAATCAAAACAATGAAATCACATGTAATTAATTATTAAAACGATTATAGGATCACTATTTTAACGCTTTGTGGGAAAAGAACATTATTTGAAACTGTCGCACAATTGTAAGTATTTTGTTGTTTACATTCGTTACGCAATATTCGGGTCTGATTATTTGGTACGCATAAAACCAAATGCCATTAAATGAAAATAAAGCTCAAAGATCTAAATCTAAATCTAAAAAGACAGTTTTCAAAGAATCAAAGAAGATATAAAGAGACAGTTTTGAATTCTGAAAGATAAATTTTTATCAAGTATATTTACAAGGATATTTTTGTAAATGTAAAATGTTACGTTCTACCGCTGCAGTAATCGTTTTGTCGTACATTTTCCGTTTTTAATTGTCGTACTTTTCTCTTTAAGTTTTAAATTTCATGAATTGTATACATTTACGACGCGTAGCAAGGAAAAATTAATTTTCGCGCAATTTAATTTTTCAATTAAGCGAAAATAAAAGTAACCGAAATACGAGAACTTTATAGAAGAATACAAAATTAATATTGCATGCAGTGCGGTTGTAGAACCTGCCATTGTTATAAAACAAATCCCACGTTTAAGAATTTATATGCAATATCTCGAACGTTATTTAGCATTTCATTATAAAATGAAATGAGTGTACAGAGTTAAGCTTCTTACGCACAACGAAGATAAATTGGTTAGTTCTAATATTACTGTAGAGAACTTACTATTCTTCAATATGCTAATAACAAACTTTTAAATAATGATTGAAAAATCACTGCACAAGGGCTCTCGCGATAAAGAATAAAATTAATAAAACTGCAAGAATTTCTAAATTCTAAATTCGTACGTTTGTATTGGCTTTACTTGCAAAATCATAATCAAAATGTTGAAACTTTCCTTCGAAATTTCTTGCCACTTAAGGTTTTACCTAAATCTGTCTGGAAAAGAATTGCTTTTTACTCGAAAGGTTTTGCAAATACTAATGCCTATTCGATATAATGTGTTACGAGGTTTGAGTTGCTGGTTATTTGAACGTGTGTGCAAAATATTGCAGATGCTTTTTTCAGCGTTTTTACTTAAATTCTCTGGATGATCAAATGAAACGGAGAGTGACAGAAGTTTCGAAAATTTGTTTCAATTGAAATATAATCTGCTTACCCTTTCACTAAACGACAATGTGCGTTTGCGCGTACTGAGATAATGTTACGACGATGCAATGTAATACAGCGATTACTGTAATTAGAACGTCGATTACATTTAATTCGATCGCAATAAATTTCTACGTCCTTGTATCTCTGTTAACTAAATGTGAATATACTTGTATTAATAGCGGCATTTCGTTCTTTTTGACAGATCTCTGCCCGAAGTAGCCTTTATGTCCAGTCCGTTACATAAAGTTCGATGAAGGAGATGTTACGGCTAGAGCTAGTAGGTCTTCTATTGTTATCGTGTACTCAAATTCTCACGGAACATCATGACTTTTATGGATCGCGCGGTCAGTACAGTTATCGAACTACTGGAGGTGGATTCCACAACGCGAAAACACGCGAAGTACAAGTAAAATACGGACGCTTAACGGGTATCATTGTACAGCCAAGGATACGCAATTTGCAGTTGGTCGACGTTTTTCTTGGTATTTGAAAGATAAATATTCCTTTTATTCGCACGCTTCTTTTATTATCTCCCTTCTCCCGTGGCTTTCTTCATTCTTCTGTTTTCCTTGCCCTACTATGTCTTTGAGCGTTTAATCGGTCGATTAATTTTCTACGCAATGTTTTTCACGCGTATTTTGCTGATTTTGTATCGAAGCTACGACACCGGCAGTTCAGTGAGTGGGAAGAGAATCCGTGGCGATAACGCGGGGTTACGCACCAGAATAATATTTTATGCTCCAACAATGCCTCGTGCGGTTCTTATCAAGTAGTTTTATCGTCAACGTAAAACAAAGATTGCAAAAGTCATTATTACGTTTTTTTTTCTTTTTCATCATCGATTGCTCACCCGTGGCTCGTAAACGAAGATCTCGCGTAAATCGCAGACTTTCTGTGTGTGTAATTGTAAATGTAATTGTACACCGTTGCCCGGTCATAATGTCCTAGAATGTTCTCACTACTGAAAAAGGATTTATTCGCAAAAAAATTGAAAATGAATTTCATGTTTTTATCTTTTCAAATAACGTGAATATCTGGCGATTAAATCGTCTCGACTTTGATCCTATTACGAGCTTGAAAGTGGCATTATTGAACGGTGAAAATAATAACATTGATTTCGCAGTAATCATTTAATATTAATGGATACGTGAGTTGTTAAGTGTGCCTCTGTTATCGCAATTAAAACTTATTACACTGTGTCGCTAGTAGTAAATGCGAATAAAATTTCGATGAAATGTTCGAGAACTGCCTCGACCATGAAAGTGCAGGGCAAATTCTAAGAATAGAATAAAGCTCCCATGCAGCTGTCTAGTTAAGCTGGATAATTTACTGCCTAACTGTATTTTATAGTTTACTTTAAGCGTTAATTAAGTTTTAAAAAATTTCTCTTTTGAAACATTTCTGAGATGCGAAGTCGTATTTTTCTTGCTACTTAAAAACAATTATCCGGTGAACCAACATCAATAAAATACCAAAAGTCGACAGTTTAACATCTTCGAAACTTAAGTAACGTGAAATCGGTAGGTAAGCCCTGAATATTTCTATACTCCTTCCGTTACTAGACTCTAAAAGTCATTGCTTATTTTCAATTAAAAAGTTATTCACCTTTCATTAACCAGCAAATAATCAGTAATAATTACACGAACGTCATGTACATTTCTTACATTTTGCATGAATCTTTCGACGACGACGACGACGACGACGACGACGACGACGACGACGACGATGATGATGTGTAATGAAGAATTCAAAGTATCGAGGTCTGACCGACTTCGAAGGAAATTACCTTCAGAAAGATTACAGATATTTATTGCAATTGCAAAAGGAACTTTTCGATTAAGTTCAAAAATTTAAAAGAAACTTGTCCTTAAATGAACATATTCATACTTTGTCCCATAATATAAAGAAATTTAATAAATAATGCAAATGTAGTTCTAACATGAATATTTAGGTTGTTTTGTAGTTAGAATATCAGAGAAATGCAAGTGAAAGACACGGGCAAATTTTAATTAAGCAATTTAAATAGAAAAATCATTGAACTTAAACTAGAAAATGGTATTACGAAGAGTTAGTTTTAATTTCACAGGTAGTTTACCCGAGGGCTCTGGAGGTTAGGCGCGCAAAATCGTGTATTATTGTTAATTTAGCTAAGGGAATTTATAGTTCCGTTGTTTAGAGAAAACTGAGCAGGCTATTTACAATCCTGTGATTTTCCTTAGATGTACAAAATTAACAAAAGAAAGTGCGAGCAAAATCGATGGCGAACGTCGACGAATGTCCGGACTTTAAAACGTTTGAATAGCAACGACAAAAGATGTGGAACATTTCGTGTTCCTCAAAAATTAGAAGAAATCCACATAGATACAGTAAAGCACATAAAATTAGAATTAAAATTCTTCAATTTTTTCACGGAAATTATTGTTTTTACAAGGTGAATTCCCACTTTCTTGCGTTGTTGAAACTCGTAGAAAATTCACGAATAATAACAGGGAAAGTCTATTTATCTAACATTTTTGCAGACTTCGTTAAATTATAATCGGGAAATTAGGATCGGGCGTCGTTGGTTAGAAAGAATCGGTTACGTTTAAGAAAGCAACCACCTCTCACCCTTTTAAAGCCGGATGACACGTTAAACGAGGCCGAGCATTGGACTATTGAATCAATATTCGCGTGAATTTATTACTTATCTCCTTAATAAAAGTGGTAAATTGCAAGCGGAGTTACAAGGGTAGACCATGCTACACGTTTGCTGATGAAACTTGACTATTTATTAGGCATCAATCGATACGCATATGCGATATGCGATATGCGATATGCAATTAAGTTGAATGAAAGCCAGATTATTAACGCGCGATGATTAACTTTTATGACTTTTCGAGCACTATCGGCATTTTATTAGCTATTAATATTTCTACTTGATAGGAGTTCCTTACGCCGAGCCGCCTTTGGGGGATCATCGATTTGAGCCCCCAACGACACAAACGCCCTGGACAGGTGTCCGGCACTTTGATAGCTTCGCTTCAGTTTGCCCACAGGTACTACCGAATACGGAGGAAGAAATCGATACAACGCGCCATCGATATTTGAAGCGGCTCTTGATGTTCCTACAAAATCAAAGCGAAGACTGTCTCTATTTGAATATCTACGCGCCTCATCAGAATAGCAGTGAGTACTTGTATTTTCGATATTTTCCTCTATGCGCATTAGCAAATTGCATTCGAAATTCGCTTTCTTCTAAATTGAAACTTTTCACCTATCTGCAACTCATCCGCAATTTGAGAACTGACCGAATAATTTTCGGAAATTCTAGTTAAATTGAGGGTTATAATAATAAACGCGTCGCAGTGCTACAGTTTCTTCATTTTTTTACTCTTCTTTAACGCTACTTCTCTCGTATCTTTCTTCGCTATGAGCGTCGCTTTTTGTTCGTTTCTGCAGTTCTCGCACGTTCCTTTTTATTGTTTCTTTCTTTGCTACACCGTCTAGTACTGTTTCTTGTGCTCACTTGAGTACTCTACTCGCATACCCATTATTAGAAATATGCCAGTCGAGTTATTCAATCGAGTTTGATATTAAAATCTCTCTCTCTCTCTCTCTCTCTCTCTCTCTCTCTCTTTTAATCTTCTCACGAAGCACCCCGAAAGAAGGCTGTTTATAAAACTAATTAATTGCTTCAATAGAAATATTACTTCATTTAATCTCATCTACTCTTATACGCTAATATGATACGCGAATATACCGCAGACAACATTGAAACGGTTTATTAATTTACACGAGAAGCGCAAATTTTCAAACACATTCAAGCTTTAATTTATATTTCCTTTTAGCTGAGTCTTTCATTAAGTAAAATATGCACTGTACCCTAGTTGTAGTTAAGAAGTTTCAGTGTAGGTGTCAATTTGATATGATGTATTCGTTAAAACTATTGACACCATCGAAAATACTTTTGACAGCAGATAGCAGTGACGCGATGATACCGGATACATTTTCTGCTTTTCTCAACAACAAATTGAAATGATATTTTCAATTACTTCAGAACTGGATGTACAAATAGATCATTTAATAAATATTTTTATCGTTGTTTTGTTAGAAATGCACCCCCGCAGTTTCTATTTTATGCTTGAATTGCGCATGCGTCTCTTGCTCATTTCAATTCTCACGTGTATTTGTTATGTCTTTTCTGATATATCCACTTGGTCTTTCGGATGCGACGTAAAACGTTGGCTAATTTTTATTTAACGCTTTATAAGTTAAATTACATCCTAAATAGTCGTAATATTTTTATTGTATGAAACTAGTTTTACTCGAATCCCTGTTTACCTTAGCCTGAACATTTATATATCCTCGACTATTAATACCAAAAGGCTACTTCATCCTTAACTTTAACCGATAAAATTCTTCATTTTGTGCCGTAGTCCTAAATTTTCAAATCCTTTGCCGATTTAATCGCTAGCGTTGCTTCTGACTTTGAAAGCCATCATTTAAACAGCCTATTTCTAGCCCATTTACTCGACACCACGCATGCGATAAGCTCGTTCATCTTGACTTATTATTCAAAAATAAATGCACTAACGAAGCTACTAATTTCGTAATAGAGACGCGCGCGCGCGCGCGTGTATTCACGTACACGTAGTTTAATTGCAAATTCATTCGCTCAACTGTGGCGGCGAGTCAAATCAAAAATATTTTGATAGAACGTACGTAAACTGAGCGCTGGCAAAAATTCAACATCTAATTAATTATTTCGAGTAATTTTGCAGATGAGTCGAAGCTTCATCGGGAGAATTTAAGCGATTACCGCGGAACTCGCAAATTGTTCGATCCACTATCATCCCTCATGGATACCCTTAATTAAGCACTACATTAAAAAACTACTTTCTTTAAAATGACATTTGTATTTTGAAAAATCTTCTTATAAGGCCTATCATCTTAAAGCAAACTCTGGGGATGTTTTATTAAGTCAGCCAAATAATTTGCACTGTTTTCTCCAGACAGTGAAGAGCGAACTCTGCTTTGAGGCTTACGTAACACTAGAAAGAGAGATGACTCGCACAAATAAGCTTTCTTTAACAATTGTGAAAGTACTTAAAAATAAATTACATTTCGCACGCTATTCTCAAATAATAAGTTTGTTTACATTGATCGATTATTACGACAGATTTAAACAGGGTTGTAGTTGTCTCAAAAAAGGTAAGTTTATTAGAAAAAGAAATATGTACATGTACATACTATTAAGAATTTTATGCATATCCCAAGTACTTATCCGTAATATTTAGTTCCTATATTGTTAATAAAATTAATAATATAGGCAGTTATTTACCGCCCCAAATGTCTACTAGAGTGTTATTCATCGAAGAATTGGAGTAACGACGTCAACTTAATTTCTTCTCCATCTGTACAATTGTATCTAAAAATATTAAAAAAATTAGTAGTAATAGGATAATAAAATTCTTTCCAAGGAAACTTTTTGATTAAAATGAGACCAAATACGTTTACCACATTGGAAATTTTAGTTCAGATTAAGTTAGTGTACACAATTTACACAAGTTAATTTACACAACTTAGACATTAGAACTTGGTTTACTTCAAACTATTTTCATCGTAACAGACATATTGTTCAGATACATGCGGGATTGTTGACTTGTATACAGGAGCCTATAATCTACTTTTATCATTTTCTACGTAAACTCTACCTTCAATGTCGTTTCTTACAAAATCTTCACGCTTAAATAATTTATTTGCCTTAAAGTCTTTGAAATAAAGTAATTTGCTAGATAATATCGTTATTAAATTATAATTATCATCAAAACGTAAATGTTTTGAATGTTTTCCGCTCGTGTTTCATATCGTTTCGTATCGATCGTGCTTTCGGAAAAACAAGGAAACACAAGACTGCTATTAATGTTGCAATCGGTAATAAAACAATTACCATTAACAACGTATTGCCCTCATCGCTGAATTTTCCAAGAACAAAGATGTACATAATGTAATATAAGGAAATATATGATAAATTATAAGATATAAATTATGGCAGAAAGACTATGGCAGACATCTATTGGACAAATTGTGATATTCTTCACTTACATGGTAAAATTCGAAACTTTCTCGTTGGATGGTTTCTTCTTTTATCACAGTGATGGCAGCAGCTTGTCAGTTCTAGAAGCTCACTCATCAACGTTTCTCGAATGAAAATGCATCTCCACTCACTCGTGATGATCAGCTTGCAAGTTTAGTGATATTCTCAAATTTTGTATAAACATACATATTTATGTTTATTATTGAATTTTATTTCCATTTTTGGTAGAATTATGTACAATGTGGATTCTCAGTGGATTCTATGGGGTGTAATGTTACACGTAACTGATCAAGAAAGTTTTAACGAAATAGTAGTTTCCTAAATTTGTAGAAGTGCAGCTCAGAAAGTTGAAGTCATTATTGTAGTTAATTGCGCGGTAGAACGACAGACACGGGGATGCACGTTAACATACTTTACATGCTTATGCTAATGTTGTTAGCGCTAGTAGCCCGTATTTTACCAAAGGGGTAAAGGGTATAATCTTTGGTATATGTTTTATACGTTATATATATAAAAAATAAAATAATATTTTTTAAGCTAGCCGTATCATTGCATGCAAGTCCGACAAATTGTAAAACAAGAAGAAAAGTTTAATGTTCAATATGTATTCAAACCCTTCGCAATTTAATTTACGCATCACGAGATTCTTGTTATTGACAAATATGAGAAAAATACTGCAAGTATAGCGTGTTCCATTGTAGAAAATAGACAGTACATTATCAGTTCAATTAAAAGGAAACACGACGTAATTTTTTGAACAACATCCTGTTTGCAAAAACTATTATATAAAGACTATTTTGCAATTTATTTTTTTGTATCTTCCACATTACTGGTTTATTTTACCAAAAGAATATTTTAACAAAAAAAGTACAGTTCCATCTCCGATGTCTATTAGCAACGTATAATTTTTTACGCGACTTTTGAATCCAGTTATAAAATAATATTGAAAGTAAAGCGCTCTTGTCTTGCATCGAATTTGAATTTTCTACAAGAAAAGAGCATTATTGCGAAGATTTACGAAAGCGTAACGATTTCATTTTCTTTGAGTAAATGAATGCGCGAAGGACTCTTGATCGAACGCTTCAATACGGCGAGAATATACGATAACCATTTATTTGCTTTACGTTAGCCGAACTCGGACCCTTTCGATCTAATGATTAGATGCAAAATATTGTATAATTTTCATTTTATTATACGAACTAAAATATGGTAGCAGCAGCATTTCAAAATTATACATAAAATTAATCAACGTTGCTCTTGCTGAAATTGAACGGAACTCGGTACTTTTTTCCGCATCTTGTGATTTGTATTGTGATTTGAATTTAATACTATATATTATCGAAGAAAATTCGATATTTACGGAGAGATATTATATATTCATACCGACCAACTCATATTGCAACGTTACGTTATAACTTTAAAAATAAAACATGTTCTATAAGCTCAATAAGAAACTTCCTTATTGCAATATCGTGCCGCGGTTGATAAAAAATAGCGCAAAATTACTACAAATGACATAAAAATTAACGAGGTGCACATTTTTCTGAGTCTGTTACGTGTGCGCGGATGTGTGCATGTGCTTTTATGCACGTATATTCGTGAATTCAACGAATATGCTTTCTGCTACTAATAATTTACGAGCTACAATTTTTTGTTACGTAAGAATTTGATTTTTATTAATTGTATTTGTTTTTATTTTGAACAAAATTTTAATCAAATAGATAATGTAAAGTATACGTATTCGAATAATGAAGAACGTATTGTATACACCACGATTGCTTTGCAACGGAAGATGTGAAATACAGCAAGATTATAATTAAAAAATAATTAATCCAGACACATTTGAATATCCAGGTGATTTCTTTTATTTTTACTCGTATTGACGCTTCGTTTATTCATTGGGCATGCATTTCTTACACGTACACCGAAGTTCTCGTATTGGCTTTATTTATCATCATATTTAAGTAAGCGATATGCTGATGCGCTCGTCTTTTATCTTTAAATGCAATAAAGAAACAACGCGTATAGGCGCGTCACTTGAATGAAATATAGGCACCAACTGTGCTTTAGATATTTTTAAATAACGTTGAAGTTGCGTATAGCACATTGTGGATAGTGTAACATTGCACGTGTGTACCCGTACTTAGTGATTTTTCAAAATAATTTAACTAATTTGAATGATGTTTTGAGTTTAAATTATGCGGCGAGAAAGAGTTCTCCTCGTTAACGTTTAACCCGAAAGAGAAGAAGGGAAAAAGATCAAGACACGATGGTTTGAACAGAAGTCGGGAATCGCAAGTGGTTTATAAAAAAGTAAATAAGGAAAACGAATAAGAAATCGAAAAGAGAAGGAAGTGAGTAAAAATGAGAGTAAAAAGCCCGAGGACACATTAACGTATAAAGTCTCTTCATAAGCCTGCGTATTGTATATTTGCTAATCATTAAGTACTTCACACTGTTACGTATGATTCTTCTTTTTTTCTTTTTTTCTTCTTTACGTGGTCGCAAAGGGCTACAGTAATCGGACATCGCGATCCAACGAGTCGATCGACTCTTCGATCTTCTTCGATCTTCCTACAGACGGTCGCTCGAACAGTTTTTTTTTTTTTTTTATCGACGAAGTCCAAATTTATCATTAACTTTAAAATTAACTTTAATATTTATTTATTTAATATAACTCAAGTACAAGTATTAGTTTTTTTTTTATTTTTATTTATTTATTTATTTATTTATTTTTTTTTTTTTACAATACATTAATGCAATGTACGGAGTGCGAAATATTATTTTTATAATTTTCACGCTGTGAAAAGTGATGCTACATTTACTATATTTTATAAGAAGAGTTTTTCTGAAATCTTTGTGAATGCGACCGCTTCATTATCGTAAGATTTCCAATTCACTCTATCAAGACCGTTATATTCGATAGTTGGAAAAAATATTCTTTTGACCTACAGAATATTTGGGATCTTTGTACATAATTTTTACTGCACTTCAATACATCGCGAAAATTTTAATATTTTCCTCGAGGCAGAATACTTTCTCAGATTTATTGATTTATAATAATATATTGAAATATACGTTATCGTTAATAATATATAAATACTCGTTGTTTATAAAAATTGTATCCCATTAATCTTAAGGTTTAATTTGAAAACGCTTGCTTTCCAGGCCAAAGAAATAAACCCGAAAGATTTCCTGTAATCGTCTTCATCCATGGTGAGAGTTACGAGTGGAACAGCGGTAATCCATACGACGGTAGTGTTCTAGCAGCTTATGGGAATATTGTTTTCGTCACCGTCAACTTTCGTCTAGGAATATTAGGTAAAATTTCGGAGGATCCAAAAAATCCCGATACTTGCCGTATGCTCGTACTTTGGTAATTCTTTTATATCCCACGCATTTCCCAGTAAGAATTTTGAAACCTTTCCTTTTCGCTTGACAGTAAAATAATTTAATTGCTAACTTGCCATCGAACCATTCGAATACACCATTGATTATTATCGGCTTTAAATTTGAGCCTGTAAGGTATTAGACAAAATACTCTTAAAACAACTCTTGGGAAAATTTTATATAAATGTGCACAGAAGCAGCACAACGCATGAAAAGAGATGATAAAAAAATAGACCTTAAATTTTCAAATTTTCTGTTAAAATAGTTCGATTTTACCGTCGTGATTTTACTGCTGTGCGTACCTTAAGCAATACCTCGCATAAAAAATGATTAAAATTGTTCTCCCTATCTGACTAATTGAGTTACTACAAGCGTTTGCGAATTGACAAGGCAATTGATTTAACTTGCAGGTAGAAAGAAGGCAAGATTTTATAACAATAAGAAAGAAATATCATTGAACTTTTGCCTATTCAAGACGTTATTTTCTAATTGGAAAGCGGGCAACTAATTTCTTTAACATAAATAGGTTTCCTTCGACCTGGCACAAAAGATGACACTGCAAGTAACTTTGGTTTACTTGACCAGATAGCCGCACTGGTATGGTTGAAGGACAACATTGGTCAGTTTGGTGGTGATCCAGAGAGAATAACTTTACTCGGTCATGGAACTGGAGCTGTATTCGTTAATTTGCTGCTACTGAGTCCGATCGACGGTCAGTATACTTAGTAATTAGTAGAAATTATTTCCTACTAAGATATTGAAACCAATGAGTGTTAATAAATGTAAACCCATCGTAAACTACGCGCGTAAGATGAGTTGATCTTATGTTACCTTGCGTCGTTCTAATTTTTTGTCTTGTTTTATTTCGAAGTAGGTTTATTTAAGCGTGCTATTCTCATGTCCGGATCTGCCCTTAATCCTGATGCAATTGGCAAAGCTCCGCTACAGATCACAAAGCAGGTATACTAGTTACGCTCCTGTTTCTTGTCTTGAAAATAATGATTTCGTTTCATCGCGTTCATTGCTGAATAATTAAATAATTTATAACGTTATTAGAACTTGATCGATCAGTTGATTAGTCACGGAAAAATTATCTTGGGTAACCGGTAATTTAGTGGGAAAGAAAAAAAAAAGGAAAAAAAAAAAAAAAAAAAAGAAAAGAAACCCAAACAGTCCGACTAACTTTCAACGAACAAGAAAATGAAGCGAAACAACAACAATAATAATAATAATACGTCCAACGGCACTACTACTATTATAAACATTGTTCTTACAGGTTGCCTACGCTTTGAATTGTCCACAAATTAACGACGACGAGCTAGCGACGTGTCTTAAAAATCGCTCGCTACAAGATCTTTTAAACGTCAAGATCCACAAACCCAAGTACGTGCCTGCATTTGCTCCATTAGTCGATTCTGCTGTTATCCCGGACAAGCCGATCAACTTAATGAAGAACACAGAACGTTTGGCCAAGTGCGTATTCTATTATTTTCGCTAAATATTACGAATGTTTGCTGACAGTGTACGTTTATAAGCTGGAGAACTTTCAGCGGATGGAATTCGATGGATGTCGTTCCGAAAAGTTGATTCCATTGAACTGTTACATCCTGTATAAAATTCATTCGTTCAGTTTGCTCGAAAACTGATAAAATAATTCACAAAGCTTAATAGTTTCCTTAAGGATTTTATCCATTCGAAATAGAAGGAAAATAAAATAAAGAATAAAAGCGAAGCTTCGCGCGATATTTAATATACCGCTCGAGTTTATGGATATTTTGTTAAACCATGACGACTGCACATTTTTTACAGGTTCGATCTCATGTATGGCGTTACGGAATTGGAAAAATTTCATATTCTTCCGGGAGTAGCACTGCTTGAGGGACTAACTGACTCGAGTAGGGATGAAATTATCCGCGATAGCGTCAAGGTAAACAAGTCACACGCAAACTCCAATCACAATTCTATTTAATGGGAATTTAATGGGAGGAAAAGGTATAAAATTACATTAAATAAACTGCGCACCATTTCTGTTTGTCAGTTGTAATAGCTTTTATGCTTTTATATCATCGTTGGAAGGACTATTTTTTCGGAATTAAATTTGGCAATTAAAATTGGCTTACATGTAACTTATGGACAAATTAATGTCACTACCGTGAATTTCGTGAATTCGCAACTTGGTAGAGTCGAAAGGAATGTTCGATAGAATCAGAAAAAAGCTGATTCGCAAAGAAGTTATCAGATGTTCTTTTAATAGAAAAGGGCCCTCGATAGACTAAAAATGTAACCAATTACCGAATACTAACTGCAGCAAAATATGATTTACGAGGTAGTGGATGGTGGGTAAATAGCCACGATGAAGTTATTCTGCTACGTCTTAATTCGTATTGAAAGCCTAGCGATTAAACAGTCTGTCCCTTATACGCACTTTTGACGATATTTGCAGAGGGACGCAGGTTAAAGCGAAAATGAGCCTTGGACTTGTGGTTTCGTTTCAGCGCACTGCTTAATTACGAGTCATCCGTCATTCGACTTACTGTACTTACTGTTTTCATTTCAGGCTACTCACGAGTTAGAGTCAGAGCTAATCTTAAGAAGAGTTCTTGAGCATTATGAAGAAAAGAGGCTTCACGGGACTCGTAGATCACGCTTGGGTAACAAATACAAATGGAATCGTGATCTGACTCTCGAAGTCATTTCGGATAGCGGCGTTGTAGCACCGATCATATCTACGGCAAATCTCCATTCTCGGATTAACCCAAACAGTTATATGTATGTCTTTTCGTATCAGAGGCACGTAGGAGACGGCGATACAGAGGACTTAAATATAAGTAACGTATACGTAAGTAATTTCAATTTAAAAAACGAAAAAAACGAAAAAAACGAAAAAAACGAAAAAAACGAAAAAAACGAAAAAAACGAAAAAAACGAAAAAAACGAAAAAAAACGAAAAAAACGAAAAAACGAAAAAACGAAAAAAAAACGAAAACCAAGCGGTATTCCAAAAAAATTTCTTGACGATTCTTTTTCGTTTAACTACGAATTTGTTCGTACGTACCAAATTATTTAATATTCGAATGGACAAATGGATAAAAAAAAATATTTATTTTTAATTCATGTGTAGCATGTTGTGCTTAGGTACGATCAGACGTACATTATGTACGGTAAACTAGACCTACTTGTAAATAACTGAAAGTAAATGCGGATACGCGCTCATACATTATGTACATTGACGTCGCATTTTCTAACTTGCAAATTATCGTTCCTACACCTTTTGCGTTCCCAGGCTTTGTCGTCTTGTTGTCCTGCGGAATTTCTTGAAAATATATTCCGTTCAATGACAATTGGCCAATATTATTTGAAGTACTGTGCATTTGTTTTTTGCACCTACAAAGAGCCAAAGATATAAAGAAAAAGTCATTGCATCGAACTCGACTACCGAATAGGCAGTTATTCTGATTACTGACCGACGTTGAAAGAAAGTAAACAAATTGGTTATCATCGCTAAAACCATATGTTGATGGCAACGCTAAAAAAAAATTAATATTTTCACCACGTGGTTTATAAACCAGTTGATCGGTTTCGCCATCAGATTTAGTAAAAATGCTCAATCTTTGTTGTTTCCGCTTGAATTCCATTCTATTTCTTCTATTCCACTTTGGCTCGTTGAACGTCTTAGAGCCAATTATAAGAATAACCACTATTCTTACAACCCAATTTATCTACCCAAACTAAAATTTATTACATTACAATCTTGATGAAAATGTTGATCTCTGTATTTTTCGGCGCACTTTTAAAGAAAAATGTCACGGATTTTTCTTAAATTATACGATAAACTGACGTTCTTCGATATACAAGCATCATAAAGCTAAAGGCCATTTATAAATGTTTACGATATCCAATGTCTTATTATTCTCTTATTTGTCTACTTTTTGTAAATAAAATACTTTTATATTTTAAGAAAAAGTCATCAATTGTAAAGAATACCACTAAGGACTTTTTACCGTTGCGAAATCCACTTATGCAGCAATCGTACGTATATGTAAGAATAATGAAAAATGCAAGTGTAGTAAGTAAACCGAAGAGAAACGTTAAAATAAAATTTGCCGTTCGTATTGCGCCTGTACAGTTGACAGATGCCCGATTTAGCATGTTTTATAATGCCATAATATTAAATTTTTTATAAGAGTATTACGAATGGTTACGTATTACTATATATTAATATCGTATGCGTACAACTTCATCATATCGTCATTTTAAATATTCAATTGATGATTCTGCCGAAATTCTGCCGAATTTATAGAAATTTTCTATAATCATAACGATTAAAATAAGATCTGAAATTTGACGGGTAAGAGACGTCTTATGCAGACGTATTTCAGTTAATGATAAAAATATTTAATATTACAAACAAAATAAACAGTAAATCCCACAATTTGCTGAAAAAAGTACTAAAGGATTACAACATTTCAGCAACAGACACGATACACAGAATACGGCGAAGATTTACTATATGTGCTAGGCATGCCCTTAGATAGTGAGGGATATCACCTTAGTGCACCCTACGATAACAACGAAGAACGCTTATCAAAGGCAATAATGAACTGGTGGTGTAATTTCGCCTACTATGGGTCAGTAATATAAATGCATGTACACTTTACCGTTTTAACTAATATTTCTTAGTTAACATTAATGTTATTATTAATTTAAAGACGATCGTTATTCTCCTTTTAAGATCGTAATTCAAATTTAAACGTTAAGCAATGGTTTACCTAATCAAATACTTTAGCAATTAATCAATTGCTTGTTTGAATTCCAAGTCCAAGTAATACTTTCATGAGGTTATCAAATAGCATGCTCATTATTCTTTTTATTGAAAAGTTGAAAAAGTAAGCTCTATTGAATAATGTATTAGATGAAGGGTCACTATTTTCTAAATCGATTTATGCTGATTTAATGGTATAATATTTGTAAGATTAAATATATTAAAATTTTGATACTAATGCAGTATATAACATTCAGTTTAATGCTGTCATTTACCTTTAGAGTGAAGAATTGCTTTGAGCGCAGAGATAAAGCATTAATTAATAACTTTCTTTTAAAGTGCAAGCATGAAATTTACATTTTACATTTCAGACGAGACGCACAATTAAAATATTTTAACGTTTTGAAAGCTAAATATAAAATACCGCTTTAATAAAGCGGCGAATATCTACAGTACGATAAAGCGAAAATAATAATTGAAAAATCATAACGCAATAACGTAAATTAATATCCCTAAACAAGCTTGTATTTTTTCTAATTGTAGAAACCCGAACAATCGAATACCACTACAGGGATTATCGTACCTTAGAGACAATTACAAATCTAGTTCATCGTATTACATCGAGTGGCCAGAGTATGATTCTGAAGATCAAGCGTACTTCGATCTCGGTAAGTCACGATCTCATTAAAATAAAGAAATACACACGCGAACGAAACATCACCAAATAAAATACACCATTTCGCAGTGATACCCCCGCAAATTGGTCATCATTACCGAATGTTAGAAATGGAGTTCTGGAACGTGGAAATTCCATTTTTATTAAGACGACCGAAGGGTAAGTTATCAGTGTTTCAAGATAAAACTACGAGGCATCCACGTCCAGAGCTTCTCGATCTCCTTCATCGACAAAATGCAAACAGAACCATAGCTATGACTGTTGATGTTAATTCTCGCGATAATCAAACGAATAATGAGCCTGAGCCACCGTTAAATCTTGGAGATAGTAAAATAAATAACAGTAACGTAAGTATAAAAGTTCAGTACATTTTACCCCCAGGAACTTTATAAAACAAATAGATAAAAATCTGCTAATGATTGGTGGTTTATTATAAATTTCAATATTATAAATGCAATATACGAAGCTTACATTGGCTTAGAAAAAAATAAAAAATTTTATACGCGCAATAATTATAATTATTGACTTATTTACCTCGAATGACTGAGCTGCACTGGTAAGAGAAACAGATTTAACGAAAATAAATCCACAAATACACGTTTACTTTTGAAACCCGACAAATCTAATTAGACGATATCGTTAAAGGCGCATCAAATTATAGAGATAATCGAGCCTAATGCATTTTGTTTATTTTTCTTTTATTAAAATAACTTTGAATAAAGTTCTCATATTACATCGAAATAGAAAAATTCTAAAAGTTCTGAATCATCGCGTACCCTGCACGCAGAGATTGTATTCTCATTTTAATTCAATATGCTCGGAAATTGCATCTTTCAAATGGCTTTTCCATCGGAGCTTGATAGATGATACTATGAATGATAACTCATGAAAGTACGTTTAGTACTTTTCTTTCGAAATGTAAAAATTAGTTAATAATTGTTAATTACAATTCGCGACACAAAATTTTATATAGTCTTAAACTAATCTTCTATTACAAACATACGCAACTGAAAGTTTACCACTGCATTAAGAAAAAGCAATGTCTCTTAGAATATGCTTCTTTGTCGAGTTCATTATCGACGATCAATTTGTTTTATATTCCTTTGCACGAGTAATGATGTATCTTGTGATGTTGTATTCTCGTAGGTAAATAATAAGAATGGAAATAGCAATGAAAGCGCCGTGAGAAGTAGTTCGGCTATTTCGTTAGTTATCGTCTTTGGGGTGGTTTTTCTATTAATTAATACGATAGCGTTGGTATATCTACATCATAAACGTCAGCGGATGCGCGGCAAAACTTCGAGTGCTAGCAATCGCTTGGCTCAAATGTTAAATCAATGCCCTGAAAATGTCCGCCATGATAGAAATTCGAGCAATCTATTACAAAGTTCTACAACCGCAATGATGAAAAGATCAAAAGGCAGTAAAGTAGAGCAGCAACGAGGATTAGGCTACTGCAGCAGCACCAGCAAACCTGATATTTGTGAACTCGTTAAGAACGATAAAGCCTATGATAATAATTCAAACTTTGGAAGAAGATCTAGGGAAAATTCGTCATCAACAATCGATACCAAGATCAAGGTTAGAGAGTGGATCCAACAAGAAATCGTCCATAGGTAAGCAATGAATATATATATTTTTAAGATTACTTAAGATATCATTATGATTCGTGGTTGTGTCGTAATTTTATGAGCTGCGTAAATAATATCTCTGTTTCCATATTTAATTTACCAGATTTAATTTGTGATAATTATACTCTCTAACGATATTTTAAAATTGGAGAGTTGAATATTTTAAAAAATTATACTGTAATTACGTTCAAAAGTGAAAGAATGAGTATATTGCTCGACATCAACTAGACCAGATCAAAGGCCCACTCGCGCACATTAGAAGATCCTCTGAAGCTTAGTCATAAGCCTGAAGGATTGAAAATGATCAAAGATGTACCTTGGCATTCCTCCTTTCGACTGTTGAGACGAGGCCGGTTGTAGGTCAATCGTTTGGTATTTCTAGCCAAGGAAGATTTTATTGCCTAGCTAGAGGGCAATGTTGAGATCTAAAAGAAGCGAAAGAAAGGATAAAGAGAACTATTTACCACGTTTCCAGTATCCGTATAGTACAAGTAAAAATCCAGTATAGTGAAAGGTGTAAGAGTGATTCTTGCACGGGCTATTGGTTTATTAGCAGTTTTAAATTCGACAAAAACGGGAATGAAGCCGTTTGCACAGCCAAAGATTGACGAAGGCTGGTGAACTCGCTCTTACGGGTGAACCATCAAAAGCTAGCTAAGCCCGCTAGTCTTCGATGTCTCTCTCCCCCCCCCCGACCCCTCGATGTCGCCCCCTCTCGAAGGACTTTCTAACGAGATTAGGCAACAGATCCACAACTTCAACGAGGAAGCCTTTGAGGAGATCGATCAAAAGGTCTTTCGGTGATCCACCAAAATTAAATTTAAGACTGGGACGTAAATTATGAACCACACCCACTGAGTACTGAAGGTATACTCGTGCTTAGCCTACTGGTTCGCGATACACTTCAAAGGATCTAGTACCTGTACCTTGGGTAGGCTAGGTAGACGTCGAGTATTTTACCGTACCCTGCTTTTCTTTTTTAATAAGTAACTGGGTGGCGATGACTATGAGAAGTGGGGTACTCAAAGAAGGAGCCAAGTGTAAGATGTCGTACGACTGTTTGTCACTTTATTGTAATTTTGCTTACCGCCTCTCCTGCACGATTGATATTCGCATTATTAATGTTGCACAGCGATAGTAATCATTATTTTAATTTGATATTTTATTTAAGCTACCAGTACTCGGGAAACGGAGAAATCTACCAAATTTTCTTCTGCTTGAACTCTCATGAAAAATTCATACGTATCGATCGTTTTTACAGATGTTCGCCTCGATTTCTACGCAAAACTCGTGAAACTCTACAGCGTGAGCACCATGAGAGGATAATGAAGCAAGAATATCAGCAGCAGCAGCATGAAAAGGACAATGAAAGCCAAGATGTGCAAAGTGGTGCCGAGGCACAATATAAAGAGAAGCAACAGATGTGCGTGCGAACCGACTGCAGCCACAAAACCCACAAAACCAACCAAAAACTATCGAAAGTATCAGTAGCAGTGGATGCGACACCTTCTGCTCGCACCGACTCAGTGCTCAATCAAATACCCATCGAATTATCGCGGAGAGGAGCTTCGAGCGAGTATCTTAACTTATTCGAGGACACGGCTACGACAATGGCAGCATCTGAATATTACGAGCCCACGGATTTTAAATCCGGTGAACCTAGGCTCACCTTTAATATGGTGAGCATTCCAATATACTTTCATTTTCATTTTCCATTTTCATTACTCGGTATGTACTTGATTTACACACTGATTATATATCGATTATTTCAATATAAATTCAGTTGTGCTTTAAAGTTAAAAAATACTAAACTCCAAGAATATAATTAATAGCGTTGATTATTGCTTCCTTCTTATGACATTACGAATGAAAGCCACAAATTAAAATGTTAAATAAATTAACCTTATTAATTAAACCTTCAAAAGTATTTTTATAATAAATTTGTACGTATAAATTTGAGATGCCTAAATCCATTGGTTAAATTACGCAAACTTTTAGCGCGTACTTTAGATGTAGGAAGGGTTATTAAAAAGTTTTTTAAAATTGATGCACGAACGTAATTTCTCACCGAGGTTTCGCTCGATATCTTAGCGCGTCTTATGAAGTTCTTATGAAGTTTTTAAAGTTGACACACACCGTACCTTCAATTATATCAGTCGCGATCGCGCAATTTTACGCAATACTTGAAAAATGTGAAACCGAAAGAAATACATATTGTTTTACCGTAATTTTTGGTTCTCTGTCGAAAATATAAGACGACACATTTTACAAGTACGTATTACATCGATATTATACTTTATGGGTATTAGATAGACTATGTTTTTATTTGAAATTTTTATTGATATTTCAACGGGACTCTTTGTCTCCTGGCGATACTCCACGAAGGAAGCTCTACGCGTCCCTGCTCGTCGCTTCGATACAGCCGCTATGAATTCACGCCAGAAAATGGTTGAAGTTGCCTGCCCAGGAAGTAGGATCTGTAGGATGACGAATGATAGCGGTTATTAAGGGAGAGTGAAAGTGTCGATAAGTCGACGGAATAATTAATGCCGCGACCGAGTCCCGAGTCTTTCATCGATGATTAAACCAGTAAACCATTAAACCAGTTTCGGATTTCGTCCTCTAACTGACAAATTCGTTCGGTTGATTTGGGTGCGTCCTTTCCTTCGCACGCTACTGCTGTCCATCTAGCTATTTCCCCCGAGTTATTCTCGGTTCGATGCCGCGACAATTTGCCGAACCTATCGCGCAGCTAAGTGAACCGCAATTGCTTACCCTCGGTACTCGCAAATTGCGAAACGAAAGAGTAGCGAGGAATTTACGTAATGGCGCTTTCTTACCCTTAGGTCGATGATTTACGCTTACTCGTGCTTCCACTCCACCAACTATCTTTATCTCTCTTTTTCTCTTTTTCTCTTTTTCTCCACTGCTCGCCTGCTTCTCGGGATTATTGATAATATATGAAGCGATAATATTGATTTAATTTCCGAAATAAAAAGCTAAGAATACATTTCGAAACGTTGAAAAAATGAAACTACGCAGGACGAAGAGCATAAAGGAGCGAGCATCGTCGTGATCGAGCACCATCATTCCAAAAGTGACCCTTTACCGCTGGATAAATTCCCAAGTTATGATGCAGGAAAAATCATGTCGTCCACGGCAAGAATACAGGAATCAGATTCCGGTAGCGCAAGTAGCCTTTATGCGAAAATCAATCCAAGGATGAAATCTCGTTTACCTGTGCATCAATATATTCTACAAAAACAATTAGTAAGATGAATTATATATTTAACGCGTGTTTCATGTGCGTGGATTTAACGCATTAAACATTTGGCTCTTATTACTCAAAGATAAACGAGTTCTTTGATAATTTAAAATAACCGCAAATATTAGAAGAATTATTTATTTACCTGTACACGTGATACAAAGTAACATTTATTCATGAATCTTACTGATTTAATCGTATATTTTCATTTATACATACGAATATAATTTGTCCATTAAAAAATCTGTTTGCGAATAAAATTCCCTGCCGCATTAGTTTTTGTCCATCTCGTATAATGTAGAAAAATTTAATTACAAACTTTTAATTTGCAAACACTTTAATTTGCACTCACCGGGTCTTAAATATACATTTTTCTTTGCTAAAAATTGTACGAATTCTTGTATTTTTATCCGTTACTCGTAAATAACGTTCGTCCAAAGTTATAGCGTCGTAACTTTGCTAGGTGAAAGATGCTAGTATATACAGCGATAGCTTTAGCCAGTCCAGAAAATAAAAAAGTGTAAAAAAGTAGTTATTTCCATTCTAGACGAAGCAAGATTCTACGGAGCTAATAACAAAAGAGCCACCAGCAGTTGCTGAATGTACTTCGATGACGCTACCGCGATTACTCACTTTTAGTGCATCTCTTCTTAATTCTTCGTCGAATCCCGATGACGTAAACGTAACCAGCCGCGAAGCTAATGACGTTACTCCCACCACGAGTTCTAAAGTCAGCAGTCATGAAGCGACACTTAGGACAATACGACGACGTAATTACCCAAAGGTATTACCGGATATCGAGAAACGCAGATCTTTACCGTCAAGCGCCTCTTTGACAGAAACGACCACTAGGTATCAAAGCGATTGTCACAACAACTTCCGTCAAGGGGTTGTACCGCCGTCGCCACCACCTCGTATATACAGTACCTCGAGGTAAGTTAATAACGTCGAGAAAATCCAGTATTATTGTTGTTAACTTTACGACGTTACACAAAAATTAGAAAACGATAGTATTTGTTATGTTGCCTATACATTTAATATTTTCATTGGTTTCGGATAGAAACGAATAAATATATTTTTTCATAACTCTCATTCAAACGTAGCTCTTTAAGCCTTTTTTCTCTTTTCGATGTCGTTATTTTTAAAATGCCAATAGAAGCTAGCTATGGAATTATTATTAACACATATTAACACATATTATTCGATTAATTATTACGATAATCATACGAGCTTATTATTGGAATTCAATGGTTACCTGATTACGATTTTCTAGATTTGATGAAGATTATTTAAGTTGACTTTTACTTTACATTACTTGGCATTAGTAATGTTTACGTTACCTTGAAAAAACTTAAAACTAAAAGATTAAATTTTGCCGGCACTATACAGGCGGGTGTGTTTTTTTATAAGCTATTTTAGTTTATGGTTATATTGTTGGAATTGTATGATTATGATGTAATAGATACAATAGATATTATAGGAAAGGAAGGACAATTTTTTTCCAATTTTAAACTCATTATATTAAAGCTTCAGATTTGTCTTACGATTTCATTCTTTTCACCTTTTTAAAACCTCGTGTTTCTCGAGATTTTGAATACGTTTATAAATACGTGAAGCATACTGATGAAGGAAAGAACAAAGTCACTTGAAATAAAGCAATTGGAATTGCATCGGTTAACTTCCGTATAAAGCGCCTTATTCTCGATTCCGCTATCCGATCGAGAATCCGTACATAGAACACCCGGTACTCGCGGTTCCTTGTAATACAGGTACTTTTCATCCGTACGTGTCATTCTGTTCGTTTATTGAGCGACCATTCGTTAGCATCCACAGTTTCAGAAAGATAACGGTATACGTAGGAAAATATTTATTTCGTAATCCATGATCGCTCGGTTCAATTATACGAGTCGCAGATAAATCACACATAAAGCTACATTTTTCTAGAGATGATCTTCTGAAATAGTGAATTTGTCGTGGATATCCTATTTACCAATGCAGAGTAATATTTTAAGCAAAGTTTACGTACTATGTGGTACAAAACTTTTCAATGCCTCTTGTTGATAATATTAGCAATTTTATGTGATATCTTTGAAGTGTGCGATTTTCCAACAAAATGTCCGTGTTATTAAGTTATTTAAGCTTTATCGCTTAAATTTTGTAGAATTTTACAAAACATTATCATTTGAATTTTATAAAATTTTACAATTGTAGTAATTATTAAAAATTACAATAAATTACCGTATGCGTTACCGGCAACAGTCATTTCTTTTAATAATGATATTGTAAATTACTGTGTAAGCAAATTTAATGATTCGTATCTTGCGGTAATACACTACTTCCTTACTTTTCAATTTTTAACCAATTTAATCATGGAGCCAAAATGAAGAATTCAATACTTTATAAAAGCCACGTAATTAACGTAATTGGATCGTTGACGAATAATACCGCCTAAGCTTTATAATCGCAATACTTAAAGAAATAATGAACCAGCAGTTAGTTTTTTTATTTATTAAAAGAGTTTCGAGTTAATGTTTTGATAATTTTTGTAATCAGAAGCCTCGATTGCGTGGAAGATAATGACGAAGGGCAGCAAGAGGAGGAAGAGAGTAAGGGCGCTTTGACACCGGTCACAACGAATCTTCACGTAGGGCCATTAAAGAAAAAGGCAGATTCGTTAAAGAATCAGTCGGTGCCTAGTTTAGCAGATACCTCTAATAACCTACAATTATCGAGCTCTACGAGTCTTCCGATCTGTCCAATTCACGGAAATTCAAGGGAACTAATAGTTCCCGAGGCAAAGAGTGAACCACGAATCGTCATTACACCTAGAGTCGACAGTTGCCAAGAACAGCAGGTAAGAAATTTAACACTCGCTTATTTGTCAGGCTGCTCTAATGCCCCAAAAGAATTTCGTTCACTTGTTATAGCGACAGTCAATTTAATACTAGTATATAAATAAATGAATTCTTAAATATTAACTACCGACTGGAAAAAATCCAATATTATTTTATATACTCCTGGTGCATTAATGGAAAACGTCAATAAGTGTGTTTTTTTTACGTAATATAATAATTATTATTAGTATTTCTTATTACGATACAGTCGATAGACTACTAGTGATTCTGATTCTTAATCAGAATAATAATAACAATAACAATAACATTAACAATAATAATAACAATAATAACAATTGTTGTTGTTGTTGTTGTTGTTGTTGTTGTTGTTGTTGTTGTTTTGTTGTTGTTGTTGTTGTTGTTATTATCATCATCATCGAGCACCATAAATTACAATTACTTTTTCATATAAAATTGTACAGCGAAGGTGTACAGGCTGTCAGTGCAAATAAATATCTTAAGAACGTGTTTTCAAAAGGACAATAACTCGTGATAGTCTGGCATCCACACGGTAAAACGGAAAATTCGAAACTCCTAGAAACCTTTTGTTTGTTATTGTTACATAAGAAACTCAAAGACTAATACCGCACTTATTAAATAATTGGATTAAGAGAAAAGAATACTCTTCCAAGTAGGTGCAGTGCAGATACCAAATGCCACCGAGATGCATCGTTTTAAATTATCGCGTCAACGTCTTAATAGTGCACTGCAATTAATTATAAAACGCCTAGTATGCTGTTTCGAGGTGATTTATAAATTTAAACTTTTTATCAACAGTTCAGAGAAGATGGAACTAGAGTTCTGGGCGTCGATCAACTAGACTATCCTCGGCGATTATTAGCAGAACGCACCGCAAAACAACCTCGCATAATTATAAAGCCAACTACCACAACAACTGGTACTCTTCCTCGTTCGCAATCTAGTGCACGCATGAACAAGCCCACAGTATCGGGAATCACACCCACGAATCTTCATGAAAACGAAACGTACCAGCGGTTGTTAGCTCGCAGGGAGAAAATGCCTCTACCGAGTGAAGTGCCTGTTAATAGACTTTTGCCCTGTAATATACGCAGAGCAGCTCCGGAAATGGAACAAATAGAGAGAGTTGAAATTATCCAAAGGATAAACATGCACGACGCAGCCGTTACGAAATTGTAAGGGTATTTTTGAAAAAATGCGGTCTTTTACTCGAGGGTTGAATCGTTATGATTCTCGTTATGATTCCCTGACGTTTGTGCTGCTTAACTGTCTAACCTGGGCTAAAGTATATCGCTTTTGAGATATCTTTCTTAGTTGTTTGCGTATCGCACAGTTGATAGAACTTGGTTACCTTTTCGTTCGCACAATAATTATTATAAATTAATGATAGCTGAGAAGCGAATCGCGTTTATACCGATATTAGCAGGGCCACTCGAATACAATCATAAAATGGTTTCGTTTAAAGACGAGATATTTAGATATTAAAAATAATGAGAAACGTAGGTAGATATCTAACAACGGTAGAAGTAAGATGCGTGCAAGATATTATTTAACATCGTAAGAAAATACGTCTTTCCAGTAGGCATTTGAATAATACCAATGTATCTTCTATAATCATTGCGTGCTTAACTCGTTAAACTCGTTAAACTCGTTAGCGAATAGCTGATTTTTTAAAAGCTTAGATTACGAAAAATGTAAATACAAATTAAAATGAGCGAATATTCATAACTTCTAAGTATGTATATTCTAGAAATTCTTCAATTGTGCGACATTTGCCTTAAGAAGAAAAATAATTACTCAATAGACAGCTGTGTGTATTATATTATAGGCAGAAATGAAGGAGCGCTAAATCAAATGTTTATTCGTAGATTAAGTTTTCACAACTATTTATCAATAAAAAGTTGCGAATATGCGCGTAATACAAAGTAAGATTTCTACACCGTGGCATTTATCTGAATAGTACCCAAAAGAATCGGATAATACATTTTTATAACCGTTATAAACACAATGCAATGAAGTGCAATGAATTAATAGCCTTTTAATTGCCGAATGGTGGACGATACCAATTTTTATTTCCGTCAAACGAAATGTGAAGGAATTTGTTAAAAACCTTTTCCGAGCTACGAAAAATGTAATGCATTTAAAAAGATATTTTAAATTATCAGAAGAAAAAGTTTACTTATAGTGCAAAAGGATTATCGAGTTAATAAAAATATTAATTGCTAATAAGCGAAACTCTAAATTACCTAACTTTAAATTACGTAATGTCTGAGACATACGTTTGGTAAATCGCGCGACTTATACTGTGAAATGCATTATAGGATTAAAAATGATTTAAAAACGTGAGATTTGAAAAAATTTGGTGGACAAATGTGTTATCGAGTATTTATTACGCAAGTGGTAGAGAAATTAAGTAGATTATTGTTAATAAATGTATTCGTACAAAAAAAATATCGCATAAGAAGCGTGATTTTCGTAAAATGCCTAGTGTAATTTAGTTTTTATCGTGCGAATAATGATGTATTTAAAGTCCCTTTCGCAACTTTCATTATTTAATATTTGGATACATGCACATGTACATGTACATGTACATGTGCATGTATTCATTTAAAAATTTGCAATAAAATGGGATTAGGTAATTTGAAAAGGATTATTATTGCAAAGTTTGCCGCAAAGTGTAATTAATTAATTTGTGTGTGTACATTCTCGAGAAAGGAAACAGTAAAGACTTGGATTAATTTTTATAAATAAATGACAATCGTATTATACTGACTTTGACATTCTACTTCGTTATTAAGATACTGTTACAAATCATTTGTATAATCTACGTATTAAATAAAATTTTGTACTTTCATACCTTGCGAATTATTTATTTCCTTGACTGCAAATTATTATACCATAATATTACAACTATTCGTTATTTGCTAATATCCAATATCACCGTGAAAACTATAGACCTTTACAAAAACAAACTACATATTTATCCAATAATTCATCCAATATTTTGTAAAATAAATGAATTAACTAGCTTGCGCGTAATAAGTAATAAAGATCAAGGCACTTCAAATCATGCATTCCGTTTTAAGAACAAACGAAGAAATATACATGGGCACGTGCACTAATACAGTTACATCGAATACCAGAACGAAGATTGGAAAAATAAGGAAACATCAGTCATGATTGACGATATGTACGAAGAAAGTACGATAACGGGGTAGATCAATAATACGGAACAACCGAATACTTTTGCACTCGTGGTTACTTATATGATTATTTGATAACTCTTGGCGACTGAATACTTCAGACTCGTTGCCTTTCGCTGATAACTTTCCATAATTGATTTCTTAATTGACTTCTTCCTGTGAATTTCCGATTAAACGCACTTTCTCTGATGCTTGCCAAATATTCCAATAGAATATTGGAGGAATTAAATCGAGTTAACCACTTATGAACCTTTTGTGAACCTTTGAAAATGATTATATTTATCTAGTTTTTGTTTCTTTCTTTCTTTTTTTTCCTTTTTTTTTCTTTTTTTTTCTTTTTTTTTTTTTTTCTAGTTCCGATCAACGCTGGTTTACCTACAGTCAGTATAGCTATACAACACTGTTATCTCTCTCTCTCTCTCTCTCTCTCTCTCTCTCTCCCCCTCTTACATTCTGTCGATCCAGAATTGGTCCCGATACGCAAGTTAGAATTTTTGCAGTTCTTAATCGCGTTTTCACCACGTCCACCTTCTAATACGAGTCGTTCTTCTAATAACACTTGGGAGAAATTGACCCTCTGCGAACGATAGGAAAAATCATATGCACGCCGTTTTACGATGATATTTCGCAGAGGCTTCTATCGATTATAACTGGCATAGTTATTGGCGTTTCAAGAACTGAAAAACCTGCAGCAGGACTCTTGAACTTTGTCAGAATTAAGAAAATTCTTAAGAATTTTATGAATTTCGAGATGCGGTTAGCATATTTAAATGTCCGCTGGCTTTTATTGTTCAGTGCGATGTAACGATGTAAAAATGTAAAAAGTTTTATGGCTTTTAAGGCTGAATATTGTACGGTTATGCGAGGTTTAATTATTATTAATTATTTAAAGTAGTGATTAAATTATAAAGTAAATGCGTATTTAAAAGTTTAAGAATTTTAAAACTTTAAAAGCAGTAACTAAATAGAATAATTTTATTATCATTAACTTTTTAATTCACTCTTCAAATTTATAGCAATAACATTTCTGCATGTAACTCTAAGTAACGAATTCAAACAGCAACGATGTGTTATTAAGGTGCATTAGTTTTTTCTAATTGCTTTTAAATGTATCGTAATGAATTGAGTCGATCTGATGAAAGAATTAAATTATATCTGAGACTGTATGATTAAATTTAAAATTAGGTGTTGCTTGGGTATCGTGAACTATTGCCTATAGTCTTGCTCTACTATTACCTGTAATATATGTTTAAAATTTCTTTGCTAGGATAACTGAATTGCAGTTGACCCAAGTTCGTACAAAATGGTAAAAACATCGATGGCATGTTTTAACGATATTTCATATGATTTAATAAAATGAAATGTATTTAAAAATAAAGCAAAGCCAATCAAAGTCTGATGCAGAAATTGAAGGAATTAATCCACGTCATTTCTATAAACTGACGACTTTCAAGCGCTTACGGGATATAATTAAATCCAAAATTACATTAAGCTTCTAGCTCACGTATAATTAAAGTAATAACCCCGACTAGTGCTCCTATAATATACATATATTATATGCAAATATAAATATTTTAATATTGTACTGTCAATAGAAATTCTACATCATTAGGAATCACTAATCAACAGGAGATAATTACTCCATGAGAAACAACTACAAGTAAAAAGCGAAAGAGATAGGAAAAAGGTAGAAACGTTGCGAGTATGCCTGAGAAAAAGCTTTCACGATAGCTTTTAACGCTCTAGTCAAACTGTAATTGCATTGAAGCATCTGTGCGAACAGAATACAAATGTATGCTCCATCTCTTCAACCTTGCTCTGCTCTCTCTCTCTCTCTCTCTCTCTCTCTCTCTCTCTCTCTATCTCTCTCTCTCTCTATCTCATTTATCTTGCACTCGCTTTTTGTAACATATTTTATAACAAAGCTTTGCATCGTTATTCGGTTCTTTAAATGCCTTTCAAGACGTTTGTTAAGTTATTAAAAATGTTCTATTCTTCTTTCTATTGAAGAATTATGTGGAATAAAATTTTTTAATTTTTTTCAATATAAACACGACTTAAGGATGATTTCATCTGAAATATGCATCTTAAAATTTCATATCATCAAAGAAATTCCTTTTCACGAAGGTTATAATTTATAAAATTATACGGAAACTTTACTTTTCTAGAGGCTAAAAATTAGATTGATGATTAAATTAATATCAGATTCAGATTTTAAGTATAGAATCTTAAATGAAAGCCATTTTGTTATAATATTTTATAAGTCGTGCGTTTAAAGCTTGATAATCATAGACTTTGTTTTGAGTATATTACAAAATATTACATTTCATCATCGTTGAGCAACTGGTAAAAGTTTTGAATGCTATACCATAATGCAACATACGCGGTTATAATGTTACTATCAGAGAGACAGGCGTACTCAATAAGTAGCTCGCGAAATAATAATTTCGTCATATAAGAATTAATAAATAAATAAAACAAAAATAAAGGCAATTAAGATTATTTTAACAGTAATAAATTCTTTTAACTTCGTGTGCAGATAACATCATTAAATGATAACATCCGCAAATGAGTCTCGGCGTCTCGGTAATCGCTATAATTTTTATAAATGCGGTAATACTGAAATTCGTGACTTTCAAAGGTAAACGACCTATTATACCGGCACGACATATTTTCAGTTCAACTTTGCTCTCAATTTGAACTTCTCGTTTTCAAACTTTCTGCCCGTATGTAAAGGAAATTCAGTTGCTTGGCACACCAAATTATATTTGTATTATATTATTGTTATCATAATTAAACTAATTTCGTACACCGCACTAAGAACTTTAAAATAAATTAATTAAAATATCTACTGGTACTTAAAATTAATGTAATTATGATGTAGTCTAGATGATACTATACTAGAATATATTCTCTCTCACCATTTCACCTCTTGATAATTTTGTTTTGTTCTCACGAATATTTCAAAACAAAAAACAGTTAACCTCGCAATTGATTTATATCGTGTAGCAACTGCATATTATGCAGTTATAAATATTAATATAAAGGGTTTTTTTATTTTTATAGTGTTCACGTATATGTCTTATGCTGTATTATGTATATATAAGATTATTCAGAACTTTAACTTACTTCAGAAAAATTTTAAACCTGGACAAATTTATTACGTTAAGTTTAAATTCCATTTTCAAGAATAACATCGAAAATAAATATTGTTAAAATACTCTTTACTTTCAAATTAGGTCATCGACGTAGCCTTTATTATTGTAAATTTAAAAATAACAGTATTATTTATCTAATCAAGCCTGTACTAGTGTATTCAATTATCATCAATTTTAATCTTAATTTTAAACTTTAATTTTAATTACCACTGTCAGTTCAATTATTTTGAAATCAATACTAATTTCTTCACAGATTTTTAAAATTACGATATTACATTTTGCGTGCCTTTTCATTGCAATTTTTGTAAAGTTTTTCTCTAGAAAGTAGTGAATACGACATTGTACAGCGATAATAAATTTTCACCGTACAATAAAAGGCATTTTACAATAAGATTTGATATTTTTTATCTTCAAATGTTATTTATCCGAGTTAATCGAAATTGTAATGATGTACGTTCGCTTGGAAAAATGTAAACGAAAAGTTTGTTTTATTTTTACTAATAATGAATGTCTGGAAAAGTTAAGAAAGACATTTAGTTGTAATGATAATTGATGATGCTAGAAGAAATCCAAAGTCTATGAAAAAAAGATTATCTTTCAGGAGTCGACATCAATTAGTAGTTATTCAGAGGACATGAACATATCGTATTTGTATTTCTGGTATTTTCTGCATAACTTTAGATACATTCATTAAATAACATATTCAATCTTAAATTTATAAAAAAACATATCTCTCTCTCTCTATCTCTATCTCTCTCTCTCTCTATCTCTCTCTATCTCTATCTCTATCTCTATCTCTATCTCTATCTCTATCTCTATCTATCGATTCTAGCTGTGTATGCGCGCGTTTCATTACGATCGGTTGTTTTGAAAATTAACTGTCTACTCGTCCTCGTCATATAATTCTCTAGATAAATGGCGAAGCTTGAAAGTTACTAAATACCAGTGGTCTTACCACAATAGAGATTCAGTGGGTCTCCACTTTTTTTACCCTTAGCACCATATGTCAGCAAGCAGTTGGTAGAACTGAATCAATAGCTCGAGTAAACTACCTTACGTTGCTATTGCTGCTGACATGACCACCCAAAGGGCAACTATTATCTCTATCTCTTTTTCGAGATCTGCGCAAACTCGAGAAAGTTCGCGTCAAAGCTCGCCACTTGCGCAGATCCAGCATCCGTCCATGAGGTTCTCATACACTTGATAGTTACGTTCACATAACTAAATGAATGCCGGTCTCTAAATATTATAAATGCAAGCATTCCTGATATCTAAGTGACTTTAATTTTTTGACAAAGCATTTACCAAAGCATAAACCAAAATTTATGGTACAGTGTTACCTGTCATGATTTCTCAACAGTAGCTTTAATCAATAACAATGAATCAATCTATGGCAATTGACTCGTAGATAAAATACTTATAAACACTTAAAATAACAATAGCGTTATCAGGTGTTCTAATTAACATTTCTTTACAAGTAAGTTTTAAGTTAACGATAAAATTATTCGTTTCATGAATCTAAGCACTAGAACACTTTTTTATTAATAAAATAAACTCACGATTTAAATCTGATAAAGTCAAATTCATTTTAACCCTTTGATCCAAAGGGTTGAAATTTTATAAAATTTGACATAAAAGAATCGACTTTAATGCGGATCACCAATGAAAAATGTATTACTAATTAATATCTACAAATATTATTATAAAAACATGACTGATTTCTTAAATAAGAATAAAAGTAATTTACAAACATTATAAAGCCATTTAAAACGAACTAACTTTTCCTTTGACCTATTTTTCGGTTTTTCCTAACTTCAAATTCATAGTTCCCCTAATCTCTAAACAATTTATTGTCATTATTTTTGTACGCGCGTGTACGTTCAATGCCGTGCGTAATATTCGTGCGTAATATTATATCCATTATATCCATTACACTCAAATTCAGAAATGTACAATTAAATATCTAAATTTAATCTATGTTTATTGTAATACTTGGATCAGATTTAGAATTGAGAAAGCGATTGAAATGAAATCAACGAGCGCTGCAATTGTAACAATGCCAATTTTAAAAATGCCTTGGATTACAACCACGAATTCATTAGGTATTATAAGCGTAAATTTTATGTCACATGCATTCATTACACAGTCACATCTACTTCGTGAAAAATAAATAAAAATTAGAAAAATAAACGCGAAAGAACGGTCTACTACTTATAGATTTTACAAAATAAGCGTTACGAAAATTTCAATATTAACATTACAAATGACGTTTTGTTCGATGCGCTTGAAAATGCTATTACATCCGCTTTTTGCCCAATTGGTGATTTTAGAATTGAAAAAAATTCTACTCATCATTACTTATTTCACACGATGGTCGAAGTAACGATTTACGCTCTTTGACATCGGGTCAGTTTCTTTTTCAATTTCTTCTTAAAAAATCGACATTTCTATGCTCTAGAATTTTTGATAAGAAATTCTCTTCGGTTTCGTTCGTTTGAGCAATTGCTTGAACTTTACTGCAAGAAGCGCAAAGTAATGCAGCCAATTCGGAGTTGATAGAATTTTGACATTTTATCGTTATAATGATTGGGAACGGCTATTACGGTTACTACCTGTAAATTCGTTTTTTACATTAATTATAAATGACGTGATACCACCATTCGCTGACATTGGTTACTGCTATTTTAAATATTTCGTTCGATTAGAAGACAAATGTGTACCGGATATTGGATTTTTTAGTTCATTGTATTTCTTCGCGAATTCGAGATGGATTTTAACGCTGTGAAATGATTTTATCCGGCGCATTTGTAGCGTAAGACGACCTCGATCCACTGGTCCACTGCGACTGCGTAGCACTGCCGTGTAGTCGAGTAAGTGGAGGTTCCAACTCGGGTTAAGGTCTCGAAAGCACTCAGTCTGCTATCGCGCCATTTCAGTGCCGTAGTTGTTACGTACGTTTTCTTAGAGTAAAATGAATTGGTGAGGAACGTGTTTGTCGTACAGCTATTTGTGCTCGCGTAATGTCGCGCCTCCTGATCAATTCACTCGATCTCTGGCTCTAAATATCCGGAACAGAGGTGGATTGAATTAGGTCTCTTCTGTAGGTTGACGGGAACGTATCAAGAAACTGACATTATTGTAAACAGTGAAGACCACTTGGAATGTAACCTGGAGAGGCGGAGTTTACGAGTTGCTTTTGATATTCACGGAGTCGTGAAAATTACCTGTAAGTTACTTCGCCAGCTATGCGAATCTTTTTATTTAAGTGTTATCCAGCGGCTTTGGCAGAATTAACCAATTGCCACGTAATTTTCAGCATTTCCTTGCTGTGCGGAGTTAATCCTATCCCGCATTCGATATCACGACTAAATCTAATCCACTTAATATCAGTGAAAAGAGATTAGAGTGGCTGTTTGTTCTACTTACTTAGAAGCCTCGAAAGATTAATCCATCGAACATCGGCTCGCGTGACTTAAAGCTTTTGTAAGAGAACAATTTTGCTCTCTGGCAAAGTATAAAGAAAAACGTGCGGCGCTTTGGTTGGTCACTTGGTTGGAAAGTAAAAGAAATAAGATATTATAAAAAAAAAAAAAAAAAAAAAAAAAAAAGTTTAAGTAATTTCATTGCATTGGCTGGTAAAATAGAAGTATGAAAATGACGTATGTAGTGTAAACAATCAATATTTGTATTCTCACTAAGGAAATCATTCATTTGAGTACAGATAAGAGTACGAATTTTCACCTTGGACAGAAGAGGATCGATAAGTCACTTTGAATATCCAGGATTTTATCGTCCGCTACCACCTTTTTGTACGTGCGTACCACAATCTGCAAAAAGTGTTTTACTTCGTGAAAGTAAAGTTCGTCTCGTCTATGGAAAATGGAGTATTACAATGGATTCCCAGCTTCAGTTTAACGAATTCTATAAGACACAGATGCCCCCTGTAGGTAAGTTTCAAAAAATGTAAAAGCAAAAGGAATAAACTGCCAACGTTGAGCGATGTGTGCATTAATTTATCGTAAAGATAATCGCAAAAATACTTTAATAATGCATACTACGTTGTATTATAAATATCTATTGCAAGATGCAGATCTTTAAACCAATTTAACATACAATGATTTTCATTGTAAATGCCCACGTTACTTTTATAAAATAAGCTCCTACATTATCTTACAATAAAATAGTAATTTAAGCACAACATTAAAATTGCACTGACATTTAAACTGTAAGCCGTACTCCACACATATACGTGTTTCAATATTTATTTACAATAGTATTAGTATAAATATAATTGATTCACGGAAAAAGTCACTGTCATCCATATTTTTCGGTTGTTCCTCTATGCGTGCGCGCGTGTTACGTAATCACGTGCGTATGTGGGTGTTATTTGAATTTTGGAGAATATGGATATTCATTACTTCAACGTATACCGAATATTATGAAAAACAGCGTGAATCAATAACCGCGTATCGAAAATAAAGAGCGATTGGGAACTATTATCGGTCAACGTTAAAATTAATAATAAAATTCTAATGAAAACGCCTTGTGTTCGTATAACGTCTTTATTGAGGCAATCTTATTAATGGTATAAAGTTTACATTAAGAACTAGGAAAGAAAATTCCAAGAAAACGTGTCATGCGTCCGAATTTAAAATATTTCTAAAAACTGGCCTACCATTCGTAAGAGTCTCGTAACGATTACGATAATCATAAATTTCGAGAATGGAATGGTATACCCATAAATTGATGTCAACAGTTACAGATTCCGCGTATTAATTGAACAATGTAACAGCATAACTTATAGGTCTTTATAAATGCATGATGTAATATAGCACAGACCTCTCCATTTTAAAACATGTGTGAAAAACACGCGTACATGCATATTACTGTGAAAATTCCGAGCTTATATTTGATTACTCGATTAAATTTAAAATATATAAGATGAATATAAATTACTTTTATTATTTGTAAAACCCAAGATATTAATTTGTAAATAAAATTGGTGAATTTGTATAGAAATAGCTTCTACGTTACTTTTGTTTTATATTATACTTTTTATTATATAATGTGATTGCATTAATTTCTTATACGCCTCAATTTTCAATAGATAAGATGATACATTTGAAGATAATTTCTTTAGATTTGTTCATGCATACCCACGATGAAAAATTGTTAAATGCGATATATTTTTTTTAAGTAATACACGATATTTAATTACAGACCTTAATCTGCGCCTTCTTTAAATATCGTATCCACATACAAAATTTGAATATTTTCTTTAATACTGCGCCAGAATGTTCTTTAATACTACGGAAAGTAGTATGTTATATTTTTAATGATTAATTATTATCGCGATGTAAAGTGTAATGTAATACCATTGTAAGCTTATCTGATATGAGATTATCCAGTTACACAAAGATGATTCGTATTTTTATACTTATGATATTAAAATAAACGAAGAATTCAGTTTCAAAACGTTATTCTTCGTCAATCCCTGTAATAATATTCTCTAGATTTTAAATCAAACACAATGCATAGTTGCGATTTCACCTTACCATTGATATTACATGCTTAGAATATTAGACTTAAAGAGAATGTATTGGGACATTTGAGAGTCGAGTGACGCAGGCACGATTAAAATTTCGTAATCCGGTTCGAGCGTGGAAATGACAGTCTTCCCTTAATGAGAAAGACCAGAGCTAATGCGTCACTTGGTGAGCCTCATCTACGAGGAAAAAAATACTCTAGCTTTGTTCTTTCGAAGCTCGGGGGCAATAGGGTTCTGTCACACACTGCTGACCCTCTGCTGTCAAGACGTTGACACAAAGACACTAGGCCCTGCTTTCGATTTCACTCCGTTACCCTCGACTGGCACAAGGCTGCAAAGACTTCAAGACTTAAGAGCACTCCTTTTTAAGCCCTTAGGTTTAGCGAGAGCGCACCAACCACGAACAGCGTTGTTCTCGCTCCTCCGTTGCACGCAGACAAAAAGTTGGCGTCCACAGCCCTTTCTCTTCGCTCTTTCTCACCGTCTCTCTCTCTCTCTCTCCGTCTCTCTCTATCAGTAAATGTGCGAATGGCATTCGTGCATATTCAAAGTCGCGAAGCGCCCATCTTCCATGACACGTCACGAGGCGTAAAAGAGGACGTTTTAATTCGGCACTTTATATTGCATTTTATACTTGGTATGCTTTTTGAGAATGAAAATAGTTCTGTAAATGACTAATTCTAATTAATGACTCTATTCAATTCTGATTATTTACATTTTGTGAAATGAAGCAAAATTACGTGAACGTATAATGAGTGCTCGCTAATAAACAACGAAATCGTAGAAATTTCTTTTACATAAACTTCGCGCAGCGTGTTTATCGCTCCAATGTTAGATAGAATCCAAATAGATCATAGATGTAGATCCGTAATAAAGATACAGTTTTATAATGAAAATGTATATTTATATAAGGAGAAAAGTACGTAACCTTTTGTTTCTCATTCAAGCAAATTGCTTTCATTTGTAATGTTGTCCGTTTAATCAAAATTTAAGCGTTTTTGAGAAATTAGTAACAGTGCGCATAGAGCTGCGTTGTTTCTCCAATTTAGAGGGAAATTTAGTCCGTTCGGCTCTTTGCTCCACGTAACTGTACTCCATACAGAATGACTTAATGAAGATTTATTTAATTTTAATTAATAAAATGAATTGCCAGATGAATGAATTGGTTCGTTCACTCTCCTTTGACTGTACGCTTAGCTAAGCTTTACTTACAGGGAATTTAAGTTATTCGAAGCTTCTGCCCTCATTTGTAACAACGTTCGCATTACATTAATTATATTAAAAAATTACTAAAAGTACTCTTTGAAGGGAAATTATGCTTCTTACGTTTTTTAATCTTAGTTTTTTATTTGATCGGGTTACTTATCGTTCGAAATGACGATAAGATTTATTTAATAATAAAAGTTTCAAGAATTAAAAAAAATGTATATTACCTACTAGATAATACTTGGGAGATTTTATTTCGATGTCCAATTAATATATAAAGTTTATTTCACTTCAGTAATTTTTATTAATAGTAACTAATAGAATAAGAAATATTTCAATGTGACGTTCGTATTGAATTTTCATCATAACTGGCGTACAAATCATACGCGATAGCACGTACCGTATAAAATATTTTACAGAATTCAAAATTTCATAACGATAAATTTAAGAATTAATTAACGAGTCATTTTTTAAATCGTGAACACGAAAACATACGCACTGAATAAGTTGTAATCGCGATAATGGAATTGATGTTTACGTAGCTCTTGGAAACTCAATCATCGAAGTTATTTGATTACTCTTCGACTATGACAAAACATGTACGCGTATTAGCATCCATGAAATATAAGTACACTAATTAGGTCAAATATTTAAAAGTTTTTTTTTTTTTTTTTTTTTTTTTTTTTTTTTTTTTTTTTTTTTTTTGAATTATTTATCTTTGGTTGTCTATTAATTCAATTCTTCTCTAGACGCATAATATTCGAACGATGTAAATTGAATTTTTTAAATTTTTCTGCGCTGAGAAAAATTATTTATTTTCCAATCGCATTTGTTGTTTCACTAAGGGTAAAACGAATATAAATATAAGCATTCGATGTATTTGTCGAAAGTAAGCTTGCCAGGCAAATAATCTGTCTTGCGCTAAACGAGAAAGAAAAAGGTACAGAAGTAGAAGAATCAATCATCCGATCGACAATAGTACCAAGTACTTTAAGAAAGGAAAATTCAATATCTATGCTTATTTAGAGCAGGTTTAGAGCTAACGAAGTTATCATTATTGAAGCCAGGGGTTGAACAAAGGTAGCTCAATAGGTGAAACTCAAAATCCGCTTTTATACCGCGGTTTTACACCAACTTGCGGATCTCTCGTTTATACGTTGGATTCTTTGGAACTCGTGAAAACTATTCGGATATAAACGCACAACTGAATTGTTAATATTCAGTTGCATAAATATCTCCATAGATTTCCTCCGGCTTGCAATCTACATGTGTGCCATCCCGGTGACGTTTTCTCATTATCTTTGGTGTTCGTAGTACGTTGCTGAGATGACGAGTGTCTGCAATTTATTTTCTTGTTCTTTTTCTTGTCTTGGCAGTGCAACACGACCGTAGCCTCTTCTTCTGTGCGAATTGCATTCTCCTTCCGTATCACATTGTTAACCATGCGAACCCCCTACGCAAATTCTCTGGATTCGCGGCATATTTATCGTTCGTGTGCTTTGTGCACTTGTTCGTTGATCGCGTGCATATTGTAACCAACTCTGGTGCATTGCGCACATATCCTCAGCGCATACAGCTTACGCGTGAGCCCCTTCGCTCTTGGCGCCATCTATGTTTGCTCGTCCCATGAAAGTACTTGTAGCGTTTCGGAAATGTGGCCATTGCGTAGTTGTCCCGTGTTTGTAACGGATTCGTCCCCGAGGGTAGAGTTTACTCGTTTCCTTCGTTAAACGCTCAATGCTTTCCTTCGTTCGCTTTTTACTTCGGGAAATAATCCAAACTAGCTTTAAGCTTTACAACACTGAAACGACCACGATCGGTTAAATTAAAAAGCCCACCCTCATCGCGAAAATCGCAACCAGGTTTTTCAGACTTAGGCAATCGCTAATATCACTTATATATTGATATTATGGCAGTTTTCTAGTTCTCAATAATCCAAACTAGCTTTAAGCTTTACAACACTGAAACGACCACGATCGGTTAAATTAAAAAGCCCACCCTCATCGCGGAAATCGCAACCAGGTTTTTCAGACTTAGGCAATCGCTAATATCACTTATATATTGATATTATGGCAGTTTTCTAGTTCTCAATAATCCAAACTAGCTTTAAGCTTTACAACACTGAAACGACCACGATCGGTTAAATTAAAAAGCCCACCCTCATCGCGGAAATCGCAACCAGGTTTTTCAGACTTAGGCAATCGCTAATATCACTTATATATTGATATTATGGCAGTTTTCTAGTTCTCAATAATCCAAACTAGCTTTAAGCTTTACAACACTGAAACGACCACGATCGGTTAAATTAAAAAGCCCACCCTCATCGCGGAAATCGCAACCAGGTTTTTCAGACTTAGGCAATCGCTAATATCACTTATATATTGATATTATGGCAGTTTTCTAGTTCTCAATAATCCAAACTAGCTTTAAGCTTTACAACACTGAAACGACCACGATCGGTTAAATTAAAAAGCCCACCCTCATCGCGGAAATCGCAACCAGGTTTTTCAGACTTAGGCAATCGCTAATATCACTTATATATTGATATTATGGCAGTTTTCTAGTTCTCTTTTTTCTTCTAGTTTTGTCGTTTCGTATTATACTTTGCATTATACTTTTGTCATTGCTTCCGTTATTTTTCTCGTTGCTGCTGGTGTTGCGGATGGTTTTATTGAATTATGTTGCGATTAAGTAGATGGCGTCGGTTGCGCCACTTATCAACCTTATTTGTTCGCTATTGCGGCTGTGCAGCCGTTACTAACACGCAGCGGTCGTAATCGTCCCCTTCACGCCGTAATCCCACTCCAAGGCCACTCAGCGAGAATTTAAAGCGTAGAGGAAGCATCGCCCACAGTCGGACCCACGTTGTGGATCCACGTCCTGGAACGTCCAAGTGCAAGAGCGACAGTTGACTCGGAGCGTAAATTTCATATATTCCCTTACGTGTTATCTATTCCTCTCTCGAGCATTCTATTCTAGTACCTTGAGCCTAATTTTTACACTACTGCCTCACAATCGCGTTCTTTTCCACGAGTTTTATTCTCCTCTCTCGTTTTAATAGGATCGAAGGTAAAGATAATATACCAACGTCAGGAATAAAGTTCGACTTTTAATTTATGTACACGTCCAAGTATGTGCACCGCAATATTTCAAGCGCTAAAGTACTCAGTTATCCTTAAATATGTTAAATGGTGTATACTTGATAGATACGTGAAGTATTTCGCATTCAGAAAAGCGAGGGTTCGATTATTAATTGTTTCAAAATTTATTTCAAAGTCATTTTGTCATGTTTTAAAGATCTTCAATTCAAATCAGTAGTAAAAGCTGAAACTTTCTTTCGATATCATTATTAAATTAAGTGAAATGGTTTGACGCGGTGTATCCTCTCGGTTTTCCGGATACGACAAATTTCACCGTATGCGCAAATATACATATGTGCGTATATATTTATGTTAAGAAGAATGAATCGCTCTGTAGTCAGCCAAGATAAGATACCCGATATTGGGCCCAATAAAGCGTTCATTAAAAACTACGTTCAAGCGAGAATACGAATAAGTGAGAGTAAACTGAAACAAGTATGTATTTTTTTATGGTAATTGTGAAGGGTAATTAGCGTGACCAAACGTTTACCTATCCGTCATTGTAATCAAGACAAAAGATTCATCAAATTTTCATACAAATGTGTACATAAATTATATCTTATTTGCTAATTATGCAAAAGCAAAATTAACGCTGTTCTAATCTTTCGGTGTCGAAAGAACAAAAAATTTTAATTGTGCAAACACACGTGCAAGAAATCCAAGCAAAATGAAAATATGTCGTTATAAGCGCAGTATCAGATCTGAAATCTTTGAACAAACTCCGCCCCTCTTAATGAAACGGAAAATTATGTGCTTGGATGCCGGCGATGATGAATGACAAATGCGTAGAGAGGGAAAAGAAGGCAGCGATAAATAAAATACAACAGTCTTCGACTAACGCTTTGGACTCTAGTGCTGTAATTGAGGATGAGGACAAAGAACGACGACAGGATCTCCCGGATGAGTTTACCAGTACTTGCTTATTATACATTGAAATATATGCCATAATAATAGAAACTAGTGGGGGCAGGAAGCCCGATACAGCTTAACGAAACTTTTTCTTTTATTATTATACACTGGTCCACACGCCCAGAATTCCTAGAAACCTCTATGACGTCCACATTTAAAAGTAAAATTCAGTGCATTAATCTATAATTGGCTTCATATTATTATATCTTTAATAATTAACCGTGTAGAAATAACAATAATTATATTCGATATTTAATAAAGCCAATGAAGCCCTACATTTTGCACTCGCTAATAGTATAACATTATGTTATTACTTTAATGAATTTTCATTTTATGAAGTGGCCATCGAATAAAAATAAATATAAATTAAAATATATGCATATACTGTAAATGGTTAAAATTGAGTGAACATTATTTTTTTAAATTCAAACATTTTCAATTAAAATTTAATCCTAGTTTATTTCAATCATTCGAAACTTGTTATGATTATTAAGAGGTATAAAAAATAGTAAAATATTATTTGAAAATTCAATACATATTAATCAATTTTACAACTTCAAGTGTACGTTATAAATTTGTTTAACAAAAGTTGCAATTTTTTTCAGTGCTAAATGAAAATACCAACATTATAAAAATCTAGTAAGTGACCAGATACTAAGGTAACGTCTACATAAAACGGTGTTCATTTCATTAAAAAAAACTTAAGTATTATTCACTTACAGTACACTTTTGAAAATATAACTCATTTCTATCTAAAAATATGTACTTATGATTTTTATGAAAATCTTTGTAACGTGAATTTAAAATATCTTATGAGATTCTTAGAACTAAAAGACGATTATATTTTACCCTTTATTTCAAGACAATGTAAGTCAGAACCTTAATATTAATAATAATCACAAAAATGAAACAAGTTATGTTGAAAGTAATAAATAACAACTGTTTTGTTCTATAAATTTACTATGATGTGTGTGTGTGTGTGTGTGTGTGTGCGCGCGCGCGCGCGCGTTATAAAATACGTTTAATTGCAGGTACTTTTGATTCAGTAAATCTTCGTTGAAAGTAGAAACGTAAAACATTCAATTACATGCGATCGGATTTAATTTTGAATAATAGAGTTACAGTTATGCGTTACGCGTAACACAATTTAGTATTGAGGCAAAAAATCGTCTCTCACCTGTCATCCGGTTTCTGACTGCATTCAAGAGCATTTGGAATGCAACCTTTTATAATTGTCCATGTCCTCGGACTGATGCATTCCAAATGCACTCCAAGTCCATTTGGATCGCGATTGGCTCTTTTGTTAAAGTTAAGCTCGCGAAGTGGATTATGTTTCGGCATTTTCAGCCACTGTTTACGGGCCCTATACTCTACATACCTCACGCACACTACCCACTGCAGTCTCTACGCAAACCTATGGGTAAACAAAATAAATACAAAGAGCAATAACGAAGATTCGAGCAAATGAGTTCAGATAAGCGTGAGATTGTAAACATAATCGAAGCAAACGCTGCAACTGCGTTTCATTTGCACCGGCATACTGGCGTGTACTTGGCAATCATCGTTACCGAGCACAGGGACGAAAGAAAAGTTGTTTCAATGATCATGAGCTGTCAAGTCAGCCGAATAAACAAATTACGAAATAAATCCCACGAATAAAAATTTATTATCCTCGCAAAGCTTTTCATTTTTTCCACATTTATTTTTAATTAATTTTTTAATTCCATGCACGTTTCCATGCACTTTCAATTCGAGAAATTATACTTTTTTACAAGATAATTAAATCTATTTGAATTCACTCGAGAGCTTTCTTTTTAATAATAACATGTGATATTAATGATGAGATACAACGCCAGGCTGTACATTTTGGTAACAGAGCTTAGGTGTTCCGACTCCCCTCGTTTGCTCTATCCATTAGTTTTCATACTTTAGATGCAAGCGGATAATGTGCGAAATTTATAGTAACAGTAGCTATGGTAAGCCATTGTTATAATGTGACAGGGTAGACGTCACACGGTCTCCGTCGCTGCTGCCCGCAACGCGCTATACTGCAGCCGTACGTGTGTGCGTAATTGTACACACAATACAACAGGGTAGCCGTGTAGCCAAGGGCTCGTGTTGACGGACGCGTTTGTGTAAGTTCGTGCCGGCTTAGTTAAGCCGCCGAGCCAAAAGCATCCGAGCAACGTTCGAGCGGATTCGGGCACCTGGTTGGGCTACAGCGGGTATCCGCGAGTTCCCCGTTCATCCAAGGGAGCTCGCGGACATGCGCGACTTCCCCCCACTCGCGCAATCCAAGGACGTTCGCGCGGACAATCGTGGTCGATTTTTCCCAATCGGCCCAATCGGTTCTCCGTCCGCACCCCCTCTGATTCCCATCAACCCCGGGTGACGCGGGGAACTTGGTACGCGCCCATCTGCTTCCAGGTGACAACCTTGAACTCGCCTATCCGCTTTCAATCGAGCGACTTGTCTAATATCGTATCTTAACGTGCACGTGTGGATATATATTTCGATGTTAGAACAAAGTTTTGTCGACAATATGAATAGCTTTAAAAGCAAAGCTTTTGTACCGTGTAACGTTTGTTAGCGTAACAAACGTTTTTTTAAAGTCTTGCGGCATTTCCAATATTTTTCACCCTCAAACGAGCAACCGAGATTCCTGAATTATAATTTTCTATAATTACATCGACGATCTCGCTAGAAAGCCCTGGAGAGAACGTTAAGCTCTTCTATTCAAAGAGGCAATTACGAACGCGTATTTCACTTATTTACTTAATCGAAGTAAATCAGAACTAGACTTTGCTTATTTTACAATTCCTCCTCCTCCTCCTCCTCCTCCTCCTCCTCCACCTCTCTGAATGCACTCAAATGCACCAATGACGTATAAACGTATAAACCTCTTTTCTTCTACTTTTCTAGGCATTTGTCGAGGAAGCAGACGTCGAGGCAGCATCAACGAAAAAAGGAAAGTCGTGAAATTGATAGATCGAGCAACAAAAGAATCACGTGCAGATTGCGGAAGAAAGAGAGAAGATTAGAAAGTAGCGTCTCGCAGGCGTATCCTCCTAAGCACAAGATATCATAGGAACGTTTAAGTTCGAATAACGAACGTATAAAATATTCTTGACTAAAATAGCGAAGAAAGAAAAAGGCAAATTAGTTACGAGGCAATGAATCAACTGCAATAGTTGAATAGCTCAGAGTATTCGTACGAATCTAGTCGAGTAATCTAAGAACAGAGTAGATTAAAATTGATACGGTTCGAGTAATAGAGTTCCATGGACTTGAATTGGCATCGCGGCAACGGGAAAGTACGGTTATCGTCGGAAAGTAGTACCATTTCCAGCAAACCGCATTGGCGAGAGCTAAAGAAGAAGTAGAGGGGAAGGAGGAGGAAACATCTGAAGAACTGGAGGAAACGGATGCGAGGGCGAAGCTGCCCCCAGGATGGATTTGCCAGTACTGCAGCAACGTTTGCTTCTGACGATTCTTCTCTGGTTATTATTGGTTATGGTGCCTTGGATTCAAGGCCTTACTACGAAAACGAAGCTCAATCATCGTATCGTACAGACGAGGTATTTCTGTGTTTCTTTCGAAAATACTATAAACGTAACAGCACGACAAAGAGAAGGGAAAGCAGTAGCTAAAACTGGATTTTAACACGCATTTCCGATACAAATTAAAACAGTAGCTCATATATTATGCTCCATAAGGCAGCTAATTAATAAAATAGAATTTTGCGCCTTTAAACAGTCTGTGGATTATTAATTGATTAATATTTTAATTATTATACGCACAGCTAATGTCATTTCGAAGCAATTACTTATTTTCTAATAATAACAATAACAATAACAATAACAATAACAATAACAATAACAATAATAATAGTAGTAGTAGTAGTAGTAGTAGTAGTAGTAGTAGTAGTAGTAGTAGTATTAGTAACAACAACAACAACAACAACAACAACAACAACAACAACAACAACAACAATAATAATAATAATAATAATAAATAACACCTTTGAAAATATTTTTTACAACGTAATGAACAGAAGCACGGCAAGTCATTTATTCGGACACACGAAAAAAGAGCTTCAGCTTAAGAAATTACATTCCTTAAATAGCAATAGTAAAAATCTACTTTGAAACCAGTAGCTTGGAGTTATATAGATTTTTATTTGATTAGCAACTTTATTGATCTTGTAGCGAAACGTTTCATAACATAAAGATAAAATTCCTGAATTTTATCGTTCTCGTTAGACATAAAATGAATAGAAATTTAAACGAAACTCCAGGTAATGATCTTTTTCCAACAAATTATTCTGCTTTATACTAAAGTACGTACAATGAAATCGTTACTCCGGAATATCTTGTATAATATTTGAACCGTGGAGATCGAATAAACAAAATCTTAACCTTGAACGGTGCACAACGGAGAGTAAAAGACGTTCGCGATTTCTCTATTAATTTACCCTACATTTTTCAATGCATACTTTATTATTACATCCGATCAATACGATATTTAACGCGATATCTAAAAAAATTATGAACAATCTCTGGCAACATTAAGCGAAAAATCATCCATATTTTTTTAATCGTCTTAACAGGTACGGCAAGATACAGGGTCTTGTGATGTCATTCGAAAACGAAAGGTACCTTAAGCCGGTTGACGTCTACCTGGGGGTCCCTTACGCTACACCCCCAACCGGCGGCAATCGATTCTCACCGACGAGAGCACTCAGCCCTTGGGATGGAAACAAGTGAGTAAGACCATATACCATCACCGCTTGACTTTTCCAACTCCATTCTTCCTTCGTATCAATTCTTGCACGAATTTGCACATCCGCAGAACTACAACTTTCAGTTATTCCGACTTTTATCCACTAGTGGGGATTTATTAATTTTAATATTCCACACTAGAATATCACAATATTATCACAATAATATGATACATCGTATCTTTAGGGGTACTTGAATAAACTGTTATTGAGTATTTTTTTTTTTTTTTTTTTTTTTTTTTCATCCTATAGACATTTTAATAAGAAACGTTTCATTCGGATATAATACAAAAAATAGCAAATAATGGAAACACATATTGCGCAAAGTATAAATCTCGTGCAACGCGAAAAGAAGCGGAAGAAATCTACGGTTTTTACAATATTATATAAAGTAAACACAAATAGAACACGATACACACACGAACTGATAAAGAATAATACAAAAGAAATAAAAATAATAAATATAAAGTGGAGAAATTTGTTAAAAGGGCGGTAACTTTGCTAAACGGTGCAAACACTGAATATATAAATAACAATTGCGAGTAAATGTGCCAATATTGAAATACTTTCATGACGAACGCGAAAGACTTTACGAGTAAAGGAAAAAACTTGGGCGGACTCTTGAACGGCTAACACCTCCATCGTACAAAGATCTAACAGCATTTACATCAAGAATAAACGTGTAATAGGGTGCAGAAACGCAGTTGAATTACGATAGTAAGACAATGTGTAACGGAATACCATCATTCCGTTAAATTAAAAGGATCGAATCCGACGCATTACGCCACAGATCGTCTCCGCGACCACCGGGTGCTGCACCAGTGACATCCACGCGAATTCAGCGGTGCCCAAAGTAAAAGTCAAAAGGTTCAAGGTGGACAGTCGAGCGGCAATCGCTCGGGTTTCACGTGGAGCTATTCAACACTAATTTCTTAGTGTTGAAAAAATTAATTAGCAGTGCGTGCAGTAACATATCGAATATTGCATTGTATTATATTACTTATAGCGCCTTTCGCTTCAATTTAAACAAAATATATTTATTGCCGACGTCCGATGACGACGCGATACCGTAAGCCCTCTTGCCATGTGTGTGTGAGATTTTATTACACCTACTAAGTGTGCGCGACATGAATATCCTATTATAAAGGGCATCTCAAGAGAAGCGCCATAAGCGCCATAGTATAATATTATTTTCTAAGAAAATATATTAAAGCAACACTAAGCTTGAAATTATTTATTAAAAATGAGAAATTCAAATAAATACGATTAAAGTCGATTTACTTGACCAAAACTAAAAATATTAATAACCGACCTACACGTTGATGATTCGTTTCTTTTTCTACAAATGCGAATAAAAAAGTAATCGATTAATTTAGTTACCCGCTATTGGAAAGTAAAGTCGCCACTGTACCATTTACGCATTCATATATTTCCAAGAATGCATAATAATATCAGAACTTCACATTGTGCTTAAATGCTTCTTTTTTTGAAAATAAATACAAAATACTGGCTATCGTGTTTATTCTTGTCGAAGGCTTAATTGTAACCCCAACTGAACTACGTACACAGATTCGCGAGCCAAGTCCAATAAACCTGATAATCGCACTGGATTATCGCTCTTTTATTAGTCGTGTAAGGCTTGAAAAGTCTGCACTGTATGCTCGGTGATCTTTGATATTTAAATTATTTTGCTTTCTTTTTCACGCGCATGTGTCATTGGGATATGCTTTTGATTCAATTGATTTAATGGTAATAACACTATTAATAACAGCAACAATAATAAGCCGTAAACCAAACGTACGTACCGTTGTAATAAATAACGTTCATACCTCGAACAAGGATCGAATTTATAACAGCGTGTTTATAGATATTTTGTATAAAGCCGGTTTACTCGTTAACTCTCTGCTGTCCTTGAGATAAAGCACAGGAGGAGGAGTCAAAGAGAGTTAATATAAGAGAAACATTGCAGAGTGAGGGAGAGATACACGATTGGTCCTAAAACTGGTATGTTTTTAAGAGGAATTCGAATATTGTCCTCGGTATCGTGAAAGGATTCTCTTAAATTTTGTCTACGTACTCTCTCGCGACCATGTGTACTTCTATCCACTGCCTACGTCATCATTGACTTTGTATTATCGTACCCTCGATCAGTACGTAATCGCGGTTACTCTAGAACTAAGAAGCGCTCTCGCTCTCGCTCTCGCTCTCGCTCTCGCTCTCGCTCTCTCTCTCTCTCTCTCTCTCTCTCTCTCTCTCTCTCTCTCTCTCCACTGATTATATTTCTATCTTGTTTAATTTGTATCGCCTATGTTTGATGGTTCTTGTAGGTCATTTAGATTCCGCGGAATCAGCCTCGCGTGGATAAATGCGTGACCCTGGGACCCTCGCTTTCTTTTCAAATATTCCTCTACTCCGAATCCTTTATCCACGAGCTGACAAGTGGTGCGCGATCCATACCAAGGACTCTTGGCAACAAAAAGGGCATTCAAACAATGACTCCTGAGCGTTCAGTCCCGACTCTGACAGAGAAATGACCTCCACCTTGGCGATAGTCTTTGCAGCGCTGACTGAGCTCTCAGGGTAACATCAGTCTGGCTGTTGGTATTTGCTGCCTCAGACGCGCTCATGATCTAACACTGTTTACCACATAAAAAACGTTTCGTAACAACTCGCTAAACCGTCGCGCTATTACCATCCAAACCATAACTCTCCAGAAGTGTTGCGAGTCACGTTTGTTTTAAAATTTCGAGCACCGCGTTTAGCTTCATTGCGCATTCGAGGCTTGCATTGTGGTCTTTCAATTAATATTTTTATATCAAATATTCGTGTAACATCTCTTAGCGTTTGGATTTTTCGAGTTTCTTTTCAGAGCTTAAACTTGTACCAATCGCTTTCTGTAACTAACGATATATTGCGCGTTTAAGTTTAAGTTTCGAGTTTGTTCGCGGGGCATGTAATTGTTGCATCCCTTTTCCTTCTCTAAACTATGTCAAACTATGTAAACTCGACAAGAGCCGAAGACTTCCCAGAAAACGATGATTGTTTTAATAGATAAATCTAAATTTCACGAGAACCCGATTCACGCTCTTACCTCAATTGATCCTTGGCCAACCAAAGTTCCCATGGTTACAACAGCGGGGAGCAAACCGTTCCAAAAGAAGAAGGCAAGAGGAGGCAGTCGCTTACGAAGATCCTAATCTGCGATCCTGTTGCGCTCCTGCATGGGCCCAAAATATATTTAATAATATTTATTTCTAGCAAAAAAGTTCTTAAACATACATAAAATGTTAATACATGCGGCAAACGCGTTCGTTGGAATACGTATAATGTGCAGTTTACGTTAAGGTTTTACTTAGTTATACGGATGACGTACAACAAGAATAACGTGCTTTCGCAGACACATTTTTATAAAAGATAACGTAAATTGTCCCGGTTCCCGTAAGATATATATATACATACATACATATATATACATACATATACATATACATATATGTATGTATGTATGTATGTACGTATGTATGTATGTATGTACGTACGTATGTATGTATGTACGTATGTATGTATGTATGTATGTATGTATGTATGTATACACACATCAAATTTAATGAGATTTTTATATATCATTTGGCGTTACTCGTTGACATAATTTCGTTACATAATAATTTTAATACCACGTGTTTAAAATTTTATTCGAAATATAAATACAATTAAATAAAAAGCATAATGAAGTATAGATTTGAAAAGGACGAGCGACGTACGCGTTCCGTAGATATAAACGAGTAAAAAATTCGGTTCAATGAGGCACATTACGCAATAATGATACATCGCACTTATCTCGCTTATCGGTAAGTAACTGTCCGTGTGTATATCTACAAAATCAATTTCAGATTGGCGGAGAAAGTAGGACCTGTGTGTCCGCAAAACTTACCGAATGTCTCCATTGAGCAAGAGGCACTCGATCGTATGCCCAAAGGTAGACTCGAATACCTAAAGAGGATACTGCCAAGTCTTCGCAATCAAAGTGAAGATTGCCTTTATCTAAATATCTACGCTCCTGCAATGGGTGAGTTCTTAGTTTAATTATAGTACGAACAGTAGGTTATATTTTACTCCTATTGTAAACTCCGATTCATGAAATTACACGTACGTGTAGAAATACACTCATCTGATTGATCATATTTCTACACAAACGTGCGTAATAACAGGTATAGATTACATTAGTACTATATTGTACAAACAGAAATAATAAATTGTAAGATATGTTTTTAAGTCACGCGTGCGTTTGTAATCTCTCGTAGGATTTATAGCCGTTCGATAACTTATGTACAACTCGGTGGCAGTAAACCTTAAAAGGATGTTAATTCTGAACCACAACGTAACTTATCTTGGACATGATGTTCACTTCGTGAAAAGAAATTCAGTTAGAACAAATACGCGAAAGAGTTCGACTTTGCACACATAGAATGCACATGAATTTTACTGGAATTCTAATAGGAATAAAATTTCGGATGCGCATTAGTTCGTACGCATTTGTGTTGGTCGGTGTTGAACTCTCCTCCACCTCGTTGTGTCGAGGAATCACCGGCACTCCAACCGCCTCGTGTAATCTTTGCAGCGGTGATCCGCATATTCTTACCGGCGCCAAATCCGGCGTTGGCTTTCGTACATCACTTGCTGCCTGTATAATAAACTTTAATTATCAACAAGAGCTAACGCACAAGGGTTGTCGAGCCCAGTAGCCATTGCGCATGGCAAGTAACGCAGTGGACTGAACCTTGAGTCACGAAGCACGAACCGAGTAATTGCTCACCCGAGAGCATAAAATCGTCAAATTCCACGACGAATGTCGCTCTGGTCTCTTCACCTCTGCCATTTCTTTTCGTCCTCTTCGTTTCCCTCGTCTGCTCGGCGTATCCTCCTATCCTCCCCCAGGACGGCGTATCGTATTGTATACGTATACGTAAAATATGAAAAGTATGCAAAGCTAGCAAATTCGATTATCGTGAATATTATCAAATCGGTATCGTCGATCTCTTATACCTATTGTTTTCTCGATTGAAATACCGCGAATACTCACGTTTCTTCGCTGGTATCGATCGCACGTGAATAAACACCAGAATGCGAAGATAAAGAAGCGAACTGCATTAATCATTAAACGAAGAGAGGAACTACAAGTCCGATAACAAGCCTCTCGAATACCTCCGCTTCACAGCAGAAAGTATAATATTGGTGTATAATATGTTTCGTGTATTTTTCCTCCTTTAAATTCCTTTGAATTGATGTTTGCTTAACTGTTGAAAGCTGGCACTAAGATAGGGAACGAAGGCACGATCTCGAGCAATCCAGGTCGAAAAAGAATTACTGCGGATTTAAAAAATAAAAATTATTTTTATAAAATAACGTTTAAGTCGTCGTTGCTTTTGCACGTGAGGAAGATTTATATAAAAAAAAAAAAAAAAAAAAAAAAAAAAAAAAAAAAAAAACACACACACACACACACACACACATTAATCGTATTAGGAGACGAATTACCAAATTTATGCAAATTAAGCGCAATTTTTACGTAACTTACTTTCGTCAAAATGGATACAACGAACGTGAAGTTTAACAACCGAATAAAAAGCTTTTATATTTTTTAAGATGATTCAGGTGCAAATGTTTGAACGTCGCCATCGCACATTCCAGGAGCAACGCCTGATGTATTTTACCTATGCATCCTATCTTGTATTACAGTTTACCAGTTTACAAATTCTCGTGTTTTTGCAACGACTATTTGGCTAATCATAAAAGACATTTATTTTGAATCTAATGACTTAAAGAAGAAATAATAAGCGCGCGTGCAAATTAGTCGTACTTCCTTTTGAAATCCGTTTGACTGTAGGCATTATAATTTTTACAGATTTAAAATCTGATCCGACATCATTAAAATACACGAATTAGAGGAGTCTTTTTAAAAAATGTCACCCATACATACATTAAGCAATTTTAACTAATTTCGAATAGCTTGTAAATTAAATGAAATTTATGTGCTTGGTTTTGATCAATTTAGAACTTGGAATATTATTAAAAAGAAACGCTTCTTTCACAAGAATCCTTTTGGCGCGTAAATCGCGATCTAGATCACGAAAATCAATATTAATAGAGTATAGGTCGTTATTTTATCTGTAAAGCATGTTCGTGTATTTCATGGAAATTTATGTTTATCAAAATATGTGACTGCGAAAGATAAAAGTTTGAAAAAACCGTAACTGATTTTCAAACGAAATTTTCGCGTTTAAAACTTTTAAAAGGCATTTTCACTTTGTAAATGCACGAAATTGACGTGATACATTCATAAGAGAACGCAACTTTCAACGCGTTTATTAATAATATTAGTTTTATTACACACGATACTACTATTAACGTCGCTCGTTTATTCTTCGTATTACGTACAGAGAGTATGAACTTTTTACAGAGTTGCATCTTTTGCATTCTTGTGCATCCAACAGCATCTTTTTATTCATCATGATACGTAAAGATGTGAAAACTTAAATAAGGATATGCAAGGATATGAAAAATATAAGTACTTTCTTCTTTTACGTTTTAACCTTCTTTCTAAGTCTAAAATACTGAAATACTCTTGCGAGGGACACGAGTGTATAAGTTTTCTTTTTGCCAAAGTGTTTTCTCTCTCTCTCTCTCTCTCTCTCTCTCTCTCTCTCTCTTTCTCTTATACGTACGTTTCTAGGCACTGTAGACACCTAGAAGAAATATGTTTGCACTTAGGAAAAGCGACTATGCGCGAGGTGGACTTTTTACTAAAATACTTTTTCTTTTTATTCTCTTGCGAGGTCCTTCAAGCCTCTCTCTCTCTCTCTCTCTCTCTCTCTCTCTCTCTCTCTCTCTCTCTCTTCATCCTCCCTTTTGTAGTATTGTGTATTAATTTGTCTCTTTCTTTTCCTCCCTTTTATGTTACCTTTTCAACCAAGTTTTTTCTTCCTCTACTATTCCATATTTTGTAGTTATATTTTTTATTTTTCATGATATTTACTACCCACTACGTTCGTTATATTTGGTTGAAAAATGAATAGCTGAGTCTACTTGTTTGCTGCCAAGTAATAATTTCTACTTGTACAATTTTACTGATCCAGTCAATTGAATACCTCATTGAAATAAAAAAAAAACCAATACCAGAAGACTCGAGAGAAGTAATTAATGGCTAATAAATAGGTTAAATTACAACAAACGGCACACTTCAAACCTGCAAGTACTTATTATAAAATATATGCAATAACAATTGAAACGGATTTCACTTGCATCGGTGCATCGAGTTATTACAGTTACACTTCGTGTGCATGTTGCAACAAATTGCAAGTGTACCGATACTAGTGAGATGAATCATTAAATACACATTGTTAACCTTCATTTTCTGTCAAGTATGACATTTTTAAGAAACGTAGAAACATTAGATAAATCATTTGACAAATCACAGATAACAAATATTTTTCTCGGATAATCTGAGATATTTGAATTATACATTATAAATTTACAGATACAATAAATGTTCGATATAGCAATGAGAAAGGCTAGAGCGATGGTAAATTACGAATTTCAATTGAATGTACGCTTCTTACGATGACATCGATCTCGCATAATTGCGTTGCAATACTTCGAATACGGTAAACGTGTATATTGCGTCAATTAAAACTCTAACGGCTTATTTTAACCTGCTCATTGAGCACTTTGTGGTGAACTTGGATTAGTATGAAATGTAGAAATCATTTAATGAATTTATTATATACCTGAAGTTTCGTGCAACTTTACAAAATACAGTGGAAAAGCTCGAATGAGTTCGGCGATTGATTTGATTTATAAGTGCACGTGAGAGGTTATTTTCATGGCAAAATAAACAAAAGTTTTTATACTTTTACTTGAGGTGAATTTCGAACACTAAACTTCGGTGATAGAAACGAACTACGTCAGCTTTGCGCTCTGAAAAACTTGAATTCAACTTGTGACTGCAAAAATAAATGCCTACACAAGCGAATACACGAGTCATAGAAAGCAAAGAGTATTTAGTTACATTTAATAATAATTTTTTTTTTTTTTGTTATTATCTGTTTTTTATTATCTTATTTGTCGCACGGCACATTTCCTACTATTCCCTATAAAATTGCAGGGAATCCTTGAAATATCGTTTCTTGCGTGTAAAATTTTGCGCAAATATTTACGTGAAAAAATGGTCGACAATTCGAGTTAACTTACTATAATCGGGACACGCGAACATTTGTTTAACGGAATCTCCGTCAAAGACGTTATTTCAATGCGAAGAAAAGCAAGTGGAAGTTCTCCGAGAGTTTCAATTGGACAGCTTTCAGAGATGATTCGAAGGACTAGCGTGACTCTTGCGCTTTACCCGAGCTCATCCTCGAAAGCAGCCTTTGCGCAATACCCAAAAAATTACACTGAAATTTCTCAGCAAGTCGCGTATGAATTTTTTTGCGTCCGATTATTTGCGATTCGCTATTTGAATCTAAAGTACTGAACTGCTTGGATGAAATTTCAAAAAGAATTTCAAAAGTAAGACAAACGTAGAATAAAATAAAATACATTACGAAGATATCCTTCCGATATTAAGACTTTATGGCAAAAGAAATACAATTTTGCAAGGTAAATTCTTTTCCCTAAAAGCAAACTTTACATATTTTATACTAAGAAATAGAAATCCCGTTAGAGCCGAGCATAAAAATGTTTCCAGTTATTTGATTTCTTAAATACTCGACTATTTGTGCTAGTTTTTAATTGTACTTTCAACGGATTAAAAGAATTTACAATGATTCGATGGAGATAATTCGAGGTATAAAAAAAACATCGCATTTCAGATCTACTTTATTAAAAATTCGCGCTCGTACAACGGACTACTTAAATAATGTAACGACTTTGTAACGACTTGAAAATAATTTCTTTCTCCTCTTTCCTCTCGTGTACGCTATCTCTGTCTAATGTGTTATATAACTAGTTCAACAGTGTCGTGATGCTGTAGTGCTCCGAAGCTCGTATCAGTCGCGGTCAAGTATCCCCTTACGAATTAATTACGATGCTTCTTCCATTCTTCTGCAGTGCACGCACGCACGCACGCACGCACACAGAGAGATAGATAGAGATAGATAGAGAGAGATAGAGAGAGAGAGAGAGAGAGAGAGAGAGAGAGAGATACAAGTTCTTGGCTCACGTATATATTACAGCTGACGCTATGTACACGAGGCTAAAATACATTGAGAGGGAGAGATAAGGATCCCCTTCCTTAGGTTGGTGCACCATTCTCGTATTTTCGGTTACGTCAGCGTATTGAATTCCAAGTGAATGCGTAAGCCCACGTGCATTTGGAGTGCCTCCAGCGATGTGTCGATCCAACACTTGAGGCAAACGAGTGAACAAGGCAAGGAATCTCATTTCATCGTAATTACTACAGATATACAATGATTAACTGCTATCAGCTGATGCGTGATGTCAGATGTCAGTTGATGACTCATGAATAATCGATAACAACCTATTTTCTAAATGTATCTTGCCGTGTATAAGTAAAAATTTCGGAGATATGGAGTAATTGAGAAATTTACATAGCGCAACCGTAATTGGATTGTCTCCACATAGCTAGAAAAACTTGTGGAAAGAAAACGCTGATACGGGATTAGGCGATACCGAATATTTCTTCCTTATTTATTATAAATTCTTTGTAATTCTTAGCAACAACTAACGACAATATAATTATTAATAAAGCTCGGAGCCAACCTCTCGTGCGCAGATTCTTCAGCGTCGCTTATATTAACGAATAAAAATATAAAAGTGTTTCTCATTTATTTTCCATTTGTGGTAATTACCATAAATACGACTCTCGTCCTTCTAATGCTTTTAATTCTTACGTACGTGTATATATATTATAGACATTTTTATGAATTCATCAAGTCTTCTAAAATGTGCCGTAATATCGACAATACTTCTAACAATAATCGAATGGTAAAAACAGGGGGAAAAAACGGAATTACTGCATAGAATAGCTTTATCAAGCGGTGAAAAATCCTTATTTTCAAAGTATTAGTCCAATCGCGTTTCCTGTATCATACGTTTTATATACCGAAGTGAATATTTGATGCTGGAATATGATATTTGATACGAAAGCTGAATACTTCTCTCCAAATGTACTTTATATAAAGCTGAAAAACTTTATTCCGTATAATTTGCTCCCAAACGTCTCATTACATCGATCGAAAGTCTTATTCTAAAGTTACTCTAATATTTCGTCGTTTCGCGTTTGACTACGTATTTTCTTATCAATTTCTTATTCTTTCACGAAATTTTTATTTGAAAAATTATTTCCAGTTTGTCGATTCTCACACGTGTCATCCTTATGAATCCTTGTGTAATCATAAATTTTTCATGATGTAATAAGTGCAAAAAACGGTACCTTTGCATTTTCTTGTAAATGCGGCGTTTGATGTTTTCAACAACAACAACGACGACGACGACGACGACGACGACGACGACGACGACGACGACGACGACGACGACGACGACGTAGTATCAAGTAAAGTTTGTATCTTTGTATTATGTTTGTAGCCTAGTGCCGAAACAGCGATTATTATATCAACTATCCACGTTTACTACGTTGCTCCTGCATTGGGTTTCTTCCTTCCTTAATAATGCCGTCGGTGAGTCCCTTTCTCTAGAGATACTCGCGTCCGCAAAAACGTCAAAGGATATTTTGACTTTGATATTTTTGCTAGAGCGCGGAATGTGTACGAGTGGACTCCGCGTTGTACCGGTATTTGTAATTAATATGCAGATTAATATGCGGGTATGGACGGACATGCGCATAGCAGAAATGAGACCAAGAATGAAGACGAGAGAGAATGATACACGAGCATTTGACTTTTATTTAATATTTATTGAATAACGGATGAAGGTTAGAAGGCACCACTACTTCGTGTAATAACCGTTTATTGTGGATGATGAATACATTGCGATCGACTTGCGCAGAATTTTCCACCTTCTGCGTTATATTTTTCCTGAAGGGCCCCGAGAGTTTTTACGCACAAATTCGCAGAACGAATGATCTGTCTGATGATCAATTGCACGGTTCATTGTCCGGACGACCTACAACAGGACACAGAAGCACTTATTGCTCTTGCTAAAAAAAGGTGATTTACCTACGTCAGCAACTACGTAGCATAGCGGCTACAGAAATAAATAATTCATAAGCACGTGCAGCAGACGTATTTGATTAACTGAGTTTATTATAAATAATTGAATGCGTAGCAATAAAATAATTTTATTATTGGAAAATATTACAAAAGTAACATAAATAATAACGCGTGTGAAATTATATAATTTCAATAAATTTAGTTATTTTCCAAAAACTTAGTACTAACGAAGATCCGTAAATAGGAAAAAATTTTGTACTATCGAGGTGATTATTACACAGTCATGTAAGAGTAGTTAACCAAATTTTCTTTCAAAATTGCAAATTTTCAAGTGTTAATAACTTAATTGACAACTTTATTATTACAGAATTCGTTCATAGGAATATTAAATGCATGTATATGTATATGTATATGCATATGTGTATATGTACACGCGTATGCACAGGTCTAATTAGAGTAATATTCATGAAGCATTGTTACATAGCGGCTCGACACGTACGTTCGTAATTGCTTACGAATACGTACTAATTCGGTATAGGGAAAGGAGTAGGGAGGCGTGAAAAAAAACCGAGTTTTATTTGTACATAAATGGTCGTATATAGATGGTTTTTTCCTCTAAAAAAATAAAAATACACCCAAAGGATATTATTTTTCACTTTTGGCCTATTATACGGGAGTAGAGTTGGTTCATATTTTTTTCCGTTTGGTTGTGGGTGAACCAGAAAAAGCTAGAGTACGCATGTAAAGACACGGAACAGGAAGATTTTACTTACAGTAAAGCCTGCGATTCCAGGTTTTGCAAAGGATGTTGAACGACTTTAGAAGTGCCACCGGTATATCCGTAATTATGAAGAGTAGCTAAAATGGCCCTAGAAGCAAGAAATGTCGGTGACATTCTATCGCATTTATTTTCTGAATTCTCTGCGTACATTATAGATCATAATACATTTCTAAGCTCCTAAGTACGCGCTAACGTAAACGAGACGAGCGTCTAAGTATAGTAATTATAGGAAATTTAATTAACTGTGATGCTGAAAATCCGAACAATGCTATAAATTATGTTGAGTTAAATGAAGAGGAAGCTGCACTTTTAAAGGAAATTCAAAAGTTCGCGTAGTATAGACTACACGTGCCAAATTCCAACAAAAGAATATCTAACCTGCATGAGATCAATTTTACTAAATATATATAAAAGAATGTTTGTTCGCGCGCAAAAATGATTAAATGATTAAGCAATATTGCACTTTTCACAACTTTGATTAACTTGTACTTTCATACTGCAAATTCAATAAAATATTTAATAATGTTGGGAGCAACAAATCAAAAACAACAAACAACTACAACGTAGACAAATATCGCATAAAAATTGTGAGCGTGTGATTAAAAAAGAATATTAATTACTGAAAACTCGAAGGAATGTACGTTTTACAGCGTACGTTTTACAAATTCACAATATGCCCGATGACTGGTACATTAATGATACCAACAGTATAATAATTGTATTCTTAAGTACTGTTAAAGAAATTAGTCGTTAATTTAATCGAAGGCAGAAATTAAAAATTATCTTGCAAAATACTCGACGAAATTTAATTACAACGCGTCATACGAGTCGTCGAAACCTAGTCACACGTGACATCCTATATATTAGCAACTTACACGAACACAAGACAGTAAAAAAGTAAAAAGTGGGTAAGTTTAATTGTCGATGTAATGGAGCTTGCGGGAGTAATGAATTGCGCACGAATAAGCTTTTCTCGTAAAAATAAGCAGATTCGAGAGTTACAACCGAGAGTCGAAGTCGTGCACCGGCAAGAGAGATTTATTTGCCTTTGTATCATGCCGTACTACGATATAAATTCTAATTTATCGTTATATTCTTTTCTCTCGTCATCCTTGTCAATTTTACGTAAAGGGACGATATTTCAAATATGATCCATGACCCATAAAGTTTCTCTCTAATTGAAAATTTTATTCGTTATTCTTTTCATGATATCTTTGTTGATGGCTTTTGTTGAAGCCGCTATTAAACTGTTAAGTAAATAAGACAAAAATTTGGTGAGACTTTAATTCATTGATTTGTAAAATGCTGTTTCAAGTAAAATTCAAACAATTTCAATTAAAAATTTAATTAAATTAAACGTAAGAAACGTCGTTTTAACACGGTTGCACTTAGATATCGTTCTGTACTTATAAAAAAAAAAAAAAAAAAAAAAAAAAAATAGTGGTGTAATTTGTAATATTACGTAAGTGCTTATTATTCAAAGATAAGTTACCTGGAAAACTCATATATTTAACTGAGTGTGGCAGTCATGCGGAGAAGCTGTTAAGAGTGCTTTAGGATATGACGTTCGGCCTTTTCCGCGTTTATTTAAATATTTGTTTATGCTCTAAAATCAATTAGTCCTCCCTTCTAAGATATGACGGTATTACTTAAGAAAACTGATTTTCCATTATCTATACGATTTTACACGAGCGTAGTTTCTTCAATAAAGTAATTGTTTGTACAATTTAATATTATTTAAAATTGTTTGAAAATGAAAAAGTTAAAAGCATCTGAAAATATTTAAACCCCTTATAAACGTTAAGTAAAATCGAATCGTTGTCTAATGAAAGATCTATAATGAATTTCATACGTGCTAGATATAGTTTGCCTAATTACTGACACCTAACAGTTAGCTGATTAAGAACGAGGGCAAAACTGTTGCAGCTGTACATAGTCAATCGAGATATCCTTTTCCAAATTCTAAAATCTAATACAAGCGTCTAATGCATGATTTGGTTTTCACCAATCGTTTGGTCCAAGCTTTTAAATATATTTATATAAAGATAAAATCGTACGTATTTAAATATCGAATTTAAACGCCGGCAATTAAACTTTTGAGGTTGTAGAAATATCACAAGTGAAGAAATATCACATAATACGATGGCATTCCATCGTTACAAACGTTTACAAGGCAATAGTAAAGTTAATTGCCTTGTATTGACTTTACTTTGCAAAAGCAAAGTTAAGTCCTTATAACTCTTTTGTGTAATTAATAACGTCGAATATTTCAATAATTTTTAATATATAATATTTCATAATATTTTCGAACTTTACTCCAACTTGAAAAGTTGGACTGAAATAAAGAAAGAAAGAAAGAAAGAAAGAAAAAAAAGAAAGCATTACTATAAATTTATTCCACGATGATTTCTGGTTAAGCAGTATCATTGCGTACTCTAGGAATGCACTTTATTCGAAACAAATTATTCCAAGATTTAATAGCTTGTACCTTCTCAAGAGCTCACTTCATCCCGATGTACATGCTCTAAAGAGTCTTTCATCGTTCTTCAATATAATTTAATTACCGATGAATATATTCTCACAAAATATTCTTTGTTATGTTATGCTAGAACTAAGTGAGAAAACTCATAAATCACAAAAGCAATTCCAATGATGAATTAGAAAACAATTATTCGTATGGCCAATAAATTTTCTTTATTATCATTGTATTTATAACGATCCAAATGCAATGTGGAATCAGTCGTAGATTAACCGCAGCATTTCCACTTTTTGTCTTCCAGGTACGTTGGAAGGCCCTCGTAAGCATCCAGTTCTGGTGTTCATCCATGGGGAGAGTTACGAATGGGGAAGCGGTAACATATACGACGGTTCCGTTATCGCTAGTTATGCTGATCAAGTAGTCATTACTCTTAACTATCGATTGGGTATTTTGGGTTTCTTGAATGCTAACGTTTCACCCCACACAAAAGCTCGAGTAGCAAATTATGGACTGATGGATCAGATCGCTGCACTGCACTGGGTCCAGCAAAATATTGAATACTTTGGTGGTGATCCAAGCAATGTAACTCTGATGGGTCAAGGCACAGGTGCAGCTTGCGTCAACTTTCTTGCCATTAGTCCCACAGTTATGCCTGGTAAAACTGCCATTAACTTCGTCTTTGATCATTTTATAAGCCAATTAGCAAGTACTTTATTATCGCTCGTTGGAACAAACGCACCGTTAAATATTTTTATTAATTTAACTATTATCCTTTTTCATTGAGAACGCACTAATTATTGAAAAACCAATTATCGACAATAATTGGCAAGAGAATTCTTTCGGGCAAAACTTAAAGATATAACACGTGCAAATCAAATAATGCCGAGGTGAAAAGGATTTTAATATATAATATATTTGTCAAAATCAAATGGATGTATTTTAAAGATTTAAATATTGGTTTAGATATTTGACTTTCACTGATTCTTACCTATTACTGTATAAAGGTATACAGTCGCAATTTTACTTGAAAAAATTATTTTTAATTAATAAGTTTCAATTTAGATTCAATTTGGTCAATAAAATTATGAAACAAATACAACTGTTAAGCATTCAAAAAGCCTTAAAAAGGAAATTACAAAGGTTGAACACTTTGTAATAATTTTCAACTCTATGCGAGTCACATATACAAACGTGAACCTCGTATTATCGATCATAATTTAAAAGCCAATTACGCGTATTTTACGCGGTAAAACGTAATAATATATAACACCCGCGTGCTCAAAATCATTTACCCTACACATAACGTAAGCGCGCATCGCCTTATTCTTTAATCTTATAGGGCTGTTCAGAAGGGCAATTCTGCTATCTGGAAGTGCGCTCTCATCCTGGGCTATAGTCGACGATCCTGTTTCGTATGCCTTGAAGCTCGCACGAAGTACGAATTGCTCGATACCCGAGGACCTGCTTAAAGACCACGAGCTTCTTGTCGACTGCCTAAGAGAAAGTAGCTTAGAAGCTCTTATGCAAGCCAATATAAGGCCTCCTACTTTCCTTAGTGCTTTTGGGCCCAGCGTCGATGGAGTCGTTATTAAGCCTGATTTTCAAAAAGACTTGCTCTCCTACCTTGGACCGGAATTCCAGGGAATGGGGTAAGTATTCTGCTGACCGAAGTAATGATCCGGTAATCGAAGTAATGACTCGTTCTTATATGCACGCCACGCTTATAATTACGAACGTGTTTTATCCACCCGAGAATTTTCCTTAAAATATAAGGGAACACTGCACTGAAATCCCATTGCAGGAGCATGCACTTGTATGTGATTACGCGTAAGTAATTCGGATTTCATCTATTTTTATGTAAAAAGTTGCAAAACGTCGTAAAAAAAATGCCAAATTAGTGCATGTAGCTTTCACAGGCAAGTGCGTTTAAACGATGCAGGTTTAAGCGTGTGAAATGCTACCAATGGAATGGAATATAATGATTATAAGCAATCTAAATTTTCCAAGTATAATTATTTTTCGATTTTTCTTAAATGCCTTTGCTATTTACGTTAACCAAATAACTTTCGAGCATTAAAAATGCAAGCACTTTTATTGCGTTGTAACAGTGTCCAGTCCCTGTTTTCCTTCTTATTAAGAGAGTCAGAAAAGAACAAGATCGAATGTTACTTAATCATCCCGGAATTGTTGCGCAATTTTTATCGTAGTCAGTCACAATACGAGAAACAATTAAATACTAATTAAAAAAAAAAAAAAAAAAAAAAAAAAAAAAAAAAAAAACAATTATCTTAAAATTAAATTGCGCAGAATACGTTGCTACTGGACGTTGCACTTACTCACTCGTAGTGCTCATCAATTGTGTGGAATAAAGAGCGCGGAACAACGGAAAGAAATGTGTTGGAAATTCGAATTATGTTCCTTGAGAAGATATGTTTAGCGTTGATTTGCAACCGTGAAAGTCGGAGGCAATATTTTCTATCATAACCTGATATTTTGAAGAGGAAGAGAGAGAGAGAGAGAGAGAGAGAGAGAGAGAGAGAGAGAGAGAGAATCGCTAATAAATGATTGTAAAAGTTACAGAAACGGCGGTACGAGTTTTCATTCTCTGTTCCATAAGAGAATTAACGAAAGAGATCAGGCAACGCAATGTAGAAGAATGGTTGAATGAACCCAAAGATAAAGGGTTTCGGTTGTCCAGAACATTCCACTGTCCGTAAAGAGTTACAGATGGAGTGGATATAAGGATTAAGCCACCTATGCAAGAGTTACATAAGTTGGAAACAAACAAGATCAAGTCGACTACTTCCAACAGAACATGTAGCAACGACAATACCATCAAGAAAGCAAAAAGAGAAAATAAAGATTAGCTACGGCAAAAATCGGATACTATAACTACAGCTTGCATTGAAAGATCTCTAAAATGAAACTGAAACTGGATAGAGTAACAGAGAATTGGCGATAAGAACCTGGAAACAGTATAGAAGTTACCGGTAGCAGCAGATGAAACACTTTGAATCAGGTGCTGAATATGTTCTCACAAATGTGCGAGGGTAGCAAAGGAATTATTAGCAGTCCGACAAATTGTCCTTGTGATCCTCGTAACGCGGGAGTCGTGACAAAGCATTGCGCGCTCTATCTGACTTTGTGAGAAACTCCTTAATTAATTGACCAGTATAAGTAGTAACTGGGGACATCGATAGCCCATTACTTAGCTCTATACATTAATATCTCGATCTTCAAGGACGTACTGATCGGGCAAAAAAAAATATGCGCTACTATTCAATTGGCAATACGGTAATTAAGTATGTTAATTAAACGGTGGTTTTGAAGTACGTCTGTCAGTTAATTATATCGAGTGTAACAGCAAAATGGTAGTTGGCTTTGGTGGATAAGAAACTCTGGTGTATCGGATGTATAATATGTAGGATTCTCCAGTGACGAAATGCGGTATCTGGTGAATAGGGGTTAAAAGAAGACAGCACTCCAAATAATAAGGTGTAGGGCCGTGATCTCTTCGATAAGCACTGATCGAGATCATCGCCTAGATTTTGGACGAGAAGAGCCGAATGACGCATTGAAGAGACCCAAGGGTAACGAGACTCTCGCCCTTGATGGTGTAGTTGAAGGGCTCATAAGAATAATTGAGCTCTTCCAATACGGATTAAATCCCTCTGCAGTGTTTTTCTGCACGAGGGCGTATTTCCTTGAGCTTGGGAAGATGTCAATGATTGTAAGGCTTCATAACCGGGATAAGGAGAAGATTCACCCTGGGATCACACTGGCCAATTAGTTGGCTTTACAGAAAAGAGAATAATTTATGAATACTGTTGCATCCGACGAATAGCCGGTTTAATCTCTAGGGACTTGTCCGTAATTACTGGTATATATCATAGGCAATTCAAGTCATAAATGATAATGCTATTACGCATGATAAGTATAGGCACGATAGTCGGTTAAATTTACGCTTAATCATTACTATATCGGTGCCATTCGGCTCAATCCTACTCGGCCTTCTCCACCTTTACACGGTCACTTTATACAATTAATATTTAATATCTCACCAATTAATATAATCACGTAGGATATAATAAGTGGCTCTAAAGTAATTGGTAAAATCACAGTGGCGCTCAATTTTGCACTTATAACTTTCGAATAAAGATTTATTTGTTTTTTTTCTTCTTCTTCTTTTTTTTTTTTTTTTTTTTTTTTTCTTCAAATTGCTGTTGAAAAGTGGAAAATGCCGATACTTGTAAATGAGTGGTCGGTAGTAATTTGGATGTAAATACGGATAATTGAATCGTATACCTCGTACAATGTTTGTATCGATTTACTTAAATTTATTTTAAACCAATTCGTAATTAAAAATAAATCGTGTAAGGTAACGGAGTTCTTTTACGTATATACGTGTTCGCTGTTAAATAAAAATTTGCTCGTTCGATGTGCAAGTTTCCCAAGTAAATTAAGATTTCGTTAACAAATATTTGCACATCAATCGTTCCAGAGTTCTATCGAAAAAATCCGAACACGGAGAGGCAATAACCAGTGATAATAAGTATGACTTATTATTTGGCGTGACAACGAGTGAAGCTTTGTGGAGATTCGCAGAAAGGGATATTCAAAAGGGCTTCGAAGGTGAACGTAGGGACCGAATCATAAGGACCTACGTGAGGAATGCCTACATGTATCATCTCACAGAGATATTTTATACGGTGAGTTTTTACGTTTGCTTTACGGAAGAAAAAATCATCGTTATTGATTAAATTGGGGAATTATTTCTCGTTGATTGGTGAAACAATTGACCGCCTCACTTTATAAGGTTTAATAATTTTATTTCGCAATGAAATTACTCTCTGTGGTAAGCGAAATACTAATTTTTCAAAAACAAAAAGCGGGCGTTGCAAGTGCAACGCCCGCTTACAACTCGATATCGTTAAGCCATTACAATATGTCATATTTTGCAGATCGTCAACGAGTACACGGATTGGGAAAGAACGGTTCAACATCCGGTAAATACGCGTGATGCCTGCATTCAAGCGCTAAGCGATGCACAAATCGTCGCACCTCTCGTACAAACCGGTGATCTTTTTATACTCCGACATACTAGGAAGTCGAATAATATTCACACGCCATTGTCCGATCGCGAGACCGACAGAGATCGACTACCGAAAACCTATTTTTACGTCTTTGATTATCAAATAAAGGATGGCGATTACCCTCAGGTGAGTATCCGACGCAATGATATTCCCTTATTTATGTATTCTGCTATTCACAGAATTATCCACTTCCTAGATTTATTACACCACACATAATACATACACAACCGACGTTTTCACCCAAGCGTTTGGCATTTATTTCTCAAACACCGTACGCGAACATTCCATTCGCGAGTGGAGTAAAGAAACTTTCTTTACTAGTCCAGGGTTATTCGTACGTTCCAGAGAACGAGGCGCGAGCATTCGTCGATTCCTGCACGCGGGGACTTTTTAAATCCAGGCCCGAGGGGTGTGGTGTACCAATGAGATCCGCCTCCAGGAGGGCCTAAGAGTCCTAAGAGTCTGATTGGTGCGTCACGCGCCATCGCACGCCCTTACGATTGCCCGCAAAAGTGCAATATTAAATATGGAGCGCATAATTAAAACAAATTTAATTACGGAATTTGATATGTTTTTTTGGATAATCTGAAAACGCCGATCAGCTGAATAATTAGAAATGTAATCCACAGATTTCATAATGTTTTTAAATATCTATTTGAATACCAAAAATAATGATACTGCATGAATATTTACAACTGTTTAACTGCATAAGAAATTTCAAACTTTCGTTACAATTTTTATGATAAAAAGAATACTAACGAGAGAGAGAGAGAGAGAGAGAGAGAGAGAGAGAGAGAGAGAGAGAGAGAGAGAAATTAATTCCAAATGATCGCATTATTTCCAAAAATGTTCGGTTAGTTCAGTGTCGCTTTTGCATTGAAACGTTATAAAAAAAAAAAAAAAAAAAAAAAAAAAAAAAAAAAAAAAAAAACCCGAGGAAAGTGCACAGAGCAAAGAGGACTGCAAAGTCAAAAACAAAGAGCCATCGGGCTGACATTTTTACTCGTCGTATAATGTTCGATGCGAGCTTCGTTCAAAGTAATGCACAGCTCGTATAGATATGTACCGTCCCTTGCACGGTACGTCGAAAGAGCATAAAAAGTGCTCTCGCTGCTTGCAACAACGTCTCTATGCATATAGAGGAATTGGAATGTACATAAAGTACCAAGTTTTACTTCAGTTTTACTCGTACATGTAAACGAAAGCAGACACGCTCACCTACAGATGAATCGCTGTATTAGCTACACGAGTCACTTTGTGCCCTGTTCCTTAACTTCAATAACAAAAAGAATTAAATACAAAACATATTTAGCCGACTAGGTAAATGGTACGCAAATGTATTGTAATGTAACTAAGAAACATTTTTACTACCGTTCAAATTCTAATAGTGTAGAATAGAAGTATAACATTACTTGTACACAGCTCGGACAGACAAAATCCTAATTCTTACTAGCTTAGATAAAAGGACTTATATTTGAATAGAAACGTCTAGATTTGTTTAAATAAATTCAAAATTTTATTTAAAAATGTGAAAAAATGTAGAATTCGTTGTTCAATTAATTGCTCAATGAAATATTAAGTTGTCCAGAAACCATTGTATCCAAGTGACCGTAGAGCGATTCTCTTCCCAAACCCACGCCGCCACCATCTAATCGTATAAGATTTACGTTTCTATTTCGAAAATTATTATTAGGGCAAACCTCGACAAACATTTCACGACGTACATGCGCAAACTATAACGAATCGTCATACGCAGAGTGACTTGGTAATCGATTTATTGGTTCGTCGTGCATCGTGCTTTTGAAAATTGACATTGACCCAAGTGTGCTGCTACGGCAACCAGTTTTTCAATGGTAATTAGTTAATTACCACCAGCGGATAATTCAATACAAGGAAGTTCACCTCGAGTTCTTGTACTCGGAATAATATTTCCTGAGAGTCCTAGGAATTCATTTTCAGCCACAGTTTGAAAATTCTTATGAATTATACAATTGCAAATTATATTTAAATGCTATTTGTCGGCTGTGTCTCAATTTATTTTATAATAAGCCATAAGAAACGTTTAAAATATGAATCAAGTTGATCGCTGAAAAGATTATTTCAAAAGAAGCAGGTCGTTTCTTCTTTAGGAGAGACCATTTTGCATCGAATGTTCTCTCAAAATCGAGATATTTTTACAAGATTTTTGCGTTATAATAATGCAATTTAATAATCGAGTGATACGAAAACTTACCAAATCGTAATATGCTCGTATAACTTGAAACTTGTTCTACCTTTACTTTTATTTGATTACAAATTGCTAGTGTATGTAGATGTACCCACATTTCGAAAGTTGAATAAATATATCATCTACGTAGTCCAGCTTATTACACGCATTATTTTATTCTTTTGTAGAAAATGGGCACAGTGCATGGCGAAGAGCTACCGTTTGTCTTTGGGGCTCCATTAGTTGACGGATTCAGCCATTTTTCTCGAAATTACACCAGAGCGGAAGTTTCACTGTCACAAAGTATAATTCAATACTTTGCCAATTTCGTGAAGACTGGGTAAGTTATGTTGTATTCTTCATTACGTGCGTAAATCTATGAGTGATCGATCACGTTTGATGCTGCGCACTTTTATATATCTTTTTCCTTATAAATTTCGAAAAATCAATAAAGTTCCAATCGCTGTATTATCCTGCTGCATCTCGTCCGCGCTGATGGAGAAAACTCGCTCTTTAAAGAAAGTGCAGGCGCAGCGCGCACAACATTACAGAGGGTTTCGTTTCGGATGGAAGCATTCAAAGTGATACAAATGCACGCTTGTCGTCTACACCGAATTTACGCGAATATTATTGCCTATTACGCAAAATACAAGGCGCCTGAAGGATTTTTAATAATTTGATTATGGATTATGTGACAATACACAATAACAATAGCGCGCGACTTAAAGGACTTAAAACTGCAATAAAACCTAAATCTTTCCTTGGTGTAAAAACGGTCAACATACGCGTCAACGTATAGAACGTATAAGTATCTTTGTATGAAGAATAGAATGGCGTGATCATTTTTTCAAAATTTACGGTCACTCTAGAGAGAACACTGGGTAGGTCATTTTTTATGAAATATACCTATAATTCGTTAAAACGAAGTTGCTTCACTTCTTCCTGGGGCTAAGCTGTTGAGCGTTTAACAGAAAATGGTGTTTTTTTTTTTTTTTTTTTTTGTTTTTTTTTGTTTTATTTAAAAAATTAACTTTTATCGACCGTAAGCGTTTAAAATATTTTGTAGGTATATTTAATAAGCGTTTTCTTTTAGCAATAGAATTTAATCAATATCATTATTTCGGAGTCGAATTATTAACTGGAAAGATCATAAGTTTTGGATAAGTTTTGGAATCGCCAAAACAAGGTTTGATACAAATATTTGTTTACCTAGAAAACGTAACATTTATACCGAATGGGACTCTTATTAATTACTTTTGTTGTTGCCCACGTTTTTTCGCGTTATTTCTTCATGAAATGCCGATAAGAATTTCAAGTTTGTCGCAAAAATTTCACTATTACGAGGCAGGATGATCCTCCAGGATATTCCCCGGCTATTTTTCAGCTCAGCCGTACGTGAATGTGTAAAATATATCGAATACTTTCTTTCTCTCGCTTTTCCCATTAATTCTCATTGCTGTGAGCTCTCCTGTTTTTCTCCCTTGTTTCTGCATCTTTCTCATTTGAGATACGGTAGAAGAGAAAACGATGAATCTAGTTCACGCACATTCGTGTTTCTGCGGGTTCAAGAGCGTTTTTATTTATATCTTCCGGGGCACCGGTATCGAGGCTGCAAACTCAGTTGTAGCCTCCTACATTCAATATACGCGCATAAGAATCAATAAGGTAAATGTCAAAAAGTCGAATAAACCGACGCAGAAGATTATGAGACAACGAAACGCATAAATCAAATACAATTTATTATCCGAAGCGTATCTGCGGGATTTCCTATTTCGAGTAGATCGCAAACCATACATATCCTTTTTATATCAAATATTTATAATACGCTGTTGCTTGAAGGAAATCCCTTTAGCATTCAAAAAATTTGCGGTACTATTTCAGATGCATTGTGTTGGGGTTATTCGTTTTCCGTAATCAGGTAATGATGCTGAAACTTATTAGCTAGTAAATCTCTGCGCGTTCGAGTTAATCACTCTATAGGCTTCCTCGCTATCCAACAATTTTAATTCTACGAATGCACTTTCAACCCGGAGCATACTTCTGAATTAATTTTTACACAGGCACCAACGAGTGTTTGTATATTTCTAAAACAACAAAAGTAACCGAGCCAACTTCATTACCCAAGTATTAACTCTTAATTACTTTTAGATATTTTATAATTATATGACTTTCTTGCTCATGCAACTTAAACGTTAAAACGTATTGCAGCATCTTTTATTATTCAAATGGTGTGGATTCAATGTAATAATACGCTAAATAACTCAAGGTTTTACCGAGTGCTTTTTGATACGCATTAATGATTTTTTAAGAAATTCACTCCACTTGCATTTTCATTCGAATTTTATCTTTTATTAAACAATTGATCGGTAGTAATCGTTTACTGGGGAGATTAATGAAAAATAATCAACATTTACAATTATTATTAAGTATAATTAGGTAATAATTATTCGCGTGTCCTGGAAATTATATTAAAATAAAGCTTTGTGATTAAGTTTGAAATCGTGGTTAAAACAACAACAAGAGGCCGAGTTAATGAATGAAAGTGTATTGTTCGCGTCCACGTATTATTTGTATCGCATAAAAGTCTTGAATGGAAATCAAATTTTAAAGTCCGTTCCTTGCACAACGAGCAAACATAAACAATCATACTTTCATATTTGCGCTTCACATACATTACATTAAATTTATTAGCACCTTGAGTAAATGAACTTATCAATCGGCAGTTATCTAATATTTTAAAAATAAATCGAAATCGATGAACCTTTGCTGAGACTCATTTTCTACTTCGACTCCACTGTTAAACGGAGAAGATCTGTGCGATGTAATTGGGGAACAATTTAAAAATCCTTGCTGCACATGCAGCCTCCAGGCGTCATCTACAAATTGCATTTCGCCTACTTGTGATGTTTTTTAATTCGCTTTTTTAATTCGTGAGAAGACAGTTGGTTGTAACTGTGCCAGATAGATATGAATACCATTCCTTTGGCACGTTCATTGTAACTCAAAAATCGACTCTAATAAAACACTCAAATAAAAAATACTTTCATTGTCATCGAAAACGAAACAAATGAGTAAACAAGCGTAAATGATAAGAAGATTTATTAAAATCAAAAGTATCAGTGCGTAGGTCCTCGTAATCCTTAGTAATTATGAACAAAGCTCGCTGCTTAATCAACACTAATAAGATTCGTTTAATGTACAAGGCTCTTTGTATATCGATAATAAGAGCCCTGGGGTTGTGTGCGTTTGGTTCACGCTAAAGGAAGTTCCTCGATAAATATATTTAAACGGTTATTTTATATTTTGCTCATGCAGTAATCCGAATTAAAATAATGCCTTTTCACGCGGAAGCCTATTAGAGAATCTTGAAAAGTAATTGGCAACGACACTTTTAGAACTTGTGCAGAAGTCAGAGTAATGTCATTAATAAGTTGATATTCGAAGGAATCGTACATCCTCTCAAATAATTGAACATTTTTTCACGTTTCCTAGGCGGTAATACTCGATATATTAAAATACTACTTTTTTTTTTTTTTTTTTTTTTTCTTTTATAAATCTCGAAAGAAGGGAATTATCCTGGTTTTAAATGGTTTAGTTGGTTATTTTTAGCTCTCGATAAATTATGAAAAGATTCTTTTCATTTTATGAAAGGATATTTTAAATTAGAAGCTCTTTTTTGTGCTCCACACTGCTAAACAGCGTGCGTTTAAGGCTCAAAGGATTTTCACGATTATTACTGTACATGTACTATTCAACTACAAATGAGAATATGCATTTTATATCATTGTTCAATCAGTTTTAAACAGTTTGTCCTACAGATGTACAATGTATTTAAAGACTTCTTTATTGTATTGTTACAGTAATCCGAATGCAGCGGAACACTCCCATGGTAAAGATACGCTCTTATCTTCTAATCGAGAGAAGAGTCGGTTTCGAAGTCTTACGTGGGATCAATACGATCCTGTGCATCAAAAATACTTAGAATTTGGTATGATATATTACACATTAACGCGTAATCTCAATAGGTGAATAGTTAATCGAGACAGAGAAATTTAATGAACGTTATCGGAAAAATTGAAGCGAATAGAGCATTAAGTTTATAGTACTCGTAATGATTAAAATTTTTAGATTTTCGAAGTATTTCACATTTTCTAAAATAAGTACAAAGATGGATTTGCATTTAAGCCCATCAGCTAGACGCGTCGTTATTTGAGAGAGAGAGAGAGAGAGAGAGAGAGAGAGAGAGTGTGTGAGAGAGAGTGAGAGAGAGAGTGAGAGAGAGAGAGGAGAGGAGGAAAATACACGAAGCAAGTTGTGGCCCCCGCGCAGTTGAATATTAAGTTGGAACGACTCGTAGTTACTACGACATTTGCCCGACTCGATAACGTGGACGTCTCGGGAGCAGTTGGCCGGAATTCCCGTTGATCTGCAACAGGAATTTAAATTAAAATGGACGATTGTCGTATATTTATAAGAGTATTCTCTTATTCAACGTCGCAATTGTTAATTTCCGATATCACAGTGTAATATTAGAAAAATGACACGACAAACATCTGCCGTTGGAGATCTTGCTAAGCTTACGATCGATTGTTCAGGTATGAAACCAAAGATGAAGAACCACTACAGAGCACATCAGCTCTCGGTGTGGCTAAGGTTAGTCCCAGAGTTGCATCGTGCAGGGATGGAGGACGTAGAACCACGCCATAATTTGTTCCGGGGTTACGCCGATCCTAACCTTTACGATGGCTTCGTGCGTCCCGATCCCCTTAATAGGCTTATCAGCAGTGAGTTTGAGCTGTCGCACGGTATCCTTAAAAACACGACAACCGAAATGCCTACGACCACTGACTACAGCGTCACTACTTGCGTCAGTCTCATTCACAGTACGAACATACAGAACCTGCATAACGCCAGCACTGATACGCTCGCCAGTCTTGATGCTGCGGGGTGAGTTTCAACCTTTTTATTCGAAACTTTTCTCTTTTTAAGCGGCCAGGTTTAGAGGGTAAACCTCGCAATGGAGTATTTATCTGAAATAACTTAGTTAATTAAATAAACTTAGTTCTTTAATCGAGAGCATGATTCAGAAGTTGTTAAAGGCGCAAGAAAATACGGATTAACCGATTTTCAAGAAAAAAAATGAAAATAAGATTAAAATTGCGGGCACCGAGACTAGGTGGTGAATTTGTGTATCGTCTTCGCAAACTTTCGCAGACGGCACTGCAATAAATCTGTACTGTTCCGACGCGTCATCTGTATTAAATCTGTATTGTTCCGTCTTTGTCTTCGGTAGGTATGCGGCATATTCGACAGCCCTCAGTGTGACAATAGCAATTGGTTGCAGCCTACTGATACTAAATGTTCTCATATTTGCTGGAGTTTATTATCAGCGTGATAAAACTCGGTTAGACGTGAAGAACTTGCAACATCAACAAACGATGAACCAACAGTGCGTCCCAAGAGGCTTCAATGACCTAAAACAGCCGCCACCCCCACCGTCCCTTCATACGCACTTTCCCGGTAGTGGACAAGTCATCGTCGACGTTGAAAATGAAATGCTTCGAAGGTAATTCTGTGACCTTTCATTTTAAAAGTCATTTAATTCTCAGCCCGCGAATAAAACCCATTCTCGTATTTTTGCATATCGAGGATAAAAATTGATACAAAGTGTTATAGACTTTGTAGGCTCTACGTAATAATCGAGATCAAATTTTAGCTTTGAAGTAACATTCGTCGTATTCGAAAAATCAATAAATTATTCTCCAATTGCTCAATCCTTTGATCATTAATTAATTAATTAATTAATCCTTAATCGACGAGCTTCTTCAGCCGAATTAAAGTAAAGTTAACGAGGATTATAAATATCTATTCAATAATCGGTTATAATATCGTAATAAAGCTTCAAAGTATAAACGAAAGATATAATTGAGTAATTACTAAAGCAAACACTACGAAAGTAGACTATTACACTTATTTTGATACTATTTTTTAAGTAATTGGCGAGAGTTAGTAATACTGAGTGCTTGAACAATTAAAAGCTACAGCCAATGATGCAGGCAAAGAAAATTCGAGCTAATGGCCCATTAGCCTCCAAGAAATAATGAAGTATCTCGATCTATTTAGAAACATCATGAGGAGTATGCCGGCAAACGAAACAAATATGCTTATGCAGCAAACTCAAGTGACTCATACGCTTCCCCATTCCCACCAGTACCAGAAGCAGCATCAAACGCAGCACTCAACACTACCTCGAGGCTCGGTGGTACTACCCGATATTAGTACACATCAAAACCAAGTAAATAATGTCATCGACTTTATCCAGAACAGTTGAAAGTATTCATTTTCTTTAATTTCCATAAGCACATTTGCTCTGCTTCCCGTTTAGGGAGCACAAGGAAGCACAAGGAAGCACAAGGAAGCACTTTGAGCACCGAGTCTACAGTAGGGCAATAAAACAAAACAATAAGCGTTAATGTCTTTGTTTTGGTATATTTCTATTTTCGTTTAATATATAACCTACTTTCGAAGCTTTGTTAAAAGTCTTGCACAGCACTCACAGCTGTACACTTGGGGCTCACAATGTACGGGGAAATATATTTATTACAACTTTAAAGATTCGATGTTTTCTCAAATTACATAATAATTTTAATATACATAATACAATTGGATTACGAGTAATGCGTTGCATCGTCATTATTAATATGTTTATTTTCATACAGATAATTATGGACATTTTTTTTTTTTTCATCTCTACATTTTTTATGTAGCCTTTTTAAATTCGAGCAGTTAATTGTACAATACGGATAAAACGAAGGGGTTAAGTAGAACAAAATATCTAACGGAATGCTATTTTTCATTATTTTTTCTGAAAATGATGTAGTTTAAGAGATATTTTACGAGCAAGAATACGAGCAATGAAATTAAAAATTTTCATCGGTATTTCTCTCTTATTTATTGATTTTCTTTCATATTTCAAACAAAGTATGGAAAATTTAATTTAGTTTCTCTGTATTACGAGCGAATCATCGAAAAGAATTAGTAAGCAGTCTATATAATATAAAATCATTAATAATGTTCTGGTAAAATGCATTTTCAATGCATTTTAAGCGTATTAACTTAGTACAAGTTGAAAATTTTGAAAAAAAAATCACTGTAAAAGGATTAGAGATGAATACATCATTTTTTTATACACGAAAAGCATAAGATAAATGTGAAAATGTTTGTCTTAAAAAATATTTAAAAATAATTTCCTTAAAAAATTAGAACGCATATACATTGAAATATTTACGTGATAATTTGCTCTATGCAATGGTCAGGTGGAAAATTTTATTTCAAGAACTCGGTTATATGTTTAAGTATTAAATTGTAACGTACATTAGATAATACTTTTACTTAAAACGGTAAAATAAGCAATCGGTTGTAACTATTTTGTGGAATCGACAATTTCAAATTTTGTATTTTAATACAAAACGGTAGAGCCGAATGGCTTCTGTTTTGTTTTGAATGAAATCCGAAGAAACATTTCTAAGCTTCAATAGTTGGTTAACATTTGGCTTTTAATTTTATTTTTATTCGATACCAATTTAAAAATTGTCGCCTTATTGCCTCCGTCAAATATTTATTTGGCTTTAGACATTCGTACGATTAATGATAAATAATCCGTGTCATTTTCAAAGAACGAGCGTTCGTTAACGACGATTCACAAGGAAAAGGGATGAATGAATTTTGTTTATGGTGGGATTACAGGGTCCGCCAAATGGCTCGATACATGTGACAGTACCGCGCCCAGCGCGACATCCGGGAGTAAAAAACCCATCGGAAAATCAACCGCTACTTCAGAGCTGCGTTCAAACAACGACTGTCTCAGGGCGAGTTCAATCACAGTCAGGGATCGGCGAGATGCACGTCTGACATTTTGAATCCCCTCCCGAGCATCTCGTACAAGATCCCCACACCGCCTCAACACTTCTGTAATGACATTTGCTTCGATGATGTGCGTGTGCGTGTACTCTTTTTTAAATTACTTAAATTACCAGCGCTTCCGTAAGCGGAAGACCCAAATGTTCCGATGCCACTGATTATTTCTGCACCTTCTTTATTGACGAAAACTTTCTTTTCAATCTTTATGAAAAAGCATTAGAAATAATTTCTTTAGAATATCAAGAGATACACTTATGACACGGACAAAACTTTGTCTTTACAGTATATTATTTTTATATAAACAAATTTATTTTTCCATTATTCTAATATTTGTATTTAAATAAAGTAAGTTAAAAGACTGCTGTACCAAGAAGAAATGTGACCTTCTGTGGCTAATTGAAAATTGATATACAAGAGAGTATATAGATCATTATTTATTTTATAAAAATGCTCTTGAATTGTGATAAAATATATAATTCGTAATGTATAATTCTTAAATTGCACCTTTTATAAAAGCTTTCAACGTGTGAAATATGGAGCATTCGAGTATTGTTCTCAATTTACAACGTGTAAGCCGACAAAAGTCTAAAGGTTTCAAGTACTTGAATCTTAATGAATAATGTCCAGAAAATTTTCTTAGTTTTCTTAAAAGATTTCGTGTATAACTAGTCTCGACATAAGTCTGTTTCATATTCGTAATATGCGGCATTTAAAAGATCAAATCATGGAAGCTTGTTATTATTAAAGTTAACTTAGTAATACGTCTTTTATATTTGAAAAATCTTCGTATTAGAAAATAAAGCGTACTAATAAGTGTTCTACGCAAAATCTGTTCTAGTACAATGTAAAAGAAAATATTATACAATTCTACATGCTTCAGGAGGAATATGTATTAGCGTTTTAATAAATATAGTCTTTATTTAGGATTCTCTTCAAACCATTAAATATTTCGCTTTAAGAAGTTACTCTATTTTTATAAAATATTTCTATGATTAAAAGCAACTCGTTGGTGATTGATACTTTTTTTTATTTTATTTTTTAAATCAATGTTTATTAAAGTAATTGTAAACTTAGGACGACATAGCTAATCTTATTTAATTGCTATTATCATGCGGATAAAATATACTTCACAACGTAAGTGGTAATTGTTTAGCGTATTCCATTAATTAGATGAAAAATTTAACTCTTATCGGAAATGCATTCATCGTGAAATACTTCGTTACAATATAATAATCGTGAATAATGACTGATTGTTAATTATTTGATATTTCATAGTCTGTTAAAATAAATAGAAAATATTCGTTTGATTATAATGAGTAAATTAAAGAATTTATTGGCTTTTAGTTGCAGTTACGTTTAAACATATATTAAGCACGAATAATAGAAAGAAGCAAATGATTTCAATCAAAGCGCTTTTTCAGTTGAGAAAAGTAAACCAGTAAGAAAAGAATAAATTCTCCAAAGTATATTTGGAACGAAACGATTTGATATATTTTCTCAAAAGAAAAGATAAAAACTAACTAAAATGAAAACTTACTTTCAATTACTGAGTATAGGTAATAAACGATAGTTATAACAAGAAAATGCTTTTGGAGTTTAAGCTCTATTATATTTGAATAGGCAATTAGTTATATCAACAAGATATTTTGTTGTTGTTGTTACATATATAAAAGTTATTAGACATATTTATATCCGTATTTAGGTTACTTAACTAAAATTCAGAAAGTTCTTAAAAACATTATAAAAAGTAACGAAATGCAACGCAGTTTCATTATTTTATCTGCGTTTATTTTAATTACTATAATATTACTGTACAAATTTTATGTATCCTTTAATTCTTTTAAATCCACGAATTTCTTAAATATCTTTTAAATTGCAAGGCTAAAATAGTTATGCTTATGTTATTGTTGCTGTAGCAGTATCGAAGTGAAAATTTTTTCTTACATGTATTAAACGTTGAATAGTTAAATTCTTACGAATATGTATTTTTACAAACATTAAGCTCATTGTAAATCAATAATTTTGCTCGTGATATTACTCAACTATATTTTAAAAGAGAGCGCGACTCTTTTTATGATACGATGGAATTATAGTTAAATCAGCTTTAAACGTTACGCTAAATTATTCAATTGCTTATACACCATTTTCATTTAATAATAAATTTTCTTCATCGTAAGAAATAAACAGTGGCTTTAATTATTGCTGTACATGGAAAATATTTTGTAAAACAAAATAAACGGTGATGAAGTGCGGGGAGGGCAAAAAATTCTCAGACTGAACTACAATCAAAATAAGAGTCCGTGCAAGAATCACGATGAAAAAGCTTGACTAAAAGCAAAGGAAATATTCTCAATATTCTCATAAATTATACAGGATTATACATAAGTACTCGCATAAGTGTATTGGTTATGGAATATTTTTACGCAACACATACTTACAGTGCAGCGATACATGTTTTGCATAAACATAGACAACCACTGTGCAAAAATAAAATAAGAAAGATAAAGTTTTCGAGTATGATTCGAGTGTTTGGATAAATGGAGCATTGATTAGGTATTATTCTATTGCTGTTATTATAAAAATGGCATTAAATTATACGTTGGACGTGCAGCCAGTTAAAGAGTATAAGTAATTAGTATGAATGCAGTACAAAGCGAGTAAATATAATTATAAAGAAAAGAAGGAAAATAAAAAGTAAAGACTGTTTTGCATTTTCCATAGCTGAAGCACTGCAAATGACAAAATATAAGAGAAGCAATTATGAATTTGTCTTAGAAATTTCATTCTAACGTATTTAATAGCATATTTAAAGAATCCATTTAAGCTAACCTTTGACTGTGGAGAACAAAATTATATTATTAATTATAACTTAGGGTAAAGGCCGCATGTTTTAGGTAAATCGTTACTCCCGTCCGACGATTTATTTGATAAAAAATTTAAAAGGGAAAAGAAAGCAGCGATTAATATGGTTATCCCGGCATTAACGACTTTAAACAATAAAACTTCTTGTCTTCCGTTTACGAGGTCGGAATGCATCTCAAGTTATTTCATTAGCTTTATTTTTGAAATCAGAATTAAATTGCATAACGATAAACTACCGAACCAACTAAAGAGCCGAATAAATAAAGTTACAAATTTTATCAGAAATACGATGTATACTTGATCAAAATAAGTGTAGAAATAATGTGAATTTATAAAGATTTAAAGAAAAAAATTAATTTTTCTTTGGTACACACGAGTACCATAGTTTCTTCAAGATTGTTAATTAAAATGACAGATATTCATATTAGTTGTTAAATGATTCAATTCAATAATTCGAAGATTGAATTACTTTAGTGTTGCGAAAAAATGTTACTTTTCCACCTCATTATTCCACGTGTATTCTATGATTTACAACTGTATATTTTGCCTTCATAATTACAGTTTCACTCCAATATAAAAGTATATTAATAAATCAACTATTCATTTATCATTTCTATTAATAATAGTATCGTGTTATTAGTATTTCGATTTCTATAAATTATTGGATGAACAAAAGTACTGTTGATAAGATATGCGTAGCTATTTCGTTTTAAAAAATTTTCATCAAAATTGTTTTACCGTAAAATATTTTGTTTCATTTATCGAAATAAACATAAGAGTCAATTTATAATTATGAACATAGAATCAAAGTGTTTATAAAATATTTTATAAAACGAATTAGTAGTCATTTTGAATCGTGAAATCGTCATATAATATATCGAAGGGAGAATACTTATAAAGTACTAGTTATTGCTACAAATGTATAAAATTCAGTTGTTATCGTTAATTGCTTTTATGAATTTTAAAGTTAAAAATCTATTTGCACTTGATATACAAATTGAATTAAACAAAGAAAAGAATTTGCAACAGAATTTAGCGAAATAATATTAAAATTAATTTCTAAAAGCAATTATGCATGTTAAAGCATTGACAAGCTCTAAGTTTTATTATATATTATATATGTACGTATAGCACCTATTCCAAATAATATAAAGTATAAATGAATTAACGTACATTTGATGAAAGAATCGAAGAGAAAAAGTATGTTTAAAGTCTTGTAAAAAAAAATGCGTAATAAATATACTATTAATTGTTATAGTCGTCAATGGAGTGCTAGTTGTTACACGTAATGCGTCGAATGTCGTAAAAAAAAGTAATAAGGCGATCCAAGCAGTTTGTTGAATATGATATCATTACATATTGACAATCCGACGAAAATGTGCGTGTGTGTGTGTGTGTGTGTGTGTGTGCGCGCGCGCTTATGTATGTGGACCATGAGTAAGCATCGTCTGTCAAAATATGGCATACAATATATAATACGGATAATAATAAAATCTAATAAAATCAGTGGCAAGTGCTGATTATCAAAAAGCATGATTTAAATACGTGTGATAAAATTGCTTTTATCACTTTAACTGGCTTTTCTGTTCAACTTTAAGTATGAGATAAGACAAGTTGATAAAATTTTGAATTACTAGCAATTAACTTGTAATCAAAATTTATTAATAGTTCGTATGCTATGAAATATACCTTTTACTAAGAATAAGAAAAGATCTTTACTAAATATGAACTCTGGATAAGATTACAATTTTGAGATTCTTTCATTTATACTAAATGAATTGCGAAAAAAGCTTCTTAAAAGTAAAAGAAAGGAAAAACTTTAAATTGGGTGAAAATACTGCTAAGATAATCTATCAGTTACGATTCAATATTATATAAGGAACTTACACATTTTTAAATTACTATGTGAGACGTTTTTAAAATGTGGAATTTATATATTTTTTAAAATAATTAAATCGTACTGAAAACATTTGTATTGATATCAAATAAAAATTTAAAAAGTAAATTATTGAAATATCATAGTGTATCGAATAAAAAACGTTGTTATCCGTGTGTGGCGATTAAATTAATAAATTTCGGATAGGTCCTAAAATTCAAATTAAAAATATGCCATTATATCAGATTTTTAAATAAATAAAAAAAGTGAAGAATCCTCGTCATCGTGGGGGAAAATCGCATATTTCAAAATTTAACGGAAGCTAAGAAATTTGCGCTTATCCTAATAGACATTATTAATGTTAATAATTATAACCTATCTTATCATTCATGCTTTCTATTTTTGACAGTTTTCAATTATCTAACTTTTATGTAGTATTCGTATATGTGAATTTTATTTATAATTAAAAAATTAATTTCGCTAATGAAAATTCAAGTATAGTTTATATATTATTTAAGATTCTTTAGTTTATATTTGTCCAATTACAACAATTAACTTGTATCATTTAAAAAAATGGAGATTTTTTATTAAAATACTGGCAACATTGATATAAATTATTGTAATGAAAGCAATATCTCTAAATCAATTTTCTGTTTAAACAGCCAAACATTGTTTAATATAATTTATTATTTATAATGCATTTAATGAGATGGTAACAATATAATTTCTCCTCATCTGAGAAACAAGGCCTGTAATTGAAGTAATTGAAATTCATTTATTCATGCGTTTGTGACGCACGCAATACGCATAAACACATATATTCATCAAGTTAATTGATATTGCGTACAACTTAAAGAAAGAATAAACATTAATAAATAAGCAGATTTTAATCAATTTATAAGAAAACAAGAGAATCAGAAAGTGTTTGTATGCAAGTTGTTAAGAGTAATTGCAACGATTTTTTCTGATATTCTCGTTTTTTCTCTGGATGGAAAAGATGCAACATGTGCTTTGTATAAAAGCAAGAACAGAGAGAGAGAGAGAGAGAGAGAGAGAGAGAGAGAGAGAGAGAGAGAGCGCGCGTGAGTGAGTGTGCATGTGTGAGTGACAGTGAAAGACAGGAAAAAGAGAAAATTATAATTATCATGTGATTATTATTTTTGTTGTCATACTGTAAATATACGTGAATTTTTTATTGAACATTTATTTCACGGAATGAATGCTCTGTGTATTATTATATATATTGATTAATTCTAAACAAAAAACTTACGTTTTGCCCCAACATAACCTCGTCATATCCGTTTGCCTGCACCAAGTAGTTTCGTCTATTTATTTTCATCTCCTTGTAAAAAAATAAATAACATATTTACTATTTTTCTTTTCTTTTCATAAAAGTTTATTATTCTTTATTATTTTATATTATTATAAAATAATTATATAATTATAAAATATTATCTTATATTATTATAACAGTTAATATTAAATATATTAAAAAAATTATATTTCATTAAAGTTCATTAGCAATATACTTTTGAAGATTTTTACTTAAGGTAATTTATTTTTTTGTACTTATACTTTGTACTTATTTGGTTTAAAATATTTTTACTAGGCAGATTAAACTTCCTTACAAATCCATTAATAATACAGCGTTTTTTTCACATGTGTGCGCTCTTACGCCTTGAGTTCTAGGAAACATAAAACGAATATCGAACATTTTGAAATAAATACGTTAAAATATTTTCACAATAATTTATAATTGATCTATTTTAATAAATATTTTTTTCTTTCAATACTATTAACAAAGTATTAATTGTTATTAATACTTAGATAATAAAAGTATTAATAATGTATATAAAACATCAATTTATACTTAAAAATCTCACATACGTATTTTTTTATAAAATATTTCTCATGAATAAAATCAGTATATTGAAAAATGTGTTTTTTAATTCTCTATATCGCATTCTCAGTTCTCAAGAGTATTTCATTAGCAATTATTTGAACAATAAAATTTAATCTTTTACAATATTTTCATGTTATTTTGAATATTAATCCGAGGTTCTCTCGAGTCAGATGAAAAAATATTACATTTATTTATATGAAATCAAATTAATAATATTAAAATTTACCGTCAAATTTAACTAGTAGTTCTCCGTCCACACCGCATTTAGATTAGAAACGTCTCGATCTTCGATAATATATTTTATATTTCATACGTGTTGATACGTAGGGCCTTTCTCCATTTTTATATTCGCAATGGGGCTGTAATAATATTCTTCTCCAAGTTCATTTTTACAAATGTGAATTAGTACATCAACGGATTTTATAAGAACTCTACAAGGTTGCAGTAGATTCCTACCCTGCCAACCGTTGAGCGGTTACCTATTTAGCATTAGTTTTCTCTACAAAAGGTGGCGACGCAATCGTTAGTTACTTTACGGCGATTTGTATTTTAACCTTGAAATCACGCGTTTGCGCTCGTGTGCCTTGCAGATTGGAGTATTTCATATTTTTTCTAGGCAAACCCAAATAATCAAAATAGATTACCAATCTTCAATAATAAGTTCACGATAATTCTTACGATTTGTGAAAGCTACCATAAACGATTGATCATACAATCCCAAGTTGACCGGTAAGTTTTGCTCGAAGGTAGATTCATACAAATGCACGCGCGCATGTATGTACATATTTTCTACGAGAACCACAGAAGAATCCAAGGAAGCAAAAGCAGCTTATACATATAATCTATCCGTGCGGACAGTGTGAAAATGGCTGCCGCGCAACTGTGAATGTAATAATGCGTAGAAGCGGTGCGGTTGACCTAAGATGTTGCTGAAAGGCCAAAACGCGGATCAAAAAAAGGGCCGAAGGTGTAATGGAAGAGCATACAGCAGGTCAACAACAGCCGGTGAGTGAATGCCCATCATCATTAGTTCGATCGCATGGCCGAGCAAATTAACGTTCCTTTTCCTTCGCGTATTCTATATCTCTGGATAGTTTCTTTGCAATTTGTGCATTCACATTTTTATATAATTCGAGTTTCATTTTTGCAAGGTTGCCATCTTTTATACTTGTACACATGCATATACATAAATATTCACTAGCAAACAATATCAACATAATATGGCCGACATGTCCGACGTGAATATTGTGATAAATTTTTTTAAACAAGATCGATTTCTCAATCAGATTCATTATAGCAAATGTAGAACTTGATTTCAAATTTAAGAGATAAATTTATTTGTAGGTTATGTAGATTTGTTTACGCATTTTAGATATTACGAAAAATCATGCGAAAAATTTGCCAAGAAAATCGAGATGAGATGTACCGTAACTTAAAGGAAACATTTAAAAATTCAAATTATTACATTGAAAACCTATTTACATTAGAATATTTTTTAAGAATAATCATATGATAATTTTGATTGGTAAAATAGTAAACAGGAATTGAAGTACTTTGATGAAAATTAAAAATGCGTGGAAATATTAATAGAATGAATTTAATGATATTTACATAACGTATAAATTAACGAAAAAATATTGGCATTTCTTTTTTACGAAATTCAATTTAATTATTAATGAATTTTAATTTTTAAATTTAAAAAATTAAACTATCGCTGCGTGCACTATAAATGTTCTATAAATAAAAAGATGTTCCGATTAATTAATCATATATCGTTATCTTCCTTCATTTTTACAGTCTGTCTACTGCAGACTGACTTTTTACATTTAAATTTAACGTTTTAAACTGAACGCATTTCCTACAAAACATCCTCAGATAAATTGTAGCTGAAATCTAATTTTGTAAGAATTATATAAGAAGAATGTACGTTGTCTGAAAGTGCACACGATATTTCATATTATTAAAAAAAAAAAATACAAATATATATGCTAAAAAAACTTGATAAAATATCGCTATATATTTAGATAAATTTTGAGCGTGTTAAAAACATTTTTCTAATATACAGTATATTTTAAAACCAACAGATATTTTCATTATTACTGTAAAAAGTAGTTGTATGGACGAATAATTTTCAATTAACTCGTTCGTTCGTTCGTTCGTTCGTTCGTTCGTTCGTTCGTTCATTCATTTGTTCACTTAATTATTTATTTATTTATTTGAGCGTGGTTTGCGTGTGCGCATGTGTGCGCACGCATACGCAAATGTATATTGTTGAGTCGCGCGCTTAATAACCTATAATATTTTAACTAATTTTTAAAATAACTGGAAATGTAAGTATTTAGTTTATAATTCTTATCAGTTTATCTGGTTTTTATTTTAAACTTTCATTCTATCACAACTTTAGTCTTCCACATGTCAATACGTGCTATTGTCAAGCACGCGTTTAAATTAAGCTAATTAAACTAATTAAACTATAAATAATTACATTTCGAAATTATAATTTTATGAAAATAGAAGAATATTAAAAGGAAAAATTCATTTCTCGTTTCCTTTTATAAAAATAAAAAACAAACAAAAATCGTCATGAATTTGGAAATTCTTTCCTATAAAACAAAAGTAAGTTCATTGTTTTACGTATAAGAACACGAACGCGTTTTCTATTTATTACTATTTAGATAAACGAGATCATGTGTTTTACAATTATAGACTGCATTTACCGTTGACACGCATTGTATTTTTCAAAACGAATTTTCATTTTTCGAATTAATTTTTAACCATGAATTCTATACAAATAAAATTAGAGCCTTCCTTTTTATGACGGCATAAAAATTTTTTTTAATTGCCCTTAATAAATATTTTTGACGCGCATTCTCAGAGATGAGCACTTCTGTTATTTATGTTTATAAATGTTGATGAAAGTGCTCCGATTTGTGCATTTATGTAAATGTGTGTGTGTGTGTGTGTGTGTGTGTGCGTGCGTGTGTATTTTAATTTGTATAAAAATCATCCAGAGTAATTTTTCTATTTATCTCGTAGTATTGTTATATTTTATAATAATTTGCAAACATTAATGTTTTAAAGAATACAATATTTTATAAAATGTATTTCAATAATTTTTATAGAATATTTTTATACTTTGTACAGGTTTGAAGTACATTTTTCGCTAGATGTATTAGTGCAAATACATGTTTTCCATAGATTATTAATTTGCTGTGTAATGAAAGAAAATTCGAATCGTCGATATTTTTCCTTCATTGATTGTAAATTGTGTTCATCAAAGTATAACTACAAATTGTGAGCACATACTCTTTTGCACACGGAATCAGTAATACAATATCTTTTCTGCAGATCATTTGTCAATGTATACGAGAACGTTTATTAGCCTATAGCAAGAGAGACTTTAAACATTCCAAGGTCCTTGTAATGTAACTTCCAATCGTAGCCAATAAAAGCCTTCCTCCATGTTAGTTTATCGTGGACCACCTTTTGAATTCACGCTTCTTTTTCTTTCTGATACACATGCACACGCTTATGAATATCTTACGTCGAATCCACGAATAAAGGAAAGGTCACTTAAAGAGACTTTTAAACATTGAATCTGTATTAATGTTACGAAATACTACGCATTCACGTACAAATACACCGTCTAAAAATTATTGTCGGTTCTTGTACATTTAATGCTAATATAAGATATATTTTACCGAAATATCTGTTAATCTGATTTTATTTCCGTATTTGCTTTACTAACTTTATTTATGATCACACACGCGCGCGCGTATAAACACTCATATACTTATTATCCAACTAGTATTCATACTTTATTTTATTTAAATTACTTTTACTTGTGTCATATTTATATTCATCAAACAAAATTTGTTCTTTATTAAAGAAACCGCAACATTATAGTCAAGATTAAATCAAATAATTCGAGATTTAATTATTAGTTTACTTATTAACTACGAAATATTATAAATTATAATTTTTATAATATAAGGAAATTATAAAAAAATTAAGAAAGGGTACCTTCATTTAAAAGAGCATTATTTTCACTCCTTAGCAGAAAAGATCTGAATTGAAATTTTCGAGACACTGATTATCATTTCTATTTTAGATTAGAGTCCATTAGAAACCATACCAAGAAAGAAACTGGTAGTTATTCTTAGGTACAGATGCGTTTGGACTGACAATATACAAAAAAATATCAATCTTTATTACGAGCACATAAATATAGATTTATAGAAACGAAGTCTTCCTTGATGAATATCATAGAAATGACAAAATTAATTGGAAAAGCAGGGAAGTGATTTTTCTGACTCAATATGCAGTTTTCAAGTTCAAAGAAATTTACGTTTGAGACATATAAATTCCTCATTAAAAAAAAAAAATCATTATTTTGTTAGTGCAAAAAGTACATATTTGTACGCGAACGAAAAACTATGCCGCTCAGCATATAACCGACTTTGTCTCGGTTACTTTTGTTCAATACTGTTTTATTACGTATTTTATCGTTAACTTCAATTTTCAAATTTTAACCACATATGAAAGTGTTAATATTTTCAAGCCTGCGGTGGTCATTCAACTGCGTCCCGGTTAAATAATTCGTAAGAGTATAAAAATAGTATAAATTTAATATTCAGTTTATCATCCGATTGTTGTTAAAATCTTGCTTTTATTAAATTCTCATACTATTAAAGTAAAATGAAAAATGATGTTGATAAATGGCCAACATTCTATTGTAAAAATTCTCTAAATTGTCAATCTATATTGAGGATACTTTTTTGAAACGATTTCGGTGAACTGTTCACGGGAATACTGTGTATTATCCAAAAATATGCTGTTCCAATACTTAATCTTGCTTACGATAAATTTGTATAAATCTGCGTAGAATGATAAAGAGATACAATTTCATACTTTCAAAAGTGGTTTCTACAGTCGTTAGCCTCCACCGAAAAAGTTGTAAATACGTCACATAAAGAAAATATTTAGTATTTACTTTCACATAGGTTATAAAGTCCAGCTTGATAAATGAATAATCATTTTCTAGGCTTGAGCAAGATGAATCTTCCACTACACATAAAAAAAAAAAGTATATAGTTTTTCTAGTAGAATGTATACGTTGAGATAATAAAATATAAAAGAACTCGTGGCTAATACGCGATAGAAAGTATCAATTTATGTTATTTCGATTGTGAAACATTCTACTCGCTTATTTTTTAATGTTATTTATGCTTAAACGTGCAAGTCCCGAGTTCTCTAGTACGATGCATAAGGTTAGTTTATTGGGGAAAGAGTTCCGTTAAAGAAAATCCGCTTCCTCTACTTGGATGATTATAGATATTACGATCGCGTTCAAAGAGAAAAAGAACAATGTGGCGAACCATATCGGGAGTCAATTTTATTTCAAGATACCAATGATGATCAATTATATAAAAATCAGGCTTGTCTTAATTTTTTTTTTTTTTTTCTCCTTTTTTTTATTGTAAAAGCACTCGTATTGTACTTAATAGAAGCTAAATTTCGATACATTAATTGGCTTATGAATAAAAAAAAAATATTAAAAATATGATAATTAGGAAGAGTCGTTAGGAAGAGATCGTATATAATTGCTGGGTACTAATGCGTACGCATCAGTATACATAATACATACTGATTACGCTCTTAAAAACGCTTTCAATGACTGTTCCAAAGTTTATGGATGTTCTCTAGAAAAGACCAGAATATTTATTAATATTTAATTAAGTAATACATATTATATTTTTCGGAAAATTGATAGTATGAATTGACTTAATTGTTGGGCGAAAAAAATCGCAAATAATTAGTTCTAACTTACAATATTATCTTTACTTATACTGTAGTTAAAAGTTTACTGTTAAATTAATAGAAGAATGCAAATCCAATGTTTTTACGAGATCATATAAAGGTGCGATCTTGATAAAGCTGTAAATAACTTATATTACATATCCAATGAGTATTTCTCGATATATCGAGATAACAGGCACACGTTTAGTACATAATATGTAACACCATATGCTTAGCATCTAAGTTTACCATTTTAGCTTTACTACTGGTTTTTACTTTAAATTTAAGCAATTTGATGTGCAATTAAGTAAACGAATAAACAAATGTATGCAATGACAAATGAAATCTTAATAAAGCGTGTATCTGTGAAACTTAATAAATCAGATTTTCTTTACGTCGAAGATCTAGAGTATTTACATAAAATGTCACTATTTAGATCATATTTTATTACGTAGAACATAATTTGATACTTGCATGAAATCTATTGAATAAATAAAATGAAAATAATATGAAAGAATTACTTGGAATGTTAAGAAAATTTTCAGATTCCGCCTGGTGGTTTTTGAATTAACGTTCTAATTATCTTGCGCAATTATCAATGCATTGCCCTCGATGAAGTTTTCCACTTCCTGCGCGAGGGCTACATAAGTGTAACACGATCTCTTTGCGGGAAAACATCGATGTTTTCAAATTCAAGACTCAGTTACATCTCGCTGTAATGATGAAAATGGGCAAAGTTCAGTTCAATCTGTCGAACGTGGAACAGAAAACAAGGGATTGCTGATTTATGGAAAATATACTGCTTCTTGATATATTGGTTTTGCAAATATCATTTCAGTATATTTTCAAGATGAATTTATTATGATGATGTAATTCAAATCACCTTACCTTACCGTGTAAAAATGTAAAAGATGAATTTGAAATCGCACAACGAACATTTTTTAACGGAACAACGAAAACTTAACGGGGAACTGTTTAAAGTCACTTACTGGTAATTACAATGCATTCTAATGTATTTTGATAAAATATTATTACGGATATTATTATGAAGTCTGAAGTCTGCATCATTTCAGTCGCAATAACGTTGAACCTTTTAAAAATCACATTTCTTTTTTTTTTTTTTTTCTTTTTCGAAAAACTATAAGTAACGATAAATTTTAATAAAAAACGATAAAACGTTGAGTTTAGCCTTAAATTTGTCACCGCAAGGCCACGCTTATAGGAGGTTGAAAATTTCCAAAAAAAAACTCGGGGCAAAATGTTACTATTCCATTAAATGTTGACATGTAAAGCATCGTGTTTCTATACGACCTAACTGAAAATGGGCATACCTGGGCATTTAAGGATACACCAAACACACACAGTCCCGGAATAACAACACCAACAAATGTTGCACAAGATTTCGTAGTCTCGCACAAATGCACGTGCACTCCTGTGCATGAGTATACGTGGGTCGGGGTATGATAAACTATCGAGGAACAATATATTTACGGTTATGGGATTCTAATCTAAAATTTATTTCGATTTTCTACATTTAAGAAATGAAGGAAATAGACTTTTCAAATTCTATATTGAGTTTCTTTTTTCTTTTTCCTTAAAAGTCTTTGTGTTAAAGTCTAAACCATTAGCAAACTTAACATTTTGAACTAAACCGTACATTTGTTGTTGCAAGGAACTGATTGGTTTAATTTTCAAGCACGTGACACGTCTTAAGTTGTTTCATCCTCTTTACTCCTCTTGTCAATCGTGATAAATAATGTCTCCAATGTAATTCATTTAACCTATTGGCCTCGACTGCGATTATACGATCGTTCTCATTTTAGTTGAGGTTGGAAAGACGCACTGACGTCATGGGATACGTCACATCATTCTGGTTATTAATTAGTGGATCAAGTAAATTCTTTCTCCGTTGAACGCCTGCCTCTTAATCCAAAATTCATAATTCGCGGCTAATTTTGTAATATTATTTTTTAGTTCGTATGAATTCCACGAATACACTTATTCAGCCTAAAGCAATTGCAACGATCTTCAATGGCACTGATTTTGAAGCTCGAAAATGCAATATATCGTAAGAAATGTCTTTAAATAGTTTTAGTATGAAAATAATATTATTTTTAAAAATAATATTAATGTGTCCGATAACCAAAATGATTGATATACTTTTAAAGGGTATCATCACCTTTCGTCCGGAAATGTTTTTCAAACCTTGACACACTCGACTCGAGATATTCAATTTGTATAATATCCAGTTTACGTGGGTTATTAAATTTGGTAAATGCACGTAAATGTACCATAGCAAAGATTTCTGTATTAGTTTTTATTTTACTTTTTTTTATTAAATATGGTACAATATTCTGAACCATTATAAATGTCTTTGTCGTCGTTAAGATTGAAACGTAAGACGTAATCTTTATGTTTATCGATTTCAACGAACTCTTTTGTCTGACTAAATATGTAACATATGTCATTTAGAATATTTTTTAATTTTCAATCTTATCGTTGATAATTAGAAATCTACGACGTGCCAAGTTATATAAAAAATCTTTTTGAAGTGTATTTGATGTATCGCTCTTTTCTTTTAAAATTGTCACTAATTGATTCGATCAAAATGTATTTATTACGTTGATTATACTGATATTATAGTAGCTGAATTTTGTACGTGATTTCTGAAAAATGCTGCTATTGACGAGTATACGTTATTCTGTGCATAATTAATATATTTACCACATTTGGGTTGAATAAAGAGACAGTTTGTTAGATTTCATCGGTCAAAATATCAAAAAGTTATAATACATTCATTGTAATGTTCAGTTATCATACGACTCATTACACATCTAATCAAATATTTATATTTGTTTGGACTTGTTTGAGCAAAATCTGATTTCCAAAAGATAAGAAATAATAAAATTCCAACTAAGATTGTATATATTAGCATGATTAGAATGATAAAAATATTTATAATGCCTCTAAATAACGTTATATTTATTCCAATTTTCCTTAGCACAATTTTAATCGCGTAAATTTATGATAATTTTTTGACATAATTGTTATTAATATCTCAGTCGTAAGTGTATTCCTAATTATTGTATATTTGTAACGACTAATCGAGTTTCTTGCGCAGCTCCTACGTTGAAAAGACATTGATTATGTATTTTGTAATGGAACATAGGGGGGTAATTCAGTAATAATCAAACGAATTTATACGTATATTCCAATCTTAAAAGCTTGCATTAGAGCTCGTACATTGTTATGAGTAAAATAAAGCTTAGAAGGTAGTGCTATCATAAGGCAGAGCACTGTCAAACGTTTTAGTGTGAGTAACCCATTTTGTAAGATAACAGTGAACGTAAACTTTTTAGCCATGAAAAATATACAGGCTGTTCATTCCGATGGAATTTTTATTCTATTTTTATTACTATTTCTTAGTGCTATTCCCGTACATTATTTCTTACTTCCAAATGGAATATACAAAATACGATGTGATATACGTCAAGAAACTGTCACCGTACGTACATAATAAAAATAAACGTCCGTACACGTGACGAATAAATGAAATTATGATTGCTTGCTTAAATTAACTTACCGCGCGATATTTAACGGACCACGAAGAAGTTTTAGTCTTGTAACGTTGATTTCACTCTCTCGCGAGACTTCAATTACATTGCCACCACGTGCATCATCGCGATAGTTCAATCAAGTTCGTGAAAAAAATAACGCGTTTCCATTCAAACAACTTCATTCGAACCCTGTTTCTTTATTGCTTAAATCTACATTGTTATGTGAATTATTGAATTCCATTATTTTTGCGATGATTAATTACAAGTGGACGACTTAATTTATTAAGGTACTGGAAGCACGCGAAACCTTTTATAATGATCGCGTAGGTGCAATGATGTAATTAGAATGTTTAAATCGTTTTGCTATTATAAATTCTTAAACGTTAAATATTGTCTTCCCTCGTAGAGAAAGGAATTGGGCCTAATAAAACAAATAATAATTTTTTATTGGATGAGTTTGCTTAACTACTTTGTTCACGGTAGCCTTTATATTAATTTGAAATGCAATCGCAAGTTTAAGACAATTGAAAAGAAGCGCAGTCACGTTTATTTATCATGAAAGTGTGCTATCAAACGATTCATACATAATATAACAAATTCTAAACTTATCATTATTCTATTATTATTTATAGCGTATTGTGCATGTATCGAGAAAGCTAATTTAAAAGTAACGGCGTATGAACACTTAATACTTCTAATCAGCTATTGCCAAAGAAAGCTCATTATTTCATAATGAATTTCTGCAGTTTTGAGGTGTTGATGCTTTAAACAAACCGATGCTTTAAAGAAACCGGATGTAACCGGATATAAAACGGAGAAAATTTGAAGAATAATTCGAAAAAAGTCGTTTAGTGCGTGAAATGAAAAACTTGGTATAATTTAAGTAAACATTTGAATTCACCCCGTAAAAATAAACGATTTCAGGACATTAATATTGAAGAATCGTGTTGATGCTTATCATAATGAGACTCTCTACTTGTATTAGGTATGCAGTATTGTGTTATATAAGGGAAGCGAAGCAATATGCTACTTTGGTTCAATTAGGTTCTATTCAAAATATGTGATAATATGAAAGACCTACTAATGCAATAGAATAAAAATGAGGGGAAAAAAATTACGAATTACTTTACATTATTGCCGTAGTATAATTCGATGTATAATATTTCAAATGTTTCGAAATGTAATACTTAACGTTTATAAGCGATAAGGATATTTCTTAGAAATTACCCATAAAATTATTTTCGTTAAATATAGGTGTGCTGTACCTTTTAAATTCTTCTTTTAATGTTTATGGCATGAATATTGATTTTTAAATACTAGATCGTCGCGCCATTATTACCATTCTCGACTGCATTAGGAAAGAGCTCTAATGTTCGCGGTTTTTTTAAATGCCGTCGACTAATAGATCACTTCCAAATTAGTCATACAATTGAAATGGTGTGAATACAAAAATATTGCACGAAAGTTTTTCGTAAGTAGTAGAGAAGAGGGCGAATGATTTTCTTTCAAATTTCAATGGAATAATATTGACAAATTTGGTGATTCGCCTGGACGACTTACAGAAACACGAATTTTTCCAAAGAATTCAATTTGCGCATTAAAAAAATTTAATACGTAATACGTTAAAAACGTACTTTTTCTATGTTACAGCAAACACAAGCATTTTACAGCAAGTGTTGTTTCAAATGTTTATTGCAGATGCTAGTATCGATAAAGCATTAGATAAAAAGTTTAGCCATAATATATTGAAAGTTTCATGGACCTATATCGTAAGAGTGTACTTAAATTACACGACAAATTACACGAAGCTTAGTCTATATACACTTATTATGTATTTTAAGCATATCAACGCCCTGATTACTGAAATAAAAATCGTAGGAGACGTAATTTATACAATACCACTGACGCTAGTTTAGTATTCATAATTAAAAGTCTCTTACTACTGCATGCACTGTAACTTCGTGTATATTTTATAAAGCTTCTCGGTATCAATAGAACAATGGACAGATGTACGGGCGAACGCGAGCCTGTTATGTTGTTCGATCGGCGCGAAAATATTGTTTAATTGTTCTCGTTCGAATCGTACAAACTTAAAAAAAAGAAGAAGAAAAAGAAAGAAACTGAAGTGTCTATCAATGTTTACTCGGCTGCAGTAGCAGCAGCGGCTTATGATCTTCGATAACCTGCGCAAGTACTTGAAAGTTCATTCGTAGTTGATCGTTACGGTTCGCCGCTTCTTCAGCAAGATAAAATTGTCAATAAAGTGGTTGCAACTCGTCGTTCATCGTCGCTTGTCTGCGCAGGAAGAAGATAAGATTTCTTTTCTGAAATTCTTTACGTGTATACATGTAAATAATTGGACTCGACGTACACTCCGATAAGGAGCTTTAGAATGTTTCTCCCCATTATCGTCCTTAATAGATGAACTATTTCAAACGATCAAATTTTCTTGCGTAACGTGTTATTAGCATTGATCTTTGTGAGTGAAAGCTAAATATTTCAAACATGACTGGTCATTGACGATTAATCTACAAGTCATTCTTCCTACGCACCTATAACGTAGGTCTGAATAAATTAACGAAACATTTCACTTAATTGCAATATCGATTAAAAGCTTACATAAAGACAATGCTTCCAATAACAATTCCATTAATTTTCCATCGCTCTATTAGTTTTTTTATTGAAGGTAGAAGGAAATTCAAAAGACCAATCACATTGACCAACTAACGTCAGTGGTTTGTTCGAGAAGCATCCAATGTTTAATATAATTATACTCGTTGCGATTACTCAAATTTGCACAAATGAATGAATTGATAATAAATCAAGTGCCGAAACATCTTTTTTTAACGAGCTCTATTTTAAAGAGAAAGTTTTTTAATTCCAAATTATTTCCATGATATTTATAAACTCGGTTGCATCTTCACTGTAGACTCTATGAAATTGTAATTTTCAAAGGAAGGCTCGATATATTTTCAAGTCTCGTGTTTCTCGATTATTATTACTTCGAGAATTGCTAAAAAATTTAAAAATTTTTCATTTTATTTCTGCGGATGTTTATGCCATCACGATACAATCAGAACTTATAAAATTATTTCCATATATATTTATTACATAGACAGCAACGCTGATTTCAGATAAACAAGTATTTCTTTAACAAATAACGTTCAATTGCAGTTGAATAACGTTCTTCTCTAAAGATGTCTGTTCTGTTACTTGTTATAATGAGTATTTATATGTACAAATGAATCAACATTTAAAAAAATAAATAAATAAATTTCGTATTATCGAGTAGTGTAAGCTACGTCATGAAATTGAACTAAAGCATTTCGATGTTTTTAGAAAACCATTTACGGAGTAAATTCCGTAATTTTTTTCTTTTTATTCCAAATGAATAGCCTAGTGCAAATATACACGTTAAACTACGAAAAAACTTCGAAAAACAAAAGCTTAAGGATTATTAAGATTTAAAGACGCTTAAGATTAATCAGCAATTTTTTTTTTTTTTTTTTTTTTTTTTTTTTTTTTTTTTTTATTAAATTAAGGAATTCTGTTCCAGTATCTGATAAAATAACATCGTATCTTTTCAACTGAAACATGCTTGTTATCAGTTTCTTCGACTATAAAACTTGGGATGCGATGAGAACCACGGGACTTATTGCGATAGCAGGCCGTCTACCTAACGATAAATAAAACCCGTGAGTGCTATTCAGCTTCTATCTCTCTCTCTCTCGCTCGCTGTATCTCTTTTTACATATTTCTTTTTCTTCTCTTTTCTTTTACAGTTTAAAATCTATTTCTGTAGAGAAAGTGATTATTTCAAAATGTGATTATCATGACACATATGTATTTGTTTTTCTGTGACGTAAGTGGTTCACTTTACGACAGAATTACTTTTAAAAGAATTCGTAACTTATTGAAAAAATCGAATTTTTCGCGAAAACCGAAGCTGATAGGAAAAGAACTGAAAAGCTTTTCAATTCAGTTCTAGAAATTAAATATTACGATGTAGTTTGTTTAAATATTGATTAAAAGTACAAAGTTGCTGAAAAATTGTATTTAATGTATTTAATTCCATTGGTAATATAATTATGTCGTCTCAGCATCATTAGCGTCGAGTCATTTCAAGCATGACTTACGATAAAATTACCTTAATTACTTCGATATGTCAAAAATATATTGCGTAGTACTGAGATATCATAATTCGGAGATATGTTTCTAGTTTGAGAAATCGCCTGTTTTTTCTCAAAAATCAGTATTTTGATAAAATATGATATTTTAGCATTTAAATAAAATGCCAGTACAATAGAATTCCATTGGGTTTCGTTTACTTTAATCGACAATTAAACATCAGAACTCGTTTCTTCCTTTAGAACATCGAGGCAAAATCTGAGTTAATAATTGTTGTAATGTGAAATACGTATTTTATAAAAATTACTTTCGAAAAGATAAGACCAAGATAATTTGTTACCCAATCCAAAATATATGTAAAAAATAACGACAAAGTACTTAAGGATCTCGTGAAATAATGTAAAAACGTAGTTTGAAAGTTTAACAACTAGCTATTACCTCATTAAATAACGACAAAATGATCGCATTCTATACAAATCACATTAATTTCTTAAGCAACAAATTTGCTGCACTTTTGATTGAGACAATAGCGAAAATGAATTGTAAACATTTTAGAAATAACGCAGCTAGTATCTTGATTTTGACAGATACAATTACAAGAAGAATATTTAGTCTAGCGGGTTATATAGACGAACGTAACAAAATTCATGGTGTCAACAAAAACGGTTATTTATGCTAAAAAAAATATAGCACGTTAAAAGTTCCTTTATTGTTCGTGCATATGCTTATTCTTCCACGTACCGTGTTATATATAGTATTTTTAATACGCGCGTGTACATTCACACTTGTGATAAGACAGAACAGTGAACTAGATATATCCAAGTAGTATATCGACAAAGTAAAGATAATAAAGTGATAACTAAAACTTATACGTATTACGTATTTTTATGTGTGAACTTTTGTAATTCCTATTTTCATAAAGATTTTTCATCAAATTTATCCCGGAAAAGTATTCCTCTTTGAAAATCTGCTTCGATCGCCAGGAAAAAGGACCTATTCGAGTAAGCTTTAAGAAATTGGGGAAAAAAATTTAACCCATTTTCGTAGATAACTCAAGCATTTACGAAGTGTTTTATACGGGGCGCGAGCAAATGATGTGCATTGGAAATAATTTTACGATTACAAAGAGAATATATTTTGTCGATCCAAGAAAGAAATCGAGCCAAGAAAGAAAAAGCAGCTTTTTCAAAGAGAATATATTTACACAAGCATTTTTTAACAACAGACTCCGCTTTCCTCCTTTGTATCTCTCCCTTGCTTTCAATTTCACCATAAATCTGTCACGATTTATGATCTGTACGAATGGTCCGACTCTCGGCTCAAACATATAACGCATATTTTTGTCATTGTTTTTCAGGTTTTCAGATTGTCGATTCGTAATTAAATTTTATCCAACCTAATTATTAGTTGAGATTTCGAGAAAATTCAATTTCCTTGATTTAACGCGAAAAATTACTTGTACGGAAAGGCCTACAAAGTGTTTGGAAAAGACAAAGAGTTCAAAGTTTAATAGGGATGAAAGCGACGAAGATTTACAAAATGGAACATACGTTAAGATAAATTAATATTACACAAGCAGCTGAAACAAGTAATTGTAATAAATTCATACATCCAACTAGTGTAGACGTTTATCGGGGAGAGAGAGAGAGAGAGAGAGAGAGAGAGAGAGAGAGAGAGAATTAACTTTCTAAATGAATGCTGAGCAATAATTAACGAGAATGAGAAAATTAATTGTTATTCCACTTGGTGCATGATTTTGGAAAAAGAGCACTGGTAGAGTGCTGCACATTTGTGCACGTTTGTTGTACACACACGAAGTGGCGCCTGTGCTATAACAAGTCTGTCTGCGGTCGCGATCGTGTGCAAACGGCCTTTCAACTACAGGGTAACTGGTTTTCCTTCAAGCGCGAATGCGTATGTCTTTCTCTTTTTTCTCGTTGGCTCGACAACCAGTCAATAAATGGTTCGAGTCTTTGTCATCCGCGTGTAGGTGTATCGATGATTCTTTATCGAGTGCATTTACACTGGCAACGATAAAAGTAACGTATTTTAGACGTACAGTTTTGCTATTTATTTGAATAGTCGATAAGTATTACTTACAAAATCTGAAACCCAAGCATGTGGTATGTAGAGTGAAGAAAATTACGTTTATTTTAAAATGAAAGGAATTTTTTTGGAAGAATGTAAGTTATACGATCTCACTCAATACGAAAGAAATTGAAAGAAATTGAAAGAAATTGAAAGAAATTGAAAGAAATGTGCTGCTTCGGTAAAAATTGATAGCTTCCATTGGCTAGTATTGATATATTAATTTATCCATTCAAATACGAACCATTCGAATACTCTACGTGTAAGCAGTTCCAATTAATTCGACTAAATTCGTTACCGCTATTTTTGCCGCTACTTTGTGAAATTATATACTTCGAATATGGTATCGATGTGCAATATATGAAAAAAACATTATTTAATAAAAATCTGATGTCGGTGGATTAATCGTTATTATTCCTTGACCGATTGACGTTATATTTAGACATAACGTCGATATAAGAAAATACCTTTAATTGACTAACGCGATGTAAATCTTGTCAACGGCTTCGAAATGTATTTCTCGTTGGATCGCGGGATTGACGTTTAAAAATTTGAACAATTACGCGCGCGCGTTCGGATACTTCTCCCCCTTATATTAGCCGATATTTGACTCGATACTTGTGCACATCGATGGCCCATCACGGCATTGCAGTACTTGTACTTGTCGTTTTGGTTAACTAAAGTCCTTCGACAAACTTTGCTTTATAAAATTCAGACCACAGGGATCAACGTGTTTTTCTAAAGAATCGCGCGATCGATAAGGCGTAAAATTCTTACATGTTACATTTTAAAATTTTACATTTTTCTGAAAAAGCCTGAGTAACTTAGCGCTTATACATCGAATCCATCGTCCGACAGATGAGATCTGGAACAGCCATGACGCGCCCAGCCTTGGACTTCAATGGAAAAGTTCATTCAACATCGTTAAACCTTCTCACTGCGATCGCCGTGTAATTGCCCATAGGGAAATAAGACTAAAAGGGCAGAAATTGAAGGACAGAACGAACGCCCGAGACTAAATAATAGACGCGCGTCTCGACTCGATTAACGATCAAATGACACGTACTGTAATACGTTTAGAGAGAAGTGCTTCTTTTGCCCGCTAGATTTGTAATATACTTGTAATGCCGTCTAGTTATTTCCTTTGCATTTCGTTACGAAGGAAAACTGATAAATCTTCACCGACCTCGAGCACTTAGCACTCGATTTTACGAGTATTCGAAAGTTGGTCTAAAAGAAAAAAAGTCAGTTAGTGACATTCAACGTGTTCCTAAAATGCTCATTAGCTAACTGTGTATATCAGCGTTATTATGATATTATTATGACACATAAAAGAGATTTATTGCAAATCGAGCATTCAATGAGGTAATAACAAGTGAGCTGTATTGGCGAAAGCAGAAAAAGGAGCGCTAACGATGAGTAATTAAATGTCCGTAGAATGAGATTCTTTTTGGATACATTGCCGTGCTTAAAGCACGTTTAAGCAGCTGCATTACACTTTTCCGTTATTTGCATTATTATTTACACGAAGAATCACTTGTTCGATTCAATACAATTTTATTGTCCGATCATTGTATCATATCACGTGCTTTGTATCATGAATTTATCGCGTTTTTTGGAAATGGTGATTTGCGTTGAAGAAGGTATAAAAAAATCGTCGTAAAGACTACGCGGTGCAAACAGATATAAAACGATCACTTGGGTACTTGTACATCGAGTTCTCATGTTTAATTTGATTTATGAGCCACCAAGTATTTAGCTTATAAATGATCGCTTAAAAGAAATACACAGAAGTGATTACACGAGTAATAAAAATCTATCGATTAGTACTTGGAGGTATTACGTGCTGTGGAAATCCGCACCGCACTCGAAGCGGTACAAAAGATACCGATGAACAATAAGCACATCCAATGAATAAGTAAAATGTTGGACTAAATTAAGAACTGAAATATTCAAATGCGTCCGGGAAAATTATAACCGGTCTAGTTAAACAACGAACATCATGGGACATAAATTACCTTTTACATTGGCAGTTTCATAATCTCATTTACTCATTCGGAAGTGCTGGATGAAAAGATGAATAGGTAAAAACATAAGAAATGGAAGAACCGTGGCACATTTAGTTAAATCCATGGTGGATAAGTCGGATGGGCGACAGTGTATTGACACTATTGACGTCACAATTGACGGCAGAAATTGTGCTACATCATCGCACGTATGTCCTAAGTGTGCACACCTGCATAATTGTATCATTATTCATACGTGCGCACAAACACTAAAGTGACAGGTATTTTTGGAAGGTTAATTTTATTTTAGATACTTGCCATCTGACTTCAATTACCTTCTTATAAACTTCTTTCTCTTCTAATATACGTTATTATAATTTTCAGCATATAGTTGAAGATATCCAAAGTGCTTACAATTTATCATTAAGCGTTCAATTTCAAATGCGTGAAATACAAGAGAACTTTCGAAAAAATGGTCTCTTTTATTTATGCAAATAGTTTGCACCTACTTCATTTATATTGTGCATTCCATTAAGAAGGCACTTAAGTTGCATTATGAAATATCAAATTATTGGCAATGCTTGAGCTTTTCAGGCATCGTGGCCCACATTTTTGAAAAGCTTTTCCGACAGCATAATTATACGTAATTTGTTTTCGTTTGATGCTCTATTTTAGCAGAATGTGGTAGGAGTTTATTTACAGGACTTTCGTTTATTTTAATCTCACTTTTGCTTAAATCGCGTGCACATACGCATGTAAGAATGCACGGGCGCACACGTTGGTAATTATGTTTAAAAATAAATCGATATTGAAATTGATCCCTCAAGTTGTTTAAAGGTCATACGTCGGCACGGAAAGAGAGAAAGGGCATGGAGGATGGTAGATCTTATATATTTATAAGGGTGAGGTGTGCATGAAGTCCCAGTAGAGTACATACGTGTGTGTGATCAGTTGGAAGTTAAGCAAATTAATAGGTGTTAAAAAGTAGGACAGACAAAATAAATAGAAAAAGTTAGTATCTAATTGAATTGTAAATGGTAAGCGAGGATTTTGGAGTTATGGGATTTTACTCGAATAATACTAATAAATTCTCTTCGGACAATCGGTTCTTTTATTTTTATCCGCTGCGAAATCGTAATTAGATTATAGTAACTAATTAGACTATAGTAACTAAAATGTGCAGTCTTAATTTTGTATGAGAATACATCTCATTGACCACAATAGTTATATAAGGCCTTTAATTAAGATCAAGTTCTGATAAAATAGAGATATCGATTATCAAAGAAAAAAACTATGAATAAAATCTCCCATGGCGCATTAATGTGCAGTTTCAAGCTTTTTTTTTTTTTTTTTAACGTTTTTTAAATTAAGACCAATGGATTAGTTTTGAATTTGTAATGTACAATTAATTTTCTGTACATTTGAGGACAATGAAGTTTAAAATGATGAAGGCTCGTAAATATTTTTTCCAATCCTCTATAGGTGGTATGTTTTATAAGAATTTAACGTTATACTCAAGTAAATCGAAGCAGCTAATTACATAAATATTTAACAAATGAACTACATGAATAATATATGAATTATGCAGAAAGGTTGATTGTGTAACCGCAACGGTTGTTCTTTGCATACCAGAAAAAGGTGGACGTACATACAGGAATTGTGTAAAGCTGTAAGATAGTTCAAAACATTCGTTTAAAGATTTAAAGTTTAAAGCGAAGATAATTATTTGTTTGAATAATATAAGTGCTTAATAATTGAGTGCAAGTGTAATTCAGTATTTATTTAAATTCATTTTTCAATATTTATGAAAAAACCAAAACGATGTTCAGTAGCTTTAAACGTATACCGAGGATCATGGGATTATAATTCGAGAATAGTAAGAATGAGGTTTTAAAAAGAAAGAAAATGTGCTCGTATTATCGAAACGTATTGTTGCCGGTAATGGTATGCAAGGTAAAGCGGCTACTCTTCGTTATTCTCCCGTAGATTCGAGCCAAACTTGGAACTCGTACTTTTGAGTACGTTTTTATCAGTTCCTTCGCCTTTTACAACTCTCGTACGGTGTCTCGCGAATATCAGCTTAAGCTTCGTTAGCAAAATTCTTATTTTTCTAGTAACCATTTTGCTTAATCGAACGATATTTTCAGTGGTGACGCATCCAAAATACCTTCCTTAAGATCTGTTTCTCGATCTTTTACCTTTGACAGTCAATGCTGTGGGGCATTGAATGAGGAGTGGTAATGATATTTTGCATTGATAAGAATACAAAAGTTCCTGTTGCGTCAAGTAATATTTGTATTATTGGTAGTAAGTAGTAACGATATAGTAGTGATAAATAAAAACTCGCGCACTTTCGCAGTATATTACTGGAATAAAAATAATACTCGTGTTATAATTGTAATAATTTGTTCGTTATGTATTAGTTCTGTTATTGCCTATTTGGATGTTTTTCTACTCGAGTCAAACTCACTTCTACGACACGTTGAAGTCTACGGTGTTTTAAAACTATAATATTTGTCTCGCGTTGCTAAAGTCTTATAATTTGATCACTTTGGTAATTTCTATTGCTGCACAAACAACTGAAATTAATATAAAAAAATATGAAACTCACACGCTTAGTAAGACTTATATTATTCTTAAGGGAATTTGAAATTTAAATATTTTATTTCAACATTCGTAGTGGTCGTCGTAGTCTTATCTTCCACAAGATTTCATTGATGTAATTAAGAATGTGCAAAAATGAAAAATCTTTCAAAAATCATTGGAAGACGAACTTCACTAAACTATAGAGAGTCAATATTTTTCAGATCGTTTCAAAAATGACGGAATTGCATAAATATAATAGACAAATGATCGCAGGAACACCCATGCAAGAAGATATAGGAATGTATAGTCTGTTATTTGTTTGTTATCCTCGTAACAAATAACTTGATAATACGACGGTGAAAAACATGGTCATATAAAACTAACGAAAACAGACAAATCCTGAGGAAAATCTAGATGTCGAGTCGTAATACGCATATTCCGCTCTAATTACCTTATTTACAGATGATACCGAGTAGTTTATGGTTCACCCACACCAGCAGAATACTTTAACGAGAAATTGCTCTCTTGTCATATTTCACTTAACTTTATAAGATTTTCGTTATTTACGGGATTTGAATAAAGAATGGTTCATTATAAATATGGGTTTTGAATGGAATACACAGTACACGTGGCTACTTTTAAATAATGGTTGTTTTCTTGTCATTTGTGAAGCTGAAGTGGTAGGCACACTTCACAAGGTAGCTCATAAGATTTATATTTAAAAATGAAATTTAAAGGATTTCTAATATGGAAGTTTGTTTTACGGCAGATTTTTCGAGTGATTTCATTTCCAAATTTTCACTCAACTCTCTGCTTAAGTATAGAAGATGGGTATTGGATTTGAACCTTGCAGTGCAATTGAAGATTCTGGAAGACGAGAATTAATAAGCTTGAAGAAATTCATGCTAGGATCATTAAATGGTAAAACGATCCGTTATACTTTGATTTAAACAACACCATCGTAAATTTAGCATAAAATTTTTTGGTCATCAAAAGACGACCAACGGTTTATATCTGCATCAAATACTTTGAGTCTGATTGTAGGCGATAGTAGTAACAGAACGCTACCTTAATGTTTATATTCGGTAGGCATAATTTTAAGTTCGAAACACTATTTTGGCCGATTAAGTAGCTTAAAATAGATATTATTTCGTTTCAAGGGTTAAAAAAAAATGTTCGCTTTATTTATAACTACTCTTTCTTTCGCGACGACGCGTGCGATCGATATGTAATTTAGAAAGTATTACAGGTATCGATGTCTTTTGTACGCATTAAAGAGCTTACTTAGTTTCAATAATAATTTCATGAAGTAAAATCAGTTACTCGCATTAAATCATGCGCTGGTCCTCTCTTATGGTTAAAAATTTTCAGACGATATGCCACGATTTAAAGAGAAATCGATGTCTAGCAAGATCAGTTATTAGAACTGTAATTTGTAATTTATAATTTATAACTAATGAACCGGAAAACTTTACCGAGTTTTACTCGTATTTTCGTTGTTGATTTTCTTGAGCTTGTTGGCACCTTTCATATATATTAACCAACTGATGTTACATTCATCATCAACAACCCTAGCAGCTAAAATAACAAATTACTTATGTTTTGGTTTCTCTAATCTTATCCATTCGTGATGCTTTTAAAATTGAGCAGTTGGCTTTGCAATAATAGCTTTGATCAAATATTTCAAGTTTAACCCTAGCGATAAAATCGTGCGTTAAACTTTGACTCGATACCCGATGACTGGTGTGATTTTTTATTCTGCGAATGCGAAAGGAAAAAAGCCCGTTAATCAACGATTGATGTTTTCATTATATTTCATGATCGGGTTTACTTAAAGGGAAACGTACTTTGCTGTAGAATTCAATATTAGCAGGGCATTCATGAAATGAACAAGATTCTTAGAGACCATTTTAGCCTGTCACTCTTAGATGACGTGTCAGTTGTTAAAGTGAGTTAGTTATTCACTCTACCGAGGCGGATGGCCTTAGCAAAAGATAAGCTTTATCCATGTTAGATATCTTGAATTGGCTATACCTATTTAAATAGTAGTGGGTTTTTAATTGGAAGTTCGTTTCAAGAATATAACATTATCAGTTTTTTCCCTAAACCGATAAAACGCGTTACGACAGCACCCAAATTACGCAATTACTGTTTGCACATAATTATATTTACATGTAATAAGGTAGAGCAGTCTACGACAATTGCATAATCCAAGTGTACGTGTACTTTAAGAAGGAAGATTCCATCGCGTACACCTCTATCGATCCCTGGGTTATTGGAGTCTCAAAGTTTTATCAACGATCTGTCGTAAAATAGCGCTACGTATCGTGCAAGCATTACCGAATCTACCGAATCAAGTACGACGCGATACGTCGATTATCGAATTACTTCTTCACGTGCACAAGAAGTGAAGTAGAAAATGTACCGGTTGCGCATGCAACGGCCAACGGACAACGGCCAACGGCCAACGGGCAACAGGCGTCAGCCTACGTACGTACGACGGTGCCTTTGCGTAAAATTCACACAGGTATTTAGCACCGGGTCTCGATTGGTTTGCGAGCTGGTGTGAGGCGTTCGATACTCCCCATCGCGTGAAACAGTAGGGGATACGAACGTGCGCGCGCACAATACAAAGGAGAGAGTGTGAGAGAGAGAGAGAGAGAGAGAGAGAGAGAGAGAGGCATAAACAAGCAGTGACGGAGCGGCTCGGTTTCATCCTCGTTAATAAACTCTGTCGAGACAGAGGAGACTTCGGGTGGGGGGGGGGATATTTACCGGGACTATTCGGTGTGCAGCAACAACAGCGTTGCTTCAACTCGCACCCGCTCCACCTCGGTCAGTCTCCCTCTTACTTAGGTGCGATCCGGTGATCGCTTTGCCAAAACTTTTGCCTTAACAAGTACTCGAATGTGTGGGCCGCGTGCGCGTGTTCGTGTGCATGTGCGTGCGCGTGTGTTGTTTTCACTCGAGGGTAGATTCCTTTTCTTTTGAGTGCGGTTGATGAAACGAGATGAAACGAGATGAAACGAGATGAAACGCGAGAAAAGTGCTTAAAATAAGAAGACTGTTCTGACGCAATCGATAATTGGAAAGGGATGCACAAACAATATGAATTATGATTTGTGTGCATGCGTAAGAGAAGTAATGAGTGCGCAGCGAATTCGGTGGCGGAATAGAGTTTGAATGGCACCCGACCTGGAGAAGAAGCGAGAGCCGAGAAGGGCAGCTGGTGCGATAGCGCACTTCCGAGCAGCAGACGGCCTTGGAGGTATGCAACTGTTGCAGCGATGTTCCGGCAGTTTCTTCGGAGATTATTCTCGACAGGGTAATTAACTGTTAGATCGAGCTCTTCGCCTAAATAACTTTGGCCCCTCGTGTTCCTATTCCATGCTTTTTTCTTTTCGGTTTTAAACTTTTAACGCGTTTACGGCGTGATGGCTGGTGGAAACAAGCTTTGTAACTTGTAACCCGTAACAGTGGTTACAGAGTGGTGAGGATTTTTGTACTTGAGAGGGCAATTCGTTCTTCTTCGCAGAAGAGCTGCAAAAATGCATTTTTACGCATTAGACGCGTAAAAAAGTCATTTCTCTGCCATGTCAAGACTTTTGCTTCAATTCAGTCGATTACATTCAAGCAAAATATGTTACTCCCACTACGTGAACGTTATGGCAGCGAGTAATTTTAGTTGACATTTCGAAACATTCTATTTTCCACTCAAAACAATTGAGTGGTTGAACAATTGAGCGGTCTATTAAATCACATTTTTTCCCAAGTTATTCGTACAAGCGTCTAAGGGTTGTATCGATGTAATCGACTAGGAAGTTATTTTTCATTGGTACTTGTCGAAATTTTAAAAAAAATTTTTTCGAAACTGTACATACTGATATTATCGTATTTTAAAGTTATACGAAAGGTTATAACGGGTGATTTTTACATTAATTGAATCCTTTACGACGTGATAATAATAAAGGATACAAAAAAATTTCATATCTAGATACTAGTTTAAACAATTATTAAGGATCGAGTCAAAGAAATTGCTTTACAGAATAGTGAGCTTCTGAAATTGCTGGCTTATTTGTTGTAAGCTATCAAGAAATAACTCGTAATTAATCCAGCACACACTGCAATTCAAGCATTTGAATTATTTAAATCAAAAATTATATCTTTATAACAATATTTATAGAATTTAGATTGTAAGTATCTCGATTTCTTATCGTACACTCTCGCCAATATCATCGCTTGGTATAGAATCGTAATTTTTGAAATATAATAATAATAATAATAATAATAATAATAATAATAATAATATAATGGTCATAAATTATATTTTCTGAAGAAATGGTAAATCCGCGTTTAATAACGTGTCGTTGATTTTCGTGATAAAAGTAACGTATTAATTTTTTTGTTGCTGTTGCCAATTTACCAAGTAATTAAAATTACTAAACTGGAAAATAAGGAAAAATTGAATGTGAACGGCTTATTGCACGTATCAACCTTAAAAAATGACTACGTTACGTTGAACCAAGCTAAAAGTATTTATGCTTGGGAGATGCACTTCCGATTTACATTTGTATAAGAAAGCCGATGATCCTTTTTTTATTTCAATATTGACGTTTAAAATAATAATGTTTTTCGATTTTTTACAAATAAAATTCACATCTTTTAATTAAAAGCTTGCAATTTGTGAATTTATCATGTATTAATAAAATAAAACACTTAGTTAGTCAAACTATCTAATTACGTTGTTACGAAAGTTGTACTTTCATTATGTTGGTTTAATTTGCGCCGAATTTGAAGGAAACTCTTGTGAGTTTCTGAATAGGTGCATTTCAATTTTTATTCTTACGTACAAAGTATGCGCGTAAGAGAATATTTATTCGATAAATTCATTGTTTACATATTGAATATGATAAATGAATAAAAGATAATTTCTCTTTGAAATGCGATGTTAACTATCATCCGCTTGACCAGAAGAAAGTATGCGAAGAAAAAGTAATTTTTCTTTCAAAATGTAGTACGTCACCTCGAACAGATAGTATTGTATAATAAAATCAACTGAATTCACTATAATTTCTAATTTAATGTTATCCCGAAAAGTGTATTTGTAAAATGAAGGAAATATTATGAACATTTTATGAATTGAACAAAAATTTAATTTATTTATGGATATAAATTAATTTAATATAACGCACAGCACTAAGATAATGATAATTAACGTGATTATTAAATAATCAAAAACTGTGAAAATAAAATGTAAATGACTGAGAGGTTTAAAATCGTGTATTCTTATTGAAAATGCATTATTATGTAAAGAAGAGTTTATACCTGTTTGTTGATAAGATATAGAAAGATGTGCCGATTATAAAAAGTTTATAAATTTTTTATAATTTTCATCGCGAAATTCGAAGTAAAGTGGAAGCTTTGCTTTAATGTCGTAAATGTTATCGGTGAAACAAACTATGAAAAATTATGAAAATTTGTTTTATATTCGGAAGATAAAGAACAATATCTTAAAGAAGATTGTTATTATTGTTAAAGAAATGCTTAAAACTTGTTCAAGATTATATTTGTCATTTATGAAAATTCATGTTTTAATTTCTGCAAAAATTATTGTCAAATAATGATTTACGCGGATTTTTAATGTATGTATGTAGCTCATTTAATTACGATGAAGTGGTTACATAAGGCATAAAGAAAATGTAACGATACTAACAAATAAAACGTCACCTGAGGAAACGTGCTTATTTTTTTTTTCCTTTTTATATCTTTTAACGTTACGTTTTTAGGCGCCATATAACAAATATACCGAACCGTTTGCACGAGTAGTGGTAAGCATAGCGAATTAATCACATGCTCGTATTGTAATTTGAATTATAGCGTTGCATCAAATACTTATTATTGATAATACAATTTTTAAGTTTACATTATTGCCATTTATTTAATATGGTATAATTTAGCGCTTTGATAAGAGATAAAGTTTTTGTTTATCTAGTTAAAAGAAGCATTAAAAGTAATTCACAAATAATTCACAAAAGAACTATAAATTCAGGAAATGTTATTTTCATATATCGGCTACGTATTATATTTTAATCAAACCGACTGGTATTTTAAGTGTCGATTCATTAATATTTCATCAACAAAGTTTAAGCTTTACTATTTCACGTGACTTCTACAATTCATCATCGTTTTATTTTAACATAAATTTTATTTCTTTCGTTTAATAAAATTTCTATACAGTCTCTTATTTCAAAAAGTTATTCAAAATGTATGAGCTATCGCGATGAGGTAAGGCTGTCATTTTAATCTCTTTGATAGAATTCAGTGAATTTTAAACAAAAGCTGTACGTTTTTATTTTTGAACTTGTATCGTTAAGATGTTGCAATATTAGCTCTCGGTGTAGTTGTAACTGTTTTCTTTTTCTTTTTCTTTTCTTTTACCTACCATCTAGTTGCTATATTATAAAAATTATAAAAATAGAAATAACGACGGCTATGCAAATTCGATTAACTGTTACTTACTTGTATTTCGAGAAGGAACTAGACAATTCATAAAGCTAAAAAACATTTTACCAGGATTAGCGACTCTTTACTGAAATTTTGAATTGTAGTTCACTTCATCTTAAAGCACCAAATCGTTTTTATCGAAAAGTTAGAGATAGGATAACGATTTTGGAAAAATTACATTAAAATTTATATTATAATGGATGGGATCATATTTGGTTTTCACACTGAACAAAATTGAACAATAGACCGAAAACAATTCCAATCTTCTTATCAGCAACTTACCTTTTCAAACATTTAGAGTAAAATTATTTATTTGTACTCTTATACGTATTTTAAAATAAGTGAAAATAATAGTGAACTTGAGAAGAATATATAATCATTAGTTCTTCATGCGTGTAAATGTCTTTCAAGTTTATTATAAATTGTGATGCTTTGACTACATTCCAGTACTTTTTATTAATTCATGGGAATCAACTTAATTCGCTACCAAAAGTAAACGTTGAGGTATCCGTTATACGATTGTTATAGAAAAAGGTAATATAAAAATATTATTAGTTTGTTCCTTATTAATCCCTATATTAATGCAAAGTGTTACAATTTTTATAATTAATCCGTCATAGTATGGCTCTTTCATGTTTCACACATTCAACAGTAAAGTCATTCCATCGAGCATATTAGCCTTAAAAAATGAAAAAATTTCAATTTATTATACAGAGGATTGAGATTTTAACGTCGGTGAAATTGGCGCAGATAGATTTTTCGAAAAGTAAAAGTGCTTTCTATTACGCATTGTTTTCAACCATATTGATCGACTAGTGGAGAAAATTCAACGGTCGTAATGAATGATTTTATAGATATTTTCAACATCGTTGACATTGGCGTTCATAATCGTCCAGTTTCTCAAGCTTAGAGCTCTATGTTTGCAATTAACGACAAAAATTCGTAGACATACTTACTGTTAAATTATAATAAATGCTTTGTTAATACAAAGAAATAATCAATGTAATGGAGAAAGCGAATGTTTCGACTTGGTATTCGCGGATTTATTTGCAGATTTTTTCTTTTTTCTAAAAGGATACATACGTAGAATAATTCAGAATTTTAAGTTTTAGTTAAAATGCTGCATGTGCTCACACGGAGGAAAAAGTATAATTTTGTTAAGAGCGCAAAATGTGAACAAATTATTTTATTTTCCGTTTCACTTGAATTTAACACGCATAAGCTTTTTGCTCTAATATGAATGAAGAATTTATTTTCACAGCTTGCTGACACTTCAATGCTCTTCTTGTGTAATCTTAACTGACTATAAAATACAAGAGGTCGTGAAAATGAGAAAAGGAAGAACCATTGACTTACAAGGTTAAATTCTGAATCCAATTTATATTTAATCAAGTTGTGGGGCTATTTGCATTTTGAATTTGATAATAGATAAACGACCTCAACAGAAGAGGTTTCGATTTGTGTGCTTGAGACAAAAAGATGATTCAATGCGCACACCTATGCTTATGTAGGTATGTGCGTATATTTGCACGTGCATGCGTGTACTCTTGTTATAAGAAGACTGTTAAAAATTTTTAATTTGTTCGGTAAACTTAAGGATTTGATGACGCATGTGCCTTAAAATATATATGAGCGTTTTCTAGCAATAAAGAATGTTGTTTCGAGTTCAATTATTTTGAGTTATTTATGCATTTATTCGTACTATTTATTTTTACTGTGCGTATAATAAATTCTTATTTATCTGCTGAATAACGCATTAGAAAACCGATTTAATGATTAGCGTTGAATCAGGATTCCTTGATTCATCAGCTTATAATTCAGTGCAAAACTGAGATTTTACTGATTAACTACAGATAGATTTATCTGTAGCGTTAATGGGCAGTAGATTAATGGTGTCAAAATAATTTAATCTACAATCGAGTACGTAAATAATGTAATTCAACATATTTATTTCACGGCAATAGTGTCCGATAAAAACAATTCCTTGGGAATATTAGAGCACGGTATTGTTTGATCGAATTTACGCTATAATAACGGTGTAATAATAATGGGATTTTTAGCATTTTTAGCAACATGCGATTGTTTAGTATAATTAGTTGATGTATTTTTACTGTCTGAAATGAGATTTCAATATTTATACTTACTAAAATTCTTCTTTTTAAGATAGAGAAAAGATTTTGAAAGCTTCGTTAGATAGAAGAATGAGAGAAGAATCAAAATTAAATTGTGAAAAAATTTCTTTTATGATTAATTTTCTCGAGTGATAAAACATTCAATGTTTTATTCAAGAAGCCTTTAGTAGATATTTTATTTTATTACATTCCAGACGATAAATGTTTCGAAGATTCATGTACATGATTGCACAATTAAAAATAAAATTATAATATTTATTTTTTACGCGTTTTAATATAGTAATTCCTCCTGGATTAATTAAATGTCTTTGGTTATTTATGATGCGTAATTATGTAAATATGTATAAGTATACTCGATCACTAGTTTAGACTTGAATGTTCTTGCCAGTGCTTGATCATTCATATATCAGTGAAATTATGAATTAATGTCCAAACACATTGAGATGTCATACATAGAGATTTTGTCGAAAGAATATATTCTAAAAATTCAATTGAAAAAATGCATTAAGCAGAAAATCTTTTAGCCGCTATAGAAAATATGCTATGGACAAGGCAGTTACAGTGATAATAAGCCACAAGGATACAAGGATTCTGAGAATTGAAAGCGTACGAACTGTTTTTTAAATACGAAATATAGAGGTTTTAACGTTCAATGATAGAGGTTAAACAATATTCTCCCAACTAGTTTATTGATTTATCTGAAGAATTTGTAACTATTAAATTTTTATTCATTTATGTAATTATTTACAAATCTAGGCGATTTGTAACAGCTTAAATAGACACAATTTTGCTTTAGAGTACTTTTCAATACCGTTTGAAATTATGTTGTGAAAATTTTTCTTTTTAATAATGAGATTTTTAAAGCTTAATCTGCAAATCATAAACTCACATCGATATAAATGACGAAAAGATAAGCAAAGTTTTCTACAGCTTTTTCCTTTTAACTGATACTATTTTTTATCAGATACAGAAATGCACCTATTTTAACGGAAAATAGACCGGGACATTTTTTATGAATATATGTTAAAATTAAAAAAAAAAAAAAAAAACACAAAAACAAAAACAAAAACAAAAACCGATTGATCGTACTTGAATGAATTAAAGTACTTTTAAGTTTGCTGAATTGCTGTTATATAATCGTGCTTTCGATAAATTGAAATTAATTCACTTTATAATAAAATAATAACGCCAAATTATTTCAATACAAGAATTTAAATCTAATTTTAATTACATCCGATAGATAGAACATTTAATATAATTTCGTGCATCAGCAGTAATGCTTGTAGCAGTATTTCCATCCTTATCGAGTATTTATTATTATGCTTTCATAAATTTGTTTTATTGGTTAAGATAATTCTCGAATCTTAATGCGTCAAGGAGAAATATTTTTAATTGCTCTGGCGATGGGATCACAGTGTAATTATGTGCGATTGATTTTTCAACAAATGATTTCCTTGAGGAAGAGCTTTATCAAAAATATATAATTGTTTTTAACTAAAGTTGTTGATGTGGCACGTGATATACACGTGCCTATTTCACAATCGATGATGAAATGGGAATTGAACGTCACTAATTTACAAACTTTTCGAAACGCAATTCGAAATGTTATTAAGAAGTTTCAACTTTCTTTCAAAACTTTCGTTACATTGTCATAGTGAAGATTACCTACGTAAATTAAAGTAAATGCTTTAAATCCTTAAAGAAATGCGGCAATTAAGTAAATGTTGTTTGTTTGGTCTAAGTAAAATTCAAAATAATTTTGAAATCGACATCCAAAGTTGCAAATCAGCGTACGCTTGCACACACGATCAGCTTAATGATATTTATGTAATTGGATAATAGCTGTAATCCATTTTATTTGTAATTAATAAAAGAGATTTATTTCTTAAAATGCGACTTTTAATATGCCATTATAAGCCCCAGCGAATGTTTAGTATACAATTATTATACGTACTTTTATGAAGGTTCCTCAGTAGAAATCCAATTATTCAATATTTCTTTTAATTTACACTCGTGAAATGAGCAATATATTATGTCTTTGATTTTTCATACATATTCACGAAGGTTTTTCTCTACACGTGCACAAACATAGAAATATTATCGAATGAATACAGAATGGAAATTCTGGAGAAAAAAAGAAGAAGTAACAAAATCCGTGTACACTTATTTTATTTGCAATACATATTTTCATATATGCATACATGAATATGTGCATACGTACGCGCACATAAGAGTAGGCGCGTGCGCGAGGGGGCCTATTACATGTACATAATGTACACGATAGTGTGTTTATATGTTTATATTTTTATGGCTTAAAAATTAATTCACAACGTTAAGCAATAAATCGAGTAACATTGTATGCACTGTAATAGAGTGCAATTAGCATTAGAGTTAAATTCGGTAAAAATGGCTTGATGATTATGCTTGTAAATAGGCCTGCTAGGAATAAACTTTTCTAAAGCATATAATCGTTCGCTGAATAATAATATTTCTTTGTTAAAAAGTTAAAAGTTTAGCGGCGAAAAACGTGTACGTATTTAAATACCTAATTTTTTCGATATCATAAATTGCTAGTTTGATATTTAAGAAAAATTGCCCTGGTAAAATAGAATTTTACCACAAGTTTGTGATATAACTTACCTTTTACAAGAAATTTTAGTACTTGTAAGGTTAATTTATAAAAGTTTAATTGTAAATTAATTAATTTATTTATGTCCTTCAATGATATTAATTTATGATTTCTCTAAGAGCAGAGAAACACAAAACTCGTACGGTATTTGTCCTTCGCTAACTCTTTTATCAGCTACGGTACGCGTGAATTATTTTATCTCGCACATGTAGAACGACACTAATGAAACGTTGTGTACAAAGAAGATCATCGAGTAGTTCTTTTCCTTTTTTTTTTTCTTCTTTTTTCTTCTTCTTCTTTTTTTTTTTTTTCTGCCTGCATGCAGAATTACAATGGCTTAAGCGTTGATACGTTGTGAAATAGAAAATTAAATCGAGTTGAAAAATACTCTGGCTTAAATTACGTCTGAGAGAAAGAAAAGCTTTGAAGACGATTTTAAAAAAAAAAAAAAAAGATATCATTTCTTTTAAGTATCGCGTGGAAGAATTGAAGGCACACCTTAATGTACAAGTGGCTTAGAAATTTCGTCTAATTTTATTGTCGAGACAAAAATGCAACGACACTTTTTAAAATTCTGCAATAGCGAGTCATACTTTCATCGTCGTGCAACTGTTTTTAATCCGGGAAACATATCGAAAGATGCGCTCGTAGAATAATTTTTCTAAACTATCTATATGCTACACTGTCCACCACTTACTGTTACTAAATAGTTGAAATGGTCTAACAGCTTGCCGATAATGCACCTTTAAACGAGAGAAGCTCATCACGTATATAAGCCACGGCTTTATCAGTCGTAACTTCGTTCACTTCATTAAGATAAAAATACATAGTTTTCAGTACAATCCGGCGTAATAATGTTTATCGAATTTTATCTTCGACGTGCAGTTATTGTATCTGTTGATTTCTCAACATCTCTTTGAGAATACTTTACCAAACCTCGGTGAACAATGAAATGGCCTAAGCGTAATTTAATGTTTGAGTCATAGCTCTCCTTCTCTTTCTTTAGCAGATCCTTTGAATAGTAGACCCGAACAAGACACTAAAGGAGTTTATCAGGATTTTGGTTATTGTATGTTAATACGATTAAATTAATGCACATATAAAGTAAAGCTTAATTATTCTTATAATTTAATATGAAACCACTGGAACGGATTTCGTATGCAGATGTATTATTATATTCTAAAGACTTTCTTATGAATTAACCACAATACAATTACAGATAAATTCAACGGAGATTTCTTAATGAATTATATTGTTATAAATAAAAGTGCAACGCAATCGATGAGACGCAACGAGACACGAAGTGAAATAGCGGGTAAAATAAATTATTCTCTTATTTTCAAGTACACGGTAAAGTACACCAAAATTACAGATTCTACTTTGAAATTTATAAGATAAAAGGGAATATCCAAGACAAACTTTGCAATCTAAACGAAGCACTGTATAAATAAATATCTTTATTATACAGGACAACTGTGCAACTGCGTAATCACTCAATACGCTTTTTGTTAAAGAAAACGAAGAAGCAACTCGTAAGCAAGGCTTACGAGCATTTGTGATAGGTCCATTGCACGCCATTATGGAATTATTTCAAATATTTATGCTAATCGTTTTTTAGCGCACATTACTTGTTCATACAGGGCTCTTACATTCTGTCCTTGAAATTTGACCGAAGGCGAGTCGAGAGTACTGTTAGCGATGTACTGCGGTCACGTTGTTGTAATGATGTTTATCGATATCGTTATCGCCGTTCTACACATTTACTTCACTGGAGCATTTTATTCTCTGTCTTTTAAGTGGATACGCAAATAAGTGGAGATGGATTTTAGAACATTTGTGGTAATTCTCTTACGTTGACGGTAGAGTCATTCGGTAAATAATTGACTGAATGACAATTCAGGTCAGACCGTGGTGCGGAGTAATTCAACAACGGCTTAACGATGTGCTTTCGGGAAAAGCTTGGAACTTTGAGAAAGGCAATACTTTTCAGTTGCATACTAATATCGCTGAATCGGCAACTAGTCGCACGATTTATTTGCTTAAAAATTGTTTAGATAAAAGCTTCACTTCGATTTCTGAATGGGCGTGGTTCGATGCCTAACGATTGAAGATTGTTTTAGAGTAATAATAGAGTAATAATATCTATAGGAGAAATGGTAAGGCATGAAGTTGCTATTAAGAAGAACTATTTCTTTATTACGCGAGTAAATTCATGAGCACATTGCATTGAATTTAAATACTGATTATATTACTAGAAAGAATTAAGTGTATTCTGCCTTATCTAAAACAAGATTAGAAAATATTAAAAGTCATATTTGTGGATAACAGAAAGATTCATGGCGATGTATTAATTCGTGCGTTAGATTCGTATCGTTTTAAATGTAAATTTTACAATTTCTAAGCCTCTAATGGCATTATGGCAAAATTAAATACGATAGTACTTTTGCTTCCAATGAAGCACAGGCATTCTTTGGTGTACACTCTTTCTACTGTCTCTCTTAAAATCTAACTTATCAACACGTGCTAATATTAAAATCGTCTACATCGGTTGTATTAAAGAATCGCTATTCTATTCATTCTGAACTTTGAACGATTCTTTTACATTATACTCGACTCGAACTTTGTTGCAACATTAAAATACGCTTCTCTTAAGTGACAAACTTTTTTACAATCTCAACTAATCTAATACTTGAAATACTTTCTCGATAAAAAACTGAATTTAATAATAAAGCAGCAAATAAAATGTGCTATTGCAATTCCATTTATACACTTTTTAAAAAAAAATACAATAATTTACTTTCTTCATTGCTTGCGTATAATTGCGTATAATTTCATTGTTTCATTTAACGTAGTTTTGCTCATTTTTCGAAATAGTTCTAGGCTTTCAAGTAGGAATCTGAAATCTGCGTCGTCGAAATTGAAAGACCCTAGATGTACATGCTTAGCGCGCGCGCGTGTGTGTGTGTGTAATGTACATATTTTTTACTAATCACTGCTCTACTCGCGGTATACAACGGCAGCTTGAGATTCGACGTCTCTGAGATTTTCACGATTCCATACCATAACTTCTTGATTTTTAAACTCTTTATCATGGTTTTCTATTCAACAACTTTATTTGATATTATGTGAATAGCTGTTTTCCATTTGTTCTTCTCTCTCTCTCTCTCTCTCTCTCTCTCTCTCTCTTCTCAAACTTTTTAAACCAAATCTACAGAATATATTCTCCGACACATTTTCTCTCATATTTTAGAAAAAAATTTGTCCGGATGATGTAATTGTTCGTTTTATAACGATTTTTGTACAATACTGTACCGTTTGCTCAGTACGTTATACATTGAAAAGTATATGCAGTAGTTTCTCATATATTTCATTATTTTATTCAGTAATATTTAGTGGAATAATAAAATTGACTTATTTATGATTTTTCGAAATTTCCACCTCCTTATGAGGCTGGAATTAATGTAAATTATTTGATCGATTTTGAAAATTTTCAAATTTCGTGGCATTTCCAAAATCCCAACGATGCAAACTTCAGACTCCTTTTCAAATTGAATTAGTTTAGTTGTTGATAGGTCAGTAATATACTTAAAATCCTATATTTTTCTTTATAAGGTATAGCAGAATGCGCCATTGATTTATTAATAAACTTATTAAATAATTAATGAGTTTTAGAAATAACTGTTTTCTTTTTATTTTTACACAATTTCGATTTCTTAAATATCCTGAGAAAAAATCTTAAATTCAATTTAAAAGGTTTTTTCTGTAGACGTAGGCCATTAAAGTTCGCTTATAGATTTAATATTGAACGCACGGCATTATTTACGTTTTCGTTAGGTCGATTATTTCGTATGAAAGAAATATTCCGTTAATCGAAAGAAAGAAATTTGTTTCTCCTGCATACAATAATTCAATGACAGTAATGAAATACAAAAATTATTAAAACGTTTTTCAGAAATAGGTAAAACCTCGTACAAAATCTCTACTTCTCAAATTAAAAAATTTTTTTCTTATCGCTTCAGTTATTTATTGCTATTGAATCAATGAGATTACCTATTATATAAACTAATGTGGTTTTATCATCTGACTTTTACTTAGCAACACCGAATAGAAAGGTTAATATTTGATTTAATTGATAATTAAAAGAATATCTCACGTACTGATAGATATTTTCTATTTTCTTCAGTAAATTCTTTTAATAAGACATCAACTATGTAATAATATTTATAACAAACGTAATAAAAATAACAACGCCACCGCGTAAGTTTTTTATCACCCAAGTTTATGGTTATTCCGTACATTTATCAATGAAAAGTAACAAGTAACAGTTAACAATTGAAAATTCAGATTAGAGATTATTTAGGTGCGATATTTAAATTAAGTGTATATTTATTTCAGGAACCGTGTACCTAAGAAATGGTAGCTCAATTTGATTATTAACTGCTTAATACTGTTTATTTAAAGTTACAATAGTGCGTGCGCGCGTGCGTTCTGCAAGAACAATGAACTTTTATGAACTTATGTCATCAGTGCGTACATTTTTTTATAATCTCAGATGAGTATAAGTTCACACGACGTTTAAATAAAGTAATTTGCTACTACGAATGGACACAGGCGATAAACTGTTTCTCTGTTATAAAAAACTTAAATTCTTTTATCTTGTTCTTTAATCCTCGGCTGTTTTCAAACTTTCCATTATTTGTTTTGGATATTACGTATTTATAAATACATTGCTAAAATCCAAGTGTACAAATTAATTGCCATCCCACAATTTTGATCCCTTTTCACAAGATATTGAATGTAAAACAGATATCATTAACCAGCAAATTATACATACTTCAAATATCGCGTTTCAATTAACTTTTCAATTATTTATCATCGTAATTAATTACGAAATATCAACTAGCAAGTACGATTTTGATATAAGTTGCTTCGCATTACATTAAGTTTGCTCATTTTTTTGTTTAGAAGCATACAATATTACATTCGTAACTTGTTGTAAAAGTTGACTGTATTTGAAAAAGATGAGCAACGTTAGAAAAATATCGAGTAAACTAAGGAAATTATTGCTCTCTTACTTTTACCAGACAACTTTGTTCAATTATGATATTTTTAATTTCTCTTCTATCTCATCCTATAGTGAATAATTAATGTAATCAACGCATAATTCACTGTACATCGGAGAGAGTTTGTTCAATTTTTCTTCAATAAATTGCTCATTTATCGCTAAACTTGTTCTATTTACCTATTCTCACATTAATATAAAAATGACTAATTTGTAGCATTTAGAGAATGTAATTGAAATTAATAGTGTGTTTCAGGGCGATTGATCTCAGATTGTTGGAGAAAATCAAATAAGCCTACGTTACCGTAGAAGTTATTCAATAATTGTAAACGTATTATCATGAAGTTCCTGTCAAAAACTAATTTCATAAAACGCACGTCTATCACCAGTGATTATAATTTCAAAATGTACAATTTTATATATTGTTCGTTGATGAAATGAGTTTTAGGTAAATCTTATATCGAAGAAAATTTTTCGAGTATTACTCTTGATATTAATTAGATTTTGGAAATGGTACATGCTCTACACAGTAATAATGACACTGCAATAATGACAATTCTAATATTTGGATACTAACACTGTGCCTTTTCAGTGATGACGGTAATATGAATTAGAAATAAAAATTTATTTTTAACGTTTGCTTGGTATTTGAGGCACAGACACTTTGAATGTAAAAATTACAATCTGCAAGGATCCATAGAAATATTATTAAAAGACGTTTAATTTAAAACTATAAATAATTGCTTGTTTTTGCATTCGAACGATTCTAAAGTAAAAATGACCGAACATGAGATAAATAATTTCTTTGTCGCGGAAATATTTTCCAACGGGTATAATATGAATATATCAATGCAATAGATTTATTTGTATTACGTTTAAACTTAAGCATAAATGTATTTTTTAATTTACAATTCCCAATAACTTCATCGCAGAAGTAAGACTGTTTTCCACAGTTAAATAATAATTAGCACGCGGTTGTTTTTCATTGTATTTTCGTTAAAGATTAAACTGCATTATTAAAACGGTGAAAAATGAAAACTCCCGTACGCTTTTTATGTACTTTCAAATAAATAAAATTTATTTATCTGACACATCTATTTTTTATCTAAAAGAAATACAGTGCAGATAATTATTAAAAGAAGTTTCTAATTTTTGTTACTTTCTCTTGATACGTGTTATCGACAATTTATACGAATATATGCAAATGCACAGACGCTTTCAGATCGTCGTATTTTTACATATATTTAACAAATTAACTAACCATACGTATAAAATTTGCACAAACGTGTGTATTCAGTTTTCATCTCAATGCGTTTTTAGTAAATATACGTAAATTATGTAAAGCAAACAGCTCTCGAAAAAGAGAGAAATACAAGGCTAGAGAAACAAAGTAGATATGAGTGCAAATGCACAGACACTTGAGAGATGGCTTTGGCATCTACTGGTCGTTGACTTCCTTCCGTAATTTTCCTCACAAATCATAATAATATCCAACGTTACCCGTAAATTCTCTGAATGTACGTATTGCCTACTCTATACTTTTTTATATCCTCCAAGGAGAAAGTAATCCCGTTTCATTAGTATGGTATACTCGTGTACACAGCTACGTATATGTGTGCCTAGAATAGTTCTCAACCCCTTTTCGCAATTACTATAACCGCAGTGGTCGTGGTCGTTCGCTTTTCTATAAATAGATCTTTGCGACGATCGGACCCTCGCCTCGTTCTGAATCACTTTCTTTAATTTCCTCCTGTTCTCTTTGGCTTTCTCTGACGATATTGCCTTTATTTTTTACTCTTTTCTCCCTCCCCCCCCCTCTCCCTCTCTCCCTCTGTCCCTCTCACTCTCTCTCATTTGTCTTTTATCTCGACCACGGTTTCAAACTCTCAACTTGATTGACGAACAATGATTACAGCTCCCCTCGCTTCTTTCTCATTTATTTCTTCGGGTTCTTGAGCTGTGGAATTAAATCATTTCGTCTGCCTAAGAACATTGTAAGTTTTCTGAAATTTTATTTTAATTCAATTATTTTAGTTTTTTTGTGAATGTTAGTTATGTGCTGGTTTCTTATTTATATCTAAATATATTTTCAATTTTTTACATTAATTTGCTATACTTAATTTTTCTTTTCTTTTCAATAATTTTTTTGCTTCCCACTTTGTGTGCCTTGTAACTTTTAATTAATTTGTTTACTATTTAGTATCGGGCCCTCCATATTTGTGTGCATATTTTAGCAATAAACGTTATTGGCATTTCACTTTGTCTACAAAATATTATTGAAGATCTACTCGTATGGATTTTGATTGAATAGATTCCGATACCTATTAGAGAAAAGAAATATTATATTTTAAAGTGTACACACTAACGTATAATGTAAATTAACTTGATATTGTTAAAATTAAGTAAGAACGTGAAAAAACCAATAGACTCGTATAACCATTGATCGAACCTAATTTAACAAGCTACTGAAACTTAAAGTTTAAGATTGGTATTATTATAGATTCGAAAATGAAATCCTTAAGAATTAGTTCAAAGAACTATAACGAATGAAAAACGGTCAATAAAATTATTACAGATGATATTATTAATGGTAAATATGGTGAAGCAACGTTAGCCAATTATCTATGAAAGTTTCGAGATTCGTGATAGTTTAAAACACGACGCCAAATTCATTCGATTGTAATAATTCCATAACGTTTTTAAATAGCCAATTCTCAAGCTACAAGTTGTAATAAGAATCAAATTTAAAATACATAAGTTTTATAAGCTTTCAAAAAAGAACTAAAAATTATTACGGCAGATGCATGTTTTTATTTATTTTTTTTTTTTAACAAGCTTATAGTCATACAATTGAGAAATTTTTAACCAAGTTTTTTAATAGCATAAAACTCGTTCGGGACGTTGGCGTTAATTTGATGGTCTCCGTAATTATACGAGATAGAAGTGAAAAATAGCTCTTCTATTATCACTTCGCTGATAAGACATAGAAGTTTTTATTCTGTATTCGCATTTTCTTAGATTCTTTTTCACGACACTGTCACTTTGATAATTTAACTTATAATTCATATTCTTACATTTACAATTATATTGTCATTATCGAAGAATATTATAATTTCTGAGCAACTGTAATTTGAGTCTGAGATGCTGCATCCGGATGGATTATACTACCAAGATTCTTTTTCAGTCCTAGAGAGATGCTACAAACCATTAAAGCACCAGGGAAACGTGTATCATGACCTTGTTAAAGGCGATTGACTAACGATCACTAAGAAAATTTTTAGTCTAGTTACAACCAGGAATCCTATCGACATTTCCTATAGTTTGAGTAAATTTATTCTCACTATCAATGTTTTGCAACGGCAGTACCGCTTTAACCTTGTAATTAACATAAAAATCAATTATCTCGGTAGTTACGAAGTCGCGATGATTAATGCATTATTATTCCTCATCCAGACGAATGGTCCAGGCGGAACCAACATGGATCTGGTTTATATTTACTACTTATCTGTATTTTAGCAGTTTATCCAATCCATGGAATGCGAAAACTGTTTTTACTTTTAATCAGAAGGTTAGATTCAAGTGAGTAAAGGTAAAGTTAGAAAGCTCTAGATACAAAACTTTAAAGTACCCAGGCTACTTAGGCGATAAATCTTCAAAATGCATACTTGTATCGTATGAAGCTCGAAACTCTCTTTGATAAAAACCCCAATGAAAATGATTTTTCACTCTCTCGGAATAGTCGAGGTGAAAAAATTGGCAGAATTTTCATTGTATCAGCTTGGAATTAGCGGGAAAGGGAACAAATTGCAAAGTAATTTTTAAAAAAAGCTTCGGATCTGAATCGATAATAATAAATTGATGATTCTAAATTAATACATGTAAGCGCAAAATTTCCCATTTACGTGGAAACAGTTCTTCCAAATATTATTTCCAAACCAAAAACCAGATTTCAAGGTACCAAACACAAAACACAAATACATAAACGCTGGTGTTTCTGTCAGAAAGAAATCTACCCGTGAAATACAAAACAGCGTTACAGAGTGTTAGAAAGGGTAACGTGATGCTTCGAGTTTTTTTTATACACATTTCTCAATCGAATGAATTCTATTTTCCCTGTAATAATAATAAATTCAGAATACTTTATCGTCCGTTACTTCACTTGGTAAATCTATGCGCATGATATGCAAAAGCCCTTTAATGTAAATTTTTCTATTAGAAAACCATGTGCTACAGTTTTGCTCTCCTCATAAATTCACAAAATGTTTAAAAAATAATCCGCGCGAGGCAGTTTTTACTCATGATCTAGTTAAAATACGGTTTTACGTGCATGTCGTAATAGTATTATTATTCTTGTTATTGTTGTCGCTGTTGATGACAACGTCGATGATGTTATGATAAAATATTTTATAAATTATTTTCGAACTTTTTTTTGCAAATCGTAAGATATATTTAAAAGATTTAAATTATCCAAAAAGGAGCCAGTTTATTAGTCTTGTATGTTCATTCACTTATAAAGAAACATCATAATTTCGTTTCATAGAGTAAATTTGAAGTTATCTTTAGTGAAATTTTATAAGAAATTTACAAAACGTAGATACAGTTCAGTCATAATTAAATGTAGCATATTTCTGTTAATAATATTTATTTTGAATATATTATTAATTATTGTAATATGTATTTAAATAATCGTTAAATAAGCTTTAGCCGATAATTTACTCGATTTGATTATATATTTATGTAACTATAAATTGTCGAAATTCAGACGAATTTCGTTATCTGCTTTTTATAATGCCAACTCTTTTGTACTCTTATACAAATTGTTTGTCTTCGTGTAATTACTTACAAAAAGTCTACAGATTACTAACAATTATTTCTTCATGAGAAGAAATAATATCGTGCAATGAGAAAGCGATACTTTACGTTGAATGTTATCGAAAGAATTTATATCGACCGCTACTGGATTTCACATCAATATTAATGAATACAATTTGTTTATTTTCAGTTTAATAAGCTATATAATATAAGTAAAATTTATGATTTTGAAGTTAAATAGATATCACCGCAACTGTTCTCTACTTAAGAATCTCTTATGTTGTAGAACTGCTACATGAATAATGCACTGTCCTATGCCACACGTTTATAATGAATAAAAAAAAAATCATTTTCTTGGATTATTTAATAATATCGGTGCACTATGCAGATTACGTTTTATTTGCCGGAGAAATAATTTTATAACATACTTATCTAATGAAAAATTCATAAAATTCAAACTTGAAATTTACATAAAACTCAATTTACATAATATACATAAACACAATAAAACCATACCTTTTTTTATATAAAGAGCCGTTCAGTTGGTAGATATTTTTAAAATAGTTGCAAGTCTAAATTTCATAAATATTTGGTACCTTATTAGCTTTGAAGTGAATGCGTACAATACTTTCGTTATTGTACGCAGTCGATCAATGCTGATAAAGATTGAATAGTTTCCTTAGTTATAAGAAATAGAGATCATCGAAAACGAGAACCAACGTAAAAAAAATTCCTTATTTTTGCGATCATTTGTGAAAAAATATAATGTGTTGTAACATGCGCACGAACGAATGTAATAAGCGCGGTTGTATTAAATTTAACAAAGGACAAATGTGAATTTATTATTTATGGCGCGTAATCATTGACGTAATAAAATAATTCGACATTTCAATCGCACGTAAATCAGTATCGCCACACGCACACATACGCACACACGCACAAAAGACAATGTCGATTTCTCATTCTAACGATTTTTCGTACATTTACCAGGTACTAGCACAGGCACGGCAACAGGTATCTCATCGTCAACGGTGATAGGGGCAAGCTTGAAGAATAGCAGTGGTACCGGCTCAGCGAGTAACGGACCGACTGCCTCGAGTCGGCCCCAAAACAACCCTACACATACAGCCAACACGCGTAGCAGAGTTTGCCAACAACAGCAGCAACAACAGCAGCAACAGCAGCAACAGCAGCAGCAACAGCAGCAGCAGCAATCGCAGCGCGCCCTTCAGCGCAACCAAACTAGAATTCCGCTGACCTCGTCGTTACTTAGCCGAGCCACAGGTGCTCTAAGGAGCTCGGATGAACAAGTCGGCGCAAGATCTACCACGAACAACGCACAGGATCTTTGCGACAATTCTAACGACTCTGGCCTCGGATTCGAGGAGCGCCAGCAGCAGCACCTCAACAAAGCTGCTGTAATTATGACGAAGCTTCTTGCTTTGCCTTTGTACTTATTCTTTTGTGAAAAAGACATTTGAATATTACTTATTCTTCGGAAATGGAAGATAATTTTTAAGCCAAGGAGGAATATTCACCTCATAGGGATTATTTCACTTTTGCTATTTGAATAATAAAGATCCGTTTTAAAATTCAAATTTTCAATTTTAAATTTCAATGACTCCTCTAACGTTGGAAAAAGTTACAAAAAATCTTTCGCTCGTCTCATTTCGCTCGTACAAACATTTTAAAACTATTTCTACCCGTGTCGCAACTATATCTCAACGAATTTTAGATAAAAGTTTTTAAGTGTACGTGGTGCCATTAATTCGTTTTTTCAAATAAAAGACTCCGTAACCTAAAAAAATTTGTAGGTTTATATCTTCTTTTCGAATTTATAAATTTATAAGATTTTAAATATAAGTCATAGTTTATGACAGTTGTAGATGTGTTGGCTAATAACCCAAGTACGCGTGGTATGCAGTTTTGCAATATAATTTAAAAATGAATTAAAAGTTACATTAATTTCTTTTAGCGTACCCGACAAATTTTAGATTTATTTTGAAAACTATTCAGCTACTTCGGAACCAATTAATTAATGTAATAATCTCCTCAGATTAGCATATATTTTTTAATCGTCTCTAGTAATATTGTACCTATGAATGTATTTAAAAAATTGCTTAAACATGACTTGGCAAAAATACAATAAATGTGCATTCGTTTCTGTTTGTCTATTCGGCTACAAGCTCAGCTTATTAATTGTAATGATATTCTTATAAAACGATACGAAAATTTAATTTTTTTTTTTTTTTTAATTATTGACCAAAATTATTAGTTTCCATTTAGCGTTAAAGCCTTTAGTCAGACCGATAGTAACTGTAGAATAATAACACATGTCATGGTAAAATTCTCAGCGAGAAAATACGATCATAATTTTTTAACTTTAATTTTTTAGCTCCTATAATAAAAGAAAGCAGAGGCGGTGCTCAATTGTCTTTCACAGAATTGAGCATATGAGCACATGAAAATTGATCGTAGCGCTAGGAAAGTATTTCACAGATTATGCAGTTCCCGATCACATCAGTTTATTCATACCTATAAAATAACTTTGCCTTTTTCAAACGACCGAATTATTTTCATCGGCGTTTCGATCAAAATGATAAGAGTATCTGCAGATATTTAAGCTTTTATTGTTTGAAAAACTTGATCTGCGTCGATCCTGGCTTTAAACGAGCGAATTGATTTCAAGCGACCGCCCCATTCGTTATTACATTGTGTTTGATATTTTATATTCAACGCATGAAATAGAATTCTTAATTCTAGAAATAATATACCCGAGCGGCAAAAATAAAAGAGTAAAAAGCGGCTAAATAGACGTTAGCCAAGTGATAAAACTAATTTTGTTCTTTACGAAAACAACTAGCGCTTCTTATTTAGGAAGTGTTAAAAAAATAATTTATTTGGACTGGATCATTTCGTGTCTAAAATTTACTAGCGTTGATATTTGACCTGATTTATTTATATTAAAACAAATATGAAATATTAGGCAATAAAAAACGTCGTCGCGAAGTAAGTACAGAGAACAGACTGTAAACTTCGAATTCAAATATGCTTCGAAGAAGACAAAATGCTATATTTGGAAAATGTTGAAGATAAGGCGCAAATCATTAAAGTTTATGTAACACTGAAAACTAAATTTTGTCATAGAATAAGTCGAATAACTAAATTGGCTAAAAATGTATTACCCAATGAATGGCAAATACGTTGTAGTATATAAAGATCATTTCAGCAAGTTCATAGATAATGAGGGGAAAAAAAAGAAAAAACGATTTCTAAAGATTTTTTTATGATTAACACATGAATTGTTGAAATAAATGTTTTTGCTATCTATTAATACACCTTAAATTTGATATATTAAATATTCGTTTTTAAGCCAACGTGAAGTTTTATTAGTATCCATGCACAAAATAAAGATATTCTTATTTGTAATAACACATTTACGACCAAAAAAAAAATAGAAGTTATCATTGAATAAATATACATCTCGCAGCTCTTTTGTCACAGCAATGTTGTTTCAAAATATTACTTAGTATTTTATATAGGCTGTTTCATTTGGCGGATACAATATTTTTTGCTTTGGACGGAACGATTTTATTAATTTTTCATTTGAACTTATTTTATATTCCAACTGGGAATAATTTTTACGACAAAATATTTAATGATATATTACAAATCTGGAATGAGTCCTTAATCGTCGACCAAATATTAACGCGATAATATTGTAGTTTAGAGTAAATAATTTCGTACGTACTTTCAAAATCTTATAAAAGTGTCGCGATAAACACTTAATGAATAAGGCATAAAACTTATTGAAAGATATTGATACAAAAGTCTGCATCAAATTGTAGATAAAAAGAAAAGAATCCTAAAGCAATTCTTTTGCACTCAAAATTAAAAATTGAAAATCCATGTACATACAGTTGTTACGCAACGTAAACCAAAGAACTATAATGTACATCTCATCGTTGCGCGCGAAGCAAACGGTAGTTGAACTCGTATCGTTTGTCTCTATAAGCCTCGTCATGTCACAAATTGTTCCCCTTCCAATCTAAGGCAATTGTTAGCTCTCCAATAGACGATAAGTAATCTCGATCATTCTTGTTCTATTTTTCTCTCGAAGGCACTTTAACGTGGTTATCAAGTGTACATTCAAAAAATTCTTTTAATGTATATTTATATTCTTATCGGTTAATTTTTTGATTATCATATTTCATTCTTTTTACGATGAGTTTTAATAATTGAAAATATTTCAATGTATGCAATAATCAAACTCATTCAAACAATGCGGTGTATCATTTCTTCGTTGTGCTAAATTATATCGACGTATTCGCGTTTACTTAAAAAGAAATATTTTATAAAAACATTATTTAATTTTTTAATGTGGTTTGAGTCTTGTACATCTATACCTCGCCCTACGGAGTCAATGTCTTTGTAATTTATATTAATTGTAAGATTTTTTTATTAAAATCTGATAAACGTTTTGCAATCTTAAATAATAACGTAAATACTTAAAGCTACGTCAGCCTGTCAAGTCGTACCTTAAGTAAACATAAGCGCGGATACATTAGTAGGTTAACAATTAAAATAAAGAAAAATTGTATTGATTAAAACTTTGTGCGGTGTTTTTTCACTTGTATTGTCATTTTAAAAGTCAGATTGTTGTGGCTCGTTTTTCTGACAATGTATTCAACAATTTATAATATCTCATTCATATGTAATCCGTGTTTCACTAATTTAAGTTGTTCCAATTTTATTTATCCTTCGTATAAACGCCATTAAGATATTTAAAATGTACTACGAGTCAGTTGGGATTTAATTAAACGGAGTTGCACTTCAATGTTTATTTGTTGTATTTCATGACTATTTACCGCGTAAAATTTTACTTAATTATAAAAAGGTTATTGCGAAAGTGCTTGCACTTAAAAAATGAGAATATAATCATGCTCGGGTTTGCCGCAAAAATTTCAGACGCGCTCGTGAGTTTTCGTATTTCCATCATTCGTTTTGTTAGAGAAATTTCAACTTGAGAAAGGAAAATTGATTTTAAGCCACGATTTATACTTGTTTCAACTTGTCGAAGTCACTGCAACATTTGTCTTTTCTTACTATACAATCAACGATAAAAATTGCGCTAATCTCTTGCTACAGCAAAACTAGTATATTATCCGTATCAAAAGTTTCTGCCTAGATGAGTACTACTTTTGCTAATAATTATGTATCAAAAGCGTGTGCGAATGAATTATTCTGTGATGTATTGGATTACTACGTAAAACACGGTCAAACAAATTTTTAACGTTTCTTCAATTTGCGTGAATCTTTGATGCATCGGAAACCAAATAATCGGCCAGAAATCGGTGCGAACCTGTGAAAAAAGTGAGACTTAGCTTGTGAACCCGTCTGATGATAATGACCATTTTAATAAGGTATTGCATATTAAATGTATGAAAAATATATAAGTACCTGAGACTCCTGTCATCGGTTTTAAAAGTACTATCGATGTGCCCGTTACAAATGGGGCTAGTCTTCCATTTTTTCATTCGTTAATGGGAACCTAAGGAAATGATGGACTTAACCTGACATCATTGACAAAGCTGCTAAGATCTCCTTGGTTAGAGGAGGACGGACTATTATAAAAATCAGATAAAAATATAAATAAATACTTCGTATTTATATCATCATCCACTTTTCCAATAATTAATATTTCAAAAAATGATTCGGATTTATAATAATTTAATGTTGCAGGCGTGGAACGGAGGAGTCGGCGAGGAGGATACGAAGCGCCGTAAGATGGACATAAAGCTTGAATCTGAAGATGCAAACTTTGCTTTTCCGGAAGTAGTTCAGGGTTCACAAAGCGAAGGGAAGATTTCAACAAGAAATGGAATTGTGGGAACTGCACGGGCGACTAGCAATATAAATGGATCCGTAGGCCGAGTTATTGGTGTGACAAGACCGCGGCCGCATCTTGGTGTTCTAGCCAAGAGGTCAGCCGTGCATCAGGGACCGGTTACTTTGACCTCCCAGCTTTGTAGGTGTAATTTGTGTTTTCTTTGGTCAAAATGTCTCATTTATGCGCCTCATTTCGACGAATTTATTTTTTCACATTCTCGCGTATTCCAAGCCTTTTAAGTTTCTTTTGGTCCATCGAAGGTTGCTTATCGCGTAAGTTAAATATTTTTTAATTTTCTTTTTTGTACTACTTTATACGTCAGTACTCAAATGCATTTTTAATAAATGACGTTGAAGCGATTGAACTCTTAAGTAATCGAATCGTAAACGTAAGGTGTCTTTTACCGAGAAAATATCAACAAATAAATTTTATCTTTATTTTTTCTTCGTTCTTCGTTCTTCGTGAAAATAATTACAATTATTTTTCATTAGATTTTAGAAAGTGAGAAAATAAATTTTGTAAATGCACATTACTGATTATCATGAGATAATGCAGAGCTTTTGTTTTGCGTGCAGCTAGCGTATCCAGGAATGGCAAAACACAGCTACAGATAATCTGCCAACCGGAACAGCAACATCGAGCTCGTTATCAAACAGAAGGCTCTCGGGGAGCCGTTAAAGACCGCACGGGCAATGGATTTCCAATTGTTCGCCTAATTGGTTACGACAAACCGGCAAGTCTTCAGGTCGGTGATACACATTTACAAGATAAAGTTCAAATTCTTATAAACGTGTTGAGTATAATGATCTTTATTTTAAATTTATTTGATTTTACGTTTTCTTTTTATTACTCGTACCTTCCTATTACGATGTTTTTTTTTTTTTTTTTTTTTTTTTTTTTTTTTTTTTTTTTTTTTTTTTTAATCATTAATTATCATTATTTACCGAATAATAGTTATTATTACAATGGCTTAAGGTATTATTGATTCTTATTAACTTTTCGTGTTTCATTTATTAACGATTTCATTTATCAGGGGCACAAAAATAATCTCATCAGAACATTATAATTCGAAATTGTAATAAAAAATGTTTACATCGATATTATTTAGGAGTTAAAAATCATAGTACATGTCGAGTACAAAATTTGAATAAACTATTTTGTTAGAAACGTTCTCGATCAGTGTCAGTTGTTTGTAGGTTTGAGAAAATTCTGTTTTACGCGAAATTCTTATTTTACATCAACCGCGCAAGATACACCAAGTTCCTATACACTTATTTATCTTTTAGCAACCTAAATCTTACTGGAATTAGGCAGCTGTTTGTTAGGTCAAAAATTATACGAGAATGAATTAAAATTATTTTAATTGAAAATTGAGATACTTTTTATTCCAAGTTACTGTCTAGCTTCAAATGTAACGTAAGTCGGTGCTAATGCTCGGTTTAGGTGTTCATCGGTACGGACCTCGGCCGTGTTGCTCCACATATGTTCTATCAAGCGTGCCGTGTTAGTGGAAAAAATTCGACACCGTGCGTCGAGCGCAAAGTAGATGGCACCATTGTCATCGAGGTCGATATGGAACCAGGGAAGGATATGCTGGTAACGTGTGATTGCGTTGGGATACTGAAAGAACGCAACGTAGACGTAGAACATCGCTTTCCCCAGGAGGCAGGTATATTGCAAGGTCGCAGTAAAAAGAAATCAACGAGGTGTCGCATGGTCTTTCGTACAACAATTACTTACGACGACGGCACAAACGAGACTCTCCAGGTCTGCTCGCAGCCTATTGTTTGCAGTGAGTGACAAGATTTTTTTTAATAGTGTCAATTGTGCTCTCGGTAAAAAAATTTGCTATTATATCTCGTTTTAACTCGTGTATAACTAATGTATAGTTCAGTTACAAATCAAGTCAAATTAACGAATCGAAAGCCGAGTAATTTCTATCCTATATTTAATATATATAAAAAAGATCTAAGGCTTATTAAAGAAACGAGTCATATTTACCGGTCGTGTGCTTAATCATTTCTTTATGGATTTACTTTTATTTATAATCACTGCACTAAACTATTATCGATAATTTATTGAACTCGAGAAATTCCACACACACATATATATATATATATATATATATATATATATATATATTCCATGTATATTCCACGAAATTTCATGTCTATCTAAAAATTTAGCATTGTAACGGGCATTTCTTTTATTAATTTAATTGTGTAAGATTAGACATTTTCAAATAATTATGAAACTAAAGAATTATTCAATTTCATTGTTTGACTTATAAAAGAAAATTCCATACGTGTACAATCAGATATAGTTTACTAAGGTATCATTAAAACAATCCTTTTTTATAAATCAAATAGTGCCAGATAAACTTTACCTTTTTGTTCTTGTTATCATTACAATCTTGATTGTGTACAATGCGTGAGAACGGCAATTCATATGCGTTAATAAGAACAAGTGTACGCCATTTACTATTTCAAAAGTATTTGTACTCAAATTCTATTTGATTGATTTGAATTCTATATAAATGCAATATTTATTGGAATTACTTGTGCGACGTTTATTTAATACGCCTCTCTACATTTTGAACGTAGATTTTAGCATTGATAATTTTTACTTAATAAATTCAACAAGCAAAATCGTTATTTTCCGCAATTAGTTCATGAAAATCGTAATTATTTTAAAGAAAAATATTTTTTGCAGCTCAACCACCTGGTATACCGGAAATCTGCAAAAAATCTTTGACTTCGTGTCCATGCACTGGTGGCCTAGAACTTTTTATCCTTGGTAAGAATTTCCTTAAGGATACGCGTGTTGTCTTCCAGCTTGACAGTGACAATCTTAGCTCGTCGCTCGAGTCTCACTGGGAATGTACAGTGTTGCCTGACAAAGAATTTCTCCAGCAAACACATCTTGTTTGCGTGGTACCAGCATACAGAAGACAGGATCTCGCTCCTTCGGAAACCATAAGCCTCAAATTATATGCTGTGTCCTCTGGAAAAACAAGTGAACCACATTCATTCCTTTATACTGCTGCTTCGGCGGCCCCAGCACCATCAGTTGGCAAACTGGATAATGGACCTGGAAGTTTGATTACATCAAATGCAGAAACTGCCTTAGCTTCAAAACTGTCTTCGACTCCTCATATCGTAACTGGAAGCGTTACATCAAATGGTATGCTCACCATTTTCACTAATTTATAACTTCTTAGGATACTTTATTCGATAAAACTACTTTATGGAAATGACGCGTGTCATAATATTGATGAGCTGCATGATTTTCAAAAATATTTATTCTGTAAATCTTATGTCTCATTTTTATTGTGAACATTATTTATTGATTATTTACTTCCATCATTATTAAATGCGAAAATTGAATAAAATCGTAGAAATCGGCAGGGTGTTCACCTTGGAGTAATCTTCTACACTTTCTTTTTATAAATAAGTGGTAAATGTCATATTTTTAAATTCATTTTGTATTTAAGAGGAAAAATTTTCATAACATGATTTTTTAAATTTGAAAAATTATTTTGAAAATGAAATGTCTACCTGCGTAATATAGTTGGACTACGATTCCAATATCTCATGAAACATGAGCGAAATTCTTCTTCTAATGGAAATAATTTTTTATCCTCATTAAAAAGTAATTTTGTATATAATACTCATTGTAAAAAGTGATGGTAATGGTATAAAATATCATAAAGTTGTCGATCAAATAGTTTAACTAATCATTGTTTGCATTATGTGGTGATTTAATGATAGGCCAAGCAATAATCTAAGTGACTATTGTCCCCTTGAATCAGCGATGCTCCGAAATTCGTTAATTTGTTCCTAAATACCAAAATGCATGAAAAAGTGTTAATATTACAAAATGTTAAAAATTGAAAAGTATTTTTAATGGCATATCAAGCATTCCACTGCTTCCGCGTTAAAGGTCTGCTTCCGCAAGCAGCCACGGCTACGGCTAACTTCCTCGGATCAATACAATCACCAAACTCAGCATCGGTGACATCTGTCAATCCAGAGGTTCTCAAAAGTGATCCCAGTTCACCACCGGTAACTGCTGCAGCCCCCGTAACACCAGTAATGCTGTGGAGTTCACAACCGTCCGGTAATCAGCCCAGCCCCGCTGATGTAATGATGCCACCGCCTTCAAGTATGGTAGCCAATCCTCTTATGACGAGAAGATCCTCATCAAGCCTGCAGTTAATCCTTCCTGATAACCTAAAAACTGAGGTATTAGATGAAAATAGCGAAAGTAGCCTTATGGGAGATAATAGTATGTCTGGGATAACGAGTACAACGCATACCACAAACGTTGGCAGTTCCCTGAATCAACTGATGAACGATAACTCTAGGGATTCTTCTCAGAATAGTCTTCTCAGGAATACGGTAGCGTCTAACGGTTCGCCAGTACAAGAAGCATTACTAGGCGTTGTTGATCTCATACGAAACCAACACCCACTGAGCATTGTATCACAACAGTCGACTTTTAGGGGACTACACGAGCAATCACAGGTGCAAATAAAACTGCATACTATTATCATTGTTGTAAAGTAGAATAAAAAATATGTATTTGGCTTTTAAGCATCATTTATAATTAAGTAAAATAGTGATAAAGGACTTGGAAAGAGAAAATTTGGCAATTTTTTAAAGTCTGAAGTCTGGAAATACATACTATTTTTTGGATGTCACTACAAGTTTCTAAACAAAAGTAAAAATCTATTTCTTAAATTATAGAAGGAAGAAAATTTCTTTAAAAATTTCTAAGGATTTATATAATAAATTATATAATAAAAAATTTAAATGAAAAATTAATAAACATTAATAATAATTAATCCTTAGGTGTTGAAAAGGTACTAAAAATTGGTTAACAAGTCTTTACTTTGGAATGTATTTAATTAATAATTACGTAGGGTATTCAGTAATTAGGTAAAAGATTGTATTATAATCGATAAAAGGCACAAAATACACTTGCAGGTAAAAGTTTTAAGCCCTCATCACATTAATAAAGATGCTAGTCCTATTATGACGAGTGAATCAAGTATTTCTGGCAACATGCAGAGCCAAGGTGTTGTGGATCTACGCATGAAGCATCATCAGTCTGAATTTAATGGTATTGGAAACGGTAACTTAGGCAGCTTCGCTGCAACTCCTGCCGATCAACCGTTGCCTGCACAAAGTGGTCACAGCATCGAAAAATATTTGAATCAAATTGAATCTACGGTGCCGAAGAAGACTGACGTTCAGGTATACTTTAGGTGTTTGAATGTGTTTCAGCGTTACCTAAAAAGCTCAAAGGTTGTGTTATTTTATTAAAATTTGTATAAAAAGAAGATTCTTTTTAGAATTTTTAGAATATTATAAATTTATCATCATGAATGTATACGCGTGCATTTGGATATGTATACAGGTGCTATTTACTGGGATATACATTTTATAAATAATTATTTTTAATAGATATAAATTAAATATGCATGCGTTATTAATGCGCATTTTACTCTATTTAAGAAGTTATAATTTTAAGATATACGTTTCTTTTTTAATTGCAACATAGTTTATATTTAATGATAAAGCTGTAACATTAAAATAAATATTGCGATACAATAAATTTTTAAAGAATATCACGTGTATATATATATATATATATATATATATATATATATATATATATATGTATATATGTATATAAAAAAATGATATTGACCATAATGACCAAAATGTTTCTGCATTTTAGGAAGCAAATTTCGTGCGAGCTTCTATAATAGCAAGTAGTCAACAACAAACACCAAGTCTGTTATCGTCAAGAACCACGACAGTACCTCTCGATGAATTGGTCAGTTCCGCTGTCGATTCTCATCAAATGGTCTCACCCCTTAGACCCGCGAATTCCAGTCCAAATGCAATAATTAACCATGTAACATCAGTTGTTGAGCACGATTCGATCAACAGCTCTCAGCAAGCGACTAGAACAAGCCCACCTATTCCTGTGAAGACGATGCTTTTGGAAGCGCTCATGCCCACGGCGAATGTCTCTCCGTTGACGTACGTACTGATAAAGCCGAATTCTATGCGAACAAAATATAAATTAATAATCCCATCGCATTCGTTTGCTAATAAATATTTTTATCTCATCAAAAGTCGTGCAGCATTATAGTGAGTTTTACCGTTGTAAACAAATATATAATAAAACTCTCGTGCATTATTTAAAGCAATTCAGTCCAGATAAATGATTTATTCAAGCAACGAGCTTGATAAAAAAATGTCTCTTTTAATATAGAGCAACACAAGTTTTGGTATAAAAAAAACCAATAACTAATATAAAATTTATATTCACGAGTATTCACGAGTATTTAAAAATGATTTATTGGATTAGAAGGATTATCTGGTTTTAAGAAGAGAAAATATTACGTTGAATGGAACAATTGAGAAAGCCATTTTGTTTGTTATAGCGTCGATGGTAGTGCGACTGTGTCGACTGTAGCAGTTCAGGTGCAAGAGGGCACAACAGACGATAGTCTGCTTAAATCGATAAACGCGGCACTAATGCCAACCATCCAGGAGTCGCCGATTGTGAGCGCAGCTGCAGCAGTTACTGTTGCTAGTGTCAACACAAGTGTTAGCGTCAGCTCGCACAATCCCTTACAAGTAACGAGCGAAGTTATGCCGAATGTTGCTACCGCGATACAAGCACTTGCCCAACAGGATCCAGTCGTGATGCAGCAACAGGTACAACAGGTTGAACAGGTTGTTGCTCAAGCTCAACAACAAGTCGAACAGGTACACTTAAAGTAACTTATGTATATTACCACTATTACCATTACTACTATTACGACAATTAACGGTAATAAATTCTTATTTTTCTTTGTAAAATGGATTATAATTTCCATCTGTTGCACGTATGACCGTATGTTGGTGAACGACATTGTATTTCATGTATTTTATGTAGAAAGAAATTATCTAAATATTTAAATAAAATTACTAAGTGTCTTTCATTTAACACGGATCTGAAATGTTTTGAGTCAATGGGCGAAACTCGTGTTTCCAGGTTGTTGCGCAAGCTCAACAGCAAGCGGTTCAAGCTGTGCAACAAGCTCAACAGCAAGTTGTGCAGCAAGTTGTTCAGCATGCTCAAGTAGTCCAGCAAGCCGTCCAGAAGGTTCAAGCGGTTCAGCAAGCGCCAGCAGCCCCAGCAGTTCAACAAGCGGTACAACAAGCTACGCAGGAGGTTGTCCAACAAGCCGTTCAACAAGCAACCCACGAAGTCGTCCAGCAGGTGCAAGCGGTACAGCAGGCTGTACAGCAGGCTCAAGCTGCTCAAGCAATGCAACAGGCGGTCCAACAAGATATTGGCTCGATGTTAAACCAACCAGCAGGCTTTGTCGCTGAAGCGAGCTCTGCTTTGGCCAGTGGCGCTGCCCAGGAACCGAGTCAACAAAGGCTTACCACCGCTGCTGAACAGGCCATCAACAATGTCATCACAAATGCTACCCAGGATATTATCAATAACAGGCCAATTACAACAACGACAGCTCACGCCATTATAGCTACAAAGAACATTTTGAATAGTGTGGCAACTCAGGTGAATATGAGTTTGGTAACTTGCGTTATTTGATCTTGGATTAATTTTATCGAAACTCTTTAATGTTTATTGTTAGTTTGGTTTTATTTGTGATAATATTGCGATAATAAATGTTACTGGACAGAAATATTATTTTAGAAAGTAGAACAGAAATTGTGAAATGTCAATTGTTTCTTTTCAACGTTAATAACTATAAGGAAGCATTCATTGGATTTGAAATGATTGTGCAGTACTTTGAAATACAAAAATTTTCGTCTTATTAATTTTTAAATATTAATAATAATTGAAGAATAGTTTTGAAATTTATCGTGAATGTGTGTTAAATGGATTAAAATTTTATAACATTTTTCCTTTCGTGAAATCACTCACATTTTAAATACTGAACTCTTAGAGCGCACAGTTAATGAACAGCGCTATGGAAGGTATCCTGCCCAAATCGCCCGTCGCACAGCAAACGATCGTTGAACAAGTGACAAGTAAGTCTCCATCGACAGGACCTATGACCATGCAAACATCGAGTAACAGAGCATCGGTGGTTAACCAACAAACACCGATGCAGCAAAACAATGAACCTCAGCAGCAGGTGCAGCAGGCGAGTGCTGGAGTTGTGCGAAAAACAGAAACGGCATCTAATGGCATGATGACGCAAGATCTTATGACGGATCACGAGTTACTTAGCTACATTGATGCGAGCTGCTTTGATCCGCAAAATGGATTTCTTATGTAGTATGTCGTTAATCAAAGCTCTCGTTATTCCAGAGGTTTTTTTCCTGTCAATAGAATTTCATGATGGTTCGTCGTTAAGTGTTTTATTAATAATTACGCGAGTGCACGGAAACACATGTGCACACATACTCACGCTCCAATTCACGCGCACGCACGCGCCCGCATACACTCACACGCGCGCGCGCGCGCGCACACACACACATTTTTGCACTTTAATCAGGCTTTGTCTGCGAAAGAGGAGATGCAGAGGCGAAACTCAGGTTTTTCTTTTTTTTTTTCTTTTAAGGATCTCGCATTATAGAAATCAATAATTATTTCAATTTATAAAAATTTAATGAAATTAAATGAAATATCTGCTCATATGTCATTAATTATCAGTGAATTATTATATATAAATATTGTAAATAATAAAAGAATTAAAAATTAATAATTGTAAAGAGCACTACATTTTATTAGTTTTTCTGTATAAATTGTAGTATTTATTATTTCTTAAAATATAGAGTAGTTACTATATAATTTACTAGTAATGCAAATTTTTCATTTTGTTTTCCTTTATAGTTTTTTATAAGAAGTCAATTTGCGTCATTAGAGTTAATAAATGATAAATGTTATATTTCTATGATTTTATTTTTGAAAAAAAAAAAAAAGAATGTATATATCTAATCAATAAAAGTTAACTGACTCTTTATTAGCGCATTAGTCGTGAATTTTCGAAAAATATTATCTTTGTATTAAATTAATTAAGATGTTATTGGAATATTATTTGTTTCTTAAACTTCTTTTTCTAACAATGAAAATTGATCGAGTAACTTATATTCAGGATAAAAATAAATATTTACAAAATTAAAAAAGATTTTTTTTTAAGAATAAGAGAATATAATATTTTTCAATTTTTAATAATCATCTTCAAATTTAGGGTATAAGTATCTAAAGTCAATTGAATATTATTGATAGAACATTAAATAGAATCAATTTATTTTATGTAATAAAATGACTGAGATTCGTTACTGTACTCCTCTGCATTAAGACGATTTTGTACGGACTATGACGTCGAGTGTCGTAAAACTTTATATAAAACTAATGTCAATACTTAGAGAAAAAGTTTTTAGACATATTTTTCATCCATATGAAAATTCAGAAAAAATTTAAAATTAGACTAGATGGGACTAATCAGGGCGATACGTAGTAATAAATATTTTTCTTAATCTGTATTAAAATTAATTCTTTTGATAATTGTATTCTATTTTTGTAATTGATATAAATGTTAAGGAATCATTAATTCATCTTTATATTTCATCGTGAAATAACTGAAAAAGGTGCCTTTCAAAATCTCGACCAAAACGTAATTCTTCGTAAAGTATCATACTTTCGAATTTCGTGAGTGAATGTTAATAATGGTGGACGAATGAATCATTAAATTTAAAAATACGAGAAAAGTTCAAAATGAGGAATAGAATTATATATATTATTAAAGATTAGGCAAGACAGCGCCAATTATTAACGTTAATTATTGACGATGTTATAAGCTCATTCATAATAAATGGTTATGTCTACGCAAGTTATGCAATGTCCTTACTATTTACAATTTACTTGATTTCATTGCTTAAAATGAATCATATTGTTTAACTATTTGTTTTTCCTTGCTATATTATGAAGCATAACTTGTTTATTATTAGTTCATAAAGATATTTTGTTTGTTTTAATTGTGATCCATGAAGTTTGTTGTTGACTAGTGCTGAAGGATAAAATACAAGAAAGCATGTGTGCGATAGTATTTGTCTGCATACCTGCGTACACATGCGTGTATGTGTGTGTGAAAGCAGTAAGAAAGATGAAGTTCAATTAAGAGATATACCGAAAAAAGGGCGACTGACAAAATGATATGCTTCCCCTTCTTTGATGTAATTATATGCTCATGCTATCGATAAATGAATATATACATACACGCATACACACACATGCATATTACACAAAGAAATGACAGAGATTATATTACAAATTTCATTATGATGATGTAGTTGAAAGTATATTCTATATAAGAAATGTAGTAAGAAAATAAGATATATACAAGGACAAAATGTTATATTACATATATACATATATACATGTGTTATATATATGTATACATATATATATATATACACACCCACACACACATAGATATATATATATTTTACGTTTACCCAAAGAGAAAAAAGTAATAAGTGTAAATTTCTATTTTTGTGTATTTTTGGAAATAAATAATGTGTGCAACTGATGTTTTATCTGTATAAGTACACATATTCATATATTTCCATATATTCATTCAAATCTAATGTACCACATGAAAATCAAAAATAAAAATAGAAAATAGAAAACGAATGTTAAAAATGAGCTTAATAGACATTTTATGATGCCATGTAATTATTTTTTCGAAGATATAAGAAACTGTGTTAATCATGTTAACTGTTTTGTACCGTATATTAGAATTAAGCTTTGCTAAAGATAATAATCGAAAGGTCTTTTATTACAAAAGCTTATTTCTTTATATATAAATTGAGAAATGCATAAATTTGTATTTGTTATACAAAGAAAACTATAATTTTATATACAAATAAATATTTTGTATATTTATATTCAATTTGCAATTGAAAGGAAAATAATTGAGCAGAAAAATTTAAATTGAGCTATGTACTGTAAAAAATGACAAATATTTTGTTCCTATATTAAAAGACCCAACGATTATATTTTTAATCCGATGTCGTTGAATTATTAATTTTTCTTGTGCTAGTATAATCCGTATAGTTGTTTATAACTTAAAGAAGCATTGTAATATTAACAGCCAATTGTTCAAATATGCAAAAAATCTATCAAGCCTGTATTTCGTCGATACTGATAGGATAAATAAATGTTTTAAAACATTTAATTGAAAAGATTTATGTATCGACGTTATAGCTTTTATTTTCTCACGTTTTCTCTTTTTTAATGACATTGTATAATATGTTTTTTTTTTTTTTAATTTTGTTTTGTTAAGTTTCATTTTGTAAGATAATTTTAAGGACCTCAATGATTTTTTTTGTTTTATATTATATGTAGCATAAATTTTTGTAGAAAAAAATGCAAATTCAGAAAATTAATTTTTGGATGAGTTTTATCAAAAATACTTTCTGCAACAAATTTTTTATCCAGAATGCTTATAAGTTTTAATTTATTTTCAACTATTTTATATACATGATTTTTTTTTGACAAAAAATATTACAACTCTTTGTTTTGTACATGAGAAAAATTATTAAGCAATTAGCCACTTGTCATTTTCAAAAGCAACTCGGTCTTCTTTTAATAGTTTTTTCAAATGATGAGTTACATTTGATGCAGCTGATAGCCATAAATTCTTTGGTATATCCTAAGGAAAAAAATGAATGTTGATCAGTGTTCTTTATAAAAAAGTATGTTGCAGAAGGTTTATTAAATATTTTAGTAATTACTTGAAAATGTACAGATATTTTATTAAATAAGTTTTAAATTGAAAATAAAATAGTCTCACTATCAATATTAAAATAGCAATGCATTTACAAAATACTATAAATTATATTACGGTTATTTGTTATTTGACGAACTATTTTTTTGGTTATGGATAGTATAACAGTAATTCGATTTATGAAAGTCAATTAGATTCACTAAATTTGAAATCCAGAACAAAATTTGAGATTTATCAAACTCAACTTAATTGAAATAATAATATCTTTGTAGCAATTTGAATTTGGTAAATTAATTTTTAAGTTCAGAAACCGATCGATATTTATGGTAATTAATCAAAAAAAATTTATAGAATTAAATATTAATAAGTCTTGTAAAACTTTGATTACAAATGGTTAATAGTTTGATGTATATTTTAATATTTACAGTAAATTATAATTTCTTATTAATATGAAATGCATTTAAATATGAACACATTTAATTTTTGAATTTACATTAGAATTATTAAATTATTTTAATATTTTCTTAATAGTAATTAATTTCAATAATTGTTAACAATTATTAGTAATGATTATTCACAGTTATAAAATAATTCAAATAACAATTGTCATACATTAAGAACTTTATAAATAGTTATAAATACATAAAAACCATATTAACTTTCTTTTAATTAAAATTATTATATATTTTGAAATTAAAACATTTAAAATTGATTTTATAAAACAAAACAATCTGGTACATTTATATTATGAAAATTGAATCATTGAATTTTTTAATAAGTCTCCCGTTAAAACAAATTTCATCAGTTTCATAACATTTTAATCTAGTAAAAATTAGAGATAATAAGGCAAAAATTTGGAAAGTAAGATAAATAATATTCATATAATTATTTTACTATTTTCACGAAAGTTTAATATTTTGTTAAAAGTAAAAGTTATATTAATATTCAACTATGAATATTGTGAAAAAGATTATCGAAAATTTAATAACCCACCGTATACATAAACTGGACAATATCCATAACATCGTGTTTGTGACCTTTTGTGCTCTCAAGAAAGGCTATAATTTGTTTTTCTCTCATATTTCTGTGCTCGATGTATGCTTGTATTTTTAAATTGGGATCTTCAACAACAGGGCCATGTCCTGGATAAATTACTTTTGAGTTTTCTTTGAGAAGTTTTTCCAATGATATCATATAATTATGCAGATCCTCGAAGACGGATGAAGTTTCACCGAGAATACAGTCACCACTAAAAATTGCGCATTCTTCCTCTAATACAAGGCAAATGTGATCTGTTGTATGACCAGGTGTATGTTTTATTTTCAGATGTGCTCCTTCGACTTCAATTAGTTGCTCATCCTTTAAATATTTTTCTAGTAAATATTATAAATTTACTTGATGTGAAATTTTGTTAAATTTTATATTTTGATACAATTATTTTTAAATGAAAATATTATTAGTTATTAATACAAGTTTCAATTACACCACGATGCTATTAGTGTTCTATTACCTTCTATTTCCGTTTTACTGATTAATATTTGAAATAAAATGTTATATTGAATATTTTTAATTGCGATCCTTTTAAATTGTTTTATTCAAAATATCTTAACATCATTAAACTGATATCCTTAATATAAGATTAATGTCTCAATAAAATAATGCAATATATTAAAATATAATAAAAAATTAAATTAAAATAAAACTAACAAGTTTTCAAATATTGCATTTTTAAATTGATTTATCATAACATCTATAAAATAAAAATTAGAATACATTGTAGAAAAAAATATATTTATCATTAGATGAGTTATTCATTATTCAGAGTAAATGGATTAAATTTAAGATAATTGTGACCAATGATAATTTTAATATCTACTAAATATTAAAGTCAATAATTCTTAAGTTGCATAACTAAATTAAATTAACATTTACTATTAAAGAATTCCAAGTGCCAATAAATTTTTCTTCATCTACACCATCTGGATCATCATTCGATCGAGAAAATTTCCAAACCACAGATTGGCTTGAATTCAAATTTTCTGATTTTAATATATTTTGTACTGCTTTTACTCCACCTATATGATCATGATGCCAATGTGTTATTATCAAATGTTCAATCGTAGCATTTTCTTCAATAAGTATCTGTTTAAGATGAGTTGTATACTGTTTTGCAGTGTCAGTATCTCCAGAGTCAATTAATACTCTTCTACACAATAAATAAGAATTATAATTACTCCATATTTTCATAAATTAATTTTCTTGTGATATATAAAAATAGAAATGATTATTGACAATAATATGGAATAGATTTTTCAATATGTATCTGTAAAAAAAATTTTTAAACTAATATGCATTTCACTAAGATATTTCTATATTTATTATTGCAAAATCTACATAACTCAGTAATGATTATATTTATCCGAGAACAAGTATCAATTAATTGTTAATTTTAAAAAGCAAAGATTTAAATTTCTTTTATAATTATGAATTTATTTAATTAATTATATTTGATCTGAAGAATAAAATCAACTACTTATTAATTAAATAAGTTTTAATTTATTTTCTTTTATAATTTTAAATACTTGTGTAAGAAAAATAAAAAAACTGTCAATTTATAAAAATTTACATCTTCATAAATAATTAACATTTTTTACAATGTTTATAACAACTTCTATAAGTAACAACAACATTAATACTGATTCGATAATGATTCAGAACAAATATTTATTTTGAAGGCGTTACAATGATATAGTAAACGAGGACTGTATTTTTAATTTTATTTGGTACGTTATATTTATTTATTTATATTAAAAATGTATTTCTTCGCCTGACCTAAAAGAATTAAATCTTAAGTGTAGCTATAAAATTAGAAATTTGTTGTTTCTTAAATAAATAATAAATAATTTTCTCTTTAATGAAATGAGATAGGCACAAAATTTGCACATATAAATAGACTTTTTAAAAATTTAAAAAGTCATTTATGTGACATGCATTAATCAAGTGCATTATTATTGTAATTGCCTACATACTTATAACCAGTGCCAACAAGGTATGTATTTGTCCCTTGCAGTGTCATTGGTCCAGGATTACATCCTAGAATTCTAATGACTCTGCTAGAAAGTCGGGAAATTAGTGGAATCGACGTGAGAGTTGTCATTTCGCTTGTGTGCATCAGTGATGAAAATTGTAAACGTGCACCATTCGAATTATAGCTCAGGAATAAACAAACGCATGGTACTTTTACATTACTAGAGATTGAAAGATGGTTAGATCGCTGATCAGCATACTGAGATCCGACTATTGCTTCCGAAAGATCCACGAGTATTGTAAAAGTGGTAGCGCGCGAAATTTCAAATAATACTATATTAGTGTGTTTACATAAGCTTACGGTACTTGATAAAGAGATTTTAAAGGATTGGTTTGGTATTGAAAAAAAATAATGCCACTCTAAAAATGAAATGAAAGCCATGAGCGACACTAATAGATGTTTAACCGATCTATTGCAGTCTCTCTAGCTTCAGTGACATTTTTTAATAAATATAAAATTTCAGGATTGATCTTATCTATGAATAGATGAAAGTGTATTAATATAGTACATGCACGCATTTATTAAGTTATTATCATTAAAATATACTCATGTACCTGTAAATGAGAGCAATCCTTTAATTACGTTACTTATTTTTAAATATGTTTTACAAGTGAACTATTAAAAGTATAATTGTTCAAATTTCTTCATTTGTGTTGGATAAAAAATTCGTTATTTTGCGTTGCTCGAAAGATATTTGAAATATTTATTAGCCTATATATATATATATATATATATATATATATATATATATATATATATATAATGATAACGTTTAATTATTACATTTAGATCTGAAATTGTATTATGACTTTCAAAATCTTATAGCGAGGTACGATTGTATTACTAATTCGAATATTAACAGAATCGAGCAGAAATGAAATATTTCTGCATTATTTAAAATATTTAATATTTTCTTTAAGCAATGGTTTCATTAATTTTGTTACCCTTTGATTTATATTCAAAATTGTACGAAAAATTTGAGGTAAAATTTTATACAAAAGTGAAATAACATTTTTTTTTCAAAATCATAAATATTCTTTTATATCTTTTATAATTTTATATCTGTTATAGAGTTATGAATTTAACAACACTATTAAATGGATTCATTTTATTATTATTATCTGTAGTATTTCTTTTAATGCAATTTTTATTATTTACTGTGTTTTTGGCTTAGTTGACCAATCTCCTATCCATTGGACCAACAATGGCGACTTTTTAGCTTTAGGCTTTAAGGCTAACCTAACTAACCACCTCTGGCTGAATGTATTTATTTCATACGCGTGAAGTATTGACAGAGATAAGACTTTGTACTGTGTGGTAACTAGTTGAGTTACATAAGAATTTTCAACCGATTCATGAATAATATTTATAGGGCCAGTAATAAAAGACATTTTATTGTGTAAAGTTTATATATTTCATTCGAAATGGGTTTTGGAGACTATCCTAAAGAATATGATCCATCGGTACACGGAACTTATGATCCTTCTCGTTACTATGGCCCAAGTAAGAAGAGAAATACAACTAGCTTTTCTTTTTAAATAATAATTACTACAGTAAATAAATAAATTTATTACGACGTTCGATAAAAATAGTGCACATTTATGAAAAAAGATAATGATATTCGCCTTACGTTTGAGTTTGATTTCTAATGAAATAATTAAAATTTGACATTGAGGTTTATCTAGTATATAATTTAACAGAATCTCTTTTAATTACATAATTGAATAATTGCCGAAAAGCTTGAAAGAAAATGCCTATTTTACAGTGATTATTTTATAACTAAATAACAAAAAACTTTATTAAACAAAGAGAACGCTTACAATTTCTATTACGATATGTCAATTAAAAATAACAATGGTCAATAAATATTTTAGAAGATACAGCATTTGGTGATCTGAAACTTGCTGATATTGGTGCTTGGCTAAAAAGACGTAACATGTCTCCACCAGCTTTTGCTGGCCTTCTATCAAGAGCATGGTGGCGTTGGCAAATGAAATATACTCAACCTAGACGTAGTGGAATGGCACCATTTTATCATCTGGTTATTGCTGTGGCGACATTTGGCTATATAGTGAATTATAAACGTACAAGGAATCACAGAAATTATAAATATCATTAATCATTTGATCAACATAGATCTTTTCAGCAGTTTGAATTTATTGTAATTCAGTGATATAAAGCTGAAATAAAGCTAAGTAAAACGGAGTACAAAAGATTAATAATTTATTTAAACTACAGTCTGAAATGCAAGAAGTAAAATTAAACAAATTTTTAACGACTTCATTTGCGTTGCATAATCGGAAGTTGAAAGAAATAATTTATATAAAATATTGGACGAAATTAGTTTCAAATTATAATTATTAGAAGTAATGTAAAAAACAAATTTTCAAGTTTATTATCACACATTATTTGTAGAATAACTCCATTTTGCTATTATATATTCAATTATGTGTCAAAAGCATTTATGAAAATAAATTTTAATAATATTTCCGTCAAATGTACTCTGTAGATTTATGCAGTACAAATAATTTCTTTTATACCTTACGAAATTGCATTTGTAGGTACTTGTTATTATGTCAATATTACATTGTAATAGATTATTTCTGAAAAAACCTACATACCCTCTATCCGAGTAATGATTCAAAAAGGACTTATTAATTATTTGTATCATTGATACAAAAGATAATTATAATATATATGTAAGGATGGCGTACAATATTTTCAGTTACTGAAACAGAAGCTTTTTAACAATTAATACGCGAAATTATTATATAAAATTATTGTTTTTAAATCAATTAATGCATAATGACTTAAAAGTATTTGTGGGCTGTTATAGCACTGCTCCATAAGAAAGCAAAGGGAATATAGGGGCTTTTAGAAATAAATAAGATTATTTGCCCATATACATAAAAATCATAGTACGTGAGATTAGAAAACTATACTTTTTGTTGCATTGGTTACATTGACTTGCAAATCGGTAAAAGAACACCAGTGACGACGTGCACCATTATGTAGGTGTGCCTTTACGAAAAACCAATGTACAGTGGTATACACAAGACGCAAGGCTCAAACGATTTTTTCTTTGTTGCGTTGAAAGATTAAAACTATATAACGTTGCGTCTGGCGGACTGGTTTATCCAGTGCAATAATTCATTTTGGACGCTAATAATAAGAAAAAGAGTACGTGCGCTAAAAATCAAAATAGGATGAGGAAATGTTATTAATTTCTCTGATGTGTTATCCCACTTCTTACCAAGGGTATGAAGGTCCATTCATTGATTTTGATGATGTAAAGTTTGCTGATTTGCTTGACAACATCATGCAGACCTTCATAAGGTGGCTCTATTGGCTTTCTGATGTCACCATGTCTCTCGAAGAAGTATTTTCCAATGAACAATTTTTCATTTTAATTTGCCATCAATTGCTAATATGTTGTTGGGGCTCTTGAGGAATACTCGGGGTTACCTTGGGACGCTGTCTGAAACAAAGAATTCCCCCAGAGTTTCGAATTCAGGTCTCGATCGTGCGATGAAGCCAAATTGCGACTCCTGATCTGTTGCGGCCATTGAATCTGTTGAATCCATTGAATCTGTTCGCTATCCGACTGAAAAATTCTGCGATAAATTTTATCACAAAATCATGACAACGAACACGAAATACTTTTTAATATCAGACTGCGCTAAGTTTTCGAGGTCCCAGTCAGGCGATCGCCTCGTGGCTATTTCCACTGGGTCCATGTCTTTGAGACACGTTGCCGATCGCGTCATCGGGCGGCACCAGAGTCGAACTGCCGCGTGAAGCTCTGGATGCACTTGGTTCGCAATTACGAATTTCGACTGGCTGTGAGTCAGAACATAATGCGTCTAGTTTATCGGATACCGGGGGGTTTAGTAAAGGTGTGACGAGGTGCAACCGAAGAGGCTACGTAAACGAGAATCGGTTTGAACTATAATTGCGGAATGGGGTAGTTCAAGAAGAATCCGAGTATAAAGAAAAAGATCTCAGGAACCCTTGTATCGGAAAGTTATCCTGCCCACGGCCTGCTCAGGTTAACATGACGTTGGCTGAACAGGTGCAAAGGCTAAAGACAGAGTTTTTCTATCAGTCGGTCTGATGTTGGATCCTCAATTGTAATTTGCCACATTTATTAATTTATTCACGTGAAATAATAAATTATTAGTCATGGTTTTTCTTCTACAACTGGAATTTCTAACATAAAATTTCTTTTTTTTTTTCGGAATCTGTCTCGTCGCACTGCCAATAAGATATTAAAATTTTAATTTGCATTGTGTAATAAAATATTTATAAATATTGCCGGCAAATTAGAATGAAAAACGAAAGTCAGTAAATGACACAATTATTAGATAGAGAACGTAATTGAATAATACATTCTGCATAAATTTACATATAATAAGGCTAATTAAGATAAAAGAGGGTATATTAGGAATTTTTAAATAAAAAAGAAGCATTAGCAATCTACACACATTTGTAGATGGAAACTGCTTACGTAGCTATTGTATAAAGATAACATTAAATCAGATTGAATAGACTGCAGAGTGTTGAATAAATCAGTGAACTGAATTTATTTAATTCAGTTTGAGAGATAATGAATACAAATGACGAATTTGTACTTTCCTAACTTCATTAAATAATTAATACAATATCTTTTAATGAGTAATTCGGTATCTCATTTTTTCAGCACATTTTCATATTTTGTTATTGTACGTGTAATATTTCTCTGAGTAAAGGAGAAATATGATAGCTAATTTAAAAAAATTTAAGTTCAATTTTTAAGTTTTAAAATTCGTTGTTAAAGTTTATATGCATACTCGCAAGTAAAGAGAAATTTACGTCTTAAACAATTTATTCATTTGAAAAAATTTAAGGTAAAATGTTTACATCACAAGAGTAAAAGAAAGGTGAAAAAATTTTTTTGTAAAAATACTTAAAACAAGTTTTAATTTATTAATTTAGTTTTAATTTAGTATTAATTAATTTTAGTGTAATAATACCTTTTATAATCTTATTTTATATAGTCAGTCTCGGTCTGACAATTTTAGAGCATATTTTGTCCTTTTATAAAAAAAAAAAAAAAAAACTTGAAAATTTGAATTATGGAGAAGTGAAGCGGATACAACAATAAAGAAACAGTTGATGGGGAGTATTCATCGTTTTATAGGTTATGAACAAACGTGAACAACAGGTACAACATACAGTATTGGTCGAATAATAATGTACATAATGTTCTAATTAATTATAAGTTTTCAATGAATTAATTAAGTAGAGTTGGTATATACTTCGGGTAACTTTTCATTAGCTATTCTTTCTTCACTTGTCTAACGTCGTTTTGTCTCTGCTTATTCTCTTTGGATTGTTTTGCTTACATTACTCTTTTCTCGTATATTGTCGTGATTCATATAAATACAAGTCTTAAATACAAATGTATGCATTTCAATATAAAAGTACTCGAAAAATGTGTAAAAAATATCTACTCATGATATAACTGCACTTAGGACAAAATGCATTAGTAAATTCACACATTGGAATAAACGCCTTGAACAAAATAATTTTTAATCAATTTTAAAAGTTTTGTCACTTATTAATAAATATAATAAATTCGAATACTAATTCAGAATAAACACATCTTTTTGATTTGCATTTTCACCAACATTTTCATTTTTTTCTTCTTTTAGATATTACATATTACATGTGAAAAATTCTCGTTTTCATATATACAAATGTATAAAATTGCACAAGATGAGATCGAAAGTTTACAATGTCATTTACGTAAATAAGAAAATTGAACTAAATATTTTGCTTTAAATTTTCGATAAGCTGTTGTAATAACGATGTCAACGATTTTACTTTACGAGTAGAAATAAAATGAAATTAATTCTATGCAGCAGAAATATTCTGCAAAAGAAACGTACGCTTTTTAAACTTTCAAGCTTTCAACTTATAAGCTTTCAATATTTCCATTTAAAAATTCTTTTATAATCACTTAACATGTATTAGTAGAAGACATTGTTTATCGCTGTTCATACGTATAAGAGAAACTCTTTATGCTTATTAATAATGGTATTTAAATATTTGCAAAACTGTAAACGCTGTGTAAAATTGCATTGAACTAGATGTTGTAGGGAATGTATAGTGTGTAATAAGCCGCTAGAATGATATTTCGTATTTGGCCTTTTTTATTTGTGCACAGTTTTTTTTGGAATAAAACGAAGCATAATTTAAAAACTTATTATTTCATTTGTATTAGAGTACATACTATCATTACACGTAAACATTTATAAATAAGAGTTTTAAGATTGAAAGCATTGATCATCTTAATTAAAAAGCAAATCTAATGTGAACTTTAAATTGTAGAAATAGTTGAATTATAACATAATGTATTTATTCATTTTTATTCGTGTTTTATTGTAAACAACTAACTGAATTAAATCACTGATTAACGTCATGAAACAATTTACTTTTGAATAAAGATTTTCATTCATTAACAATTATTCGGATGTGAAAGCTTATTAATTTAGTTCATTATCGTTGTTAATTATTAATTGCAAAGTATTAACTGTAATAAACCGAGCCCGTCTCATTATCGAACCTAAATTATCGAATTTAAAAAAATTATATTTATCGATGATCGTGCTGTCATTTTTAGCTCGAATCATTTTAACCAACTAGAGTTATCGCTCGTATTTGTTCATTGGAAATATTTTCATTTTCTGTTACACATAAAATCATGTCTTATTATTTTGCAAAATGTACACGCATGCGTCCATTTCTTGATGCGCATTCCAAAAAAGCTATGCACTTTAATACGTATACGATGAGATTTGAGAAAACGAGACAGCGTTCGTTAAACCTCTTCGGTGGTTGCGCACTTATTGTGCATGGCATCAAGGACCTGCACGAACTTAGCATGCCTCTCGTTAGCAGCGACAAGAGCACCTCGACTACCCCAGAGGAACTTAATGTGAAACTCGGTGTGAAAGGCGTCGCTCAAGAGTTCGTCGTTTCGGCAGCCTTCGAGGGCAATTTCGGCGTTACGTCGAAAATGCGTGAGATTTTCGGTCATTTTGCGCGAGGCCTCAAGATGTGCCCACATTATCGATAGGCCACAATCAGCTGCAGAATTTTCCCAGGGCGAGAGAACGGCAGCAGCCAAAGCCGAGGGTGGTGCGTTACCTGGGTCGAGAATTACAAAGAACGTCATTTCAAATCTGTTCTTTCAATATTTTAAGATTAATTTCTACTCTCAGATTTTGCCTCCTTACGATCGTATTTTATTGCTTTATGTTCGTTTTGAAAATCAAGATGATTGATCGATGAAACTCTTTTTTGTACCACTATTTATTGAAATAAAAATTATTTTTTTATAGTTAAGATCTTAAAAATACGTTTTTTAACGATTGTCATATTTTTGGCACTCAAAGCCACTTGGAATATAAAAATAATCATAAATAGTGTTTGGATAAAAACGCGTTTAACACTTTTCAAATCAACGTTTTTCCACTTGGGATTCTTTTAAAATGCCGGACACCTATTGTACATTACAGTATTGGCCTTTGGAAAAAGCATGTCATTATCAAATTAGTTTTTCGTTTTTCGTTTTTTTTTTTTTTTTTTTTTTTTTTTTTGCTGTCTCAAACACACTTTTCAGTTTTATGTTTTTCATATTTTCGATCAAATTGGAAATTCTTCTTATAGCTAAACTACAATATATCACAAGTTCACCCATAACTCTGCGTGTTCGTTTACCCGTACCTTTACAATTTTTTTTCATACCATTGTATGAAATGCTGTCCATCGCTGATGTATTTGTAACACTTGACGATACGTAATCGTATGTAACAATAACAAAATAATAACAGCGAATAATAAAGCGATTCCTTGTTCTTTTACGTTGACCTTGAAATTCATTAGTTTGCAAAACTAATAAAGAATATCGGAGCCTACCCACAAAAGTCTCATTACAAGTACTAAGCAACTATTTTGAGATTTTGAGACATCATGAATAATTGGATACGGACATACATTTTTTAAACCACGTCGACACCAGCATTCATCACACTAACGAAAGCAAAGCAATATTATTTCTTTATTGCATCAGCTATGATCGTTGAAAGAATTGTTAAAAATTTCAGAATATAATAACAAAATTCGCGCGATGTTCTTTTAATTCTGAGCTAGCGTTCTCGTAAAATTCGAGTTCGTTTATCAGTATATCGGTTGCCTAACAAAACCTAACCAATCGATCGTTGAGGTCCTTCTTTTTCCATTTTAGCTTTCAAAATTTGTATGAGAATTATTAAGGACTCATTAAGAAGGCTGCGTAAAATATTTGTTTGTAGTGAAATCTTACCTAAAACGTCATCGTGGGTTCTTTCATTGAGTAGAGCAATAGGCAGTATGTGAGGAAGAGTTGTATTTGGTGCCTGTGGATCAGTGCACTCGTTCATTGCCCGTAATGTGGGCCTAAGTTTAGCTTCGAAAGTAAAGGCGTCGTCGGTGTGCTTCTGTCTCAATAGGTGCCACGTTCCCGACAGCCTCTGTATCTGCGGTAAGCACAGCCCCAGCATAATTGAACAGAAGCCGAAAAGATTCCCCAAAGCTGTTTTCGTGTCGATCGCCACCTGGATCCAACGACTGATCATTACTGCTCTCTCCTTAGGAGTACGACAAGTTAATACTGTTACTGCGACCAGGAGTTTGAGACACTCGGTCCTTTCAATAACATCGAGTCTCGTTTGATGCGCATAAGGTAGTACCAATAACTCCAGGCCACACAAGCCATTCCTAATGCTCGGAGGATCGTCCTCGTAAACCTTGGGTTATTACGACAACCATTTATTAAATCAATATTAATATCGAACAACATTAAATTACGTATTAGTTATGTATAATGTAACATCAGGCTTCCAATATTAGCGCTGGTTTACAATCAAAAGATTAAGATACCGACAACTCAGGATATTCGTATTGCAGTTTAATATCATAATTATATTCATTTTTTATAAGTGACAAGCCTAGGTTTTATCATGCAACCACAAGTTTTTAATGGACGATTACTCAACGACAATTACTTAAGTACCGCTACTCCACGAATTGTCATTAAGTCGCTCGTCATTTTACTGGAGTGCTTCTTAAATAAGATGATATTGCAAGAAAAAAACCCATTTTGTATTTTCATTTACCTTAAGCAGCATATCCACGTCAATTTTAGTAAGATGCGAGGCTAAGATTCGAGAGGCCGTTTCGTGTAACATGCTTGTCACACCTTTGAGAGCTGTAGCATCTAGAGGCTTGTGTTCGATCGTTGGCAACAGTAACGTATTAAAGTTTTCTAGATCGAGTACTGACGGCATCTCAAAATTCGGTGTAGTTTCGATTATTTTTCTTTCCATTTCCTCCCACTGTCTGATATCGAGATCGGATAGACCCAAAGCCTTAGCCTGACGATTGCTCCGAATTATAATGCTCTTCATGGCTGGTTGCATCGGTAAAGCACAAGCTCCTACTGCACTGGTCTCGAACTCGCTGTCACCAGAGCCGTTGCCACTGTCGCTACCCGACGCTTGGTGAGCTTTCGTCTGATGCGTATGATGAATATGAGCGTGGTGATGTGGAAATGGATAGGGGGGCGGGGGTGGAGGCTTTAGGTGCCTGGGTACGCGGGGTGGCTTCGGCGGGGGCAAGTCATAGGCTCCGGTGCCGTTTAGCTCGGTTGGCAAGATCGCCGAATTGTTTTTCGGTATTTGATAATGCGGTTCGTCTGCAGGCGTATTCTGCTGCTGTCGCTTTGGATGATGCAGTTTCAGTTGCTGAAACTTGAGAAGGGGGTCGGATATTACCCTGGTGATCCTCTGGCGACCCAAGGATAGCGAACACGATTGAGATCGACTATTCGACATCGCTGGTATTCTGGGTAAGGTGCTTGATTGTAGATGCGAAATCTTGTGGAGCGGTACCAGCTGCGGAGGTGGAGGACTTTGATAATGCTGGCAAGGTGTTAGCGATTGACTTCTTTCTTTCTTGCGAGATACTCTGTTTGGAGATCGGGTTGTCGTCGTGAAAGAGGAGGGCGAAAAACTGGCACTAGGTCCGATAATGGATGAGCTCGTTGACAGAGGCACTTTACGATGCCGAGGATTAATGATGCGTGCACCACTAACTTGACTAATCGGACGTTTGCTTCCAACGTAGAAGGTGATGAGATCTGCAACGGTATCGAAAGCCTCATCTTCAAATTGATACTGAACGCGCTCGTAGACTGTCTCGGGTTGCAGGATAAGCTATAATTAGCAAGCGCATAAATTAATTTTGTACTACTTTCTTGGTACGAATGGTACCAAGTGGGAAATATTTACGGGAAAAACTCAAAAAAAAAAATGACGGGACAAACATTATTTAAATGATAGCATTGCCTATGGATAGATACACGATCAGTGACACAAAGGACGTTTATTTTTCGAATGAGGTGCGAAATAAAGCCGTTTACGCACCTTGTTGATGACGAAATGCAGAGGTTGTCCCTTGTGCCTAACGCTGAGCACGTAATTTCCAGGTTGACTGGCGCAATCGCGCACCAAGAAGTCTCCATCGTTTGGAATTTCAGTCTCGGCGCCCTTTCGTCCGCCCGGTAGCGTACTTCCGTGATACCAAGCATAAGAGCGGACATCGCGTGGGTCGATGAGGTCAAAAAGCCGGAGCTCGCGCTCCAGGAGCTTCTGTACTGACTCTTCAGGCGGCTCCTGCGACTGTTTGCATTTATCGTCAAACCAACGCGCTTCTCTACTCGTGAAATTACTCATAAATTACTTGCGTAAGCGGATATTGATATTTGGTCAGGCACGCGTTCTAGTACGAAGTATTTTATATAAATTTTTTAATTATGAAATCCGCGAGTGTATTATTTGTGAAGATAGTCTTACCAGTGCATCATAAAATCGAACGCGTTTTATTTGTCGGATAAAGAGTTTTAATTAATATGTAGCGATTTCTTAGTCATACGTATTCGATAATGTTGTAATAAGCAGCAGATTTTCGACTGTTTTCATGCAAAGCACGAAGTTTCAATAGCAAATAAAACGATTAAAGTGTTACATTAAAATAAAAGAGTTTCAAAGCAACTTCGATCAAAATCTAATTACTATGTCCGTCGTAAAATATTTTAAATTAAAAAATGAATGAACATTTCTTTCACCGCGATATTTCAATCAAAATAAGCATTTCACTTTTTGCGACCTGAAAACTTCCGATAGTATAGACGCTTTTTTAATTCAGGAGATCTCAGAGAGAACGTTAATTGATTGTTCAAAGCCGACCGAGTGATTTAATACCGCTGCAGAGATAAAAAGCGGTTCGGTGTAAGAGTACAGCGGGTTGTTAAGTCTTCGTGCATGCCTGACTTTTAATAAATTACTATTATAAAGTATGACGAATAATGTGTCCACGTCAGTTCGTAAATCGGCGCGAGAAACGATATATTGCTGAACTGGTAAAATCATTCGATTCGTTTTATTTCATTAATAACAACAGTCGTAGCGAAAGTAGAATTGAACTTTACGTGCGAATTAGATACGAATTTACAAAATTAATGTACCTTTCCAAATTGATAATAGTCGAGAAAACTTACACGAGGTTCTTATGTATTTATGTATTTCCAACGAACTTTTAATTTAATAACTTTCGTCAACTACTGCTTAAGATGAGTCATTGGTCTTTTAACTAAAAGTGCGAAGATCTTTATTGTAATAAATTTTATGTATAATAAAGCGTCACTCCATTGCATACAATGTACAAAAAGCTACTTTTGTACATTGAGTGATTAAACTGTATCGTGTAAAAATTTTAATTTTTTCAAATAGCGCTGATCGAATTTTAATCTATACTTTATTTAACTTTTTTCACAAATAATCGAGGATACAGGCCGATGAATTATGTCGAACGTCTCACAAATTTCTAAAAATTACGCTAATTGTGATTATTTGAAGGGTTAGCATAGTTCCCTCATAACTTATCTATAATCTTTTACTGAATTTGTATTTTCAATTCATTGATTACATCACCGATGTAAATGTGGATGATTTCTACGGACAGTGGAAGCTACATCACGAGCGATCGTCTCTTTAATATCTTTTTAATTCGTTCAACTCCAGGCATTTGAAAATCTGTCTAACACACGCACATACAGAGAGAGAGAGAGAGAGAGAGAGAGAGAGAGAGAGATAACTATTTTTTACAGACTTTCCGAGTAAAATACATCTCGATTAAATTCGGAGATAATTCGGAGCAGTCCTTCTAGTCCTTTTTTCCACAAAGATAAAGTGAAAATCGACCTCGGTACCCCGATATACACATGCATACACGGGTATACACATAAATAACGCGCACGTACGCGTATAAAAAACAAAGCCCCGCAACCAAAAGAAACACTCACCATACTCGCTCGATGACTTCGGTAGCCGGAGGCCGGGCTCGGTCCGGTCGCTGGCTCCTGGTAGTGACATCCGTGATTGGCTTCGCCGACGTTGATTTCGCGGGCCGTCTTCTCCTTGGGCTCGAGGACTCTGTGCAGACAGAACGCCAGGATTACGCACGAGCCAAAAGAGCAAACGCTCCTCCTGTAGGTCCCGCGCTCTTCTTCATCGGCCAGATGAAGAACCCTGACCCTCCCCTACCTTGCGAGTCCTGGCGTCGTCGCCGAGCCGTTGTTTTCCCCGCTGTCTCGTACACTGCGACAGCGAACTAGAAATGATGCGACCACATCGAAGAGAAGAGGGTTTGGCCGGGCGAACGCGCACACCCTAACTGAAGTCGCGTTGCGCTGCGCGGGCGCAATGATGTAGGCTGGGAAAATCAGGATCGTAACTAGAGGCAGACGATGCCCCGCGCTTACAGCGATCCCTTTCAAAATTCTCGGGGACTTTGCCCTTTCCCCGCTCACTTCTGACTCATTGGTCTCTTCGTTAAAATTGATGAATAGATTCGTGGACTGAGAGAGAGAGAGAGAGAGAGAGAGAGAGAGAGAGAGAGAGCGAGCGCGCGTCGTACGCATTTCTCGAGCAATAAGTCGATCGATAAGGACTTGGATAAGGATGGACCTTTGGTTTGGTGTACATCCGTGGTGCATCGTGTGCCACGAATTAAATCGTTAATTAATTCACGAGTCGGTATCAGCTACTTTCCCCCGATAATGTTACTGTTACAAGTGTAAGAATAATAATAAAAACTCACGTCTCTTTAAACCGACGTTCTGAATTCTATTATTATTATTATGTAAAGTGGATGGAATTCATCGAGTATTTTATCGAATATTTTATCACTCGTACAGAATATAAGATTCGTTGGCAGTTAAAAGAAAACTTAAAAGTAAAATTAATCCATTCGTTATCTGCGCACGCATTTGTTTTGACTGCGTTTACATTATTTTCATCTATTGAATAATGTAAATTACGAAGATTTGTTTTACGCATACCGATCTTAATAGAACTTGAGAAAAAGATATTCGATTAAGAAAGTGAATACTTTGCGAAGTGAATAGCATATAGACAACACTTTAAACTGTATTATTTGGCATTACTTTAGTATCGCGTACAGCAAGAATGAAGAAAAGCCTAATGAATTTGGGATCATTTTTATCGATCGAGCAAGTTGCAAGTCACATATTAAATGTATTAAAAACCTAAACCTAGTTGAGTTTCGAGCCCGTAAGCGGACAAGGATAGGCCGCGGTATCTGTGTGTTTGTAATCTCGATAGAGAACGTGAAATCGGACTCTATTATAAATAGCCATGAAGTATATGTAGTTCTCATTCTTGTCAGAAAGAATTTCGTTTCCTTTCACCGGTTCATTGTTTAACCGCAGCAAAGCGCGCGGTCGTTTTTTTTTTTTTTTTTCAATCGCACTCGCTTTGCCTTTCCTCCGTATCTTACGCTTGTTGGTCTTTTCTTCTCTTTCTTTTTTAAAGTAAATCCTGTCGTGTATGCCGTGATCTTTTTCTTCTTCTTGTACCGTTGACGTCAGTTTATCTCTATACCTTTGAAAGTCCAGCAATGCTCTCATTTTTTGAATGTCGAGAATTTCAAAAGCTCGACTTAATTAAAACTTATTTTGCAGTTTTCCACGAAGAAAGTTGCAGTCGCACGTATACTCAATTTACTATAAATATGGAATTCCACCTCATTCATTTATACGAATGATTAAATCAGAATTTCGAGATTAGAATCCTCTATAAATTTATGATGTAATGGATAGTAGAAGTAGAATAAGAGTTATAATACCCAAGTATGCGTAAAAATTGATGACTTAGATATTTTTACTTTATTAATCTCTTTCGCGTTCTTCCCGCCTTGCAGGTATTCCTGATTAATTGTAAAGTATATTATCCTTTTGTGTATTTACGAAAGAAGAGACCAGCTAACCATCCAGTGGCCATCGGTTGCAAATATAACTGAGATAACTAAGCCTTGTTGACAACTAACGCGTTGCTACTTATCTGTTTGCATTTACAAGTAAGTAACCAATTTATAAAGGGTTAAAGTCGCGATACTCGGTACTTTGCAACGGAGTAAGTTTTCTGTTAAAACAAAAGCAATTTCTTTTCGTGCGGGCGATTGCAATCATTTGGTAGGCATTGACTAAACATGCCGAAAACATGTTGTTGGCAACTCCACGAATGTCCTTCATTTTTATGAGAGACGTCCGAGGGTAATATCTAAGGAAGTGACGCTACATTCATTCGCGAGCTGCCTTTAAGAGCAATAGCCTGAGGAAATTATTGATTTGTGCGTAAGGTAGTATGGGTGGGTGGGTGGGGTGGGTGGGAATCACGGACGTTTGAATCGAGGGTGCATAAAAAAAAAGGGAACTTGGACTTCAAACACCAGATGCGTCTGCGAGCGTTTGTGCTTTGGGTGTTAATAAGCAGCACTTTGTCGCTTATTATATAGCGCACTGAACTTATATAGGATTAGCGGGAAATTAGAGCCACTTGGAAATGGACTGAAGGACTCTTGGTTTGCTTTTTAATACTTGCATGGAATTCATCGAGAATTACATTAGGATTCAATTACAACAATTCATAATCGAAATTCAGATTAAATCAATTGAATAATGAAGATTTTCTCGACAAGTGTGATTACATTTTGTACGTAACGCAACACACGTTTGGTTGAGAAAAAATTGGTCGCGACATTTTCGTTATCTAACAAAAACGGTTCGTTGGCTTCCCTTTTTATACGACAATTGTAAAGAAAGCTTTAAATGAAGAACGGGATGTTAAACGTTTTTATTAAAAATTTGCTTAAATTGTCCACGTGCGAGTGTAAGTATTAGGCAATAAGAATATTTTCCATCGGTTACTTTATCAACGGAATAAATTGGCAATGATGTATCGAATACGTTTTCTTAATGTATTAAACGTAAAGTAAGTTTCAATGAAGTGGAAACGCAATTTTCTTAAATTTAATCAACGATAAACACGCGTGTCTATCATTTACAGGGGTATCGGATATCTGTCAAGTGTTCTCGGGCCCTTCAGAGAAATTCGGATACGTCATTTATCAAGAGCTCGTGCGTTATTTAATGTAATTAAATTCAATTAAATGGATGAAAATTAAATACTACTTTTGTATTATTCCAGGAAGAGTAGAGCGGCAGGTTTAGAACGTTATCAGAGAAGCGCATCCGAGAAGCATACGACGCGACAGTTGCGCCTTGTGACCGTCTGGTGGCGCCTCTGCTGACCATGGAAGGCGCGGCTTCCGTAATTCACCTCGAAAAGTTTTATCCGTATTTGTCCTTGAGTGTCTTTCGAAAATCGACGGTCGTTCTTTGATAAATCTTCAACTATTTCTTTACCTCTTTGCGGGACTGTACTCCAAAGGTACTGTATATCGCAGCCTCAATAATACCGATCCTAGATTCAGGCCGTGACATTGAAATCGGACAGCACGGGGATGTAAATTTAAATCGCATTCTATTATCTACTTCTTATTTCTACAAGCTCGTACTATTGCACGAGCCACATACTATTGTACTGGACTGTGTGTAAGGGATTTGTATGTATTGCGCGTATGTACGGGGTTGTCGCGAACCCCTGATGCAACGTTAAAATATTAAGTATTTTTATAAAGAACGCAAGAGAGTCGATTGGATTTTCTGTTGAAGTCTACGGATGGCGTTATGCAACCACAGCCTTACCGTCTGTGTTGCATTTTAAAGCATAGGAGCGGTAGAGAGGCGCGAGCAAACAAATTATTTCGCGAGATCGTGCGTAGATAATCGCCTCGTAATCCATTCGAAAGATTCTACGTCTATGCGTTTGAACTTTCCACGAAATCAAACGTACCTCGAACGTACCTTGAATGGTGCGCGCGTGCGTATCGTGCAATAGAAAGGAAGCTTCGTGCAGCTTGTTTTACTGTAATGCCGATCGAATTTATTATTAATTTTAGAATAAAATGTATGAAATGAACCGTGACTTCGACAAATAAATTTGCCGGTGAATGAACGTGTACTGATTTCGGTAAATTAACGTCGGACAAACGGTGTAAATAAATAAAAGAGTACAATCACTGCAAGTAATTGTAGTGGAACTTTGATGTTAAATAAAGTATTTAAAACATTACTTTGTTTTTGATGGTACAACAAAAATTTATCCGACGATAAAAATTACAGTTTTTAATTACGGATAGTCTTGTATGCGAAGGAAATATGCCGATAAGAGTTATTTGTCTCTTAGAAATACAATGTCGCGGTTCCGAAAAAGTGTCAGGCTCGTAATTGTAAGCTCGCCTATTGTAAGCGCAGCTCGGAGTTTAACGCGAGTTTTAGCTTTAACTTTAGCGGTTGGTGTGACTTAAGAATTAGTTAAGTACCTTTCGGTGCCAGTGGAATAAACGTGAGAGGGTGGAGCGGTAATGCAAGTGCGTTCATTCTCAGTTACAATGACTTCCGATGACTGCCAACTCGGCGTATTACCTTTCTCGTGCAGATCTTTGCACGTGGTCGTGCTCTCAATGATACTACTACAGTCTCGCTTTTTGAGTCTGCGAATCGTACCGAAAGTCTGATGCAGACTATTTGCCGACGGGAATCCGAAGCTCCATGTTATGCCTATTAGAAATAATTATTAGATATTCGTTTTATTATCGAAGCATCGAGTATTTTATTAACGAAACAGCTTTGTTTCGTTAGCCTCAGATTTCCGAATTTTTCACTTCTCACCCTATGAGTTTTACTAATAAAAACATAATAGGACTTTGTAAAAAGTATATAAAACAACGCTTCTCGGGAGATATTTCATTTGAGGCTTGTTATAACGGAACTTCGATTAAAATTCGTTATGTAAACTTTAATAAATTCATGCTGATATCGGTGCGAGACAGTTAGTTTAAAACAACACTAACTTTATATTCATCAAACGATAGTTCTTATTATTCAGCGTTGAAATAAATACTAAAATGCGGCGAAATATTTACAAATGAGGTACGATATATGAATAAGCAATTGAATGTAATGTAATTTTTTTTTTTTTTTTTTTTTTTTTTTAGTTTCATTCTTTTAAATTACATTGGATCTCATTAAAATATAAAATATAGCGAAAGAATTACGCATGTTCTGGTTATCGAACAAACAACGTAAAATAATATAAAATATAAAACTTTTCAAAAATAAATCGAGTGTGCTAACTTCGCTCAAAGGTATTACTTGCTTTTGAATTAATGAATAAATGTGTGAAATATTCCAAGTGATGATAAAGAGCAAGCATAAATATGATTACTTTCATTACTACTTCAAAATGCCGCGTATATCAAGACGTTTAAATGTACATTCGCAATTTCATCGAATGCAATACAATGCCGACCCTTCGTCGGAAATGCGCTTGCGAATTATTTGCAAGTGCGGCCTTACTTTCACGTATAGCGCATGAAAAATATCTAAAGTTTCATTATTTCACAAATTTTATACCCTTTACACTTAAGTGGGCTCAAGTACAGTAGGAGAGTACGATGAAACGTTAAAAGAGACTTTTCCCATTTAAGTCACTAAATAATGCTAATAGACTTTTTAAACGAGGAGGAAGAACGGAGGCAAAGGAATAGACACGTATAGTAGGCAAAGAATTTATGAAACAAAAAAGATAAAACACGTTCTCTTTAGTAGTGAGCTTAAATTGGATGACCTAGCAACGGTAAAAATGCTACAATTTACTTTATTTCACAATCAATGGAAGATGACAATTCACCCGAACTCGCATCAAAAAAATTTCTCTCCCACTTTTTGTTCCAATTCTTTAAAATAATCTCAATTTTAACATTATTCACCTAAGGTAGAAGTAGCTTTGTCACTCTTGAATACAGATTCATTGCTCAGTAGGCGAGTTTTCTAATTCCACATTAAATGATAAATTTGACATGCGTTGTTTTCTTCGCAATAACTTCGATTCCTTTAAGTTTGATCAACCGTATGTACCAGCCAACTACTCTATGAAAGCAAAGGCCTACAAGTTGAATAATTCATTAGTACGTATAAACTTCTACGACAGCGTCTACGACAGCGTCTACCTGCGTAACACTAGCAGCTCTCAGATAAGCTATTGGCGGTGTTGGTTAATGTAGGTGCGAGACAGAAAGAACGGGTCTGCTGGTGTTGGTACTGTAGCTGGCGTTGCTGACGACAGCTCTACTCTGCTTGAATTTATACGCGTTTTGTTTGCGAAGTTCGCCGATTTATTTATAGATGCGATAATGAACGTCATATGTACTCAGCAGACACTGGTATTATTTTATTGTTATCTATTATCTACTATTCGGATGAGGTACCATTGTACTATTGTCTTCGGAGAACCCGATTCGAGGGCAATGTTTATTGTCGTAGTTATAAACGTCGATGTGTGAGTTTATGTATTGTTTGCATGCACCCACCTCTTTGACGGTATATTTTTGATGAGTCCGTTAGTTAAAAAATTTTTAACTAACGCTACGCTACGGGAAATCCGGTAACCTTTTGATGAAATTAAAATTCCTTAAAGGTTTGGCAGAGTAACGAAGATTTTGAAAGTAATACATAGTATTTTAGATGATTTTGTACAATTAATTTTGTACAATTATTTCATTGCTTTTGGTAGAAGGTTTGTACTCATTAATGAGTACAAATTAAATATCTTTAGGAATCTCAATATTTTAAAAATGTATAAATACAAATTTACAGATATTTATTAACAATAAGAAAACTGCCTGCGTCAAGGAATCGAGTAAGAAAGAGTGCTAAGGCACATTTAATCATTATAAATGTTATTACGCTAAAAGTTTACGCTACAAACAAAGAAGAAATTTCGAATCACTTATCAATCGATACACTTATCAATGGGAACAATAATGCACGTTTAAAATAAATAAATTTCAAATGAGTTTCTTGAGTTTAGTTTATAAAAATAAACTACTCGCTACGCCAACTATGCCATAAAAATTTGTACAAGTAAGTTCAACTTCTATCCTTGATTGTCCATTTGTGCTCGAAAGACAAAAATTCGCTTATGAAAGAAAAAGTTTCACATTCATTGGACGTTCTGGAGTTACGCGAAGAAAACACTTTTGTGCGGCTCTATTAAAATGCACGACTAACGGTGGAAATAATTTAAAGCATTTCGAGTTATTTCTTCATGACTCGCGCCATAAAGTCGCATATAAATGTTCTCGGAAGATACAGAGTACTAGAATTTGTTTCTTTTCCTCGTACTCGAGTACCTAGTTTGTTATGTGCATTTTCATCCGTTGGTTAATAATTTCAAATGCTCAAGGTCGGTAAATTTACGTCGTTGTTTCAATTTATTTCCTTATTTTCCAAAATTTTGAGAGGACGATATTATACGGGAATGCGTTATCCGTGCTTCTTGCGACCGTAAACAATTAAATAAACAACTTCGTTAAAAAAATAATTAATTAATTATCGTTAGAAAATCGCCAATCATGCATGTCGTAATATTTGCAATTAGCCCTACGTAATTGTGTTCGTTTGCAAAATGTGAAACGAATCTTAATAATTTTATCCCCATCGCAAAGAAAATATTATTTGATATTTTGATACTCACTTTGGCTACGTCTAGACTTAAATTTGCTAGAAGACTTTCCCATATCGAGACTATGCGGGGCGGCACTTTACACTTTTTGTTCGCGGAGTGAATGGGTCTCAACAATATCGATGTTACTTCAGTAGCGCGCGTACATGTTCGACTGCCTACGAGATGCGACATACGTCGCTGCGTAATGGTAAGAAAGCCGAATAGATAAGAACGTAAAGGTAAAGACGACGAAAGCGAGGAAGTGGGGAAGAGTTCGCTGCTCAGAAATGACGGGGAAAGGAGCGACAATTTCTAGAAGTAATTAATCCGAGAGATTGATACTTGGCTAAAATAGTTTACAAAAATATTTAATTAATTGATGTCAATTTTGGAGTTTCGTAGTCTTTCGAGTAATACAATCACTCGTCCAATGTAATATTCCTTAACTTTGACGTTTAAAGTTAAAGGTAACTTTAAAGTCATCCAAAATATATCCATATGTGTATGTAATGATGTATTATCGTTGGTTATTCATCGATACAAGCTTATGCAGCTAAAATTTATTTTTCAGGAGACTAGTTGGGAAATTTAAATTGTAGGAGAATCGTAAGTTCATTTTTTATTCATTTTATTGTTTATAATTACGTAAGTATATGAGTTTACAATGGTTATAAATTGTGTGAGATATAAAAGATACGAACGGCTTATGACAAAATATACGAATTAATATATATTAATAAATGTCCACGAACATTATTCAATAAAGAAGAGCTCTGATTTTTTATTGAATTTTCGGCAGATTATTACTAAAGTTCTCTTTATTACAAAGCTTTTGAACCAACACTTCATTTTAATCAGAAAGAAAATTTGACTCTAGTTCTAGGAGCAGGAATTACAAAAATAGTTCGGTTTGTACTTGATTCAATCGTCACGTTTAAATGTTCATCTTCATTTACGAACCGTGAACTTTTCAAATATTGATAATTATTTACTTTCTATTTATTCTATGAAACAAAACTTTTACGAAAAACATGTACAATGGGTTGGTCTTTACATTCGCTGCTTTAAATTACCAAGACGAAAAATCACATATAACTGTGATAAATACGTTTGCCACAAGTGCCTACAATGCAAATAATTAACCTAAGTTTTACGTGATTTTACGTAAAATTTTCACGTAAACTGTGAAAATAAATAAATTACCTAAGGTATTATTAAAGGTACTTAAATAAATTTGTTTTTAATTAGTATTTTTAAATAATAGGATTTTCATAGAAGAACTCAAAATAATAATAAAAATGAAAATGTCTCTATAAAGTATAATATAAATTTATAATATTTTCTAATGACATCTATTTATATAATTTATATTCTATGTAGGTAAGTATAAATTATTAAGATTATTATTGATAATTATATTATTTTTCAATGGTATTGTACATGCCTGATATACAGTCTATTATTACAGTATTTTTAAAAATTTTATTTTTGAAAAATTAATAAAATATAAAAATAAATATATACATAATTTGGTATTTTAATTTTAGATTTAATGACATTATTTTCCTAATTTGGCGCCAAACGTTTAAAAATGTGGGTGCAAGGTGGTTGAGTGTTTTGCAGCACAAAATATTTATATATGAAGGTATACGTCAAAAAGAATTACATTTGATGTCACGTGCTACTACAAAGTATTGCTTCTCTATCTCTCTCTCTCTCTCTTTCTTATGCAATAATTTTCAATATTTAAACACTTATGTACTTGAATTATCGTAGATTACTGAACGTCAATTGTACGTATGACACTTCGTAATTCCCAATTAAAATTATTACAAAATTCAAAATAATTAATTATTAATTTCTCGAATGAAATGCCGAGGAAAGTGTTCTTAGTATTTGCTTTAATAATAATATAGTTGGAATTGTTTACCATTTAATTAAAATGTAAAAATATAATCTTTGTTTTTGACACATGTAAATAGATTATATTTTGTCAAAGCCATTCATTTCATATTTTTGAAAGAGTAGACTCTAAGTTTCTTAAATTTAAATACCTGTACGAATGTTACTTATAAGTCAATTTTATAAAATTACTATATTTTTCTATAAGTAGCTTATGAATTATATTTCAGTTATGTGTTACGGTAAATCAGTAGAATAAAAAATTCATAGTTTTCAATAGAAAGAAATTATATAAATAAACTTGTACAGTTTATCTATAAGTAAAAATTTTATTTAGAATATGTACTTTTAGAATTTTTTCACACGAATTTACATTTCTTACTAATGAAATAAGGGAATTAACGTTATTTTAATCGATTCAATACCACATTTGTTTATCTGACTACATTTCATAAATCTATCTGTACGTGTGGTAATTTAGAAACAAATACAAATGAAATATTAATACTTTTGTATAATAATTTTTATCGCATACTTTCATGATATGCAACATTTTTATGACAAAGAGTAATAGTTTCTTTTAAAGAGCATACGTATCAATAAAAAGGAAATCATAGAAAGAATCTATGATGCAATGTGCACAATTAGGATTTTTATATTCTTAAAAAATGTCATTTTATTTCAATAATAAGTAATAGAAAAATTATCTTTTGCGTACATATGTATATATATATGTATTATAGTCTATTTAAAATATGTGTTATAATATAATTCTTGGATTTCGAATTACATTTAAAACAAATAAAGCAATCCTCGAATCTCACTTAATATTTTAAGTAAAGACAATTATGTTTTATTTTCTTTTTCATTTAATAAAAACTTTGGTTAATTGTTTTCCATGTGTAGGTTGAACTGAGTATAACGAAGAGTTCACAAAGTATTTGTTTATAACTATACAAGTTTCGAGAACAGCTAGTATCACCATTTTATAGTAACTGAGCATTAAATTCTTTCGTTTTTGTTTTCTAGATACTAGAGTTTAGAGAAACTTCAGGTTACGTTTACGTACTAGACAGTCATTATTGTTGGCTTATTTAAGATAATCTAAACAAACTCGCATTCTTAGCATAGTTTCAAGATTAAATGTACGCATTTATTATGAGGCTTCTTTATGATGTTTCTTCGTTTTTTATTGTATTTTTTTCTTTCATGTTTCTTGACACATAGTTTTTGTAATATTTCTTGTCTTTCACAACTTGTACTTTATTAAGTGATATTTTCAACTGCTTATTTACCTAACCAAACATACTTTGCAATAAAGTTTATTCCATTGAGTATGTAGTGTATACTTGTGTGTGTGTGTGTGTGTGTGTGTGTGTATATATATAGGCGAGAAAAGTAAAATTTACATTCCCTTTCAAAATTTAAAATAAAATAATTAAATTCCATTGCAGTATTGTAAAACGAAAAAGTATAAAATGACTAATTCTACCTGATTTCTTTTTAAATAATTTTTAGAATATACTGATATTAAAAAGCATTTTGCATTTTAAAAAATACAAATTATTTTTCCAGCAAAAGTAATTGATCGTATAAAATTACACTGGCATTAGTTATTCCGACAGTTAGTATTGTGCGGTTATTAGTTTCCAACAGAAGTAAACTAATATTGGAGTGTAAAAGTGGTTAGCCGGTTATTTAATTTTAGTACAGATAGCGTTCCGTGGGCCTGTAAACTGCGACCTTATTTTTGTCCAATTTAATTTCTATGCTTTTCGATATTAATTTTCAATATTCTCTTGACTTCTGAAAAAGTTATATTTTGTGTAGGTTTGGTTTGGTTGAATTCAGAGTGAATATTCAGCGAGCATCTGTACAACGTATAACTCCTATTTATTAAAATGCAATTCCCATTTTCTTTATTTGCTCACACATTCTCTGCCCATCTCACTCACTCGTACACAAATGCGCATGGGCACTCACGCACGCAATGTCGCACAACGAAAGAAATTGTGCATTACACAATTTCCATCGTTGCGAACGTAATTTTTCACTCGTCTTTTGTGTCAAAAGGAATATAATATACAGATACATTTCTTTAAGATTTTTCCTTTATTACGTGAAAATCTTTTACAAAATTATTATAAACATCTATTGAATATCCTTGAATATCTACTGTGAACAGTAGTCGTTTAATAGTTGAGGAATAAATTTTATGCCATATCAAATACATATCTAACGTTTCAAAATAAATGTTCTTAAAAATGTTCACAAACAAACTGTTTTGTAGTTCATGTGCATTTAATATATTTATCAATTACTATTAACATAATGTTTCTACGTGCTTGGTACGCATTTCGGTAGTTTAGCGATTCGAATGCGTTTGAACCCAAAAATTAAAAAAACTGTTAAAATGTCGAAAAAGAATTTTAAAATATTGCAGTTCGTCCTGCATTATAAGTGCTTGCAGATGCTTAGGAATGAAATTGTTCGGTTCTGCACACAACAATTCTAGAAACTGTTTTTATTATTATATTTATAAAACATCAGACGTTTTAAGATTACCACCTACGAATCCTTAAATGTTACGTTTACTTCAAGTGTGCGCTGTTACAATTATGTAGTGTAATCGTTTAAAGTAACGCGATTCCTTATTTCATAAAGACAATGTGCGACTTTTATACTCGTCAATGATTTACTTTCATTTGTTTCAAGCGCGAGATTCCGAGATTTCGCGATTTAACTTTTAATTAATTTTAATGGAATTTTATTTCTTTTAAATTTGTTCTACTTGTTAAAATATCTCGTATAATTTCTTCTAGAAAAATCAATGGCGTACGTGTAGTCGAGTGAAATGCACACATTTACCGCATACAAATGTTTCATTTCTAAATCACCAATAAGAGTAAGAATCGTGTAACAGTAACAGAATTTTTCCTTACTCCATTTTTTCTTTTTTGAATCATCGTAGTTGTAGTTCCAAAAAAACCTTTTTTTCCTCTTTTATTTTGTGCACTTGAATGGATCTCTACATTATCTTCTTACACATTTATGTACTGCCTTGATTAATTCGTTTCTTTGTGGTCACTTTGCAGCTGCGAAAGCACATTACACATTTGTTTGTTAAAAATTAAAATTGGTCAAATTGACGAATATAAAAATTATTTATAAATCCTTCGGTTACTTAATCTTCTAATGTCGTACAAATTAATTCCCGTAATCGCTTGGAGCGAGAAAAATTGCCATTTTTCTCGCTTTTCGATTATCTAAGATCCCTCTTGGAATTTCTTCTATCCTTCTTAATTTTAATTTTACATAAAATATAGAATACAATTGAGTTTGAAACGACAAAGCAAACTCACGATTAAAACTTTTAATTTGCTTAATTTATTTAAATTATTCGATACTTTTATTATTTTGCGATTTTTTTTTTTCATTTTGTTCTCTAAAAATTGTAAAAAATAATTTTTCTAGTTTTCTTTTTAGAAAGCATATACGTCTAATCTCTTTTTGTTACTCTAATATTCGTTTGTGTTCATGTTCATTTTAGTATATTAGGTTGAACATACCGTGAAAAAGAGATATGCCAATTATGCAGGCATTGACGCTAACATATTTTACGAGATGCTTACACATTAATTGCACATTTTACATAAATAGTGTATATCTTTCTTGTATGTCTTTTGTGTCAAAATTATTCTTAATTCCCAGTACAAGTTTCATACAGTTTCATACAGTTTCATACGAATTGTAGATAAATCGTCAACTGTGTATCAGGCATGGGCAGAATCCTCTCTAATTACACTCGCAGGAACAATAGAGCACACAGAAGCGTTAAGAAAAAAGTGCTGCTTCTTATCGAGTGATTTGAACTTTACTTCAAGAAATACTCTATATTTTTGCGAAATTACTTACGCCACTCGGAAAACATAACGTTTAACATACCGCTGGATCAGCCGCCCAAAGTCAGACACATTAGCGTTCAATGCATGAGTATTATTTACAAGCACTCAAAAATAATTGTGCAAATCTAATTGGTAATCGGTCTCGGTGGACAAGACGGAAATAATGCGTATAAGCTTAAAGTAATTATCTTAGGCAAGATATCACAAGTAGACAACGTCGAGACATCAGCTGCTCCGGAATTGCAAAATTACAAACGAGTAAAGCTACTTTACTTTTCAAGCATACAGCGCAATTGGATACATTGGTACACTGGTACCGAAACGTATTTCATTACCCACTAAAGCTGAACCAGCTTTCATCTATTAGCCTCACACAAGTCCACAGCATAAAGTGTGTTGCAGTCTGCGACACTTACTTATTTTTGTATATTTTGTAGCGGCGCAAAAGCACCAGGAAATAAATCCTCTTACTTGTGGTCCTTATTTATGCATTACTCAAAGCGCATTACTCGACTCTCTAGATTTGGGTAAATGCCGCGATTGGTCGACTGGTGTTTAGTTAACTATTCGCTATTCGGTATTCGGTATTCGGTATTCGGTATTCGGTATTCGGTATTCGGTATTCGGTATTCGGTATTCGGTATTCGGTATTCGGTATTCGGTACTAATTATGCCGTGAAGTATGGTACAGAACGAAAGACAATTCCCACTCGCAAACGCTGGAACGACGAATGCGTTGTGACATTTTTACGAGGCCACCGCCTGACGAGATTACTGTTAATGTATTCCCCGGCGACGTTCTGGAACTTAGAGTAGGAGACAGGCAGAGCCGTGCATCACCTCGGAGACGAACATCGGTGTACTGGCGCTCAATCCGCCATCCGACTGCTCGTGGTACTTGTCGTAATCTTGGTACTTCTCGTAGCCGCAGTCGAAATAGCGACTCTGTAAGATCGATAGAACGTGTCTTTATTCGCGTGCATCGAATTAAATGATCGTACCGGACCAGCCGTTTACATTTATACCACTTATTATTCTCCATTCGTTCGCAGTTTGTGTACCAATGCCGTTCTCAAACCGTTGCTTAAAACAATCGCCCAAATCTTATTTGAGGACGTTGAAAATATAAGAATGTCGTTGAGCGTGTTCTTTGAAATATGAACAGCAACGGGAATTTTCTACGCAATTCGTGAAATTTCTACAAGGCAGTCTAATACAATCAACGTATGAACGTAATCTTCGTGAATTCAAGGACTATGAATTCTAATGCAAATAACGACCAATTGAGCATTTATAGGCGGCAAGTTCACGTGATTTCATTAAAATTTAATATCATTGAAATTAACGAGATGCACAACAGATTTTTCTCCGATATAGACGTAGAAAATTCTTTACTTTGAGATTATCTTCGTTTCGAACGCAAAGGTTCGATTCGACGCTGCATACAATTTTTCAACAAGCTAATATTCCCATATTGAAATTACCTGAACAAAATTTAATTTATTCGGCATTCCGAATAAATTAAACGAACGAATTTAGCGAACTTTAATGTACACGATGTCGTGTAATTTTATTTGCCCGCATTTCTTCTTCTAAAAACATATATTTCATTATACAGGTTTAGGACGGGAGCTGTTTTGAATAGTTACGTAAATCTTGATCAGCTCTTATATCGAAACGAATAATAATAGACAGTTATATTTACCTGACAGTCGAGACATCTACAATTATCACTCATCTTGCAGGTTATTCCCCATTGTTTTGCCATTGCTCTGTAAAAGTCTTTGCTGGATTTGTATAATATTTCTGGACCCTTTTTTACCGGAGGTACCGCTTGACTTTTTACCGTCTCGCCATCCTCGCTCGTTTCCTCAATAGCCTCCTCGTCATCCGTCATGGACTTGGCGAGTCTCGTCTACAAGATTCATTCAATACTGTCACAAAATTGTACTTTTATTTCATAAGAATTCTGTATGTTTGAGCAAACTACCGATTAATCTCTCTTTCGTTTAAAACCTTGTCGACAGATATGAAAACAATGACGTCCTCGGAAACAATGACTGTCTAATTACGAGGAAATGCAGAATATCATCTACAGTCGAACGTTAAATTATCATGTTGATTTTCCGTAGGATTATATTTTCGTCATTATCCATATAAATTCATTTTTAATTTTTAATTTTTATTTTGTTCGCATTCGTATCTGTACAAAGAAGGAAAACGTTTTTGGTTTGTAATTGCATATAATCTGATTCAATTTGTAAATTTCGCGGTTGTTTTGGCCACCTCGGTATCTCTGATTCGTTATAATTTTCACCTCGACTAGAACGTTCGAGATAGATCGCCGTTTAGATAAAGGTTTCCGCGTAATAATACGTTAAATTTACGCGTCCAGCTGCGCGTAATTTCAGACGTTTTTATAGCAAAGATTCAGACATCTCGAAGCAGATTAAATGCGTTTACTGTCGGCTGTGGATTTCGAAGATGACGTATAAGGGAAGGATCGATGTTAAGCCTCTTTATGTGACATGTGATCGACGTACTTCCTCCAGGACGCGTTCGTAGGAGGGCGGCGGGGAGGAGGCAGGCACCGTTGAACTTGTGTTGACGCTGACGACGCTCCCGGCATCGGTTGTCATCCGTACACATTCGCGACTTCCGAAGCTCTCCGAACTGCCGATGGCTAACTGACTGAGTTCGGATCGGTGATCCAGCATTTCCGGATCTCTTGAATCTTCCACGTCGACGCTGTTGCTACGACTGCCTTGACTGTCGTCGCTGCGCGACTTGGACATTTTCGAAAACCGGAGCTTGAAAGGTGCCAGCTTGGTGATTTCCTGCAAAAGGTACTTTTGTACTTGTCGAATTATCGATATTTTCAAAAGTTTGCTTTCTACAACAGGGGGTTGAAAACGTTACCCAAGCACGTCTGTGCTATTAATTAGGCAATTTAAAGGTGCCTTTTATTTCTCAAAGATTCGGATCAGATTACAACGTATTGCAAAAGCAGTGTACTCGTCCAATTAACGTCTATTCAAATCTCCACTTGAGAATTGAAACTTAAAAATGGTTCACCGTATACTTTTAAATTCTTGTAATACTTTCATTTCTATTATTTCTAGATGTGCGATTATTTGATATTATTTTGATCTAATTTCAATAATTGTAATTATACGTATTTTAAGAAAAATGTCTTTTTAAATAGTAACTTTAGAAATAAATATAGTGGTGACTTAATAGTAGCAGAAATAAAAATTATGAAAGAAAATATCACTCGAATTGCTAATATACAAGTAATAAAGGAATTGTTCGCGAATTTATCGAGTAGTGATATAATTAATAAAAGATCAATGTATTCGTTATACTCGACAAATATACTGAAAAATCGCAATGTTCTTTGTCGTCCTGGAATGACACAGTCAGTCTTCACTTTGTGTTCGATAAATTCACTTCTCTCTCTCTCTCTCTCTCTCTCTCTCTCTCTCGCTCTCTCTAAGTACACTGTACAACGACCCAGTGACCGAATTCTGTACTTCGTTACTAATATTTTTCAAGATGTTACTAAACAGGTTTAAGGGATTTTTTTCTTTTCTTCGTCTATATCAAAATGAATTCTCGACATGCGATGAAAACTGAAAACGAGCAAAGATGCAACCGTATGTACACACTGAGTAATACATCGTACGATATAATTCATTATTTTTGTTAAAAATTTTGTTTCTTGATAGACATATACTATCATCAACGTCATAATAATGATATATCTCTAAGTTTCTAGCGACAGTCCCATATTCTTTTAAATAATGTTTTTCAATTTACGAAGCAAGTAATAATATATCAAAATATACTGGCTTTTTGTTCAAATATCTGAACGATCTCTCAGATGTAAATTACTAAAAGCACGTTTTTATACGTAATATAAAATAAAAACAACTAGAATCTAATTAATTCCTTTATACGTTTTATTTCCTCAATATATAAGTAATACAGTAAATATTAATATATAATAGTAAATATTATAGTAAAATCGATAATTTTATAGTCTTAAAAATGTGCGCAATCTCGCAGAAAAATAAAATCATCAGAATTATAACATAGCATTGGAGTGTAAAATAAACATTTTATATTCTAATTTGAACGTCACATTAGAAGAATCACTCTCGTAGGTAAAACATTATTTACACTTTCTTCCTTTCCCACGCTCTTCCTCTTTCCTCATCACACACACATATACACATATGGAACTAATTAGCGAGAAGCTCTATTTTACTTTTTTAACTATTGACTGACCACTTTACTTACATTTTCCTCTTTGCATTGACATTACTCTTTATGCAAGTATGTAAAGATTTATTTTTCCTTTTTCATGCTGTTTATTATAAGGACTCAAGTACTTGATGTAAACTAAATGTAGCTATAAATATAGGAAAAGAGAAGCAAAATAACGATACAGATTTAAAACGATCGATAATCAAAATGAAAGGATTTCTATCGAATTTTTTCGATAACCAATTGAGAACGGTGAAACTTTTATAAAATTTACTTTCTTAAAAGCTTTTGTAACTTTTGTAACTTTGGCATTGTTTTGTTTATTTTTATTTTTGTATCAAATTTTTTATCACATTTAATGAATGACGAATAACGGCAAATTATCAGTGTTTAAAACCTAAAGAATCGCGAATGATTTTACCGAGTTATTTGTCAGGACCAAACAGCAACGCAATGATTGGGTTACGGTTTGCAGTTGCACATGTATTGTGAATAACCATATCAAATATTTAAAAAATATCATATTATAACATATTATAAATATATCTTTTGTAAGGTTTTTATAAAAGAAATGTTACGCTAAGACAGGGAGATAAATAAATTTGAGAAAAAGAATAATTTGAATTTGACGGATTTGTGATCTGTACAGAATGGAATGATGGACGGTTATTACAAGAATGACGTTAACGTTAATTACCATTACCGGTGGGCCAACGTTTGATAACGATATTGCGCGCGTACACGGATTCTTAGTATTAGCTATGGATAAACACAAGTTATTGCATCGTGTGAAAGTAATTATAAAAGCATCGATTCGTACAAGCTTGTACATGCTGTACGAGATATCTACTTACTTATTGTAGTCAATTATTACATCAGGTAAATAAATTTGGTAATGCAAAGTTTGAATGTGCGTTGAATATTACTTTGAATTTTTCGTTGTACTGTTTAGTTATTATATAAGAATAAGGCTTCATTTTCGAGTTATTGACTCCTTCGTTATTGCGCTTAATGTTTGTGCGAATTTAAATATAAATTTTTAACGATTTTTTAAAATCTCAATCATACTTGGTTGGTTTTTCATAATTTATTTATCTTGAACAATACGATTATCTTGATCATTAGTTTGTCGGTTTTATTGCTATTTAGTATTTTGTATCTTTTTGCAGTAATTAGGATTGTCAATGTCCATCCATTACTTTTACGCGTGCTGATTTATTGCCGAATGAATAAATAGCAAGCCTTTAGTTGTGCACGTCTTATTCTACAGTATTAAATTCTTTAGAATTACAGTAGATTTATGCATGGCACTATACACTAGGTAACATATGTTACTAGCCAAGATTAGTTGTCTAAATTACAACCATACAATGAGTTAATATGTGAACGCGAGTGGCATTTATATTGCAAATTATAACACATTTCCTAATCAGAAAATGTTAATGTAATCTGATAATAATATATAATGAAAACTGAATTACTATAATATTGAAAAAAGTTTCCCATCCGCAGATACAAGTTAGCAACTGCTTTAAACAGCGCGTAATATATTTCAGGCTTTATAACTTTATAGGCCTTTTTAACGATTATAAAAAAATGATATGCGAAGATCACATCGTTCGCTACGATTATTTCGCGTGGACTCGCGCGATGACCCCAATGTGACTATGTCAATGTCCCTATTTCAGCGAAGCCATTATACGTATCCTGGGTTTCCATCCGTTCCTCCTCTATATTATTACCGTTGGTGGACTCAACATTTGTCCTAGTTTTTGCCCTTCCTTTGGCTCCTTTCTCGTCCTTCCATTGTTGATGTTCGATCGCTTAGGCGATTTATCAACATTCTTCACCCTATGAGAGCTCTTTTATTATTATTTTTAATCTGCTGGCAGCGATATTGTTATCTTTATGCCGTAGGTGCTATTATTCTAACCATTCTCGCCTTATAGCCTCTTTCGTTTATCGTTAGATTGCAATAACGAAGTTCAGTGCAATAACAATTTTTTGTAGGGTTTATGAGATTTTATAAACTTATAAACTTTTGTTTATACCGAGGACGGTCGCATAGTTATACCTAAGATTGAAATTCATGACAATTATAATGTAACGCCTATCTGAGAAATATTAAATTGTATTACTTAACTCTTATACCGAGTATTACTTGCTCTTAAAAAATGCGTAAGATGAAACAACAATACAAACTAGCTCACATTGCTTTTTAGACATTTGTTAATTCGCTGCTTTTGCCTTTTAAGCTTTGACTTTTTTCAATAATATGATTTAAAATAGTGTGTTCTAAAAGAAGCTGCATTTCATGCCCACCATTATATACGTTCTGTTAAAGCAAATCAAGATTTCGTGATATTTTTTATTCAGATGTCTTGGTGCGTGTTGATAAACATTAATCCACTCAAATACTCCAAGTGAAATTAGGTTAGTTGTTTAGTTGTACGAGTTTTTGAGTTTTTGTTTTTGAGTTTCAAAAAATAAGTACACGATTTGGAATGCAAATAATTCAGCTTGTAAAGCTGTTTGTTGCGCGTTTATCGATTGCTTAAATTTGCAAAATCTAGTACGCAGGTCCAAGATGTATCGCATAGGTAGTGCACTTGTATGGGAATAAATCACAAGAAAAATGCACGATATGAATGCCAAAGAGACTCTTTCTTGTTGGGTAAAGAAATGATTGGATCGATTATCATCGGTTGGAGGACATATGGAGGACCAACGGCGCAAGCAAAACAATTCATATTCTCCACTATGACGATAATAGTTCTCATTTATCTGTCGATTTATCGCCGGGAAGTGAAATCTTCTCTGGAAGAATAAAACTCTGTTTCGGGAAAGAAAGCAAATATAGAATCTCGTCTGCACGAGCAGGATAGATTTAATAGAAAGTAATGGGTTACGTAGAACGAGAGTTTCTGCTCTGGAAATGCAATACGATATTGCACTATCGTTCGATAATGGATGAAAGTGAAATGTTTGGCAATTACTGGCAACGGAAGCTTTTGCAGAAATGTCAAGCATCTCAGTTTAGCGCGTATCCTGCGTTTGTATTTGGGCCGAAAGAAAGAAGAAACACCAGAAGTTCAATTACTGTACGTGATTGCGTGACACAAATAGCATTAGATGCTATTATCAAATGCACGTACGCATTACTAAGTGGACATTGAAGTCTCTTTACAATTTCGATAAGATTTCAATAAAATTATGCAAAAACTATGAATTAATTTTGCGAATTTTCAAAAAAATTAACGTTGAAAATTTATTTTTTATCCATACATAGTTACATGATACGTGATAGCTAATTCATTATATACGCAAACTTATTTCGTGGTTAAATAAGCCATCTCAAAATTTAAATTCGAGAATTTCAGGATATACTATATAATTTTATGATACGATCTACAAAATTTGGTTAATGAGCCGATTAAAATTTTTCTATTGCAAATACGTGATATACTATGAATTTTAAGTCGAACCGTAGTTCTACGTATTTAGACGATGGATTTTTTACATTTTTGAAGGCAAAAGTTTAGCAAGTTGAAACTGTAACATATACGGTTGGTTATATGATTTGTTGGCGTTACATGATTCATGCGTATAAAATAGTACGAAAAGTCAACTATAGGTTTCTCATTCCACATTTATGTATTACCTAGTGTGTGTGTGTGTGTGTGTGTGTGTGTGTGTGTGTGTGTGTGTGTGTATATATATATAGTATTTATGAATACTTGGTTTCCGTAATCAAAGTTTTGATACAAGTTTTAATAGCAGTCCGTTAGTAATACACGCTGTTTTTTGTAGCCAACATCTAAGTATTAATTCTTTTTCACTCCGAGTGAAAGTTTCGCCTTTATAATTTCATTATCTACATTACCGTCGTTAAAATTGAATAATCCACAATGTAATAACTAAATTGGAATTTTGATATATTTTTACTTTTCAAAAGAAATGGTAATTTAAAATTTTCGCGCTGTTAACCAAAGATTATTTATCTATAAGTACGAATAATTTTTTAAACCATTGCCCTATTATCACACATGTATCTATCATTACAAAGCAATAATTTTCAATAATATTGTTCTTTTAAAACGTATATCCTAGTAATAAAACGTTTAATAAAATTTTATGTTAGCTGAAAGGTATAGACAATCTCTATATGTGTCAGAACATAACTTTTACGTATTTCAAAAATTTAAGTATTAGTACATTATTCACAGGAATTTATTGTATCTGTCATCTAAGTTTTTCTGCAACCAGGTTGGTTCTTTCGGATTTTCTATTTAATAAGGGATCTTGAATTTTGAGACTTTTGTACATTGTGTGCTGTCATTATATAACGTTTAAGACGGAAAATTGTACAATTTCACGTAAAAGAATCACTCTTAACTCGAGGAAGGAATAGCCAATACATCAAAATACACGATCTGAATTTCCTTATTAGAATTTCTTTTATCTGACTGGATTCGGTAGTCGTTTGCGTCAATATATACTTGTCTATAATTCAACGCTTACTTTAAATTGACTGACGAGTTAGTAGATATTTTACTCAGAACTATTTATTTAGTCGATAAAAATTAAGATACATATGAAGTACGACAAATATCTCGTATGCCATAAACGTAGTATTCTAGTGAGTCAAGTTACTTTTTATTCTCTAATTAAAGATAAGGTAGTACCCAATGAAATATGCATTTCTCGCATCGGTGCCGCTTGAGGGCATCCAATTGTTTAAGAAACGTATTTTACTCTTGAAAATTTTGTATTTTTCTGAAAAACGTGAAAAGATCGATAATAAAGCTGTCAAGATACTTTTCTCACATAAAAATATATGTATAAATATCGTAGTTAAAAATTTCACAAAGTTGCATAATTCTTATCGCAATTTTCTGTACCGTGAAATTATATTACATTTTAATAATTACTAATTGTAATACGATCGGTAAATAAAATAATAATGAATTACTTTTACAAATATTTTAATTTAACGAGAACGAGCAAAGCGAGACTGATGTACGTAATTAAGAATTGATTTTTAATATTTGTTAAGTGTGAAATCATCTTAATATTACTTGTGATGAATACTAAGTTCCAATTTTAAAACCGTTTTAAAATTGGATTACTAGTTAAAAATTAGAAATTGTTTACATTTGCATTTGTTAATGTCGTTCGTGTATCGTTTTCAGCTACCGAACGAACATGTTCTTAATTATACGTATGTAAATGCAATTTAAATGTTCAGCATTGATTCTCCATTCGATGTGATTAGAAAATCTCATTAATATAAGGCTAGTAGCATCTTATATTATAACTTGATAGTGGATAATGATCGCGAGTTAATAATCGATTCACGGGAAAGCGAATAGTTAAGATTTACTCGGTCAAGAATCAAACCAAAGATATTCCCACTTTTGCGACTGATTATTACAATAAAGAAAGTTGTACCTACGTTGTATGCGTTAAAATATTGAAAAGATTTTAAATGAGTGAAATCTCTTCTGAATTCAAAGCATGGATATTTTGCAGATATCTCACGTAAAGACTGCTTTTTGGGATTATTTATTTATATATTCGCAATCAGTAAAGATCGTATAATACAGATAGTTGTACTAAATTTGTTTAAATATAATTTAAAATTTTAAAATTTAATTTAGTAACTTTTCGGCAGTCAGTCATACTTCCTGCTGTATTACTAAACTGCTTATTTACCGTTGCATTAAGTGTTCCCTTAATATATATTTTACTATTGCATTACAAAAAATTACAATTCTAAAAATCTTTTTCAAACAATTTTCTAACAATCTTTTTCGACAATTCTAGCTATTCATTTTTAGCGTATTTATCATTAGAGATAAACACATCGCTCCATTGATTCAGCTGCAAAATTTTTCAATTGGTCAACTCATTAACCTGTGAATTAAAAATTCAAAATACATCTGCTCGGACGATATTTTCGATTCTCTAAAGTTACGTGGTATTTTGATGTCTCAGTCGAGAACTGGAAATTAAGTACCGCCGTCAAAATTTAAATCCAGCAACATTGTAGGGATTTGCAGAAGTAAGTTGCATTATTGCTAACATAATTAAGCGAATTTTAATCGTAGCGAAATCTAACATTTCAAATCTAACATACAAAGTCTTAAAATAAGTTCAAAAAAGAGAACGTTCTCAAATGTCGATAAGAACCGCGCAATAATAAACGTGAAAAATTCTGAAAAACGTACAACGTCAGTAATTAAAAATTCCATTGATTTTTGATAGCGAATTGGATGTCTCGAAGCAGCTCATGAATTTCAGCCTAATAAACAGGGAATGCGCGGATTCTAGTTAAATTGTCTTGTTTAAAGACATGACGTACAACAGTAGCGGCAAAAAGTGACGGCACGTCAACGACAGCGAACAACACGATCGGGGAAAACAGTCGACCACCCCTTAAACTTCGCATCCCTATTGATCGTTCGTATGAAATCGACGACTTGGAACTGCCGGTATTCATTCAACACTTATTCAATCTGACAACACCTAAGAAGTTAATCGATTGCCATCCGAGGCAACTTACCTAATAAATATTATAATATACTTTTGGATTTACTCACTTTGTAAAGTCGAATGAAAGATCGCAGCACGACTGGAGCCTAGATTCGCAGAATTTCGGAATACGCAGAACTGTTGGCTCGTCAATAAGAAGCAGCCATATTGGAAAAGTTGAGAATCAGCGCCTCTATGCGGATTACCGCCGAGACTATTGGACGTTCTTTTAGCTTTTGGTTTTTGCGTAGCAATATTTCATGCAAAAAATTCGTGCTTAGGTGCCTGAGTACCTACGGAGAGTGTCATTGATTTTGTCACGATTGAAATCGATTTTACAAGACGCTACGGTCTCTGGATGTGCGCGTAAATGTCACAGGATGAATGGCAGGTACGCCTTTCGGTATCTGTATTTCAGACAGATTGCAACAGACTTCTAAGAAATTACGTACGGATTACATTTCTATTATTTTTTCGACATAATGGCAAAATGTAATACAAAATTTCTGCAAAACATTATTGAATAATATTTTCGTCTAGGCTGCTATCGATGACGGTACCTGTAAAAGTAACTTAATCGTTAAAGAAATATATCATGCATCGTTTAAGAAAACGCAAAAGTTAAAAAACCTTTATGAAAAAGTTTACGTAGACTTATAATTTGAAATGTCAGTTTAGACACCAAAATTATTAATGCGTACATCTCTGATATTCACTAATATAATGTTTTAAAACGATAAAAATCAATGCGATAATTTCGTAAAAAATGGCAAAATGCAAAATTTCAAACCATTGTAAAGCGTTCGGGGTTGGTAAAGTTGGAGCGCAATTATACTGACTCGTAATAAATGAAGCCCACGATGCGAAAAAATAGACGAACAGCTTATGCAGTTCCAAACTGACGGAGTAACACTTTAAATTGACTTGTTGTCTTAAAATGATTTTCTCATAAAGAATTACTACAGCATTGATTTTCATTTATTAACCATATTTGCAGTATGGTTTTTGTTTAAATTCTAGATTCACACCAGTAGAGTCGCAAACTCTAGTAGAAAAATAAATAAACTAGGCTCCAGTAGTCTTAAGTAAGAATAGCGCGACGCAATTTTACTCGGTTATCAAACAAAAGGTTAGTTAAAAAAGAGCTTTTTTTATCAATCTACTTTGTATCTGCTGGTGGATTTTCAAAAGTATTAGACATTTTACTTCTCCGAGTAACGTTTGATTTATGAAATATACGTTTACTTGTATCAATTCGAGAATACGTTGTAGAAGATAACGGAAAAGGACTTAAATTTAAGTGCGTTGAATAATTAAATATCTATATTGTTTAATATTCAAGTAATTCTACACATATTTCAAGTCTTATAATTATAGTTAATTGTAAATAAGAAATTCGTAATAAATCTGCAGCGAAATCTATGGATAAATTCGCTAAAAATTTGCCAATAAATTGAAATTACCTTATATTATTTCAACTTTAATGACTTACATTTTACATTTTACGCACGAAAATTACTAAGTATGAATTAATCCAATTACTTCTAACCTTTCATTCCCGTGAATTAATTATATATTTCTATTGAATTGATTATGCATAATGCGATGAATTGAATACAAACTAAATTTCATTTGCACACAATAATATGTCAAGTTGGAAGAAATATTATTTTATTATATTAAAGTTGTGCAATTTTTATCTATCTTCCTCGAGCTTATATTTTATCGGAAAATTTTAGTGCAATTTTAATGTAGTACACTGGTATTTATAGTTCTTACGCGTATAGATACAGCAAGTTCAGTGAAGTATATCCATTTAAGTTTAAACGATGAAAACCAATTCGCGTAGATTGTTATTTTTCGATAAAAGGCCGGTTAGAAAGTATAATATTTGAAACAAAGAATTGAATACGGTAAAACTTTTTCTTATCATATCGTCTGGGATGCTTAATTCGATACTTGCCAATCTGTCCACGTATGCCGATAACACGACGATACGATGATCCACCATATCACCGTACGGAAGAGACGCTTTAAAAGAAAACTCTATTGTGCCGTTTGCGAGACCATTTTGAATCTCAACCGACTCTCTTACACTAAATTGTTAGTTGAGCTGCTTTATCTTTAATAGTACACGAGGCGTCGATTGTAGTTCGCAACGGATTCTTAACGATGTCTCGCAAACTTGCCTCTCGTTAACGCGAGTCGTAGCTTATTGTTCCATGTCGAGTAATTTTTGTTTTTAAATTTTCGAACGGCATGGTGAGTATTATCAACCACTTCTTCGGTTCTCTTTAAATCGCCCTTATTATTGAAAATGTGCGGATAATGATATAGAATAGTGACATACACGTGGTGCACTTACAACAAAGTATTTACGTCTTATCGAGAGAGAGAGAGAGAGAGAGAGAGAGAGAGAGAAGCCCGTTATGAAATCTGATATGAATTCGTACTGTATGTTGTGGGTGTGGGTATCGGTGAGTAATCAGTCTCTAACTAACTTAACCGAAACGTAGTTGTTCTGTTAAATGTCCGTCGGCAACCGGTGGGGCATAATGTAATCGCAGCTCCGAAAATATCGCTTTCTTTATCTCATTGCCCGAGAGCTGAGCATATACATCGTTACAGGTATATTTCAATAACGGACATGTAAATATGACCCGTGCACACAAAATCGTTTGTGCGAATTCGGTTTTGTAAAATTAGGTATACGTTTGTTGGTATAGTCGAAAAGCTCACAACCGATAACTATTCGAGGGAGTTTCGTGTAATTTAATCGTACTCGATAGGTTGTTCATTGTAGCCGAATACAATTTACCTTTGTTATATAAGCGTACAAGTCCAACAGTCTTATTTCATCCATCTGAAATTCATTTCAAGCAATTACATCGAATTAAATTTCAATTCAACGTTGAAAAACATTAGGTTAACGCGACTTCACGACTCGTAAGTCTAAGACGCGGTCCCACAATATAATATAATGTAAATACCCGACATCGATTACAAAGTAACGAAAGAAATATTTAAATATTTAATTAAATTAAATAATTATTTCAACGCGAGTAATATTCTTAATATAAACTTTCTCAATAATGTACCTGACCAAAGCTATTTTTTCATAAAATTACGTAAGATGGTTAAATTAATGGTGAGTCCTAAGTACAAGTTTCAGACAATGACTTTGGGTACACGTTTAAACGGGATTAGGGACCATCGCAATAGTTGCAGTTGTAGCTACGAATGAGGAAAGCACAAGACGTTAGACGCTGGCCACACTCGTTACGAACGAACGTTGAGTAAGGGAAGAAAAACAAATGGAGAGGGTAAACAGCGTGAATAGCGTAAATAGCGCGTGAAACGAATTGTAGAATTACAATTAATCTAACGGGAGGCGAAAGAGTTTGGAGATGTTTATCCATTATCGAAGAGAATGCAGCGATATAAAGGGTTAAGTAGAAAGAATCGGCGTTTCACGCGACGCAGCTTTTGAAAAATCGATGCGAAAGTCTAGTAGGCCTCACTTTCCCTCTCCTCTTCCACTTTTCATCATATCAATCTAAACGCTTCCCTTCTTCTCCTCTTTCACCTCCTGGCTCACTCTCACTCGCGGTGCTCCGCTCTCTCCCTTTCACAGCTACTATGTATCAATCTGCACACCCGACCTTTCTCCTTCTTCCTTCCTCACCTCCCCCCCCCCACCTATGCCCCTCTTTACGTTCGGTAACCACCCACGACTCTCCTCATCCCCTCTCTAGCCAGAAATTCTCTCGCGAGGCTGAGCGAGAGACTAAATTCGGCCGGCGCGAGCGAACGCGCGAGGTTCAGCCGAGTTCAGTACGCCACACGAGTTTTCGAGTTCACGTGCCGACGAAGCTGCGCGCGAATTTTATTTATTAACAGCTCTTTATTTTCGACTCGAGTTTTTATTTTCACTTTTTAGTTTTCATTCACTCTTGCTCTGGCAACGTAAATGTTCTTGTTCTTATTTGTGTTCGATTACGTGGGGGCGTATGCGGGAGAAATCGGTGTTTTGAAATTCTGTTGCAGGTAAAAGGCTGCTAATATTTGGTGTATTAATGCTAATCCGTGAGTATTGCATCAATTTTCCTCAACAAGTAGAAATGTACATTTCAAACAATTTTTTACGTAGTTTTGTCCCAACACTTGCGCACGTTGCATTATAACGTAAGATGCAATATAAAATGCAGGCGTTTCATATTTCCGGAGCTTTTTCGTGCATAAAGTCGTTTCATTACTGGTTATATAAGTAGAATAAATGTAAATTTATGAAACTTATTTCATGTAGCGAAAATATTATTATAATTTTGAGAAAAAATAAAGGCTGCTCATCTGTCCGTGCGTCTATTCGTTATACGTCTTTATTCTAAATGCACATTATTACTTATTGATTTATCGTAAGCTAAATTATCGTACAAAGTACAAAGTATTAATTCCCATTCGAGTTCTAGACAGGTGAATAATTTCTAGATTGATAAAACTCATTTTCCAAACAGCTGAGATATTTTTGAGATACCGTTATAAAAAGAAGTAAAGTTTTATTATTAACATTAAGATTTCGCCTACGTAAGTTTTGCACACAAATCTGAAGCATATTTTCTGTTACTCTTTAACGTATTCTTCATTCATTTATCATAGTTAACAGAAGGGGTCATAAGGTATAAAAGAAGAAAAAGAAAGTCAAAGAGAATTAATTTCCAGTGTTTTGTTCTTTCGATGTTGCTGATGTCTGCTACGCCGAATAAGCCAAATAATACTAAGGTCAGAATGTTTTCATTTTTTTATAACGATTGTTAATTACGCAAGAAAGAGGTTAAATTTATGCACTTGTTCGATAATAAAATACAACGATGTATGAAGAAACGTAAGAAAATACTTAAAAGAAACATTGCTCTAATCTGTTCAAGAATTTTATCGAATTTACAAGTACTCTGACCTGATTTCTTTAAATATGTGTAATTGTAACGTGCGTTCTTGTACCAAGTTATTTTATACTTTGTGTTGTATTCTTTTTAATTTAATCTCGTAATTATATTGATACAAAAGAGAAAAGAGTAGTTAAAGTTTGTAAAATGATATGCAAGTGTATCATCTTAACCCACTTAGATGTATTATATATGAATCGCGTAATATGCAAATAAGAAAAATATTTGTATCCTTTCTTGTGCTCAAGTGCTACTGAAATTATATATATATATATATATATATATATATATATATATATATATATATATATATATGCCACAGTTTACTTTTAACATTTTCATTAGAAAAGTTCTTGAACTAATTGTAAAAGTAGTACACATTTATATTTTCGACAGCTTCTCGGTTTTTCCAAATTAAATTAGTCCTAAGGAATAAGGCTCTAATAGTACTGCTTGTAATAATAGCTTGAGTAATCGAAATATAAACATGTACAAATTGTAAATTTGACGAATCTAATTTAACGATGCATAAGTTTGAACTACACAAAGCTCAATTATTGCTCGTATAATTCATTCGAGCATACATTTTTCAATTAATCCTATGCATCCTGAATTATAAGATAGAACTAATTTTATTACTCTCATAATTACACACGTTGCATGGATGAAATTATTAAATTTCGAATATAATAATTTTATTTAGTCGGAAGAATTATGAAAATTAAAAGATCTGATACAAAAATCTAAATAAAGAATGGAAACAGAATCAATCTAATCTATTTTAATTAAACGAGGTATGCCAAGGTATAAAAATCAAAAGGATTAGCGTAAAAATTCACTATTTGAAAAATATTAAAATAAAGTAAATGCTATTTTCTATTTTATTGAAGATAAATACTTTAATTGAATACGTATGACTTTGTCATGTTTTCACTTTGCTATTTACATCAATTATTTTTATTAAATATTTTTTTTTTGATTATCTTGAAATAATTTGTTATTTTGAGAACTAGAAGAAGATAATATTTTTCTACAACAAGAATACAATGTAACTTTCAAATTTTGAAATTGTGGTTATGTAAAAGTTTATACTAAATTTTACTATAAAGATAATACGTGTACCAAACGCTTTATATTTTTAACACGATATGTTATTGCAGAGTACAAAATGAGATATAATTATTTAAATTAATGTACTTAATTTACTTTTTAATAATAGCAAATTGTCAATTTAAGTACAACTTTCGAAACATTTGCATTTTTAATTATTATAAATAAATTATATATTTCGTAAAATTTGTCCAACGATTAATGTACGATAATCAACGTAAAGATCTGATTTTTCAAAAATATTTTATAAATTATAAGAATTGGCTGTAAGGAACAATGAACAATTGTTTATATTAAGAACAGTAAATAACACCAAATTAATGGAAAATACAAGAATATCGATTAAAACTTGAGGAAAATCTAATACTTCCTTTTGTTAGTATTTTGACAATAATCTTATTAATTATACGTATGATTCTTTTATATCAAAGTACATTTTTTATTCCCTTGAGAAGGGGTATGTTAATAATTATCCAGAATTAATTTCAAGAGCTGAGAAAGTATGTACCCTCCCATGTTTCTGCGTTGCGATCAATCGTTTTGCCTTTTTCATCATCTGTCTATTCAATTTAATTTACATAAATTATCATGCTATATTATTGAAGTTTTGATATTACATTGTAATGAAAGAATTTTATGAATTAATATATTCGCGAGAATCGAGGTACGAGACATTTTGAAGTAATCAGTAGAAGCTTTCCCTTTATTGACTAATTTTAATCGGATTATCTACACCGGATGTTTGTTTTATCTTCTAGTCTTTTATTAGTCACACAGTCTTATCGGTTTTATAACTCATTCCCACCAAGATATACGTTGGTTTTATGTAAATGTCGTTGCTTTCCTTATTATTTAATTTCATAATAATCGGATCATAATTGTGGTGGTTAATATGCTTTTTAATATAGATACTATACGTATTTATTACCAATATTAATACCGTTATTATTACTATTCTGCATGTATAATTTTTAAAAGAGTTACGTTTAGAATTTAGTTAATATAAATTTAATTATTCCACGAGAATGTTTTGCATATTATTGTAAACATTATTCTACGCAATCGTTTAATGTTGCGTAATCCTCGTAAGGCATATGAAAATAATAAAGCACTTACCCTGCTATTTCTCGATTTAAGCTAATAATTTCTCTGAAAAAAATGTTAATTTAACCTCTGAACTTTAATTAACGTTAACATTCTGCCGATAATGCTCTGACTTGCGATTAATTTTGGAATGAGCCAAAACACCAAGCCCATCATTTTTAACTGTAAGAAAATATAATAATTTTTGAACCAAGCAGATAATTCAAGCTCAACTTGTCATTATCTTTGCTATATCAATAGGCTCTTAATATCCAATGGAGGAATCTTGGATTATTTATCAAGTATCTAGAATACTCGATCAAAATTCTCGGCAAGTTCTGAAAACTTATCGAACGTGAAAGATTTTCGATTGTACGAGAAATGTAAAGAGAATTAATTAAAGAATATTAAGTGTTGAGTGATACCGTTTAAAATGCTTATGGTGGATTTACGATGATTAAAAGCGACGACATTAACTGGGGAGGGTGAACTATTGCGAAAAAGAAGCCAAAGCTTTTTTATAATTCTGAAGTAAGTCTAATGTAATATTTACGTAAAAACATGAATGTAGAAAACTTTTATTGTTTGTAGAATTATTGCTATTATTCTCATAACGTTACAAGGTTGATTACACAGGCGCTATACCGTTTTTCTTTTAATACAAATATCATTAGAATATTTACTCAATGTTCCAATGAAAATGTTTAATTTCACGATTAGGATCTTCAAATTTGTTTATCATATTTTCAACGAGTTAACGAAAAATTCTATTTAACAATAGTAAAAGTTACGCGTTTCTAAATTTCACTATAATTATAGTCAAACTGATATACATTTGAGTACGAAATAGTAAACTTATTAAATTGAATAACACTTTTTACTTTTAAATTCTATGAAATTTCATCATGAAATATTTCAGTTTAATTTAATTTTGATGGAGTAATTGATTTTCTTTATTTTATAAGACCGTTATATCATTTTGAAATTTTCTAAATATTGGTTTTCCAAGTACAATTGACAGTTGTTTGAACTACCTAAGAAGTAAAATTAGTCCGGAAGGGAATTATAATACCGATTGCTTGGTGGTAATAGAAAATATTAAAATGCATTATCTCTATACTATTAGAATTTATTGAGGCTAATTTCAAACCATGTACTCCTTTTTTCTTGCTGTACGTATTTCCTACCATTAAACGTGTGATAATCGGCAGAACGTAAGAATATAAGCTGAAATATAAGCACGGAATAATATTTATTAACAATCGCGTTATCTCACAGAATGTAATAGATAAATCATGCAATGGAATTACTTTATGAAAATGGATTGCTGCAATTTTTTATTACGTATAAAAACCTTTTGCTCGTTTCAGTATAAAATTTAATTGCATACCGAATTAATGCACACGAGGTCTAGTTTGAGCTGTTGAATTTTAAACACGTGGAATATAGTCAGGAATTATTTTTAAGATTGTTTGAACATTTTTCTAAGTGTAAAATTGAATTTTCATAAGAAATCAAACAAATAGTTTTCATTTTATTTACAGTGACGTAAATTGTCTGGGATTATTAACACTGTCTTAAACAGAAAAAAATTTGAGCTTTCAGATGAACGAATAAAATTTTGATAGATTCAATAGTGTATCTCAAAACATCGATTTAGTAGAATGCATTTGATAATGACACTTTTTACAACTATAATTTATCATCAGAATTAAGTATGTGTATGTTCATGCAGTTCTGATGTTCACAGAAAAAACTGAAGTGTTACAATTTTTCACTTAAAATAGTTTATTCGATATAGTTGTATCAATATAACGTGCATACTTAATTAAATTTGCGATATTATTTTCAAAAAATAAAAATCGATAATATTTGCATTTTTTAATTTATCACATAAATATATGAATTTTAATAACATAATCGCTATTTAACTGCTAATTCCAGTGGGAATGATCTATATATGTTATAATTTTGCCTTACAATTCAGCGATTCATTACAATGAATATTATTATTAAGTTAAAATGCCGACGACAATCAGAAATATATATATATATATATATATGTATGTGATAACGCATAAAGAACGTCTATGACTGCATGTAAGTGTAGTATATCGGGACGAAGCATTTTCATGGAAGAGGTAAAATTTATAATTAATTCATGTGAAATGAGTGTTTTTGTTTGCTACCAGCTTAGTGACCCGAGAATGACCTACTTTATACCTCCAGCTTTTCGATGTACACACAGATATGTACTTACCTACGCATGCACATATGTCGAGCATTCGAGGGAATCAACCTGTACAATATGCTTCTACAAATGTCCACATGTGTATAACAGTATACGTATACGAATTCTCAATTATTGAAAATCCAAAAACTGACCACCGATTAGTTATTTGCTCTATATATTTTTAAATGTCCTTTTTCTTTTAAATCATGAATAATTTATTTCAAGTCGTATAACATAACTTATGTTTGTATTTTTTATTTCTTGCCCTAGATTCATGATCATTCGCGTTAAATCGTCAAGTTTGAAAGCTATCGTGAAAATTTATTAAAAATTCGACTGAATATTGAAAATAATAATTATTTACGATAAATAATTTTTACGAAGTTGATACGCGTAAAAATACGCTTGAAGGTGTATTAATATTTTAAAAGGAGCGCATATAGAGCACAGATAACATTCTCGACAGACACCCGTAAACGACTGTCCTGATCCGGAAGGGAAGCCATGATTTTCTACCCCACTTACTCATAAAAGGACTTGTTTCCCTGCAGGTGCACGTTTATTCTCTATATCACTATCACCCACTGTATACATTATGTAACGCACTCACCTGTCCTCGCGACCCCATAGAAATTCATTTTATCCATAAAATCTGTAGATAAACTTTTTATACATTTTTAAGCTCTTCAGATTGGGTATTTTTAAATTAAGCTTCTGGTAAGTATCGTTATGTTCGTATGAAATATTAGAGATTGTTATTTGGGTTTTAGTTCCAATCCAATGTTCCAGTATTAATTTCAACAGTTTCACAGATCTCGTAGAATCTCTCTAATAATTATAACACAAAGTAATAAATCTAAGACTTAGTTACGAATAATGTTCAAATTAAATTCCAAGTTTTATAAATCTACGTCAGAAATTGGACTGTATTGCAGTAGTTTCGAGAAGTACGGAAATTAAGTATATATATATATATATATATATATATATATTAAGATAATGACTAGGAGTTCCTTGTAAATTTATGTTGGCAAAAATTTAGTTTAATTCTTCAAAATTATTATTTCTAAGCCGTATTGTATAGGGTGAAAAGTAATATAATGTGGAGAATCTTTTAGTACTTATGAGTAATTGAAGTATTGGATGGAATTTAATTGTAATGGAATATTAGATATATATCGATTGATTAATTCATGATTCGGATTGACAATGTTTATACCGATAGGAATATTCGATTTATATCGAAAGAGGTACATTATCATCAAAAATTTCTAAAATAGACCTTAAATTATTAAATCATTGTATATTGTACGTAGAAAGCTTCACCAAGATCTTTTTAATCTATGCGATGAAATATTTAAAATTAATAATTTTGACGTGTCAAATAATAGAGCCTTGACGAAATTTTCTATAAAAAATGGCCACTGTAATGAAAGAAACATTACACGTTCATACGAATGTTTTAAGTAATATCCCATTTATCCGGCAAAATGAAATGTTATTTTTCAAGGTTTTAAATGCACAACATTTCATTTATTCTTCATCAATGAACGAAATTACAGTGTGCAAATAAATTATTTTAACATTTCAGATAAATGAGCTTCAACCTGCCGCTCATAACTTATTATTTCATGTTAGAAAGAGTAGCCAACATTTTAAATATTAATAAGCCTTTGAACAATTAACCTTGAAACAATGAAAAAAGAAAATAGTAAATTATTAATTGGATTAAAAGTTAAAAGAATAAGGAAAAAATTTATCATAAGTGACTGGTAAAAAATTATGAATATTGAAAAATCCTTTTTTATTCGAACGAAGAGTAAAATTAATCAATATATAATTAATACGTGCTACACATAACGAAATTAAAAAAATGTCAGTTATAATTGCTCTAAAGTAACAATTAGCAGTTACCTAAGGTGATATGCACATTTTTACTTTTAGCATTTAATTTCTTTTTGTGACATTTTCATCGTCGTAAAACGGAAATGGAGATTCGATCGAGCAGGATGTGACCCTGATTTGTTAGGTTCGAACAGTTTTAGTTACATCGAGAGTTTGTTATTTGTACTCGTGCCTTAAGTACTTGTGTGCATGCACATTTTTATCCATGGGTACCACGCAGGTGAAATTCATTAACTTTTATTAGCGATCTTGACGTGCATTTTTTATTAGAAAAAAAAATTTTTGTTCGTATTTGATTTTAAGCAAATGTTCATTATGCGATATTGTATTATGTGAATAGTAAACTAGGAATTTCACGTATTGTACATGTTTCAAAAGGCAAATTTGGAATGCGTTAGTAATACAGTAAAGAATTGGCGGAATGTATTTTGTAAGATACAGATACGAGAATAAGAAACCCTTGGCCTAAGTGGAATGCGCACCTCATATTTCGGTTCTTCGTAGTTTGTTATTAATCTTCATTTTTGGATGTTGTTTCATTTACGGCTACTCATTATTAAACAGTTATTCATTGTATACGAATTTGCTTACTAGTTATATCCTTTTTCATTTAATTATTGTTATTAATTAATTTATGTATTATGTAATCGAGTATGGAAATATTTATTACAGTTTCTCAAGGAATTAACGGTAATTTGAAAGTGTCGCAGGATTTAAAGTCGATACTAATTTTATATAAAGCTTTCGTTCTATTAGCATCAATATTTTTTCATTAAGCCTCTTCGTTCTCGTAGTGTTAACTGCAAATTTTGAATTTCTTTTAACTATTCTTGGTTAAAGGATTACATACGTCACTGCAGCTGTTAGTAATTTACAGGTGATTATTAAAGCATAATCAACTACGAGTAATTGTCTTCTTAAGACTGCTCTCAATTTAAGTTTGTTCACAGAGTTAAAATCAAACAATTCTTATGGATTAAATACTTAAATAAGTTTCTAAAATACATATCATAACGTCAGCTACATTCAAATATTAATATTTCAAATGGGGATTTCATAATATTTCAAAGAAATAATACTTATACGTACAGAATCGGTTAAATAATTTACGCATTGTTATAAGGACGTAATTATGATTGAACATTTGAAAGATATTTCTATTTGATAAACCGAACCGAGACATTTTACATTTTCAGATTTTCAGTTTACAGTTTATCGTAAATTAAATTTAAATTTAAATTTACATTACTTTTGAAATCTTACTTGAATTTAGCTCTTTTTAGTAAATCTCAACTTGTGAAATTAAAAGTTGAAAGTTGAGTAATAATTAAGTTATTTTAATAGTATTTCAAAATAAAGCGCAATTTTTTTTTTTTTTTTTTTTTTTTTTTTTTTTTTTTTTTTTTTTAAATAGACTTCCTCTTAACGTTCTTCTTTTAGAATTAAAAATTCTCGCTCGGAATTTATTTAAAATTCATCAGCGTCTATCTTTTCATTTAAATTTGCAACTTCCACATATATTTCCACGGAAACTGTTACCCAGAGTTAAAGCGAGTAAAAAAATTAATATTGCGTAGTGTAGGAAATTGATATAATTTTTTATATAATTTTACATTTTATTATGATAAATAAGTCGGTTACACATAGTTGTGAGTGAATATTACGATTAGAAATAAAATTTTAATATTATAAAAAATATTATTGGAAATAAAATAATAGCAAATGCCGAATTATCGAGGAGTGACGTTCCATACGCAATTTCATACAAAGTTCTCAGTTCAAAGAGCACTACTAGAACTCTACGAAGTTACAACTAGTTTCGTTCTTGGTTTACACACTGAGTTTAGCACAATCAAAAGATCTCTTTCCTTCGACAACACTGTCGTACTATTTATCGTTACCATTTACTCTATCCAATCATCTATTTTCCCTTGTAGAGTAAATGAAAAGCTTCCTGCTAAATTCGTCCTTATTATAGTGTAGGTATAAACAATTTATAACAAATCCTGCACATGTCAAGGTGATTATATATTTTGAGAGTACTCAAGCGCCCTTTTCCCATATTGATTAGCATAGTTTAATTGAATTAAGCTAAATACGAGATCTTATAGTTCAAGTGAATTTCAAGTGAATGATTAGTCATTAGTTTACTATTTTCATTTTTAATAATATTACAGTTATTTGTAAATAGAGAAAATGAATTAAGAGAAATGGGTGAACTAATTTCTTTTCTTTCAAATCTCAAAACCTATTAATTCTATCTATTAATTCTTTTTATACTCTTAATTAAAATATAACTGTGAATACAAGCCTCGAAGAAATTTCATTCGCGTGTATTTCTCCTCGGTCATCGTAGATGATATTTTTATATTACACATAAATGTGAAAAGCTCGAATTTTTCTACGATAAATCTGATAAAACTATGCATTTAATCTCAAGATATGGAAGCTAGAGTCGTCTTTTTATAGAACCCGGTATATGCGGTGGATGATCTTTGATAAATCTATGTTAATTTAATGTGTACGTAACAAAGTTAAATATGTCAATACTGTATATCAGCTTTGTTGGAAAAATTAATGACTGTGTGATGTAATCGATGGGAACCTGGTGAAATATTTATAGGAATTAAGTACTAGAAAAGATTGACTACACGCAGACGCGAATAAAAACTTTTACCATTACGTAATGGGCCCATTACGTCAACGCTAATGGTTCGAATCCTCTACAGACTCTGATTCCCTATCGTTCTCTACGTAGTTTTCGAATTAGTTATGGTTCGTTACATGTAGTATTGTTAAAATAAAAATTCTGGAGATCTTTTTTCGATGTTATTGCGCGAGCTCATTGTAGGATTGATCCACGTTGAACTCGCCACGTGGACGGTAAATTAGAATTAAAAATAGCACGGTATGAGAGTACGAGAATATGAAGACGGTAATTGGTGTATTTAGAAAAAAATGTAGGAGTAAGTTGTTTTAAATTTTGCTTTAAATTTCATTGCGAATGAAGAAAGTACATAATTGATATATTGATTAAGTTACGTAGAATTCCGTTATTTTGGCGGTTATTAATTCGATAATGTTTTTGAATATTTCGAAGACGAGTGATTCGATAAAACTTAAATCCCAGCTTCTATAAAATCTATTACGTTGATAAAATTCATTTAAATGTCAGACAGTTTCTATAAAAAATGAACTTACCGAAGTCAAGTTATTTCATAGCCAAGTTATTTCGATATTCTATCGCTTTAATCTATAATATAAATAATTAAACGAGAATTATTAAAATATAATCATTATATAGCGTATTTTATAAATTTAAATCAATTTAGTAATTTTTGCGACTTTCTACATTACTTTCATGAGAATTTCTCAGGCGAAATTTGAATTTTCTATTATGTATTCATAAAAAGAGGGAACAAAATATTTAACTTTATTCACTTATATCTGAAAATGAAGTGAGTGTGAATTATTTTGACGTAAAACGTGTGAATGCACAAGGGACAAGTAACTTATTATTCTACAAGTGATAGGAACATCGGGACTCGCAGTAACGTACGAACAATATCCTTAGGTTTGAATATATACGTATTGAAGGATTTTTAGTTACGAAGGGCGCGAAGGAAAATATTTTTTCCTATTAGGTGTACCCTTACTTTTTATAATTATAACGCTTAAAAGCTTGCTGTGGGTGCATCAATACATATTCAAAAGAGATATAAAAAGGTGTCTAAAACTATTGTAAGTGGAAATTCTTGTAATTTTATCTCGAAGCTTCTTCATTTATCCACCATTTAGCTTTCTACATTTCTTAATTGTTACTGCACTTTCTTAATTATTAAATATATCATTTTAAAATGCCAAGTGTTCACTTTAGAAAGTTTATTGTTCAATCTGCAATAACCAATGAATGTTAATCGTGGAAAAATTGTGTTTAATATAATTTAAAATCAATCTCGATAAGGAAGCTAAGGTTTACAATATTAGATCGACTTTTAAGAGAGATTTTTCATTGTGAAACAATTAGTTTTTCATTAGTTGAATGCGGATTTAAGAAATGTTTGACCAGATTGCATATGAAATGTAACCCAAAGTTTACATTCTTCCTTGGTGTTCGTAATTTTTTTCGAAAAGTGGATTTTTTGCAGACTTGGAAACAGATATTTCTAAATAGAGTGCTTGGAATTTGTACGAAGAATCTTAGCATACATTGTATTTGAAATAAACACGAAGTTCCAGAGTTAAGTCGGCTTAAACGCAATGTCAAATAACTATTCCATTTTTACCTTTTTTATGTTCATAAGTGACGAAAGAGTGAAATTGTCTAGTTTAAACTATTTAAAAATTGTAGCATTGTCGACAATATTTTTAATATTTCTTAAAAAATTACAATACTTTTTCACTGCTTCTTTTACAAATCCCATATTATTTTCAAGAATAAAATAAAATTTAATGATTATCCCTAACGCGTAGAAATACGCCTTGCGTTGATTATTCGATACTTGTCAGATCGTTACAGCTTTGTAATTTCAAATATTAATTATTTGAACATTTAAGAATCTGAAAATTGATCAACAGCCAACATTTTTGTTTTTATAACCAAGGGTAATATAAATTATACTATCTAGGTATGTATTTAGCTCACAGTCCTGATTATAATAACTGGAAGGAATCGATGCTTAACTAGCAATAACACGCGTCACGTAACTGACAGTTCATAGGTAAATTCATAGCGTACAATCTTTTCGTGTCTCGAAAAATTACTTAATATCTATCATTCGGTGTACATATATTACCATTATTTTAGTAATTCAATACCTAAAACTACAATTATGAAAATACATCCATCGATGATAGTGGATAATCTTCTCCTGATCTTCTCCAATGATAAATACGTCTTTTAATTCCATTCCTAATATATTTACTTTTGTATGCTATAATGGTAGTTGGTTCATGGCTTCCTACTTTTTCCTTTCTGAGCATTATAAATTTTATAACGTTTCACGAGACGTGAGAACATTATCAGTAATAAAATAATAGTAACGCCGTCAGGCATCTAAAATCAGCTGCAGCGCGAGAGCAAATAATAATGCTCTATCTCGTGCATTATTAAAAAATTAGCGTTTATCAAAAAAGATATTTTAATGCGTAATTTAAAAAATTAGGCCGTTGTAAGCTAAACCGATATTTATTTTGTTGTTCCCTTTATTGCAATTCGATCGTACAACGATATTGAAATATATGGATTGAATATTAACATTAATTTCCAGATCATCGGACGAGAAAATGCATTTGAATCGAAGTGGCTTTAATATTAATTTTTTTATAAATATACACATTTGAAAGGTAATAAGCAACATATCCATTCTATTAGCAATATAGACAACGTATAAGTTTATATATAAAATAGGAGTAGTTGCAAAATATCTTTAACGTAAAAAGATCAAATTTGTTTATCAGGCTATACACAATAATTATACATTACATATCAGTTATTCGAATATGAAAAATAATAAATATTGGCAAGTAATGTATCACTTCGCTCCTACTTTCCCGTCGAACGTAACTTACTCAATGATATTGCTGCCTCTTAAGAAATAGACGAAGGAATTTTATTGTAGATGATTTTTAAATGTAATTGAACGGGCTTTCACATAAGACAATTTATTCAAAGTATATTTTACAACTAAGTGTAAATAAGATTTTTCCCTTGTTCATTGAAACTTTACGTTGGTTTCCGAGTGATATTGAAAAACACAATTAATGCGAATAAGGAAACGATCAATGGACCTCAGTTTTTTACAACATATACTGAATGTCCTTTTAATTTATAAAATAAACTTCAAGAATCGTTGATTTTCGTATTATGATAGAAAGAAGTTGAACAGTGATACGATAAACCGACATTGAAATCGTAGATTCGACTGTTGCTCAACTCGTAATGGACATTTTTCATAAAGTTCGTAATAAATTAACAAAAATTCTGCTACTAATTGCAAAATACAAGTTTTTACAATTGCAGAACTTTATCAAGACTGGATTAAGGACGTTAACTGGCTTCAAAGCTTAAAAATGCTTGGTTTTTATGTATTCGTGACTCATAATTCGCTAACCTATTGTGATTGTCAGTTCAAATTTCCTTTAATTTGAAAGCAATTCATATTCCTGAAATATGAAAGCACAATATTTATCTGTAGCACGTACAGTCTTTGACAAATTAAATCCTTCCTCAAGTTCATTGGCAGTAATTGCATTTTCTTTATAATTGAAAAATGCCGTTGCAAAAAAATGGTTATCAGTCACAATTTGTCTATGAGAAAAAGTTTTGAGACTTGCGCATGCAGCCACACTTTTTATACGATCTTGGATACCATTTAATGTTTCGAAATCATAAAAATTCACTTCATTTCAAGACTAATGGTAAATACACGAGTTTTATATAATTTTTATGTCGTTGTAATATAATAATTTATACGTCGTTTATGACAATAACTTATTTCTTTGCATTATTTTCTATAATAGCACGAGTAATTTTGTTGTAAATTAAGAAATAATTACCCGTATAGATTATTTTGTCATTAAAGCTGGGAAGCCTCGTATATATATACGAGGCTTCCCAGCTTTAATAATATATATCAACGGTATTCGGGGGAATGCCGTTGCAAAGGCGTCATTATTTCGTAAATATTCTATTTTCCTTCCGTAATTAAGATTTAGATAAAAGAACTTAATTTTCATACTCTTGGAATGACGTTTATTAATATTGAATATTTTCATGTGAAAAGTTATTGAAAAACCTTTAACAATCATCTGTGAGGTAATATTTTTATCAATTTCTGACACGATAATGATATAATACAGAAAATCCCTTTCGAAGCAAAAGCAGAAGAAAGTGCTCGACAACTTGTCAATATTTATTCTTATTTATTCTTATTTTTTCTCATTTTCGTATCTCCTAGAGTGTGAATGTGCATTGATATATTTTAACAGACCATTTTATTAAGCAGGCATACTTGGGATAGGATTACCACCCACATATTTCATAAATTTGCGACATTTAAAATTTCAATTCGTTTTTCCCTTGGAATAAGAAGAGACAGGCAAGATTTTATTATTAAATTTCTCCCCGGAAATACTTTGCACGATATTGTGAAATCTGCAATTAAATACTTTTTGAGGCTTTTACTGTTTTTCAACTGGAACATAATGAAACTAAAAGTGAAAATTCAAGAAGCTATATATCCCTCAAAGTCTGAAATCTCAATTACTTTAAAGCACGAATGAAAAGTTAAGAGATTAACTAACAGTAGCGACCATATCAATCATTCGTGGCATTAATTTAGCGCTTTTGTGTCAATGACTATCAATGCAACAGAAGATCTCATCGAAGAGATGCTACCCACCCTCACACATACTTCAATTAATATTTCGTTTATTTTTTTATTTTTTTTTTTTTTATTGTTTTATGTTACACGTAAAGGAAATCGACTTATAAGGTATAACTAAATTTAATTGTCTACTGACGGAGTAAGAAAAGCAACATTCGCGACAAAGTTTATTTGGACTTTCGCATGAGCTCAAACAAATCCACGAGAAGTCCATTGAACAAAACAAAATGCTTTATCATATATCTGTATATATATATATATATATGATAAATTTTAATTAACGAGTATTCCTTGATATCGCTAATTTTCTTCTCTTTTCGAATATCAGTGATTCTTAATGATTAAATGCCTTAATAATATTCGAATATTGTTCAGTTGGTGCTAAATTTTCAGAAATATTAGTAAAGATAGTTTCTCAGACTCTTATACGTGTGTTATATATTCAGTTGGAAATGTAAAGATGTTATATTATTCAACAAATAGACGGATAACTGCTGCATATATTTCAAATGGCTTATGAAATAATAAATTGAATTATTACTTCATGCGTGGGATAAATGTTTATTTATAGAGTACATTACCAGCGAGAATGAGACTACAATATAATGAAATACTTATAAAGAATTAAACTGCGTTCTTGAAAAAAAAATTGAACAGAAAAAGAATTGAATTAGTTTTTTTTAAATTGAACTTATTTATTTTATAAATGAGGTCGTGACGTTTTGTATGCGTGTGTTAAGCTGTATTCGCGAAAGCAATATATTTCGACACGAGATAACTGTAGTGCACGTTGATAAAATATAATGATGTAATTGTTAGGACAGATATTCAAAAATTTCGTTTTCGGTATTTCATGGGAGAGAGACGGACTCGGTGTAAGATTTGCAGATGTAAGAAGTCAAGGAAATCGCAGGCAGTTAAAGAACACGGAACCAAGTGCCAGTGGAGGTGGTAATGGCGACGGCGGTGGCGGCGAATGAGATGAGTTATTGTAGGAGGGGCTGTTTCGCAGTGGTCGGGAGAAAACCAGGTTAAAAAGTGACCCAGTTCCCGAAGGGTGGGCGATACCCTGGCGCGACTCCTTTCTATCCCGGTATGACCCGGTTTCTAACACTCTCCCCTCCACCTTTCTTCGTGGCTCCGCTCGCTCAATCTCTCTTGCTCTCTCTGGCCTTTACTCCGTTAGCCGACTTCCATAAACGCGAAAGGTATACAGTTGTATAGGTGGTTGGCACACATCCGCCGTATGTGTACACACACGCGCGCACGCACGCGCGCACAAATATATAAAATCACCATTCCAGTGAAAGAAACGTGAAATATCGCCAACTCTCGATTTCACGCGGATAACTATTATTTCTCTCATTTTTGCTAATAAAATGACGAAAGGACGAAATCAGCGCAAAGATGAAGTTTTGTATTTACGCGTTTATTAAAAGTTGCAGTAGTTTCATAATATCTGCATTTGCTGCAATTTTTCAGTTACTTTTTTATTTATAATAAGTGAGAAATTAACTCAGTCATTCGATGCTTTATATTATTTTTGCCAATGGATTTTCAGTTTATACAAATAATTTACACTTCTTTTATCGAGTACGTTAACTTTTTAACTCGACAGGTACGCTTGTAATATAATGTCCATTTCAAAAAATGGATAAACAGTGTACTACTTTCAGTTACTTCAAAGTGAAAACACGTATGATAATAATATTATTAGCAAATTATTTTTGGTCTTTTCAAAAGGACACATTGTTAACATTACAATAATATCTCAGAGAATCTTCTAAGACAGAATTAATAATAATGACTGACTGATTACGGCAGTTTGTTTTTCCTTCCATAAAATGAAGAAAATTACTGAATATAAGCGTACCTAGAGAAATGCTTTAGATTTAGATATATTTAGATATATTACACTTAGATATATCAGTTAAATGAAAAAGATCGTAATGAATCCGAGAAAAAGCAAATTTTTACTAAGCATGTATTAACCGAATGTAGATTCAACGTAATAAAACTGTATGGTACAGATACTATCGTAAACGCATTTTATTACATTACATCATGGATATTTTGTCTACAATTCCAATGTACAAAAAGTGCATTCTGTAAATGAGTATACTTCGTTATATTTTCTATCTGGTTAGTTCTTACAAATAATTAGTAATTAAAAGCGTTCGTCTATATTTTTCCTGCTTCATATTATCATACTTTTTATTAAACGTATTCGGTACTTTGTGTATCTGCATTATATATTCTCTTATTTACTTATTTTTAAGATAAGATACATATTTATTATATCAAATAGCGTAACGAATTCAATTAAGAGTATCAAAGCAATTTTAATAATAATACGTAAACGTATAGTTTACATTTTACAAAGGAAACATTAACCTCAACTATGCTACAGCTGAAGCATATCGTTGAAATTTCTAAAGGATTATATTTAATGGACAAAATATATCGGTTAACGTTCGTTATTTTTATGCGATTCGGGTAAGAAAGTTTTGCTCAAAATCCGACGAGTAAATTTTCATCATTTTTCTAAATAAGTAGTAAAACAATTTTTCTCTTATGTTTATTATAAGAGAGCATGAAGGACTTTAAGCAAAATTAAATGTTACTTCATAAATTAAAAAAATGATAGCTGTTGCAAAATTCGACGAATTATTGAATGTATTCGAAGAATTTAATTAATTCAAATAGAATGCTTCGGTCGTTTAGCAAATATATACAAGAAAGTACTCGACTACAAATATTTCATCAGCGTAATATCACAGTAGTGTATGTTTCTGTATTATCTAGATATCAGTATTTGTCAGTAGGAAACGTAGAGTCGTCATTGTTACGGATTTTACGGAGAGTAAAATCACAAACGAAAATCAATTCCAAATTATTTCACTTTATCAGGATGCTTTTGTTTTTGAATAAGCTTGACTGACATCTGTGGGTCAGTGCCCCACGAGAATTCATCTTGGATTCATTTGGAAACGTACTTTTCATCTCAGCTGTATTGATATGGAATCAAGTGTTGGTTCGATATTCTTCGATGGGAAATTGACACTCTTTGCTACAACCGATTGTAAGCGAAGTAGTTTTATGATTAACGCTTAATTAGCTGTAGCCTCGACTAAATACTGTTTGTAATTTTTTTTACCTCGTAAAACTTCCGTTTAGTAATCCTTTATTAAACGGTCACGTCTGCGAGTGTGACCATACCACTTTTTTGCTTCATAATGTCGTTATGCGATTTTTATACCTTTCTACTTATGTTGCACTAAAATCATAGAGTTGCCAGTGGCAGAAACTGTTTCAGACGTAGAATTCATTTTAATCATTATCGTGTATTTTCAGTGTTAAAATATGTAGAATTTCGTATGGAATTATGCTTGCCAATTGTATAGTTAAACGTTTCGAAGTTATATGGTTAAAGATTTTCGGATTTTCGAAGAAATATAATATCCGAAGTACTTTTTACTACTGTCTTAATACAAAATGATAGACAATCGATATTTTCCTGAAACTGATGAATTTTCAATAAACACTCTCATCAATATAGTTAATATTTTCTGTAAAATTTTAAGGCTGCTAAAGCATGTAGATTAATTTGTAAAAATGCGTATTTGAGAATAAATGTCGAACGTTTTCATCGGAATCGCATGAATAAATTTACCCGATTAATGTAAAATTTATTAAAATAATCCTATAAAGTGGACGTGAACGTATATTTATTTTAAAATATTCTATTCTAAAATAACTATTTCAAGGTCTTTTTATTTTACAGTAATTGGTCGAATAGCGTTTACGTTATTTTCCAGAGAAAGAGAGAGAGAGAGAGAGAGAGAGAGAGAGAGAGAGCGATTTATTGCTCCGATAGAAGCTCGGAATTTTCGTTCCGTGAATGCAGTTTGAGACAAGATAATATTATTTATTGGTTCGTGAATTTCTCGCATTTTTGAATATTCACGTGTATACATCGTTACTTTTTAAATGAATAAGTTTTGGTAATTTAGAATATTGAAATTTTTTAAAATAAATATGTCATTTCGGTGTAACTATCTAATTTTCTAAGGGAGTTACAAAGTTTTCATTTTCTAAGTCCTAAATTAAAAAAGTATTCACTTATATGTTAATATTAAGGGTAATTATTGAGACGCTTGTTATAATTTTAACTGCACGTTATGATAATAATAAATTTCTATTGAAAGCTGCAAACTTCGTTATTTATGCTCGAAGGTAAGTATATTGTATACAAATAAAATCATATTCCATCAAAAGAAAGGGAAAAAATCAATTTTAGAAAACTTGCTTTATTTGTTACAAATTTCATCACGCAATTAGTGATAAAATCTAGTCAAGTGTAATGTCAATAGAAAAATAACATTGCCTCTTCATTAACTAGAATTCCGATTCTTAAGAAAGTATTTATTGATAATGTTTGAAAACTTTTTCAACAATTAGTAAAGACTTTCGCAAAATTACCTCTTTACTTCCATTTCTTTGCATTGGTTATCAAATAAAATCTAGTTCTCTCTGCAATAATTGCAATTATCGTCAATTACTTGAATGATCGTTCTTTTGAAATTCATTTATTCTGTTCTACGATGTTCTTTCTAAAGCTAAGAAATATATAATCTGTTTGGAAGTTCAGATTCTTATAACATGGATGTTTGTATTCGGTTTTTTGTTTTTGTTTTTTTTTTTTTTTTCCTTTGAATTATAAAAGTACTATAAATATATATTTGATAATTTATTCATGACTTGTTTTTTACCTCCTGAATAAAGTTCAAAACATGAGTTAATTATTTTTTACTGCAAAGGAGTAAGTATATTCTTATTTTGTAATATTTTTAAAGAAAATGAAAGTCATTCTGGATTTTCAGGACAGCATTTAGAAGTTTTCTAAATATGAAACCTAAAAAATTGATGATTTTAATATATTCATAGAGTGTTAAAATTTCTAGGCTAAATATGATAATGTATTTTGCAATACAATCTGTATGTGAATATATTTGTACAGCATTCCTACAATTATCAAGTTAGAAACATGAAATACGATGATTTCTTATTTTCCGTATAACAATCTGGATGATTCTATAAAAAACTCATATCGTTCCTATAATCTGCATACCGACGGTAACACTTTGTTAAAGAATTATAATTAAATGCGTTTGTACGCGTTAACTTAAAATTTGCTACAGATTTTATGTAAATAATCAAAGTCGAAGTAAAGAAAAATCTTTTGTCCTGAAATATCTATGAATTTGAGAGTCATTTACGTTAGTGATTTAACATTTACTAACGTAAATAACAGATGTTTTTAAGGCTAAATAAAGTTAAATATCCTATAAAATAAACTTGTATAAGTAAGTCTCTTTATACAGCGGTTATGTGCCTTAATATTTTTGTAGACTGGATGAAGAGGTATTCGATAAGAACTTCTTTAAAAGTGTATGAATTTCAAATTCAACTAAACTTATCTAAAGTGTATGATTCCTGGATATTCGTGGTGACCCAGTTTAAAGGTTCAGTGATATAAAGGCAATGGAGCGAATTACAGAGCTTTTTTGGCCAAAGAAACACGCCAACGCGTACACAGATGTATATACTTATCTGTATTACCATAAAATACTTTGAGATTTGAAATAAAAATATTTTCTTTTCAAAACCGCTCAAGATTTATAAATCAAAAGGACACGAAGCGTCAAATAGAATGACACATCCAGTATCCACAAATGAATATTTATTTATTTTGAATTCTGATGAGAAAAACTTTTCCGAACTTTGACATTCATGTATACTTGAAGTTTTCGTTATTCCAATTAAGTAAACGTAAAGCTGCGCTACCACTGTCGTAAAAATTGATAATGTGACTAGTTATGCGAAACTACCAGCAACTTGTCCCCAACGTTATTACGAATAATCAAAAACCACTCAAATTTCCGTCAGTTGATACTGTGCTTCTATTGCGATGCTGATTTGTAGTTCACCCGTAATGAAAGTAATTATTGCGCGTTCTAGTGAAATTCGTACGATACATTTTAAGCACGAAACTTCTCATCTTCCCAAAGGCTTTTATACCGCTGTACTGCTTACACTCAACACATTACGTCACATTTATTGCTCTATATTAAAAAATTTCATAGCATTCCTTCGATCCATTATCTTGTACATTTCATGCAAAAATAATATCTTTTACTTGCAACGTGACCAAAAATCTTACACGGAAAGGAAAACGAAAATTATTTATAATTAATAATGGCTTTCTCAGCTCGCACAATGACATGGTATTTTCGCGTGTTTTTAATTAATTTGACTACTGGAAATTACCAACGATCTTTTAGATTTGCGAGCTTCTTGCGAGCTAATTTCATCGTCGATAGTAACCTAAACCGTACCTTTTAAATAATTTAAAAGTAATCGAGCTTAATGGTTGTTACCATTGATTTATAAAAAGTAGAATGTATTTTGCAATTTCTTCGTAGAGAAAACTGATCCTCGATATCGATTACAACGGAGGTAAATATTTTTCTGAATAAATGGATGATCTTTGAAATTTGTCGAGGCGTAATAAAGTTTGTTCAATGTCCCATATGTGCAGAATGCCTAACGATAATACGTCGGTGTGTGGTTGTGGCGTCGTTCTCGACCTGCCCAAGTCCCGTAACGGTATGACGGCGATATCAACCCGGAACTTCACCATCCTTATTCCGAAGACCAATAAAAGTAACAGTAACGCCAAAGTCGAAAGCAGAACGACGACGAAGAATCCGTCAGAGCTGGACCAGCCAACAAGAGGTCGAGGTTCGAGTAGCCGAGCATACGACATGGGCAGCACTAGTTCTATGAGCGAGCATTCAACGAGGCCGAATAAGAAAAATAAGAAAGAGAAACATACTAAGTCCTCTAGAAGGGCTCGAAGCGCGGAGAGAGCTGAATCCCATTACACGTACATAGGTGAGTATTTGAAATTTATGATCTCGTTGCTTCTCGTTCTAGCGTTCGTTTACCTAAACAGTCACTTTGTCAATAACAACAACAACAACAACAACAACAACAACAACAACGATGGACACATGCAAGATTAATTATGCGTAACCATGAAACGGAAAATAATATATTCAAACTTACACTTATTAGCGATTTCCAGGCTTTTCACCGAATCAAATCTAACCATTAAATAAATAGAAATAACAATCGCGATATCTGATGATCTCGTGTAATGAACTGCACTCGACTTTACGTGGACGTAAATAGAAAGATGTGTTTCATGAACGAATTATTGAGATAAAATATGTACTGCTTAATACTTATCCGCGACAAGAGTTTGCTAAATACATAATATTGCATCGTAATCTTGTTTTCCTACGCGTAACATACATTCAAACACATTAATAATCACATAATTCAGGCAAATAAATGCAGATTTGACTTTATTTGATATTAGATTAAATATTAGACTTGCGATAAGAAATAAGGCTACTTTGAACAATATTCGAATCTTTTCTTCTCAATCAGGAGAGAAATGAAACAGATGTTCATAATTTGATGGGAATTTACCTGCGTAATACAGTTACTTGATATAATTATGAATATCCGCTGTATAAGTAGATATTACGCAGCATAAATTATTCCACTGAAATTGTTGTAATGGGTGATTTTGATACGATACTAAAGAGTATTTCATAGGACGTGGTTATATGTGAATATAACCTATTCACCTCGGATGAATCTACTCGACAAGAAGACTGTGCGAACTATCCTGGAGAAGTCGTAATCGGACATATGCACACGTACTCAAATATAATGTGCTAATATACTGTAGAATTATATCACATAATTAGCTGTTGGTAAAGTGAGTTGGTTGAGTCCAGTTGTTTAGTTACGAGCACTTTTCATTCGTAAGTTCGAAAAGTATAACCGTTTCGAAATTAGTAACGCGATCAAAGTAAATTTCTCACTGATATCGTTATTATTTATTCATGGCACATAGAATAAAAGCGCGAATAAACCAAAGACGGAGAATTATTTTTATACAACGCGTGGTATACGACGAAAATACGTCCAGAGCTTAGCTTTGTAGCATAAAGCTGCGTAAACTGATTATTACTCATTTATATCATAATAAATTCAATTTAATAATTCCCGTTAGCACAACCGTCTGCTTTTACGTTAATAAAGTATGAAGTGTGGAAATAAGTTGGGGGACTTGCATTGCTCGCGGTTATACCAATGCACTCTTTTATTTCTATGCCACGATAAAATTTTAAATTTCGAGCGCATCAATTGTGCGTAATACGCTATTTCGAATTGGTACAAATATTTACTCTTCCTTCATCTAATTAGATTCATTAAAATAATATTAATTTATTGAAATTCACAATTAGTCGACGACACCCATTTAGTTTAAATACATGCCGCTGTGAAGCAGATTAAACGCTAAATACGCGCTCACATTTTTCGCTATAAGCTTACCAAGGTTACCAACGAATACTCCACATCGATCGGACGCATTCCGAAAGAATGCAGTACACGCGTATTACATTAAATATTGTAATTCCATACATTAGAAATAATATATACGTTATTTTAGCAATAACGGTTTCTCGATACAATTCCTTATTTAATAATTTAAGTATCGCTATCCGAGGGAGATTCGTATTCTTGTAGTTATAATGATTCTCTCTTGACCTGGATTTAGTGCAACAACTCTGCCGAGTTTCTAACTCATAGGAGGGAAGTTATTTTCTTTAATAACGACCAGGATGACAATTTTAATGCACTCTCGACCGCTGCAATTTTTCCACTTGCTCTGTCGCATTAACTCGTCCAGATATTCTCGATGTCACAGGTCTCTAATTATCAACGGTTCAAATAATTGACCGGTAGATTTCATAAAAATTTACGTGGAGTTCTTATCGGTGCGTTTTCTACGAGAGAGAAGCCAGGAATTAACGGAAGGAGGTCGTTTGGATCTGAAGAAATGATGAAGTTATGATAACTGTGTTATCTCCACATCTTTTGACACTACTCGTAGAAAACGTATTAATGCTTTTTTAAATGATCAAACAGACGAGGTTATTATAAAGAATATTTATCTCGTGAAATAATTAATAAAATGAATCTATAAATATGTAATAAATGACTGTTAAAAGGACTCCAGTACTATTTATACTTTCTCGTAAATATACACGTGTACATGTAATTTACGTTTAATATTAATTAACGTTCATATGGAAAGAAGTAACATTAAAATTATGACGTAGTTGGAGACAAATTTATATCGTAAATAAAAAGAGCAGTTATTTACGATGACTCCAAATATCGATCATAAAAGTAATATAAACATCTCAACGGTATTTTTATTATTTTAATATAATAATGTTAAAACTAAATGGTAAAACTTGTTAGTTTTCGATTTCGTAATCCGACGATTATACAATCAACGTATTAGTAAAAAATGAATCTTTTTTACAGAGTGACGTGAAATTGGGCAAATGTAACGCTCGCGCTATTTACGCGGATAATTTGCAAAGTTCGTAACCAGTTGTTTTACCGAGCATAATGGTAGGGGAACTTCGCACCCTTTCTTGTACTCGAGTTAGATGCATAACTTAATAATACTGTCCAATGCAGGCTCTTATTATCTTTCTAGCAATACCTTCGGCGAAGGAGCATAATATTATACCCATTATAATACGTTTTATAAGTCGAACTTTACCTTTCAAATGTTGCACATCAAGTTTCAATTCGTGATAATGTTTTAACTCGGATATGTAACTAAGGCTTAAACATCAAATGATTCCTAAATAATACAGAGTTACCGTATTGCTTACGGATACTGTACCATAAGTAGCTACATGGCTGGCTTTCTGGATATTTCTGTGAAATTTCGTTTTGGCGAAATGATTTATGCACCACGAAGCTCGTCACACTTTCACACGCACACCATTCTTAAATGCGGTGCATCGATCGAAATCCTCATCACATCTCCAAACGCAATGTATTTTCTTCTCGATGGAACTTCTCTTCCTTATATTTTACCAAAGACGAACGAGAGACTCGGCTTACTCTTTTTTTTCTTTTGCTCGTGCATTCAATCTATTCTTTTGTATCAGTTTCGATTTTTCCAGGCAATTATGATCTTCATCTTGGTAATTTACTTGGAATTAAGTTTTCAAATAATGCTCTTGCCCTGATAAAATAAAATTTTCATTCTCGGTGTACTGTAATCGGCCGACGAACATTAACTGACCTACTTCTTGGATTGCGGATTCTCAATAGAAAGTTTAAGATAAATCTGTCATAAGGGCTTAATGAGTGATGCTGCAGCAGTTTTCAGTCTCTATAAAGAGTCAGTTGGAATCTTATGTCCTTGAAGCGTAACGAATTTAGCGATGCACATCAGCAAATACTCGATAAAGAGCTGAAGATCTCAAATAATCTCAATAACCTAGCTGAGAGTTACTTGCACCGATCTCGACTCATTTTCAAATTCCTTCGTATGCTCATAGGAAATAAGGTCAATGTTTTATCGTCTCCCCCAGTACTTGCATGACAAAAGTGTAATGTTTTCCGGAAAAGCTCGGTCAATCAACTACCCGACTGGTGCAATAGACCCGAGTCTCTCTGTAAATCTCAATGTAATTCTCAACTTCAGAGCGCAACATTCGAGAAGAGAACATTAGCTATTATTGGATCAGTTGGCAATAAAAATTGAATACCCTATAAAACTAAAGGCATTACCATTCGTTTACGAAACGGGTTGCCTTATTTACGTACAATCTTACTGTTCTTAAAATAGATCATTTTGTTCACACAACTGTGAAGAATATGTATTACTACATAGCTTATACGACAATGGTATTATTTTTCATCTAGCCCAATATACCAATATATTACGAAAGAGTTTGCTTCTTCGTTTACTTTTTACACAGTCAGTGTAAAAAAAAAAAAGAAAAAAGTATATACCCATCGACCAATTTTATCACATGCTTGCGATTAATGTTGTTATTGTTGTAGATTCAGGTTCGAGTACAAGGGAGAACGCGATTGCAGAAGCTGTATACTGCACCATCGACAATGATTGCGATTTAGAACAAGAGGAACAGCAACAACAACGAGTTCAACATCAACCAGTCACAGCAGCTACAGCGAATACCAGTGTAGGTACGAGCAACATACCTAACAACGCAGGTACGCGGAATAATCGATCTCAGCGGCCTGTTTACGCCATACCCTCCATGACTTCTCCACCACCGAGTTACGATGTTGCAATCGCTAATTCTTGGCAGGTAAGCCGATGATGCGACGATGGAATAATTTCTTTCCTCTCTTTGTATGAATTATAACGAGATTTAATTACAAAAAATTATTCCTTTAAATGTAGAATTTTGTTTTGTAACTCTCTTTTTTCTTAAACGAAACCAGCCTCGATGAGCATTACCACGATTGAATATGAGCTTATTATCGGAGAGACGATATACTCTCATTAAAGTGTTAACATTGCTAAATGTATGAATATATGAATCAAATTAGGCATTAAAGAATTATGTTAAATAATAAACGTGATCAAATAATTAACTCGTTCTGGTTAATCGTCATTTAACGTTTTTGTTTAAATGATTCGTAAGTGCAAATCCATTATAATATTTACTTATTTAGTTTTACTGTGTCTTATTCCGTTTGTCTCCTACTTTATACGTCATCGTATTTTTTATATCTGAATATGTTGATTACCGAATAAATAATAATTTAACTCGCACTTAAAAAGTTTATAAGAGTTCATGTATTGATAATATTCAATTTTAATATCTTATAAAGATAATCATGATAGGCCTGATAAAGTGAAGTAATTATGAAAAGCATTTTATAATTCTTCTTTATTCTCTACGAAACTCTAAAGAATAATCGTAGGTACGTATTTATTGTTTGAAAATCGAGAAATTAATCATAAAATATATTTTTTAATTTTTTAAGTATACCATGTACATTGGTTAAAATGCATTAGAGTGAATTTAAAAAGTTTGAAAATTCGAATAAAGTATGTAAAATTTTATACATTTTATCTTACTATTTATACAAATATGATTTCATTTTTCTACAACATTGTAAAATATAATTAATTTGGTCTACTATTATGTTAATACAACTACGCGTTCTATTTTATAAAATAAATCACAATATTATATTACCGTATACCACTGTAAATTACCAATGCATATATATATATATATATATATATATATATATATATATATATGTGTGTGTGTAATTGTAAAGCGTACAGCGATTAGGATATAAAGACGTTCTTTTCATAGTTTACAGCAAGGAAAACCCGTTTAATTTCACTTTAAATTACTCATCCGAGGTACTTTTTAGTCTTCTCGTGTCACTGTTCACCTTCGTAAGGCGATGAATCTCATTTTTTGTTCTTTCCCCACTACCTGACAATTGTAAATTAGACGATTTTAAAGGGTTAAAAATCAAATTGCCCAACCCACTGAGGTCCCTTACGCATATTTGCTATGGATTGCGCCTCTTGCGCGTAAATGTCAACTTCATAATTGTCGTAAGCGTAATTTATTTTTAGTTCCAAATACATATCCTTAAAATATATGAAAAATTCACTTTTGCAGATCCAAAGCCATGGAAAAATGTAGGTTACTATACCGTAAACGACAGATTGTGTTCGAAGGTTTTACCAGTTTTACATGCAGTTACCGTCGCAGCTGCATCTGAACTTGATCGATAATCGCGACCACACACACGTATACGTCAACTATTCAATTATCTAGTCAAATGATTACAATATTATTATGTCAATACAACTTGTTGCTGTAAAAAGTCTTTTATTGTCCCATTAGAGAAAGCTAAGAGTATGAATACAAAAGCAACATTTAATTGTTGCTTTTCAACGATGCGTGCTTCGTATACATGTATACACGCGCGCGCGCGCGCGCGCACACAAATATGTAAATTATTGAAAACTATTCGAATAATAATTTCAACGATATTCGCAAATGCATTAACTTTGGAAGCGTACTAAAAGTTTATAAATTTTTATTTTATTTATTTCTCAAATTTATTTAACAAATTATTATAATGACTTTGGATTATAATAAATTTGCAAGAGTCAATATAATCTTCAAAGATTTAAGTACCCGTTGATCAATTTAACGTTAAACTCTGCTCGTGTGCTTAATAATCGCTTCACATTTACCTTGAAGTGCATTACATTGAACAAAGATGGATATAGAAAAATTAAATTTTTACTCTATCGATAGAAAGACATCGATAGAGACGCGCTAAGATCTTAAATTCACATTGAAATCAACACAGAAGTGTTCCCACGTGTTCCAATCTTTTACGAGACACCTTGGACTCATCTATAACGTTTCGGCTCAACAAAGGTGTAGTAGTGCATTCTTGGAGCATTGAATTAGTTCGGCGAGTATCGTAGTTCACGCGCAGTTTGGCATTGCCAACTGGAACATAAATTCCCCGAAGCTTTAGCGCCGCTCCCCTCTCCAACCCCCCCCCCCCGCCCCGCCCCCGTTTGCCCCTTAATTCGCGCACATTTCACATTACCGCCTCGCTCCTATCGATTGAAATTCCCCTCTGTCGGCTTGAACTTAAGAGGAAAGGAGTACGAGAAAGTTCAGCTAAGAAACTCTTGTTACTCGTGCGCTTTTATCTTCTTATATTACAGTCGTCGATATAAAACATATATTGGTACATGGTATGTAGAGCATATTAGGCCGAGATACAAGAATATCAATTAAAATCCTGTATAACTAGCGAACTTGCAATGTAATACATCGAGGAATAAAAGTAGTTGTGTAATTTATAGAGTAACCACTGAGAGACGTAACTACGAGAAACTTTTCTCGTGGGAATATGGAATTAAAAATGCGGGCAATAAAAGCGTTCCAATTTGTTTATCGTCTCGACAAATTGAGGAAGCCCCATTAGTAACTGGCAGCCTCCTTTAGTAACACGTATAATATTAAAAAAATATGCTACTAAGTATTTTCACCTTTTCTTGCACGTAGACTAGAATTTCAGACGCTTACCTCGATCTCGTTACATGCTCGTAACTAGTATGACAATTTTGTATACACAAACTCTTCTAAGTTATAAAAAATATATATACGTAATTTTTTGTCGAACCTCGTAAATGTATAATTTGGAAGTTGGGAGGAATGTGAAGTGTACAGTCACGTTGATCGTCGATCAATTCGCAAGCACAGACATACGCGAAAAGCGTGTGTCGGTGCATTGCGAGTGTCAGACCTCAATTAACGGAATGAATTTTAGTTGTTCCATATCGAGCGATACTTATTTGTTCACTTCAGCAGTCACTTATTTGTCAGTTGCAGACTCTTGCGGTTAATTAATTTTATTCGCGATAGGTTGAGTACCCGCAGTTATTGCAACGGTATTTCCATATTTAACCGTTTTCTTTTAGCTTGGATCATCTCCTTTGAAGAACAAGAAGCTGCATTTCGTATAAAAATGTCTGTTATCGTGACTCGTTTACTTTGTACCTTTCTCATTAAGCTTCCAATTAATAAATCATTTCGACACTGATTCTTCCGCGTATCTTGTATAATACTATATTTCATTTATAGGACGATAAATTGTAAATTCTAACAACTCTCCAACTCCTAATTTATACAACATTAATAATCGTCATATTTTTTATTATTATTATACAGCGATATAAAATAAGAATACTCGATCCCATTACAAGAAAGTCTTTGTAAAAGTTATTTCATCGGTTATTCCATGGACTTTATTTATTATAAAGTAAGATCCCTTCGTTATTAATAAATTAACGTTAATTTATAAGTAGTTATTAATTATTAATTATTATCATTCTCTGCAAATAATTAGAAAAATACAGCTATACATCCCGTGCTGAATTATTAGTCTCGTAAGAGTTCCAGAGTAAGTCAACGTGTCAATTCGAAAGTTCCGTGCAGAATTAACTAGTGCGCGAATAAAGTCCTGCAGTTACCTCATCCCATTTACATATACGACATTAGAGAGATAAATTGAAATTTGGACATCGGATAAAAGAGGATAAGAGGAACTTTTACTAAGATGCGCGTACTCGCGTTGAAAACTAGTCATTCCGAGCTGGACAATTTCCCATTGAAGAAAACGGATCCTTTCTACCCGGAAGGTTCAACGGCGGCTTCTATTTACTCGAAAGGTAGTAGCACGTATTGCCGGTAGTAAAACGACTCATTTGAATAACGGAGGCAAACGCGCACAACTCGGTATTCATTCGTGCGCACAGTGATTGCCGTCTTTGCGCATGCACGCGTTACTCAATCTCTTGCATTTTTATTGACAAGTGCGTACGCGTAACTGCACCGGTAGCCGCATATATTCAACTACGACAGGCCAACAATGAAGATAGAATAAGAGAAGAGTGCTTTTTTCGTTTGTAGATGGATAGCTAAATGCATTCGCGCGAAGCCTCTTTAATGCTTCTTTTGTTGTTCAGTAGTATTGGACGCAAGTTTCCGAATTGAAAACTTTTAAGATAAGCCTTGACGTATAATCCGAGTACTCGAGAAACAACAATATTCAGTTATTAATATTGAAAATAGTCACTGCATCGATGAAATGCGTATCGATGAATTAGAACTTTGAATGCAAATAAACTAGTGCATATTTGATTTTATTAAAAGTTGCGGTTAAATCCATTTTCCAAGTGCATATTTAACGTACGTGCATCACTTGCATATACCAAGGGTTACCCTGAATTTCTTTATTATACAAAAGACTACATTTACATTATTATATATACCTAAGGTCTTCTCTAGCGTGCATGGATACGAAAAGTGCTCGATAAAATATCGAGCACTTTTCTTCCAAAAGTAGAATCGTCTTTTTCGGATAAAGAATTCACAGTTTTAACCGCTGCGAATACTATCGTTGCGAGTTCCAGACGATCCTTCGGTATAATTATTATTGGTTCTCGTTTTGCAAAAGTGCAATATTCGCACTGTGTAGCCCACTTTTGATAATTCGAACAAAAAGTTATGGATCGGTGCGCGTGATGGCATTCGGTGTTTTAATTGGAAGATCATCCGACATTGAAATTTATTACTCTTACGTAAGAAAGCGGATAATCTTCCAAAGCTCCCTCTGACACGTAGAGATTCGATAGCTCTTCGTACGCAAGCAATAGCTTTAAAGTATATAATTAATTATCGGCATTTCCAAGGAACTCGTTCACGAGCAGTAATTGTACATTCGGTATGGAATTTTTCTATCTTAACTAGGTAATCTTACGTTGACGCTGGTTCGGTTAATTGCGGGGTACGTATTTATCGAACGGCTCACTTTCTGGGACATGTAGTGCTTGCAACGTCTTTATCGACATTTCAAGGTGAAAAAGTGCCCATGACTTTGGAAGCTCGAACTTATAGGAAGGATAGCCTATGATGGGAGCGCAATGACAAGTAAATGTGAAGCGTCAGAAATTCAGGATTTCCCATTAGAATTAGTAGAGTCTAATCAAATAGAATTGTAGATAGAGTTAATGCAACAACGTAATACCCTGACTCACCATCGCGACAAAACGCCACGTTCGTTGCATCTTCCGCCACACGTTAATCGCATGAATTTTGTGGAACCTATGGCTTCGTTACCTGGCACAGGGATATAAGCATCTCTGAATAGATAAGGAAAGAGGCCGATAGATAAAACTACATATCCTTAAGCTACCGACGAATGCTTTCCGCCTGATAAATGCTAACAACAACGGTACTTTATCCTGACTTTACGCAATCAAGTATTCCAAAGGAAAGCCGAAACAAGGAGACAAGAGAAAACTGGGTGTTGTATACTTGTGTGGTAAAAAAGTAATGAAATCGGAAGCAAGGACTCTCGCATACCTTGTGAGTTCTCGTACAGTACTTTGTGTAGTACACATTTTTTATCGTATCGCGGGGTCGCTCGTAACGCATAAGCCTGGCTAATGTATTGTTCTCACTGTGGTTTTTCCGAGTGACGAGTATTTGCACTGATCCACGAGTACACGAGTAAACTTCTGGGTGCTTTCTTTTATTTGCTTGAGGCGAGAGGTTGAGAAAGCGATACGCGATTGAGGCTAAGCAACATTCGAGAATGGGTAGGACGGTCAAGGGGATCGATAAAATACAAAATCGAAAGCTATGAGCAAGTATCCTTTTTCATATTTTTTCACCTCACCCCGTCGGTTTTGCAAAAACTAACAAAAATAAAGATGTCCTTTGTCGTCCTGAATTCTGAGGATCCGTCAAGCTCCGTGGTTCTTCATCAAAGCCGCGCACTTAATTTTAATCGTTTGTGGTAGCTTTAATTTCAAGTGAAAGTCAATCCAGCACGTGTGAGTTTTGGTTGGAACGGATTTCGTCAAAATGTAATTTCAAACCCCATGACTTTTACGTGATTTTCGTTCGGGCCGACTGGGCCATGATTATTATTGTTAATTATAATTACCTATAATTACCTGGCTTTTTCCTCGGGATCTATAATATGTTTATTCTTTCTCCGACGTCCGAAGATTAAAATGGTATCATCGTTCGAATGATGTTGCTGACGTTTTGTGGATCTTGGCTTATTGGATACCCATTCCCTGACGTTTAGCGTATGCAATAATTTATCCAGCATTTCCTTCATATCCGTCGTCGTCGTTGAAAATCCTTGACTAAAACGCCGAGCTTCTTTCATCCGACGCAACAGTTTTTAATGCGAAATCAGCAAAAACAATGTCGGTAGACCTGTCGTATATCACGGAGCTTGGTACATGAATTTTAATTGATTTGTATTTGATTTGAACGAATTTAATGAATAATGAAATAATGAAATTTGTATATTTGTGCAATATTTCAGAAATATTTCAGAATTATTGCACAAATATACAACTTCTCGGGCCGTATAGAAGCGCGTCCTTTCGCCTTATTATGCGACGTAATTTTCATAAGATTGTTCATGACAATCGGACCAACGATTAGTTCGGAGATAAAAACCGCTTTTGTCTTTGGTCGAACGGTCGTACAGCGAATTGTATTGCCCTGGTAAGACTGGTTTATTAAAAACTGCCTGCTTAAGAAGATAAAAATCGACTGTCGTCCAAGTCACGTCGAAAGATTATTAAAAGAAAATCACAATAATATTCTTCTTAATAACGCGCTAAAAATTATCTCAACTTATCTCAACGAACGATAAAAATATTTTTTAATAGGAATAAAGGAGAATAGTAAAAAGCTAATGGGCAATTGCTTGATAAAACGCAGATTTGAAATGCAATTAAAAATACGAAAGAGCCAAAAGTAATTGAAATGACAATTTAAGTTGATGAGAGTCGTTAAGTATCAGTGATCACGCGATCAGTGAGTACTCAAATGAGATGTGATAAACGAGCAGAATACGGAAAGGCGGCAATGAATTGCAGCAACTGCTGTCTTTATTGCTTTCTCGTACGTCTGTCGTACGACCCTCTATCGTAGGGTGCTTTTGATTTGATTTATAAAAGATTATTTCAAGACAACGATATTTTCGGCATAATGTAAGAGTAGGAAATGGAAAGTTGGAATAATTTACGATTGACAAATAACGAAAGTTTTACCCAAGAGTAAAGTTGTTGGTATTAAAGTGCCATTGGTGTTGAATTTTAGTCCGGTTTACCGCCCTCCTACGAAGATTACCTGTGCCACAAGCACGTATTGCTGTCCCGATCGCACACACCCCCGCCGCCATGGTCAGATTCATCGAACACGGGGACTTTGTCCGGTACCTCGGGAAGCTTTGATCTCCAACAGATGAGCCGTGAGATGTTGGCTAACCATCCTGACCGTTGCGTCTATTTAGATCAAGAGTATCGACGCCTTCTTAATCAGCACTCGGCATTCAGAAAGCAAGCCGCAAGAACGCCGAGAACACGTGCTATGTCACCCAGGTAAACCATGAATTTTCTCTCCCTACGCCCGTGCTCGTTTTAAAGGAGCTCTTTTAGTTCCCTGGGTAATCACCTAAAGATCGCCAGCAGTCCTTCGCGCAGTCTTTTTAAGCAAATGCAAAGTACCGTACATTGGAATCCGTATCTTCGCTCGAAATAAATGTCTGGCAACGGTCCATTATTAAAGGATTAATTAGAAACATAGGAATGTACATGATATGTCAACATTTTTGTAAATCGCATTTTTGTAAAAGGAATAATTTCTGTACGAGGATGAATTAATAACGGATACAATTAAAATCCATACGTGAGATTCCCGAACTATTTGGTTTAAAATGATTTCACAAACGATCGACAAAGTCATTCGCCCGTCCGACTCTAAGCTAGATTTTAAGTCTGCTACAAATTAATAGAAAGACCAGTAAAAGTCATTTGTTTTCTCGTCTACCTTTTGATAATGTTTATTCGCATTTCTTAGATCACTGAGCGAGAGCCGGGCACATCAGCAACGCATCGCCATGATGTACGAGGATGGAGCCTTTTGCATGGAAACGACCGCGATACAGTCGGCTTTCGAGAATGGAGTTGCTTTTTGCAGTCTGATGTAAGGAGCCCGAGAAAGAGCGTAAAACGAATCGCCGGCATTACGAAGCCTCCTAACTACGTGCGCAGCAGCCCACATCAACGTCCGCATACACGCGCGCATCCGTGAAAACTTTCGTCCCCCTAGCCGTTCTGGCTGGACCAGAAGGGCGCACAGTACTTGTGATGTCGCAACTGCACTTCTAGACCTTCTGCGGGATGCCAACGAGAATTTACGGGGTCAAGTTTCGAGCGGGAATTCGATGCATTGCTCGCGGCCGTGGTTGTGACACCGAGGAAATGCGTAAGATTAATAGGAAGAATATTTCCGATATTAATCCTTAACTGCAGTTTTCAGAAATAAGCCTTTAGTTGTTCTCGTTAGGTTTATTCTGCTTTTGGGGAAAAAGTTAACCATCGACAACTTGGCCTGACATAAGAAAATTCTATTAAAATTAAACCAACGCGCGTAAGTGCACTTTGGTGTGAGAAATTTAAAATATTCTTTCCAAATTCTATCCACATTTACAAAAGAGTAAACGTAATTGTACCTTTTCAATTGTTCCAACAAGAGCGGCATTCAAATGGGATTCAATTTCTAGGACACCTTATGAGTGTTTCGTGTGTTTTATTCGCGTGCAGTCCGCGTTGATAATTCATGCCTATGTTTGAAAGCGAGAAGTTTCGGTCGCAGATAATAACGGTACACATCTAACGAGAGCTACTGTCTTGGCAGCTAAGAACGCAAAGAATATAAATCCGCTGACTTACGACGTAACAAGCAAGCAACAAGTCTTACTGGCCAAGACAATTAAACTCCAAATAAAAATTCAGAGGATTTCTATTTTTTGAAAATATCTTGTATTTCCGTACCAACCTCTTGAATTGTCAAGCTCTTGCTGTTCAAAAGCAAAATGCAATACTATTGTAAGACTATAATATTCGTGCATTGCTTTTAATCTCTCTTTCTTTTCACATTGAAGCTACGACTAACTCACGCGAGTAAAACGAAAGTATAAAAGTAAATGGGAATTAAAGTACGAAGGAAGGTAAACGAATGGCTCGATATAAAATTTTTATATCGAGCTCGGTATAGTGCTTGCGAGTCTTTTCCTTGCTGATTGCCTATTTGTATCATAGATGACTGAAATTACATTTACACATTCGAAGAAATACGTCATTATGGATATAATATGATTACCATGGATTTTTATGCAACGGACGTTTAACAAAATTATAAAGCGCATAATTTGCAATACAACATATACGTGTAATTTAGGTCGCTCGTGTTTCTTTGTATCGGGATAATGTCGATACGCGTAATTACGTTACACGTAATATATTAAAAAATATATATCTATCATGTAATAAATAGTATACAAAAATGTAAATCTTCTTGTACAAAATTATGTATAATATATTTTATACTAAATTCTGAGTACAGTAATTTATACTTTATCATATTATATCGATAATGTTGAGAGAGAGAGAGAGGGAGAGAGAGGGAGAGAGAGAGGGAGAGAGAGAGGGAGAGAGAGAGGGAGAGAGAGTTGTAAATTGTTACGATGATTTAATCCTACACTACTCAAATAAGATATCTTTTTATAACAATATTTTTTATATTTATTGCGTAACTTATTGGTATATAATTGCCGTTGCAGGATATGTTTTTGTTCGTACATCAACGGTAGAATAGCTACTGTTATAATTATTATAATCATTACAATTATTTGAAAATACGAGTTCATCGGATGATTACTGACTGCAGTAATTTTAGGAAAGCCAATTGAAAATTAAATAACACTTACTGGTTAATCAAAAGCAAGATCGCGATGCGTATAAGTTGAAAATAAATTGAAAATAAAACATTCATTGAAATAAATTTTTTAGAAAGTCGTGTTAGGAAGTCTATTACTTTTGTACGAGAGCTGATTCGTATTCACTTCTTCAATATTATCACCTTAAGATATCTATCTTATTATCAGAACTTGGAGTGTCAGTTGTTAATAATTTGCCACGGTAACACAATAAAGCTTTAAAATGAAATGTTAAGTCGAATGCGGGTAGATAAGTTGCAGAAATAAATCCAATTTACCGGATTAAATGTTTACTTATGAAAGAGTATAAGAAAATGAAACGAGTGCAAAATTAATTTAACGATAAGCAAACTCGGTTGATCATCCAAATTGACCCTCTAACTTGATTTTCGATACATTGGGATAATAATAAAGAGCGCTACGAGGCTAACGATGACGAATACAGCCAGATGGAGTATTAATGTGAGTTACTTACACGACGATAAACACGTTGACGTCGATGAACATGAATATGAATATGTACTTATACGAACTGCAGTATTTGGCAATGATGCATGAACGACGAAACCAATTTCCGTAAAAACGTGCGTGCTTTCAACCATGGCCCAACGTTCATTTGATATAGGACATATACAAGTAACGAGTATCCAGTCGTGATCCAATCCTAGAGTAGAGACTGCTCAAATCGACTTACACGCTAATGCACACACACGTACGCGCCCGCCGTACGCAAACACATAAACTGTGTACATTTAAAGTAAACCGTACTTGGATTAACGTGTAAAAACTTAAAGTGTCACCATTGTTGTAATATTCTAGATGGTAATGTAACTTTAGAATCTAAAGTATATGCAAATGTTACGCAAATGTTGCGCAACTTTTTGTTCGCGTCTTCTACGTAAAAGTGAAAGATCAATTAATACATAGATTGTATTAATGCCTGTACTGAAAATAACTACCAAATTTCTTTCTTAATACAGTTTCATTTAAAGACAGTTGTGCAATTAGTAAAATCTCACTTTGAAGTAAATAGTAAAATCCTTTATACGTTACATTATTATAATTTTTCTCACAAATTTTCATGTAAATATTAAAATAATTAATTTCATTTACTTTCCTTGGTCTGGTAAACATATGTATATTAGAATAATTATAAATTAAAGAATTATTTTTTGCACTCATGACGTTTGCATAAAATTTCATCTATTTGAACGAGATTTTTTATACAAATTTCTAATCACGATTTAATAAAATTAAAGGTCGAATAATATAAGAGCAATAGTTACGTGAGAATTACACGAAGAACATATTTTAAAGTTTTTGTACGATCATTTCTTTGTTTTTTCGATAGTACGGAAAGTTGTGCGTGACTCTTGTTATCAGTTGATTCAGATTTACTTTGTAAAAGATATGATTTAAGTTATTTTTATTAGTAATCAAGTAAAGCCGAAAATATTTGTTCACGAGCTTCTTTAGTTCATTATTAGTACGAGTTCGTCAATTAATATTCCTAGTTTGTATATAAATTACAAGAGTTCAGCTCTCTTATTTCATTGGATCACATTCAGTTTAAAACTCTCTTAAAACGACAGCTTTTATATATAGAATTTATATGTAGTATTCCGTATGACACATAATCGTTGTTCTGACGTTATTTTTTACTGAAGATTATAAAAGAAGCATACATAATGTGCAGAAATTTACGTAACTTACATAGAGCTTAAACTCGATGTCCAACTTGTTAAATTTGCCTGTAGATTAGTACATAATTTAACTAGTTAAGGATGAGAATGTGTTAGATATCGTAAATTATCTAAACTTTTGTTTAGAGTTTCCAGTATATCAAATATTAAGGGAAGTTTTCTTAATATTATGAATTGTATTGGGAAAAAATCCAGTTGAATATTCGCTATATTCATTGACAATGAATATTAACGTATAAATAATATTTTTGTAGCATTTTTATTTCATAAGTATTTATTATTGTAATGTACATTATGCATAATTATTGAAAGAATAACGAAAATAAAAAATACCCGCAAGGTAGATCGATATTTCATAGCGAGAAAATTAACTCATGTTGAAAAAATGCTTTTTAGTACAAATTACTTGAAAGTTTTGCGTTTATAATTATCTCAGTTTTTACTGCGTATTGGGATTAAGTAAAATATATTGTAAGAGATAAAAGGTTTTAAAAATGTTTTATCGGATCACAGTATCTCACTAGTTTTTTAGTATGTACAGTTGAATTATCTTTTTATTGCAGGCCATGCCTTTAATGTAGTTGTGAGGTTCCATTAAAAGGCAATAAATGTTCATGTCAGTTTATGTATTTAGATCGCGGAGTTTGTTTTTCAATTGACAAATCAGAATCGAATTATTACCGAACGCCAATTTACCATAAGTTCACTTTTTTATTAAAATATTTCAATTGTACAAATGTCCATTCATGAATGTGGTAGAACAACGGATGTAGACTGCAAATTAGAAATACATATATTTTAATTCTTGAGAAATCATTCAAGTCTATTACACGTACACGAGTATGACATGTAACATGAAAACCGATGGTTTAAAACTTTATATTTTTCAATTTATAAATTTTTTCACAAAACTTGTTAGGACAGTTTGATCCTGAAATGATATTTCAGACTTTAATTAGAAAGTACGATGTTTATTTTACTTTAAAGAGTCAATTTTAGTAATGACTATTTTATTATGTTACTCTTCAATTTCCAATCTATGTAAGAAAAAGCTTTGCACTTTAGTTTCAAATTATGTCTGCTCAATGTCTAGGTACATATATATATATATATATGTCTGACTGGTAACAATAACATTACTCTTCGGATAAAGAAGAAAATAAACATTAACGAGTAAAATGAAAATTACACTTGAATTATTGAACTGCCAAAAGCGAAAAGTTGTAACATGTAACGTTATAAAATCTTTTACATCATTGCACATTTCGATAAAATTCGTTTACAAGCGCAGCGCATGTTAAGCAATTACTCTAGGTAATTAGATAATGAAGAGGAAATAATGAGCTCTATTTCCTGGAATAATTGAAAATAATTCAACTGCATTTCCTTTATTATCTGTTTGTAAAATGGCAAATACATAATTTACGTACATAATTTAGTTACGCTGCAAGGGAAACATCTAAAATAAATATTCAGAAAAGCAGATTTCATTTTTATATGAAAAATTGTAATTTCGATCATTTTATTCGAAACTTTATCGAAAGATTAGCATCGAACCTATTTATAATATAAGGCATAAAGTACTTGCTTTAAATTTTGCTCATGATAAAATTACTTATTACTTTTAAAATACTTTGAAATATTTATCTAATATCACTACATTTCATATTACATTTATATATATATATATATATATATATATATATATAGGATAACGAATGTGTAACACTATATTTTTTTATACTTTATAGATAAATAGCTGAGTTCTCAATAACTGACGTAAAATTGTCTAATTACTATTTTTTTATATATAAATTGTATTGCGTTCATGATTATGAAGTTGTATTCTAATAAATAATTTTGAATATATTTCTATCGTATATTTTTTAATGATTTACTACGTGAAGAATTATTAATTAAAAATAATATACATATTGAATGAAATTTTTAAAAAATTTTGATTACACAATTGACGATAAATTATGAAGCATATAGATAAAGTTTTCTACATTGTGAACAATATTTTAAGCATGTAAATGACTTAAATCGACGAAGCGAAAACGTGTAGCAATGAGAATGTATATGCAGTCGTTTTCACGTATTAACTGTAAAAAAAGTATTAAAAACAAAGAAATGGAAAAATTGTACGCAATGATGACAAATTTGTATGCCTGTACTCTTACATTTTATTTTATTAAGTTGCAAGTAGAAGGTCAGTATGATAATCGCTGGATTCTTGCGCTCAAAGTAATCTAATTATATATATATACACGCATATAGAGAGAAATGTTAATTTATATTACAGGAAATATAATTTCATAAAGTCGATGTAACGTCCTAAATTTAGTGCGTTTCTCTCCGATAGTAATAATTAGTACGATAACTAGTATTATTGATAATCAAAAGTAGACTAATAAAAATAACTAAATTGTACACCGTTTTAATTAGGGTGGAAAAGTGTTAAGAACGAAGAATTTTTGTCTTGAATTGCTGCAAGATTTTTCCAAAGTATCACAATTTTTAGAGATGCTTTGCATTAAAAAATCATTAATTGTATAAGCGATATAAAACATTTTATTACCATTGAACCAAGAATAATCATTATTATTCACATCTCTATTGTTCATAGTAATTTTTATTACTAAATCGTTTATGAAGTTAATATAAATTAATTTATAACATACGTATTTCGACGCTTCAATAAGATTCATACATCCGTTTAAATATTTTGATATCAATTCGAAATTTACATCTTGCTTAAAAGAATGTTTAGTGAACAAACTATGAATTCGTGTATTTTTTATAAGAAAATATAGCAATGTACGCACGTTTCTATCAGAAATACCGTTAAATGTAAAAAAACAAATAAATAGAAACACAGACAAAGTGCGAATTGCAACTGGAGAACTGATTACGAATGGACAAAAGCGTGTACGGATATTGGGTACCTCATACGGATGCGTTTTAGATATTTACCTTAGCTTCGAAATTAGCCATAAGTATTCAGAACGAAACTATTTTTTCGAAAAAGCTTTTTAAAGTATATTTCTATAGATTAAGTAAATACGTCATGTTTCAAAGTAATTCAATGAAAATGTGCATTACTATGTAGTTTGCAAATACTAATGATAATACAAAGATTTATATATTATTTATATATAAGCTTTTCAGCACTTTCAGTTGGAGTATTTCAAAATAAATATAGAGATCAACGGCGGACTCGGAGTAATTGGTAAATTACTTGCAAATGAACACAAGGAAAAAAAAATAGCAAACTTGTATTTTTGAATTATTCGAACGTTGGCTTGTTCAATTCTATGGAAATAGTGCGAATCAACGAGGTGGTAATTTATTGGAAATGAGTCAGTTATTACTATAACGGTAATATTCTATTTGATGCCGATCGTCTACAGTAATCAGCATAACTACTCTACAAACATTATAAATATGAATTGTATTACGTGTTATGTATAGTATAAATGTTTAGAGGACCAAGAAATACATTGTCTTAATTAAAAATTGTTTCGGTCATTTTCATTACACATAATCTACTTTAATTTGGTTTTAATTTGGTAAAAAAGGACTTGGCATTTGGTAATGTATGTAAGATCTATAATAGCCTATTCGCAAACTTTCTCTAATAATAAAATTAATGAAATATATTCGTTATAAGATTAGAGCCTTTTTCTCAATAACAGCGAGCTAATACTATACTTTTTGCTTTTTAATTTTTAATTTTTATTCAAACTGCAAGTCTGCATTCAAATTTTATTGATTGTCTACTCATCGTATTCTAGTTTCTTCAAATCAATTTTATTCTTAATCGGTACTTTAATCTCCCTTGAAATCTACGTTGTCTTTACTTTTTATTTCTTTAAATCATAACTCGACTGAATTAATTCTAGCGATTTTTATATTATACCAAATTTTTAATGGAGTTAATTAATTTTACGCGACAAAATACGAAATTAATTATCTTAATTAAAAATATCAAGATATTATTAGCCTCGTTGCTTACTCTCATTTAAACGTAATTTATTATTATTTGCAATTTCTTTTACATGCATGCAAAGTATACGATTAACGTGAATGAATCGAAGCGACAAATTGTAACAATGAAATCAATGATCAATATTTTATTATTACTGGAAAAACACCACTCTAAAAAAGTAGGTAAAACTAGTGAGTCAGAGAGATATAGACAGTCTGATTGATGTGAAAACTGTCGAAGAAATGGAATATTAAACCTTTTTATACTTCAATCTCTTTATTGATCTCTGTAGCATCCAACTTTTATTTCGTCAGCTTTCATTCTTTTTCTTGATTCAAAGACATGAAATGGATATTTCCTAATATACAACAGGAGATTGTCAAGATATTTAAATATCATGTATTAAATACTTAAATAACATTGAGCCCTTTGATTTTATTAGAAAGCAAATAACTTTGCGAAAGGTTTAGCGAAAATTGACCACGTGTACGGTATAACTCTTTCTTATCTTGTTCATTTTGCAAGATACATTCCTCTCTCTCTCTCTCTCTCTCTCTCTCTCTCTCTCTCTCTCTCTCTCTCTCTCTCTCTCGTTTTACACAACACATTTTCTATAGTCATAAGCATGTAAAAATGTAATAAGACACGGACATGTTTGCGCGAGTATATGCATGCGCGTATGCCTTATATAAAATATTACACAAGAATAGTTAAATAAGTAAAAAATTCCTTCGACATTCAATCATTTTTATATATAATTAAAATACATTAAAATGGAATTATGTGACGCAATTGATAGAATTAATTTTTAAATACTTTATAATGATAATTTACGAAATTGTTTTCATAACTTTAAAAGTGGTTTAAGACTTACAGTAACTTGAATATTAAAATTTTGTTAAATTTTTGTAAATTGAATCGTATTATAAATTATAAATATTATTATTATAAATATTCGTACTCATTCAACTACATTTAGAGGTACTGTGGCATTTAATAATATTTTTAAACAAATCTTTAAATTTATATTTTTACTTTTATCCATATTCTATCTTTCGAAGTAGCAGTAAAACAAACATTGTCTATTCTTTAATAAATATCGATAACGTGTAATATGATAATGTAACTACAATGTCATACGCACGTGTTTTTACATATTTCAATGCAAAAGTAAGAAAAATGAGAACCACGTGAAATGATAGATACATAAAAAAACTGTAGTAGATTAAGAAGTTTGCTCCAATTACATATATTTGATAGATGTCGTATTATGTAGACACAGGTAAGTACATTGAGAAATATAAAATAAATTAAGCCAGTATACTTGTACGTGAAATTATATCTGAAATTGTACGTCTCTTACATAAATTTTAGGCATCCATTGATACAGTATGATATTTATCTTTGATTCCTCAATCGTGTGTTAGTTGTTTAAATAGAAAAAAAGATTGCTGTCTGTTAAATAAATGTTTTATTTTTTCTTATGACCAAACGAACACGTGTGATTAAATACACCTTACGATGTCTCGCTAAATCGCGGATCATTATCGAGTTTCGTAATAATCTGCATCGTTTGTGATTGCGATTCATTGTCTCATGTAAGTTCAGAATAGAGTATTATAAATGCAGCAAGTTTTTAAATAAAAAAACACCTTTCCCAAGTTATGAATAATGCTGGAAAAGTTCTACGATAAATTTCAACTATTTAGCGCAGGTTCGAATAATTGTCGTAAACTTTCTAAATCCTGAAGAAAGACTTTCGCATTTTTTGTTCAATAAAATAAGGAATCATTGTGTGACTTATTAATAGAACGTAACCGTTATGTTCTAGCTGACTTCGTGTACATAAAGAATACAAGAGTACACTGTAAGTGAGTGTTATCCGTTTCTCATTGCACTTGATTTTATTACAAATGTGAATCGATGGGAAAATGCAATGAAACACTAATACAACGATCAATTTAGTTTTTTAATATTTTACTCGTTTACGTTTTCTTCCAATCCAAAAATATGAAACAAACAAATAATTTTTAAGGTGTTACTGTCGACATGTATTTATGAGTCTTGAAACTTTTATAAGCCTTAATCTATCGCTTGATACTTGAAATTTCAGAGAAATTTTATTTTATATACTTTAAAGGTGCAGGTATCTAATGCTCTTCCGATAAAGAAATTTTTCTTCTAATAATTGCGAATAATTACTTCTAATGATTACTTCATTAAACATTGACAATCTTTCAAAATTTACAAATGAAAAATTCTTTTTAATTGGTGGAAAATGAAAGTATTACTTAAACTAAGACATATATAATTAGGAATAGGCTGATGTCGCATTATACAATCATTTGACAGTGCATTTACAAATAATTATTACAAATAACAGAAGACTAAGCTTCAAGGCGAGAAAGGTTCGCTCGTTTTTCTTTTCAAAGACGCTGAATCTACTTAAGTTCCGAGTTGACACTTTTCAATTATTTAAGCGTCATTTACATATGAAACTTAATCATCATTACAAAAAAGTTTCCAGCCAAATTTCCTAATTCAATTTCAACTCTGGCTAATCACATAGATAAATACATCGACCTTTAACAAAATGTTAACGCTGACACAGTAAACCAGAACATTTTGAATAACGTAATAACGATTCAGTCATTAATTCTCCAATTTTTTTTTTACGTTTACTTAAATAAACGAGGCACCTCATTTTTTTCAAACAAAATCACCGATTTTCATCCCATTCTCAGCACGGAAAATTCTCTCCGAAACTGGTAGTTCACCAACGAGGAACTTCTTTAAAAGTGTTTTAGCGTACTGAGAATGGCCAGTGCCGACAAAAGCAAGAGTGGCATCCCTTCCTGCGTACTCTAGTAGCACCTCTTGACTGCCCGGGTGATCGTGTACGAATTCGGTGCAGTTGTAGACGTAATCGCGGATCACCAGCCAGCAATCGTTGATGGTATCGTGCCAGGACACTTCGTTCAAAGAAATTATCGGTATCTCTTGCTCACACTTCCTTTCAGCACACGGACTCTTTGAACCACTGCGAGATGTTCTTCTTGCATTGCTGTGTAAGTGGGTCTTTTTAAGACTCGTGGAATTATCGAGAAGACTTAAGGTACGAAAGCTTAGGGTTAAAGTTGAAATCTCCATCGAGCGCGTAACCTCCAACTGCATGGTGTTCTCGTGGGACTCCGAGTCTTTACTGTACAAATGCGATTATTTCTTATTAAATAGGAGGATCGGTGAGCGTGTATACGAGAGGGGAGATCTATCGAGCTAAATCACCGAGCCTGCGTTTCTGATTTCACGGGTTTCTGATTTCAAGAATCAGAAACGAGCTTTCACTCGATTAGCAACGTATTGGAACACAAGTGGTGTTTCACGGTAATATTCGAGTGCTTATTTATTATCACACGAAGAACAAAGAAACAGAATAATTTGAAAGCACCAAACGTATCTTGTTCGGTACTTTTAGTCCTTCCGAATAAAAGTATATTAGATAATTAGACAATTAGATGGATCATAAGAGCAGATAATTTGTGGAGAAAAATTTTAGTACATGAATTACTTACTTTACCACTAATTGGACTTACAAAAGTACTGAAGTTTGAGCGCGTTGTCTACCGAGAGGCATTTCTCCACCTACTGAGGTACACTTGCACTCTAGAAATCAATTCCGTATACAGAAAGAGTAAGAGAGTTAACGAGAGGCACACACGAGAATCTAATTCCATTACTGGTTGAAACCCGACACCTTGGTGAGGGCCACCACACACGTGTCGAACAGACAATTCAAAGTGACGGCGGTACGTTGAATCCGAGGAAGCAGAAAGAATTGGTACTCAATATGTACTCAAAGATGTACAGTGTTAGAGATTTCCTTGGTGATTCGTCGATAAATTTTACCGACACCCATTGGGCGTTATTTCTAATTTCAATACTTCTGATCGGTTGCTAAAAGTGTTGCTGCGATTAATTACAATTAATATTAATTTTCTCTTTGAAAAAGTGTCGATTTTCAATTTAAAGGTTGTATCTTTATACTTTATACTTTATATTTATATTCAGAATTTGAAAGAAATCATGAAATTTATTTCATTGACTTCAATTCTAAATTGCGAAAAACTAAAAAATAGCCTGTAATTTTAATTTGAGATTTTATCGGAGGGAAAAAGTGCGTGCAGGCAAAATACTTCAGAAGGAAAATGTTTAATGCTGAATTCTGTAATACTTATCCATAATGCAAGAAATAAAAAGTAATTGAGATGGAAGAACATTATAAATCACCGAGGATATGTATTATAACGATAAAGTAGATAGAGCACTGAATAATTTTAACATTATTTGTTAAACATTGAGTAAGACACGTAATGAAACTTTTAATACAAATATTATACAGAAAATTGTGTTATTCTTATAAAATTCTTTTCCAAGGATTATATATATAAGTTTATATAAATTTAGAATCTGCATACATCTAATGTCTGTATAAGCATAGCGAATTTCTTTATTCGTATTTTTTAGTTAAAAAAAAAAACCCATTTGATTTTTTATTTCTAAGCGTTAAATTAAATTTGCAAGTTAATAAATTTCGATTCGTTTGTAGTATCTGAATGCCATTTCAATTTTAAAAAGTTTTCTACTACGCATAAATTAAATAATATGAAATAACGTGCGGTAAATCATGATAATAACAATTTCCATTATAAAAAATATGAATACGTGTTCTCTTAAGAATTTATAGTAGCACCTACGTCTAATAATATAAGAATAATTCAAGAATGTAATTCTGCAATTCTAACAAAAATAATCAGAGAAACCGTACTTCAACGAATTAAACGAAATTTTCTTACGCAATATTATGTGAATTCTAAATATTCTATGACATTATATTAAAGTATTATTGATTAAAACTTGCTGTTATTTGCTTAATAATATATCAATTGCATGGATATGGGAAGACAAAGATCCTTAAGCTTTATTAGTTAATTCTAGAACAGCGCATTAATATTAACGATATTTAAACAAAATCTTTAATATTATACGAAATTTCATCATATTTATTACACGAATAAACTGTCAATCAAAAATTAAGATTTGAAAATAACAATTATTAAAATTTACTGCATATGTATTGTTACATATGAAACCAAGATACACTATAAATTCGAATTTAAAAACCGTCAACATTAAAAGAGTTTAATATTCTACGTATTAAATCATAAAAGCAAAAGTTTATATTAAATATTTACTATTACTAAACATTGCGGATGAAATTGACCATTCTTATGTTATTTGGAAAGTTACGCAAATAAGTACTAGAGAAAGTTGCGATACTACAACTTGTTCTTCTTCTTAGTATTTTCGTATCGAAAACGAAAGGCGTATGGGAAATGCTAAATTAATTTACCGAATGGTGATACGTGGGTGGTCAGCTGACTAGATTAGAATAGAAAACTGGAAGAATATAACAGCCACGTTGGTAAGATATCATACGAATTGTAAACTGACGTCCTAGATAAAGAAAAATTGGGTTTCCTTTTGAAAAAATATCGATCCATTTTATAAGTAATGATTTCTTTTTCTAATAATAAAACTTACAACTTCAATTCTTTGGAAGAAATAGCAAATACTTTTAGGAAATGTGTGAATATTTAATAGTAATTTTCTTACGACGTGTTGTTCAATTAAAATATTACATAAGCCATAAAGAGGTCTTGTAATCTTATAGAAATCCTAATTTAAGGATCTTAGCGTATATACAGGTAATGCACTTCGTCTGTAAGCTGCGACCGGTAGAAAAAGACAGTAGTACGCCTTAAATCGCTTTATCTCTTTTGAAGACGGAATCGTAATTACTGAGAGGGTCGGTCGCGATCTACAGTTTTCACGCCTAAGTAACGTATTGTCGAGTTATTAAAGTGCTGCCATCTGTAGATCTTTTGATATAAGCTTAAAACGATGAGCTGTTCCATTCATCGGTAAGAAACATAATGAATCGTTTTATCGACGCATAAGTATACGTGTGTCCGCTGCTTCTCCGTGCACGTGGCTGTGTATGCATGCATAAAACCAATTAACTCAATTCTTTCTATAAAAAAGATTAGCTTTTGTAATCAGAAGGTATAGCAATTAGCCACTTGAAATATGTATCGATTGCGATTGCCAATGGATTATGTCACGAACAACGTTCATTAGCAACCACTAACATTTATTTTGTCGTATTTTATGTTCAGTTTGTACATTTTTTTATCCCACCCATTAATTACTCACTCACTCCACATAATTCGTTTCTTATTGAGTTCTCATTACTTTGACGATTATGATAATATTATTCAATTCACGCAGTCGCTAAATATGTAATCGTCTAAAATTAATAAATATTTGTGATTATAAATAAATTTCGAGAATACGTTATACAATAATTTCGTTGATCGCAAATTTCGAAAGATCGGTAAAAAAAAAAAAAAAAGATTATCTAGACCTAAAACATATAACAAACATTTATAAATATTTATAAATAGAAGCTTCAGTTTCCAAGTGCTGGATAGCGAAGAAAAATATAATTAGAATTTGCAAGATAACATAAGTAGTATATGCTCACGTAGATACATACCGAGACTGATCAGACGCTTTACGACTAATTCCAGTCTTACGAGGTATAATGCATACAACAACTTTCGCCACACTTTTCTAAAGTTTTTAAACGTACAAATTTAAATTTCCATTGGTAACGTACCTTTTAAATCGCAATTACTTATTATTTTTCATTGCTTGTCCATTTTCGGTACGAGATGCCATCTTTCTTTTTCAAATGGAAAGTTATTTTTGTATTTGCGTTAAAAAAAAAAAAAAAAAAAAAAAAAAAAAAAAAAAGTAATACCAAAATAAAAATTAGGAAAGGGCAAACGTGGAATATAAAATTAAATTCTAAAGTAAATAAACGCACTACTCGTACGATATTTCCTAATTGTAGGCTTGCTTCCCTTACCGTAGACACACATACAAATGAATATTTTTGCATTATTTACGGTACAAGGTTAATGTCGACGTGGAATATAATACTGTTATATCGTATATTATATAAAATGAAACCCACAAGATAAAATCCGGCTTGTTGCTGCGTAGAGCTTAAAGGTACTGAGAAACAAGTAGATAAGTGACGTCTCTGTACCGGCGGATGTATATATTGGCGCTTGCACGGCGCATGTGTTTAATCTCTCTCCCTCTCTCCCTCTCCCTCTCTCCCTCTCCCTCTCTCTCCCTCTCTCTCTCTCTCTCTCTCTCTCTCTCTCTCGCCCTGCCCCCTCTTTGCACTCGCTTTCGCTCGGGCAAGCGTCGCGACGCCACGGCGGTCGCGGCTAGTGAGCGAGGAAGCGAGGACAGCGCCTAAGTTGACTACTTTCGAGGTAGTCGCAATCATGCCATCAACCGGGTGTAAAAGCTCGCGTCTTTCGTACTGCTAAAAGTGTACTGTGCTTGTGTCCCTTTCCTTCTTTTGGAGCAACGGAGAATTTGCAAGAGGGAACCGAAGTGTGAAAGAAAGGCAGATAATATCAGTGGTTAATCAGGAGTGAGCGCCGAGGGCAAGGAAAGACAAGTGGAAGGAGATACACAACGACGGTGCATCGGTACGACGACTACACACACGAACCTCCGAGAACGACAATACACAACGAAAAGAAAACGAGAGGAAAAGAAATCGCAGTTCACGAAAATTCTATTCTAGCCAAATAAGTCCTCTAAGAACGAAAGAAACTAGAAAGAAGGAAATAAAAACATCCCAATTGTTGAAGCAAATTGGTACAAGCAGAAAGAAAAAAAAAAAGAAAAAAACGAAATCGACAGGAAGAACCTGAACGATTCTCGGGTTTTCCATGCCACAGCGACGTGGAGGAAAACACGGTACCTACTAATAATAATACTACTACTACTGCTGCTGCTGCTGCTGCTGGTACTGCTACTATTAGATCTTCTATTCTTTCTTCACGTTTTCATCTGCGAAATTTTCACAGTAGCCTGTTCATCCGGGTGCGCGTTGCTGATTATACGATAAATTGCGGCTTCGAAAAATATTGAAATACAGTGAGTGCGAATTGACCTTCTTCCTCGGTTTCTCACTTTTTTTTTCGAATAAAATCTAAAAAGAGGAAGAGTAAGGTGGGGGGGGCGGAGAGAGCGGGAGAGAGAGAGCGAGAGCGAGAGAGAGAGAGAGAGCGGGAGAGAGAGAGAGAGAGAGCGAGAGAGAGGGAGAGAGCACGAGGAACGAGAATAGTGAGTGCGCGATAAAATGAGTGCACGTGTTTCGTGCATTAAACTGCGAGAGGCAGCACACAGCGAAGCAAAAGGAGATCGATAGATACCTCCTATTGAAAGAAAATAATAATACCGTCATATGGGTAAGGCCATAAGGTAGCAACAATAGACAGTGACCGATACAGGTCAGAAGTTAGGATTGACTGTACGATATAATTTACAATTCACCTGGAAATTATAGACTCGTCCCCTTATTAGGGAATTCAACATTATTGTAGAAATTTCTTTTATTTGTTTTTCAAGGAGTAATGCGGATGTAAATAGGCGAATGCGTGGATTATTTGTATTCGTGTAATAACATACATATTAACAACGAAGCTTTTGAAATGCATGATTATTTCAAGGTATATAAGATGTACGAATGAAGCAAGGGAAGAGAAGACGAGAGAAGTTAGAAAACGTGACATAATATACCAGAGAAATTGGAGTGAAACCTTACCATTTGATTAATACGACAAATTTAAAATCGAAAAGACATAACTTTTATTTTAACAATTTTATTTTAACAATTAAATAGTTTTTACTTCGCAACACGCAGTCGATGCTTTTCCTTGCGATATCGCAAAACGAAATTATCTTTGCAATTTAGCCATTAGCCATTAGTTGGATGACCGATTATGTTGCCATCGGTATGTGCGATTACATATTTCAAATGTAATAAACATCTCAAGACACAAGTTTTAGCTGTGATATGTCGGAAATTGCACAAAGACCAATAGTTTTCTTCAACTATATTCTTAATTCTTCAAATTAATTTCCCCGATGCAGTTTCTTCATTTGCTAGTGGACGATTGTCCCGAGTGTTATGCTCGTCGTACTCTCCTCTCAAGATCCTAACCAAAGCCTAAAACCTCTTTTTTAAAAGGAAGTTTCTAAAAAGAAATATTCATTCATTCGTACTTTGTATTCGCGAAGTAATCTATTTTTAAATTCTATTCTACATTTTTATTAATCGGAACTTATGACACAGCGATGAAATATATGATTTCTGCGAGAGACACTCGATTGGAGCATCGATTTTGTGGTTACGGTACTGTCCACACATTTGCTCGCTCTTTTTCCTCGCATCTTTCTTTCTCGCAAGAAGCTCATTCGGCGTTCGCACCAATTTTCTCCACACGCCGTGACTTTTACTATTTATAAATTGTTTGAACCCGGTCGTCGCATTGGCGAACAACTGCCACTTCTACCAAGGGGCGCAGTAGCAGCAATACCTACTGGCGGTATCTTGCTCTCTTCTTCTTCTTCTCTCTCTCTCTCTCTCTCTCTCTCTCGCTCTATCTCGCTCTATCTCGCTCTATCTCGCTCTATCTCGCTCTCTCTATTCTCTAAGACGGGAAACAATTCGCACACCCCATGATAAAAATAGCAGCTCCGGCTAGCTAATAACCTAGAGCTCTAAAGCCTCACCTCTATCTAGTTTCGTCTTGTTCTTGTTCTTCTTCTTCTTCTTCTTCTTCTTCTTCTTCTTCTTCTTCTTCTTCTTCTCATCATCTTCTTATCTTCTTTTAACTTCTTCATATTCGCTTTCCTTCTTTCTTCCACCAGTACAAGAACTTTTAAATTTGTCTGCTTCGTTATATAAAAAATGTGAATATAATTAGTAGAGCTAAGTCACAATGCCTTATTCCGATAATGTGAAAAATAGTTTGGCAATCGATGAGAGTCATCGGAATCTAATTGCACGTGTATTACCAAGTCCGTGATATCGGAGAATAATACGGCAGAAGCATTATCTTATAAAGTTAGTACAGGATGCAAAATGTTTCAAGTTGGAAAAACGATGAAAAATGGTCAAGTACGTAATTCAATGATACATTATGTACCGATGAAAATTCGATTTAATAAAGCATTATTCACGTGGCGTAAGGTTGAATTATTAAAACATTTGGATATTATAATGTTGGTCAAAGTGATGATGTAAAACTATTCAATCGTGCGTATTGCATTGAAGCCAAAATCAAGTTTTATACTGTGAAAAATTCGAAGAGATTGGAAACTCGCGTGATTATTTTTAAAATAAAATTGAAATAAAAATGATCTGGGTATCTCTACCTTTACCTAAAATAAGTAGCAAATTATTTTATCAGAAATTTCATTTAATTGTACGCTTTGAGCAAAAGTAGGAAAGGAAAAGTGCTGTACAGTATTTACTAGCATCACAGTGGAGTCACATTTGTAGCAGATCACGGATGCTAATAGAAGCATTGCGTAACTAACACGCACAAGAGAATACTCAGGTTTTAAGCTTAAACGCGCTTATATATGTTTGTGACTCTATACGTGCGTATTAGAAAGATTTCACAAAAGCAGTGATTGAGAGAGAGAGAGAGAGAGAGAGAGAGAGAGAGAGAGAGAGAGAGAGAGAGAGAGAGAGAGAGAGAGAGAGAGAGAGGGAGACACAATCGAAATTGTGTCTCGGTCGACGATAGGGATTCATGCATCTACGCTTGTTTATGAACACGTAAACGAAGCTTCGTTAAGCACAACATGAATTTGGTACATCCGAAGAAGAAAGCTTAGTAAGCTCGCGAATGCCAAGAGCACAAAGTCGCCATCTTTGCCAATAAAGGAGAGATGGTTGAATCAGTGCCTTGGAGGAATTGCTGTCACTTATTAGACCTTAGTTTCCTAGATTACATTTTCTAGTTTAAACGATGCAAAGTAAGCAAGTCATCTCTAACGATAATATATATTTATAGATTTTGCAAATTTTCCCTTTCCGATTCTCTCAATTTGTCTTTCTGAAAATCGGTGTATTAAAAGTTCTTCATACTCTTCTTGACATTAACTATTCTACGATATAGTCTGTTTCTGATATCATAGGTTTAAAATAAATTTTCTTCAGAAATATACAGAGTTTATGGCAAAGCTTAGAAATGAAGTTGTGCTTTTCTATGATATGATGTGTAAGACGAGTCTAGAATATTGTACGTAGGTGTTCAACAATTTATAAATAGCATGCGAAAGTAAATATTTCGTATCAACTGAAAGATTTAGTTTAAATTATTCATATCGTTGACTACATTTTCGTTATTTATAAATAAGCATGTATGATACATTTATAATAAAGAATATTTTTCGTAGGCATTTAATATACGAAACTTTAAGAAGAATGATAAAAATATTATTCTCTTACATTTTATAAGGGTGCCTTTATAAATGTATACGATAATGCCTCTCCGTTCCGAATACTTAATATTAAGATTTAATATAAAATTAGTTCTTTTAGTATGAAAACGTATTTAGCATACGCGGATGTTTATTTATGAGCGTGAATTAATGCGCGAAAAAAGTGTTAATTATTAAAAGCGAATTCAACTTATCTGCATCCATAGAAAATTATTTTAAAGCATACAATATGTTTGGTTAAGCTAATCTTACTATAAATATAATATTGCCCCGATTATTATTGATTCAATGGAGATATTATTATTTTAAATTTATTAAAAATTCTAAAAATTACCGTACACGCATACGATGCATCGGTTTATTGTTTACTGAAAATTACATTCATTACAAGAGCAACCTGATTATTCATACCTTGACCAACTTTGAAACAAACGAAAGTTCTCGAAATGTAAGGACTATATCTTCGTAACTTATAGTACGCAACGCGTTGAATAATTAAAGGCATCGAAGCATACATTATTCTTCATTTAAACTTTGTTGCTGGACATTTTTAAGTATCTTTTTAGACGAAAGCTCCTTCATAACTTTATTTCATATAAAAAATAGGTCTCGTAAATTAGATAATCAAGTACTGTGATAGAGTTATCCTCGATATTCCCTTACAAGTATCTTTAAATATCTAAGAATACAATACAATCCCTTGTGAGACGTGAAAGTTTGCACAGCAGGTGTATTTTCGCAATTCATAATAGTATTTATGCCATTTTAATATATCCTAAATAAACTTATATATTTCGCTAACCTATTCGTTGTGAGCTATTAATTTTTATCGCGTGTAACGATGTATTTCGAAGCAACTGTATTTTCTAAATTAAGTTTTTCTAAAATAACAGAGTTGAAATATTTTTTAATCATGTAAAAGCAGACCTAACGAGAATAAAGTGTACTAGTCCTAAACGGTAAATAAACGCAATATAAATACTTTAATATGACGTTAAATCGTTCAGTAGGATGTTTGCCTCACAATTATGTGATGCAAAATCACATAAAATCAAATAAGGCGAATTATTTATATTACAGTCTTATTCGTATTCAACATCAATTAAGTAGCACTTTGTTTACTTCTTATTGACTTTTTATCTCATAAAAATGGAATGATAATAACAGTGCGTCTAAACTCGTAAATAAAATAAACGAAATGATAATTAAAATAAAAATAAAAAATTATTAATTCTAGATTTTCATAAAAGACTGACTAATTCGAATGAGTTGACGGAACGAAACGTAATAACAATATAGTACACCTTCGTAATAATATATTTGCTTTGTAGATGTATTCCATTGCTTTATCATACCAAATGAATTTTAATACGTAAGGCTGCCAATTGTCTTCGGTATAATTCTAGATCACAATTTTTCCCAACTTTTTAATACGGGAAAATTCAAGTATTTTTCTAATATTAATAACTATCGGTCACACAATCGCTGCTAACGAACAGATGTACTCGAGAGCCCGTATATTTGTGCCGCAAGATCAAATTTCCACTCGAAATTAGATTATTATTTGATTGATAGTAGTAATTGTTGATAATACATCAGCAAGTTGATCAACCATGAACATTAAAGGTATTTCATTGAAGCTCGGACATCAATAAGCATTTAGCCAAACCGAATTTTATACACAGCATTTAGAAATTCACTTCTTTTCAATTCGGTAACACTATGCGAGAGATCAGTTGAGATTTCATTCGTCAAAATACTGATATTAGTTTATCCGTTTCAACTGAAATTCATAGAAACATGAAAGTGAAACCTTAAAACGTCGTACTGTTAGTCAATGTATAAAGAATAACTGACAATATTTGTATTGGCCATACACGGTATATATAATGCCTTCATAAAGGTAATTGAAGGTAGTACTTTGCAATTTCCATTGCTTGGTGATACTAACGCAACTTTAGAGCTTTATTTTAGGAAGTAAAAATTCATTATCTCACGTATAAGCACATTCTACTTAATGAACGTAATAAAAATACAGTCGATAATAAAGTTTCAGTCTCGTTTCGTTATTATTTGTCGTTGTTAAGGAGCTCTTATATAATATGGCTGAATTTAACGAAAACATTTTCCAAAAGTACGTTCAAGTTTCCGATGAATAACAAACCTTATATTTTCCAAACTCGCAAACGCAGTGAAACCTCGTAAAAAAATGAGGGAAAGCTGACGGATATACTTTTCTTTTAATTTTTAGCCACTCTACCGATCATTCGAAATTTCATTCTCGCTAATGATAACGTAAATAAATTCGTCGATAACGCTTCGAGCTCCAATTACACATTATGTACACACGCAATCTAAGGTCGAAGAACAAAAATGAAGTTGCGTGGCTTATCGAACTAGTCGGATTGTAATTTATCGTTAAAGACCGTTAAAATGCAACTTTTTGTTCGCTCGCTGTGCCCACGGAAGTGCTGGCAGACGTAACGCAACCGAGCCCGAGGATGGAAGAACTACGTCTTGCGAAGTGCAGCAGGAGCAGGAGCAGCAGCAGCAACAGCAGCAGCAGCAGCAGCAACAGCAGCAGCAGCAGCAGCAGCAGCAGCAGCACCAGCAGCAGCACCAGCAGCAGCAGCAGCAGCAGCAGCACCAGCAGCCGCAGGAGGAACAGCCGCAGCGGTGAGCTTCTCTGGCCGCTGACCTACTGAAACCTTGGCCGAGACTTTAAGGTCGCGGGGCCCTCGGATTCAGCCGCCCTGCAGCAGACATGCATCAGCAGTCTCAGAATCCACAGCAATCGCATCAGCAACAGCTATCCGGTGCTCCTAATGGCCTTGCAGGAGGTGCCCAACTGCCACAGAGTCCTGGACATCAGCAGCAGGGACCCAGTGGTATCACAGGTCCAAATAGAGCCCACGTCAACGGTGGCCGTTTCGATTTCGACGATGGGGGCACCTACTGCGGTGGCTGGGAAGATGGTAAGGCCCATGGACACGGGGTATGCACGGGCCCCAAGGGTCAAGGGGCCTATTCGGGCAGCTGGCATTACGGCTTTGAAGTCTCCGGCGTTTATACGTGGCCCAGGTGAGTCCTACTATTCTCTTGCATTTACCTTTCTTAATCTTCAAAGTGTGATTACTACGTTCACTTTTCCACTCGAGATGTTGATATCGCTTAACTTGATTTTCATGAAAATAATATGAATTTGTCTAATGTTTTGTCCAAGTTTGGCATTCTCGTACCTGTGGGTGGTGAATGCTTTTTCTACCAAATTCTCAAAGCTTTGGGTTAAGCCACATGAGCTAATAATCAATTACAGAGCAATCATACGTTGGTGTGGTATTTCTATGTTTGTGTAATTCAAGTGTAAACACGATATTTTATCTCTTCATACCGGCAAGATGTGTTTAAATGACAAAATGATCTTAGTCAGGATTATCAATATTTTTGCAACAGGGGCAAACATATTTATAGATATTTGTGACTTTGGATTTACCTAATCTGAGTGAAAACTTACAAGATGATTTACTTGGTAATTCGTAGTTTCCATCCTTTTTCCACTATTTAAGTAAAGGAAAACTGTTCCCTATTCTTAGACCAAACGCGCCAAGAGCGCCGTAGATTTACCCCAAGTGGACAAAACAGATTTCAAAATGGACAAAACGCTACATATTTCACCGGGTAACTTAGCCACTGATGTAATTTAAAAAGCAAATCAATTTATTTAACCTTCCTGTTTCACGTACAATTGTCTCCAACCTTATTATTGAATAATTATTACATAACTATTCTTCCGGCCCCGTTTTTCTAACAATTCCAAGGAATTATATTAGTGCAGGAGAACGACAAAATTTGGTGCGACCTTCCTATTAATTAAATTAGCGAGGCGCGTATGAAGCGTGCGCCGTTGCTCCGTGACTCGTCTCATTAATCATTGATCTAGAATAATGTAAAATAACTCGTTATAAATTATATAAATCGCTGATGAAATAAAAGCAAGAATTTGGAAAATACTTTTTTTAACGACTTGTACTTTTAGTTGGAAAATTGCATTCAACGCCCTTGAATTTCCATCCCTTCCTGCCCCTGACCACGACTTCCAAACTTTCATTCGTAAATTAAAAAGAGCTGGAATCCGTACCTGACATATGCACTTATGCAAATCTCAAGTAAATTCATAGAAAATTGTTAAAAGTTTTTCAAGGCACATTGAGGAAACGCGTTGAAGTATTGGAAAATGATTTTACAACCGTGTAAATTTCAACGTGTGTAAATTTCGAAACCTCATGCTTATACCGCTAGTTTAACTTTGCTACGTCCATGTGACTGACCTTCTATGGCACTGTTTTTCTCCTCACTGGGAACAAGAGGATTTAGATGTAGAGCGTAAATCTGAAATTTTTGCTCATCCGGCTTCATTAGCCCACGATAATTCTCTCGATGATATATGAACTATCATTCAAAATACAAACTACGATATCAGCAGCTATTTCGAGTGATGTTTTGCTGGGCGAGGGATTCTCGGGGCTCTGCTCCATCATATTGAACCTTTGAGGAACAACTAACGAAATAAAATATTGATACTACAATCGGGAGTGAGCATTAGAAAATATGAAATTTTAAGACTATGAAAGGCATTGAACGAAGGAAAAAATTGCCGCCTGAAATCGATTGCATTTTTGATACAAACATTTCATTAATAATATTATGTACGAATGAAATACTTGAATAGTTTCCATTTTCATAGTACAATCAGTTCTGGCGCATCATTATAAACGTCTGTTAACATTCCGTTTGATTGAATTTTACTTAAAATCTTGTATTCTCTTTGTTTAATTATGATGGAAAACCGTGCGCCACTCTATTTAGAATGAGACATAACACAGCGGATCCGACGAGAATTCTCCATTAATTATGATTCCATATAGGGAACTAAAATGTACAGTGAAAATATCGTATTAATAAGTCGCTTAACTAGAAAATTAATTCAAAGTAATTGGAGGAACGATGACATTACATCAATTAAGTTATTATTAATAACGAATGATAATATTTCTGTGAATTTTCTTTATTCGAAATGTAATTTCGAATAAGAACGTATCTGAGAAATATTGAATAATTATATCAGAAGATGAGCTTTTCGTAAGGCGTGAGAAAAATGCAATTTACAATTCAAAATTGCTATATTACATCACTACCAGTTTATTTCCAATCTTTAAGTTCATAATATTCCTCTTGATTCGGCTTTATTGCGGGACGTCTAATTCACCGTAGCTAATTGTAATCTTTAAATAAATATTTAAGACTCATTTAATATTTCCTTACTTTCCTTCGTTTTTTTAAGGATAATTTTATTCTTTTCTTCGACACGTGATACAGAAATTCTACCAAATGTAAAAACACATTTTTAAAATTTATTACAGCCATTAATGCGGACATGTACATCGGATTAAATTACTGCTAAAATAAAAATTTTTTAACCTCGAATATATTAAATTCTTTTTAGCTAAGATTTCCAAAGAAAGGCGTACGTGCGCCTCGAAAATATATTGCGATCAACTTACGTTACTGAAACTTCCAAGCAAAAATGTACACTTGGAAGATATACGCAACGCTTCTGAACAAATAATTAATATTTTCTGCTTGGTTGATCTATAAATTACACTAATAAGTTTCCGATACAAATTCATGTAAAATAAGAAATTCCTTTTATGCGCAGTTCGTATTTAACCAGTTGTTTTACAAATACCATTTTCAATATTAGAACATTAATTGCTATAATTACACGATAGTTTCAAAGTTTTAATATTTATATCTTGTTCCCCAACAGAATGGCTTGTGCCAACTGAATTATAAAATGATAATTTAAACAACAATTAGCATTTTTCAGTTTGCTTTCCTTCGTGAATTTCATTCGGTTTTCAAAATGCGTAACAAATGCTTTTAGTTTTGCGTCTCGTGTAAATGTACAGAATTTGAGAATCGACGACGACGACGACGACGAAGGCACAGAGAAAGTCCACTGAAGCACAAGCAGCTCTCTACGTCACTATCATCGATAACGTACATTACAAGAGTAAAATAATCGAAAGCAATAAAATACTCATCATTGTGGTCAATTTTTTGTATTATTTTGCAGATTATATTCTGCGGATAGGCTTTGTTTTAAATAACCCAACGTTGACGCCACAGATAAATAACCCATTGAAAAGTAAGGAATAAAATTTATTGGCTTGGTATTACTACTTGGCGTGGTAGGCCAGTAATCGTAATCGCCGGATTTGTTTCTGCGGGTAAATTCAGCAAAAAAGCGCAAAACTCGAGCCTCGAGCCTCGAGCCTCGAGTCTCGAGTCAAGGAGGTTGACGTGTTCTTACTCGAGAAGGCGCGAAAACAACGCGACCCACGGGAATAATCCGGTCGCGCACGCCCGAAACGGTCCGCGATGCGTAATGATTACGAGAAGGAGCCGCCGTCGCCGCTTTGGACCTTGACACGTTTTAGGGGCTGAGAGAGCGTGCGTGTACATACCGGGAAGCGAGAAAGGGATCCTGAAACGCCGAAACCGGGTCACCGAGTGCAAGGACAAACCGAGTTCGGGTTACTGGGACTCGAACCCATGAGACGTCGGTACGAGCTTATGGTTCAGGGTCGTCGCTCACGCGCGCGCACCGACATAATCTCTTTCTCCCTCCTTCTATCTCTAGAACATCTGGTTCGATGCGTCTCTTCTTTCGCAATTCCCATGAGGAATTCACAAACGAAAATACAAACTTGCGTTTCTTCTGTTGCGTTCTCGTTCTTCGTGCGACGACAAGAGCATTGCTTCTTTTTCCCCTTTGTAATATAGAATACCAGCGAATCCAGGAAAGCGCGCACTTTTCTCAATTTCTTTTACGAACATTATGAAATATTCTCTCAGTTCGGTATGAAAACCTCGTTTTCAGTTCAATATCAAATTAACATCGTTTCAATAACATAACTGTGCAACGGAACAGTTGCTGGCATACGGAAATTAAGACGCGCTCAAACACTGGTAGAATATTAATGAATTCACTTCGATAAGGCCACGTTTATATCTCTTTATTTTCATAAAGCATCCGACACGCCAACTCGAAATCATTCATGACTTGTATAATTGCTCAGCGATTATAAATATAATTGAACGGCAGGTTATCGGTAGTAATAACGCAATTACGTAATAGTTGGCAATTAATTTTACATACCTCGGCGCACAAACTCAACCATTAATTGACCTCAGCGAGAAAGTAATCGAAGCGGAGAAGCAAAATTACCCGAAGAATTCGGTACAAACGACGTACAGAGTCAACATTAGGAATATCTCCCGCATCCAACCTGTTTTTTAATATACTTGCATATTCGTACATCTTAGCCTTAGGACATTTAAGCCTCGTTAAGCCTCGTTAAGCCTCGTTAAGCCTCCAAAAAGACAGGAAGAGTCGACAATAAGGCTGAATTCGAAAAAATTTCGGATTCCCGAGTGCGCCGATAACCGAAAGCAACAAACCGCCATGAAAGTCAAAGATAAAAAGTCACCACATTAACGAGGATTCCCAGGATTCTTGTGATTGTCGTCGCCACTGGTTCAGTAGCCTCCACTACCATTTATCGTTGAGATCAGAAGAAACGTCGAACCACGGTTAACATAAAAATAACGCGGATTTAAATAGCCGCGCGCGAAGCCCGAGTACGATTCGCTTCCAAGGGATTCCTCGATGCACGGAAGCGAAAAGGAGAAAAAGCGAGAAGAAGGCGCAGAATGAGGAGCGCGAAAATTACAGAGAAGACGAGTTTGCCTGTAATCGTCATGAACGGGATAAAAGAAACACGTGGAATTTCCATTGAAAACGGGTACACTCCTCAAAAAGGATTTTGAGATTTAGAGCGCGAATTCTTGATATCATCTATCTGATTCTGTGTAATGAACTAAACACTTAAACATGTTAACAAAATAGCATTTGTTTTTATATATGCGCGCGATAGAATTATCCCGACTGATTTGTTTCGCGCTTTCCTAGGAATTCTCGGAATTAATATCCATAGAATTCAATTCGTTTATACAAAAATAAATGGGATATTTTTATGAAGTTACAAATGGCTTGAAACTTCAAATTTATTAACGGCTGTTTCCTACAACAGATACGCGACTTTCTATACAAGTAGAAAATCAATGGCTTAAATATAGTACATTTTAGAACAGACTAATCTGTATAATCCAGTACAACTGTTACATTAGCTAGTTACTCCGAGAGAACAGTTCGCATCAAACGGTTATTTTTAACGTCATTCTAACTTTGAGAGTTTTAAACAACGATAATAATGTCGTATGTTCTTGCCGTACTCGTACTTCTTAATATTGCCATCCCTGTTAACCATTATTTGAAACTCTTTTCCAAATACTGTATCACGTTATGTCGTAAGATCAAAATGCATCAAATAATTTATAGAATATATTTGGGTGCGCGCGCATGTAGCATCAATGGATTTAGAACAAATTTTACAACTTCTATAATTAATAAAGTTTTGAGTGAGGATAGAGACGTAATCGAATAATTTTAGAAATTGCTTGTTATGTAAACTGGGATTTTCATTGAGATATATTATATTGTCAGAAGCGAGATTGGCATACGGTTTCTTTAACACTTTCAATTGCCGAATTAATGTAAATTTTCTTATATTTTAATATTAACAGACTCGTATTGAATTAATAAGTTCCATTGCATTCAAATTCGTTCATCCGCTAAGTTGATAGTACATAAAGTTAGGCTTGCATTTTAACGTTCAATAATAAAAGTATTTATAAAATTCATTTTGCTGCAATTTTAAGTTATAATTAGATCGCAAAACGAATATTCAATCGGAAAAAGAATATTAATAATTGAATGTTTATAATATTTCAAAAGGTTTTATACTTCTCGCAGAAAATAATATTGTTATAAGTCTTAATAAAATAAGGAAAATTTAGAATCTTCGATAAATTCGCAATATTCAATAGTATTAGTTTCATTTAAACATTCATTTGAAATTTGCGTACAATTGAATGATTCTGAAGCGAGGAATAACGTTTCGCTACTCAAAAAAATACTTTGCAACTTGTTGTATTGTTTCGCCACTGGTTATAATAATTACAGTGATCTGTTTGGTTTCTCTTTGGTGAGTTTTTTGAGAAAATTGAAATTTCGTTTACAAAACTGACGTAATACGGTACGTAATGAGTACGCAATATAACGCGCGCGCGCACAGTAGCACCTGCTGATATAACATTATTATAAACGTTCATTTATAAAGGTAAATGAATTGAAAACGTTTATAAAAATTGTCAGTTGGTTAAGAGACATCGATAGCAAAATATTTCAAAATACCTAGCAATTTGCAATAGAATTAATTGCGTTTATAATAATTTACGCGCGGCGCAATGCAGTCAGAGCGAAAATTAAATTAATTTCCAAATCAAATGTTATTGTTATGTAAATGTTACGTTATGTACGAAAATAATGTTATTGGTCAGTATCGTGATATATTATCAATTTTTCTTTTTTTTTTTCCCCATACAAAATTCACAACTACATCGACCTACGAAACTTCTTCTCTATTCTTTATTCTTTATTTCGCCTAGTAACTTTAAAAGAAACTCTCGCCTGTAGAATTAAATAACGAATGCGTTATCAAACGAAGTAACTAATAAGTAATATTCTTGTTATTCTCAATTACTTTTAAATCAATGTTTTTCAAATTCAATTCTACTTTGTACTTTCTAGCAGCGCTATTGAGTTACGTCGCAAATCCAGATGTAAATACGAAACGCACATCGGGTTGATGCGCGGAAAAGTAGTCGATCTAAAGCTAAAGTTAAAGTTAAAGTTAAAGCCACGGTACCACGTATCGAGCTCATTACCCTTGAGTTTAAGTCCTTGAGCTTTCTATTGAAGATTCCAGAGAACTGAAAATGTCACCAAAGCTCTTTTAATTTGCAAACGAAAGCCTTCCTAGAGGATTACGTATCCGTATTAAGTTGTTATGTTCCTGCCTGTTCGAAGCCAATGGTGAAAATTATTCGTATTTGTCGACCTGCGTAACATTGCGCATCCTTAAAACAATTACTTCATCCGAGCGGAATTTAAGGCCAACGACGAATTATTCGGCCGCATTTTAACTTACTTTTTAAAATCATTTCAGTACTTGAACGTTCGTCTAAATATTTTCACACGCATCGCGTTTTAAACGTAGCTTACAGAGTCCTTCAAAATTTTCATTGACCGAATTGCAATGAATTGTAAATTCTAATTATTTTCTCAAAGTGGCTAATTGGGTCACAGCTTCCATGCTAGGATACAAATAATCGCTAGAGCCGCACAAGCATAATCAAATTTCAAAGTCCATAAAGATAGTAAGTACATAAAGATAATAGCTTTCGCGCCTGTACTCCTCGTGCTTAATAGCCGTTATATGCAGCAGTAATTCCAGGCTTAGCAGCAGTCCGGGAGCTTTCAAACAACGAAGCATCCGAAAGTTGCCGAACGTTTCTCAAAATCTGCGATCGGTAAATCATTGGGAATTCGGTGTAGCGCTTACCCCCCGATCGATCTCACCGATATTTTTGAATAACCTACATTTTTCACTCGGTCGAGCTTTCACGCACGCGAGCGGAGGCACGAGGTTTACCTCTACGACGTGCAACTGGAGCAAGGTCACCTGACGCCTCCCGGCTAGAGCTTCAGCTTTTGACAGATGCATCGTTTTCGTTCGCGTCGAGCCGGGAAATGGAAGAATTTGTCGGGCGCTTGGACCGATGCACCAATCGTTGAATAATGCACTCCCCTGGGCTACTCAACTGCGCGTCCATTATTCGTACAATTCGTACGAAGTGCACTCACTCGTGTACCGAATCGTCGGTCGGCATCGAGTAACGAGGAATAAACAAACGATGGAAATTACGACGCAGTCGAAGAATATAAAAATGTACTAGTCGCGCGAGCTCTTAACTTCGTTAAGACGAGTTACCACGAGCGTTGCATATCAAAGGATTTTTACCTGCAATTAACAACCGACGACATCGACGTATTTAATAAGGAGTCAAATACAAACCTCCGAGGAATTTAAAAGCAAACGGCAATACGTGCAGTACCAACTCGAGTATACTACTCCAATTTCGACGCTCGAAACGGACTTTACGTCTGTTTGCCGCATATCGAAAATGGGGGCTTCGTTGCAAAGTAGTTTTTAGCAAAGTGGTCTTAGCAACGGTGAAAAGATCACCGATGAACAATCGCTTCTGCGCAACGACTGTGCAGCAACGCACTAATTTGCATATTTAACTTGTTTTGACATTTCGGAGCCTTCAAACGCTCAATTTCCAACTTACCAGAGACTATTTCTTAAGATTTACTCGACGCCTGTAAGCGTGATTCTTTCAACAGTCGTTCGAGCACTTTGTTCTGTCTTACAATAAAACCGAGCACTTTAGCTATACCTCAAACAAAGAGGGTGATCATCTTGCATAGCGTTGAAAAGCAAAGTTTTATCCACTTTGCCATCGCTGAAGACAAACGCTACATTTACTGCCCCTTTTCACCCCTAGATAATCACTTTTCATTACGTATTGGATTATTTACATTTATTTTACAAGAAACCCCACCCAGACAACTTCACTGTACGATTTACAAAAAATTAGCCGCACAACGTACTTGAAGCTTTTCTCTCCAATTCTAAGCAATCGGGCAAAAAAAAAAAAAAAAAAAAAAAAAAAACAGAAAAAAACAGAAAAAAACAGAAAAAGAAAATTATTCTGCTACTAATTTTATAAATTGCGTCTACAAACAAATTCGCAGATACTAATGCATGATTAAGAATACTAACGCAGTGACAATTCTAAGCAATCGGGCAAAAAAAAAAAAAAAAAAAAAAAAAAACAGAAAAAACAGAAAAAGAAAATTATTCTGCTACTAATTTTATATTTTATAAATTGCGTCTACAAACAAATTCGCAGATACTAATGCATGATTAAGAATACTAACGCAGTGACGGTAGGAATAACTTGCTTGTTGATCGAGAATCCTAGTTTTTACGTACAGCAGCACTCGAAATTGCGGTAAAAATAGCAGGAACGTTTATTATGCAATAGACAAAATGTTCTTCTACTTTTAGAAGATAGTGATAATTTGGCATTATTTTAAGCAGCTGCGAAGAAAAAGATTCCAAATTGTTGGAATGAAAAAAATTTCCGTTCTATAATCTCCGTAAGAAAGATTATATCCCGTTCTATAGGTTACTTTTTGGAAGTTGACTTTTGGAAATGGATGATCGATGTTTGAAAATTGCAACCTATGAGACTCAACGAAAAAGCCAAGTTTTACGTAAAAGCTAATTATATACATCGAGCAACTGCGGCATCTTGTAAGGTATGAAGAAAAAAAAAGAACACAATTTAAAATCCAACGAGTGATTGGTTATCGGATGTAGACGCATTTACTATACGTAACGTGACAAAATATTTCACAATTGCATCGCAATAATGAATAACCAAGAACGAAGCTTAAGGAGGTTACGTAATTTGCAGCGGCTCGTGTTACGAGGGTCAATGGCAGAATGGCAAGAGACATGGTCTGGGGATGGAGACTCGGGGTCGTTGGTTGTACCGGGGTGAGTGGACTCAGGGCTTCAAAGGTAGATACGGGGTAAGACAATCGACGACATCTACGGCCAAGTACGAGGGGACATGGTCTAGCGGCCTCCAAGATGGTTACGGCTCCGAAACATACGCCGATAGCGGTTAGTACTTTTCCTTTTTTCTAATTATTTACAATAATTTGTAATGTTGTACATTATAAAAGAGCAGTTTCGAAACTGCTCGGAGAGTTCAGTTATCCGGTTTCAAATTTACCATCTAGGTACCGTTAAATCTTTCGTCTTGTTGCAACACTTGGGTTATTCGGTCGAATGAGAGCTTTCGTAACAATTAGTTAAGTTAGTTACGCGGAACTTGCAGGTACCTATGCGATTTTCGTCCGAATAAATAATTCGACCGTGGTACAATGTATACGTATAATACGCGTTGGAGTTTCCGATTCGCTTTATCGGATTTTCCTAATGATGGTGTAATTGTAATTATGAATTTTGAACCCGAGAACAAGAGTTCAATTGAGTTCAATTGAAAAACTAATTGTATTTGAATTTGAAAAGGTTTACGCAAAAATATTAGAAAATATTAAAGTTACTGCGAAATATGGTCTTTAATTAACAATTTATTATTAATTGCTGTTTAACTAGTCTAGTACGAATTGCTTCAATCCACTCGTATTAGCAATCCTATTATCGCGAAGTATCATTTAAAAATAAAACTGCTTTACAATTAGAATCACGAAATATATATCGGTATATGGAATTGCAAATGAAAATATTATGTTTTAAATGTGTCTTATTTGTGACATTGTTAAAGTTGGTTCGATTGATTCAGCATATTAATGATACGTGTAACATTAACTTTATCCCTCCACACTCCCTCCAACGTCGGATGGATTATGCATTACAAAACAAGTGGGGATACAAGACTTATTTAATTTGCGATACTATCGATGCTCTTGAATGCTTTATTTAGAGCGCGCAATGCTTCTCGAATAGAAATGAGAGCTCCAGACCAGGTTTGGATCTAGCGATCATTCTGGTAATTAATCGGAGCTGCGTTAATCTAATCATGCGACTAAATTTCAATCGGAACATTCAATTTCAATTGAAACATAAATTTCAATCAAACGAATAGGTTTAGAGGGTCGTGTACGGGTTCTAAATTGGCAAATAGGTTATAAAATTCAACACGAATGCGTCTCTGGTTAAAAGAATCGAATCGGATGATTGTAATCGAAATCGCAATCTCGGTAGCAATAATCGGTTTAATGTTGAAACACTGGAAGTATATATATATATACGGTTTATTAACGAAGACTGTCATCGATTAAAATTACAATAGAAATATTCATGTTGCGAAATAGTTTTTAAAATAGATTTTATACGTGTACTAAAAGAAAGCTTTAAGCTACTTTTGCGTTGCGCGATTTTGGATAACCCATTGGACTTATACGCGAGTGAAATTGTTGCAATATTATCGACATGGTGATCTAGACGTAAAAAATTATCTATTTTCCGTCGTCATCGGACTCTCGTTTGCGTTCTTCGCGTCAAAGAAGGAAAGCGATTTTTTTTATTGGAAAGAAAATTTTATTGAAACGACAGCTCCTTATTAACGCTAGTAACGCTGTGGTTGCTTCTATCGTTGCTGACGATAGAAGCAATAAACGTCAGGTTCTTATTTAAAACGTCACACGTGCATTCTGCAAATATCTCACTCACGACTAAAATAAAAAGACAGTCGATCCATTTGGACGCGAAAAACCCGTTTTCTCCCGTTATCTTGCAAAGATACATACAACGTCATCGGATGTAAAGGACGTAAGAGAATCGACACATTTACAATAATAGGAGGAAGTCTATTTATGTTTGTATAAATAATATGACGAGTTATTGGTATTACGAGTAAAGACACGAAGAGCAATGAAACTGATTGAGCCAAAATAAAGGCTAAAGTAACGCCCGTGTTTTTATATTATTTTTTATAAACGCTAGTTTCGTTCGAGCTTAATTTTAGAAGTTAGTTAGTTCTATCGATGATTTACACCTCCCAAGACTTGCCTTATCGGATAATCAACGTTTGCCACTTTATTTTTTAGGCTCTATTATTTTTTAAGTTAAATTTGAAATTTCTAAAGCCACGAGATTCGAAACAGTTTTTCTATTTATGCAAATGCGTAAGATCAGAATTTACGCGAAATGCTTCTCTCCGTTAAAAGTCAACCGCGTGGCTTCGCGCAACGAGTACCTCTTTTATTTATAAATATCGACGCACTAATGGCAAGCAATACGAGCTTCTTGGATACTCGAAGCTACGATCAAAGTTATCAAGGAAGAACGAGATGAGAGAATCAAATAACTGCTCAATTCGTTAAATATTCTAACGTGTAATCTTGAGTACTAGAGAACGTGAGATGTACAAGAATCGTATATTTCGTTCGGTGGCCTAGTGAAAGAGGTCGAGCAACTCGAGCAACTCGAGCAACGCGTGCATTTTAATTTTAACTCGCATAAAGCGTGGATTAAAAAAATTCGAGAAAGTATTTTCGATAAAGTTAAATCATTGGCTCGCCAAAGGTTTTCATAATCGCTTTATTCCCGTATCATACGCGTCTAGTCCTCAGCGTCATTACGCAAAGAATATAAATAAAGATTTTTATTACATTCGAGGGCTTCGATGCGATACAAAAACGTGTTCTTGAGCAAATTATAATTTTATAATTCTTATCAACGTTAAAACGAATAATCGGACATCGGATCGACCGAAACGCTTTCGGTTATGAAATTACACAACGGTTTCAATTATCCTTACATACTGATAAAAGTATTGAAAAGTACGTTACGAGTAACACGAGCGAATACGTGGAAGAACTAGTCTCCGTGACTCCGAAAAAAGGCAAATACGATCGCCTCGCGGGTCAACGGTTACAGACGTCGCGGCGCCGATGCGTCCAAGTATGCCACCCGCGTGCTTTCGGTCTGCTCCACAGACTCTCTTAATAACCGACGAAAGTGTTTCCTAACAGTTTCGCCGCTCGTTTTCACACTTAATAATCAAACGCCGTTAACATCCCTTATACTTGTCTCTCACTTTTGTAATAGAGACTATTGTGCTACTTTTTGCTCTTTTGCTCTTTTGCTCTTTGCTCTTTTGCTCTTTTGCTCTTTTGCTCCTTTGCTCCTTTGCTCCTTTGCTCTTTTGCTCTTTCTTCCAAGGCGATTATTGAATCTATCGGTAATGCTTTTCTATCGACACCTCGTCCTGTTTTGCTTTTTTCTCCGCTATAAAAAGACGAAATTGTGAAAATGTTTTGAACCGCGATGAACCGCGTTTGTTTCCTTTATTTCAATTTACCGTGAAATAATTATTATATCATAAATAGAAAATTTTCCACCGAATTACAATTTCATGAAATCATCGACGTAACAGTTATTCGCGTTGAAAATGCACGAGCTTCTACATTATTCTTTTAAGATTATCGATACAGTTACTCGTGAGTGCGTCACATGTCGTGAAAGCGTTTACTTTTTTAACGCCAGTCAACTTCTCGCGAAATTTGCCAATAAGTTCAGTTCCTTTCGTCTAAATTCATTCGAGGTCGTTCCCGTCTCCACTCGCAAGTCTCGATGAAACTTTCTTCGAGCCCTTCTACCCTCGTGAAGCCTAGCCCAGGTGATAAGAACGCGTTGGCTCCAATCGTTCGTTACCGAGATATTCACACGCGGTTAATGCCTAACAACGTCGACTCCGTTGTTTACACCAAAGTCGATACCATTACCACTACACGGCTTCCATTTTCACGCGTGCAATGAACGGACGCATGAATCTAACGGCTTCTTTAGTCGTGCTATTTCAAGCAAACCCGAGGCCGGGAAGCAGACTCGCACCGCTCCCTCGGAATATACGTCGAGTCCGCCCGTACGCGCAAATCGAAGCTGATTACATTTCTCAGTGTTGCATACAAGGGCTGGAGCCTAGAGAGAGAGAGAGAGAGAGAGAGAGAGAGAGAGAGAGAGAGAGAGAGTTGCGTGAAATGAAAATTACAATAATTATTTAATTCGCTCGTCTCTTTCGATGCTTATTTACCAAAAGATTTACCAAAAGAATGAGATCAACGAAATTCTTATTCTTTTACGACGAAGAAAAATATATTAATTATGAAAAACACTCAATTAAACGTTCCACGTATCAATCGCATCGAATATCAAATACCCTGCGAGTCTTACTTCGTTAACTCGATCGCGTGGCTTTTCCCTATGGTACAACGATAAATTTCTAATCCATTTCTCTATCGTCTCACTTTCTTATATCGAATGGCTTCGAAAAAATTTATTAATTTATTTAACACGAGGAATTATAGAGAGTAGAAAATTTTTATTAATGTATTGAATGCATTCAACTATTTGTGTTTACTTTTTTAAATAATTTTTATGCCAGTAAGTCAATAAGTATTTTTTTATACGTACTACAACGCGAACTTAAAATCAACAACTAGAGCTTGGGACATATCGATTAAAGTCGCAGAAACTGAATTTTAAATAATATATTTATATGAAAAGTTCGTTATGTAAAAAGAAAGATCGCATAAGTAAGAAGAGAAAAACTAAAGTTCATATTTTTATTATTCATATAAATAGTTACAAGATAATTGTTCTTTGCCTATTAATAAATAGCTGATATTTTTTAAAAAAACATCAGAACTTTTCAACTTTACGCAAGAGCATCGAAAAGAACAGAAATAGGAGTATAGTATACATTTCACGGTTTTGCAAAATCCGTGAACCAAGTGAAATAATAATTTCAGTTAGATAATTTCAATTAGATCAGTGTATTATTTATATTATAATTTTTAACGAGGAAATTGAAAAAGCTTAGAAATCGTTAAAAGTCTAAGCATACAGTAATGCATAACACAGATATCACGAAAGCTCACTTATTCCCAATGGTTATGTGGGCCTATGTTAGTTATTTCAATAAGAAAGCTAATTTAGATTTCTGAAGTTTGTGCGACTTTAAATTAAAAAATATGACTAAGCGTTGTGATATCCATTGTGAAGTATGAAAGTTTGCAAAAATCGCATCTGATTATTGGATTAAGTACGTTCTTTGTTGAGAAAAATTATAAAAATGTAAAAATTAATTTTTATTAAGTACGTTAATTAAAATTTTACAAGCTCACACTTAATTTTTGTAGATTTCATCTAAACGAATGAAGTTTAAACATTTCGTAATATAATCAATGATAATTAATATTTAATATACTTTCCGTTAAAAATAGATAATCGTGTATTAAGATTTCATATATTTAAAAAGATCTTATATAGTCTTGCACCTATTCCCTCTGTATTTTCTTATGTACGCATTTAGTTGAATTAATGTAAACTTTTTATGTTTGACGGGAAATAAAATGGAAAACAACAAAAGATAGTAGATGCGAGAAATACTTTAAGGTGTGAAAGTAAGCGTGGTATTCTTTACGATAAGAAACATCGTACATTGAAACTTATTCAAGATGATTTAAGAATGTGATTCTTAATAGTCAATGAAGTGACAAATAAGTTTTAAGATTCCTAACGTCGTTTACTATTTATTCTAAATTACGGTGACGAAAATTACTCAATGATCACAATGCCACTCTATAAATGCACATGCGTACATGCACGTAACTATACATGAGTCTGTCTGACCTGAATTTGATCCATCTTTCACCCCTTGGGAAGTTAAATATAATTATTTGGCAGTTTTATATATATTTTAAAAATTCTAAGATTGAATAATGCGCTTTTTCCTGGGTATAGACATTTACAAATGTTTTTTTTTTTTCTTTCTTTCTTTTTCTTTTTTTTTTTTTTTTTTTTTTTTTTTAATACAGATGGCTCTGGATATGATACTCAAATAAAAATAAATAATAAATTCCTGAGAGTTTTAATTTAACTTTACTTTTACGTAATTATTTCAAAATTAGATATCCATTGTTCTACTTCTTATAGAAAAGCGATAATATTGGATTACAATACTTTTTAAAATAGTGGAAATGAATAGAAACGATTTTATTATTCTATTACTCGTTTATAACGTAAATAAAATACTTAATTTTTAAGACAAAATTTTATTTGGACTTTGGAATTTGACGTACAATATGAATAGCTCAACATAATATCTTGAGCATTTTCTTATTGCCAAGAAGATGTACATTAGTGGAACAAAAATTGAACGAGAATGAATACAAAACTTCATGAATTTGCTGAAATTTGTTTTTCTTAAATGCTCTGCAAACCATAGATATGAATGCTTTATGCATAAGTGCGCATGTATATGTTTATATTAAGTACTTACTATTGATCTATTTCTGAAAGTGTGAAATTCATATTTATCTAAGTAAATTGATTACAGTTGTGCCTGAAAAAATTATTTTGGGCTCGTTTGAAAGCATTGAATAATTGTGACATATTTATTGTCTGCTTAAATGGTTTTCTGCTTGATATAATATTATTTTCTCTTATGCATAATATGCGGTTAAATTTTCGTACTTATTCTTTCGAGCTCAGTTTTAAATCGGATTATTATTACATTCGAAGTGGCTGAAATAATATTTCTCAGAGTACATATTTATTAAGAAAATATGTGATAATTATGTACTATAAATAAATATGTATAAAAGAATCTTCTTGAAAATAAGTATTTGTAAATGAACATCCTTTATGATTTATTAGTTCTTTTAAAAGCCGGATCTCGAATAAAGGTTGGGAAAAATAAAGAGTAAAAGCTTCCAATATAAATATATTTTCCTAGAGAATTAATATTTTGATTTATGCAGTCAATAAAAGGATAAATTTGCCGAACAAAAAATTAAAAAATATTGATATGTCTGTGACGTCAAAATATATCTAAAATGAAATATACACTTAGGAAAGCACTAATTATACTTTTCGTAATAACAGCTGTATACTTAAAGATTTGATATCAATAATTTTCTGTATTAATATTTACTATGGACCAAAAGTAATACGGAAAATAGGAGAAGATCGAAAAAGATCAATAGCATTAAGTCGATCAGAAGAGACGCTAATTATTTTCCTAGTCTAGGTAAAGGTTATTTTTAAATATTTCCGAAGAGAAAGAAGTGAAGTAAGATTTATTGCCATTGTGGTATTTCTTTAAATACAGGCTATTGATAATGATACCGCACTCGCATACTCGATAATTATTTATCACCATTATTATAATATGGTTTTACGCGAGAGTAAGTATAGGATAAGTTTACATTGAATATAATATGTATATATTCATTCGACGTATCCATTTGAATAGTAAACTTCGATGTCCAGTTGCTATTAACGAGGAATCAGAAATTTTTTTTTTTTTTTTTTTACTTAAAATGCTCTCGGGCACAATTTGATTAGCTAGAGAATTTTCAGAAACGACCAAGAAATGTATGAGATTTATCAAGTAACTGGGTTATACTTAAACTTAGTAACAAATCGAGAAAATGAATTATTAAAATTTATATTTCCAATCGTATTATTATAAAAATGAAAAAATCACTCAATTATTGCGCGTAATTTATTCACGTCCCGCAGTTTTTACGGAAACATTCGCGGAAAATTCTAACATCGAATAAAAACAATTGGAGAGAATAAGACACGATTCTTGTCCAACGTTTACGTGCACCAGAAGGTTAACAAATCAGATTCGCATGAATGCAAAAATTGCAAAGCTTAACTTTGCAAGAGGCTCCATCGACGAACAGCAATAAAATAGTATCTCATAACTACCGCTCGATAATGAATAAAAGTACAAGGCGTTATTTTTATTAAAGTAGAAAGCAACGAATATTACCTATTACGTAATCTCAAATATAAGACCGATCATAAATATTTCATTTATAGCTTGAACATTTCTTAAATATCGTAAAACATAATTTCAATACTTTCAAGGAAATTCCTGCTAATAATAATAATCATTAAAGTACGAAATTTTATCCCAAACTTAAGCTCGACTTTTCGACTTTTCGATTTTTCGATAGTATGACATACTAAAGATATTGCATATACTGCTAACAAACGGAGAGTTATTAGTTTAGTCGATTGACGAAGGCGAAAGAAAAGCCTAAGAAATAAAGAGAGTAGGATAGACTAATGGAGTGGCTTTTTATCTCGTGGTCTTTTCGGGAGACTCGCAAACTAGCAAAAGTTGACCTGAATATTGCATCTAGTGCGGGTGCAGCAGTAGTTCTAATTCTCTCCAACTTGGCCCTCGAGAAACGCAGAGAGAGAGAGAGAGAGAGAGAGAGAGAGAGAGAATGTTCGCATGCGCGCGCGCGTGTCTGCGAGGGAGAGAGAGATACACAGCCAGAGAGGATTCTCGATTACACGTGCCAATTCGAATCATCGAAAATATGCGACCGTGAGACGATTGAAACAGTTTTTTCCACACCTGCGCGTGCTCGAACACATTTCAAAGGAACGAGATCTTACTGTATTTTCAAATTTATGAAAGCTTGCGGTCTCGAAGCAATTTAGTGGGGTCAGCTACACATGCACATTCACCTGCGCGTTTCAGTGCACGTATACACGAGTGCAGAAGAACACTTATTACTTATTGTGCTCTCGTAGAGTACTAAAAATAAGTCACCGAAAGCTCACAAGCTCTGGAGAAGCAGGAAAGCTTCGTGTTCAGCAGAGAAGTGAGCTTGTACGAGAGAAAGCGTTAGCGTCAAAGATAACCATTGGAATGTTATCGCCAAATTTCTAAAGTTTGTTTAGTTCCTTCGGAGTATCGCTTAAAAAACATTGCTATAGATGTTGGTACGCGGTAAAAGGTAAAAAAAAAAGTTTCATCATTTTCTCTTTACGCCTCGCACAAAACGATATTATCTTTGTAGGTGCAAGAGATTTTCGAACATTAATAAAACATTAATAAAACCAATGCAAGCTAATGAGCAAATAAGAATCTACAAAAAGAAATAAATTCCTTCTATTCGTTTGTGCTTGTTCGCGTTTTCACAATGTCTGACTCTTCGAAAATCTATGTAAAAAAAAGTCATTAGAAAGACAACTCATAAACTCAATAATCTAACGAGGAGTAACTTCCGGCAGCATAATGTATTTATAAATATAAAAATCTATTTTCCGCCGAACGAAAATTGTACGTAAAGCGGAAAAGAAATATATTTTTTAAGATTCCCTTCTTCTGCGCACGATACACTCCTTTCCGCGCACATCCATCGATATCCATTTAATAAAAGTCCGTCGAAGGGCAAACATCCACATCATTCTGATAAAATTCGACGATAATGACGAAATCACGGGCATGCCAGCTCTCGCATAATATATGCGAGACATTCCATGATGATCCGATCCACGTAAATAATCCTCGTGACTACCCGACCTGCTATGTATCTCGTTCTGACTCAGAGGCACATTTTCGAACGCAAGTTTATGTGGAGTTTGAAATGGAAAACGCTGTTGGTTCATAAACCACGAGGTTAAGTTCTAACGAAATCTGGAGCATTTTTAGACTGGGATCTCGGCAGCGTTGGATAATGGATGGAAAAACCATAGGCCGGATTAATTTTAAAAACGGCCATTAATAATCATTTGCAAATGTAATTTTTCATTCGTCTAGAATAAGACGTTTATCATGATAAACTAAGTATCCCAGGTAGAAGGGAGAGGATTCCAACCTAAGCGAGATCAGAGAATTTATGATTTTTATTTTTACACCGACTGATACTTTTCCACGTAATTTATTTGAGTTTACAAATATCGGTTTTCAACTTCTTTCAATAATAGAACCATGTTTACGTCTCGTAAAAAAGCAATTCATAAAAATTGTAATTTAGCTGAATCTATACGTTGAATCCTCAATGTTGGCTACTGTTTTGCCGATCCTATGCAAACGGTCATTTGTACGATTACTTGCACGATCATCCGTGAAGAAAAATATTTGGACAACAATTTTTTTCTTTATTTACCGCATTTATTTACCGCGTGATCGAGTGTTTGTAAATTTTCTATCCAAACCTAAAGAATAGGATACTTACAATTTTGGAAGTATCGAAGGCTTTTTTTATCGAAGAGTCTTTGCTTCAAAATTCAAGTTCGATTTATTTAATGTGATTAAATTACGTGATCTTCTCAATTGTACGTAAATTAGATTTAATTACACGACGTGGTTATCGAGACATTGGAATTACCTTTACTCACGCTGATGCACGCTGATGCACGCTGATGCACGCTGTTGCACGCTGATGCACGCTGATGCACGCTGATGCACGCTGATGCACGCTGATACACGTTTAATGCAGCGCAGTAGTTTATTGCCGAATTACAAAGGTTCGCATTCTAACGCGAGAAAGGTCTTGTACGCAGAGCCACGAAGTCAAAGTGAGGAACGCACGAGACGAAAGGAAACAATAAATCCTAAATACAATGGCTTTGGAAATATTCCATAATTGAGGTGCGTTTTCGAGGAGTTTTAGGCAAGCGCAAGGGGTCTCGGAATAACCGTCACTCCAAACTAGGCAACCTTATTCCTCGCGAAAACAAAATGAAACCAGCTCTCTGTAGTTGCATGCCCTAGAATTAAGAGAAAGCAAACAAGCGAAGAGAACCGTGAAAACGGACAATATTTTTCCTGAATTGATCGTAGGGACGTACCAAGGACAATGGCTACGAGGTATGCGACACGGTTACGGAGTGCGGGCGAGCGCGCCTTTCGGTCTAGCATCGCATTACAAGTCCGCGAAGCAGGTTAGGGCATCGTTGACGTCCCTGAGGAGTACCGAAGGTGTCCCAGGTACGGCACCGACGCCCGAACCGACCGATAGGCGGGATCGCCGCGTCGACGATAGCAGAGGAGGCTTCGTGCTCAAAGCGAGGAGCGACGATCCGCCTGCAAGGCGGAAGAGTTTAACCGAGAAGTCCTTGAAGAAAGGCATCCTCGCGGTAAGTACGGCAACGCAACGAAAGTTCCCCTTCGATAAAATCGAATCCAACCTCGTACGAAGTCGTTTGTATTTGTAAGGCAGCTCTATGACTTGTTGTACAAACACATCTCGTACGATTGATGCTACTCTAACGACATTTATTTCAAGCTTCATTTATTCAAAATATATCATATAAATTGCCGAAAATAAACTCTTCTTTTGCTATTACGACGCATTCTGTCGTTCTGCGCAAAAAGAAAAACCTGAGTTTCTAATAGCTTGCAACAATTGCCAAGCGGTAATTTGTGCGGGCGCGTGTGTGGGTGTGCACCGAACTAAAGAAAGAGACCCGCATTATTTTGTAAACTTGTATTTAGTTTGGCTTATCGACGATTGCACTAACTTCCTGTACCGAGGCGCTCGAGTTTCACTTTGCCACCGAAACTGTACATCGCTAACTGTCCTCGCGTTTGCTTACGGTGGATGTCGGCTAATTCGAATGCCCTCCAATCGTCGGAAAAGAATGGATTAAAAAGCGATGTGACCTGTGACGTGACCTATGACAAATCAAGATCTTGTATTTCAGGGCTTGAAAATACGCAAGCAAAGGAGCACGGGTGACCTTGAAAAGCGTGGCACTGCAGGCAGTATCCGAAGCAATGCGAGCACCGCGTCGTGGATGTCGACCGAGAGCTCGCAGAGCCAGGCTTCCGCCTCGATGCACACCGATAGCAACGCCTCCTTCGTTATCGAGGTTAGATAATAACAACCAGCGTTCCCATCGACTTTTCCCATTTCAATTATTGACGCGTAAAGGCCGTTTCCAGCGGGAGCTTGCAAACCTTCCTCGTTAGCTCACTAACACTTTTTAGATTTTTAGTAGGCCGTGTTCGTCGTTTGCCAAGGGTAGGTACAGCGTTTACTATTGTATTCCACCCCCTCCCAAAGTACGTAGACATTCGGAAGACATTCGTTTAATTCATATTATTTATCCATCGATAAAGATTTTCTTCTTTCGCTTTTAACCATTCATCGCTCCCGTTGAATCCTCCGCTGAATCGCGCATTAATTTGTCAGCAGGACTTTTCGACGAATCAGTTTCATTTTCAACGGCTTTAACGAGCTTCTGACTAAAGTTAAAAGCGCTCGACGATAACCAACGACTCTTAACGCACCTTTGCAGGATAAACTGAAAATAGACCCTTGCTATTATTTTATACGAAAAATATTATCGTGTTTTTAAGGTAAATTCGGTTATCTTGTTGTAGAGAAGAATTAAAAATACGGGATTACACGTTTTCGGATAGCACGCTTGTACATTATTTACGCAATAATCGCAAATGAGGATTATGCATTAGTTTATTTTCCACCTGAATAAGAAACCCGAAGATTCGTTCAATTTTATTGTTCAATTTCGATTCAACTCGGTTTCCACTACGCTTTTATAATATTCCATTCAAAAGCGTGATATTTTTATCAATAATCGTAAATAATGGCATTTGTCAGCCTGAACGCGTGGATTTGCGAGGGATATCACTTATTGCTTAATTGATAACTTAATAAATACCGAGGCTTTCGCCGGTAATTCATTATTAATTATCGAAACGTTCATTAGGCTAATGAATTTGTTTGAACAATTGGCTATGGAAAGCACGTCGGTTCGCAAAAATTTACGTGAAAATAAAAAAAATCTGTAACGACGACATTTTTATGTTTTTTCAAGCAAATACTTGCTTAAAATAAAATTGCTTAGGTAGAAGAAATTGGTTCGATTTCGAAGAATGGACGATAGGTCAGTTTGCTCGCTAACTATCTAAGGCTTATTACATTCGCTTATTATTTGATTATTATTATATTAGCAGTTATTCGACGTTTCACGCGAAAAATTTACTTGAAAATCTCCTAACGATATAGATTTAGAAACAATTAACAAAAATTACTCTTCTTAACTTTCCATGCATGTTAATTTGACTTTATCACATTAATGGCAAAACGCACGTATTTCCAATAATATTTTAATTTCGAATTCCCTTATTTATATTCCAATCAATTTGGGCACCAAAGTCCTAATTAATGACATGCCCAATCCATCCAAAAGATATAATTAATTATTCTCTTCCAACCTACTACTTTACGGATACGATAACATTCAAGTTTCATTCCAGCGACAAGCCATCGAAAGTTACACGTGAACTTTTGAAAATGAAAATCTGAGTGGATTTTTAAATAATAGGAATTTGTTATGTCTTCCAAGGATGTTGCCAAGCCTTATTTCTGTCACCGAAGAGAAAGTTCCGAAAAGAAAATTGGAAGAATTTTGCTTGTAGCGTGATTCCGTAGCGACTGTCACCTCAGCTGTCAAGATGCGATACTTGAAAGTACTATATACATTTATTACTTCAATTGTAGGACGAGCAAATGGATGCCTCCGTAACCGAAACATACCTCGGTGAGTGGAAAAATGACAAGCGCACAGGTTTCGGAATCTCGGAACGTAGCGATGGCTTGCGATACGAGGGTGAATGGTTCAATAATCGTAAATATGGCTACGGCGTAACAACCTTCCGAGATAACACTAAAGAAGAGGGCAAGTATAAAAATAACGTTCTTATCACCAGTCAGAAGAAGAAGCACCTCTTTCTCATACGCTCGGCAAAATTCCGTGAGAGGATAGATGCAGCGGTAGCCGCTGCTCAACGCGCCAGTAAAATCGCACTGCAAAAAGCTGATATAGCAATATCGCGTACCGCGACCGCCAGAGGTAAAGCTGAGTTAGCTGAAATAGCCGCCGAACATGCACGAGAGGACTCCGAATTAGCCCAGCAAACTGCTAGGCAGTTTGCCCCGGACTTCCGGCAGCCGGGATTAGAAAGGTACAGAGATCCCGTAATGAGTAGAGCGACTTCGCCGCAATCGCGATTATAGGGAGCTCGAACTTTTCACATTCTCGTTTATCTCGTTTATCTGATTTATGAGTCGGGATATGATCGTGACGCAATGCTGTTAATTACGTAATTACCAACGGAATCGCTCCGAACGCCGCGCGACTATTTTTATTCAAAAATACTTTTCCCCTCTCCAGATTAACCGGGCAGTAGTTATTTCATTAGAAGACTTACAAGTTTCAATACGATTGCTTCTACTTCATGCGCCCACAAGCTTGTCTTCTATCTTCAAGTAGAATAACTTTAATCCGAATTTCTAAATCATTGAAATGCCTGGTTATCGCATTGAAAAAATTTGATTTCCATCGGGTGATATTTCAATCTGCATTCGTATTTTTGAATTTATTTCCTCTTTCGCGTATTTTTACGGAGAACTGTTAGTCGTTAATTGCAAAAGCAGAACTCTAACTGCTGCTTAATCCTTTACAGGCAGAATTAGGTATAAACTTGCTGCTAATGCGTAATGTAACGTCACTGATGCATTAGCAACGAAATTCAAGGCTAAAGTAATAAGAACGATTTGTCAGCGATTTTGTTACCGAAAGAAAATCAAACCTTTCGTACTTCTATTCGGGTCTATTCCGTTAATGAAACGTAATCTGAAAGTCAACTCAAACCATTCGGCTATCGCGATAAAAATAAGTACCCTGGGTAAATACATCCCATGATAAAATGAGTGAAAAAACGAAAAAGTTTGTTGTAAAAAAAAAAAAAAAAAAAAAAAAAAAAAAAAAAAAAAAAAAAAAGCACGATCTAATTTAGCGTTCATTCGCTCTTAATCACATTATTTGATAAGTATTTTTCATTTGTTGTTAGGTTAAAAAACCGCGATATTCCAAAATATATTCCTCCGCCCCAGGACGCAGCACCTAGCAAGAGTATCCTCCATAAAGGTTCGAGTTTTGATCAACAGAACGTTACACCCATGAAGCAACAACAGCAGCAACAATTCAACATACAGTCGGAAAGAATGGATGTAATGGAATCGAACACGGTTGGTTCATTAATGAATCAGGCAATGAGACGAGCTAGTATGAAACCACTTCCGCAAAATACAATAATCCTACCGCAAAATCAGGATTTATCGCAGAATCAGGTACTCCCACAGAACCAGCCACCTAACCAGTACCTAATGCAGAACCAGTTATCGAATTTACAAACCAGTCAGAACAATCAAAGTAACTACACTTCCCAAACACCGCTTCTTCAAAATCAGTTCCCCAATACAACTGGATCAACATCATCGCCTATACACCAACAGCAGCAGCAACAGTACCAATTAAATCAGTACGGTCAAGCGCATCAGTTGCCTTACAGTACCACACTCGTCAATCAATATGGGCAATCACAGTATTCAAGCTCGCTAAACGTGGACCAGTTTGGAAATTATGGGCAAGGCTTTCAAAATCAGTATCAGACATCTGGTTACGCGAATCAACAGGTATTATTGTGAATTTTTATCAACGTATGTCCAGTTTAAATATTCGTGAATAAAGTTTATCACTCGGCTTACATTTCAAAAGTCTCGGTTATGTCCTATCGACGTAGAATGTTTCAGGTGCCTTCTTTTCGTAACATGTGCCTCTATTAATTAGCGAAGGCTCTTGATGCGAACCCTTTTCTTTTTAGATTTTGTCCCAATAAACGCCATTGGTTTCGTACAGTCCCGTGTCTTTAATTTTTAAGTGAAATGAGCCTTTATGGAACGCAGTCTCTCGGTGTAAGCCTCGTGTTTCAGTTTGGCTTTCAAATTCTGACGAAGAACTGAGCACTAGTTTCTCGATTATAAATGCTGCTTCTTCCAGCACTTATTACCCGTTACCGTTGCTCTCTTCTTTTCTTTTATCTTCCACGGAAATTCTTCTAATCTGTCAACTGTGGACTCAACGTGGTGTCAAGAACCTTTGCTTACAATCGTTCATTTATCTGGTTCTGTAATAAATTCATCTTTTCACGATCTAATTGAGAATAATTTGAGTATATTGTTTCGCGTGAACGCACGTTGACTTTTAATTCGACGCGTTGTTTTTAGCCATCAATGCCAAATCAATATGGATACACGTCAGTAATGAATCAAATGAATCAGTACAGTCCAGTAGCTCAACAGCAATCCACGTATAGCCAAAAGCCAGAGCAGCCGCAACAGCAGCTGCAATCGGAGGAAAACCAGAAAGTACCAAGTGCAACGAGCATACGACGGAACAGCCGCATCCTCAGTCCTCAAGATCGACCCGCTGTCGTTGGGATTGGGCAGACTCTAAATGACAGGTTGCACTATTGTCCTATAATACTGAAAATTAAATTATAAAATGCGGTCTATCGTTGTTCTTAAATGTTAAATTACGTTGTTCTTTATTAGACTCGATCATTACAAGAGGCCTCCAAGTCGGGACAGTTCTGTCGACAGATACAGGAGACATCCTCTTGTAAGTGGATCAAGACAAGCTTCGGTCGATAAAGTGCCCACGTCGCCAACTCCAGATATTCCAGACAAGTAAAGATATTTTCGTATATACGTTACAATACTTGCATTACCCACATTACTCGAGGCAAGTCTCTCGATATTATTTAATACCAAGTCAAATCAATTGCTCGTTCGTTCATACGGTCGGATAAATTACATTTCTATCCGAATATCACGAGTAATCGTCAGACGAATTGTCAGATATTTATTTTTAATGCGAATGAAATAGAAAGAAGGACTTCCCTTGGTCCGCGTTGATAATGAACTTTGTAATAACGTCCGCAGCAGGTCGATAAGAAGTCCAAGCGCCTTAAGGTCGGGTACACCGCTAAATGGATCTGTGGTAGGTAGTGGTACCGCGACTCCAACCTACGCCGCTTCAAACTCCAGTCAGTTCGAGGAAGTCCTGCTGAAGAATAAAAGCCTCGGACAAGAGATACTGCCAAGTCCCGGTCAGCCAAAACGAACCGAGAGTTTGTACGTTACACCAGGAAGAGGTGCTGGAGGTGGTGGAGGTGGTGGTACTGGTGGAGGCGTTGGAAGAGTCAAGGTAAGCATCCAATCGTTCGTTAATTCGCGTATTTTTTTAATGTGTTCTCTACTGCTACGTCAATCGCCAAATTTTTTTCTTGCATTATTCATGACGAGTACGTAGTTTCCAATGGAAATTTGGCCCCCTTTTTAAACAGAAAGTCACGCTTATGAAAAAGTGAATTTCTCTTGCGATAGAAATTTGAAGAACTATTTTGGAAAACTGTGTTCACCAAAAATATAGACTTAATGTTGGTTACGCGAGTCTTAGCTTACAAACTTTCACAAGACAATTAAATTCCATGTATTCGGCTGATCTTTTGGCATTGCTCGGTGATTTTTAAAAAGTTACTGCACGTTGGCACCGACATACTTATATACACGAAGTGTTCAATTTTGCAATAGAAGAGAGCAAATATACCGATTAAAATATACTGATTTTGTTAATCATTGCAACACTGATTTCGTAATACGATGTACTAGTATATTGAAAATAAAAGTAGCATCAAGAATATTATAGTCCTTGTTTACAAAGTGAATGCACCAAAGAATTGTAATCAAATTAATGTATTTTAGAAATGTAGATTTCTCATACATAGCATTAATGTCAATTTACTTAATATACGACTTTGTTTGATGTAAAGCAAAAGGATGCTGTTCGAATTAAGTAGTCAAATAGTGTGCTCTAGTAACAAACATAATACCTTCTAATACTGCAGTAGCTTATCAATAACAATCAACTTACATGTTTTCTTTGTTAATAGTGTTTGTCCCTTATCCATAAATACCATCAAGTTTGAAATTTTGCAACTTATCTATATTAACGTACAGATAATTATACATGGCAATTAATTTATATCTCAAACGATGGATTATGATCCCCGAGTTATGACACCTTAATTTCCTAATAACCAACTGAGCCATTCCAAACAAATCAAACAAACATAACATCTTGATAGATTCTCTCTTTGCAATTTCTTTTCTGATTGTAACTGTTTGGCGATTTGTGCTGTATTCTGTGCATGCCGACACCCAGGACGCGAGACGGACGGTCCCCACCTTCGCCGCAACAGCAAAGGGCCGCGCAACCCTCTAAGTATAAGTATCCTAAATCATTCCAATTTAATGAACGAATAAGAATCGGACATCGATAAAAATTAAAAATTAAAAATTATTCATTCCGAAGGAAAGTATCATGCAATTAGGTCATGGATTTTTATCAAATTATCTCAAATTATTTTATGTAATTTCTTTCGTGTAAAATCAACAGAATTTGCCATTTTGCAACTCGAGCTGCTGATTGACGCTTATCAATTGGCAAGTACGCGAACTATGCTTTTCATTTGAATATTTGATTCAACTCGCGCAATTATTATTATCACGGTTTACAAGGCGTAAATTTAACAAGATCTAAGAAATTTTTTACTACAATTCTGATATATGCATTAATTCTGATCGATACGTTAACGGAATTGGACTCTAGGCTGCGACCATTGCTTTGTGAACTTTGTTCTCCTTAATGACGAGATTTCGGATTCTTATTTTAGTTAATATTCCGAAGCTGAAACGAAAGTGGCCATTGTCAACTGTTTTCTCGCTCGTTCGGAGACTCAATCAAATGAAGTTTTAATCACGAATATTTATAACACGAATATTTCGTAACAGACGTAGTTGCTAAATCAAATTAAATTCTACGATCTAGTAGTGTGACACTCTCTTGATAATGGATACCTCGTTACGCGGCAAGAAATGATAAAAGAAGTCATTGCAAAAAGTTCACGATACGTTCCATTTACAGAAAATAATGAAAGTCCCGTTTGCAAGGAAGTATGCAATGAGTTTTAAATATTCGATTGATATTAAGAAACGAAAATAGAACGATTTGCGATTTACGACTCTGAAAATTCTGCTGAAATGCGATGTTCAAACGTAAAATCTAGATGTACCTGCTGATATCCGTTCTGTATTTTTGAATAGCCATGCCGTTCGATGAGAAACAATTGGCCAAATTGAAATTCCGTTGAGTTGCACATTTGCAGGAATTTTATGTTTAAACACTAGAAGGAGAGTTTCGTAATTCTAGTCATCGACATCGACGGACATATAAAACAGAATATACTCTTATAAATTGTTGCAGTTATAAATGTTGAAGTTTCGAAAAACTCGTTCGGTCTGAGAGCACCAAGCAATCATTACTCTTGGAACACCAGGAGTCAAAGAATTATATTGTCGATAGCTTTTTGGAATACGCATAACTTCTTGAATAATTATAACCGTACAAAAACCGAAATCGAAACATCAAAAGCTGAAAGTTTGCCGTAAAAGAAAAAGAAATGCTGTACTGCGGATATCGTTTAAAGAGCTTATTTTTGTATTGCAACGACGTTTAAATAATATAATACGTATAAAGATCGAGCAATTCTCGCTAGGTATTTCAATTTGCGGAGTGCATTCTATATAAGATCGGCACAATGGCTCCGATCCTTTATAATACTACGAATAACGTGTTCGATATTTTGACAACAATTATTTATGTTAAAGAGAATACTATAATACGAAGAACAATAATTATTAGTAATAGAAAATGTTCCTTGATTACAGAGCAACTAATGCCCTCCAAATTTCTTTACCTATTCTTATCATTGTGGCTGGAGTACATTTTATATATAAATAGTAAATGCGTGAGGTAATAAATATACTTACGTAAAGCTCATGATAAGGGTTCGTATAGAAGACGATGCCTTTGGAGTGCTTAAAATAACTAAATCCATTGGTGTCATTGTGCAGAGTATGTATCGGTAAACACAAAGAACATACACCAAGCTATTGCTAGTTTAACCCTGATTACAAATACTACTTTCGCTTATGACAAAAAGGATAAAACGTAAATGAGACAAATGGATTGTAGATTTCGAAGAGCTCATTCGATGCCTAAGTTCACGAGAAAAAGTATCATAATACAGCAGTGCTTATGATATTTTAAATACAATAATGAAAAGTAAAATAAAAAAAATAAATATAAAAAAATAAGTATAATCCAACGTGTGTCCGATATACAGTACTTATGCTAATATTATACTTTTTTGTAATATTATAAGAGTACGATGTTAATCAAGTGTCAGGTTTAACAGAAAAAAGTAGCGGAACATTCGGGGGGTTGCGCGTGGTGGTGTGGAGGCGGGGACCAAGAATGTACGAACGTTTTGTAAAACTAAAATACGTAAAAAATCAGATTCGGTATAATATTCGTATATATATATATATATATATATATATATATATATATATATATATATCGTATACCTCCAACCTATTCACATACACAAGTAACTCACGCGCGCCCGCGCAAGCGCACATACGTTATCGTTGTACGTGATCAACAATCGATAATTTTCATGCATCTGAGCATATGCATCGCGATTTAAACAAACAAGACACGTACTTTTTTAAAACTGTTCTTCCACCTCCACACCCCCTCTCTGTTTGTCAAAGATGTTATTTTTTTAACGCATGCTTTTATCTATCTATTACACTTTCGCCTTATATCGCAATCGTTGTATGGTACACTGTTCGAGGTAGTATTTAAAGTAGACGATGCATAGCTTATTCGATCCAATACGTATCCGTTACATCAAAGAATTCTGTAGCTATTGTATATCTTAATAACATTATCATTAGTTTTAGTTATGACAAAGTAGGATGAAATTACGTATTGGAGTTACGGTGAAAATACGTAAGTTTTCAACAACTTTACTTTCGGTCTTGATAAAGAACACTGACTCGTTTAATCAACTAATTCAATAAAGTGTTAATTAATTATTTCGAAAGTGATTCACCAATGGGATACTTTTTCCAATTGAGATATTGCCGAGAAACTTGTAAAAATAACGATAATAATATATTGACTAAAGGACAAAAGTGGCAATGAGTGTAGCATTAAGTATTAAGAATTACAAAGTGTGTGTACTATTTCGCCTTAATACAATCGGTGTCCTTACTCTTATAATTAAAGAAACGTTACGTAAAAATTGCAAATCTTTAATATATTAATGAATTCTATAAATGGTTGCAAGGATTTTCAATTTTACCAACTTGCACATAAATGCAACCACCCTCGTTGCGAATTAAAGAAAGTTTTGAATGCACAGAGCTCCTACCAAATAAAATAAGATTTTAGTTTTATAATATAATATTAAGCATGAAATTCGACTTGTTTGTTCTTTAAACTTTTTCACGCACAAAATAATATTAAATAACAAGCATCGATTTGAAGCTTTTTAACATTTTTTCATACGCTTTTTGAAGTATTTTCATTTAAAAAATAATTATAAGCACTTCTTGCACAATGTTTACTGCGAAGAGAGTAATAATGGAGAATTTCAAGGAAGAATATTCAAGTGCCAAGCTTTTTAAAGTGTCTTTTCTCGTCAACACGAAACGTACTGTGGGTATCGTAGTTTGCTCGTTCAAAGTGAAAAATCCTTGATCGACGCGAGAATTTCTTCCGCGTCACTTTTATTCTTGAATGGCATCTTTCAATACTGAACAAGAATTCTTGCAATAGAATTAAAGAAATTCAGTATTATACACGAGTGTTTAAGAATTTTGTTTTTCATTGCTTGCAGCAGCTTCCGAAGATGTAAGCTGTATTAGACAAAACTGACTGTGCAACGGCTTTCTCTCAATTTCTCTCAAAACAAAATGAATAATACGTAAAAGAGATTGACGGAACAAATAATTTCTCGAAAAGTAATCCTATACGTGATATTGATAATCAAGAAAATCAAATTACACGTGTGATTCATAAGTATTAAAATGTGAAAAGCTGTCGAACTATATATGCTACTGCTATAAATTTTGAATATTTATCCTATTAATCCAGGCGATATATCACTTTTTATAAATGGAATAAACAGCAAATACTAATTATTCGTATTATTGCTTTCTATTCGCCTTGGTATATATATGAGCTTGGTTTTTATTTACTTTTAACATTATTTTAAGACTAGAATTAGAAAAAATGCAAACAATAAATAAGAAAATAGTTTAAAATGTGTTCTATTTTTAGTAAGTAGTACAAAATTAATAATAACTGTAATTGAAAATTATTCAGCAATATTTTCCGGCCGAAATTTACGGTATTACAAATTTCGTAAGAAGTAATGTAATAAGAATAAATAGCCGGAAATGAGCAGAAATGTATTTATGTAAAATGACTTTATAAAAAGAATTGTAAAGAAAATTACATAAACAGTGAAACAGTGTACAAATAATATATATATATATATATATATATATATATATATATACTAGTTTAACATAAATATAATATTATTGTACTGTTTATGATCAAATACTTTAACTTGAAAGGTTATTATTAATTATCATTGTTTGCACCCGGATAATTTTTCAATGTCTCAGTAGTTATATGATCTAATGATATGAGATCACGATTAATTACAAAGTAAACTAATATTCCGTAAATATTTAATTGAGTATATGATACGAGTGTAGAATTGTTGCATGCTCGTTAAAAGTAATAAAAAAATGTTTAACTCGATAGATCTATGCAAAAGTTTTGAATTAATTTCAGAGAAATTCAATGTCTAATGCTTATGTAATTACATTCGTGTTTTGTTTATATGTACCGACAAGGCGTAAATAAGTTATATTGTACCGACTGATTTCTAACTAATTTCGTTAGCACAAATATAAATATTACATGAGTTACTAATATATAGAATCTTCGAATGTGTTGAAAATGAATAAATTAAACGAAAAAAAAAAAAAAAAAAAATATATATATTTTTTTATAATGGTTACTTTAACCGATACCTTCACACGTATACTTTTAGATGAATTTATTTTTGCTTTCTAGCTGTTTGGTATAATTTAAAAAAACTCAATGTATAAATGTATAACGTATATAGAATAGACTGTAACTATATTGTAACAAATATATAAAAGATATACACTTTCATAAAATATCGTAGCAACAAAATTATCGTAATCGAAGTAAATTTTGGAATATTTAAGCTTATTTTATTTTTGGTTTATTAATACGAGAGAAGCTACAGTTTCGTAATTCAGTATAATAACATTAAATGTTATTCTTTATGCTTACTTACGATAACTGTTGAGTAATAATAAATTTTGTTAGATACGAATATGATTATCACGATTCAATTAAACTTCGTATTTTTTGAGCGAAAGTAATAAAATTAAACGAGCTTAAACTAAAATACAAATAACCTTATCGAACGACTCAATACTTTTAAAAAAGAATAAGAACGAATACACATTTTTTCCTACGCGAATGTGTCAGTTTACTTTATTTGTCGCGATTGGTTCGCTCGGTTTTTTCGTCTCTTCTCTTCACGCCAGATGACCATCGTGCCAAATATTTGAACGAGGACGACAATATATGTAAGGGAAGTGAGTATAAGAAGAAGTATCAGTTTTACAATCGGCCATATTTCGGGACTCCCAAAATAATTTTCGCAAAACCTCGCTAAGACTGAGAGAGAGAGAGTGAGAGAGGGGGGGAGAGGGGAGAGAGAGAGAGAGGGAGAGAGAGAGAGAGGGAGAGAGAGAGAGATCGCCTAATGCCAATAGACGATTTGTACTTTAGCATTAATTGTTACGAGTACGTGCTGACTGATACTACTCATGAAATTTTAAAAACGCTACGCAACCCGTAAATTTATAGGCTTTTTTCTTTTAATGCGTAAAATTTTTTACGTTGAAACTAATTAAAAACGCTCTGTATGGTAATGAGTTAGAAAAAAATCTCTGATGAAATAACACAAAATTTATACGATATGGAAATGTACTAAAAAAGATTATGTGCGCACTAACTGCTTCCAATTAACATAAATGTCATTATATAAATTCGTTGAATCTTTACGAGACTTTATATTCGTATAGTTTGATTCAAATATCCGCATAAAAAAGCACACGGTAAATTAAGTTTAAGTTTCATTATCGGTATTTCCAAATGAAATCATTTACGTTGGAAAGTACATTGCCAAAAACACAGTAACTAATTGGTATAACGAAATAATAAGCGTCAGTGTGAAAATTAATTCTTTCTGAAATGTGAAAATGAGCGTGAGAATGGCGATGTTTTGTCCAGTTCTTTTTATAGAAACGTTTAAGGAAAAGTTCACAAAAATTTACGATCTTTTTGTATGCCTCTAATAATGTTCTCCTGAAATCATTTTTATAAAAATAAGACGTTTGATCGGTACGGTGTACATTCTTTTCATTATCAAGACTTGGTAATTATTTTAAATAGCCGATTAAAGTAACCGATATTTGCAAAAATGACACGTCCGTGTCCTTTGGTCATAAATCAAAGTAAATTATTACGATTATTATATTCTATTTTTACGCTACGCACACGCGCGCACAATATTCTTCACGATGTTCTTCCTAAATCGCGCTTGACTCATTTCTATCGGATAAACAAAGAATTGGAGGTAATCGGGAGAGAAAAGAGAGTTTCTGCAGGTAGTGATTGAGTTGCAGGTGGTGATTTACGTAAAAGCGATGCAACGACGTGAAAAACTTTGATTTTACATTCCGCTACCGCTATATTTGCTACTTAATTACTGAAATCTCGAGGTAATTAATTGGCGATCCTTTCATTCGCAACCGCAACCGAGTAAATCATGCAAAGAGTAAATCACCATCAGAGGTCAGTTTCAGTTTCAGTTTCAGTTTCACACGGCATTCACACTATCGTGTAAATAAAATAAGTCAAGGTTCCAACGACTTTTTGCCCATCGGCCGTCATTGATTCAGCCTCTCGATAAGAGACTCGGCAGCCAGAAGCTTTACAGCGCTGACAGCAGCCAGTGCAAAGAGTCGCTTCCCAGTGACCGCTACAGCTCTAGCCGACAAGCGGCTCTCGAAAAAAGATAGTGGGGATGCGCGGAGAAAGAAAGAAAGAGATGGCACGTGTGACTCTATTTCTGTCAAGCATGCGTGAGCGTGCGGCAAGGTTTAGTCTATGGACTAAACTCCACTCACACGGCGGATTTTATTCCGCCTCTTTTTCACCCCCTCGACCGCCATTCGGTCTCCGCCACTGCCACTGATTGTCGCTTGTCGGTTTGGTAATCGTGGCTCATCCCCGATTCTCAGGAGTCAAGGTCGGGTAAGAGTGCGCGACGCGAGTGTACATGGTGGTTGAACAACGGACTCAAAGGAATAGAGAATGTTTTGGTCGTCGGAGCCGGACGAAGAGGAGGAGGCGCTGCTCTGTAGTCCGGCTCTAATGGCCAGGAGGGCTTCGGAGTCCTGGATCGACGCTCCCCCCGTAGAGGTAGGACTTCTCGTATCCGGCTGTCATCCGTGTTCGTCATCCGTCCAGCCGGATGACCCTTACCCACGGATGACATTTCGAACGGTTTTCGTAAGATGGTGCATTAGTTTGTTGGAGGGTCAAAATTCTTCTAAGAACTTTCGAGCCGTTGGTTGCGAGTTTTTCTTGCGAGGAATATGAAAATGATAACCGTAGCTCGAGCTTCAAAGGTCTTGCGTTTTATTTTATTTTTTTTTTTTTTTTTTTTGTTAAGAAGTCGCAGCTTCGGATAAACCGAAATTCCTTTCGTGATAATTTCGTTCTTAATCAAAGCAATTGCATCAAGTTTTGCAACAAGTTGCCCGATTTTGTTTGCGATCGTTGCCAAAACAGTAGCGTTGCTAAAAAAGTACTGCTACGAAGCGATCTTAGCAACTGCTGCCTATATTCCTAAATAAGTGGCAAAAATTTGCAAAGAAGTAGAATGTAGCGCGTATTTGTAGAAACATCGCATCCCGAGCACCGAGAAGAAATTATCTATCCTTCATGAGTCACGAATGATTAAAATAGCCCACTGGCTTTTCTTATAAACTTGCTAGACACGAAAGTCAGTTGCGTTACAACAAAATCCACAATTAAGCCAGGTGTCGGTCTTCGAAGCTGGATTTCGAAACTCGTTACTTTTCATTGCGAGGGAAAAAACCGATCGTTGTCCATTCGAAAATGTACGTCACGAAGTGAATGACGGATATTTAGCGCGAAAGAGCGTGAAAAGAAAATTCGTTTAACGCGAAGAACAATCGGCGGAACTGTGCTTAAACTTTTAATGCGCCGTTTGAAATTTAAACGAATCGATCGAAGCAGCTAATTTCCTCCGAGTAATTGACACGTTAAGAATATTTCCTTATTTCGACATGTCTCCGGGTTAACGATTGAAAAGATATTTTTCATTTGCCTTGTATATTTCTTTAGATGTCCCGCAACTAATTTCGTTATATTTTGTTTGGTCAATAAAGCAACCGATGCGCCAAATTCTTCCGATAACGATTCCAAGTTCAATAGAATATCAAATAGTATCCAAGCTGCCAAAATCGAATTGCTATTTTGTCAGGAAAACGTTATTGCGTTATTCGCGATAGAAACTTGTCGGGTATGTTGGATAAAGTTTTGTGGATAAAGTAGTATCCACAGTCAGAAGTTGATTAGATTTACCAATTGCTAAAATTCATTCGGTTGAGTGACCATTTTAACGTAAAAAGTTGATTCTTTGTACCACGCGTCGCTGATGAACGTACGCACAACTTTGACGGACCTTTGACGGCGATGGTGTAGACGAGGATAAGGACACTGTTCTGTCAGTGCAATAGCAGTGCAAAGTCACGAGGACGAGGATTCGCTCGCACTTGGCACGTGTTCAGAATTCGACTCGTGGAGTTCCTCGCGCATTTGGCCAGAAATTGCACAGCTTATGAATCAACGTATCCAATTATAATTCTCGGGTTATGTCTATGAGCCAGCCAGTGATATGCACCTAAATAGCCTTTATCGTTTCAACTTGTCTCTCTCTCTCTCTCTCTCTCTCTCTCTCGTCTGGTTGTTCTCGCGCATAAAAACGAGGAATTTTAAATACTAACGGATAAAAATAAGAGCGGGAACGACGTAAATTAGTAAAGGAAACGCCGTACCAAATCTTAGGCTGGTATTCGTGGAAAACTTACTCCCTCTTACATCGTGATCGGCGTACTTAATATTACGAATTGAATTTGAATCTAAAATATGTAAAATAATGTTCTGCAAATTGCTCGAAATATTTCATTTTCGCAAAGGAAATTTTAATACGGTGAAGCTTCAATTTTTACGAATTCTTTTTTCTTTTACTTATCTTCTCAAAATGTGCGAAACGTTGCATGGCGTATAAATATGAAATGAACCTCGACTTGACATCGCTCGAGGTAAAATCAGTGTCTTTTTGGATATATAAACGAGCATCCTTAGTTAAAATCTTTGCTCAAGTTGCGCTACGAATCAGAATTTCAAAAAGCAACGAAGGAATTACTGCTTGTACATTGCACATACATTAACCTTTGCACGAGTTAAAGTTATGAATTTGAACGTCGTCCAGCTCAGTTTTATTGTACACGATATTTTGCGAGGTCTAACAAACTTTACGATATCTGGCGATTAAGGTCGATGTATAATAGCCGCTTCGTTAATGCGTGACGATAGATTTTTAAAATCTCGGGGTAAAATCACGAATCCGCGTCGAGTGACGGGACAAAGACGAGAACGTAACGCGAATTGCGACGAGACTTGCTACAATTCGCTTGAAAGTGGCGCTTTGACGACTGCCTGAAATATAATCGCGTACTACGCTAATTTACGTATCATCGAGTAAATTCCATCAAATGAGTCTTAGGCGTAACAGCCTCGAAGATAAAAGAAATGCCGCAAAGCAGGAGGCGTGCGTGACTGTCATTGCGTTTATAATAAATTCATTTATACACTTTAGAAAAGGTTTCTTAGAACTTAAAATTTGCATACTTCGTGTGGCACTAGAAGGGATTTCATTCGTAAGATAGAATATCCGGTAATTCGGTCCTTGAAACTGATGAAATTGTCGCACATAGAGTCTAGATCGAAGAAGGACTTGTCAACGTCCGCCTTACGTAACTCAACGTGATACCGTTTTACTAATTTCAGTCGGAACAAGTAAGGTACAGCTTTTCTTACACACGCGCGCGCGCGCGCGCACACACACACACACACACACATTGAATTCTCCTTGCCGAGGAGAGATGAAAATTTCAGGAATTTCTTAGAACAATAAAGTTAAAAGTGCAGAAAACAGCAAGTCCTACTTCCTCTGCCCTGTTGTTTAGGCGATGCCGGCAGCAGCGATGAGCTTGCAACGAAAAAAATCACTGCCGGACGTGGCGCAACCGATACGATTGACTGCAACCGCCCCACTATCTCGAGAAGAGGTCAGCGTATTAAGCAGTATGAGGCGCGAGGAGATTCGCAGGCAAATCGACGAGCACGAGAGGCTTCGAGCCAATCCTCTGCTCTACCTAGTCAGTCCTCAAGTTAAAGTGAGTGTCCAGTGAAAGTCAAGACTCCTTGCAGAGTTTTATAATGTTTCAAATGTTTGCAAACGCTCGATGATGCACCGCGTTCTCGGCCAAACTTCATTCTCGCGACCAAAGGGCAATTTCTTACAAATGTGCACGCGAGTTAGAAAATGAATAATTTGCATCAGTGCTCGTGGTATTTTGAAAGAAAATTCGGCTTTGTTTGAAAATGTGGTCGAATCGAGTTTCGTGTGAAAAGAACATTCCACGCGGTAGAGTAACCGAGAACGTGAGAAATTGCCTTTGACATTTCAAAGCATTACCGCACCTGTGAGGTAGCAGCAGCTCGAATGAGACGTTAATTTTGCTTCAAAGAGGAAGAAAGAAAGAAAGAAATGAAAACCCTCTGATGCTTTAGATTTTATAACGTCCAAATGCTCTTGGAGAACTTCCCAGGAGGAGCAACTCTGAGCGACTTGCCGATTGGCGATAAAATACTGAAAGAAAATCTATCTGATCGCGTCAAAGACGATAGCTATCGTAGGAAATAATATTCTTGCACCTTCGAAGGTTCCGCATAGATCGAGACAAAGCAAATTCTCAATACTCCCGTAAACTAGTATAAAGCATATGTCACGTTCGTTTGAAAATTTGCATTACGTAGTAAAATCATTTACGATTAATTAGGCTCGATTAACGTGATTTTATCGAGTGAAACTGCGGTTATTGTGTGTGTGTGTGTGTGTGTGTGTGTGTGTGTGTGTGTGTACATATATATATACATACATACATACATACATACATACATACATACATACATACATACATGCATATATACATCTATATATATATATATATATATGTAGTTCCACTTAATGGGCTAGTTGTACTTGACCTCTCGATGTTGATCGTTTTGTTGTTAATATTATTGTTAGTCTCTTGGCATTGATGATAACGCGGCTCCAATAACGACGAAGTTTAATACATCGGTATGAATTCTAAGGTCGTTTTATTTCATATTACGCAAGCACTTTGAATCACGAGTAAATGATGGCTACGTAAACTAGCTTTTCGTAAGAATATGGCATGTTCAATTCGGTAACTTATTTAAAAGCACGTTGCATGCACTGTCCTGTAATAAACACTTTAAAGCCTGTGTGTAAACGTTTCATTTGAACAAGTTGTGAATAAGTTACGTCTAACAATTTTATGTACAATTATTACCGCTCTAAATAATCTGCATAATTACCCGATTGTAACGTGTTGTTTAATAATGCTGTATCCTGAAATAAACTGTGTAATATTCTTGATTACTTAAATGTAAATTAGATTAAAAAGGAAAATATTTCTACGCGTTATGATTCCATCTAGATCCAAACTCTATTGTCTCTTAAATGTTTAAATTAAATTACAAGTTCCTATGAAGTACTGAAAAATTTCACAAGCGAGTTGATAAATTTACAAGCTCCGAATACTTTAATTAAATTTCATCGAATTAAAGAATCAGAAATTTCATACACCTTTCACCGAATCTGATGCTTCATTGTTGTTCGACTGCGATCGTATGCACGTTAATATTTTGCGTAGCTTGTTCATTAACATCTCTTATTACAATGCTTGACTGTCAAGGGCTTATGAAAAACGCCTCGTTAATTTACTTTCTCTGGTTTTCATGCTTTTCAGGACTGGTTCTCGCGGCAGCAACTTGTGATGCTCGTCCTGTTTATTAACATATCGTTGGCGTTGATGTTCATAAAACTGCTGACGTAGCATCAACAGCCTCGCAGTAATCGGCTCGAGCACCAAGTCGTAGAGGTTACTTGATGATGACAAGGACACTTTGAAGAAATGATGACTCTTAACCTTTATTGGATCCTTTTTTTGGAGGAGATGGGAAAGAGAAGATTCAAATGGCCACGGATTATATGAAATGCCATAGTACAAGTTCTGAAGAAACTACTGCATCCGGACAATTTCGAACGAAGATTACGACGATACAGCGTCTTCAACGTAGCAATGGACGATAAAACGCCTTGACTTTGGCGATGATCTCGTCACGAGGCTGGAAAAGGGATTTCTGCTAGCCATGCTCTTGATATTATTAGCTTAGCATCGAGCCAGGCAAACAAAAAAAAACAAACAAACATTAATAACAAGAAAGATGAGGTACACGGGGATCAAAAGCCGATAGCAGATGCATACGTCTGTAGGATAATTAAGCGAATGAGAGCCTTGATCGGTCATCGACCGCGAGGCAGTCTGAATATAATGCTAAAAGTAGCATTACCGAGGGATAAAAGCTACCGCAGAAGTCAGAATTCATAGAATATTAACCACATGAGGCATAAATATTTGTATTCGGGTCGAAGTTTGACAACCTTTTTCGAGTTCCAGAACTCTGTAATATAACTATACTACTATTTTTACACTGAACATTTTAATAAAAGCTTCGTTACGTCTTAGGTCGGAGTAAACATGAAAAAAGAGGTTGGTAAGGAAAGAAAAATATAATAATTTAAATAAATTGAAGAAATTGAAGAAATTGAAGGAATTAAAGGAATTAATGTGGGAGTTAATTAACGTTATTTCAGCGAGACTCGGATCGATCGATCGATCGCATCGCATCGCATCGCATCGCATCGTAACTTGTGCGCACAAACAAAGAGCAAAAGAATCTTATGTAATATTTATGAAACGATCGATGAATTATGAGATCGCGACTGTTGAACTTTAAAAACGATCGTGAATTTTTAAAATAAGTGAATCGTAGGTTGCGACGTCGTGATGATAAAGGACGGCGAATTAGGCGCGCAGTGTGACGCCAATCAATTTATTTATTGTATTTCTTTTTTTCATCGAGGGCTTTCCCTTTCCCTAGCTGATGGCAAAGACTAATTTGAAAATGGCGATACGGAGGAGAAAATAATCGATAGAAGTCGACTGATATACCCTTTGTACTGTATTAATTTTAAAATCGAAAAGAGAACGTAAAAGAGGAGCGTTTTGAAGAAAAGAAAAAAAAAACAGAAAGAAAAATTAGTATATCGCCAAATTATGTTTTTGCAATTTATAAAAAAAAAAAAAAAAAGAAAGAAAGAAAGAAAAAATTAAAAAAAATTCTAAAGCCATAAAATGCAAAGTACACTTGAATATTTTACGAAAATCAATGATTAATAATAGAAAACTGCACGACGTTTTTAACTTGGCTGCTACTATTTACTTCTATTTCTTAAGTAAATTTATTCGACAAAGTCGTTAATATTAAGCGCTATTTACATACCAAGAACAATCCACGGAAATCCACGGAAATCAGCGGAAATCATCACAAATGTAACTGTACAAGTGATTTATGGAAATACCGATACCGATTTACTTTAATAAATGAAATCGATAGTTTATCTGCTGAAACTTGGTATTCCCTATTGACCTTTTGAAGCAACAGTCGATCAATTACGTACGAAGAGATCTACCGAGCAAACTCTTTCATTTACGACAACATGCTTTTGCAATTATATTAATACATCGTTATACAATTGCGTAAAGTTTTCCAATTATATGGTTTCATAATGATAAAGAAGTCGACTGTAACAGATAACAAAAAAATTTATGTTTTTCAAATACACTGAATAAATTGACAATTTGAAGTCACTGAAATAACGGTTGTCGAATCATGCGATGAATCAGAAATGAAAACGCCACTCGAGAACTGAACCGATTTTCAGATAAAAACAGAAAGAAACGAATTTCCAGAAATCACTTGAGCAAAAGAAATCAATGGTATTTTGCAGCAGACGAATGTATATAAATGTGAGAATGTACAATTCTATGTGAAACAAAACAAATTTCGAAGTATTTATCATAAACTGTGTTTGGCTTTTACGTGAGAAGCGATATAAAATAGCGGTACCTCGTGCCTTCTTTGCCTTCTAAATCAGCAGGTACCGATAGAAATTTTTCACACCGCGCACAAGGTTTAGCATGAATCACGGGAATCTTTGAACGAACGAATATAACAAAATAATAATCTAAGCATCATCGTTTCCCTTAATGCGTTCGATTTAAAAAAAATTGATCGCTGTCGCATAATGAATTAACTAAAATATAAAATCTCCTATCGATACGTTATCGTTAAAACATTTTAACTTTTCGAAGACACGTACTATAAGTTTTATCAATTTAAGAATTGAGATTTCACAGGGCGGAACAAATTAAATATAGGAATCACAAGGAAATTAAGAGTAAGAATGATGTTACCTCAAAGGATAAAATTCAATTCCCAGCGTTATTATTATACATTTTTTCTTACCGTCGTAGCTGTGCGTATAGTTATTTTCATGAAGTACTGTTGTTATACAATGCATAAAAATGAAAATACCTGTGTATTTTCACACTTTTGCAATGTACAATTTTTTGAAAATATAAAATAAGATGCTCTATAAATCAATCATTATAACCAGGAAAGTAACGTAATTTGCTTTATTCTATAAGCATCATAACTGTATGTGCTACGTATACGTGTATTTTTTTTATCAAGCTAAATAATAGTATTAGAGAAAAAATATTAATTCGAAAATGAAAACCATTATAATTTATGCAATAAAAGACAAACAAAATCATGATTGTTGATTGTAAATTTTTTCCGTAAGAAGGATTAATCAGGGTTAATTAAAGATAAAGAGAAGAAAACGCGTTCGTTGTTACATTGTATTAAAAAAACGTCACTGTTCACTATCAATGATACGAAGATTACGCGTTTATCCGATAAAATACGCTATTGAAACATTCTTTTCATTCTACTCGTTAAAAATTTCTTTACATTTAAACTAATATAAATAACCACACACACACACACACACACACACACACACACACACATTATGGATACTTTTCTACTGTGGTATATTTAACGCGGACATTTTTTAAATCTGCATAAAATAATTTTGTTTCTCTTTTTTGTACAAAAACTATAAACGTGCAGTATCCACTCAATATCCACGGCAATTATTTTGAAAAAGTCTAAAATTCTTTTTTCTACTTGAGCGATCACTTCACTGCAATGTATGATAAAATATCAATTGAATGTTTCTGCATGAGACAAAACGATTATTATTCACCGAAATTTCCAAATGTTCATGAAAATCATAATTTTCTCAAACACGTTAAAAATCACTTGCACGATAATATACCTTGAAAAAAAGATCACATACAGCGGTCAATCATATGTATCATGAAACAACGATAAATTAAGTATATGTACAACGCTTGTGGTATTTCATACAGAAGGGAAAGTTCATGTATTAAGTTCGTCGGGAATCACGCAACATGATATGATAGCAAGACGAGCGAATTGTGATTTCGAGAATGACAATTTTCAATTGTATAATTGTGATAGAGTGAATTGCGATAACTAATGGCAACGCGCAATTCAGCACAAAAATTTCGTAATCTCAGTTCTTTCGTGTCTTTCACGCGTCCTTTTTTAATCTGCAAACTCCCTTTTGGCGAATTTCGCGACGACAGCATGGATGAATAACTGTTCGTTCTATAAATGAAAATAAACCATATCAGAGGAGCACACAAAACAGAAACTTACTTTGTACAGATAAACTTTAAGAGCGTACACGTATGTTTAGAAGCGAAAACGAGATTAATGAAAAGCAATAGAAACAGAAAGAAAGAAAGAAAGAAAGAAAAAATGATTTTTGACTATTTATTGCGTCATCCTAAAATCGTTTGTACATTTTAATTGTTAAAATTTCTTTACAACAGTCTATCCTATTCTTATTATTGTACATTTTTGAAAAAGTATAAATTTATTAATACTACACATTATTAATATTACTACTCTCATTACTACTGTATTATGATTGATTCTATTATATTTATTGTAGAAAATTATTACCGCGTTATGCAAAAGCGATTATTGACTGTAATTAACACGAGTTTCCTCCAATGAAAACGAAAGGAAAGATATTCCCGAGGATTCTCATTATTTCCGTGCAAAATGAAAGAAATTGCAAAAAACAGCCATTCAATAAACTTGTATATTAAATACAAAATTCAACGTGTTCAATTTTATTCATAAGCTATTTTTATACTACTTTTCCATTGAATTGAGTTCTTGCAGTCTGAGGCTTTAAAACTCTAACGATGAAACTAGGTAATCCATGCGTTATAATTGCATAGTAGTAAGCGAATGGTAACATTTTCAAAAGTTCAATACAATACTAAATTACAAAAGTGCACGCAACTGAAAATTAAAAAACTTCATTTTAATAAATTTAAATGAGGAATCGACTTTAAATCCAGTGTATCAATTACTAAACGATGAAATTACTATCTAATTCTTCGTATAGATTTCAAGTTATAACTTTTTTTTAATTTAAATTGATATTACATTTTCAACATTTAGTAATCTCAATTAGCAATCTAAATTAAAATCAAAGTATCAAAGAAGTTAATGATGAAAATTATAAATTCCGTTTGATGTTTTTAATTAAATGACATTATTTTATCTTTTGGCCAAGGACATTTCTAAAATAAATTGAGACTTATTTGTAATTACTTATATAAAAAAAGGACCTTAACATAAAGGAAATGCTTCTTTATGGTAAATATGTGTCTGAAAATATGCAATATTTATCTCAAATTGATTTCTTAATTAATAAATTTTCATATATATTTTGATCAATCGATTCCTCCTTGAAACAATTATAGACCAAATGTCATTAAAGTACGCAATAAAATTTCAATATATCTCATATTTATGATTATCCATTAATCTTCATATTAAAAATAAATGTATAGCACGTGTCACGAAATTTCATCTGAAATTCATTCGCTATAAATTGGAATATTTAACGAAATTAAGTTTAAAATAATTGATAATTGTTTTTCTAAAGACAAATATTTAAAAACGCATGCAGATGTAAACCACTAAACATATGTTTATAAAATGTAAATAATAGAATTAAAGAGGGAAATTGAAAATGAATTGCCAAATGCAAAAAGTAAAAAATGATTTTTTCATTTTAACAATATCCTACAGTTTACAAAATACAGTTAAGAAATTAAGCGTACGTTCAAGGTGCCAATAACCGATGCTATATATAAAACTTTATATGCGTTTTTTTTTTAAAGCATTTTTTTTTAATGTTAGATAAGATAAGGCATAAGATATTAGTTCAATCGTAATGCAGGTAATTAAATGCTCTTGTTAATAAATATACGATATGAAAAAAAAAATTAATCTAAATAAATTTCTAAACTCCCAAGTTGATGAATTATACATATAATTACATTGTTTTTAATGGGATATCATTTTGTAAATTTCGAAATTACTACACGTTTTTTATGCATACATCAATAAAATTACTTTTTACAAGTCCAAACCTATCGAAATCATTAACGGATCACTATGAATCACAAAGTGACTTTCCCGCGCACACGATCAATAATTTTATTCGATGTTGAATTAAAACATACAGAATGTCAACTTTTTATCCCAAATCAACAAAATCTATCCTTGCATGCTTGCCTTTTTTGTGAAATGACTTTTGTAAACGTTAGATGAAATAACAGATCGTCCGCTATGGTTGTACTTTTTTGGCATTGGGCTCTTCTTATTAGACCACATGTGCGCATCAATATTATCGATCAGCATCAATGGATCGTTCACCTTGACTCACTCACGTGACGCAACATGATACTATGAGCTCTTAACGTCTTGTTTTCATCATGATACCCAGAACACGATCATGATTTCTCTGCTTATGATAAGATGAAAGAGATAGAGATATCAGAAAGGAAAGAGAAGCTAAAATAATAATAAGGATCGATTAAAAATACTTATATATATTAAGAAATATATTCTATTCTATTTTATTATCCATGTGAATTCCTTTTATTTATTAGCTGAGTATTTGAACGTATTAGTGTTTGCGCTTGTCATAAAATTAAAAGTTTTGTTTGCATTCCTTCTTATGTTAAAAAATCAATCAATTTTTTCATAAAAATACAGGAAATACATGTTTCCAAATGCTTATATTGAAATACCATTTAAAATAACGCGATGAAATTTATGATTATCAGAGTTAAAATATTATTTGAGATAAAATATAATAGATTTCAAAATATGTTACTGTTCAATATTAAAATAGTGTGTAAAAATATTATATTCTTAAGTAATAATAAATAAAGCCTGGATAATATTGAATATTGCTGAATATGTTCTTTGAATCTTCATTCTCACTTCTTTACTAAAGAGATTTGATAAAATCAATTATATGAAATTTGCTTTGTTCCAAGAACTGTAAGGCAAATATCACACACACACACGCGCGCGCGTACATTTGTTTTTCTAAAGTCTTTCATAGCTGTTACATATGTAAAGTTTTAGTCTGATCTAACATAAGTGAGATTCATGCTTCAGTAGATAAAGAAAATCTTAATATTACGTTAAAATTTTTTCTCGTTTACATTTAAAACAAAATAAAGTAATGACGATTTCATTACACTATGCGTATGACGTTACATAAGCTTAGTTTGCAGTGTTGATTTCTAAACTATAATGTTCTTAAAATTAACATAAATCTTACATGAAATTCTTAGATGTATGCAATAATTGAAAAATTATCAAAAATTAATATTATAATAAATTGCTGTGATAAATATTAGATTACTGATACGTTTGAAATTTGATCTTTTATTCAGAAAAAAATTATATCAGATACAAAAAATAAATCTAACCGTAGTAGCTTTTTATTGTCGTTTTTTATTTAAATCGAAATAGATATTAATTGCAAGAAATATTCATGGTCAACTTTAATTACATCTCCTATTTAGCCAAGAATTTGTTATGACATCCGGACCCTCCCAACTCAATTTGTTACAGAGCTGCAGCGATAATTTAAAATACCTACATCACCGATTATTATAATTCGTACCCAGAAACATAGATCCTGTAGGCTAGTCAGTTAATAATTATAATAATGCGCATATACGTGGAAAGGTACTCTATACACTAATTATGCAGTAATTATGCGTATAACTCCCACCCAAAGTAAATACGCAGTAGATTTGCTATTCCTTGTATTGACTTAATTTGACTTTTCCTTATATGAAATTACAAGTTGAATATTTTGAAAATCAATAAGGCTACGAATAAATAAGATTTCGATCTTCAAAAAATTGAAATTTATGAAGATAACAGGTATTTTCGAATAAATTCTCTAGACTATAAGTGCTATGTTAATATTAATGTTATATCTTCATTTAATAACTCATTATTATTAGTAGAAATGTAACATCGACTTTGTCGTGTATAAAAAGGGCAATAATCATTTCGATATATATATTAATTCTACCAAGGATTCAATATTGTTTATCTTAAAATATTGACAAATTGACAAATATTGATTATATTATAATAAATATAATGTAATAAAATCAATTGACATAATTGATGCAACAATTATAAATTGTTAATAAATCACTTTTTAATAACGCGCATTCGAAGCTCAATTTATCCTGTTGCTAGCGCAAATGAAAAAAATATTGCTTTCTGAAATAATTTATAATTTATTCTTTTGAGTTACACCTCAAAATATTATTCAAATCTTGTTCCAAACATTATAGAAAGAGGAAATAATTTACAAAAAATTGTTTAATAAAACAATTTCATATTTTTATAAACTTTACGTGTAATTTATAAACGAAAATTGTTAGGGTAAATATTTATTAACACGTACACTTTTCTGAAAAACGTATTTACATTTTTTGAGTCGTTGTTCTATGAGTTTATGCCAAATTATATATACCATACACTATATCATAAAATTATGAGAGTTAAATATTTTGTGATTTCTTTTAGAAAAAAGTTAAATATAAATGCGAATTTTATACAAATTTCATTGATTTATTATAACTGAAATGAAAAAGCATTCAATAAACAATGTAATTTATATTGCATTTCTTTATCTGTACGTTTCAACAATTCTATAATGAATCAACAATATTCTATAATGATTCATAATATTAACCCGATTAGAATGTGGACTTTAAATTCTATATCTCGAATCGAAAGTTTAAATTTAAAGATAAATTTTTTATTATCTTCCATAGTTCATAGAAATAAGAAACTATCTAATCAATTATTTATGAATACGTCAATAAAGATTTTATCTTCTACATAAAAACTAGAAATTTTTAAATCGTACAAAATGTACGAAATGTACCGAAAAAAAGTAGTGTAACATATTGTTCTCTAATCAAATATGTACACACACACACACACACACACACACACACACACACACATATATAATTATCTACTGCAAATTAAATACTTATTGGAATTATATTAAGTAAAAAATTTTTTGGAATTATTTTAAAACTCACACGATAGACACTTATAATCAAATTTATAATTTCAATTTTATTTAATTACTGAACTACATTTTCTTCATATTTAAGTAATTTTTTATTTAAGAGGTTTCGATAATTGTGATTTGGAAAACTATTATATTGTTTCTTTCTAGATAATAATTTAAAATTTTTTAATTTATTTTGCATTAGTAACTTTAGTTATTAAACAATCCAAGATTTATGAAAGAGAATCACAATATTTACAAGTAATAAAGAACGTTACAACTGGAAGTACATTTTTATCTATTATTTTTGTTTTCATTAATTCGTGCATTTCGTTAGGGACATAAAAAATTTGTATTATTTTTTCAAATAAAATTTGTTCTTAATACATTAAAACGAAGAAAAATATTTTTCACTGAAATTATTCAACTTGATTGAATCGTAATGATATTTAACATTTGCCAACTAATCAAAATTAATTATATAATAATTAAATTAAAAAATTCAGGTTTAGTTACTAATTTAAGAAATACGCAATAAGTAAATTCAACTGTGCATTATAACATAATCCATGATCAATACAGCTCTTTTACTCTCGCTATTTTTATTATCTACACGTGTAATGCAAATGTACGCGTACGTTGTGCGAAAATAATCTAGATATCTAGCATGCTGTTGTTGCGCTAAACGTAAATTAGTTGCAGCGAATATGACAAAATATATTTATAATTAAATATATTTCAACTCGTAGCCTAATATGTAAGTTGCAATTATACGTTGGAAACTCTCGTTGACAATTCAACTGAGGAAATCTTTAATGAATTTATCGCATGTGCACGTGCCTAAGTGCACAGAATAAGGAAATATGGAAACAAAGAAAGTGAACATTAGGTGGGGGAAAAAGAGAAGCTAAGCGTCTCATTTGAGTTACTGGAATACTAAATAGAAGTATTAAAAAGTCGCACGTATAGATACTCATCATCGTAATTCTTTTAATTGCTAATTTTTTATAATAATGTACACGCGCAAGTATTTACTTACACGGTTATGCTTTATAATATTTTTAAATGTTTCGTCATATTTTTATAACTACCTGCTACGTTTTTCAATTAAAAATTGAGTAATTTAATTTTGTTTAATAATCTATCTTGGATTATATCCTATTGATATTCTTTAGCAAATACTCGTGAATCGTGCAGTTCCGCGTAAACAATAATTCAACACAAATTATCACGATAAAAAGAAGAAAAACTTACATTTTGAAGCTTCGTCTTAAGTAGCTTTTTGTTGCAGGTCAATTAATAAATTTGAATATGATGCACTGATCGTGTACTGAGTGTAATGAGCAGCGGTTTAGACGAAAATATTTGAGTCCACTCAACCAGGAAAAATTATGTCCACTTTTCTATGAAATAAACACATTATATAATTAATACCAAGCGCAAATGTATTGTAATGTTAGAATCAATTTGAATAATACGAATTTGGTATTTGATTTAGGAGGTGCGACATGTACATACACGTGTACGTTTTTAATAATTTAATTATAACAAGTAAAAATTTATGGCATAAAAATTGAAACAAATATTTGCATACGTATAAAAAACAAATATATACTATTGCTACTTTGTGTTGCATAAAAGAATTAGAATTATATAAATTGTTCTTTATCATATTTTATTTATCAATTGATAACTGATGCCGTAGGATGTATTATAATGATTTTGACGTGAATTTTTGAAAACCACACAAATCCAATATCAATAATTGATATTCTACGCGTTATTATTTTCGTCGCAGGCCTTGACATGTCATTAGCACTCGAAGTTTAATTTATAAATATTTTGTCAGGTTCGTATATTATCGCACGAAAAAAAAATATATTGTCATGAGATAATATAAAAATATTGAAACGCGTACTTTAGAAAATTACTACACCCTAAACTACCCACGTGCATTTACGAATGAACTTAAAATTTATGTAAATGTTCCAATATGCGACAAATGCAAATACAACTTACGCGTTAGTCAAGCTTCGAAAGTCACGAGGAAGAAAAATTACAAGTACCGAGCACGTATCACATTAATAAAATAAAAGAAATAAATAAAGTAAATAAAATAAACAAATTAATTTACAAAACAATTAAATGTTTGAAAACGCAACTATTTCGATAAAAAAATAAACGACGCGTGTGCGTTTGTTAGATAAAAGATAGCTTATTCGGAAATAATTTGGATGTGCATTTTTTAAGTCGAACGATCGAACAAAAATTCGATTAGAATAAGACGCGCCATTGAAGTAGGTTACGAGGTCGATATCCCCTGCACAACTACTACCTCGTCCAGTATTGCAAGTGTATATGCAAAAAAGATGATTGCAGCTCTAGTCACCGCGACGAATTGGCTTCCTTCTTTTTTTTTTTTTCGCTCTTTCGATTGCTTTCGAGTAGATCGTCATGCTACTCGACGAAAATATATCGTCTCGAAAATTCCAAGTTTCACTTTCGGAAGGAATTGTGCACCACCTACAAGATAAGAGCAAGAGAGGAAAAATTATCTCCCAATGAACTCAAAGATTTAATATCACGAGTAAAGATCATTCTCATTCTAGTTTAGAATATTTAGAAGTTAGGTGTGTATTAAGTTACATAATATTTATAGATAAGTAGCGTATAGTAGCAGTAAACACCGAAGAGAATGTATAAAGTATAATATTGAAGTATAGTTGTGTAAATATAGATCTGTAAATTCTGCTGGTGGGGTGATACTCACATTCTAATCCTCCTACCGACCACATCTGCACTTAAATATAGAAATGTTATAAAGCTCTATAAACTTATGCATTTTGCGGCAAAATAAAATAAAATAAAAAGAGAACCCTTGAATGTAGATACTTTACAAGTGCACGATAAAATTGTAGTTGAAAATTGACAATATTAACTTGAGAAAAAAGGAAACAAATTTATCGAGTATTATCGAAAGAAATGATACCGTTATAATTAATAAAAAGAAAACACGAAATATCGCGGTTAAGATTGCAAACTAAATGTACATGTGTATATGTACGGACACATTGACGCCCGTTAATTGCGTGAATCAAGTAAGTCACCGAAGAAGGAAATAAAAAAAATGTTTTCATTTAAAATTACTATTGAAAATATCTCGTCTATTTCATCATACAAAGTTACAGAATATAAAACTATTTATTTTCAATTTCCTACTAAGGTTTTCCTACGTAAAAAATATGTAAATTGGTCAGTAATCACTGACTAAATATGGCTCCAGAAAAAATTCAAAATGTTAGTTTTATAATTTTTTTTGCATTACTTCTAAAAGTGTTCTGCCGATAGTTATGATTTCAATTGTACACTCGGAAATACGAATTCTTTAACGGAAGAGTGCAATTTCACTCAATATAAGCTATCTTTACAATAATCAAATAAATAAATAATGTTCGGTTATTCGAAATGGAAAAACCGTTGACAAAAAAGATAAGGTTAAGTGTTGAGCACCTCTACATCAGAACCTCATTTGCGAATGCTCGTAAAAGACGAAATTAATTTCCAATTACGTTTAAGCTTCCACTCAAATACAACAGAGCTTTTACAAATATAAGAATTATAAGGCATATACTACGATACTTGCCATATTTCACTTCTTTATTTCGAAAACGGATATAATTCTAACGTTTACGGTTTACGGTATATTTGAACAAGCATTAGCAAAGTATGAAACTGCGATGTTTGTCATATTTCTCGCGATGGTATCATTATTATTATCAAAAAGAATTTATAAAACTATTCTTTCAAGTCGGGAAATGAATTTAAAATTTATAATAATCCATTACTCACGTATATTGATAAATATATGTACGTATATATTTAATGTTACTTCAATTTCGAGTGAAATTTCCGGAAATAAGCTTAAAGAGAATTAAATTAAATTAAATTAAATTAAATTAAATTAAACACGTACGGCAGTTATTTTCGAACAGATACGAAAAAAGCAAAGAATGGTGCTCCCTGGTGTCTAAAACAGGAGGTAAAATTTATGGCGAGATAATTCTTTCAAATGAGGCGCATATGCAATAGGAGAAGTGAAGTTGCTCGTATGTCGTTTATCCGTGTGGGGAAAATAAAAGGCAATGTATAGTAAATGAGCGAGTGAACTCGATCGACGAGAAGCCTCGCACGGATAAATATTAACGATCAGTGCAAACGTCGTATCATGCAACAAAGTGAATCAAGTGGCGAGAAGAGCGCTTGCGCTATATTTTACCGCGAGAGATTTAAATCTGGTACAATTACACAGTTGTTTACCTTTAGAAAAAAAAACTTGGCGTTAGTCGAGGAGTTTAAAGATCGAGAGCTCCAATGAAAGTCGATAAAGATTTTTTCCTCTTTAAACGAATGATCGTATTAAAAAGTGATGTCGAATGAATGAACATTAAGACAAACGAGATACGGATTGACGTTAAAGAATTTGCTTTGATCTTTATTAGTTGCTAACCCAAGTTTTTTGAATAAGCTAAAGTCTGACATTTGCACGTACGTATACTATAGCGTAATATCTGTATATTTCTGCGCGAACCCTTCGAGTATGTAAAAAAACTTAATTGATACTATAATTGTTAAATTATAATCACCTTCGTGCCATTTGTTTAATGTTATTTCAATCAATCGTGTTTACAAATTAGCTCGAGCAAATAACGCTCGATAAACTAAGGCATCGATGATGCTTAGTGCCTCTTTAAAAGTCGCTGGAAACGGTACTCGTCCGAAACGCCATCGTCTGAAATAAATCCTCTCGATATTTCGTTGCTCCACTGCACCCATATCTATTTCTCGATGCCTATCGCAACCATTTTTAACAACAGTGTGCGCATCCATAAAGGTCCTCGGCTCTTCTCTAAATTCAAGTCTCGTTGAATTCCACTCTCTAAGCGAGGATGGAATTAAATTTAATCAGAGTTCCCGAACGTCGGAGTGCCTCGCGTCTCGTTGAACGAAGCAGCCGATGATCGGGCTAAGGGCACACGGCAAGTCAAGTCTAAGTTGAGTTGCGCCGCGAGTGATCGGATGTACGCATGCGTCAATAAGAGAGAGAGAGAGAGAGAGAGAGAGAGAGAGAGAGGAGAGAGAGAGAGAGTGAGCGAGCGAGCGAAGAGAGGAGAGAGAAGAGATTGGTACTAAGCGCTCGGCGCTCGCTAATGAGCACTGGATGGGTTGGGAGTGATAATCGGCAACTCGGGTTCTGTCCTCGGAACTCTGACAGTCTTCGGTAAACAGCTGGCGAGTGAGCGGTGGAGGTGATTGTCGAGGTCTGAAAACAGCGAGTGTCGCGAGGCACGCAAAGTGTGTCGTGCTCGGCCCCGATGCTTCTCTCTCTCACTCCGTTCTATACAGCGTACTTGTGCGCGTCGCGTAAACCAAAGCTTTAAAGGATCGAGTACTCTCGGACTAAGGGAAGTGCAAGGAACTAAGTATTCCCTCACCGAGTCTTTGCCGAGTGCCAGTTAGTGCCAAAAATCACGTAGTTCTATAAGCGCTTTTTCTCAGTCTTCTTTGTTCTCAGCCGCCGTTGCTAGCGCTTCGTGTTTACGCGCAAGTGACCGAGAGCAAGAGAGAGCAGAGAGAGAGAGAGAGAGAGAGAGAGAGAGAGAGAGAGGGAAGACAGTGGCGCAGCAGATCTCGTAGCAGTGTGTTGATCGTGTGTATATTTGTTAATTCGACGCAGCTAGAGGACAGAAGAGCGACGCGAAAAATTGACGTCGACGAGGACCTGGTACGGGACGAGACGAGACTTTGGTGATTCATTTGTGTGCGTTCTCGTTTCTTTTGTTCGCGAGGTGTCGGATCTCCTTTCCTCGCAGAGTTTTTACGAAGGGAAACGTAGCTGTCTTTTTGTCGGGATCGAGTAACGCTTTGTTTTACCAAACAGGTAATCGTCTCCTCGCAAGTCTGAACGCGTCGAATCCCCAGGGGTTTCGAAACTATATTCGAAAAAAAAACGGAATATACATTCACATACGTCGCTCGCATTCTTTGTTTATTGATTTATTTATGTTAGAATCATATGTGCAGTTTGTTTTCTTCCGCTAGATAACGATGTACCTGTCGCTTACTCGTTTTAATACCTTTCCGAGGGATAAAAGTTATAGATGATTCGTGGTCTGTACGAGTCCATTTGTATAAAATCATTCAATGATGCTCTATTATTGCATATTGCGTACGTTGAGTAGTTTGGGATGTGAGAATTAATTTAATAATACGGAGATTAAACGACATATAATTACGTAGTTATTCAAAAGATATATTTTTTTATTTTAAATAACTAATGAAATATTTTTCTGTTGCAGGTTAAGCAACGACACAAGTATAAAGATGAAAGGGATTTTTCTTTCCTTTCTGTAATTCAACTCAAGGCTGTTATAAATACCGTATTAAAAAGGATATCAAAGATTTTCTTTCAAACTAATCGAGGATTTGTAGATATTTTTATGTATGATAAATCCAACTAGCCAGAAGCAAATTTTATACCGAAAATTGTAAGCGAGGTTCCTAAGTTCTTTTTAGGCGTAAGCAAGATTTGAATTTTTAGCATCTTGTAAATTGTTCTGGTTTTTAATGATCGTCAAAATATAAAGAGGCATCGTTACTCTAATTATTAGGGTTTTACGTTTTAAATACTGAATGAAATTGACAAATGCTGGAAAATTTGAAAAATTCCGTACACAGAGTTTTGAAAAATATAATAGGGAATCCAACAGATAACTCTGCCAATCGATGAAATTAAAGCAATTAGGGGCCGTCCTCGCGCAGTCACAAAAACGTGGGGATCGGCCCCAGTTAAGCTGACTAAAAGGGTTCCAATAGTTGGATAACGGTTACACGTTGTAAGAAGAAGGTGTTCACCTTGATCTTCGTTACTGTTATTACCGATAGCTGGAAGTAAACAGCTTGACAATGCTCTACATCTTTCATGTCGATACTGGAACTATCATCACCTTTGACATTAAGCTTGCTCTGCAAAGGTAAATATTTCTATATTTATTTTTCCTAAAATATAACATTTCTAAAAAATTTCAATGGAATATACACGACCCAAAGCTGTAATTCAATGACCACTTGATCTTATTGATAATATACTTGGCTGTAGGTCGACGCTAACTGTAGGATATAAATTTAAATTGAAAACTACGTTGAGCTGGAAAATTTGCAATTATAAACTTAGATTGCTAGAGAAATCTTAAATTCATAAGAATGTGTAACAATTAACATTATATTTGTTACATAAATTACGTTAGTATAATTTTTGCTAATTATATTATTAATATAACCTTAATTGTAAAATATTTTAATTTTTCTTAAATCTCTTTTTAGTTATTTTTAAATATTATTTTGATACAATGAGTTCCATGAAAGTTTTAAAATTAATTAAAGACACGTACGTAGTCTTAAATTTTATACTCAATTTTGATATATAATACTTGGATCTAATTAATATCTTATTTAAAACTAGTATTCCTATTGAGAAATGTAGGAAATGTAGAACACACGATAGAAAAGTACAAAGTAGATGATAGATATAATAATCAATGGCTTAAGAGTACGCATACTCGGATCTTCCTAATGACAGATGCTCTGAATAGATAAAAAAAAATTTATTTTACTTTTACGTCTGCATCACTGCTAACGCTTTATCAGCTTACAGTTCACTTGGATATTTTGTGCATTAATAAAACTAATGTTCAAAAAAAATATATCAAGTTTATCTATAAAAGTATATTATGATGTATTTAAAGTATAGTTTTTCAGTAAACTGTGAAACTAATTAACGTTAAATTTTCCTAATTCTGGGTAAACGTAATAAACATTTTATAACGTGAAATATTTTTATGGCAGTTTAAATGCTTATATTGACTTCATTATTTTCAATACAAGTTGACTAATTTACTCCTAAGTAAGTTAATTTATTTTTGTAATTTTTCAATTTTATACTAAACTGCTGAAGTTAAAAACAAAGAATATTAGTTGTATTTATATATCTCGATTTCAACTTTATCTTCCATATCATATCCATGAAAAACAGTCGTCACCGTTTCGTGTGATTACACAATGTAAAAAAAAAAAAATAAAAGGAAAAAGAAAATCGCGTGTCGTGATTTCATCGACTACTATGTATAGTATTGAGTGCGCGCGCCAATGTTATAAAGTACTCATTCTCTTTCTGTCGCTCTCTCTACACTCGTTTTCCGTCTTCTTCCAGTTCGTGTACACTTACACAGGCCTCTTTCGTGACATAATGGTTAATAAGGTTATAGCACCCGCTTCGCGTTATCAACTCAAAGCAAATACTATATTTTAATTTTTATGCATCGCCAAAGAACTGTTGTTTTGGCTGGAATGCGTTTTTGCATTATATTTTCAACGATGTAAATCTAATTTATGGTATGAAAATGTAATGTATTGCGGAATAAGGAAAAAACACATTTACTTTGAAAAGTAAATTGTTTCAATGATGTAAAATTTAAAATTTAATTAAAAACTTTAATTTCATTTTACGTCAAATTTCAGAATAAAATTTCACATTTTCAGAATCCATCTAAAATACTTCAATGTTATATAGACATTAAATTACCATTAAACTTCAAACCTGTTTTTTTAATAGCGATAGTTTTTCGACGAGTTTTTAAATTCTCTTCAAAATTATAGATTTATTTTATTTTGAGATTAAGAAATTCGTTCTTTTTTTAGATTTAAAGAGTTTTATTTAATATAAAAAATTTCGGAACATCTCTAATTGAATCATTTTATTCTTTGATTCTTACTCCTAAGATATTCTCTCTTAAAAATTCAGCAAAAGCATTTATGAGCGACAATTTTTATGTCATTAACAGGTTAACGTTGAGAACTCGTAGATAACTTTCGAATGTAATGTTAAATTAAATGGGTATCATTGTTATTTAGAATTTTAGCAATTGTTAGTTTTTCATATGAATATTCATGAATTAAAAATAAAAGATCGCTCGTGGTAGTCTCAAGGAAAGTAATAAGATTAGGCATATTCACTTACGGCACCACGCGAATTTGAAATAATAATTATGTGATAATCGAGTGTCCCCATTTCAAGCGAAAGTTATTAGCAAATATCTGGAATATTTTTTCTCGATTGACTCTAGGATTAATAGATAAAAAATATACGAACACCCGAATGACATTAAGAATACGATAAAACTATTCGTTTTTTACGTACCTTGTATAGTACTTTATATAATACAGCGCTTCGTGCGACTGATATGATTATATAATTTATAGTTGTAAATCTTGCTGTTTGCATTAGGAATTCTGAATTTCAATATTTTGCAAATAATCTTAAAATAATGCGATTGCTTGGTTAAAGGTTTTAAAATCGTTGGTTTTGTAATGTTGTATAAAATATCAAATCACGAACGCTTACTAAAATCTATAAAAATATTTCGCTTAAATTGCGCAATGGAATTGAACGAATTAGAAAGAAATTACAAAGCTGACTAACTAATTTAATTTGATAAACTATCGTAAAATGAGAATGCTTTGAATAAAATCAAAAGCGCATCCTACGATGGATTTTTTATAATACAATGAGCACATAAACAGTATATGTGCTGATTGCATTCGGTATGAATCTAAATAAATTTGATTGGGACGATAAGAAATTTTCTTTCCACTACACGTCGCTTCTGCATTTACGAGTACGAAATAGCATGGCGCAAGATATTGAAGCACAGCGTGTTCGCACCCACTTGGACAGTTCACAGGCATTTTGCGAGTGTGCGTTTCAAAGTGCGTTTCAAAGTGCATTGGAAGGTCGGTGCGGCCTGTAACGATAGTAAAAGAATAAAAGAGCTTTCGAACTCGCTTCTTTCATCCTCGCTCGCTCCCCCTTCACCTTTCTGACCATTTAGCTTAGAGATGCATTGCAACGTGTGCGAGACAAAAGAAAAGTAATTTCCTAGGAAATGCATTTCTATATAATAGATAAACGTAGGCAAACGTAGCTGGATGAGCATTGACAAGGTAATTATTAAATTAGAAAAGTCGAGAAATGAGATCAGTGTAAATTTTATTAAATTATTAAGAATTAATTTTCTAATTAATTGTCCATCGATAGAAGGCTAATATCTTTTACTACAATATTCCTGAATTATGTAGGACTAATTGTTTATTCTTGTTTTTAATTTAGTTTTGAATTAATACCTTACCTTCGAGTTTAATGTGTCGCGTTTAAACGGTACTGTATACAAGATTGTAAATAAATAAAACCAATCCGACACTTTTGAAAATTACAAGAATAACGATAAGGCATTTAAGACATTTCATTAAGCAATTTTAGTAGATACAGATACGGCAATAGACGCAAATAAAATGATTGATAAAAAAATGATCATTACATTGAAACAAGTTTTATTTGTAATTGCTGCTTTGCTTCTCTGAGATTGTCATACACGAAAGAATTTATTAGAAAATTCTTTCAACGGAATGGTATGCGGTGTCAATTTTTTTCTTTCATTACTGTTATATTTTTTGCTTAAATAAATAATTGATAATATTCAAATTTTGTTCGTTACATTTTATATTTAGGACACCTTGGACGCAAACGCAAATTTTTCTTCATAAGAATTGCCGAATGGAACTGATAATATAAATTCCCATCACTTACTTACGCGCGTGTAGCCTTAGATTTATCAATTTACTCGTTTATTTGATTAATATTTTCAATTTTAAAAGGCCAAAATTTTTCTAATGGTTTACAGTCTGCGTAAAATACTGAACGTAAATAATTTTCTAAATCCGTGACAAAGATTGTCTATCGAAAAACTATCAATTCTAGCCCTTGTTTCTTATATATTGCTCGTGTTTTCGTTTTTAACGGTAAGCGGTAAACGGTAAACGGCAAAATTGTTAGAACTTGCACTTATCTAAGCGATGGTTCACTTTACCGATGGTCGCATTGCGTTCATATTCCCGCTACGCAATGAGTTTGTTGCATCCGTGATCCACGATGACTACAATTCCTTTGTAGAAATTTTTGCCAAGGACTCGTCATTGTTACGCCATTCAAAAAATTACTAGTACGCCCAGCATCTTATGTAACTGTCGGGTTTCCAGAAGTCTATGCCTGTGCAAATATTAATAGTCGCTGTTTTTGTTTCGATTTACATTTTTATCAGTGATTCGTAAATGTATCTTTCTTTTGTCATTGACACGAAGTTTTCATCTTGGTTCTTACAGAGCGAACAAAACCGTAGATACAAAATACTCAAAAATAATCAAATGGACATGTGCCTCAAGAGCGGCTTCTCATTATAGTTATATTATTAGTTCCTACGCAAGGCAAAGATAAGATAAAATTCGCGTTAAAAGATATTGAAAAGAAAAAATTCTTTCCACTGCGGCAATACCTCTCAATTGTTGTTTAATGATGTTATATAAAATATAACATGGAAGCCGCCTGGATGTCACTATTTTAACGTTTGTGATGTTTTATTTTGTCGATTTGCAGCGTATCCGAGCTGAAAGAAGCAATTGAACGAGAATGTGGCGTCGTAGTGGCTCACCAAGTGTTGCTAATGAGCGGCGGCGATAGTCTCGAATCCAATGCAAGGGTTTGTTCATACTCTGCGGGCACAGACACCAATCCAATCTACCTGTTTAGCATGGCTGCCATCGAAAGCCAGGTGCCGCCCATTCCCAGCTTGGATTATGGTTCTGGTGCGTTTACCCAATTATACAACTATTTTTTAAATACTCATCTGTCTAGGCATGCGCGACTAGTAACGATTGTGTCTGGTAAATAATATTTTCCATAAAAATGTATTTTCTATAATATTTCTTATCTGAACCCGTTGAATACGTTGAATTATGGCGTGAGATGTTTTTCTTTTTTTTTTTTTTTTTTTTTTTTTTTTTTTTTTTTTTTTACTTTAACGAAGTAGGCTTTTCAAAAGATGTGTAACTTTTATTTTCTCACGTTATTTAAAGCTGAAATTTACCGCGAAATGTCCTTTGCTTAGACCGTAATTCGTGCGTTTACGAAACGAATGAGACGAATTTGCTCAAAATTGCTTTTAAATAAGATAATTGCCACATTTCTCATAAGGCTTGGCAAAGAAAGCTATGGTAAGGGCAGAAATCCTAAAACAGTACTACACTGTCAAAGATCTCTCTTTTATTATCTCTTTATTGGTAGTTATTTGTTATTAATTACAATTTCTTAAATCACTGCAAACTCTTCGTTTTAAATGTAAAACGCGGCTTTACGAGTCGTAAGTATCGATTTACAATTATCATGGATTTTCTTTTGTCCAAAAATCGTGGAAAGTCCATCAGACGAGAACATAATTGTGCTCCTATCAAACCCATTCGTAGCACAGCAACGCTGATATCAATCACCACCTTATTTCGCACGAATGTGGCACAAAACTACTTATAGTTATACTTGGTATGTCGCAAGTTTCATATAAAATTTGACTTGCACATCACACTTCGTGCACGTTAGAGAACTTTTAAGGGAACATTTACAAAAAGTTCATAATTCCTTAGTCCATACTATCATCTTGAGGAACATCGATTTCTTCTTATCTCTTAAATTTCGTTGTAGATACACTAAGATCGCTATCGTCGCTCTCGGCCCCGCGTGGATTATCATTAACATTATTCCTTTCAATATACATTTTTGCTTCTTCCCTACTGCTTTAGTCTCTCTTAATCCCTTCGTATTATGAATAGTTTAAAATCCACTTCAAAGGGGACTTTCGTACCGATGGAAGTATCGCTCTCACTTTTCGCTTGCATCCGAACCGTTTTAAGATTCGTTTTTCTTTAAGGATGTACTTTTGCTTGATTTATGATAAGCGAATCTTTACAGTGTATAACAAATCCGATAAAGTAAGTCCTAGCAGTTACGCCTCTCGTAGCATAATTTACCCGAGAGATTAACTAGTGTTTATGCTACTCAAAAGATTTTAAGATTTCAGATCGAATTGTAAATCGAGCAGAATATTCTTAAGATAATGTCGTTTCAAAACAATGGATGAATAAGATATAGAATTTGTTTATACTTTATTTTTAGTAGTCGTGCACGTTCACGTGAGAAAGTTTATAGTTGAGCAATTTTTAAGTGCCTTATTCGCGTGCAAACAAACCATTAAAAAGAGCGATTTTGCTTTGTTTTCGTCTAATGCGAACACTTTTTATTTATAATTTTTTACAAGCTTATAAATTTTCGGCTCTATTATTGGAAATGTGATTCATGAAAATGTGAGCGTTTGTGCTTAGAATGTTTATGTAGATGCTTGTTTTTCAACAAAATTTCTTTGCGTGTGTGCATTGTACTTTGGTAAATAATGCCGTATAATTGTACTTGTAATTAAACGAGTGAATCGAAGCCGACGAAACTAATGTTAAAGTTCTACCATCTTTCGCGCGTGCGCGTGCGTTTTGCTATTAACGAAGTTAAAAAATGTTGTAATAAATATGCCAATTGTTACATTCGAACGCGACTCGCGAATCACGTAGAAAACTAACGCGCCTGCGTTAGAAAATGCTTTTAGAAAATGCTTTTAGAAAATGCTTTTAGAAAATGCTTTTAGAAAATGCTTTTAGAAAATGGTTTTAGAAAATGGTTTTAGAAAATGGTTTTATACGTCAATCGTCAATTCATTTTCACAAAACAAAAACAATTCTAAAACTATCGTTAACATTTGCAACGGCATTGTCAGCTTGAGAACGCTTTAAATTTATAATGTGTGAAGGTTGTGCACCACTGCGGGCCTATTTAATTGTGATGCTATTAATCACCGAGAGCTACTAAGCTGTTCTAAGAATAAGTATTATTACACGAGTTAGATTTAGCAAATGTACCACTGGGCAAAATTGATTGCAGAGCCTTTACACGTTGCTTTAAGAAAACGTCGTTATTGCGCCGTTGAATTCTGCCACCTAGGAGATGATCTAAGCACTCAGCGGGGACAGCAACTGAATTTTAGATGATTCCCGAGAGTTACACATTCTCATTATCAGCAGCGATCAATCGTTCTCGAACGCACAGCTATCGAGAGCTGTATTTATATTCTTCGTACGTGGACGCTCAAAATACTTGCTAAATACAGATTTCATAAATTACGATTTCATGTTTCTCAAATAAAATCTCTGCGATAAATAAAATTAACAGAAATGGTCAGTTCGCAACAAATAGCTTCAACGCGCGTATACCTGAACGGTATAAATAAAAAATTAGATCATCGCTAAAATAGCCAGTGTAAGAAGTTGTAACTAAAGATATTTAAATTTGATGGTACATGTGGCATATTAATCGCACTCTTCTGAAAATACTGAAAATAACAAGCTACAAAAAGTACATGTGTTTCTAAACTGGTATGCGCACGTAAGAGTGTTGGCAGTACAAAAAAAAAAAAAAGAAATGAAAATGTGTTGGTAGAGTCGGTTCTCCTCTGTCTGTGTAGTTTATGAAAAGACATTAACGAGTGTTATATGTTATCAAGAAGTAGTAGAGGCAGAGGTAGACAGTGCGACGCCTGCGTTAAGTATGATTGCGCGTATTAATCATTCGGCTTGCGTTATTCATGATTTCGTAATTTTTTAAATATACACATGGAAGCTCATATTGCTTCCTTATCGATCTTCTTTACGATAGAGCTCTTTTTCATTTTTGTACTTGCTAATGTAATTATAGCCTACTCGGTAATTATATCCTATGCACCGTGGACGCTGCTGCGCAACAACAACAAAATGTATATTTTCAAATATCGGACATGAGGTTTTGGAGAATTTGTTCTTTGCTGATAGTGAGAAATATTATAAAATCAAATTGCGATTGATCGATTGCATTAGATAAAAGAACTTTGCTTACAAACGTAATTGTAACGCGTGAAGAATAATTTTTTTTTTTTTTTTTTTTTTTTTTTTTTTTTTTTTCCTTTCTTTCTTTCACAAAGCATTGTTTTCTGATTTACAAATCAATAATTATAGGCACGTGAGAACTTTTTTTCATTATTACCTGAGCCTTCTTATCTTTTCTCGTTTATTTTATTTTATATTGCATGATTATATCGCATGTTTGGTAGGTTAATTCAAAATCAATTTTAAACTGACAAACGGTTGCATTTAAATATTCTATCGTTCTATCGTTGAAATATATAACAGTAGCAGAACTTCTTGCTTTCGAGCATCTTTCAACTCGTACTATTTATTCGTTGTTTACGCAACGCGTGTCTAACTCGGAATCAATTCTTGCTAATCAATTCTCGCGACTAAGACTCGCTCGAATCCCTCGAGCACGAGAACGAGAATTGAATAATAATTCACCATCTCCCGAAGATTATTAATTGAGATATTTACTCCACCTAAATTTTCTGTCTAATTCTACATTCATGTCTGCGTCTCGCGTCTGTTTTACAATTCCGGATTCGAACGTAACTACGTAATATGATAATGCGATTTGCCGAATTAAAAGAACGAAGAAAAATGTGAATCGGAGCCATGAAAAGAGCAAGTTTAGTGGTAAATAAATCTCAAATTAAATCCAAAAGCTTCCCTACCTTTAAGTTGCAAAATCGTTAAGGCGAGAAGCTTTGAGCCCTCGATCGCAACTTCTCCTATATAATACCGAAAGCTTCGTTTCGATCTTACTTAACCCGTTGAGCCTTGCGTAATTTTCTCGCCCCCTACATGTTGCCGTTGGTGAGTCTATTTCAGCCCTGTTCGGCCGACTCACTAAAAATTCTATCTCAAGTGAAGTCCCCTTTTCAGGTGTGAGTCTGCGCTTTAGATCCCGTTTTGCGTTGCCTACTCTACGTTTTTCCTTCAAGCGTCCCGTTTGCGCTCTACTTTCGTATCGATTCGATCTAGAATGTCGAAATTTCTTAAGTCGAGAATCCACGTACCCAAGGAACATTCGATACACGATCAACTTTTTTAAGGAATTTTTCAAGGTGCTAAAATGAACGCATTTACAAAGTTAATTGTTGAAAACCCGAGGAAACGTCGACTGCGTAATTGTAATAAAATAATTTCAATCGTACATAAGTAGTAGACAAATTTAAAAACTTTCTTCTTTAAAGTATTTATACATCCAATATTGGATGTTTAGATTATATGAGAAAAATTAAGTTGAATATTTAATATCTATATTATTATTCTAGAATGATTCCTTCACTATTCAAACTTTGACTCGTAACTTATCAATTGAATCTTGTTTATATGATAATTAGCAGTGTCATAGTTTCTGATAACTTCCAGTGAATTATAATTGGTTATATGTAACTAACAGTTTTACTTCTTTACTAATTATTTGTAAAAAGACTCGAATACGTATTAAAGTAATGTGTATACGAGTGCAAGCATTTTTTCATCAGATCTATTTGATCTCAGATTAAAATGTGCATACGTAAGCATTACATATTTTTTTCCATCTTAGAAGGTTAGGACGTTAATAACGCGCATGCAAGTAATTCATAAAATACAATAAGATTGGTTCTACAGATTTAGATAAAATTTTCTGCATTCGAGTAACTCCTTGAGAGCATTGCTTGTAAAAATTTATTAAGTAATCTGTTGGAAAACATATCGGCGAATTGCATATTTGTAGAAATAACTGTTTCGCAATACTGTAAAATCATGCTTAATAATTGAAAAAGTGCGGGCTTCTTCTCTGCAAGTAACGGCAACTAGTAAAATTATTGTAGTAATTTTAATGCGTGGACTTTTGAAGACACGGACGAAATAGGTTAATGAAAATTCACGTTCATTCTTGGTCGTATAAATTTATTGAACGATGAAATGAAGAACGCGTAGAAAATATTTGTTACTCTACAAGAAGATGATTAGGCCTAAGAAAATTCAATTTTCGTCGAAAGCTAATGCATTCATCTTTATGGAATCTATCTACTTATGATTTTTCAAATTATAAAATTACTTAAAATTAAAGAAACGTATTGTTTTAAAACTTTTTTTGGCTGTTGGCCAATTAATCAACTTGCAAAAAAAAAAAAAAAAAAAAAAAAAAAATTACATAAAAGTAATTGTATTTTACTAGTACTTTAAAGCATTATTTTATTTGTATATAATAATTTAGTTGTTCAGTTATAATAAAAAATAATATACTCCTACGCATAATTGAAAATTGCACAGTAATTGGTTTAAACATTAAGTCATTGTACACAAATAAGGGTCGCGTACAAAGAGTCAGCAATAAGCGAGTTCAAAGAATAATATAATGTACATTTAATATTTAATATTACATTTCGAGAATGCATTGATCGCTTGCGACCTAGACATATAGTTACAAATGCATTTGCTATTCGATAAGATTTCTTAGATTCGAAACACCTATTCGAATTCTAACGTTGAAATTGACTGCCAACGTAAATAAACATTTTTTCGGTGCATTTTCGACAGTAATTGTCGAAATTTTATAACGGAAAAGGAATGGCACTGTTCGATCTTTTCAACTCGTGCAATATTTGGTTTGACAGAATTTCACAAAGTAAATGCCGGACGGCAAAATTAGCTAAAATAAAATAATACAAAGCAACGAAATCTTTTATGCTGTAATTTAAAAAATATTTCTAAATATGAACAATATCATAATAAAAGATTACGAAACAACTAATAACTTGAACAAAAGTAACGTGATTAAAATAAAATGCGAAACTGTCCTACATTTTATGTTATACAAGCTCGAGTAAGCGAGAAATAACATTGACTAGAATTATGAAAGCGTTTGCTTTTAACAAATATAAAGAACGATTTGGAAATCATTTTAAAGAAGATATTTTCAAAACATTAAAATCAGTATTGAATTATGCATGCGCACTTTAAGAAAATATAATGCACGAAGTGCCTTTAAAATGAAACTGACAATATAACGACGTGGAATTTAATCCACGATCCCTTACGTGGATTCATAAATGTATAAAATAGTAAGATGATGTGCAAAATGCTAATTTGCGACAAAGTATCATTCATGAGAACGTGGAAACTAAAGATGTATTGCTTTTTAAAAAAAGGTTGCGAGTTACTTTCAGTATTTACTTTTTGCTAACATATTGTAATTTGGAAATACCGATCGTCGAAAAACTAAGTACCTGATCAAAAAAGTTCTGTCTACTTTTTGTACATTCAAACTTTTACCTTAATTTTGATCAATATCTAAAACAATTTCGTGAAATGGATGAAAAATCAATCAACGCATATTTTGAAATATATATTTGAAATATCCAAAAACTTAGAGAAATATATAAGATAAGTTGTGAAAATATTTTCTAAACGAAGGCATTAAAAAGCTTCATGCGCTATTTCGAAATATACATAATGGAATCGTTGTAGGGTGAAAAAGAAATAAACTATGCGCAATTGCCATTTTTTTAATATGTCAAATTCAAGCATGAGTATAAAAGTACAAATATATAAAGCGAAACAAATAGAATTTTACGACTTGCTTTTTCTCAATTAATTATAATAACAAATCATGCAATTAATATTGTTCAATAATTACTTTTAACAGACTAAAAATTACAATGATTTTTAAAATTTCTCATATTTTTTTGCAACAACTTATTTGGAATCAGAATTTATTCTGAATTAGAATGACGGTACTTTTGCCCTGTTTGTTGTGCTGTTACCAGCACGAAATTATTATTATTATTTATTTACTTATTTCGTGCATTTGAATAGCCCATAAGGCGGTAGGTAATTATTTTACAGCTTTTAGTGAAGTATTTAAGACCAAGCTAATTTCACTCTCTATTTCGAGGGTAAAATATAATTTTCTGCTGGTATTATTTGAAGAGCACCAGCAAGACACCGTTCTACGATAAAAAGAAAATGAAACCATTCGCTCAGCTCTTCTAAAGGAACGACGAAGGCCAACCATTATTGCGTATTGTGCATGCATATTCGTTTTATATTGTCGAAAAGACGTCGTGCGATTTATGAAGAACGATATCGGTAACGGCAAATCAATCTACTAATCAACTGTATGTCTATAAACAATGAGTTCGAGACAACTGTATAGATATTTTTCTGTAAATTAACAAGTACATTTAACAAGCCGAGATCGTTATTAATATTTTACTAATTGAATTGAACAACCAGTTGAAATTTTAGTGGTACTTACTACGAGATGTTATAATGACTAGAGTAAGAATGTTTAGTTAAGAATAAAAGTTAACGCAATTATTGAGCTTAAAGGGCAACTTTGATTTTACGTAATACTCTTTTAAATCTCGTTTATTGGGCAAAACGTTTAGTAAACTGTATCTTCTAATTTTTCCGCATACAGATTTATCTTTTTTATTAATTTCCTGCATAAAATATTAGTAAGTGTATAGCAAATGTGCAGTTTAATTATACTTATACGATTGTGCAGTAAGCATAATAACAATATAAAATTATTATTAAATAGTTATCACTCATAAGTTAAATTTTTTCCAAACTGATTATGTAACATCTAAATGTTTCGCCAACTACAATAAAACTGCATATATATATATATATATATATATATATTTGATTACACATATAAGGCACTAAAGCATATTTTAAATGTACCTTATTTTAAATGCCGTTGTAAATTACGTAATTATAATTAAAGTGCATCGGTGCAACCTGCGAGAAATGCGTTAATATGACTGAGGTATATGCATCGTGTGCTCTGCCTTCAATCTTAAGCAATTTTAAGAAATCAATCGTATGCAACTTCGATGTATGTACGTTCAAAATTGTTTTGAAATTCGAATTGCTGCTTATATTTTTGATTTTAGCAAGTTTTTTAAAATTAAAAATATACTTAAGGTGCGTCTTTTTTGTGTCTTTTTTAGTAAGAAATAATTTTTTGTAAAATTTGTAAGGAGTTCCGTATTTTAAGTAAATCTTAACAATATTTTGTGTAATTGCAATAAATAATAGGTGCGAAAAATAATTTTAATCGTCAATGTAAAATAAAAATATAAATTCTGCTCAATATTATCGTTGATGTTCCCGTTGCTTTTACTTGTTACATGTTTAAACCATGTCGCAATTTCCTTTTATCAGAAACATTTTAAATATTTTTTATTTAAAACATTATACTTGTGAAAATTTTTGCCTATTATTTATTACTCTTAGAACAAACCAGTTATAAATAACAATGTTGCGTAAACTTTTTATTTTAGATAAAAAGTTATTCCTATAATGAAAAACATACTTACTTTTTTTTTTTTTTTACTGCTTTGAAGTTTTTTGTATTTGAACTCTCGTAATTAATCAAATATAAGATTTACAATGACTTGTACGTCTATTCGTACATATAAAATGTGTTTGCACTTAGAGTCGTAAATTTGTAATAGTTACCGCAGTGCTAAATTTTTTATACCAGAATTTACTTTTCTATTTTAAAGTAATTGAATTTTTTTCTTTTGACTTATTATTTTTACGTTTCATCGCGTATATAATTTATAATAAAGCGCATATTTCCAGTCTGTATAAATATTTGTCATTTCATAATTTTTACATTAGACATCTCGGTTGCATGCATGATTACATCACGTGTGCATGTGTTCCGCATTCTACATCAGGGCATAACATTGAAATAACCGTAAATATGATTTATTTCATATTTACGGTTCAACGTATTCATTAATGATTTGTATGCAAATTAAAATCTTCCAAAAAAAGTAAGTGAACGGTATTGATATTTTTGAGAGAGTTACGAAAATTGATGTTTCTTGAAGTAGGATTTTTAAAAAGTGCACAAAAGCTTATAATAAATATAAGTAAAGTATAGGTTAGAAATCGTTGAAATATTATTCACCTATATTACTTATATTTTTCGAATTATTTAAAATTATTTCTAGAAACATTAGAGTTCGTACACGTTTTTTCGTCAAGAATCAACACGTGCTTTCGTGAAACTTACCTTTAGGTTTATTAGAACTTCTCATTCCCATGAGCTATTTTACGCTGATTTCGGTAGGAATTCTAAATTTATGTAACGAATGATCTTAAAATTAAAAAGTTCTCGTCATAAACGATCAAGATTATAGTAATTGTACATTATTTTTCATTTTATTTTAAGAAAAGTCTAATACTTATTTTTTCTTAAATACTGATTATAATTATATGTATATATATATATATATATATATATATATTTTTTTTTCTTTTTAAATGGCGAACAAAATATTTATTGAAATAAAACATTCTTTAACAAAAAGTACAGGTTATCTTTAGTGTCAAATACAAATAAAGTATCCGGCACTTGCCACTGATACTTTCTATATTATTTAATTTTGTTTCTATAACAGAATGAAACATATTTTACCACCATATTTCGATGTAATGTTCGTACACTCGTAATCGACCACCTTGGCTTTCTGTTAGCTTTCATCCGTCAAAAAATAATATTTTTTCTAATATATATATATATATATATATATATATTGATATGATGCAATAGGTACATTGCAGTTTGAAATATTTTCTGTATTTATTAAAAACTTTCTCTACGGTTAACTCCTGGTACGAAAGTCAATCGAAAGTCATTAACTTTTTAATTACTGCAGAATATGTCATCTTTTATTATCGACTTATTACAGCTTAACGTTATTTCCACATAAGTAAGATTATAATTTATATAATTATACACCACTAGTAATTATATTTATTATTATGTCCGTAAATGAGATACAAAATACGAAAGATTTCTAATTAACGAGATAAAAAAGTATCAAATATTTTCAAAGACATTAAACTGCGCATTTTCTGGTTCTAGTAACAAAAAAGTGAATAGTAACGAAAATAATCGCCCCGGAAAACATTTAATTGATAGTTAATGTTTTGTCTTCTGAGATCGTAAAATGAAAATGTCAGTGGGTTTTTAGGTCAATAACGAAGTTTTGTGACACACTACGTAGCAACGTATCATATAGAAATAAGCAATGAATAAGAAACTCTGGCTTTTCTCAAAAATCCACAAAATGAAGTTTAAAATATAATCTAGTCATATGTTATTCGGAGTGTTGTCATATACTTTTTTTGAAACAATTATCTCTAATTCTGAAATACATCTAAGAATCTAAATAAAATTAGAAATATATAAAAGAAGTGACCTGTAGTAGCTGTCAAGTCCAATTGGCTTATAATGTATCTCGAAACTGCATTATTATCAAAATATTTTAATCGAATAGAATTGAAAATTTTATGATGCAATTGCCAAGAAGTTCCGAACGGACATGAAAAATGAAAATTTCTAAGAGTCTTGTACCCTTCAGATCGCGTTAAATACTTTCTTGACATTAATGGACATTTCTATGGCAAGAAAACGAAACGAAAGATTATAAATATATTTACGCACTAAGAACTTTTGAACGCGGTACCAAAAAATTAGAGACTGTTAAATTTAAAAAAAGAAAAAAGATACTTTGATGCTACCAAAAACGGCATGTCTCTTGAAATGAAAAAATATTATAGATGGAACGGCGCAATTTCGAGAATATGTCATACGCGATGTCTCGTAATTCTCTGTCGATGCTGGTAGCACGCGTATAAAACCAATTTTTTTATCGATAGAGGCAATCTGCGTCTGACGCAAGTTTTCCGAAAGCGGCAGTTACTAGTTTGTGGCTGCCCTTGAATTTTCAACTCGAGCCAAGATTTTGCATCATTCCTTTGGCCACGGATCGTAACTCGCGCATTAAAATTGGAACAAGTATGTGCCACATTTTCTCGTTCGCCGCTATTCTACACATTAACTCTATACTCCCCCTGTCTTTTGGGCTTCTGAACACTACTTTGTACTCAAAGCTAGAACTACGAATTATTTTCTTATCAATGTGTTCTTCAAACTGTGAAAGGGAATAGAAACCGAGTAAGAGCTTTTTTCTAAAGACTTTAAGTCTTTAGAAAAGAAAAGAAACCTCTCAAAACCCACTAATAACCCAATTGACAGCTAAGTTTGTTTTCTCCAATGCTCACGAGTCTGTACGAGTACGAGCTTGTACGATCCTACTGATACTCTCTTATCGAGAATTCATCGGGAATTGTGAGCGCGTAAGCCCGTGTACGAATGGTAAAACAATAAAAAAGTACCTGCCAACTTGTATTCAACGTCTGCTTGAAAATGTGCTTAAGCAAAGTCGATCGAGTGCATTTCTTCAATTTATAGATGTCGACCTGCAGAGCCAGGTGGATTCGTCGCTCGCGATGCCGGCGACATATCAAACTCTTGTCGCTCGGGCCCAACTGGCCCAACAATGTTGTGGCTTGGCTCGCGATCAGACTTACATCTGCGAACGACTTGTGCACGATCAACATCTGCAACAGCAGGGCTGGGCTGCCGTCGTCGCCAATCTCGAGGATATCACTCAGACCTTCCACTCTCGAGCTGAGGTGCTCCAACAAAACTTTGCGATATATTTGTCAGAGCGCCAGCAACACATGGAACTCCTTCAAAAGTTAGTTCATTAATTTTTAATTTTTGAGGGCTTATTTACGTGTGCATCGGTCGCACTGGCTCGCAAGGGAGGTTGATGAGTTTGTCGGTTTTAAGGATTTAATTGACGCAATATTGCTAGAATTCGTTTTTTTTTTTTTTTTTTTTTTTTCCTTTCTTTTTCGTCTGCTTCAATCTCACGCTCGAATTTCAGTTTCAACATGGATCTAAGAACTCTCGAAAAGATTCCAATTCTTCCGGCTTTACGAGCTCAAGCCGAAGGTCTCATGAGCCCCGACGATCAACAACCACCGGGGACAGGGATAACGGATTCTATGTCGACGCAGGAAACGTCAAAAGTAACGGACGCGCTCAGTCTTCTCAAGTGGATCTCAGCTAAGGATAATCAGAGTAGCCTGGAACAAGTTGCAGATCAGTGCTCGCGAGGCCTCGAACAGTTCGATGAGCGCGTCATGGAAGCCCTCAAGAACGAGGTGATTTTTTACTTTTTGCGAAAGGGTAGTAGACGTCCTATTGACCATTCTAATTTCATACTTTTATATTTATAATCATTGGATAAGTCTGTTAGCGATGTGAAACCTCGAAGAGAAAGATTTGAGACTGCATGAGCGAAAAAAAAAAAAAAAAATAAAAATTGGACTAAATGGTAAAAAGCTGTGTTCTGAGGTTGACGTTCGCGTTCTAATTAATAAATCATTCTTTTTCTTATTATTCTCATTTCTGCATAAAATAGAATAATATTATTGTCCCAGCACCGAAGGACTTGCTAAGTACGTCTATTAATCGATGTGCTTTCGTAATTATTTATTTTACCGATGAGAATCGCAATGACATTATTTGTCATTTGTCATTTGAATTTATTAACTACACCGATGATTAAAAGATCGTTGTGTGAATTTACGCTTTTAATTTCTTATACGAAACAAATTTCTCCTTTTTCGGAGCCTTTTTCGGTCAAGTGAAGAGAAATAATATAACGTACATTTATAATTAATTTTCAAAGATACATTTTTAACTCCTTTTTAAAGATGCTTGTATCAACTACTGGCTCTGATTGACTCTCAATGTTGTGTGCAATTTTAAATCTAAATAATCCCTTTTTTCTTGAAAAATTAGGTGCAGCGCAGGTTGTCGACAGTAGCGATTAGGTCCCCTCCGATATTCCCATTTATTTCACAGAACCTTAACACGAAATATTAAAGAAAGAATTTGTTACGTTTTTCCTACCAGGTGAGCTGTGCGATTGAAGCAGCTAATAAACAAGAAATGAAAGAGATCAGAGGCCTAGGCGAACGCCTCTTCAGTCTGCAACAATTGATGGCCCAAATGAAAAAACTTGTACACGATCAAACTGAACTTGCTCAAGGCTTTCATCAAAATAAAACACGCGTTTCTAACCTGAACGACGATAGTGTACTTCCCGATCTCTGCACATCGCACCGCGAACAGCTACTTGTTATGCTTCAAAACCATAATCAACTGCGTGATATTCGACGACGATGCACCAAGGTATTTTTTCTCGATCATTAAGTGTTAGAGCTAAAAGAACAAATTGAATACTGTCTATTTATTAAACCAACATGAACGTAGTATAATACAGCTTCATTTCCCACCCTGCATTTAAAAATATTAGAGGTTGTTTAGCTTGGCAACGGATACATTTTCAAAGCAACTGTTTAAACAATCCTAATTTCAGGCCAAAGAAGAGCTCTCTGTAAGTATTCATCGACGCCTCAAATGGATAATGTATGTCGAGAATAAGATGATGGAGCTAGACGGTAAGCTGGTGATGTACCACGAGAGTTTACGTCGCTTGCGTCGTCAACTGGAAATTCTTCGTCAAATCCATCTCGCACCACAAATGTACATAAGTGCGATCGTGGAGGTCGTGCGGCGACGAGCTTTCTCTCAGGCCTTTCTCGTCTGGGCGAGTAATCTGGCTTGTCAGTTGCTCACTATCCACAACGAAGAAACGAAGAGGAGACGCGAGTTTCAGAATAAGTTTGAAGGACATTTCTTGAACACGTTATTTCCTGGACTGGAGGACACGCCACCACCGTTTGCTACCCAAGCACCGTCAGTATTCGACAGTGGATTGCCAAAGGTACTTTTCATCGGGTTTTGCAGGTCTCAGTGGACTGTTTATGAATATTAATTCAGGAGCTTCTTCTGATTTCATCCAAATTAACTTTCTGCAGAAAAAGATAGAAAGAAAAAATATTAAATTTTTTTCTGCAAATCTAAACAATAAAATTTGAATTCTAGCTTACAACTGAAGACATAGAATCATTGAGACAACAGTTGCCAGATTTATCCCTGAGTGTATCTACACCGGATCTGAATAGTATAACCCAGTTCTTCTTTTCCAAAAGTCTTAGCGACAGTAGCAGTGACGGCAATAAAGAGAAAGAGAATACATCGATGCGCGTCGACACACCACCAAAGGAGCAGGAAAACCCGCCATTAATTAGCGATAGGTATGTAGTGGTACTGTAGGCAGTAACGTAAATTCCTTAAAGAACGGATATATTTGAATTTTGCAAAATAATTGTTCTTTTATTTTATTTTTTTCCTTTTTGATTTTTGCAATTGTTATTTTTCGTTAAATTATTATTTCTTCGGCGTAGCTAAGTTTATTTTACATTTCCTTTGTCTCAGTTGATTTGCTAATTATAAAGAGCCTTCTCACGTATACAATTTGACGTGGCATGTGCTTCTTATAGGAAAGACTTCGATTCGGAAACCGAAATGGAAGAGTTCGAGAAGATCCGTCAAGCATCGATAGACTCCAATTTAATTGGCTACGAATGTACGAAGCAGCAGCAGCACTACCAGCAGAATCGCCAGAAGCAATTGGAGGTTGGTGCCTCAATATCAACCTCCTCGACCTCGACTAACATCTCACCTCTAAACCGTTCCTCCTCTTCCAACTCGAGCGAACTCCTTCATTTTCCTTCCTTGTCTATCAGCGAAAAGCAGCAGCAGCAGCAGCAGCAGCAACCCCTTAGTCCGCTGACTGAATGCGTAGAATATACCAATATCTCTCCTCCCAAGTCCCCCAAATTTCCGGCTACTACTTTCGCAAGCTCGTGCGACGGACAGCAGAAGAGGCAGATGCGACGTTCTGGGAGTGATATCAGCAGCCCATCTCTTGGAAATCCAGCAGTACCAACCGATTTTTTGTCCACGGATTTTTATATGGATGAGTCGCTTCCTAGCAGTCTCAGCGAACATCAGACGGACAGCCATCATCAAGCTGTCGTGTCCCTGCTTCAGGTATTGGACACGATGCCATCCAACTGCTCGACACACCTGCCGATATTCTTTTCTAGTAGTTTAATTCGCTATCGTTAATCTCGTGCACTGTCATTAAAAGGGAATAAGCATTTTTTCATTATCATTTCCATTGACATGCAATTATTAAAATTTAACATTCACTTATAAAGAGAAGGTATATCGTTATATTCTTGACTAATGTTCATTTATAGAATTCTTGCGTGAGAAATATTTTAAAAGGAGTGACTTGCATGTGATTCTAACGGTAATAATTATACTATATATCCAATAGCAATTATCTCTTATGATAGTTTTAAGTAGTAAAAGAAACCTAAGTCAGCATAATGTTATATTTATCATTTTATTGGCACATTCTTGATAAAATATTTAAATACGAACGTACTTATTTCATTTAAACGACTATAATTAACAGCATTGGACAGTACATTATTCGTAGAATAGTCATCGATCTGAAGCAATGTACAATAAAGTTTATCAGGTGAGAATAGTGAATCCGAAGAGATAAAAAATAATTTTTCATTGATTCAGTCATTGAGCTATACTTTTTAATACGTTTTCTTTCTTTATTCGTATTCCATGGTTAGCAATGACAACTTCAAAAGTATTAATAAATAAAAATAATTTTATCTATATTAAAATTTAGTTGTCAATAAAAAATAAAAATTAAAAGGATGTAGGAATTCTAACTTTTTACTTTTATTTGACAATGCTTTAATCTTAATATTGTATCCTAATCGAATCTTCGTTTCAAATATACACGTAATAAGTAATACAACACGAAATAATTCAACTTAAATTGAAACACATTTTTTTATTAATGTACGTTATTCATAAATTTACTGGCTACTCAAAACTTATTTACCTAATTAATTTGATTTTGTAAAAATTGATAAAGATAACTGAAATAATTGTTATAAAACTGAAACTACATATTATTACACTTTTTAGAAAGTCAACAACTGAGGAAACAGACGTAATTTAAAATAATTTTTTAACTATTTATAACAAAAGTAATTGTTCAATAGTTTGAAGTGAAAAACTAATCTTTTTACACCTTGTCAATATCTGTCCTTAAAATAACGAATATAGTCGCTCATATTTCATTAAGATTTCAAATATTTTTAATTAATTTTTTTTTTAATCTATTACGTTTACAATTAGGTAAAATTTTTATTGTTTTCAAATTACTTATTCAATTTCCTTCTCTAATGCTTGAAATTCTTTACCTTTATAATGTTAATCTAAGTTTTTTGGTTTATCATTAAAAATTAATATAGTCTTATGTATGTACAATAATTTGACCACTTTCATTTTACCATTACTATGATTTTTTCGCTTATTATATTTCGCTAAAGCACGGCTCGTAGATTTAGTTTTAATATAATTTTTAAAAAGTAAACAGAAGATTGTTAATAATTTATTATTCATGGTTTCGGGTTTGTTTGTCTCCTTTTGATTTTTTTCAGGATAGCTGCCGTCGCACTTTATCCCCACTCTTTTTCCGCAACCTTTACCAATGTTCTCCAGTATGTATTTTACTTTCAGGCAAGAATTAACGTTTTTTCACTTTAACCTATAACAATACATTTATTATTTTCTAGTATAATAATTATCTAGTCTTACTACATGCTTTCTTTAAATTAGAATAGGAAAGAATTGCACCTTAAGTTTTGAATATCAGCATGACAACATTGTTTTCAAAAGATAAGGTGTAGTTTTTCAAAGCGATGCACAATAAGTAAGGGGCTATAGTTTTTAAAGAATGTTATTAGAAGAAAATCATTAGATTATTATATAATTAGAAAGAAAGTTATCATTGTTCCAAATTGAATACTTTATTTACTAAATTTTGAACACTTTTGGTATAAAAACATTTTCATTAATAACGAAAATGTGATCTTATTTGTAATTTAATTGTCCCTTTATATTTCTCTTATAAATTTTAAATATAATTTAAAATAATTATTTTACGATTGCATAATTATCTTTTCAAACGTAAGCAAGATGATAAATTCTTATAATTTTGATATTCATAAGAACTTCAAAGAAAAATTTCGAATTTTTATGTGAACAAAATGTACTCTAAATATACGATTAAAATCAATAATTATCCACGTACATTGCTCAAGAATATTACGTGATTATTGAAAACATTAACAGCGCTATGTAGAATGAACTTTGTACCATCCGAAATCAACTAACTAATTGAAAAATTTAAGAAATATAAAAAATCTTCAAGACTTCGTAAGAATATTCTCTTTTTGTAAACACGTGGAATAACGAGTAAAATTTGCAGATAAATATATCTTTTATTTCGATAGCGAATTCGAGAGTCTGTTGTAAAACTTTATAATATACTTCTTTAATAACAGTGTTTAATAACAGTTCTCCAAGTGAATTGTGAAAATTGTGATAAGACAATAATTATCAAGAATAAAAATTATATTTTAATTTTACAATACCATTATTTTAATACGGAAATACTTTTAGGCGAAAGTTTATTTATAATAAATTAATGAAATTAAATCAGTATTTGAATATTTGTGAACAAAATATAAGTTATAAAATTAAGTAGCAATTCCTACGTATAAGCGTCGATGTCCACCGTGTATTTTTGTAATTTACATGTTATTAATTTACACCACAGAGATTCAAATCAACGACATTTTTTTTTTTTTTTAAAGAGATAAAAGTAATATCTTGTACCATTTCAGGAAAATCTCGGTAATACACGCGAAGAAGTAGAACGTCTGCAGACTGTTATCCATAACATCAAGAGTGTGGCGACCGATTCTCTACTGGGACTCCGACGTGAGCTTAAAATCTTGAAAGAGCAGGCATTAGTCGACCGGAAAAATGCCGTGAAACTCTTAGAAGAAATTGTCGAAGCTGTAAAGTTGCACACGTGTGCCCTAAAGGAGCGTGAACAGGAACTCACTCTGGATCACGAGTTTGAGCTTTCGGATCTCAAGAAATTGTTGAAAGCGAGAGATGAGCAGCTAAGAAACCTAAAGAGGAATCTGGTTGAAAAGGAGCAGGCATTTAATAAACAGGAGAAAATACTGATTACTATGAGACAAAAGTTTGAAGATAAGCAACAAGCGATGAAAAAACTACAATCTGTCTATAGGTTATTAATTTTTTCTTTGTAGAAATCTAAACTGCCTTTTTCATACTAAATACTTTAAACTCCCTTTCGGAAAAATTGATCGATAATCTGACCTTTAAAGTATCTGATTATGGTTTATGTGAATAGTATGAATATATAGTAAGAATAATAGTGAAAAGTAAATTGGGTAATTAATTGTCATTAATTTCAAATAAGAAATTGTACGAAAATCCAAGCTGAAAGTTTTTGCTATTATAAGATTAAGGTGAAAATCTATATGAATTCTAGGAAGTCTATAAAATATTTTTTTCAATATAAATATTTGTAAATTTTTATTCTTTTAGAAAAAATTCACTATTACCGTTACCAAGTAAACCATCGTCTTTCTCGTTATTTATATTCTAATTGCTGTAATGCAAATTAAATTTGTGAAATTTATCAGTTCTTTAAAGTGTTGTTTCAAACATACGTGTCTTTAGCTTTGTATTCTGTATTCCGAGACATACTGTTGATGGATAAAAAATATTTTAAATCAACTTGTATAATTTGCAAATTTAAATGTTAGATTAATATTTATAAATTTATAAAATTTATAAATTTCAATATTAATTTTAGCTTTGATGTTATGTTTGTAGTGAATTTGAAGCGAGGTTAGAAAAATTACAATTCGACAAAGAAAATATTGTAAAAGAGGCAAATGAAGCTAAATTGTTGGAAATTAATGCATTAAAAGCTAGTTTTCAAGAGAAAATTCGAGAATTGGAAAAGAAATTGTCAGCAGCTGAGATGGAACATCAGAAAGCTATTAAAGAAGAAACGGAGAAATTACAACTTGAATGTAAAACTCAGTTGGAGACCATTAGAAGCAGATTTAAGTTAATGGCTGCATCAACAATGGAACGTAGTCCGAGTGATTCCAGTCTTGAAAAAATTGAAGTATGCACTATCTCAAATAATAAATATTACAGACTGATTATGTACATTGATTTTGTATTTTATAATGAGACTCGCTTTCAAAAACAGTTAATTTTTAGCATTAAAAAGTTATCAATTTGACAAAGACAACGATATTCTGCATTCTTTGCAAAGAAGCAATTTCATTTAAGAAAAAATATAATTATTCGCATATCGATAATAAAGAAACTGAATTTCTAAAACACACATTATCTTTACAGCGAGTGGACATGATAGAGCTAATAAACCATGAAACAATCCTGGAACAAGCGAAAAAGGATCTAGAAATTGAAAAGGAAGAGGCGATTCGATTAGCTATTGAACACGAGCGTATTTCATTTACACAAGATTTGAAGATAGCCAATGAAATAATCAACAAAAACGAACGAGAGCTCGATCATTATAGGCAGAGAGAGGCCGTTTTACTCGAAGAGTGTCGACATTATAAATCTACGATGTTACGTCTCAATGAAGCAGAATCTGTTATTCGAAAACTTGAGGTCGAGAAGACGACGCTCGATCACAAAATATCAGCTGAACATGAAAAGCTTGAACAGCGAGAGAATCTATTGCGACTTCTGGAAGTGCGTATGAATTTGTTGGAACAAAGCCTCACAAACAAATGAAAAGTTTGCATTTTCCGTTGGAAATTAATTTGACTATGTTTGTATTGCAGGTGGAAAGAGATGAGCTTAGACACGAGCTCAACGACAAGAGATTACAAATGAGTCAGTCGAATATAGAACTTGGGGAAACGTTAAAAACATTGGAATCCGACAAAGACGAGGTAAGGGTATCCGAGTCGAAGAAGGTAAGATTAGAAGCGGATAGCAGTGTAGTTTCGTTTCCTGGGAGATTGGAAATACTGGAATCAGATAATAAAAGATTAAACTCTGAATTGAGAGTATCTCGCGAGAACAAGGAACGCATGGAGTCTAAAGTTGAAGCCCTGGAAAATGAGAGAGTCAGACTAGAAGTTGAATTAGGTAAGCATTGAAATTTAATACTCAACTTATATATGACTCAACTTAAATAATATGAATTTAAAAATTTAATTTACAATATTAAAAAACTGTAAAATGAAAAAATAAATTATTATAAAAAAAGTATTCAGCTAATCTGACTAATAGTTTTCACTAACTTGTTTTCACATTTTACCTTTTATGTTAATTCCTGATTATTCAGCTATAATGATTAGTTTGATAATTTCATCAAAAAGCATTTGTTGATTTGGATTTTTCTGATCGTAAAAGTCAATTATATGTATATATTTGATGAAGTAAGTAAGTAGTAGGATAAAAAGTATTCATGACTGTTTGATAGAATATGTTATACCTTTGACATTTGTCAATAATATTATTTAAAGTAAGAAAACACAAAATGAGGGTGATTTTATAAAAGTACGTTTATTTCCAAAGTAGTAAAAGAACGTTCAAAGAGAAACTTCGCTGCGGAATCCCTGAGTGTTCCGTCCTTGGCGTCGACTTCGGACAATAGTCACGATAAGGACATGAATGCTTCAGTTTCAGTAGTCTCGGAAGTATCTCCGACAGGTCGAGTGGATGCCGCGACAAGCACCGAACGCAACCGACGCGAAACGTCGTCCTCAACGCATTCAATGCGTGATAAGCTTACTAAGAGCGCAAGCAACCTCATGCAACAAAGCAAGATTACATTTATGACTTGTAATCCCGGTGACGTCGTTCTCATTCTTTGGGATCAAGCGCATCGAAACTACACTGTCCTACAGGATACGTCAACGTTTTACTTTTTAAATTCCGACTGCATCACTGATTTGGATCTCAAACCGGGTTCAGATGGACTACCGACAAAATTGCACACTGTCGCCGAGGTTATTGAAAAGGAGTATTGTTCGGCTAGAAAGGTTAAAATGATAAAAAATCTTCAATTTGTGAAATACACTTGACATTTAATTTTTGGTTTATTTATTATTTATCTCTTTTTACTTCTCTATGCATATGGTATATTCGATTCTGCTGTATGCACTTATAAGAACAATCTAAGCTCTTTAGATGATTAGATGAGTAATAATATAAATTAATTTCATATTTATTCGTTCAAAAAATCAAAATACTCATCTTATTTAATATAATATTTCTTGTAATACACGTTATTATAGTATTAAAAATGATTTACTATAACGTAAAAGTAAAGAGAGGAATCTAGCAAACTTCTTATGTAAAGTAAACATATTTTCATTAATCATCAAAATCTTAATTAGCTAATTTCTACTTTTTTAAAGTTTGTTTCTCAAGAAATAATTAGTAAACTTATTTATGTATATTAATAAATAATTAAAAGCTTTTGCCCGAAGAAGAGAAAAATTACGTAGAGCTTCATTATGTATACAAATAATTTACCATTTTCTGTCTATTTTAACAGATTTATTTCAAGTTTTTATCGGAGGCATTAATTCTGTTCTACTCGATACTAAATATTAACAAATAAAATGTTTAAAATAAACTAAATACATAAATGAAAAACACAAAGAATTTGCGTGTAAATTTTGGTTTTTATGTACTACAACGCCCGAATTTTTAAATTACAGCCGGAAAACCGCTACAGAGTCCCACAGGGAACAAGATTTTACAGAGTACGAGTGAAACCACTTAAGAGGCACGAGGCAAGCCCTAAGGATTAATTAGAAAACTGTTATGATTGTTGGAAATCCCAAGTTTCTCTAATAAATGAACTTTCCTGACTATGCGGAAAAGAAAAGCTTTGAACGAAAGGCCAAAACCTGCCAGAGTTTTGATGCACATCCTCTATTAACACTCATGTAATGTACATGCCACGAAAAAATGTAAAGAAGTGTGTTTCAAAATGTAAGCATGAAAGCTGTATAGGAAATGCTGAAATTTGATTGTGATATAATTTTTTTAACATGAAAAAACATAAAAAAAAATTAACGCTGGCAACAAATATGAATGAAATTTTCGAATGCTGTGGATTATTGTGTGAGAGTAAAATTTGTAATTATTATTTTCTTTATTCTTGATAAATAATTTTTTACAAAACACGATGAAATTATCAGAAAAAATGGTGGAACCAAAAAGATTAAAGATAACCCGAGTGATGTTTGTGAAATTTAAATAAATTTTCGTAGATTTCTTTTTTCACATTTTCTTGTAACGGATACAAAAGTTGACGATAGTATCGTCGGCCTTTTTTTATAATGATGTAGAGAGAAAAACATCATATAGAAACGATACAGATAGCGGTATTTTAAACAGCAGTTTTGTCGTCGTTTCTTTAAATTAAAAAGAAAAAAAAAGAAGAAAAGAAAAAAGAACAAAAATATGAACTCTTAAATAATTTTAGTGTGAATAGTATATAGTTAACCTTTGCACCTTGTGAAGAGTTAGTCATGTAAGTTTTATAATACATGTAAACTTACTATTACTATTCACTTTCATCAATTAGTATATATTATATTCGTATATTTAATAATATGCGTTTATAAATTAAGTATACTTGTACGAAAAATTGATATTCTTTTTAAAAAAATTTGCTTGTGCGCGCAATAATTTGTGTATAAAAATAATGAAAATGACGATAGATTTACGAATAAGTTTTCAATGCGAAAAATAATAAACAAGACTATTCCGACATTCTAGTAAGCAATTAATAATACTACATATGTTTGCTATATTCATCATTATTAATTGTATTTGTAACGTTACACGATGACTGATTTATAGACATCTTGTCGAGCTTCATTAATTAAGCATTGTTCTACACCAGATTTACAAAAATTGATATTTGATTTCATTGTTTCTTTAAAAAAAAAGTGTCGAAAAATATGTAAATGTTCCCAGTGATTGATTGTCACTTTTTCCACTTATTAAAGTGTACAAAAAATTATAGAAAAAAGCTTTTGACGATAAGACGAGAAGAAACCAATAACAATGCGGTCATTGTCATTGGATTCTACCGTCTTTCTCAACAGAAATCAATAGATTATATAGTTTGAGACTCGAATTTCTACTTTTAGAACATTAGGCACCAATTGTTCTTACCAATAGACACGTATGTAGTGTATCGTAAAATAGCTGTGATGATGTCGATACATCGCCACTCGACGGAAAGCCAATGCACTACGAAAACACTTTTTACGTTTTTGTATAATAAAATATCCACGTTTCTCTTTGTATTTTTATTTTGTAAAAAAGATGTCATTTCGTTTCAATAAAATATGACTTGGATTTTTTAATTTTTCGTAGAGTGGCCTCGTATCTTTAATCTCCCTTCAACGTTTTCACGTCTAAATGATAATTACTTCAATCTCATGTGTGCGTAAAAGACGGAATTAGTTTTCCTATGGAAGGATAAATTATAAAATCTTTGCTCGTTTTAATGCTTCGTACGAAAATAATGTAGACTTACGTAGGAACTTCGATAAATCCGATTTAATAACCAAAAACTCTGAGCGTATACTTTGTTAATTTGTTGTATATTGCGTATTTTAATAATAATCATAAATTTTACCAATACCAATGATTATTATCGAGCTTTTCATCGACTCCGGATGTAATAATAAGAAAATCAAAGTTCAAACTTCTTTTCTTTTTCTGTGTAACTTGAAAGTATTATTGTATACATCTCTCAACTCTTAAGCAAACCTTCGCACGTCTCGAAATTTTGATCTCGCGCATATTAGTGATATTAATAATCTTATGAAGTTTTTTTAAAGAAAAAAAAAACGTATAAATAATAAACTCTAACATCAAAGAAACGTGCCTGTTACACATTGTATAGATTTTAAACAATCGTGTATTGCTTTTTTTTTTTTTTTTTTTTTTTATCGTGATTAATACACTTGATTCTTTAGCCTTTGTAAAATTTTAGATAAAATATTGTGAAGCAGAATGACTAGAGGGCATAAAAATTACAAGAATCGACTGCTTTCTAGTTTGAAAAAAGCTTTCGCGTGTGTTGAATGAATCATAAGTAAACAAATAGCGAATATAATACACCTAACTCCTTAGAATGAATTGCATTTTCAACAAAATACATGACCGCTAAAATTACGTAATTCTCATAGTTTTTAAAAGTTATTCAAACATAACTTAAGACGTTATTTAAAAAGTGATACAGTAAAACTGAGTAAGTTAACGCATTTAAGAACATAGAGTATAGATAAAATAAAATTATTAAAAGTTACACAATACATTAAGAATAAGCACGTGCGAAGGAAGAGGAAAATATGCATAATATGTTTTTTTTATTTATTTAATTTTGCTTTAATCTTAAAATTGTATCATAATGAAAGCGAAATTACAAGTGATAAAAAGAGTGTTTAGGCATGCGAAGCATTGTGATCGTCAAAATAACTACTAGCAGTAAAGGCAACACAAATAAAGAACAAGTGACTTTTACATGAGACATGAGTTGCATTTTATTTTTATTTAAACCTCACATTCTTAATCTATTTTAAATTAACAGTATCCTTCATATGTACAATTTTTTAATTCCTACCAATACTATATACAATCAAAGACTCAATACTGTCATACTTTTTGTCAAAAACAGTAATAATGTTATACTCGTTTTTTAATTCGCCTATTATGCTTTTAAGCGCTTAACATTAACTTGAAAAGGAACTGAATTCAGCGCTCGTTTAAAGAGCCGCCAATAAATGCTCAATCGAAGTAAATATTTTCATTTTCTTACTGTATCAACAAGAGGAAGATAATGATAACTATATAAAACATTCTTTATTCGTCCGTTAAATCAACTGTATATTAAATATTCGTTATGCAAATTGCAAGTTTTTGCGTTTTCCGAAAGTAAAGTGGAATGATTACTTTTGGCAAATGAGTAGTAAATTTTACAATTCTAGCATTACTTTACGATGATTCTAAACCTTTAGAATTTTTTCTATTACCTTTACCAAAGGTAATTTAGCTAACGAGAGTTATTACTTTAAAGATGTTTTTACGGCCGCAAGTAGCTTTTCAAGCTGGGTATTTATATTTTTATATTAAATAGAATAGATCGTATAGAAAAGCTACTACTCAACTGAAAAATTGGTCGCCTTTTACTCTTTAAATTACTTTAAGTTGCCTTTTGAAGTAACCAAGGGAATGGAAGCTTGATATAAAGTTCCAGTCCCCATTTTGCACCGTAAAAACTACCATTTCAAATCGCAACTCAACGCGGAATCAACACTGTACTCTGCAACGCACGGAGACAAACAAAAAAATGCCTTTATTACGTTATTAGTACGTGTAAAGCATCAGCAAGATATCAAAGAATATTTTACAAATAAAAATTGAAATTTACTCTTACAGAGTGCGACTTTTACAAGCTTCATACCAAAAGTACAATTAACCATTTGTTAATCGTCAACACCGACTTTAGCCTCAAACAGTTTAGTAACATGCAAGCTTTTGAAATATTAACAAAGGCAATTAAACAGTTTAAAAATTTATAAAGTAGAACATTCAAATTCAAATTGCTGAAACAACGTTTCAGCTAACCGATGTAGACGTAATGACTAAGATTAATTCTGAAAATGTTGGAGAAATTCCTCGTTTCTCGTATATCGTTTCAACGATATAACGTAGTCAAGAGTCAACGAAATCGATAAAGGAGACAATTGTCGTCCTCACTAATGGTGAGGAACGTAACTCTGCACGAGAGTCTGCTGCTGCTGCTGCTGCTGCTGACAAGCAGATATAATCCCGGTATTCTGTTGCTGCTGCTGCTGCTGTTGTTGCTGCTGCTGCTGCTGCTGCTGCTGCTGCTGCTGCTGCTGCTGCTCTTCTCCGGAGCTGCACAACATCCCTACGAGTGTATAATCAACAAAGGGCGGAAGCTCCATGTCTGCAACGTCGGCGTAACTGATACCACTATTAGAATTCATTGGGGCGAGCTGAGCCAATCGGGTGTCTAAAATCTCGCAGGTGTAGTGACATCTATCAGTACTGCTATTCTGATAGAAAAATGGTTCTGGACTCGTTTGCGACTGCTGTTGCATCGACTGCTCAGGCTGGCCACCATACGCCAGCCGATCTTCGAGGATCCTGTGCTGATTTTGTCTATGCTCAGGAGGCTGCACCGACGAATTGTGCGTCCGTTGGTTTGGAACCTGTATCATCTGATGGTAATCGTCGTAACTCGGAAAGTTTGGAGCCTCGGAAACCGGTGAATGACTAGAGATTAAATGCGAACTCCGTACTTCCTTTGGCGTCTCGTAGACGCCGTTCGCTGTTACGTACTCTATCCGCGAGTCGTGCTGATTATTCGGCCAATTCGTTTGCGTCTGATAGGAGTCGTAAGGAGTGCAGCTTTGCGTCTGATGCGCATCCCTTTCGCTATCGTGACCCTGCAGAAAACCAACGATTGTTTAACCCCGGGCATCCAAGGTACTTTAATCGCTAAGACAAGAGTAAATAGCCAAAAGTCTTTTGAATTTGTGCATTAAGCCTTGATTCTTGATAAGCATTAATTCTTGTCGCGTGATACCAATGAAATCATCGAGTACACGAGATTTAATTTGACGGCAATTTACGGCTATTATTAAAAATTATCAAAATATTGACGCACCTGGGAGACGCTGATGTGACTGCTGCTTGAATCCTCGCTGAGCAATTGCGTCCAATAAGTCTGCTCGTGCATGTCGGGTATTTCATACTTAATCGTGCCACTCCCTAGGTCCAAAAGACTCGGTGGCGAGCGCGTCAACTCGCTGCTTCCTACCGGGAAATCCGGTCGAATCGGATGGTCCAATTGAAAAATTTCTTCCGGTTGAAAAAGATCGCTTCCAAATGCAGCGGAAAATTCGGCACTGGGATAGGACGAGTAGCCCAAGGCCGTTTGCTCCATTGCAGCGTCCTGGGGCCAATACGCCGGTGCCTCGTTACCTGTCATTTGCTGCGCGTGAGCATTGTACATCGGATTCGCTGGATTGTCCATGGTTAGAGGTTCGTGTTGCTGCTGGTGATGCTGCTGGTGATGCTGCTGTTGCGCCGTCTGGTAAATTGGTTGGTTGCCTGGGTAACTTCGTTGCACATTCCCACACACGCACTCAAACGGCGAACACGAACAGGAATATTCTGAAAAATATGCTCGATTCGAGTACCCGATACGGACTCTTACAATTGCTCATCCATCTTATTTTAGACCTCTAATGCCAACATTGTATATCTGTTTCATATTAACCTTTATCTCCAATTAATGGCGGTGCTTGCGCGGGTCGCGTCTGCAGATCTAGACTTTCCGCATTCGGTCGTTTGTTTCCTCTCAGTGTCATTAACTGAAAATTTGGAAAATTTAGAAAATCGCTCGAGTCACAAATTGTAAATTGCCTTCGAAGCTCGAGATATTGCGGCAGATTAACGGTAAAAAAATGCAGGCAAGCTACGATCATTAAGGATAACTCGAAGTAGTTGGGTTTGCGCGTTTACCGATTCCCTCGCCTTGATAAAAGACACGCAATTGTATTACGAAACGCTTCTAAGCAAAGTACCGACGAAGCTGTTACACTTACCTTGGACCCGAGGGCAGCCTCCCGGGCAAGGAGGACCGCGAGTCCACGGACGCGCCTCCCGGCACCGACACTCCTACGTGCCTCCGAAGTTGACTTAGCCTCGGGGCGCGGATGGTCGTGAGTGCCCTTCGCTTGGAAAAATATGGCGTGGTCGGTGTGTCGCCAGAAGTGCGTGACCGGATAGCCGCAGTGTCCTCGACAAGCGTGTATCTGCAGCCGACCTGCGCACTGGCGGTTCGGGCAGGGTTTACCCTGCTGTTTCTTTCTCGCCTGTAAGTTAAGAGGTCGCTCAGTCGAACGTTTTTAACGTTTCCGCGTACGTCGCTCAGCCTCGGGGCTTCGAATTCAGTTAGTTGGAACCGAAGGGAAGTGCGATGAATGTTGATCCGCAATGACTAGAAAATTACTTGTGCACGCGTACGGTGATTAGCGGAGATTGGCTGAGCTAGGAGCAGAGCTTGACACGCGCGTAAATTTATTCGCGAATGCTAGGCAATTACTCGGTAGGTGAAGTAAAAAACTAAAAACGTGACCAGTTGTTGGTACTCCGATGAGTGCGCGCGAACAGTTCGATGCCCATTCGAAAAGCCATCGGACCTACCTTGTCGCAAATAGCGGGTCTGAGATGAACGCGTCCGCCGCCGGGAAGAATGCACTTGAGGGAACACTCGAGGACTCCGAGACAGGACTTCTTGAGTATGCTGACATTGTGGTTGTTGGTGTTCCTCATGGCCCAGCCGGAAGCGTGTCTTCGCGCCTCCTCGCAGTCCGCGCCGTACACCTTTCTCACGTGACCATCCGCCCATTCGCACCAAGCATCGTACTCAACGACCTTCCGGGCGCAATGAAGCAATGAAGAAATTTATCATTAGTCGACCTTCGCTTCGAGCACCAGTGCCCGCTTGAGATCTTACGCGACATCTTACATTTGTAATCCGTGACATTGTTATCGCATGAATTGTGTAATAACGAGTACCTGGGCAAGGTGTTAATATTCGCTCGATCGAACTAGTGCAATATTGCGTCTACAGTCCGTTTGTCGTTTTGTTTCTGTTCCCTCCCGCCCCATACAAGCGATACAATGATGTGATAAAACTGCAGGTAAAGAAATACCTTGGGCACGTTGGAGTCGTTGATGTCCCATTCCTGATGGGGATACTGCTGCTGATTTCCGGCAACAGTCGCTGACATCGTCGGCGACCCAACTCGACTCCTAAAAAATGAAATATGCTTACGGGCTTCGAACAAAAATTCCTTGTCCAATAGTCCTTTGCACTTTACACTTTACACATTTGGTAGATCGTTGCATATTATAAATGCTCGGCATTTATGTATTTTCGTAGTTTGCGGGAAAAGGGGATACAAGGTATGTGCACGCGTGCACATTCTGGAATGCAAGTATCTATAGGCGAGTGCTGCGAAAGATCGTAGCGTCGATTTTTCAAAGGTGCACGTCGACGCTAATTGGCGCGAGCCCGAGGGGTATTAATATTATTTTTGCTCGGAGAAAGGTCGGACGAGGCGCGAAAAAAGAAAGGATGTAAAAAAAGTCGCCATCCGTTGTGCGGTTATTCTGCCTTTGCCCAAGTATCGGGATTGAATAATAATTCTTTAAGCGCGTGAAATAAATGTCCCTCGAGATCGGCGATCGCTGCAAAATCACCGAAACTTAATAACAAAATCTGACTAAGCATCGTTGAAATTGTAAATAAAAGAGCCGCGAGATAATTTATTCAATTGTTCTTGTGGAAGAATTGATTTTTTAGCGAGAGGATCGGTTTCTCAGTGGCTACTTATAAATAATGTTGACGGATTATGCGTCAATAGTTCGATATTTGAATGTAAGTGGGGCTGCCGTTAGCCACGTACGTATACGTACGATGTCTACGCCCGACAATTATTTCTGCTCCTTAAGTTTCACGATTTAAGATTCAAGAACAAGTTAATCCGCAAGGTTTAAGCGATTCATTCTCGACGAAAGAAACTTGTACTTTTTCTCAGAGCTGCACTCGTACAACGTAAAATTCTATTGCGAATGCTTAATTTGAAATTGTCGATTGTACTTTTGAGCAGCGATGGCTTTCTTAAAATCTTATGTACAAATCTTGGGTAAATCAGTTTCTCGGGTAAGGAAAGACCAACGCTGAATAAAACGCGCGTGTATCCACGGAGAATTTCAGGAAAGTCGTTCTCGAGTGCTCGAGAGAGAGAGAGAGAGAGAGAGAGAGAGAGAGAGAGAGAGAGAGCGACAGGATCGAAAGTAATTTGTTGGAACAAAGAGATGCGAGGACGAGACACGTACACGCCTACCGCGCCGGCGAAATTATTATTCAAAATTTAATTGACACGCGGTGGGCGACGAAGCACGCGCATACATACCGCGCGAAAATCATACGCGCTACAGGAAACTGAAGGCGCACAGCCATTAAACTCCTTCACCTCGTCGACTCCGTGATTAATAAACGCGCTTTATTTCGTACGCTAACAGCGGCATTTGTTCTCTCAACGCAAGCCTCGATTCTCACCCTTGAACCTATAAGCTATATTTCGCGCCTCTTTCTCTGCAAATACTTGTTACAAATATTCCTTATAAATATTTTTCCCAATTCCCATTGAACTCGGCTAATTGTGCGCATAAATGATTACGCGCTTATTAAAACTGATTATTGTCTTCGCATCATTGTTACTGTCGTTATCTTTCATCCTCCTGATTATTATTCCGAGTGCGCGGCGCAACTTCTTATCAAAGTCCAGATGCAATCGTGTCCTCTTGATTATCGACGTATTCCTAATCGTACAAATGATCTATCCACATTAGGTTCACACGATGCATCGGAGTTTTTTTTCCTCTTCTGACTCGCGTCTCGTTTTGCGTCTACGTTCGTGATTCAGGATCCAACGCGAACACAAGCGAGAACTTAAGCGGAAAGCATTCGATCCGCTATAAGAAATCCGAGGAACGCCAGGTATCCGATAAAACAGTGTATGCTCAGGAGGATTAATTTTAAGGGGAACTTATTTACTTTAAATACAGCCGAGCGGTAAATCAAAGCTCCTCGTCTCCCTGCGATGATTAAGCTGTACAGTTTAGGGGCTGCATCGGCGACCTGCATTTCTTCTCGAATGAAAACGCAAATGAACGACTCGTCGCTACGCGCACGAATACATTGATATCGTTCGGGAATCGTGGCGAAAGAAAAGTCTAATTTACAATTGCGCAACGAGTCTCTTCGTCTTATTCTCGCAGTTCGCACGCCGAGCGATCGAGATAAAATCCCAATTTATGGGGTGTAGGAACGTCGCGTTGTGCCACGCATTATACTTATGGCTGCTCGTGGGTGGCCGGTTGACAGGACACCCTGACTTCCTGGAATTTGCCGATCCCCCCGCGAACATTTTTCGAGCATCAGCGAATTTTCTCGCGCTTAAGGGGAAACTGACGGGCGTTGCTGGTGCTTACTCGACAGACAAATCCTCCCCGAGGAATTATTACCAAAACCCGTTGTAATGGACAATCTAGACGATGAATGGACAATTCGTTCGTAAGTCAGCGGTAGAGTATTTAAATTGAATTATCAAGACCGTCGCTGAAAAATAAAATTATAAAAAACATACGTCTCGGTCTTACAGTTTGAAGTACTGTTCATCTATAGAGACGTCTGCACTTTATTATTATACAAATGTATTCGGAATTCCTTATGAATTTGTTACTCGTCTGTTAATCACTTGTTTGTTAGTGTCCGCAAATGTTTGAAGAATTTAATGAATTCTTATCTAGGCGGCTCATTTTGTCCAAACTGTGTCTTAACTTGTTCGCATGAAAAAGGACTCAAACATCTCGAGAATATCCGAATATCCTCCGAATCACGGTTTCACGCGTCGTCCTTACGCACGCACACACGCGCGCCCATGAAAGCACAACAGGCAGACAAGCAAACAAACGCACATATTTGGATCCGAGAATGAGATTAAGCTCGTGCGAACAAGTTAATTCCTCGAAGGGATACGCGCATATACCAAAAGGAAGCACCACGTGTACGCTTTACTTATGTGCTTCGTGAGATAGACAATTCGATTATGGACTATGACATAGAGAGAGAGAGAGAGAGAGAGAGAGAGAGAGAGAGAGAGAGAGAGAGAGAGAGAATAACAAGACAGCAAGAACAGAACGTAGAGGAAGAGAGACGAGGCGATGTCACCGTTTTCCGTTATTTACCGGCCCCATCGGAGCATTTATTAAGATTTTATGATTTTTCGCATGCACAGCCACTACAATACTATAATACAAGTTTCGTGGTATTTTACTTGCACTAGAACTACGAGCGACGAAAAGTAAAGGGATGTATTATACTACCGCAAGTATTTACGAAACCATAAGAAATACGTCAATTTAAATGAAAATATTCATGACTTCAATTAGAGATTGATCAAGCTTCGTTTCATTACATATATATATATATATATATATAACAAACTCTTTACGTCAACGAATGTGCAATAAATTACTGTTCTACGTAATTTTTATAGCAAAAATAACCCGATAAAGTTACACGAATGATAATTATATTAAAATTTAATGGCACTTGTCGATAGCTGGATTAAATCCATTTATTCCATTGAAAAAATTGCATGCATATGCATCTTTTACAAAAACCCCAAAAGGATCTTAGTTTTACGCGTTACTTTGGTACATATTTTACTGTAAATAGGCGTGCACCATAATTAGAAGAGGCATTAAGAAACTAGTGTGGAGGCGCAAATAAGTGAGGTGAAGAGAGACGAATAGCGAACGCGCAAGACACACACAGAGAGAGAGAGAGAGAGAGAGAGAGAGAGAGAGAGGAGTGAGTGCATTCTAACATTAGCAAGCGCTGCAATAATCTCGGTTCAGCATCAGTGGCCGATGTATCATCTTACGGTCGTGGTATATGCAGCGCTTAAGGCGATGACTTTATCACCGATCCAAGCAATCATTCACCCACCGCAAACTTTTCATTCCTCTACTTCTCTCTCGCTCTCCGTCCGTCTGTCTGTTCTCTCTCTCTCTCTCTCTCTCTTTCTTTCATGCTGTCTTTCTCCTACTTTCTCAGTTCGCCTTTCTTTTATTGACCCTTGCGGGCTTATCTGCGGCCCCTTCGAGCGTGCTCGCGTAATTTAATTTGCGCTCGTGTTCTCCTTAAATTATTACGTATATCCTTTGAAAATGTCAACCCTTTTCCTCTCTCCCTCCCTCCCTCCCTCCCACCATCTCTCTCCCTCCCTCACACCATCTCTCTCTCTCTCTCTCTCTCTTTGTTCGGCAATTCGATATTAGCGCTTAAAATATGTTCCCGCTTTAAATTGGAAAAATTACGAATGTTTACCAAAGATGGCTAATTTTGTCGTTACGTCGCTTCCGTGCATTTAATCTACATTTCATTATTTAAATAATACTTTTCACTTATTACGTCTATGCTTATCGCCTCGACGAGTTACTCAAACGAAGTACTTTTTAGCTCGAGTTTCGTACAAATTAGTACAACTCTGCGAATGTTGTGCACAGTGAAAGAAAATATTAAAAACGAAGATAAACGTAGTACATTATACGCAGTGATTTAAGAAGTTCGGGCGTAAAATTTACAATTATATCGCCGAGAGGAAAAAGTCGGGCGATTTATTGCAAGAGGGAAGTCAGGCGTAGTTTGAAAACACGCGTATCTCGTGTTTGAAAACGGAGATATTTTGTTCCTTTTAGTCACAGAAATTCTGAGCCCTCGCTTCTAACCTATACCCGTGACTCTATAATACTTATCTTTAAGATTTTTTTAACCTCTCTCTTTCTCTCACTTTCGCTTCATTTGCTTCGTATCTCGCAGGGGTATCTCGCATTTAGTATCTACGAACCAACCAGTTTCCCTGGAATATGTACGAGAATCGTTCATTTTGTTAACTTGGCTTTTATTAACATCTCTTTTGTAAGCGACGTCAGCGAGCGACCGTCGCGTATCCTTCGCTAATTGCAATCCATTTTAAATCTCTCGCGAGCACTGCAAGCGCTTTTATTCGTCTCGTAGAACCGAACTGAGCGCTCGAGATCAATCGCGATTGCGTCGTAGATGGATCCTTCCTTTAATCCATAGGCGCGTTAAATTTCCTCTTTCGTTAAATTTCGCAACGGAGCTCTTAAGAGTGACACGCATCAAGCCTACAATCGCACTTTGTTCGGAAATTCGGAAACTCTGAGCTACGGATTGCGTACCAAAAGTCATAGGCAAGGTATTTCCCAGCAGAAGCCGCAGCAACAGTCATAAATAAAAGTACGAAAGAAGAAGCGCGAAACGTTTAGAGGCGTCGAACCGCTTCCTTTCCTATTACGGCCAGTCGACTTTGTTGCGCCGTGTAATTGAGAGGTAAATATCGAAGATCCAGAGATTAGCCGCGAGCAGGAGATGCTATCGGACATCGGACCATGGGGAAGAGGCAGAGAGGCGGACGTTGCGCAGAAGCCGCGAGCGTACCTTTTGCGAGAATGAGATTGCGCGTGGGGGCAGCCGTCGGTGGCAGTGTAAACGAGAAAGCGGATGCGACGCCGACGCTCCGATCCTCGCATGTAATTAATGTCCGCTCGTGAGCGTCGGTTCGAAAACATTGCTGTCCTTCCTCGAGAGGAGTTGCTTTTCTCCCTTTGCGCTCCTTCATCTCTGCTGCCGATCATTTTCTTGTACTTCTTTCTCTCTTTTTTTCATTAGACTAGATATTATTTGGAAGCGAGAGACCGCACACGAACTTGCCGGATAATTAGAGGAAGAATCATCAAAGTAAAACCTACAGACCCGTGCAACTTGGTCCGACTTTGTCCAGAAAAAAAGAAAAGGATAATGAAATGGGAATTATTATCGAAAAGTTTACGCGGACATTAGCGTATGTAGACGTTTTGCCAAGGAGCGAGCGAAAAGAATTAAATAGGTACACGGAGATGGAGAAGGTAACGTTAACAGGACGTCGTTTGAGCTTAGCGAAGATCTGTCACCGAGATAACGAAGATCGGTTTCATCGGTTTCGCGAGGCTTACGAGGATGACTCGATCCGCGTTACTCAACGCGTTCAGAAGCATTAAGATCGAGTTGCGGGCAAATGCGATGCAATTGCAAATGAATTTGCAAGCGACGATTGACAATTACGTTTGAAGTGCGAGCGACTTTTTATCCCGGACTTTTCGTTCGACTTAATTATGAAATTATGAAAGCTCCCCGTCGAATCGACTGGATTACTCTACCGATTTCGCCCTCGAATTATTGCCGTCCGATTCCAAAGTTACACCGTGTGAATTGCACTCTACCGAGCACCGAGCTGCACGTGTAATTATTCACGATCCGAGTACAGGGTATTCGAACGATTCTATGCTAAAACAAGATTAAGTGCTTAACCAAAGCGGTATACATTTCCGAGTACATAATGTCTTTCTCGCGGGCCTCTGAAAGCCACGACTGCATGCAAAAATTGCATGATTTACGCTTTACGAGAAGAATCCTTAGGAGTGACTTCGTAATCCTGATTTAGGTCGACGGCGTCTCGCGGTGCGCGTCCTAAATCACATCGTCGCGCCTCGATCAAAGATGGCGTCATCGCAGCCCAGATTAGAAGAGAGCGGGAGAGAGCGAGCGGGAGAGAGCGGGGGAGAGAGCGAGAGAGAGTCGTAGTCGATCCAATCGCGGGCAGAAACGATGCGGGCCAATGGGTGCAAAGCCCGACGACGCCCACGTGCCAATGAGCGAGTCGCGCGCACGCCCACTGATTAGATAGAAGTGCACACGACCAAGTGACTTCGATTCGCATGCCCTTCGTTCTCGTCTTTTTTCCCGGTGACGCGTTACTCGACGTTAGACGAGCGCCGCAAGGGAGGAGGAACGGAAGACTCGATCGATCGCTGCGAGCTTTTGCACCGATACAGGCGTATGCGTCCCTTTTGAATTCGACGTCTTTGGCAGTTCTCTCGCTCTCTCTCTCTCTCTCGCTCCTTCTCTCTCTCTCTCTCTCTCTCTCTCCCCCTCTCTCTCTAATTGCAAATTATACGTTGGCCGCTTCAAGGTCGTCACATTGGAAATTCCAACCAACGCCGTTGACTCTCTTCCATTCCTTACGAGCGAAACGGGGATGCAAAATGTTTTTTACTTTTAAACGCAGGAATCGTCTTACCTACACGGACATCCAATAGGCGTTCGGTTTCGAATGCCGAAAAGCTCTTCTACAATTATTATCGAACGTTCGCGCAATTTGGGTTCGTCTTCGCTTCGCGTATCGAGGATGTTTATCATTGGTTGCCACTGGCTTATCAGGCACGGCTCCACGAACCGAAACGAACCAAAGTTTCCGAGTTACTCTTGGACCGAGAGCGTTTTTCAACGCTTTACCGCGGACGAATATTCGGCATTGTCGGCATTGTCGGCATTATGGGCGGCAGTTGTCGGGGAGTCCGTTGCGCAAGGTGAGGATGTCAAAGATACGGATACTTACAGCACAACCATAGTCGAGTGTCTCCTTGATAGGCGTAGGCGTCCTCGATTCCGTTCGCCAAGCAACACCGTTGGTGTGTGCCTCACTCCTTAGCCACCGTTGGCAGCCGCGGCTCTTTAGACCGCGTGCGGAGGTCGTCGAGGCCTCAACTGTCACTACTGTGCGTAAACACGTGCGCCCCGTAACTCGGGGAGCGAGCGGCAACCTTGGTACGTGCGTGCGACACGGAGTCGCGCGACCAACTGCCAGAGCGACGTTCGGACGTCAGGGAACGTCTTCCTCGCCGAAGGCGCAACTCCGCCCCGGGGAGTGGCGCGCCTCGGCCAATGGGAGCGCGCTCGAGGGGTTGCCCACCCCCGGCTTTTCTTGCTCCGGCTCAATGGCCCAAAGACGGTTGGTCAGCTGCTCGCTCTCTCTCCCTTCGTGCTTCAGGAACTGCAGGACGCTCGAACCACTTGCCGGAAGCGCGGATCGAAGCTTTCGCAATGACCCCGAGTTCTTATCGCGAGTTCTTATCACTGGGCTTCGACGGCTCTGCGAATGCTCCGAGAATGCTCCGTGAAACTGGTGTAGGTATTCCGTTGCGGTCGATAGATTGGAGAGAAAGGCCGCTGCAGGTGTAGGATTTCGACTCTGAGTCATTGGTTTACCATTTTAGTGTCGCGAGGTACATCGCAGTACTGGTAATTAATTATAAACGGATCAGCAAGTTTTTTAACGAACTAATTCGATCGACGAAACGTAGCCAAATTAGGAATAGTTAAGAGAGTAGAAATAGAAAATAATTTAAGTTCGTTGTCGATCGGTTTGGTTCGCTTGAATTTGTAAAGAAAAATCCTAGTTTTCGTTCGAATTCAGGGGTTCGCGTGCGTTTCCGTCGTTGCGTTTCGTCGTACGAATTTACGGTAAAATTGTTCGTGATAGTTCTTATTAACGGAATGAAACTGCATATCGCACATCGAGCGTCGTCGAGTCTCGCTCAATATCAATGCACACCCCATGTTTTACCAGAGAGTAATACTGGAGCTGTTAAGCGTTAATAACGGATAGTACGCGTTTCCGACTGAGAAATCGACTCGCTTTGTAGTTACGCGAAAGCACGTTTGCGAGAGTTTCCGCCGCCCAGCGGACATTTTAATGCACGAACTTTGTTCAAGTATTAGCTCATCGAAGACGATCGCGTTGAAAATTCGCGCTCAGTTTGCACTCGGACAAACTAGAATCCGTGAACGAGCCTCTGTTGTGCATTTAGCGGGAAATGGTGGATTACGGTCGCTTGGCATTTGGAGGGAAAGAAGATTCCCCTGGTGATTACGCACACGCGCGCAACCTGTGGAAAGACCGAGGGTAGCAGAGTAGACGAATCCCTTCTCGCTGTTGGAGGAGGAAATTTCTAACTTTCGCCTTGGAATCCCTATACAACCAAGTATCGCCTCTCGTTTCGGTTTCTATAGTCCCTCCGTACCTCCTCGCCCCGAAGACCCGCATATCCAAGACAACGGCCCGTTACACTTGGATCGAAATCGAACTCGCGTAGTTGCCGAGGCGAACTCGCGCGCCTCCTCCTGTAATCGTCGCAAAAACATAAAGGAGAAGTGCGAGTGATCGCACGCCGTCTGTCCGATTACACGGCCGGGAACGCGTTTGTCGTGCAAGTTTGTCGTGCTTCGAGTTGCACGTAGATTTGCAGACATTTGCAGACGTTTGCAGACGTTTGCAGACGTTTGCAGACGTTTGCAGACATTTGCAGACATTTGCAGATGTACCGGAGGTAAAGCTGTGGTCGTAATTATTCGTGAATCGATATCGCTGGGCTTTATGTCTAGGAAACGACTGCTCGTTATGTATGTTACGATGTACCCATGATACGATGTACTCGTTGAATTTGACAAAATTATATTTAACGATCCGGTGCATATTGATCATGATTTATGCATTCTTGAAAGAGTTTTTTCATAGCGCACGTTTGCTCGAGCAAAGACTTTGTGCGCATCGTGGATGGTAAAAAAAGTTGGCACGTTCTAACGAAGTATGAATAGATATGAATAACGCTAATTAGCGTAAAGCTGACGATTCTGAATTCGGAAAATCGCTTTGTCGAGTGTCGATATTTTCCGTTCCACGCGAAATGTGTTGAAAGCGATGATAATGCATGTGCAGAGAATATATTATTATAAATGTATGGATGTTCGAAATTTAAATTTTTTTTATCCTTTTTTCTCGATAATTCGTGCCGCGTTAAATGTGGTTGTGAAAATAATTACATAATTAAAATAATGGTATTCTACGAGGAGTCTCTGGTAATGCAGTTTTTAAACGATACTTAACGGAGAAAAATTGATTTTCCAATTCTCGCGGAACACTGACTTTGTTTCCATTCATTATACTTATTGAGATCTCGCTTTAGTTATTTTACTTTTAAGCGCTTTCACTCTGAAAAGGAAGCAGATACTATTTGCACGTATAATTAAATAACGAGTTTAATTGTAAAACATATACCAGAGGACCACGAAGAGCTACGAAAATTGAATCTTAATATTCCTATTGTTGCTCAAGTTCAAATTATTTAAGCCATTAAATGAGCGAACCTTTGGTTCTTTGGACTTTGATCCTCTCTCGAGCATTGTTTACCAAAGGACTTCTATATGCTTGCTTAGAGATCGCTATTCGGCGAAACGGAAATTGCAATTAGCCTCGATTTTCTAGGGGGACAACCCTCTCTTTTTCTTTCTCAGCAAGTTACACGGTGTAAGTGATACTCACGGGAATCGCGGACGAATCTTCGTGTAGAATGTACACATAATTCAGGAACTATTAGTTGCATTATCGCTGATTAATCCTTTGACAGTATCAAGTTCCCCTAGGATGTTCCTGTCATTGTTCCTTAAATGTTGGCTAAAAAGTTTTTCGTGTTTATCGCATTGATGCGTGAAAATTTGAGGCCAGTGCCAATGGTATGAAATTGTCAACAAAGGGGTACACTTTTTTCATAAGTAATTTTTAATTTCTAATTTATTTCAAGCCTTAAAAGCAATCTCACGTTTCAAACACCATGACTAGCTCGGAGCGTTCATTTACGGGCCATTTATTTCTCCAACGCTGAAATTTGCGACTTTCCTTTTACTAAATTTAGTTATACGCAATGCGCACATATCTCCGAACACTTCATGCATGTGTGATTCGGCACGTGTGCACCTTGTGATAATAGCCCTAACGTTACTTCCGACCACGTGCCCCCTCCTCGCCCCTCCGCCGCAGATGCGAAAGAAAGAAAGAAAGCTCGGACTAGAAGCGTACATCGAGAGTGTTTTCATCGTACTGATACACCGGGACTAAAGACTAAGTACGCGTTAAATAATAATATGATACACAATGACTATCATTTTCATGCCTAGTCCTCTATAATTATCAAATTTCTTAACTTTACGGTTTAATATTTCAGTTGGCAAACTGCGTAATTCGTCTTAAATTGATTCCTGTATGCTTTATAAACGTATACCTAATCCGATCAGAAGCAGATTATCGCTGTTCGTTAACGAGGTTGAACGTACGTGGTAAAGGAATAATGGAAGAACTTATCAAAGGTAGCAGTTGAACGTCATTTTCATGAAAATTCTCCTAGAACTGCTGAAATGGATTATTTTAAACGTTGTAAATGTTGTACCTTTAGAGCAACTCTAGTAAAGAGTTTAATTCTAGGGCGATGGCAAATATTTCGTTCCCAGTTAAATAGAGCAGAGGCAGCTAATTCACAAGTACAGATAAATAGAGAACGATAGAGAGTACGTATATGGGAGTTAGAAAGACAAATGAACTCGAAAAGATTGGATGAAAATTCTGGGGTAAACACTCAAAGTTCGAGTAACTCGGGTAGCGAATTAGTCTCCATACCTATAATCTTTTTACAGAGGTCGGTTGTTCCGTCGCTCTTTTTCTCTTTCGAATTTAGGGAAAATTACTGCCTGCAACTGAACTGAAAGAGAACCACGTGGGTGGTGTGTGTACGTGTGGGAGCATGGGTTGGTATGTATAAGAGGAGAGAGAAACTAGAAGCGAAAAATGTTAAGCACCGCAGACAGCAACGCTTTACTCGCGAGAGTTCAGGCCTGTTTAAATACAGGGAGAGTTAGGCAATCAGCGAGAATAGCTCTCTCTATTTGTCGCAGAGAAGAGAGATAGAGTGAGTGAGTGAGTGAGTGAGTGAGTGAGTGAGAGAGAGAGAGAGAGAGAGAACGAGGATCAAAGGATAATGGAGTTGGACTGATAACGCTCCGATTTGATTGTTGGCCCTGCGATCCTCTCTTCCACTCTATTGTTTTCTCGTTCTATCTCTTTCTCTCTCTCCTCTGTCTTTCTCTCCACCTCCGCTGAGCTATCTATTGTACCGCAATATATAGAGATTCCTACAATATGGTTGGTACTGGCTGGTGTTCGTGTTCTTGTGTGCGCGAAATTTTCCTCCTCTGGCACTGACACTATCAGCATATCGCATTTTTGTCTCTCTCTCTCTCTCTCTCTCTCTCTCTCTCTCTCTCTCTCATTTTATCTTTACCTCATTCTATCTTCCTCTTTCTATTTTTCTTGTCTTTACATCGGCGGAAAGTACTTTTAGGGGAAATAATTTGCTTTTTCGTGTTTTCTCTCTCACTTATTATCAACGTTCGTGCCCTGCCGCTTTTCCGACCAACAGGCATTATTATTACTTTTATCGTATTCCACGCTTATGAAGATTTTTATGCACTTTTATGAGAGTCGCTCTGCTTTGCCCATAAAAAGTATCCGGCTATATTTATCTTGAAATTGGCAAAAATTGTGGAATGATTGGTATATAACTCGGTGACACGGATTTACGACTGACGTTTTCAACATTATAAAATTGTTTTTACAAATTTCTTTTGTTTAAATCTATATTCAATTATTCAATAAAAAGCAGGACTTCGTTCGTCATTTATGGCATTTATATTAATAATTCTTTTTCATAAGCCATTGTTTAGAGATAATATATAAATTACGTATTTAATAAATAAATATAAAAATTATCTGTCAAACACGGAATTTCATGGACAACGTAGAAAATACATTTAAATTGATTATACTTTGTCTTTATAACTCTGCTTTTGAATGGAAAAAGTATTTTCGATTCGAAACGAGGATACAATATTTTTCCTGTTATTAATGATTTATCGAAAAGATTTATTGCGTGACGTTTGATTAAAATTTGTTATTGACAAACAATTTAATCTTACTTGATTTTTTAACTTTTCAAATATATTTTCAACATTTAGTTGACACGGTGCTTTTCATTATTTCAAGATACAGTCCATTGAATAATTTGTTGGGTTTTTTTTTTTTTTTTTTTTTTTTTTTTTTTTGACAATATGTTTATCAAGGCTCACATTTAACATTTGCAGTCGGAGTAACTGAAACTATACAACTGGACAGATTTAATTCGTTTGTTTAATATATTGCGCGGCCGATGAATAATTATTATGTTGGCACCATAAACAAAAATTGGTGGAAAAGTTTAATAATTACAATTTTCCAGATTTTTCATTACCTACAGAAATACGAGCACCGAGGTAATAAGAATATCACACATCGATATCCTATCAGCTTTTTTTCTTTATAAATTATTGAATTTATATAACGTACATCGCCACTGAGTTGTACTCATTACTCGTACAAGATAAATCCGACGTAGAATCGCTTATACGATGAAATATTTTGAAATAATTTTAGCCATCCATTTCAATTTGTAATCTACTTCTGAATTTATTGCTAGCAATATCAGTACACAGGAAGTGTTTTATTTAATAAAAATGAATTAACTTTTATACAATACTTTGTTCTACAGTTTGTAGAATCCTATTAATACCTTCTACCCGAAGCGAATAAAAAGAGCATTTGAACGTCATAACTCGCAATTGTACGTATTCTTTACCCCTTCGGCTCCGCTATGATTAATGTTCAACGAATTTTCCCACTACTTCGTCTCCTCTCGTAATAATAATCAGGATTCTCGACGAGCTTCGTCATCCCAATAAATCAATGTTCTCTAAATTTCAATTCAATGATCTTCTCTCGAAATTCTCTCGAAAATCTTCACTCGAACTTCAGCGGTCGTAAATAATGAAAATAATAACTGGTGTAACATTTGCGAAAGTACCGTACACTAATCTTCAATATGGCTTCTAACGAGAACCTCATTAAATTTTAATTATTCTACTGAATTTACACTTATTCATTGTATTCGATTCGAACTTAACTTCAAACCTAACTGCATTCATTTAAATTCCACCTGAATGTCGATCAATTTTAAATTAGCATTTACTTTTACCGACATTTAATGCCCAATTAATTGCGATTCTTTCATCGTAAATTACATTTGTATGCGAGCAAATGTCAATTTACGTTGATTTTTCATTATAATTTCAGAATAACAACAATATAATACATCGCAAGAGTGATGTATTATATCGTGTGAGCAAACAGCTAACTTTCAAACTTACTTACTTAGTAAAGTAAGGCTACAAAATGAGAAACCTCTCATTCTTTGAAAAAAATGTTGTCAGGCTACTATTACGTAGATCATCGTAATGACATTCGAGCTTTGCGCGTATGCGTACGTTAAAGATCCACCAATAAATAGGAACGAGGAAAGTAGTCGTGTATTTGGAAAAAGTCAGCGTACGGCATATCGTGAATTTTCATTACCCACGAACATCTGCGCATCTCCTTTTGGATTTCCATATAATGCTAGTCGCGTGTTTCGAACTCGTCGTAGGTGGAAAAAAGATCGGAAAACTAAACGCGTCCTTGCTTAAAAATTCTCTCACCTGCCTTGTGTTTGCGCCTTGTGTTTGTATAGTAGCTGAGAAGGTCTTCGTTTTTCTTTATTCTTGAAAAATCTATCGCTGTCACTCTCGCCCCCTCTAGATCATCATCGAACATCGCAATTCTGCAAAGCCATATTCAATATTTATGAACTTTCTAATGACGTGCGCGAAAGAGAAAATCTATCTCCTCAGCGTGCAAATGGAATATGTAATTCAAGAATTAAATCTACTCGATAAGGCGATTTTTCAGCAATTGTTCTTCTCTCTTCTCCTGCGAAGTCTATAATGTTATTCTATGTTTGGTACCGAATGTAATGCAGTGCCATTTGAAACATTTATTTAAATAGGATAAGGTTTCTGATGAAAAATCTGATTGGCCTGGAATATTCAAGCGTGCGATTGACAAAATATTCGTACAAGTATATGTCAGTTACGCTTAATATCATTCGACAAATCGATAGCAACAATCGATATCTTGAAAGGCGTGACATTCTTACTAATGCAGCCATCGACCTTTTCAAAAGAATGCACAATTAAATTTCTTTAAAAATGCTTTAGTAATATTTTTTCGATTAGTCGAAGTTATCTCCAAAGAAAAATCCTACGCCTCTATCGTCCCCTTTATTTTCGTTTCACACTAAAAAAACATGCTAATCTTGTCGGCAAAATTATAGCATTATAGCTTCCTTAGCTCGACTAGTCACTGCTACTCCGGAAGCTCACGCCCCTCAAATGAACTGTTCTATACCGCTTGTACAATGAAAGAAAAAGATAGACAGAGAGAAGTAGACACCACCCTCGAACGCTTAGTACCGCTTCCAGTGGACGAGAGAGAGAGAGAGAGAGAGAGAGAGAGAGAGAGAGAGAGAGAGAGAGAGAGACCACATGCAGTCAACGTCCCCTGGGTCTTCTTCTTTTTTTCACCCCAAACATATGCTAACGCAGAACAACGAATAATGTGCCAATAATGCGAAAGTGTAGGAGCAATCTCTTTTCAACTGAAGAAAAGAGTATAAAAACAAAAAACCTTATCCCATCAAAAGGCTATTCTAAGGCGAAGTCAGACTAACGAACTGAATTCTTTTGCGGACTGTTGAATCTATTTCTATAATGAAACAATGCTATTAAAAATACTTTTTCATTTAAAAATAGGTGCATGCAATAATGTTGTTTGTACGTTTCGAACAATAATTGAACCACGATAATAGCTGCGATTAAACCGTAACTTTTGTTACTTTTTCCAATCAAATATACGTAGCTTATTTTTATTGCTTTTAAGCTCCATTCATGCACGTGAAAAGCACATTCTCACGTTAATTATCAGTGAGGGAGTAAGTGAGTAATACACATCGATATAGACTTCAATTAATTTCTATTAAATACTGCGAATATTAATTGAATTATTTCTATTTCATACCTGCTTTATCGCCGCTTTCTTTCCCTTAATACCGATAATCACTTTATCAATGTATTCAATGAATACATCTCGAAGGACAACCCCTCTCGTAATTTAGAAATAAATTCCGAAATAAATTTTAATACTTGTAATAGTTTATCTTTACCTCGTTTCAAAGGACTAGAACTTTATATTCACTGTTTATGACCAAAATATCTTGCAATTTTTCGTTGCGATTTTTCTTCTTCTAATTTTCTCTAAAAACCTATAAATTTATGTAAATTAAGGTTTTTAGATTACTTTTATTAATTTACTTAAATACAGTTACAGTGCGGATACTAAATTGAATATTGGAATAGTTAAATACTTGCATGGAAATCGTATTGTGGAAACTACAAAATTACTCGAGCTAAATAGTAGTAATTTAAGATTTGAAAAAGCACTCTGACTATTACTGGTAAACTTTAATATTTTACAAAAACACACAAATCTAAGTAATAGAATTCTTAGAGCCCGAGCTCGAGCCAGAGAGAGAGAGAGAGAGAGAGAGAGAGAGAGAGAGAGAGAGAGAGAGAGAGAGAGAGAGAGAATAAAGAAGTTATTCGAAAATTCATTGTCAACGGTTAAAAACGTATAAGCCGGTGTTCGTTTTGAAAGGATTAAAGGGCAGCTTGTTGACTCGAGGGAAAAGTGGCTGCGACTATCCTTTTTCCATCATTCTCTCTCGTCCTGTTCCTTTGCAACCTGGTCTGTGCGATACTCTATATGTTTGAACATATTTGTTTATAACCCCTTGATACATCCGTCGTATTAAATTACGCGTGTATCGGAGGCACGCGCCAACGCGATACACACACGCGCAGGGGTGAGATTTAAAAAAATTTTGCTATTTTTCATATTTTTTATTCTTTTTCGATCTTCATTACTATTGTGTCCAAAGGAATATCCGGTCGTTGGTGGTTCAAAATTTATGGCGCGCGTGTCCCGAGATACTCGCGAAGGATATTTACGCCGTAGGACGTCGTTGCTCCGCTTTTTCAATAGTCCCTCGTGCTTTTGTTTTGCAGGGATAGTCATGCGCGATGGTCAACTTGTAATTTATGCAAGATAATGCGCACGGTTACGAAGGTCGAAAATTAGCCTAGTGGTGAATTATTTATTCGCTGGAGTGAACATTGCGCGAATGCTTAATGTTCGTCGAAATTACATTGTAAATATTAAAATCATTTAACACGGGATCATTTAATCGAGTCTCCGAGCTAAGATATTATCACCATCGATTAAAAATACGTACGTTTAACGAAAGATTCAAATAAAAATAAGTATCTGTAAAGCGGTTGAGTGGATAAAGTTTTCTAAGGACAAAAAGGATACCGAGTGTGCCGCAAGGGTGCCGCAAGGGTGCCGCAAGCTTTCTTGGCCAATTTCAGGTACAAATAATTTCAGACTAATCGAATTAATGCTAAATATTTCATCGCTAGCTTACGAGTAACATTTACGAAGTCTTATAAAGATTAGAGATGGCAAAGAAATGTTGGAGATCGAGAACTAACTTATCCGCGCATACGATGCATGCATATGAGATTAAATAAACATTCGTATCTTGCAATTAATCAGATCGGCTCAAGAGCATTTATTACCGAAATATTCACTGCCGTTGAATTTTCACCGTAAGCAATTTCCACCGTAATTAGTTCCAACGTCTTGTATTAGGACGTTGTCAGATAAAAATCAAAATTCCGTCTCTAAGGCGCGCGGAACAATCAGTGGAGAGCAAAAAATATCAATAAAAACACCCACATGACAATTCTCACAGTAAAGCTTGAATGCAATGTATTTGAAGTGAATCCGTTTCCAGCAGGCGACGCAGCTCTTTTAAATTTTCTCAAGGAAAGAAAGCTTGTACATATATAAATTGTAAAGCTCCCACATGTATTTTAATGGTCGATTTTTATATTACACGAGAAAAAAGGGCTGAATTAAAAGAAACCCTGGGATTTGCAGCTGAGTTCATAGGGGCGTAGTAATAGGCTCGACCATAACTAGAAAATGGTCACCACGACACGTCGATAAGTGAAAAGTCGCAGGTAAGCCGAAGAAGAAAGTCGTCGAGGGAAAAGGAAACCTTTCTAGCTAAATGCTCCCGTATCGTAGAGATTCGTATGTGTATATTTTTTCATTTATCTTCGCTCCACTCGGACAATTTGAATCAATTTAGCCCAGACAACCCCTGCTTCGAGCGAGCCTTAATTGCACAACAAAAGGCATTATTAAACCACGTCGGGTGGTTTAATTTTCGGACGAGGAGGCAACTAACAAAATAAACGCACCAAACTTCCCCGCGAGTTCCTGTCGAATACTCGTACCTCATCGATGTAATTCGTTTCATTTTTAACGTACTCGAACGCTTAATTCCTCCGTACAGTTGATCGACGTTGCTAAACCGATGAGTCACACCCTCGAATCACCATTCGAATTCGTGAAAATTCGAAACCTAATTAAAAGTGCACGCCTACACGCCTACACGCCTACACTTCGAATACCGAATCGCTACTTGGTGCAGCGAAATCAGCTTGTCGGAGAAAAGATCAAAGTATTTGCACAGTTGCGCCCCTCGAAATCCTGAGTATTCCTGCGCTGAAGCGCGCGATTACATTGGAAAATGTTTATTAAAAATACATCTGACATTAATGACAGGAGCGAGCACAACTTCACCCCTTCGACCAGGACATCTTTATGTACACTCCCCCAAGCACCGCTAACGCTTCATTGTCGAGTATAGATTACAAATAATCCCCTAAGCCATTGGAAAAGTGGCATTGGAAAAGTCGAGGAAACGGCACAAAGCGAAAAGACCGAGCGGTCCTTTTTCGCAGGAGCCCACTCGAGGAGGTTTGTCGATGGCAAAATAATGCATCGGCGTTTAAACGAAACCCACCGATGTGGCATCGACAATAGGGCTTGTAACAAGCGCCTCGTGTGATGGATCGACCATCGACCAGATTTTCACGTGCGGGGGCACGCGACTCGTCGCCGCAGATCACAAAGGCCCTTCGGAAATCCGATTCGTGGGCATTTGCCTACGGGAAGTTCCCCTCGCTTATCCGCTCTCGTAACAGGATTTTAACGTGTATACGTAGTTTATAAACGCGATTTTAATGCGCGAAAACTCGACGCATCCTTCAGCTCCCACATATTTTCCTCCCTTTCATCCGTTTTCTCCGTTTTCTCCGTTTTCTCCGTTTCCTCCCTTTTCTCCGTTTCCTCCGTTTTCTCCGTTTCCTCCGTTAACTCCGTTTCCTCCGTTTTCTCCGTTTCCTCCGTTATTCTCCGTTCTCTCCGTTTTCTCTGCTTTCCATTCCAATGGAGTTGTGTTTTTGTCATCATTTTATCGGAATATGGAAATGCACACACGTGCGGTCATGATTGTTTTTATATCTCACAATAATATAATATTAATTCACGTGACTCCGCATGAAAACGATATTTCAAATTATAGCGAGACTGAACTGTGATTCTTGATGACGTCGTGAAAACTCACGTCGTCAAAGTAGTTAGTAGTCAATTAGTAATTAGTGCTTATTATTTATTACGGATGTCAAGCCAGCAGACTATATCAACTTGAAACGATGCCTTTGTTTATTAAGCATTAAAAATACAGTTGTATCGTTTAGAAATACAGAGCCGAATTACAGATTATTTTTCATATTATTCGCATAACTCGTCAATTAACTCGTCAAACGCTTAATTATGGCTTCGAGCATATTTTTCGTTATATTTTACAAATACATCTGCCAATCGGCGTAGAAAATAGTTGGTAGAAAATACTAAAGGCAATAGCAGTGGCGAATGTCTGGCAGATGTTTAGATTTATGGTTGGCCATTTCTTATGTCGTTTAATTTGCAGCGATAAAAGTTTCAACTTGCATACAACGAGCGACATACGACAAATATACCATTAAATTTCCAATTTAATGGATAGTGGGCAGATAGTGTAGCAATGCCTTTGGATAATCACGTCGGTCCACCCATAACCAATATAAAAATTAAACAAGATAAGCCGCAAATTGAGCACTACATCATACGTCGAGCAAGAGAAATTTTGATGAAAGAGAACAAGCAGCCCGTCATACGCTAATCAAGTCCCATTATATGGAGTAAGAACTCTCACCATTAAAACGCACACGAGCTGACTCGTGCGATCACTGCGGAAAGATAGTGAAAAGACACAAGGAGGAAGAGATGTGTTGCGAGGAGGGTAAACGGTAAGCTGATCGCTCATGTTATGCCTTATTGGGCTGTCAAACCGCCCACATGAGCGTACGTCTACAAAAATCGCCGAAACTATTTCCCATGAAGAATTTATACGGCGAACCTCCCACGAATCTACACTGACGGATCAATAGAATCAATATACACGTTCGGCAAAACCCTATAGAAGATTTAGCGCAAACACGCGTGTACCTATAAAACGCCGTCTTGTCACTCGCGCGTGTGGAAACGTACTCGACTCGCGTCAATCTTGTGAAAGTTGTGCTTTGCTCGACCGATCCGATAAAAAATTATTTCACCAAATACCATCGGTTGAGATTTCAATTCGCTCTTTCATTCGAGTGAGCAAGCTTACGTAGCTTCACATTAAGAAAGGTACTCATATCCGATTCCTCTAAATGTAGGTTATCGGTCAAATGAACAATTTGGAGATTGAGTTTTTACGGGGGAAAAAAAAAAGAAAAAAAAAAGAAAAAAAAAAAAAAAAAAAAAAAAAAAAAAAAAAAAAAAAAAAAAAAAAAAAAAAAAAAAAAAAAAAAAAAAAAAGGAAAAAAAAAAAAAAAAAGAAGAAAAAAAAGGAAAAAAAAATCACTCCCCCCCCCCCGCAAGGGATAAGTCCCTTTATTCTCTCGCCTAAATAGTCCTCGATGCATGTTCAATAGCTTTCGAATGATCCCTCCTTTTGTTCGTAAACACGATTAACGTCAGAATTTTGCGAATTAATTTCGAGGCTTATAACCAAGGCAAAGGTGTCGCGTTACAAGCGCGGAACCAACAACCGCATTGCTCCATGAAATTCCAATACAAAAGTCCCAGCCATCCAGCCCCGAGAACTCGCGCATCAGAACTAATGGCATTCCTATCCAGCCTCGGAAAAACTGAAGCTTCGCGCAAAAAAGCTGCGGAGAAATTTATCAGTTGCATAGAGTGAAGCTAAGCGATTGGACACGTTCGACCCTCATGATGTCCGGCGCGCGCCGCGACACGTGCGGCTTTTTGCACCAGGTGGCCACGAGGCGCGTGCGCGGTCACGCATTGGCTAACACGTAAACGCGTGCACGGCCCGCAACACCCTGATAAGCGCGGCATCGGTTTTTTTTCACCTCCCGGACCTCGACCCCGTCGTTTCAGCCCACGCGCCTAAAAAAGCAGCTTGAATAATTAGCTTGGTCGGTACCGACGAAATACCTCCTCGGGGAAATACCTCCTAAGAGCCTCAGACCGCCTTCTGCTCTGCCGATTTTCGGGAATTCCCCGCGCTTTTCGGACACCGGAATAGTAGCACTCCACCTCGTAGTGGAACAATACAAGGCCATGGGTCACTGGGTCTAACCGAACGATTAACGCGCCCATTCGTTTTGTTTCGGATGAGATTTTGTTAGGCGTTTTCAGAGGCATCTTCCCCTTGGAAGGAAGAACCGATAAAAAGCGGTCGAAATCGGCCAAAAAACTGTCCGAATGTAAATGCAAATGTGAATGTAAATGTAAACAGCTCTCGCCGTAAAAAGAGTGAACTCGAAGAGACAAGCGAGTGATTAGTTATGCCAAGAAAAATAAATCACACCCAAGTCGAACAAATACAAAATGGTCCGTCCCTATTCCCTAGATCTCGAGTGAGCACCCCATTGTGTCGGCAGCTCAGAGAACAAATGCGCTTCTCGACGCAGCAAATAAACCAATATTTAAGCGTTTCCCATGAATATACGTAAGCGATTTTCCTTCCTAAGGGCCACTCGCCACTCGCTATGATGGGGGCCCGAGAGCTACACGCGTTCCGCCTCCCCCCCGTCGCGACGCTTGCCAATACGCTACCAGTCTCCGAGAGATCCCCATAAACATGCTGTTCCGCATTATATTCGACTCTTTCCCTCTCGCTCACTCGGTCTGTCTCTGTATATCTGTCCGCCTGTCCGCCTGTCCGCCTCGCTCTCGCTCTCGCTCTCGCTCTCGCTCCAACTCTACTGCGTCTTGAGTCGAGTGTTCTCGCACCCGGTTGTTGCTTTTTTCGGCCACTTCCTTTCAGCCAGAGTGCGATACGTGCATTTCCAGGGGGAAATGACCGAAATCCTATAACTGAACTAACGTGAATTTACTGGCCATTTTGGAATAACAATGAACTCTTCGGCCAATGCTGTTTAGCGCTCTTTGTTCATTGTCATGTATTCGCTGTACTTTATAAATAATATCTGGCCTATGAGTAAGTGCGCGTTCTCTAATGACTACAAGACTGTTAGAATATATTTATGACCACTGATACGGTCCAGCTGAGAATGTGATACAGTCTGCGCGCGCACATCGACCTCTCGTCTTTCACAGCTCTCACTCGTTCGTTGACTTTTTGCTTTAAATATTGTTTCGCGTCGCTGTATTTATAAGACACGCCTAGTCCATTTGCCGGGGAATTGCTGCCACTTCGATGTCAGAAAGTATCCGTGCTTGAGTGAGCACTCGCTCAAGGACCAGGAGAATTTAGCGTATTTAGCAGTTGAATAACGAGAGCGGTGTCAACGTGGCAGAGAGTAAACGAGGTCCTCTCTGAAAGCTGCGAATTCGAAAACAAGGAATTACACGTGTAGACGATCGTTGGACCTGCGAGCGAATAAACGAACGGTATTTATGTATGCCTCGTGGATTAGGGAGAAGAGAGAAGAGGGTCGCTGCGAGTTCGCGTAATTCAGCTCGATACCCACGAAGCGTAGGGGTAGATAACTTCCCGGGGATCACGAGCCAGGAGCGCATCGAGCATCGTAAAGGGGGAGCGCATCAGGGGATGTTCTTTGATTGGTGTGGGAAGACCGCGTTTCTGAGCCAGTTAAGCCAGCCCCCACTTTTACCGTCGTATACATTTCTTCTCGTTTACGCGCAATCACTGGTTGCTCGTGTCTTCGGCGTGCGCGCTAAAAAAAACGCGACAGATCCTTTGTAATTGCGCGTTCGATTGAATTAAATTTGTCCGCCGCGCCACCGAGAACGACGCGAGGGTTGTCGCACACCTTTTCCCAACGCCTTAAAGTTTTTCGGGAGAACGTTCGCCAATTGCTTTCCACGAGTTCGGTAAGATTCGAATCATCAAAACTGGATCATCAAAAACTATGCATTTACAACGAGCAAAAATCTTTTTACTTTATGTGCGTTGGATTGTCTTACAATTATACGCATTGCAAGTATCTCGCGCGTCCTAATCACGCAACCGATACTCGAAACTGACGTACCGCGGCATTTCAATAAATACCTGAGCATACGAACAGGTAAACGATATCTTTGCAATATCAAAAGAGCAGACTTCGTTTCAGCCGCGATCGTTCCTTCTTCGTTTTCAACATTCACGCCACTTTGTACATTGAAAACCGTATTGATCTACAAATTCTGGTACATCTCTTTTAATCTTAAGTAATCTTAAGTAATGGGTATTAATTGTGCGTGCTAACTTTCTCCGGTAAACCGCCAAAGTCCATTGCAACGTAATTTTATCGCGATAGCGCGTTTATTATGTCCACATTTAATCCCACTCATTCAGTGCGTTCATATTTTCGAGTTCATTTTGCGTTTCGTTTACTCTCTCAAGGGTGGAAAAGCTAGTGGAAAAGCTAATGGGAGTGCAAAAAGAATTAATTCACCCAATAAACGTGTCCTTACAAAACTCTACTGACTCGTTGTGATACACGTGTACGCGAGAGAGAAAAGGAGAGGCAGAGATGATCGGCCGATGACCGCAGGAATTCGAAATTCATGGGGGATGAAATCGGCCGGGCATCGAGTCATGCTTTGCCCGCTTATCTGCGCGTGTCATAAACACGCCCCTCGCTTCCCTCTGTTGTTCGCTCCTGTTTCATTGTTTCCGGGCCTCGCGCAAAGCCCACAAAGCGCCTCCGCGGTCTTTCCTTCTCCGGCATCGTTCGTTTGCTTAACATACGTGTTCGCTTAAAGCGCACGCGTGCACGTCGAGTAAGTAGGAAGTCAGAGTCCAAGGATAAGATGTTTATCAGCCTGTGGTGCAGGGGAGTCGGACCACTGAGTCGCGGTCGCGGATATTTGTCGTGCCGAAGGTTGGCGCTGGTTTATGCAACTGCGTACGTTTCGTCGACGACGAAATTAGACGACTTTTTCGCCTCATTACTTGAGAATTACAAGTTTATCCGTCAATTGTCGAATACTCGCGTCCCTGATGTTTGCTCAAACGTCGGCGAACGTAAGTGTTTACTTTAACGAGATTGTGCTGTAGGACTTTGACCGTTTCCACGTGCAAACATTTTTTACGAAAACACTTATTAATGCATAATATTAATCCTTTGCTTATTGTCAGTCGGAAATCGCGTTCGCAGATGTTAAATTTATTTACATCGTTTGCAAGGTATAAATTTGAAGGAGCATTCAATTCGTTTCTATTCAATTTATTTCTAGGCTGCAATGGCTTGTATTCCTGTAGTGCTGAGCGAGTACCGCACACATATTAATAAGCTTGAAAACTCTTTCTGAAAACTTTAATACAACGATCGTCGACTCGATAATATTTCAATTGGATGGGGGAATGCAAATGATGATTAACTCCGGAAAAGCACTTTGTTCTTTCCTCGTCTACAAATGCGAAATATCACCCAAAATATAAATGAGAAAATCTTATCGGAATGTAATAGCGAGCGGAGGAGTAAGGTAAGCAAAGAAGAGCAATTACTCGGGTGGACAACGGCTGAGTATTGGATCGACGAAGGGGGCGAGTGTCGGTGGGAGGGGTGCATGATTTCGGCTAACCGTCGCGTCGACCCAAAGATCTCAACTTTTCCTTTCCTCGGTATCGTTATTCACGAGCTAACGTTCACCTCGGCCAAGAAAAGCGCGAGACCCCTTTCGAGTATTTCTCGGACGCGCGCAAAGTGCACTTGCGAGCAGCATCGAGACAATGGCTTTCATGGACCCGCAATTGCAGCGTCAATGCACATGTTTTGCTGCTACTGGGCATTGTATCGTCCATCGTTGCGCACGATGGAGGCGCGTCTTTGTTTCTTCTTTTCGAGCTCCGGTAATTAGCGATTGTTCAGTTGCAGTTGCTCGGATTGTTCGAGTGCATTGCTCGATGTATCCAATGTAAGGGCCTTAATATTTCTTTTAAAGCCCTTGTTTGTTGCGTTAAAATTCTTTTTGTGAATGTAACTCACATTTGCATCGAGACCTTTTAATGCTCCTGACAAAATCTTTCCGTGCTCAATAAATGTAATACAACTTATCTAGAAAAAATTATTGCAGCGGAGAATAGTTGGTAAAGTTCCGCCAAGTTTTACGTCTACTCAACGTGATAAAGTTAAGCAAGTATTTTAAAAATCATAAAATTCAGAGACAGACAGAGAGAGACAGAGAGAGAGAGACAGAGAGACAGAGAGAGAGAGAGAGAGAGAGAGAGAGAGAGAGAGAGAGAGAGACAGAGAGAGAGAGAGAGAGAGAGAAATATTTGAAAAATAATACGAATAAATATTCCTGTAAATTGCATTTGAAAACGATGCTCTCCTTCTTGATACCAAGCATTACTTTCGAGTGAATCATTTATTTCTGAAAATGCTTATATTTTTTCATCCAATGATCGTAAAAGAAATTTAAGTTCCATTACCTTCCATAATTGGCCCTTTATACTTTTATATATTTTTTCTAGCGATGATGCTTACTAGATAATACTCTTTATGGATTCACTATCCAACATAGGAGATAATTCGAAGGAACTGTGTGTAATATAATTGAAGAACCCTATCCTTCTCTCTCTCTCTCTCTCTCTCTCTCTCTCACTCTCTCCGTCCGTCCGTCCGTCTCCCTTCTCTCCCTCGGCAATATCGCCAGCAACGAGGCTGAATTGAGTTAGGCCGAGTTTCATGTACATATTCATTTAGAAGAGCGAGCGCTGGTAATCGAAAGAACAGGAGATAAAAAGAGAAGCAAATAGAGGAATAGATGTGGAGGGAAAGAGAAAAAGAGCCGCGTTTAAGAGGTGAATCATAGGGCTTTTAACGTGACGGCGGCTCTCGGCATTTCAAAGATCCTTCTTCGTCCCGACGTTTCTCCGCGTATCTCAATTGTACTTTTTTTCCTTCTGATTCGTTCGTCTCTTCTAAATTTAAGTGTCGCTTGGTATACACACACCGGAAGACGATCCATCAAAATAATTCTAGGTATGAAAGAAAGTATATCATCTGAAAATTAGTTTGTAAATGTTATTGTATTTTTGTGCTCGTATATTTCAGAGTTATATTGAATATTATCTATTGCTAATATAACGCAATATTAAATATTATTAAATATTGCATTTAAACGTTATCGTGCCGTTTTCTTTTTCTAATATTTACGCGAGAGCTTCTTCTCTCGAACCCCTTCGGCTTACGCTGGGATATGCAAGTTATAATTTAGCTTATCTTATATTTTACGTTCGAGATTATTTTAATCTTGAAGATTTCTCAACTTGATTCGAAAAATTTGTAAAATTTGCAACACGTGGTTTCCTAGTCAAGCATAGAGTAGTAGCTCTGATACAAAAACATTATCAAAATACAAGACGCCTTAAATTGAAACCAATACACGTGCAGGTCTACATATTTGTCTTGAATTTAGCTTACACGCGGTCTAAATCTAAGTATAAACTTAGATTAATTAAATCTGGATATGAATTTTTATTTTACCGGCACTTATGTGAATATTAGGAATAATTTTTTCTTTCTAAATACCTGGACACTAACGATACCACGGGGATACTAACGAGCAGATTAACAACGAGCCAAGCCTGTTGGTCAAACAAACTGGTGGGATTTAAAAATGAAAGAAATGCCGCATATTATTTTAGATTGACACCGTTTTCTTTCTATTTTAGGATAGTGATTTATTGCCGAACGGTTATATCTTTTCTGTTTCACAATCGTCACGTAACGCGATGGATTCTAATTCACGGGTGAAGTTTAAAGAAATGTTATCGATACCAACGGTGATATTGTTAAAATAAAGGCTTATTTACTGCTAAATACACGCGGTTATATTTTTTAAATTAACCCACTATACGTGTACGTTAGCAGGTACGTATGCGAGATGCGGGCATTAAGGTCTATCCAATAGATATTGTGAAATGTCAATTGAAAAGTTATTAGCGGCTTGATTTTAGTTCGCGAGGATTCTTCGCGATTGGGAACATTTTGTTCCCAATCGCGTAGAAAGTAATTTGTTCTAGTTGCAAATAATGCTTAAACTGTACTTTGAAGTAGTCCGTTTATTTATATTTTCATAACCACGTGAACTAAAATTAAATGGGAAAAGTTGCATGTTCGATTGATTTTTTAGCGTAGTACTTGATAATACTTGGTTATTCACTTGCGTTCGATAATTCGCTATATCGTAAAGTTTCACGCTACTGGATAATCACGTTACCGAGTAGTACTAAAACTCATCCGAAGTTAAGAACAATGCGCGGACAGTCTGCTGTACTTGCTGTACTTAAAAACTGCAGATCATCGTTATATATTAGCGTCCTTTAAAACGAGCTTTAGTGGTAATTTCATAAACGATCATTATCAGAAGCCATTGGGTAAATTAGAAACGTAGCGATACATGGTATAATCATTTATAATTATGCACGTCGACTAGTACGTATAAAAGGATGAGAGTCGTTGGATCGATGGTCTCAACGTTTTATATCAAACAGGAATCAAAGTAACGAGAATATGTATTTGTTCAAGCATCGGCATAAAACACGAAGAGTTAATACCCTTGGATAAGTTCCACACACTCGGGATGACAATTAAAGCTCTAATGTTTAATTGTTAATTTGTACACTGGGGTATTGGCTTTTCTCCGAGAAGCGATGCATCAGATTTTGGACGTGCCAAATGAAAAACCGAGGGTAAGCCCTTGAGCTCGCATTCCTCCGCCCATCTGTTGTCATTCGTTCCACACGCGCGCATACGAGTACTTTCAGTACTTTCAACAATTTATAGTCCCCGCTGTAAACGCTCTCGACACCCTAGTTGACGTGTGGCTATTGCTACGCCTACGAATGTCTTTTAACCACCGGGGTTGGTGGTACGTGTAAGCAACAACACCAGTTGCTCGCACGGTATATAAGCCAATAATTACGTATGAAAATTTCTGATTCATCCGCGAAGCTCGCAGAATTTACTTTGTGCTTCATGCTTGGCTGGCGGTTGTCGCGTGCGTAGAATATTTAACGAGGACCGATCAATCGATAAAGACATTACATAACTGTTCCAAAAAGTAAATGGGCTCCAAAGTATGCGTGGAGATTGCGTGCACGGATAAATTAGCAATGACGGAGAGGAGCGTTTAATTTTTTTTAGCGATCAACACATGGTTCTCGGCTGAAGATGCATGTATAGGATGCATGTAATAGGATGCATGCAGCAATCAATTCAAAATGATAGAGTTGTAATTACATAGTCATTTGCGAGACTAATTGACGTAATATGTTAATTTGGGGAGGTTGGTTTATTTTGTTGGAAATTTCATCGTGGCTGTCTCGAGTTTAGGTAATTCTTTCATTGATATCGTCAACCAAATAATATTAACATAACGATGAATAATAAAAATTTAAAAAGAAATTAAAAAGTCTACCAAGTTGAGCCTTCGCAATTTGTAAATGACAATTTGTAAATCGCGTACTTTAATGCCTTATCGCCTTATTGCTTCCATAATCCGCGAAACACGGAATCGCGCGACACTTTACTATTCCATGCCAACGGAAACGCCGATACTCTTAATCGGACGATTAAGATTATCTTCGAGTACTGGACATCCGATGGATGCGCCCAGCCTGACATTAGCCAAAGTAAATGCTACCGACAACTCGAAAATTTCGACCAACGCTAGTCGCGAGCTCGGTTGTTACGAGTAATGGTAAGTGCGTCTTACAATGGAGTGCCAACCCCGCGATTCTTCTTGCAAGCCTTCCAATCCAGCGTCCCTCTCCATCCCTCTTTCATCGCGAGGAGAAAGACGATCTTGCGCGCGCGACGAGGAGTGAATGGAAAAGAGGGAAAGAGGGTCTGAAAAGAAGAGACCCCTTCGAAGAGCCTTCTTTTGTGAGTGCTGGTATGTCGGTGTTCGGGGGGGTCCGCATTTCGTTCGGAGCCCCAACGACTCTCGGATTACCGACGGCGTGTGTGGCGCCTCAGGTGTCGCCAATCCCTTTCGCAGGTAAATACGCTCGATTCCAATAGCTTTCCGCGAGCGCAGGCTTCGCGGACATTGTCTTTGTATTAGTGCGCATTCCGCAGGATCTTGCTTGCATTATGCGCGCGGTATCTTCCTTGTTTGTCTCCCAGGCTCTTCCTGGGAGATATATAAAACCGAAGTTTTACTACGTGGTCGCTTGGAGTGGTGCACGAGCTTCGATGTCGTTCTACTCGGATAACGAAATTAAGATAAACTATCGCCGAGTTTCTACTAATTTAAAAGTTGGTCTCTTTGGCGATGCGCTCGTGATGTTCGGGGACAGAATTACTATCGATGCGTTCAACCACTTGAGGCCACTTTGACAAGAAAAATTTGATTTTAGCGGCTGAAGAACTTGATTTTAGCCTAAATCAGATTAGGAGGGTCAATTACTATCGAAGACAACTTCACAACTTTGCCATCCGACGGCTCAGCGAATATTCGGTTATTAGAACTCGGTTAAAGTTAATGCGCGTTCTTTGAAAATACGTCTTAACCAAATTCAAGACTTACTTTATATTTTTAGCTTTCGAGTTGTTCGTTTAAGAATTTACGAATAAAATAGAAGAAATGTGTCGCGTTTCGTACGCTCGGTCGTCCATGTCCCGCTATAACATGCGCGCAAGATATTTATGAGAGCAGGTGAAACACGAAACTGGAAGTGATAATGTTCGAAACAAATGCGCATGACGATTGTGGCATACGGGTTGATTATCCGCGTACGACGGATTTTCCGTATTGTTTACGAGGCTTTTTGCTGTCAATTGTGCTATTTTTAGCCCGGAACCTTCTGTCAGAATTAGAGAAACCAAAAAAAGTTGCTCGTTGCAATTATCGAAGGGCTTTTATGAAATAATGTGGTTAACCGATGAATTTGCGAGTGTCATTTTCAAGTAAATCAATTATTTGTCCTTGCCGAGATATTTTGAACGAGTATTTTTTTGCGATAAATGCCTTCGGTTGTCGTAGCATTGAGAACATCATTGCGTTACAAGTCGATGCACAGTTTTGAGTGAAGAGTAGAAAGCAAGGTGACATCTTTGGTATTTCGTTATAATTTTTCCGCGCTCAGCACTAAGTGACTCAAAATTCTTTTTATTAAATTCGCGATGATTAATTGCGCTAACAAACGGCATTGGAATAACTTGCGTTCGTGAGATGACTGCGATCGAGGCCACCTTTCGCAACAAATTTTGCAATTTTCGACTAATTTTCAACGAGCCGAATAAAATAAGTTGACTTGCGTCTTATCGTCGTCGCTAGAATAAGAATGAAATATCGCAATTATTGGAAAGTGAGTTATTAGTTGCGGAAGGCAAATGCCGCTACATAAAGGTCGATGTAGCCTACCAAGTAATGGTAAGCGTTTAGGGAATTGTTCGTACGGAAGTACCCATGGAGAACCAGAAGTTGACGCACGTCGAACAACGACAGAGCGAGAAAGGCACGATAACAAATGAAAGCACGTGACTAACTTCTATTAACCACGTCTGTCGGCTAATGAACTTACTTCTGTCTATCTATCTGGCTTTTTTCCTTCTTCCTCTCCCCCTCTGCCGTCCTCTCTTTTTTAGCTCGTCATTCTCTGCTGGGGTGCGAATATCATCCCCTCGTTAGGAACAACTACCTGCATCCGTAGGGCGGATGCAATATGGCAATTCGTCGCGCTTTGCAGCATCATCGCGCACCACGCATTCCGAGATCCACGCGACACTTTGGCTCTCGAGCTTCCATATGTGAGCAAAATTACAAAGTTCACCAGGCGGCCAATGGAATGTAATTGGTTCACTTTGATAAATAGTCACGCGTGGTAAATAAATGATACGTGGTTGCTTTATTAGGAGTGAGCGAGAGAGGTAGCGAAGGGCAGAACGGGGCTAAACGTGACTTGGAACTAGTGCTACTAAATTCACCTCCTGCCCGATATACATTATTATTCTTAAAAATGGACATCCTCGTTAAAAGAGTTTTGCCTTCCTTAGACCAAGGTAAAAGAGCCTTAAAAGCTAACCTCGTTCGATATTCGTTTACAGTCTCGAGAATTTGTAATTATAGAAAAGCGTGCGCGAAGGTACGCGCTAACTACTGGAACACGTTTCCTCGTCGATTCTCCAAAAATTAATCCTTCTGACATTATAGCGAGAGTTGATTCCTAAGCTCGTGTATCGCGATCGAATACGTTAGTTGGTAAACGCACGAAAGCGTAACGTGGCTTTGTTTTTATTTTATTTTGTGCTTTATTCGAGAGTACGCCCGAGATCGAGAAACGTATCCTCGTAATAGATCGTATTAAACGTGCGCGTTGAAGCTAAACGCTACTTTCGTAATCTAATAAATCAACGGGCTTTATTGCTTTGAAAATTCTTTTTTATCAAGACCACAAGATTTGAGTATCGAAAAGCAAGTGGCTGGCGTCGACGCATTTCTCCACCGATGCTGATTTTTCGTCATGCCGATAATTCGATAATTTATTTTCACGCAATTAAATTTCATGTGCTATTTTTGTTTTTTTTTTTGTTTTTTTTTTTTGTTTTTTTGTTTTTTTTTTTTTTAATAAATTCGCGTAATTTCACGAGTAAGTTCACGCATCGATTCGCATCGAGTCAGTGTACAACAACTTACGTAGATTTTTGAGGCTGCGTATACCGAAAGGCAAAGGAGACTGATAGATATAAAATAATGCTCGTTCAAGTTGTTATATTTTTCTAAATTTGCAAGAAAAATTCAAGCAACCAACCGCCGGCAGCTGCAGTGCAAAATTACTGGACATTGACATGGCATTCGTACGCTCCTGCGCGGTTTGTCGTCGCACAGGTAATACCTATCAGTTCATAAAGTCTCTAAAGACAGGTGTTTCTACAACGACTCGTCAATGCATCTGCAGAATTTTCAATTTTTCTACTTCTTCTATGCGTGAAGTCACCATACTGATACTTAAAATTTTATGGGCCTAAGATAAAGTTAGCGTACATTGAGTCTCAAGCTGAGAGTCGGAAATTTAAGGTAAAATTGAGGCAATAAAATAATAATACGTCTCTATTGACACTTTCCAAATTAATTACCATGCAGAGGTATATTTTCATTTATCTTTACTAAAGTAAGTACATTTCCTTCTGTACAATCGACATTTCCAATTCTTCCATTTATGGAAGAATATGTTACTTTAAGTCTCCTCTTTAGTCGGAGCAGCATTTATTCGAGACATTAAATCAACGCGAAAACCTAGGTACCTGCTTCATTCGTTCATTCGAAAGAAACAATTTCTATTTATTTTATTAGTTTTCACGCCTAGTCTTGAATTACAAGTCACGTACTGCGTTAAGTATTAAAATGGAATGTTCCGAATATTCGCTCCACCTCACTTGTTTGTTTGTGAAAATAAAAAAGCCGACACGAGAGGATATCCTTAAGAAATACATTTACCTATTGGAAAACTCATAAGATTAACGAATAGCCAGGTTCAGCGTTCTTCTCTACAAAAGTGCAGAATGTCTTGATAATTCGATAAAACAACATCATAATGTCATAATGAAGAAATACGATCTATAAACGCGTTTTTTCAATCGACTAAATCCCTCTCAATACCGGATCCAACCCCCTCCCCCGCCCCGCGGAACTTATCCTCGGCAAACGTAGCACAACACTCGAATGCGTTTTTCTGCGGTGCATCTCGGGGGACACATCATCAGTAGTTTCTCTCTCTCTCTCTCTCTCTCTCTCTCTCTCTCTCTCTCTCATTCTCTCTGTGTGCGTCTGTTTCACTTCATATCCCCCCACCCGTCATACCGGTCGGAGAAGAAGCGAGAGCGATATTAGGTTTCACACAATGTAAAGCGTTTTGTGAGGTATCCGCTTACGCTTGCACTGTAGCGCGCGTGCCAAAACAAGAGGTAAAAAACTCACACAGACGCGCGCGCGCGAGCAAACTCTCGTGTGTTGGTAAAGGGCTGGTATTGTAAATGGGCCTTTGGGCCCCGCGTGAGCTTGGATACCCCACGCTGTTTTTCATCAAGTTGCTCGCCGTCGCCATGACAAAGGCTGGATGAACGACTGGAAATGAAAGCCAAGAAGAATACATACGTAACATGACGTTTGCGAGCTAAAATTGAAATAAATACACAATTATGGGATGCAACGAGTCGTGCGTGTGTGCGCAAAAGTTGATCGCTGGGAGGCAAGGAGTTGCGCGCGCGCGCGCGCGATGAATTAATCGAGGCGAAGCTTTTTGATGAAAAAAAGAAAAAAAGAAAAAAAGAAAAAGAAAACGAGCGCGACATCATTGATTTATCGATGCGAATATTTCCTTTAACAGTTTCAAGTTATTTCGGTGGTTATTTTATTACCCGTATTTTACTCTGACAAATGCTTGGATTTGAATCTAACTTATAATACAAAATTTCGAAATTCATTCGGTTATGTCGGATTCATTCGGGTTTTTCAACTCGATTAAACGAAAATTTAACGAGTAACGTTAAATTGCGTTTATTTCGCAATTTGGTACTTTTAAATCGTACACAAGGTACGAATATACCGTGTGAACTTGTGAATAAAATAAAGATTTCGACTTAACGAAAGGTTAATTATTCTAACCTTGTAAATGCCTGTAAATCCACGAGCACGAGAGTACGACTCGGTTGTATTTCGCTTAACGAAAATCCAAAACATAGCGTTAATTATGACAGACAAAGCAATTATGTCAGGAGCGCACAATCAATCGCGTCAGCGGACGAGACGGGACACTTTTATAATTAAAAGTAGCTAAAGTAAAACGGGGTCGTCCGGTGGAAGTAAATTTTATTTCGGCTAAGCGTTTGAAACGTCCAAGTGCCAAACACGTTGCCTATGCTTTAAGATAAACGAAGCCGAGTTTCATTAAAAGGGAATTCTTCGGAAAGTGCTAGAAAGTGCTCCCATGGCAACGCTGGCAACGTTATTAACGTTTAATAATCCGCGAACTGCGCGCCTTTCGTGAAAAAAGAAAAAAAGTCTCGGTGCGAACCGAGACTTGACTCGTCAGAATTTCACCGCTGCACATTTTTCCATTGCATTCGACAAACGACGCGGTCGAGGGTTTCGCTCGCATGATCCTGGCTGGAAACACGCGTGCGGTGCGTACAGAAATGATCGTCGTGCGCCGCGACGGCGAGCTTTATGAGATATTGGCAGTGCGTAAAAGCAGCGTAACCGGCGGTTTACCGCGACGGACGTTGTCTCCAGGTGTTTTTCGACGTGCAGAAGAGAAGAGGAGAGAATGGAAGAGAGGGATCACCGCTGTGCGCGCGTGCGTGCGTGCGTGCGTGCGCGTGTGTGTGTGAGAGAGAGAGAGAGAGAGAGAGAGCGAAGAAGAATAAAAGAAGGAGAGAGGAGATAACGCCGCACGCGACTTTCACATGAATTTTCTTTATTATCGTATGCTGATCAGGAAAGCTCGAGTTACTTCCACGAAAAGCCGTTGTGGTAACCCTCTCCCACTCGTTCCTCGTTCTTTTCCTAACGCAAACGCACGTCGCGTCCGATGACTCTATCTCAAGATTTTCATCTGGCGAACGCTGACAGATGTCCAGTGAGAGGAGTAAGCTTTCTCTATACCTTTGATCAAGCGCATTGCCCTTGTAGAATCGAGTATTGTTCCGGAGATAGAATGCATTTCATTACGCGCATTTCTTCCTCTCGTCGAGGTTATCTGAAAATAGCGCGCGCGCTCCGACTCCCAGACCTCTGCTAGGGGTCTGCTAGAAAGTGTTGCGGAACTTCCGTAATGACCATTAGAAAGTCCTTTAATAGTCGTGGTGAAAGCCTTGACGAAAACTCGCAGGCACGCAAAAAACATCTGCACTCGAGTCAATCCAGTTCCCAGTCAGTCGGGCGAGTTTGAATGCGACAGAGCCGCCAACTATTTGTATTCTTCGGAAGGAAATAGAGAGGTTCGAAGGATTGTAATGCGTAAGCGACAAACTCCCGAGTCAGCAATCGCGAACGAGACAAACGCGCGGAGCAGATGTTTATAGACGCGCCCCTAGATCTCGTCATCCTCCGCGTGCAACCATCGACTCGCCGGAACTAGAGCCGAGCGACGCGTGCCGGCTCTTCCCTCTCGCTCTTCCTCTCTCTCTCTCTCTCTCTCTCTCTCTCGCTCGCTCGCTCTTCCTCGATGCAGCCACGACAGAAGCGCGCGCCTCGGCTCGTGCCGGTGCGCCTAATGAGCCCGCATGCGTGTCGCGCGCGAGCGACTTTACTTTCCACCGACGTCTCGACGCCGACGTGCCTCGAATGCGCCTCGAATGCGCCTCGAATGCGCCTCGAATGCGCCTCGAATGCGCCTCGAATGCGCCTCGAACGCGCCTCGAACGCGCCTCGAACGCGCCTCTAACGCGCCTCGTAATCTCCTTGTAACGGCGCGTTTACCTACGCCGATGTCAGAGGCAGCCCGAGCGAAATAGAGCGAGTGCGCTAGTGTTCGATAACGCGCGTAAGCAGCCACGCAACACCTGTCCGGGAGCGAGAATCAACGAGGACGGCTCTCGCTCGAGGATTTCGCGGATCTTCGTCGAAGAGGTTCACTTTAAGTAGGGCTGGGCTGCGGTTCTTCTTTGAGAAAATGCGAGCGTTGATGTAGCTAACGCGTACTTAGCATCCACGCTTGGACACTTACCGATGTGTTGAATTTTTATCGGTGGACAATGGCAAACTTCATTCGCGCGATATAAGTGCTTATGTAAGCACCTACAGAACTCCAACTGCAAATCGTGGCTCGATAATTGCACTATAAATAGTAGTTCTAGGTTCAACATTTTTTAAACGGCATCGCTGCATTACGAGACCTCTAGCATTGTTGTCGCAATTTATCGAAAGATTCGCAGAGCAACTACTTGCATTTTCTCTGCAAAATACAACTGCAAAACCAATACGCGTGAATTGAGGTTTCTTCACGTTCGAGTATTCGATACGAATGCGAAGAGAAGCTTTTAATAGGGGCTGATTCTTTCAAAAATAATGTCATCGTCATTTGCGTCCCCAAGGCAGTCGTTAGTCGTTTTGTCACTTAAGAGCTGCAGCTAATAGGAAAGTAACGTTATAAGTAATGTTAATGTTGAGAAAGGCACGACGAATAATATGAGAAAAGCACGAAAACAAATTCACAACTTTGAAAGAAGCCGTGAAAAGTTGTATTTTGGAGAATTGCTTCACGAATAAGTGCGATTGGTCAAACAATTGCTTCAGTAGTGATAATCTTTCAGCGAGCATAATAACATTATGATATCGTATTCGGTCTAGATAAAGTTATTGGGCGCGTAAATAATAACATCTGAAATTAAACTGTACTTAAATAAGCCGTAATGACGTTCAAGGTGTGAATCGATTTTGATAGAAAAAACTTGAAACTCTGGTTGAAATCACAACTTCGTTTTTACTTAGTAATAAATTAACTTGGCTGCTTAAATGTTTTAACTCGTTGACCTATTGAACCTATTGAATCCGTTAAATTGTATCGTTCGTGTATTAAATTGTAACATTCGCAATGAGGATCAACTTTTAGCCTACTTTTTATCATCGTATCCATGGACCATTTGGTCGGCGATGGGCACTAATATTTAGACAAGTCCTACTAACTAGTATTACACTTTTTATCGACTTTTTAGAAAATTTAATTTAGCTTTAATCTTGCAGCTTTTATTTTTCTTATTCAATAATTCGTTGAACATTGTTGGACGTTAGGGATTCCAAGTTTCATGGGACGCATTTCGTCCATATTTGTTATTACTTTTACAGCTTCTCAGTCGCCCTTTATTTATCGCCGTCATCCCTTCTTTTCTTGCGTTTTCCATTTTTCTCGAGGCATTTCTCTTTTCTCATTTCTACGCTTTCTTTTCCTAATATCAGATCGCCTGCCGAAATTCTCCTCCGAGTAAAAATTGCTTCCAACTGTCCATTCTTTCGTTTTGTTGACTCCAATTTTCTAGCCGTCCGCATAAAATTTCTTATCGTCTACATTTCAATTAATCCTTAGTTCAAGTGGTATTGCGGTCTATTTTCGTATTACATTGTAGCGATGCGCGTTGGCTTAAACCTTTTTACCGTATAATAATAATCGAATTCAACATTCCTTGTTTAATTTTAATAATTCTCTTAACGTTTTCTTTCGACTTCGGGGATGTTATGATAAATCATGCAAGACAATAATTTAACCCACTTTAAGCTACCGTATGGTCTAAAGAAAACTGTTTAATATCTACTTTCTTTATACCAACCATTACTTTTAACGAGTTTTAGGCGATAAGAGTGAAAGCCTTCGTTACTTGTTACTGTAGTTTTGACGAATTTTAAGCAATGCCTTATCGCTCTTTAATTATTTCGCGACATGCTCGATTATAAAGCAAACAAACTCTGTTTCTTCCACCACCACCACCACCACCACCACCACCCCTCCCCTCCCCTCCCCTCCCCGCCCCGCCACAAAAAAAAAACAAAAAAAAAAAAAAACAAAGTAACATTGTACGGTCCCCTTCTTAAATTGAAAAAATTAAAAACTTTTCGCAATGTAACACCAGCGTGAAACGCTTTGCGCATAAAAGTGTTGAATATTAATAAAAGAAACATTGGAATGGTTTAACGATGTGACGGCTTTCTTCCAGGTCGTAGTCGACAAATTTTCCTCGAAAGTGAAAAAGGTACTGCCTCCCATTGAGCGCGACGTCGGCCAAAAGCAGATGCCGAAGCTCAGATGAGGTCGAGGATACCCGCCTTATTTATTCTCGAAGTAGTTGCGATTTGACCCCCTAGGCATCACTCCCTAGGTGCCCTCCCGTCGCTCCTGGCCACGGCCGATCCTTAGAGATAGGGTTCGATGGCACGCGCGACCGCACGATATTTCATTTTTTTTTCAAACTGTCTCCTGCACTTTCTTTTGGCTCATTAGGTATTTTCTCGAAAGATCTCGGATTCTTTTAATTTTCTCGACGGATATATCTTACTTATGATTAATAATTTCTTTCACTTTGGCACGACACGCGTTCCTCCTACCTGGACAGCACACTTTCCATTTAGTCTCCTACATTTTCATTGTCGTCTGCTGTTTGAGCAAATGAACAATTTTTATATCTTGTACTTTAATAAAGGTTTTACAAAATTGTAAAAAAAGTAAGATCGCATTTTTGCTGCGTCGCCCGCAAAATTTAACTTTATACGTTAATGTCAATTAACTTTAGCTGGTAGCAATGTAAAAGAACACGGGAAAATCCTGGCACTGATTAAAGCACCAGCGTCGGTTATATATAAAAGAGCAGCATTAAGGAATCTTGGAATTGATCGTAATTCAATGTATCTTAAAATATGTGAAAAATTAATTTTTTTCTCCTTAAATCACCAGCTCGACCGCAAAAAATGCACCAAATGAACAAAGCGACGGTACTTAAAAGTTATAAAAGTGAAAGAAGATCATAAATTGAATACGAAAGTGTCGTGTACACGAGGCGATCGGAGCGAATTAATTTTACTCGATCGTACTATCTTCGGGCCACTGTATGACTCATTGCGGATTTCAATCGAATAAAATACTCGCGATGCAGTGAAAATAAATTTCACGTTAATTTATCTACACATTTGATTTCCTCAAACGTTACATTGAAACTCACTCTTTCTTATTATTTATTTAGTTACTCCCGACATTAAACGTAGAATTCGACTTGTATTTATAGAATTCTTTCGGTGACAAAATGTCCTCGAGTCGTTGAAAAGTCGCAAACGTGTGAACTTGCATCGACGATGACGTATTTGATCGAGAAAAGGGACAATAAAAAAAGTAGCCAACAAAACGGCACCGTGGAACTCAAATAGGAAGACGGATAGATAGAGGGAGAGAGTGAGCGAGCGAGCGAGAGAAAGGGCACTACGAGTGTACCGGCCCTTCGTGAAAAAGAACAGCAGAAGATAAATAAATATAAATTGAGTGGCAAAGCATTTGCCCGTTTCCTAAGAAAAGTTCAGAAGACTCGATCTCTCGGTTCGTTCGGAAAGGCTCGAATATTCCACGTCGATCTGTTCCGACACATCGACCACCAAAGCTTTTCAACCTCCTACTCCTAGAGGGAATCCAATAAATCAAAGATCAAAATGACCAAGAAAGCTTGCTCGTGGATTTTCGTTCCACCGCCACCCGAGCCCTCGCCACGTTTACGTAATCTCAAGAGAGGTTTCGATGATAATTTCGATGATGATTTCTCCGGCTCCGAGCGATTTGATTAGGCATCCGCAGGACTTTTATTTTTTATTTGTGTCATTATGTCTAAGTTGACAAATCATCGCTTGTCGGTGAAATTTGTCTATCGTGAACTGATTCGATTTGTATGGCGAGGAAAGGCTCTTCTTGAAATACTTCAAAATTTTTTCGATGCTCGAGCATTTAAATCAATAAAGTAGATCAGAGCACGTCCGCGTCGCAAGAGATACTTAAACATAAGCATGGAAAAGAATTTAATGGAAAACCGAAAGAATTGTCACTGTTTCCAGTCGTAGAATTTGGTTAACGTAATGTTAACGCAAAGTTCTTTGGTTTAACGAAATATAGGAGTATTAGGATGAATTTTGTTTAAAGTTGGCCTATTATGTTGGAGAATGCGCGACAATCCAAGTGTTGGTTGATAACTCGAGGCGAATAAAATAGGAGAAAAAAAGCCAATAGAAACTAGGTAGAAAAATGCAATTACAGTCCGCGTTAATTATCGTTGAGCGAGTTATTTTTGACTCGGTGCTAATACATCTGACAAATTGGTGAGCGCCGAGATGAGAAGGCATAAAACGAACGTCCCGTCAAATGTCCCGTCAAACGAGCGAACTTGACATTCCTGCGTACTTGCGAATGCGGCAATTCTATCTTACGCAGCCGCGTAGCATGTAATCGAACTAATTAATTCGCTGCTACGTCAATCGGTCGGTAATTTATGGTCCCATTCGATCTTCGAATCCCTCTTGCTTTGCGGTCGCGCGCCGTCCATATTTAATTATCACCGTCAGCTACCGTCTGGTTTAATTAACTTAATGCGATCGTGATCTTAAGGCGGCGTGAAAAGCGGCGCCCGCAAAATGAAATAAGGACGAGCACTTGGGAGCAAGATACGTGGAGGACAAAATATTGTGTGCGTAATTAAAGCCTCGGTTACCTTTTTATCTTTTGACAATTGACGCAATTATTTTCAATTTTGCAAAGTAAGATCTAAAATGTGGTAATATGTTGTCTTTGAGGAGCCTGGGAGCTGGATAATAAAAATTTTTTTCTTATATCGTTCAATTTTAAGCGAAATCCGGCATCACATTACTTTATAATCGCCTTTCTCCGCTCGTAATTTACATTCCGGTTCAGTACAGTCGTTGAGCCTCTGCATTATTTGCAATAAATAATTTGTAAAATCGAGCAATTCGTCAAGACCGTTAATAATTGATAACGCAAATATTTGCTTGCTTGCTTGCTTGCTTTTTCTTTCTTTATAGTTTGTTTAATGTTAATTTACAAAAAGATAATTTAATATCTTTTATATAGGCATATATAAACAATACGATATTCCTTGATTTAAACGCGACTTATTCGAAACATCGCCGAATATTAATAATCGGTTTAGCGTTATGTCGTACGTAAAACTAGCCGCAATTAATTTGCCCGTCACTTGGGTACGCTAATGACTGCTCGATAAGATGCACATCGTCGGTACCCGAGCGGTTGTCTTACGTGTGCAACGATTGATGTGCAATCGTACATCAGAGGTAATCGTCGATTCGGAACCGCTACCTTTGTCATTGTTTACCTTTGCTCTGCTCTCAAAATGAGCTCGTTTTCCCGAATGTACTTTCGGGACATTTTCAGTCTCCCCTCGATCCCGAACAAAAGGAAATTCAATGCGCAGGTATGTAAAACTTGACTTCTCCTTTGAAAGTTTCTCAAGTTGTAGTAGTAAAACGTGCAGGTTCCGCAGTGCGGTCGCGCAGGCCCACCAACTATAAAGACAGGGACCCTACAATTTCTCCCTCCCTCTCGGTTTCGTTCTTTCACGATCCCGAAATCTTCATTCACGGCTCTCGGTCCCTCTTTACGCTCACAAGCGTGCACGGCAATGTGCACGTGTGTCCTCCGCTGCACTCGAGAGTTATATTGTGCGACGATTCCGACTGTCCTTACAAGATGTAATCTCCTGGGAATCCGCGAAGAGGAAAGGAGTCAGAGAGTTCTTCTTTAAAATGTGAAAAGAAAGTAAAGGAGAGGAAGGAGGAAAAGGAGATTGAATGAAGAGGTCGAATGAAAGTGCTAGAGAGAGCGTGAGTGAGATTGAGAGAGAGAGAGAGAGAGAGAGAGAGAGAGAGAGAGAGTTTGGAGGGGGTAAGAGTCGCATGTGCATCCACGCATCAAGGAGCAGACACAAGTCCCATATTAGTGATCCATCACGCACAAGAAACTCGTAAAGGACTCCTCTTAGCTGTTCGAGAAGGCTGAATCCCACATTAATCTGCCGATGGTGGGATCAGATAAAATGAAGACGTTTGACCCCCTTCACCCTCTTTCATATCGCGAGTTACTTTTTCTTTTATTGGATTTTTTTTTTTTAATGGAGGGTGAGAACTCCCGAATAGATCGATTCGGCCCTTCTCGATCATCGATTCATCAACGAGACATACGCACGGATTTCTTCTGCTCCTTTTCATACTTGGGAGTACTCAAGGCGTAACGTGGACCTCGTGTATGTGGGCCTTTCATTAAACGTCTCTCTCTCTCTCTCGGAAACTCCGTGAAAACTCCTCGACAAACAGATCAATTTTTTACTTACGACTGCGTCGCTTTCGGGGATCGATTAATTTGACCGAGCCTAATTCATCGTGAAATTATGGAAAGTAACAGCGGTAGAGAAGTAGCAGAGAATGAGAAATGCCAGTCGATCGAGAAGATCGAATCAAAGGTCAAATAAAATTAAGATTAATACGCTATTTCATCCTGATTATTCTTCTAAAAATTCTATTAAAATTTCCGAATACGAATGCCTTATGAAATGTAGTTCCGAAATAAAGAGATGGATCGACTCGAACATTCGCTTAACGTTAGAGATGAAAATAACGCAGAGGAGTACTCATAACAGCATAATGCGATACGTAATGCTTGCGGTACGACGCTATTATTATCATCAACAGCAACCGTTTCGAGAAAGGAAAAAAATAATTTTTTACTCTTTCTTGAAGGGTTAACGTGAATTTATTATTATTCATTTGTTTAGTTTTTTTCTTTTTTCTGAAGAGATTTCTCTTGGAATAATAGGGGCACTTTACACACCTCGTTGTCATTAGAGTGGATTGCAGCCGTCAGACTTATCTGAAATAAAATTTGGAAATAATTTTTTATTCCGTGCAAGTGCGCTATCGCAGGTGGTGGAATTATCGATTTCATTTCACAGTTTGCAGATATTGGCGAGCGACGCCTTTATTATGAATTGTGTCCCGTATTAACTAGAGTAGGTGACGATTGACAATTTGAATTAACGCTCACTTATGGACTTGTCACTAGCCACGACGGTTTCTCTCACAAAGGATTGATTCACTGGTCGTAAGGATCTCTTAATTATCGAGAACTCATTGGCGGGATCTCTGAAGAAAAATCCATTATCAGGTTTTCGGAAATCGAGAAAATTAGAGACGAGGAGAGTATTGTTGAAAGAGTGTCGCAAGCCGCTTCGATTTAACGGGCAAATAAACTTTTCTAACTTTCAATAAAATCAATTGGCTAAAATTCAAGATAGTTTGCAGCCAAATTTTTAGTAAGTAAGCAGCAGTTGATTTACCAGGCATCGGATCTAACCAACATTCGCCAGATATCCAATACCTGTCTCAAGCGTATGAATGCATCATTTTATAAGGTTTTGTAAGGTTTTAAGTAGGAGTAAGATATCAAGTTTAATGTATTTTAACAAAACGACGTAGGGTTCCCATTTAGCAACGAATTTCAGTTTTTCTGCGAAAACTCGCTTTCCTAAACAATGCGAGATGAGAGCCGATCTTGAGAGATGAGAGTCGGCTGAAACATCGGCGAAATTGTTCGCTCCAACAACCACTTACGGTTCGTCCTTTTCCGCCAACCATTTCGCCGATAATCAAGCTTTGATTTACGATGTTTATGCTAAGCAAGGTGTAAATGCGATGTAATTGCGCGAATCTTCCATATAAGCCCATGCGAATGTTGGGAAAATGTTGCGACGTCGTCATGCTACTCCGTACATAAACTTCATCCTTGTGCGTGCGTATCGGCCGAGTCGTGATTTACAATATCTTCGATCTCGTCGCTTCACTTCCTACCCGTTGAAGTACAAAAAATCAAGGACAACGATAAAAAAGACACGCCAAGAGAGCAAGAACATAACGAGGGTAAAAGAATGCGCAAACGCAACGAGGTACAAGTGTAAAGTCAATTTACGATGGAAAAAAAAATATATAAAAGTAGCGTCACAGCTGCTTGTGCGCAAAATTAAGTTAAGCCTCTTATGCGCGGTCTTCCCATTATTTTATCTATTATTCCCACATATTTTCGTTCACATATCGCCGCCCATAGCGAAATATCGCTCCGCACCCTTTGACAGCCTCGATCTTCAATTCGATCAGGCCTTTCTGACTAGAGAAACAATTAGCACAGCGAACAACTAGCAGAAGGTTTCATGCATTGTAACCTACTTATTTTCAAATCAGATTATCATATCGGAATCAACGCAATCCTTTTTCCTTCTCCCAATCGTATTTTAAAAAGCAATGAAAGACTTTTGGATGGTTTATTCGGCGCAGTCGACGAGTAAAAATAATTATCGTTAAATAATATCTGACGAAACGCGAGCCTCTGCGAGCGAGCGAATAATCTCACAGCTTTTCCAAATACGTGAGAGATGCGGTTGACGTGAAATTAGTCAAGAGCTATTCAGCTTTACTCGGAGCCATTGAGGGCGATCCCATCAGCTGAACCAAGATATCCGGTGTAACTCGTGCAACTGCCCCGTCTCGCAAAGACCTGGAGGACCGCAAACCAGTTCATTGTTGTCGCTTACGCGACATTCGTACGGTTGCGTAGGCGTGAATGGTTCGCCTTCCAATGGATTTTCATATTTGCATGAAGAAAGCTTTGTCATTGTAAGCCTTTCGGGCGCTCGCGTTCGGTCTTTGACAGAATTTTAATACGTGGCCCAGGTGATAAAGAGGACGGACCTTCGACCCTTATGGGGGTGTGCATTGTGCGCCAACCACGTGGATGGGCTAAATCTGTATCTCGCAGATCTATTCTGCGAGGATGCGCGTGAATTCGAAAGACCGGAGAATCGATTACATCGAGTGGCGCGTCGTTACACACTGTATCGAATTTTGCCTTAATTTCTCTTTTATCCTTCCTTCGTGATTCGTTGGATATGATTTTGAGAAACTTAACGGAATATCACCGAGCATCTGCACTACGCGTGGTACATGGAAAACCTGGTATTCGAAGGCGGTCATTTTCTTGTTACGAGCGAATAATGGATCTTAGGCTGTAGCCTATCTATATACCTGTGCGCGCGCGCGCGCGCGTAATTTATTACCAAGTATAATTTGATGTGCATAAAGAAGAATACGATGAAAGAGATGCGATTTAAGATTATATAAATAGAAAAGGTTCGTTTCTCTTATGTATATTTGCGCTTAATATGTAACTGTCGTGCTCGAGTAACTGTCCACTGACAAATATTTCAGAAAAAACGTTTACATTTAAAATACGCTCAAGTATCCGTATAATTATATTTGCAAGGCGATTATCGACTTGAAACATCGACGAATATTCAATTTTATAGAATGTTAACGTAATATCACCGTAGTCCGATAAAGTGCGGCGGCAAAAAAATAAGACAAAGAGTGAGGAATAAAGTGAGATGGGAAAGGGGAAAAAATCTGGGATTGCGTTGAAAATGTAACCTCGAAGAAGGACTTTATCAACGGTCGCTCGACCTCCGCTTATCTGCGATAAGCACCACGCCATTATCAAACTGTCGATGATCCGGCGAAGGGCTGCAAAAGGCGAAAATCGTTGTTCATCCCTCACCAACTTAATCCCAGCTATTAAGTTTCTCTCGTCGATAAAGCGAACACCGAGACTTTCGCACTTGTGTCGTTGATCCGTGGAGTAGGTGCTTATGTTCTCCACGTGCTCGGCAAGATTTCCTTAGCTCCGATAAACGCTCGTTCTTCTTCGTGTGCTCCTTATTCTAACTTCAGATTCGGGATTTTCCTTGATACTAACACTATTGATAAATTTTTCTGAAACTTCTTTTAAACGCACGCATTAACCTTAAGATGATTTATCGAAAAATATTCCGAAAAATATCCTTTCACTTTCGTCGAACGACTTTTGTATATTAAAGCGGTTTTTGTCGTGAAAAAACGCAACTTCCGGGTACAGTATTCGTGGAAAAATTGCTAATTTTTGCTGCATAAAGAAGTACGTTAATTTAAAAGGGAGATCGCAAATGTAAATCAACGGATGATGAGAACAAATAAAGACATCGAGAAGCAAACTCAATTAGGACCGGAGAAGGCGAAATTAAGGTCAAAATAAAAAAAATGTCCTTCAGCCCTGATGTATTAATGCACTATCACTTTTGAATCAGATTTGAACGTTAAATCGAGGCACGCAATTAAAGCATAAAATATAATAGCTGCATTAATAATCGCATAAATTAATTATTGTTTCCGCTCGGTTTGTTTCTTAATAAAGCTTACGATAATTATTTTCTATTACCTTATCTCTTGAAAAGAGAAGTTGTCATTCAAATTTATATTATCGTGTCTTTTCAGTTATTTCATCGGGAAATTGGAAACAACGTACATGCATTACGAGTGAATAATTAGCGTTACAGCGGTAGAAATATTTTTCCACCGCCACTTACATGAACAATTAATGAGTTTTCGCCTCAGTTATAAATGCTGATAAATTATATCCGTTAAATTTTTATTTTGAACAATTTGAAAGATATTCCAAAAAATTAGTCGAACACAGTACAGCAAGAACGAACCGATTGTCAACCAATTACTCAATATTTACGGGTATTACTGTTAATCCGCTAAAAGCTGTTAATCTGCTTTAAATTCGAAGGCTAATACGTACACGGAAGCTCTTTTATATTTATATTTCAGATGAATTGTACAATTCTCATGATTAATAATTTTCCAGTAATTGCAGGATGATCGTCCTACGTGATCAGATATTTCAGATGAATTTATACCAGTTTTATGAAAAAGCGCAGTCGTACGAAAATCGTACGTACCTATATATGCTAATGTAACGAGTAAAATAAATTACTCACAGACACTTGGGAATTATTTTTTTTTTATTTTGATAATATCACGCCAATTAATTTTATGTGAACAAACGCAAGAATTTATAATAATTATCATAGGCAGGTTATATATGATATTTATGATGTTTATGATGTTTATCATGTTTATGATGTTTATGATGTTTATGATGTTATGATGTTTATGGTGTTTATGGTGTTTATGGTGTTTATGGTGTTTATGATGTTTATGATGTTTATGCTGTTTATGATGTTTATGATGTTTATGATGTTTATGATGTTTATGATGTTTATGCTGTTTATGCTGTTTATGATGTTTATGCTGTTTATGATGTTTATGATGTTTATGCTGTTTATGATGTTTATGATGTTTATGATGTTTATGATGTTTATGATACATATGATATTTGGGTTATATATTATCATTGCGTGGGTTCTTTCGTCAGTAATGGTGATAGTAATGATTTAAGGGACTTTAACCCCGAGTGCAGGTTCTATTCGCGAGAACTTGACGAGATCATCGATACGAACCGAAGAAGCTCGAGTTAACGAAGAAAGCAACTATGAATCAGCTGCGAGTGCAGCTATATTTCGGTCGACTAGTATCGAAAAAGCGAGAAAGTTGCGATAGTCTTCTTCGGTGGTGGTCCGCATATGCTAATACATATTTACGAGCATCGACGTGTGCACTGCAAGAATATGTGGCCCATACATACGGTTGTGGAGTTTGTGCCTCCGACAGCACGACATTGTTCCTTGAGCCGTACTTTCGACCTCTCGAGCCTGCGTGACTGATGAAGTACTTTGCGTTAAATGGAGTCGACTTTAAAATCGTTACTTTTACAATCTTCCTTTATAGATCTTCGCTTGATCTTAAAACTTAGAACTGCGAGACGTTAATGGCAACTTGTTTTAGAATTTTCTGTCTCTTGCACTCGATGTATCGCAACGAGCTGCATCGCAAAAATGCAAAAATTCAAGATATCTCGACATCTCTTTCGTTGTAATGAAAATGTTACCGATCCAAACGTACAATGAATTCCCATTCAAAATGAATTTCAGAATTAATTAATTTACGATACGTCCTGCTAAAATATGAGAATGTAAATCACGCGATATATGCTTGTAAAAAGAGTTTAATGTAAACAAGTTTTGCCGAGAAATACATTATTTAAGAACGAATGAATAAATTTCGCATTTGATTTTTTATTTTAAGAATAAATCAATCCTACTGAGAAACAATGGACGATATAAGATCGTGTAAAAATAAGATTCACGTCTCACGAAGCAAATTTGCCTTTAATAAAATATTACGAAATTTATTGAGCGTTACACGAGCCACATGGATAAAGTGCGTAATAACTTCGCTACACGCGGACGTTATGCATGAAAAATTCGAAGGCCTTCGATACACGACCTTTTATGAAGGTATCGGTGCTCGCGTTCGTTATAACAGTTTGATAAAGAGCATCCATGAAAGAATCTACCTTCTAACATTCAATATTCGTACTTTAGATGCGCGCCGGATCCCCGTGTTCCAAATGAAGCCACAGTTCCAATTGTAGAATTATTATACAAAACTATTATTTGTGCGACAAGCGATCGAACGCGTCGGCGATATAATAATAAAAATACCTATACCTGACTGTTCTTTTTTCGCGTCAGTAATATATTTGGAAGTGTGTATTATTCCTGTGATTACTAGCTTGCGCTTGAAATTATTTCTTTTGATTGAGGTCCGATTAACGTAAATCGGGCAAGTATACACGAGGATACTGATAACAATGTCAATGGTTGGTAATACCGAATCCAGAAACAACAAAAAGAGGAAATCCAAGCGTAAAAACGTTGCTGAAATATAATTGCTGAATAATTATTGCACGAGCAAGAGATTAACGTAGCATTTAACGAGTCTGCGCGTTGCTAAAGTAATTTTTATACGTAATACATCGAGGAGAATATGAATGTCGTGAAAATGAGCCTAGAAAGATGATGCAGTTTTATCTGCCGAAACTGTGGCCTTTTAGAAAAAGTTTTCTTCTTGCTTGCACCTGCAAACAAGAGAATCACGTAGTTGACCTGCAAAAAAGACCAAGACAGCGACGAGGACGATGGCGATAAATCTTGCTACGCATGCGCTCGTGCGCCTCATACGAAGATGCGAGCCACAGATATATTTAGGGCTCAATCGTTTCACTGCTGAATATAAAAACTATCTTTATGCATTTCTGCTTCTTTTTCTTCCTTATTATTTTCCTCTTTAATTTTTCCACTACTTTATTGGAAAAGTTTTACTTTTTTTGCTCGCGCGTAAAATACATTTAAGCAGTTTGTCGACGTTAATTTTACTTGTCGATACGCGACGCTGCAGAGATCTTGAGCAATGTGGAGCTTGATTTATCACTCTGTGATCGGCATAATTCCCTGCATCGTCACTTCTTTATAATCCGTACATCTGAAAATCTGCATAGCTGCGTCACTCGATGATTTACTCGTTACGTTTTGCGTGCCTCATCCGACCGGCGATATCCAGAGTAGAGCGCGGATGTACCAGCGCGATTAATTTTTTTTTAATAAACCACATAGAAGCGTTTGTTAGTAAGTATCGGCAACTCACTGTGATTTAAGTATTCGAAAGTGCCGTTGCTGTACAGATAATGTCCTTTGTCATTCTTAAAATCATGCCAACGGCTGAAAAGTGCGACACAAACTTGCGCATCACGAAGGAAATTTGTCAGATTCCGTGAAATGTACGTTGGTAAAGGATCTCCAATAATAATAAAGCTACGAAATCCTAGTCCGATTGAGCACCGTTGCGGGATAATTAATAACACGTGCGTAAATAGTTTGCCATTGTAACGATTAGTAGGTGCAAGTACTCGTGGTAATACGCGTATGAATATTCTCATGGGCTGAAAATGACATTCTGAGGTGCAACATTAAGTATAATTTGAATTCTACGTAGGAGAATATTACGCGAGAATATTTCGCGTCGAAAGTTCCCAATGAAAACGCGATGAAAAAAATACAATAATCGTTTGGCAGCCTTCGCGTACTTACAACCGTGCAATGTGCAATAAAATTCGACGCTTCCATTCCAGAGTAATTGGAGAAAAAACTCTTGAATTCTTATCTGTGCATAAGTATAATAATAATTTACGCACTGATCGGAGCCGATTACTTCGCGCGGATACATAGAATACGAGAATAAAGACTTAATTGCTCTATTAAGGGGCTCGTTTATTTTCCTCTTTCAGCTGCCGTCGTGAATTCAATTATTGCGTCGAAGAAAAATATTTTTGCTTCTCTGATTGTAATTCGTGCTTCCGCTTTCGAGAATTACCGCCGCTTGCTTTTCGTTTCGCGTAGTTGGCAATTAAAAATTAAATGATTGAACAATCCGCGTGGGTTAATATTCCTTAAAATATGATCTTTACGTGCCTTTACGAACCATTTAGCCTCTAATTAATAACCGACTAATTAACGAGCGTTTAATTAATAACTTGGACTGCCTTTAGGTATCCGTGACGTTTTCATGGGTAACGACGATACCGCCAGGTCAAACTTCAAAGAAATTTCGATAAGTGACTAAAACGCCGAGCAACATTTACATTCGGCAACATTCCCCAATCGAACGACTACGTTAAAGTATCAACGCACGTGACCTCGTGCTAAATAATTATAAAAGATTTTGGCTTTGGTACTTAGCGTCCGTAGCGGTACGGAGTGTACACGTAAGCCCGTGTCGATCGAAAAGTGCTTCAGCTTGAGCTGCGAAGAAGATGATAATCGTGGTGCGAGTCGACGGCCCAGCGCTGCTTACTGTATTATGGTGATGCGCCGACTTTCCCATAAAACTATAGTGCGCGCATGCGCCTCCTGTGTATATGGGCAGCAGCGAAGCAGTCGCGCCGACACAAAAAATCTTCCGAGTGTGTGAACACGGCGGTCGCAACAATAAACTCCTATTGTTGCGTTGTCCCAACCCCGTAAGTTGCGCTGTCGCATTCGAGGACTCTTGATAGTACATTTTGAGAGGATGGCAGCCACCCGCTGAGCTCCGGAAAATCGAAGAGCTAACAAGACCAGCGTTATTCCTTATGCGCTTGCGATTAGTTTCGTGAAATTCTTTTTACGAGTCCCTTAACAGTGCTAATTCACTTTTACATATCTAGGAAGGATGAGGTCGGAGTGGACTTGACTTCGATTACGGTTCTTCAGTTTTATTCTTGTTACGTGTGCCTTGGCTTGATAATTGTTTTTCAATTTAATCTGTTTTCATCGGCAATTCTAGCGGGTGTCTCGGTGTTGCATTACAGGTAGAAGAGTGCAGCCAGGAAAGCTTGCAATTAAACTCCAATTTCCCGGTATTACAGTGGACGAGGACGAGCGTCGCCTTCTTCAACACTCGGCCCTCTTATGCGGCACGTGGAAAAATTGCTTTTTTTATATCAAATATTTTTTGGCAAATATTATTGGCGGACGCTGCACATTTTCACTAACTGCCGGAAGTACAATTCTCATTAGGATACCAATTGGCTTCGGCGTTCGAACAAATTTGATGCCGTCGCTTTACAAAAAGGAAAATGAAAAAACTTGATCGGCGCACTTGCTTGGACATTTCATCCCCCTTACAAAGTGAAATCGAGCGTGAAAATTCCGCCATTGTACTCTTAGAGCCTCGGCTTCAAGACCCGCGTAAAATCTTGAGTCGCGAACGAAAGAACATTGAGGAAGAGTACTTTTCCGAATTTAACATTTTTACAATATCTATACAATATGTCGGTACAATACGTCGGTACAATACGTCGGTACAATACGTCGGTACAATACGTCCAAATCCCAGAACGTCACTGAATTAGCTCTACTTCCCACAAAACAGTCACGAATACACGGAAATACAACGCGAACAAATTTCTTTTTAATGGGTTTTCCTATAGGTCAAAGCTGCCGTTTATTTGCCGCTTATTCGAGTTACCTGTACGTGCCCTCGATTACCGAGGAGAGTAGCGTAATAACGAGATTAAAATGCCCGAAGGCATTTTCTCTATTCAGCAGTCTATTTAAATTCAAGCGCCATTACGTATGCGTCTGATTTTTAGAGTCACAGTTCGATCACTTACTTTTTAGTCGTACCGATTACGTTTAACTCTTGTTTCTTTACGAATGCGGTTTACCAATTAATTCTGCACTGATAAGATGCAGTGGTGCGCGTCTGATGGCAATTAATTTACGCAGAGCAAAGTTCCAATATTTATAATATTTATAAACAAAAGGAATTTAAGGTCGAATCGTTTTAGGGATAAGGAGATGCGAGAGAAGAAAGAAAGAAAAAAGCAGTTGATACTTTGATCGAATGTAACGAGGTAACGAGGAAATTTCGTTTTAAAACGAAAACTAGAGCAGTACAATTATTGATCGAATGTCTGCGGAACGAGTAATTCTACCAATTGTACGCAATACGAGCTTATGCATCAACGAAGCAATTATTGAAATTTATTGAAAATGCAAGCTTTTCCTTCAAATGCTCATATCGCACGATGATGTTCAGAATTAACCAAGATTCCCTCTTGAGAAACTTAACTCGTGAAATACCGATTGAAATTCTACGCTAGAGAATTGTACTGTCAATGGTAAATGTCCTTATTTTGAAGATATAAACTATATTTCTTGAAGTAAATATTAAACTCACAGACAGCAAGACGGCATTCATTTAATTAGAATCTAAGCGGACATTAATTGTAAGGTTTATTCGAAACCTTCTGCTAGATACGTTTTCATTGTTAAATTATTTACGATTAAGAATCGTACGTTGATAAAAGAAAATATTTTGTTCGCTGCAGCTCATCCAAGGTCCCGAAGGCTCGAAGAAGTGCGCGAAGCACACGATCGCACTTTTGCCGGATATAATAATTTTCGCAAACACGATGCATTCGCCCTTTAGTGTGCAAGCAGTTGAGACGTTACGTAGCCGAGAAAGGGGCAACCGATATTACGAGGACACTATCTTGTACTTGGGGTTGTGCGCCTACTTGCGCGACGATGGTGATGCATACGGGTTATTTGAAGGTTCGAGGGCTGCTGTTTTTCTCAAATGTACTTGTTGCACAATGTAATACTATCCAAGGGGCCATTGTAACGGAGCTATAAAGAGGGAATAAGAGAGAGAGAGAGAGAGAGAGAGAGAGAGAGAGAGAGAGAGAGAGAGAGACTCAAGTGTCTTAATGCGAAACTAAGCGTCGGCCGAGTAACCGTATAGTTCTGTATTATTTTTCCATGAACGAATCCTTTTATTATGTGCGAGCATTCACAGGGGAAGATGAGTGCGAAGAAAAAGTAGAAATAGAAGCACAATTATTTTAGGTGTTGATATAAATCTTCCAGAAGTTATTATACGTTTGTTTTACACGTTTTACATCTCCTCCTTGTAAAAAGACACAGCCGTCACGTAGGAATGGATGTAGCGCGTCTATGGGAGGTGATTCGATTGTAATTCCCTCTTAGATGTTTAAGTGGCTAAAGTTCGTTTTGTTTATGCAATAACGACCACATGAAAGTAAATTGCAAAAAAGTACCTCAATTGTAAAATATTACGGACGTATTATTTGTGTAGCATTTGGTGAAAAATTGCAAATGTACTTGCTTCTTAAGGCTTAATTTATTATCAATCATTATCCGCAACAATTACCCGAATTAATTGGATTAATGATTTCGGTTAATATATTAAAACATGCAGATAAACTTTGCGACAAGTTTAATGGCCTCCATTTATTCCTCATCCTGCTGATATATATTTAGAAAATATGCACACTATTTTATCGACACATATTGTACCGTAGTTTGATATTTATTTACCTGCATTTTTCACAAGACCCATCAAACATGAGTTATCAAAATAAAAAGCGGAATAAAAAGCAAGAATGGAACAACCAAAAGAACCGCATTGTTGCATCTTTTTGGGGGCACACGATGTTCGTACTTGCACTTAAAATAACGTAATTTATCGGTTTCAAAGCACGTGTCATCCATTATTTAACCGTGGAAAACTCGTTCGCATTTACATCCGAGATCCCTAGATACTTTGGCACGCGCCCACCCTGAGAGTCTCGTTAATGTCCTGTTTTTCTCTGTGCCGATGTGGTATTTATCGAGTAAATTTGTACTTGGGCTCGTTGTTTTTTTGACTCGTTTTTATGCGCTTCTCGTGCACGCCGACGTAAATATCATCTTTCTTGATGCAACTGCTAAAAACGTAGCGAACAATCGATCGCTTTCGTCAAATTGACGTTACGCGTATTCGCGCAGAAAACCGAGTGATTTCAAGTATTATATTTTTTACATCGAAATTCGATTACAGGTAAAAATATGCAATTATACGAAATGAAGAAGATAAATAAATAAATAAATCAGTTGGTGGTTCAACCCCCAAAGTATTTCGTAGTTTGCCGATAGTGACTCGTTGTTTATATTTTTCAGCTTTTGACTAGTATATACTGCACGCACTTTGTACATCTGTGTACGTACAAATGAATAAAATGAATAAATAAAGGCAAAGTAATAATTTATCGTTTCAAATACAAGACGTTGTTGAATCATCGTGAGATCCGCAATGAAAAAAGTTAATTTCATTATAATATTTTCAATAAGAATAAATTCCGTACAGAATCTAGTTGAAAACAACAATCGAATATTCGATTCACCGATAGCGTACGTACATTTTCAATTGCCATTTCTTTCCGAATGGAAACACACTTTGACAAACTGAGAAAAATGTGTTTTTAATAATATTAGAAATATTCGAAATCCCTTGATATTGAATACATTAATAGCCGGTGCTTTCAGTCGAGGCAAGCACCGAAAAGAATTTCATTCGCTAATTGCAAAAGCAAAGTGTCCAGTAATATAAATATGTAAATGCCGAAGAGTTTCGCCTCGAAAAAGCTCGCATCAACTCAAGCGGACGATATTAATTTTAAAGTTGGATTTGGACGAAATGTACGGCACGCCTAGGGAAGTTCTCAAAGATTATTTATTTGAAAGTCTTTTGGAACTCGGCAACACAAGCAAAGTTGTCATCAAATCGAGTAAAAATGCTTCATTCACGGGACTACCATTCACATTGACGTATGAGGTCCCTCTTTTAGCCACCTTATCAGCGTCAACATAAAAATAAAATCAAAAATCCCGCGGTGCGCGACATCGTTACCGACTGCTATTCCAAGTCACATCGTTTGGAATACAGAAGCCAAGAAAAAAGGCAAGAGCATAAGAGAAAAAAAGTAAAAAGGACGAGATAAGCATCAATCGCGCCTATCCGTGCGTGGTATTTCTCACAGCAATAAACACACGATGCCGAAACGAACTTTCACGAGACCTGTGCCACACATATTCTTACAAGTGCAAGGGAGAAAGAAGCGGCGAGAAGCGGAGAGAAGGAATGAGAATTAGGAGCGAGAGAGAGAGAGAGAGAGAGGACATCCCGCTGTGCATTTGTAATCTCCTTACGCACCGAATGGAGCTACTCTCCGCTGCTACTGTTCGCCGCCTAAGGATACTTGAATTTTGCCATTGTGTCTGGCCTGTTTGATTCTCCCATGAGCCCCTGCATACGCGTACTTCCTTCGGCTCTTTTCTCCCGCTCAGAGTCCAACGTCGATTTGCACATAGATTTTGCCGCCTCTACCGGAGTCGCCTCTGATCTCTTCTCCTAGTGGCGGCGTCAACCAATTTCACAGGAAGTCCGAGATGTGGAGTTTTAGAGGCACTTTAGCTTAAACTTTCATTTCATTTCGGAAGTCGGGGGCTTTCGTTTTCCTTATTCGTTTTACTTATTCGGAAGGAAGCCGTAGAAGGCATCGTATCGTCGGCGAAAGTTATTAATCCTAATATTTTATGCGTTACTTCATCGACGATACGTCCGAAACTTAACTTCGAGCAAATTATATAAACACACTCGGTTTTCTCGAATACGGAAATATTAAAAGGAAGCTTTTAACAAACATTTTATAAACCTTGTTCGCCCAACTACGTACGTGTAAGTAAAAACGCGCGTGAAATATTTGCAATAAAAATCCACGCGCATTGTGCATACTGTTTTTAAATATTCCAAGAACATTAATTACGAACGCTTTTCGCCACATAAACGGTACGTAAATGCGTAAATGCGTAAATGCGTAAATGCGTAAATGCGTAAATGCGTAAATGCGTAAATGCGTAAATGCGTAAATGCGTAAATGCGTAAATGCGTAAATGCGAAAATGCGTAACGTTGGCAGCCTCGGATATTTTGGGTATTGGATACGCGTATTGGATTCCTCGTGCACTATTTAAGATCTAAGGCAACTCATAAAGTGCGCAGAGTTGAAATTTACCTCATAATGGGCACATTACGCGTAGCCTATTACTCGCAAAATATACCAAAAGGAAATTACACTCGTACGCATTAACGGTACAAAGTACAATAAATAACGAACAATTTTCTCTAGGTGGCAAATGTTGATATAAAATTCTCGATGAAATATTATGTAGAAAATAAATTAGCGGTAAACTATTCGCGTTTCGTGTGGTTGCTTTATCCACAATTTTAAATGACAAAAATTAATAATACATTATCGTTGAAATACGGTGTAAGGCATGCATTCGAGTACTACAGGGGGATTTATACGTAAATCTCTATCGTAAATTGAAAAGATTTTATTTATATGCTAGACATTTCTCAGGAAGACAAATACTGTCCGCAGAGGTAAGAACAAAAAGAAAAAGAATCGAGAAAAGAAATGGAGAGGAAGGAGAGAGCAGTAAAACGATGAACCGCGAAACGATCGTCAACAACGTACTTTCATTCTTTAAGGTCGTAAATACTCGTGTAAACGTTTTCAAGATCCTCGTACATTCCCTATACACATGCTTGTAATAACACGTAGTAAATTCTCTAAGACCTTTGCCACGCCATTTCTATGTTAAACTGTACTTTCTTCGTAAATTAATATTTCGAACGTTCGTTACGCCTCTTAAAACGCCGAATGAATTTCGAAAAATGTATTCTCTGTCCTACTATTTCATCGGTGCATTATGCGTATGGGCGAGAGAGAAAATTGATATTTTTTTAATAATATTGACCTTGAATGCATTTGTCGCGTTTGGATCTGCCGGTAACAAGCGAGTCGGTCGGTAAGTGCAGATGTAGTTGGACTTTTGTTGCGCCACGTGCTGACATCTAACAGTGCCTCGTGGAACGAGTGCGACGTCTGCTTCATCGACATGGCCGGAGAATTTTTCAAAAAAGGCGGTTGAGAGTAAAACGATCGAATGTCGAATAAAAATCATGGACCCGAAAATAGTACACGAAAGAATTTACGACGTGCCGTTGGATGATGTAAAAGTACGGAGGTAAGTGAAGTCGCATTCTAAGTCATTTTAATTAAATTAGAAATCGCCTAGAATATAAATCAATATCGAAAGATATTCACATTATTTTATTTGTCGGAGATACTTCTTCGAACGTTTTGTAAATTTTTAAAACCGGATGAAAATAACGTCGCAGTTAAGAATACACCGGGAAATTATTTTTTCCCTTAATAAAAGAGGATAAAAAGATAATATTTACTTGTTTCGATTTTTCTCTGATGAATGTGAAACTAAGCTTTCTTTAAATTAACATTATCATTGCTAAATATATTTCCTTGGGAGATGTTAGGAAAATTTTTAAAAAATTTATAATATCGTTACGTAATTCTTTTACCCTTTACATTCTAAATTATCAAGTTTTGCATAAATTCAACGTAACGTTGATCTCTTTCAAGAGAACTTGTGATAATTTAATTCTCGAAATTAACTTATAATTTCAGCGATAAACATATTTTGAGCAAAGTTTGAAAATAATTTTCATTTCAACGTTTCATGTAAATTTCAAGCCGTAATTGCGTATTCACGAAAACACGTTTCTTTATCTAGGCGTCATTTAATAAAGCAAATCGAGAATCTTGTGTACAGTTTAATACGCAGTATCGCCCAAAATGAAAAGCCATGTTTAAGATATAACGACGGTAAATATTCTGGTTGGATCAGCAGCAATAATAATAGCAGCAGCAATAGTTCAGAGGGCGAATTGAACAATAGTTCCAGCGAACGTGTGAAGATGCTTCGATTTTCCGGGCATTTGAGTCGTCAGAGATTTGCTTTAATTATAAAAATAATATCTCACGCACATTCCAACCTCATCAATAATCAGAATCAGACCGACGATGATTTTTACTGCACTAAGAGGGCGTTCTTCTATAGTTTGAAAAACGAATATATCAAAAGATTCGTTGGAAAGCAAGAAAAAGTCGAGTGGGCCATTAACGAAGTGACGATGTTACTCGAATGCGGTCCTTGGGAACTTGGTAAATTTTCATTTTTACCTTATTTCATTAATATTAACATTAGCTTACAAATTTTAATAGGCACAAAATTTCAAGCGTTTTACAGTTATAATTATTTTAATGCTTTAATTTTAATATTATTCAAAAATTCAAGACACTTAAATGTGTTGCAATGTATTTTATAAAAATGGTCTACGTTTTCAAATACGTTTTTAATTTTAATTTATCGAGAAAATATGCAATTTCAACAAATTTCAACAATGTCAAAAAAATTTATGCACAGGTTTCATTTCCACGAGCAAAGGACTGGTAGCTGGTGATCTCAGTATGCACTTTAGCGAAGGAAAAGTAATAAATTATGAACAAGGAATCTGCCACTCAGTGCCAGACGTCATTGCCAATCTAACGCGGATACGTACCAGTGCCGCTTTTGTGCTCGTCGTCGAGAAAGACTCTGTTTTTCAGAAGCTCTTGCGCGAGGATTGCCCTGCCTACAATAATTGCATCTTAGTGACTGGAAAGGGTTATCCCGACATTCCCACGCGAATGTTCATTCATGTACTCTCCGAGAAGGCGGAATTACCAGTCTATATACTCGTCGATGCTAATCCTCATGGATTCGAAATTATGTGCGTTTACCGGTAAGTAATTAGTTGGATCTAGTCTAGTCACGAATTTCTTTTAAATAAGTTGCCATTAATTTTTCTGGATATTGTTGAACGGATTGAAATTAGTTATTTGAATTAAGTAATACAATAATTTAGGCAAAATAACAGGATAAGAAAACTATTAAACAGTCAATAGAACAACGTTTTTTTCATAAACTAAAAAATTAATTTAGTTTCGTAAGCAAAACTTTTTTGAATAATCAGTAGCTTGACTTCGAGATGTGAAAGTTTTTAATAGGATCTAGATTAAAAATTGTTAAACATACGTACTTAAACACTATAGGTTTAATAGGTCAACATTTTTTAATCGATGAGAAATTTCAGGACTTAGGATATTTGCACTGACGTGTCTCAGATTAAGTACTTCTTTGGATATGTCGAATAAAAATTATGTCAAATGTATAAGCAAATTAAATTTATTTCTTTATTTCGAAAGATTTTTCATACTGAGTATAATATATATATTTTTAGGTTCGGAACATTAAACAATTTAGGATATCGTGAGAAACTTCTTTGTCCTCGGATGCGTTGGCTAGGAGTTCATCAAAATGATTTGAATAGATTAGGTATAGTCAAAATCAAGCTGACAAAAAAAGATATGAAAAAGATCGAAGATCTACAAAATCGCAGTTACATAGATATTGATTTTTCAAAACATTTGATGTCAATGAAATTAGGCAAAGCCGAAATCGAATCGATAGACAAACCAATGAAACACTTTCTAACAGAGTTCTTTATTCCTGCAAAAATTCGAAACAAGGAATTCTTTTAGGATGTTATATAATTTTATAAACGTTTTTAAAAATTTTAACGATTGAAAGTAAAATTCGCTCTTTTGCTTCTTAGTTTTATAATTTATTTATTATATTGTCTTGAATGATTTTTAAAAACTACGTAAACTCACGAGGCATTTTTTATTATATCTTACAAAAAAGTTTTATTGTAAAAGATTTACGTTTTATAAAAAATTTTCCAGTACATATACTAAATGAATATAAGAAAGTACTAAATAAATATAATAAAAAACAAAGCTGTACAAGTCATAAAATATCATCGTTAAGTCTGACATTTATGTGTATTGGAGCAATCAATTACGGTTTTCACTACAGAAGTATTGATGTGCATTTTATTAAGCATATTTAGAAGATCGCCCTCATTGCGTAAACTATAAAATAATACAAGTTGTAAGCTAACTTTAATAGAAATGAATTATCTACGAATTAACTTACAGATTTGTTTGTGAATCATTTGGAATTTTTTCATTTTTATCTTTATGTGAAGAAATATTAGAAATACGCCTTTTACGAAGTCTCCTTTTCATTAATTTTGGTTGCTCCTCGTCACTACTGTCATCAAGAACAATAAGTTTTGGAATTTTTCTGTATCTACCTATATAAACTACACTTTTCAGGCTAGATGCCGAACACGATCTTGTTTTTCTTCGAAATTTCAATAAAGATGAATTTTTTCTTAATTTCATGTTAGGTTCACACGATCGATGTCTTCTACGATATGGTCTGATCAAATTATTAGGTATTACTTAGGCAATCAAATATGTAAGAGTTATCTAAAGTATGAAATACTTTAGACAATATGAAATAATCAAAAAATTATGGTTTCGTATGAATTAAAATACGTGTAAAAGAAAAAAAGAAAGAAGAAAATATAAACATCATGCTTATGATTTTCTGTATACAAAAGATTTATTTTTTTATACTTTTACAAATATATTTACCTCGTTTGTTGATCTGAATTACTTCCGATACTACTGTCAATGTAACGTTTTCTTTTCCTCGTTCGTAAAACTCTTCGAGGCTCCTTATTATTTCCGTTTCGTAATTTTTTCATCGTTCATATAATCTATATAAACTCAAACTATCGTAAATCCTTTAATAAACATGATATAGAAGATAATCCTTTGTCATTTAATAAATTGGTAAAAATATATTTAGAATTGAAAAATCATGTATAGAAATAAGAATTAAGCTTCGTATAACCTCCTTTTTACATGACAAGCATTTTCATAATTTGATGCATAAACAAATGTTTCCTAAAAATTATCATAAAACGATCTCTTTTAACTTTCTTTTGTCTTTTCATAAATAAACAACATGATGCTATTGTAGGACCAGGAAACGACGAATTACGATAAAATTAAAAACCTTAAATAAATCATTGTATCATTAATTGCTCGAATACATTTTTTACCAAGAAGTTTTGTTATTAAACTATCGTCATATAACGGCTATTGCATACTTACGGGATCACTTACTTTCAGATCACTCATTTGAAAACGAAAGAATGAAGCACAGTACTTGTATGCGTATTAAATAATTATAACGAGGATTCAGGTAATATAACAGTTTATTGAAAACATTTCGTTCGCCCGACATTCTCGGGCCGAGTCTCGTCTCGCTGGTATTAAAAAACGCAGACTTTTAGTAACATGATTATCTTGTGAATGTTACGGCGGAGGATAACTGGTGCTCGTTAGTCGCGAGTCCGACGGCGCTGACGTTTTCATTCGTAATTCTATTTTTTCTATCCTTTCTTTCCCTTCGTTTTTGCATAATGCTTAACACATGCTTACACTTTAACCTGTTTAATGCTCGTTACAATTGACGTCGAGCTTCTTCCTCGAATTTTTCTGCCCTTTCCTCTTCGAAATGCTTAACAGAATCACACAGAGTCTTTCGCACTCCTGTATCCCACATCTACTTACTGCCCGTTATAATTTAAAAAAACAAGCCTAAAAAAACAGTGCTTATTTGCTTCAACGTTGTCTTTTCATAAACTCAGCGCCGCCTGCGAGTTTCTGCGTGGGTAAAAATTTTTCCTACCGTGGTTTAGAGAACTCAAATTTTGCAACTCCCACGACTCGAGATTAATAAGAAGATGGCTTTTCTCTTTTACTTCTTTACCTCGGCTTTTTACTCTTACAAAAGAAAAATGCAAAAATGCGGATTTAAATAGTAGAAAATTTGAGATTCCTAAAACGATTTTGATTGAATTTCGCGCTTTCGTCGATGTGTCTCCTTTACTCAATAAGCGTCCATTAATTACTTTATCGAAGCTATAGATTATGTCCGTGCACTGCTACCGAAAACATTTCTTGCTCACACGCTGCACGTCATTTTTCATGTCGTTACGTTTTGTCGCCATTTGATTTGAGTGTTTGCTTTATTCAGAGTGTTAATAATAGGTTGACGACGAAAACAATTGTCTTTGAAACCCGTAAGATGTTTTGTATTTAACAATTAAATAATTTATTACGACGCACAATCGTCACTGAATTGTTTCAAAAAAAGTTTCAAAAAAGAAATCGATAACGAAGCTACGATAATTCAAGAGCACTTTTACCATTGGAATATTTAATATTGTAACGACCAGGAAACACGAAAGGAAGATTACGTTGATTTTGAAAAATAAAAGCAGAAATTTTTCCTATAAATTTTACCGTATAATGCAGTGCGTCAAATCGTTAGATTTACCTATTTTAATCGGCATTATACACATTATATAATTCAATGATAATCTTTCTTATTCTCTTAAATTTGTCACGAGAATCGGCTCTCAAATCGTAGTGCAAATAGGAAATGAAAATTACTCAGCAGTAGAAACATTGCATTCGGACGTTCTGTGCGACGAAAACATGAAACGTTAAATAAGAGTTAAAATTACTTTTTTCTTAATTAAGTCGTTCGTTAGCACAATGACGTTATACAAATATTTCCTTCAAAGCTTCATACTCTAATCTCACATCTACTTGATACTGTAATATTTTCTTATTATTTATTCATTTATTTTGTCGAAAAAGCGTGTTTAAATTACAATATTCAGCCTTCGGCAGGAACGACGCGGATTTTCCGCGAAAAAGGCGGTAAAATCGAGAAACGTTGAACCGAAGTCACATTGTGAAACGTATTTTCGCACTTTTTCTCTTAATTAGGAAAAATACCGCGGGTTCGCCCCGAATAACTAGGAATTTCATAACTCTTTCTTAATCTCTTTTTTTCAATTTAACTATTTTAATACTACGTGCCATAATAGTCGCATACAAGCTCGGGATTTTTAATTTTATTAATTTATCTTGCGAACGCAACGAACGTGATGGTGAATTACGAAACTCTGGAATGTGAAAATTCATTTATATTGAAGTTTTTTCAACTTACTTCATAGCACATCTACAATTTCGAAGGTGTTGCTGAAAAATGTTACTCTAGGAGAATTAATATCAGAAATAATTTCCATTAAGAAATATTATGCGTTACTTTGTTTAGTTCTTTGTGATTATTTATGCCAGTTAATTGACAGTTCTTGAATATAAAGATTTTCAATTACTTAAGGATTTTGCTCATTTTTCCTTTTAAAATTCTTCTACATAAATAAAATAATTAAAAAATCCGTTCGCATGGAAAAATCACGAATGATCTCAAAGTCTGATGCTTTTTCTAATTAAGTGCCATAGTCATTAACTGATACCAGAAAAATTTAGTTCTGTTACAGAGATAATTCCACAGCTGTAATTGTTTTCAAGATTCACATTCAATTATTCACTCTTCGATTTCTAATCGGTTTTCACGGCTAAATAACTAGACATGTACTTGCGAAGAAGACTTAATCGAATCGAGGCAACGACAACGAAAACCATAAAACGATAAATATTTCCTTACGCTTACGTACACTTGAGCGATCATCGTTTCATCTTATTAGTTACGTAGCCCTTTACGGCTTAAGCAACAGCGGCCACAATTGCACACGAAACTGTGTACGACAAACGTGAAAGCATACCTATCGAGTTAAAGAAAAGAAAGAAGCTCGATTCAACCAACCCTTTCTTCGATCACAATCGTTTAGCAATCATCATAAGCTTATGCGGAGAGGGTGCATTTCGTCTCTCGTTTAATTACTGTTTAACGGTATGTTCAAGCATTACCTTCTTTCCCTTTCGCGTGTTTTATGCATCGTTTAACAACGATAAGATAATCGTACCTAATGTTAATAACGAGAATTACGATAATAATAAGTTATAGTAGTATTTTGTTTTTCATTTATTGTTTGATTACTTGCACTAGCCTTGATTGTCGGCATATAAGGGCTGGCACACAGCGATGATTGCTGCGTGCGATATTCGTCGAGCGCGATTGTGTTCCCGTCGTTCTCGAAACGTTTCCCGATCACATTTCTCATTTATAACCTTTTACTACGTTCATTTTCGAATCATAAGCATTGCGCGCAATGCTTTCAAGTGCATTACTTCATCACGAATCGAACGTGAATATTTAAATCATTTCATTGGTAAGGCATTCTAACCGAAATACAGTTTAAATCACACATACATTATTAAAATTAGAATGAAAGTGACGCGCTACAAATGTCTTTGCCATGATGGAATATAATATTTTTTTTTAACGATTATAATTGAAAAACGAAAGCAGTATCAAAATTATTATTGCATTAACGAGAAGAGGCCAAGAAAAATATTGCACTCGCAGCATTATAGTAATAAACCAATTGTCATGTACTGATAGATATTATTTACGTATATTTAACCGTTCTTTTGGGTCTTTGCGTCAACAATTAGCGCATTACGCAGTAAGATGATTATCAATGATTGTGTATTAAGCTATGATAATTTTATACCATTTAACTCTCCAAAGTCATGATTAAATGACATTGCAGCTAATTTGCTAACATATTTATTAAGTAGTTACATTTGCACGGTGTACAAAATAGCTTGTTTTCAAAATTGTACAGTTTATGAAACTTTAATATTCTTTTAAATATAAATAAGCACTTTAGGTGAGATTAAAACGGGCGATTATTATCGAGAAAGTGACGAGAACACAGGTATAATGACGATATGACGATGACAGTTATAACAATAACAGTAACAACTATACTATTCCAAGTAATCATGATATATTTCGACGTTTTATATAATAATGATTATGATAATAATGATAATGATAATGACGATAATAATACAAATTAATAATAATAATAATAATAATAATAATAATAATAGTAATAATAGTAATAATAATATCAATTAATGATAACAATATTGATTTACGTAGAATAATTATTTACAAATATTTTTCAGAGTGTACGTATAAGTTTGTGTGTATGTGTATAATTATGAGGCCGAGGTGGATAACTTGCTCCTCTATACGTATATTTAATCTTATATTTTACATGGATAATCTTTGGATAATCCTTTATCTCATATGTGTTATTTTCTCTTTTGTAATACGAAACTAGACGTAAAAAGCCTTACGCGACGACGGCAAATCATATATTATTTATATAGCGCTCGAAGAAACGAGAATTTGACGAGTATCGACAGTTCGTTTTCAGTTTGATTCTATCGCTGATTTTTCGTTGAAATCAGGTGCATGCAGACAAAACGAGGAAGAATATGGGAGAGAGAGAGAGAAAGGAGGTGTAAGGGACTTTAGCATGAAATATTTTGCGCTTTATAATTTCTCACAGAGTGACAGAACCCATCCTAAATCTTAAATTTTTTACCCAGGAAAAACTGAATTAGACCTTCAATCTGATGATATTTATTCGATATTGTTTGCTATCATTTTGTTGCAAGATTTGACTGCAGCGTAATTGCACCTGTTTTATGAAACTATATAACAGTTGGACTTGATTGATACGTCATTACATTTTATTACTATTTAGTCATACTTGATAACATGCAGGCAACGGAAATCAATCAATAGTTGATACTCATTTATCTAAACGTTCACATAGTTCCGCATCTGATAATATTTATTTGATGAAATATTTCAAATGAATTGAACATATCGTCGCGTCCTTTCAACGTCTGATCAGATTCATGCAGATATAATTCATTTCCTCTTAGATGCTCCTACTCTGCGACATTGATCTCTAGGCTATTACGTAAAAGAAACTAGAACTGCTAAGCATTAATTAGTTGTAATAAAAACAGCAGCAATTATACTTGCATTTGTGTCGTACAATTGATATTCTTCGTGCATATGTAACGTTTTAATTGAAACGAAGGCTTCAGTTTTAACGATATATATAATGAATTAATGGAAACGTTTTACGTATATATATATATTTCGAAAATTAAACTTAACTATTTCTTGTTAACAATAAACTATAGGAACGTCTTAAAAACTGGAACTTAGTAGTTAAATAATGTTCTTATTTAGTAAACGTAATTCAAAATTATTTGATTTGATATCTATCTTACTGTTATTCCCGCTGTTCTGCACCAAGTAAACGCATATTCATATATATAAGAACAAAGTATGTACACACTTTCCTCTATTAATAATGCTTGCACTTTTTACCAATAATCAAGTTTACTTCATTATACTAGTGCAACGAATTTATCACTTACTAGAGTGGAAGAAGCTTGGAAGATGTGAGGAAGAAGTTTTACAATTTTGGATAGTTCAAGTGTAGTCGATTCTATAAAATCCCGTAACACTTCAATCCCACGTGAATTGACATCTCTCGACACGATAGAGTAAATTATTCAACTATTTACATCGAAAGTTATAAATTCTAAAAAGCTGCATTTAAGAATTCTTTAAAACGTGCGTTGTTTTATCGGATACAATCCTGCTAGAGAGAATTTCTCAAATTCATCAAGTTTATATGAAAATGAAACGAATCTCTTATCGTTACAAATATTTATTTATCAACGTCGTGACTTTTGACGCCTAGTAAAACCAATTTACCAATTTAACAAAAGTGAAACTAATGCTTATTATTTATTAGCGTTTATACGCGTCGGTATACAATGAAATTTAAAAACAACTATCTATATATATATATATATATATACATACATATATATATATATATATATATATATATATATATTTCCATAATTCTCGAGTGGTAGTAATCGTTAACGCGAGGTCAGTTGAACTGCAGTGAATTAAATTTCAATTAAATTTTCTTCCTATACCCCAAAGTATGTTTATATATAAAATGTAATACTTATTCGATAAATTTTAATAGCGAAACTCAATGCATTCGTAATTAGAACTACGTAAGCAATTGAACCATCTACCCTAATATCCTAATTTTATTAACGCGTCACAATCCATAGCCGGAGTACTAAAAAATATACTATACACTATGCTGATACCTGTACCTACGAGTTACACAGTAGCAACGCGAGTGTTGAAGATAGACATACACAACGAGAATAGCGCAGTCGATAATGGAAAAGAGGAAGTGTTAGAGTAAGTGCGAGGGTGGGAAAATGATGGTTGGAGGCTTTCGTCAGTAATCCGGCTAGGTTACAGTTACTCGTGCCGCTTCGAGCTACGACTTTCCTGACCATTTCGACAAGCTGGCGAGCAACGAGGAAGATAGTCGGTCTCAGGCACTAGGAGGCGTCCAGGGCGAGGCACTCGGCGAGGAAGTCCTCCATGGAACGATAGGCGTGTTCTAACACACCGGTGAGAGCGTGATCTTCGTCCGCGTAGCTCTGTACATAAAGTTTCAATACATATTTTACGTCATTAGAAGGGAGGAGTAAGCTAGTAAGCTAATTAAGGTTAAGCAATTGAGCTAGATCTACGCATACGTACACGATTCTTATGTATTTCTTAATTGGCAGAGTTTCGAAAGATAAATATTATTATTAGGTGGTATTGTAAATGTAGCGTCGACAAACCTGGTATCTAAAAATGACGCCGGATTCCGTAAGAGATTTAGCAAAGGCTACACCATGTGTATACGGTGCCGTGAGGTCAGCCATGCCGTGGAGTAAAAACAAACTGTGACTCGGTACCAGTCTCGCTCTTTGAGTAAGGTCGGCCTCCACGTAGCTTTTGTAGTTTTCGGCAGGTGGGCCAAGCACGCGTTCCGTGAAAGCTGAATCTAAGGTTGAGAAATCGGTTGGGGATAATGTATCGGTAGGTTTAATGTTCATCGAAGAGCGGTAAGGAGTAAGTCATGCTTACTGTAGTAGAGCCAATCGGCGATGGGATTTACAGCGACACCGCATTTGAAGACATTTTGCTGGCTACCAAGGACCATGGAGGTAACGTAACCTCCGTAACCCCATCCCCAGACGCCAACTCGCGACTCGTCCAGATACTTGAGGGTATCCAGTAGATGCCTGAGCACAGTCACCTGGTCCTGCACTTCCACACCTCCTATACGCCTGTAGAGAGCGCGTTTGCCCTGACCTCTGGCACCTCGAACGTCTAGCCTCACGTAGACGACGTCATTGTGACTTGACATGTACGTGCCCCAGTCAACGCGGAATTGATCGGTGACGGCTGCACTACCGGGTCGACCGTTTACCTCCACTAACACTGGAAACGCAGCATCGCGCAACTCTTCTCGCCACGAAGGCGGTAGTAGCAGCTGCACCTGGGCTCGCCATCCCTGCGGTAGTGGCACCTGCGACCAGATACAACACACTGAATATACCTAGTTTCGAGCTTGCGTTCGCCTAGTTTTATTTCTTTAAGCTCTTCCAAGCGCAAGGAAGGAATCGTTGCGAATAAAATCGCTGCATAATAATGCGAAATATTCAAGTCGACTGTAATTGTATACAAGGAACATCTCCGACTGAATGTGCAATCGTGCGTTTACTTCAACTAATTAGGGGAATCTTCTTTTGTTTTAATCTTCTTTGTTAGGGGAATTTTCTACGAATATCACAACGTTACGAATATCACAACGTTACGAATATCACAACGTTACGAATATCACAACGTTACGAATATCACAACGTTACGTATATCACAACGTTACGTAATATCACAACGTTACGAATATCACAACGTTACGAATATCACAACGTTACGTATATCACAACGTTACGAATATCACAACGTTACGAATATCACAACGTTACGAATATCACAACGTTACGTATATCACAACGTTACGTATATCACAACGTTACGAATATCACAACGTTACGAATATCACAACGTTACGAATATCACAACGTTACGAATATCACAACGTTACGTATATCACAACGTTACGTATATCACAACGTTACGAATATCACAACGTTACGAATATCACATCACAACGTTACGAATATCACAATGACATCGGGGAAAAACAAATGCTCTCCGAGTATAAGAATGAGAATCCATAAGAGTCCGTAAAAATCGTAGCAACTATTACATTTGACAAGAGGTAGAGTGTAATCGTCGATTGATATTGTTTTACCTCGAAACTTTGTCTTTTGGGCAGAGCGAGTTGTGACAATAGTTCGGCCCTCTGAATCCTCGTGTCATAGAGGACTCGGACGATTTTATGGGTCCTCATGGAATGAATGGCGGCCAGAGGCAGTCCTGGTCCTTCGCAGTACAGCACGTAGTATCCCAGCTCTTCGTCGTCTTTCACTTTGTGCGACTGCCCCTCTAAACTCGGTGGATTTATCGAAGCTCCAAAGTGGGTACAATTCGTGTAATAATACCTGTAATAGGATGCATTTTACGCTACACGGGTAAGGATAATTGCTCTCTGTGCAGAACACATTTGTGCAATAAAAAGTGTTGAAAAAGTGATCAACGCGTAATGGGATTATGGCCAATCATAAAATGTCAATTGTAGTTATTCGTTAGTTAGACGGTCATACCGACTGTTCCATTGAAGGTCGCTGATTTCACAGGTAACGCAGAGCGGCTCTAATCTCCGAGGATCATCCGCTATAGGGTCCTTCACTACGTAAAGATGTTTTTGGCCAGGACTGCGCTCCCTTGATGCCAAATAATACACCAAGTGCGACCTGGTGTCCCAAGCCAAAATTTCAGTCACCTGAGTAAATAGTAAATAATTCACGTTAATTTATGCAAAGTTGAATGCGATTAACGACAGTTGAAAGCTTTTCCCAATTCACGCTTTAGTGCGATATTCTTATAATTCCTTGTATTACCAACACTTTCCCACCAGAAGGTCTCTTAAATTAAGATTTCAATTTGAATGGAAAATATGTACGTTACTTTTGCATTACATATTACATAGCGCTAATTGTTTCAATGTTAAAAGTGAAAATCTGTCTTTGTACTACCTCGATAATGATAATGTCGTAGCTAGTAAATCTAAATTCAAGCGTCAAACTTGGCGGAGTAACTTTTAACTACGGTCCGTACGTATTTATTTATACATGAAAATGCACTGATTACTTTATCTCGTCTATTCGCTGATTATACTGGTAATTCTAGAACTCTCGTAAAGTTTGCCGTGTCGTTTCATGTATCCGAATATTTGATTACTAATCAAACGAAGCATAATTGTCGAGCAAATAATTAAAAAGCTTGGGTTACGTATGCGTAAAAGTACACGAGGTCAGAAATTTGTAAGGAAGTCCTTTGACGCGAGCTTTATGCAATGCAATATCAAATGAAAACTATCCTACTTATTATTCTTCGGTAATTCTGGTATTTTAATGCGACAACATTTTGCATCGCTTATCCAAGTTTCAGCGAGTTCGTTTGTACTTGGATTTCCTCTCATATTTCATAGAGTAATCGTGTTTCTCGGTCATTTCAGCGATGTATCAAATAATTTTCCTGCAAAATAAATCCCCCTTTCTGTAAATTTTTTGAAAAACTCTCAAGTTCATCAAAGAAAAGTTTCTGGATTTTGCACCTTCTTGAAGTGAACGTCAGTATATTATTCCATTAAACGTTTATTTCGATCGAGTTTCGGTTTAAAAGATTTTGGAAAATGTTTTTTTTTTTTTTTTTTTTTTTTTTATGTACTTTTTATTTTATACCCAAATGTACCCGAAATTTGCCTGGAATTCACGACGAAGAACTCGAAAATTTTATCTCAAACTGCAATACAAAAATGTCATTTCGATCGATTGAAATAATCTACATAATAAATTGAAAATATTTATTTCCCCCTCGAAATCCTACTAAATGTGCCTTAAACGTTACGTTACAGAGTCGTGGAAAAGTGTTTTGGCCCGAATAAAAAGAGGTAAGAGTGTCAAAAGATGCGTGGAACCTCGTATTGTCCATGCGATAACACGGCTATCCTCTGCTGCGTGAGGGTGACGTGCTTGATGTGGGTGAAGTGCTCCTGACCGCCTTCTTGGACCGCGGCCAAGAGGAGAAAACTGTCGCCGTCGGGCGCAAAGACCGGATGCGGCTGGGCGTCCAACCACTGACCTTCTGGTGCGCGTTCGGAGTGCGTCTCTTCGCAATCCCAGTTGGGGGCGCGACACGCCGATACGACCGACAGATTTTGCGAGCGGGTCATCCACACGACGGCCACTTGTGCCGAGTCGTCGCCGATCCATCCGGCTGATATAAGGTAGTATTCCCTAGAGTCACGTAAATCTCGATCAATTACTTATATATTTTCCGCATCCGCGAACGGATGCTAATGATATCCTAGAATTTACGCTCGCGTCCGCACTATTATTAAGGAACTTTTAGGAGTAATTGGGAACCGAATGGAGAAAGATCGAATGCTCTGTTCATTGGGTGTACTTGTATTTATTTTACATTCTACTTAAAACATTCCACGTACATACACGTGTGTAGAAACAGGTTTCGTGCTTTCTAGAAATAGTACATCCATGAGGATGAAAGAGCGATTGTATGCGACCTGTTACGTAGTTTAAAAATATAATTGCACTATTTGCTATTCGTGAAATTATCCGAGGCACTTTGAAAAATATTACTTTCAAAGAATTTTCAACTGTCAATTGAGTCACTGCCTCGTTAGTTACGAAAGCCTTCACCGATATCTTTAATTTAAACATCAGTTGGCCCGCAATCGTAGGATTGCGGACGTCGTAGGTGTGTATTAATGTAGTTGTGTATTAATTATAAATTACAGTATCAACGTGCATTGAAAGTACTTCGGAGCGAAAACTCAAGACACTTCGGATTCATATATCTACCGGGTTATTATTAATTGTGTAATAGAGTCGCGGCTGATAAACTATTTTCGCGTGATTTTAAGCAGAAAAAAGTAAAAGACGAACGAAACTCTGTCGAATCGCGTCTAGTCGTGGAAGTAAAGGGACGCGTGAAATCCTTATTTCACGCGTCTCCTAGTTTCTTCTAAAATACACGCGTAAGATTAAAGATTTGTTACGGTAAGGTTAAGACTCTCGTTGAACTATAACTGAACATTCGACTTACTGTCCATCGAGTACCGGAGGTGGCTTGACTTTTGCTTTGATTGGTGCTGAATTGGTCGCGTTGGTGGCGTTACTGTATCCACTGGTAACGTTGCTGAAGTCGACAATCCAGACGTCAACCTCTGGGTTCGATGAGCCAGGCGTCGGGTACCTCACCGACCTCGCCGGTGGAAAAACGCCTTTTCGCACGGTTTCGGAATTTACTGTTGCGCCGAACCAAGGAAACTCTAGCGCCGTGACCTAGAATTTCATGAAATATCAAAGCCGCATTAGACGTGCCTTTGCGCGTTCTCATTTGAGACCTCGTGAGGATGGCATCGAATTAACTAAATTACGATGGGAGAGGTTCGCACCCTCTTTGTGCGAACTAGTTTCTCTTGTACTTGAAAAAATTGGTAAAAAATGCAATAAAAGTAACGAGATGAAGAGATGAAGAGACGAAATTCATAGTTATCCGACTACGAGATCGTCTCTTGTAAGATCTTGAGATCCTTACGATGAAAAACAAAGTATTTAATACGGATTGTTTACTGTCCGATGTGAATGACAATAGCACGAGTAATAACGATTATTCGGTTACTCTCAACGACATCGAGTTTGAACTTTTGAATTTTTCTACGTACGTTGTTTAACCTGACAGGGGCAATTATTATTCCGGGACGATTTTTTCAAATTTTTCAGCAAAGAAATGTACGTTGGTGAGACTTTCGAATTCCCCTTTCCGCCAGTCGTTACCTAATACGTAATATTATTCAGTTCACTCTTGTTTCACAAAATTCTTTCTTATGCTTTTATAAAGAGTTCTGTCGTGGTTACACTCTTACGATATTATTACGAAACCAGCTTACGAACGAGCATAAACGAATTTTCAAATTAAGAGGCCCATCGTGAAAACTACATAATATCAGCTCACTAGCGTTATTTATTAGGGAAAAGTATGTAAAATGGCTTTCTTTTTAGCTGCCAGTAGCGAGAGGCGCAAGGACGTGACGAACGATCGACGAACCTTGGTGTCGTTGAAGCTGGCAAAGAGCAGGTGCGAACCGTCGGGACTGGGCCAGGTGCAGTCGGGCCTCGGCAGGATCTCCTCCTGGTAGAGCCAGTCGGGCACGCCGTTGTAGACGACGCCGGGGACACCGGTGTCGGTGAGCCTCGTGTCCTCGGCTGCGTTCGGGGAGCCGCGTACGTAGATGTCGTTGTCCGACACCATGAGGAGGGCGGTTGTGTTGCCCAGCCAAGCCGCGTGTTGTAGCCGTGTCTGCTGGATTCGCGACGACGCCTGCAGTCGAAGGGGCGTGTGGTGGCTGCGGACACGCGGGCTGAGGTTAACCGAGCCAGAAGCTCTGTGGGTTGTGCGGGTGACACGAGGAAACGCGATGGGTTATTTTGACGTTGCGTCAGTGGCTCATTTTCGGAAAAACTGAACGTTAACGCGGCTTAGAGGAGGCGAGTTGTTCTTGGACCGTTTAATTAACGGTCTGATTGCGTGCGATCGCACTCGAATAATGATATCATCGTCGAGATTTCATGTGGACTGCCAATTTCATTCTGAACTGCTCGTATCCTAGTTTATACGTTGAAAAAGCTTCTTTTTAAAAGGAGGCGAATCCATTTTTATATAAAAACGACAGCTCTTAACGATAGAGTGATTTATTTTTATCCGTATCTTTAAATGCAAGTACAATCTTTGTGCAATTTTAATTTTTCTGCGTTTTCTGCGTTTATCGAAACTTATTAGTTCTTTTTGCCAAACGTGATGAAGTATTCTTTTCATTTACGGTATTTGTTTATTTGTACCTTGAATATTTCTCAGTCGTCTCTTTCACAAAAATCTATGCATTGGAAATGAGTACATCCGATACTTTTTACTTTTCATGGATTCTACGTGAATTCTGACTAGTGCGTTTTCAAAATTTGTATTTTACCGCAGCAAATCGGAAATCCTAGCTGCGGTACACTCTGAAAGCGAGCTTAGCTGCTTCCGTAATTCTGGGTTTTAATTATAAAGCAATTTAAGTAATAATAACAATAATCCAGACCGAGGAAGGATTTTGTTTAAATTATATTGCATTCGGTTAATGCACATTGTGAAAAGCTATGATTGCAGAATATTTATCTCTAATTAAATTAATTGAATAAATTTTACGGATAATGAAAATATCGCGACATTTTAAATATTAATGAAAGTAAACGTTTATTCACCAGTGATTACATTAGTTGTATTATACAATACGCGTGTAATATCACTGATATAATGTACTTATCATAAATTAGAATAAGTAATTTTAATCGTTGCGTTATGCGATTCATAACGTTTGTACGATCAAAATATATTCTTGTATATCAAAAAATATTCTTTCCGAAATTTCTTCCGCAATGTATTTAATGTTAAATTTATCGTGAAATTTTAATGCGGTTGAAATTGTATTTTAGTTTTATAAAAATAAATGAATTATCATTAAATAATTTTTTATCTCAACACTTAAATAACCCGTAATATATTTGGTTTTTCTAGTACGGCATTATAATATCGTAACGTGATGTGAATTTTAATTAAATATCTTCGTATTATTGTACGAGTAAGAGAATTTATCAAGTTATGCGCGCTTAATAAAATTCGTAAATTGTTGAAATTTTTTGAATATCACAAAGTATATAAATATATTCAAATCTCGAGAATGCATATTATGAAGAATATATAGTCATTTTAAACGTACTCGTTCGTGACATCGTATACAGTGTAGTGAGCAGTGAACGTGTGTCGGAATACCTGAAACAAACACCAAGTCGTTAATGTAAATGAAATAAAACTGACGTACGAGGTATATTTAGAGATTAATTTTGTACGTGCTACGTTTATAAAGATAAAATGGTCGTAGAAATCTAGTGTTTTCTTACCGACTTGACATTGTGTTTGAAGAGAACGTAACGCAAGTCTGAGCTGCATTGGTAGCCCTGCACATTTAACTGTCTCTGCATGTAAATAATTTAACCATTATTACAGACTTATATTAAGCTTTGGGAAATATATTTTTAGAACAGTTTTTGTTGTAAAAAATGCTTTACACAAGTAATATTGTATGAAAGTCCAGTACCTTGAGAAAGTTATCTTTAAATGTTTATGGTTATTGTCATAAATATAATTTGTTCTTTTAATACCGAGGATGGAATTATTATTATCGAATTATAATGTAGGAAGGAATTTATGAAGAGATACGTAATATGCGTAATATCTGTTGCGTGGTATAATTAATAAGAGTTTGTCCGTTCTAGAGTGAAAACTAATTTACCACGCGTAAAAATAAATAAAAAAATGCATCAAAGAATTTGCAATAATATTGACTTACACGTCAAATAGTTTTCTCTAATTACAAAAATTCCATTGCTTTTATAATTTCGTATAAAAATCATTTTTCATTCTATAATCTGTATGCTTAAAATGTCATTATTTGTAATTCAGCTAATATTTCAAATACTTAAAAATTTAGTTCTACATGAATTATTTATAAATTATCTAAGTATTAAACTTCAAAACTATTTTTATATGTCGCATAAAGTTAATTAGTAAGTTAAGTTTGTATAATGATGATTACTTACAGATTACAGTAATACTTAAAAAGTGTTCTTACAAAAAGCTCGGGTATAAATTTAGGTAGAAATTTTAAAAGAATTTATTTTATAAAGTGTTATTTTTAACGATGTGAAGCATTAGTGAAACTAACTCATATGTCCATTTATTATATCTACTCATTGAACATCCAAGATTTCTTTTATTATTACTCTAATCTACATTTATGTACAAGCAATGCTTCATAACAACAGTTTGAAAAAGACTTTTTCCTGTTATTAAGCTATGCAGTTACTTTTTAAGTAGTCGAACCATATTTTGAAAGTACATACGATTATATCGTAATACTTTCGGTGATTCGGTCTTTTTGAAACTACAAAAAGCCACAAGAGAAAAAAGTATTTGCATTTGAAATTGCGTCACTAGAGATTCTTCAGAATAGCTAACACGACGGGTAAATTCGTGAAAGCCAGTAAGAAGTAGTGTACACTGCCGTCCGGAGGAAAAAGAACAAAAGACAACGAGAATTAGAGAGAGAGAGAGAGAGAGAGAGAGAGAGAGAGAGAGAGAGTGAGAGAGTGAGCGGTGAGGGTGGGATAGAAATCGGTATTACTGGGATTAAGAAGGTCTGAAGAAGCAAAAATGTAAGGAATAACAGTAGAGATTGAAAGTATTAGAGCTCTATTAAAAATTTAAATTAACGTGAATTTAACAATTACAAATAATAATACGCTTCTATTTTAGTGGCTCGTGTTTGTAAAGTATTAAACGTGTGTATGGGGCTACGTTTGAATTTTTTTTATCAAAAACTTGATGTTTCAAAAGCTTCATTTTTTAATAGTTTCATATTTTATTTTCGGTATTTTTAAACGGTTATATAATTTCTATCGAAAAGAAACTTTATTCGTTTGGAAAAAAGCTACTCATTTGCTTTGCGCTGGTATTATTTATTCTCGTATTTACAAAATCAAATTTCAGTTACAACAAGTAGCCTGGAATATATACGATTTTAATCCAGCATTTTACATTATATTGCTTACCCAGATAATAGACCCGTCAAACTTAAGCAATAAAAGAATCTAGTGCAATATAATTAAATGAAAATTTTACAATAATGACCTCAAATAATGCCGACAAAGTTGTTACTATTCGTGAAATAATGTTAAATGCAATTGACCTACATGAGCGCAACGGTCAAGTTTTATTTCACACATCTATGCTTATCAACTACAATAGAATTTCTCCGAAAGTTTAGTACGAAGTTTGTTTTCAACGCGATAAATTATATCGACGAAAAATACGACGCTTATAAATACGTACAGAATTGTTTGTCAAATTTTTTTAATGAATAACTACTTTTTATTTTCAGTTGTTATTTCAGTCGAAACTGTACAGCTACACGCGTGGCTGAAAGTTTTGACAACATTTCACATCGTGTTTGATATTGTAATTGTTGTACTTTTGAATGTACGTTTAAATGCGCTAGAAGGTAGCAGATATTAGATATTTTTTCAAAATCACATTACCTCGTCTGAGCACGAGTTTAACGAAGAAACAAGCTTCTCCTCATCAAAGAGTAATTTGTCAGTCGAAGAAATCAAGGAATAAGTTCGAAATTAACGTTAAGGCGATGTATCCGTAGTGCTTGAACCACAATTTTTTTTGGAGAACTAGCGCGGATCTAGATATTGGCAACTTTTAAGGATGAAGGAGCGAGGAGGCCAATTGGTGTAAAAAAGAGACACAATGAGACACGATGAGACACGCGAGCTCCAGCGAGTTCAGGATCGCGTAGAGGGATGAAGAGGGAAGAAGAGGGAAGAGGAAGAGGCAGTTGCCAGGCGAACGCCACGCGCTCTGGATCAATGTGCGCACCCCCGCAGCTCGAGAAGAACGAGGATTTAGAAGCCTTCCACTCTCTGGCTGTGGCGTAATCGCTTCTTTCTCACTGGGGTCTCGGTTGCTTTCTCTTTTCTCGTTTCTTTGGCCCGGCATTTTTCTCCACCCCTCGCGTAACTTTTCAACCGCCGAGGCGTCTTTGTGTGCGTGCCCAAAGACGCACGTGGCTGCGTGCACAACTTTATATGCAGCGCTATTGCGATTAACGTCTGAGAGATGGAAATGTGGGAAAAGGCCGGAGCTTTTTAAGATTTAGGTGTACTCTCTTGTTTACAGGATTATTCAGACACTGTGCTTATGCAAAGATTGAGCTTTTCTTAAACTTGCATGTCTCGTGAAAAGTTTTACGTGCGTACTTGGAGGTGCCAGATTCTTTCTTTGGGTTGCATCTCGAAAATCCAACAATAACTGTATTAAGAGATGACGCTATGAACTGCAAAGGGAATTATAATAACATCGGAAACGATAATGTTATTTTCAGATTCCTTCCTCAATTTTTGTAAAGGAATTCTTCATCACGACGGTCGACATTATATCGTTATCAGTCACTCAATTAATTATACGCTCGGTTATTTTATGGTTGCGTATAGGAATCTCTCTACGTAATAAATATTTATTTTATGGTCTATCGCATTGTATCGCAGAGTGGGCGTTTTAAAGACATTACAGTTTCATAAATTATAGTCTATATGATTTAGGAGAAGGGAATTATTATTGAATTTACATTTATAATCCGTGTTGTTCAAAATACGCTGCTTCGTTAACGAAGCTTAAAAATTCTATCGAGAATGAAGAAAGTACGACGCACTCGTACTTTTCGTTGCGTTTCATAATTTTAAGGTTGAATCATCGCAGTGCAAATCTCTGGATCTCTTGCAGGCAAAGTGTTTTTGTTACAACCGCTGAAGTACTGAACTCCTCGGCACACGAGTCCCGAAGAGACCAATCGTCATCTATGCCGATCGTAACCGTCTTTATGCAGATTATACGCACTTCGAAGATCAGAGGTGCATGCATCAGAGGTACAGCTGGATTTGAACGCGAATTACCGTTCTGCAGCATCTCAGCAACATGGAACCTGCAAAACAGCCTGGAACCTGAATTTTATACTCGAAACTCGGTAAGTTTGGAAAATTCGACAGAAATACACACTTCTAAAAATACACATCTCAATTACCCAGGACATCTCCATCTAAGCAATGCAACAAATGCTCAAGTTTAAATACTAGGAGAATACTTAATACACGGGGCCACTTAATACAAGGGGTCTGAATTTCTCTTTAAAGGACTTTCTGTTTTCTTGAGACCCATCAAACCTCGGAAGTTTAATCTCCTCCAGTTGAGAGGCACTAGAGAAGGTATGGTAAGATTCTCCTGGGGTAATTTGCTTTGGCTTAGACTTGGTGGAGTCATTCGTGGATTGAGCGAGCGCCGAAAAACTTCGTTTACAATACAAACGTTCGGTAAACGGTACCGAGGTAGATAATGGTTAAGCGTTAATTCGGATGAACGTTGTTCGGTAACTTTTGAAAGGGTGTAATTTGGTTTCCAAGCAAGTGCAATCAGCCTCGGCCTTTGACTTTTTCCCGTTGTGGTTGCGACGTCGCGCAATTTCGCAAAATCGCCTGTGTAAATTATAAATAAAAAAATTGTAGCTATCGCAACGCAATTATAGTGAATTTCTTTCCGGGAATCGAGCTAAATGAATTGACTCCAATTCCGCTCCAATGACGCAATGGGACAAAAAGTAATTAAAGTTGCGCTAATTCGTTTTAACTGGGCTCTTCCTAGTTAGGCTATACACTGACACAAGGGAGCATAATAAACTCATAATTAAAAAGCAAGTAGATAAATATATCGTTGGAAGAGTTCTTTTGGAATATAAATTTACGTAGATTGTAGGAAGAGCAACAGGGACAGAAAGTGTAATCAAACTGTATTGTCCAGGAGCGGCGGCGAGGTGGTGTAGATCGCGAGGCAAAAGGTCTCCATCTCTCTCCTCTCCGACGCGCTATCAACGGCTGCGAAAGAATATATGAAAAGAAATCGCTGATAATTCTTTTTGAGCAACGAGGATGGATGTGCGAAGGAGAGTCAATGATAACCTCGTAGCGCTAATCTTTCGCACCCAAGCCATTGAAACTTCAATTTTCTTCGGTGAATTTTTACTCGATGGCAAACGTCAGCACCGGTGAAAAAAAAATGAAACATCAGAGTTACACCATAAGGCAATTATAGTTTTGAGCTAACGGAACGGTGCTTTTGAACAGTTTTGGTTCGTGTTAGGAGGTTCTATAAACTGACTGGTTCGAGGGATCGAAAAATGTGTTGGTGCGATCGGTTGCTTGTTCGTCCATTAGGAAAAGGACCACGAGTGAAAGAAAGGATGGCAGGATCATGGAACGTAGAACTTGCAGAAATTCGATGACGATTGAAACGGACAAGACAGGATAAGCCATCTCTCACGGAATTGGCAAAATTTTCTCTTTCCAATGATTCGCGCAGTTTGTAGAAGATCAAGAAGGATCACGCAAATATAAGTCAAGTGGCTCTAAAAATACCTAGCAAAAGGAATACACCAATTTACACTATCTTTAAATAAAACCAGTGCAGTGATCGGAATCGCAAAATTTATTTACGAAAATAAACGAATGTTAATCTATCATATTCGCCGAGATTAATTATCTACAGCATTATCTTAAGTCTATAATTACCACAAAACAAAGTTCCAAAGTTTCAATAAAAAGTAGCAAACATGCTTTGCTTTGCACGAAGAAAATTGTCTATATATTTTACATTACAGTTTTCGCTTTTCCAAGATTTACGTGATAAATCGTAGTTACTTCGCTAACAAGTTGATCTTTATCTTATGCTTGACAAAAACTGCAAGTGGCAGAATAAATAGAAAAATCCACTCTCCGTAATTATTTCGTAATCGATAAGCCGAGTATTTACTGATGCACAGGTGCATCGGGTGATCGATCTAAATGAGATTTTGCAAATGAAAAGGAGATAGCATTCAAAGAATGGTAAGCAAAGGGACGCGGAAGAATGTAAAACGCGACTGCGAAAGCAAATTCTCGTAATTTCATAGGTTCCTATAATTTACCACATTTTATCTAATGTATTGCATTCTGTCGTTATATTGTATCGGTTAGGTGACGTAGGAAACGCTACTTTTTTCCCATTTATCGTTAAAGAATAAGAACCGTTACGAAATTAGCATAATTATAATGATTTTTTTTCTTAACTCTCGCATGATGCAACGAAACGATTCTAGAAATGATTTATTGAAATATAGTTATTGAAGAAGGTTGATATTATTGCGATCCTATTAACTTACTTTATTTCGTGCACGTTAATGGGACTTAAAATTAATACTTCTTGTCTACTAACCACAAATTTGTTATTATTTTATTATTTATACGTTATCTTTCAGAAAGATTTTCGCAGAGCGGGAAATTGGGTCGTAAAAATAAGTTTTATTCACCTCCACCTTGCTTCTTGCTAGCCTTTAAATATTTAATCTAGAGATTTGCATAAAACATGTACATTAATGCATGTCAAAATGTATCCGTTGGTTGGTCATCTTAATCTACGGCTAGTGAACCTCGACTGCGACGTTCTTTTGTTCTCTAGGTTAGAAGGAACGTGCAATGATAGTCCCGGACCAATACACCGAATGTTTCGCATAACTTTACGAATACTTTCGTGTACGCACGACCACATGTTGTAAATATACGTCAAAATGCTCATTTGAGTTGACAAATTCGTCATTTCCAATTTAAACCCTTCGACATATGAGATGTATTGGAGCCCCTCCATTACGCACTTTTTATTTCTTTATTTACTATTTGGATAAATGATTTTCTACGTTGCTCTGATAACTCGAGGATAATACGTGATTTCAACAAGGATTTTTGTCCAAAAAATACCAAATTCACATTTTCTTTGGTGTTTTCACAATATCTAACGTTTAAAATTTTATTCACATAATTCAATGCCGTTTTAATAATAATAAATGTCGTTGATTTGTTAAGATTTTCAACTTAAATGTAAAACCATTTAGTAAAACCATTTAAACAGTAATTGAGGATAATATTGTTATTCATAAATTAATGAAAATAGTTGTTTAAATATATCGTAGGATTTAATATTGTAATCCTACTCAAGCTTTGCATAATTTTTATGATATGAAGTTACATTTCATAGTGAATCTAAATACAATGGGATTTCTTAGTTGTTTATTTGGCTTCAAGTACTTTCAAACATCTTCAGAAAGTCTTATAACAGATTTGCCATTTAAATTCTGTAGTTTATTATCTCGCTCGTCATTTACTTGATACTGACATGTATTATACTCTGAAATAATTCCTCGTGAAAGTAATTTTATGAAATATGTTCAGGGACCTCATCAGTGCGATATTATTATTGATAAGAGAACAAGTTATTCGTATTTTATAAAAGGTAAAATAATTTCTTTTGAAACTTTACTAATTTCTATCCACTATTAACTAATCAAGTGATAAAATATATTATATATGCACACACACACACGCGCGCGCGCGCGCACGCACACACACATTATTCTCTATTGTAACTATCAACTCTTTGTTAAAATATTTCGTTTCTAGAATATTACGGTTAACCGATTGAATAACCGAACGATATTATTTTATTTGATATTTAGGTAAATAAGATTATCAAAAGTTTAATTAAAATTTTTTATTGTATTTCTTCTCGATGAAACGTTTTAATAATTATATAAAAGTATATATATATATACACATATGTATGGGCAAATTTCCAGTTTCTCATAAGATAGTAATAGTTAAATTAATGCGTAAAACATACGAATGAAGAAACATACTTCGTTTAAAGCAATGCGCAATCTTACCAGAATAGTTACGAAGCCGAATATTCCTTGTCACAATTATGTTTTACGCTTTCATTCATTTTCAACATTATAAATTAGGAATAATAAAAATTACTCCAGAGGAGGGCTGGAAAAAGTGGCGTGTTATTTTACTCGGCTGTGAGCCGAATCAAGGATCTTCTATTCTTGCAACGAATTCTCTTCGAACTGAAAAAACTGATGCCTGTTTTTGTGACTTTCTTCATATCGCAATGAAAGCGGAAAATCCGATGCTTTGAGTTACGCTGCATACGTGATTCTACCGGCATCACCAATAATGCGTTCACTTTATTCCAAGTGATTTATTCCCGCTGTATCGCATGTTTATCCAACTATTATTCATAAAGAATCAGTTGCGAATCCTGGAAGAAGTTCCAGCCTCTAGCCACGCTACTTGTCAAAAGGATGCTAACATTCCTGTTGTGTATCGAATGATGAAGTTTGTATTCATCTAGCCTAACTTTAACGCTCGAGACATCTCAGTACTTGGAGAACAAAGATGAGAATCAAAAAATAGTTTAATGTGACTCTCGTTTCAACCGGGAGAGATTGTCGTACGTCTTCGTGTTGCATACATTTTAATCTTCTGCGCATCTCAACTAAGTTTGACCTGTCGCAATACTTGTAGTATTATTCAAGGAAGGCCCCGATAATGATAATCATCGAGGAAGACTCGAAACGCTCCGTTGGCAACTCCTTTTAAGACCGATGTCCATTGTGTCCTTTATCTTCCCTGATTCCAATCTTGTTTGACTTATTGACCCATTCGTGACCGATGATTCCACATTCTCATTTCCCTTGTATTCATGGACATTATTCGACTTTATTGATCCGCGAACTTTGCTGGATCTGTAGGATCGGGTTAAGTTCCACTTGTGAGCGCGAGTACGTGTTTTAGACTCCACGTAAACATTACCTACTTTACTTAATGTACCGTATTTTCGCTCTGCTACTGCTAAGTGATCTTCCGTGCGCGTCAGAACCCATTACGTCGGATTTATCTAGTTTTGAAACGTGACAAGTGTATTTCGCGAAGGTTTTCTTTGCTTGTCCCTCGCAATGACACAGCAATGACAACTTAAAAAAAAAATACCACTCGACGATGAATTAATAAAAAATTTGAATAATCCAGAGCAACTGAAATTGTTACTGTTTAATACAAATAGACCGACACGCGATTGGCCAGTTTTAACTTGTACACGCGAAAAACTTCACGACACTCTCGACAATCAATGTTGAACGAAGTATATAAATTTAAATGTCGGCCCATGTTAATTGGAATGTGTCAATGGAAGCAAAGCGAATCGCACTTTTTCACGTTCAAAGCAAAATATTAAAAACTAGACATTTGAGCTTAAAATTGAATGAAAGTTTAATACGTTTTAATGCAGCGATCAGCATAGACATGTATTAAAGATTTAGACTCTTCGATAAGAAATATCCAATAATAATGTACGATAATAAGGTTGGCGATGCAACTTTCGATTGAAATATTTGAAAAGGGGCGATTATCATTATCAGACACGATAGCAATTCGTGTAATCGTTATATTATTTTAACTACAAATATAGCATGAGTTGACGACTTACGAGGGTATGATTCGACACTAAGAGCGAAATAGAGTTACTGGAGGTGTTGAGGAGAGCAAGAGAGCCATCATCTGCTTGGTAGATGAATTTATCGTGAGAAATCCAAGTTGGTGGAAGCCTGTGTGGTGTTAAATCGCCGTGCAGGCATTCCTCTAGCGTCAAACGTCGTCCGCTCCAGTATAAAAGTTCATCGACGTAACTATATTTACAATAAGCAAAATAACAGGGTTATGTGACTTTTCAAATTCAAAAAGTCGAAACATTTACAGCGAAGAAATATAACTTAATCCGAGGAGCAGTGGATTTTAATATTGATATAAAAGTCACGAGTACGATTTAATTTTCAATGCATCTTTTGCACTGCACATTAAACGGGTCAAATTTTTAATAAATCGAGCTCCATCGTTCAGCCGTTGAGCCTTTTCTAAAATAACAACAACAACAACAACAACAACAACAACAACAAAAACAACAACAACAAAAATAACAACAACAACAAAAACAACAACAACAATAATAATAATAACAATAATAAACAGTATTAATGTAACTTACCCAAGTAAGTAAATTGCAGTAACAATTCCGGCGATAACGGCACTAATAACAAGCAAGGAAAAGATGATACTTCGCCAATTGTGACCACCATCCGAGTAAGTCAAATCCTGAAAAAGAAGAAGAAGAAAAAGAAAAAAAAAACAATAGCATCTAGCAAGCGATGCTTTTAAGTCTTGAAATATTGTTTAAACCAGGCAAGCTCCTAAAAACAAATTTCAAGTTCGTTCGCTGCTCTCGCTGAGAGACACGGCGAATGACCTTGAGGAACGAAAAACGTACAAGAAAGACAAAAGGAGAAAAAATAAAAAGGATTATAAAAGCTGAATACTAAAAGAAATAAAGAAAATGTGTATAATGACCGAATGAAGGATCAATTTAAAAATTTACATTAGCAACTGCATACTGTACTGCCATACGATTTAACGTCTTATTAATGTCACATTATTCAAAATCTGCGGTATCAACATCAGTCGGGAACATTTCTATCTAGAGATAGAGATGAAGATAGAGATCTTGGAATCGCTTCATAAAATCCAAAATAAAGCTCCTATACTGGAAAAGTGTATCCGAGTAAACTTGAAAAATTTTACACCACTGTCTTGAATTTTTCCCTTCGCGTTCAAGCGAGAAAATGAATCATTTTGACGTCGAGACGTTGGTCGATCGATTCTCGTACTTTAAATGGAATTCGTTGCATAACAATACACCTGAGGTGAATTCAAATCTATAATAGAGTTTAATCGACAACAGACGACAAAAAACTTTTCCTTACGGGTGTCAAGCGAATTCGTGCACACGTATGTGCATGTTTGCGTCAAGGAAGGATAGGGTATTCGAAGAAATTTTCCGTGTACTAAACACGTTATAAAAGTACCTTCTACATTTTTATGCCTGAAATATAGTACGTATTGGAAAAAATTGTTACTCGGACTTCTTTCAAGTCGCTTTTGTTTAGTACATGTCGAAGTGCCTCGCATTGCATTGTAATGAGAGCACTTAAGAAGTCACGAAAACAGTTGAATATAATTATTTTAACTTTTTATTTAGCCTGTGTCATCGACTCGACATTTAAATGCAGCTGAGGTATTAATTTAGCATTTACTATTACGTTTTTCTTTTTTTTTTTTTGTAATTGTTATTTCGTCCAAGTGGAAGTTGGAATCGAATCTGATAGAGATTAATTCATTTATGTAGATAATTCATGGATATGAAAAGTTCATGATTACTTTTCATGAATACATTCAGCGTATAATATGTTATTTTGAGATACAAATATGTATTTTAAAAATTAAATGAATCGTACGAGATGAATCAGTTTTTTAAAGAGTGCCCACGGTATTAAATATTTTACTATTACGAATGCAAAATTATTATATTAAAGGTGGATTAGATTCTAGGAAATCAGAATTTGATGACATTTGTTGCTGAATAGCGTATATCATTTCCTCTTTATCGTGATTTTTCAGGCAGACAGTCTTACGTCCAGAAAAGCAAAAACGAGGAATAATTTAATTATCTCTTTCCTCAAAATAGTTTTTACTTCGTAGTTTATCCTCATTGGAAAATTTATGCGAAATAACTCATCAAAAGAAGGAAAAAATTACGCACATTACGTACGAATAACGTACAAATAGAAAATTGATCTTTTAACGATTTAAATGAGCTCTCTTCCCAGAAAAGAATTTTCAAATATTATCTTGAAACTATTCTTTGGAATTTATTTGTTTTTATTACTTTTAAAATAGCCGATGCGAGAAAAATGTTGTTCTGGTAAAAAATATCATTTATTCCTTGTTTTGCCAAACTGCACTGTACGAGTACCTTAATGTAACACAGATTAATCACCTCGTTATTTATACTCGTAGATAAAGGTTTACGAAAATTATAGTCTTGGTACAATAGTGACAAGGAAAGAGATCAACATAAAGAAAGAAAGAAGATATTGTAGTCTTATAGAGATAAAGCTCGTACTACGGTTTCTGAATTTTAAACAAGAGAATGCATCGACTACCTCGATCACGCACTAACGTACGCTTGTAGAACTATAAGTTGATGAGTATGGAAGTGGAATCTCTCTTTAAGTATTCCATTTAAGTGCGTCGTAGATGCATGGAAGGGAAAATCAACGGCGGATGTGACGAAAAAGATAGAGGAGAGACTGAGAAGCAGGAAGTTGCGAATAAAAGTGCCATGAATTTTTCAATTTTCTTGTGATTACGAGGAACTGTCAGTCGCTCTCTCTCTCTCTCTCTCTCTCTCTCTCTCTCTCTCTCTCTCTTCTTCCAAGTTTGAGAACAAGTTGTAGCCCTTTCAAGCATTAACAATTTAGAAACTTGTCGACTTTGCAGATTTTTTATTCTCATACTTTTCAAATCTCGCTAACTCTTTTTGACTTTTCCGGTACAAGCTTTTCCGGAGGCCTCGTCGTCAGTTAACACAGACACAAGGTATAAATGACGAAGTACTATCTATTCAAATGATTTCATAGTAATGACGGTAATGATCCATGCTATCCTCGGTAAGCTACGTGTTTGCGTACACGACGTTAAATGACGGAGTGCAGACTCGGATTAGATAAGTTAACCGCGAATGATGCACATAATTAAACAAAATAAAGTCCAGATGAAGGTTAGTTGGATGTTAATAAACGAACAACTGCGATTGCTTTGTTTGTGTAAAAAAATCAAGCTCGACTTGGCGAATCTCCGAACAACCCTAGAGGGCTTCTTTTGCAATCGGTTCCGTACGCTGATTATAAAATGGCTTAAAGGGACCAATGGATCGAGCAATGAGTCGACCAACGAAGCGACAGAAAGTTGTTAAAAAGCGCTTGTTAAAAAGTCCACTTCACAATGCCGAAAGCTCGACAAATAAAGCGTAGCTCACAAATCACTGGAACACGAACACGAGTACCTACCAAACCACAGATGTTCGAGCAGCGAACCATTTCTGAACGGCGCCTCACGCTAAACTGAAGTCACGGCCCGGCACCGACGCGGCGGTTCTTACCTCGTCATCTTCGATCGGGTTCTTCGATGTCGCCATTGCTGCAATGGAATTGTCAGATGCGACCACAAGGGAAAGGAATGTCCGTTCGCTGGGCTGAGAAGCCGTTGTTCTGGACGGGACGGAGAAATCGGAGACGCGCGTCACGCGGCCGACCGATAATTGAGTTACACTACTATCGCTGCTCTACTTACACAATGTGCGGTAGTTATGGTATTGATCGTTGTTCGTGAAAATCTACTTGAGCAACCGTTACTTCAATGTCAGTATGCGTAACTCTCGGTTTATGCAAATGTACACGTCTAATTGGAGATGACTGTGATTGGACGCATGTAGATCGTCACATTGTAACCGGACTTCAATGTTACAAATCAATGTTAGCATCCATTGCATTAACTGTACACAGTTGTACGAATTCGTACGTGTTTATGACTGTGCGAATTTCGTTGCGCAATGAGATGCTCTCGACAACTAGATACTCGAATTCTGAGTTGTGATTTTATCCGACCACCTGTAATTACATATCTAAATGTACAGACGTATAACTCATCGTTCGGTCGTTTGCGAACGGATATCATTTTCATTATCAACTAAGAGCGTGTACATACATACGTTATTTCTTCTCGGGTCACTACAACATTTATACGGAAATATTATTCATTAGACTGGAAAGCTGTAAATGTATTCGGCTGTGTGATCCTTATTAACGTAATACTTTGACATAACTTTCAACTGAAAATTCAATATTCCTTAGATAAAGTCCCACGCGAACATTGATACGTGTAGTAGAATAACGTTTCGCGTGTAAGATACGTACTCTACAAAATTTAGCTTGATCTTACAAGCAAGAGAGTACTTATTTTCTATTAAAGCCTAATTTGTCATTACGAGTAAAATATTATTAGTCGTTGAACGCAACGAACATTACCGAGAAAAATACGTGAATTATTTTCAATGAGATCTTTGAATTCTTATCAACATTGCGATGATGGAAAATTTTCAAGTACTTATTTTGTTCATAATTTTATGGAGCCTGTATAAAAACTTATAAAAACAAGCGAGACCGTCGTAATTGATTGCTTGCACAGTTACCGATTTTCAAATAAGTTTCATTTGTAACGATTTAATAACATTTGTATTGTTTCGTGAAAATAAGTACACCGCTTCTAGAAACTTCAAAGAATTCATAAGCAGAGCAACTTCAATCGTGGATGCTTTTTCCAGACTTTCAACTTGTTGTGTCAAGGATTATAAAAGAGCAGCTAATAACGATTTTCGCTCATTGAATTAATTCTCATTAGGTTTACTTGCTGTTAACGACGCGTATATATCAGCTTTATCTACTGCCTGTTTTACAATTACTTTGCGCATTTATTTGAACCCAAATTATTTCTTGAAAAATAATCAAATGACGCTAAATAATTAATTCGATCGACTGCGCAAAGTTATTTAATCATTATTCAACAATGCGCATTCAATATTTGGACAGAAAGTAGTGCACTGTGGAATTTATTCGGTTGAGATTAGAAAACACGCGTTAAAGCGAATATTAATTTTAGTAATAGGCTAAGCGAGCCATTGCTCAACGAGCCATTCATCAACAAAAATAAAAGAAAAATAAAGCCTTTTTCCTAATTCGAAAGCCACACCGACGGTTAGCTATCGACGATGAAACGCATCAACCTTTCGAAAATTTGATCGTTACGCGTTACTCGAAAAGGAGCCATTTATTCTTTATTATTCGTTTATCTACTTAATGACATCTTAACTTTTATTTATTTTGCATTAATTCGCAGTTTGTTTAGAAGCAAACGAGTTTTTAGTTAATGAAATTGGCCTGTACTAGTATTAAAGACGAGTTCCAAATTGTTACCCAAAGAAATGAGATTGAGAAGGCTATAGTATAGTGCAGTATAATGTGAAGCCGGAATATGTACGCAATTCAATTAAGTTTCAACGCCATCAAAATAATTTACGTATTTTCGCCTTAAAGAAAAAAACAACACGAGCGCCGTTCAGCAGATCTGAACATCCTGACCTTAACGTAACTATTCAGTTCCTCGAGCAGCGCTCACTCGGCTTCAATATTCCAACAGCACCACTGGGTACACGCCAGATTCCTCGGCGCATTGGGAAGCGTTAAGACATGATGACCGAAATGACACCGGATCATAGGATACTAGCTTAGAGACGTAAATGTAACTGCCATTCGAATGCTACGATCGTCTACACTTTCCTAGAACGTTTTCAGCTGAAGCATTTAAAGAAGCACACATTTTCACCGGCGGAAAGCTCCTTTAGGAATTATAAAATCTACTCCCTGGTGACGCCTTTCTATAGTTTCAAAATCTACGTTGCTCTGACCGCTGAAAAGAGCTTAGAGACAAGGTCAATGGTTTCTTTTTGTCCTCCGCCAAAGGAAAAGCACTGTCCCATCAAATAGCTGAAGAAGCTAGACTCACGTGAAAGTGTCTATCTTCATTGTACGGCTTTCTGCACATTAATACGGAGCCATAGAGGACGTAACGACGAGGAACAAACGGATAAGCTCTATTGTATGATTGCATAAGCGTGCGTGCGTGCGTGTGCGTGCGTGTGCGCGCGCGCGTGTGGATAAACGCAGTGTGAGCGATTTGGCGCAGCGAATGGAAGAGATCGAGACTACTTTTCGACAAGCAAAAAGAGATAAGCCTTTTGTGCGAGAAGCAGCAGTAGTTAGTACGAACATTCCCTTGAAGTACCATTGAGAACAATGCTGCTGAAGATGTAAGTAACGAGATCCGAATGCAGAAGTGCTTGAAAAATTCTTTGTTCCCTTTGCGGTAAAAATGGAACATTAACAAAGAATTGCTAGTCCACCGTCCAGAGATGCGTCAGAAGAGTCAAACTACTCGTCTCAAGGGAGCGATTCAAATTACCGGGAACGAACGCTGATACATCGAGATCATTGCAGGAAGTCGGAAGTTCAAATCCCACGTTGGTGCCGGAGTTGTCGGTTAAATTATAAACAGAAAAACGGCTAAGCAGTATCGTCAGCAGGGATGGATATCTTGCCAAACGATCGCTGCGTCTGTATGATCGATAACTTCCGTAATATAACGGCACAGAGTATTAAGGGTCAATCCAAATTGTTGGATTCGCTCAGTAGCGGTATACGACAAATAACCGGTGAAGAAAAAAAAAATGCTGGATGAAGGAGTAATCGAATTATCGTCAAATTCTTAGAGCAGTAGCAAAGAGAACAGCGGTAGGTATTACTTCGATACGGATTGTAATCAATTAAACGCAATGAAGAATAAATGCTACGTTGGATAAATTGAAGAAGAATAACCGCGAAATAACTGCCAACGATCAACTGGAAAAACAGCAATTGGCGCGTTTTCCCTGACCGAATAAAGTAAGCCTTTCACTCTACCGTATTTTCGCGAAGGTATTCGACCTGAATTCCACTTGAGCTATTTTTTAGCGATAACGCACTATTACGTACGCACGTGAAAAATCCAGTAACAAGCACTAGCTGCTAAAGAAAGTATCTGGCTCTTAGTGATTCAAGATCGACACGCCAAATTCATCGAACTAACCGCATTCGGAAAAACTACCAGTAGTACCATAGCAATTAAGTTTGGAGAATTGGTTATCCTACGCTATCGTTACGCTATCGTTGTAGATGCTTGTAAAAAATATCACCAAATACGTCGCAGTGTAACTCGGTGTAATGAACTGACTGCGTATTAATAACGACCACTATGCAGTACATAGTGCGAGGAATATATGCTGGAATAGGAATATATACCTCCCGGAACTAGCGTTTGGGTATAATGGAGTCCAATCATCCGTAGCCGGATTATCACCTGCATATTCGAACACCGTACGTGAACTCACACCACTATACGCGTTACATCTGCAAGCGAGGAATCTACCGAAGCGTATCTACAAATCTGGCTTGCAAATAAACGCGATGCCTTGAAACTCGTAAAAGTAAATCTGGTTCAAAACTTTCAACAACAACAGAGCAAACACTTTAGTATCTGGCAACGACAATGGCAATCGAAAATACAGGAGAGAGTATTGTCAGAAGAAATATTAGTATCGGTGTGTTTATGAAGAAGCGTGTATAGGTAATTTTGCAACGTAACGCCAAGTACGTAAAAACAAAGCGTAGTTTTTATGACACAAGAAAATTATAAATGCATTTGGTTAATTTAAGGGAATAGACAATTATTCCTTTACGGGGTAAGAGAGGAAAATGTAGTGCATTAATTTTAAGATGCATTACAAGTGCGTCACGGATGAACAACAATGTAACGGAAATATTAAGGAAATATTTTTAGGGTTCGTGTGCGAGTGTTTTAAGCATCACGTATGAAGTTCCGTATAACTTCACTTTCATTAGCATGGCGAAGGTGGAGGGGGAGGGAAATGTTAGGTAATCCCTGCAGATCGCTCGATGTCTGTCGTTTTAAATCCACGAATTCCAAATCGTGGATCTAATAATCTCATAATCTAATAATCTCGACCTTGAGAAGATTTCATCATTACAGTGTGTATGGAAATAACGTAGAAAATGAAATTCATTGGATTTTCATTGACTAGACAATTATTGTAATATTATACAAATGATGCATTTTACGTGTAAACGCGCCATTATCATTTCAACAAGCAGTTTTCAAATCATCGTAACGTAAAAAGGTGTAAATAATTGTCTCGACAGAATTAGCATAATTAACATAATACGGTCAACGGTTATTTATTATCCGACAAAGGAAATGTGTCATAAATCTATTTATATCTATTTATAGCACCTTCTTGTACAATATAGAATTTTCGCAAGGGAAATTTTATTCTTAAGTACTTTAAAACAGTTCAAAAAATTCAAGTCAAAAAATCATTGTACAAGCTTTTACAGTGTTAAATGAATTAACAATTTTCTTGTTCCAGTACATAATTTATGTGCAAAGAATGCATTTTATTAATTAATTACGACTGGTTATTATCTTTGTACATTTGTGTCACAATAATACTATGAACGATATAAATTAAATTTTAAACAAAGAAACTTACCATCGATATTATATTATTATTTAAATGTTAATCTTACAAGACCAGTTTAGCAAATCCTTTGATCGTACATTAAATGAATGAATTAGGTTTTTCTCATAATCAACTAATTAAAAAATAGACATTGTTTTTTTTTTCAATATTTCGATAGTATGGTCATTTCCAATAAAATTGTCTCATTTAATTTATTGGTACATGATGTAGCTCATCAAATATCTTTCAAATTTTCTATCATTTTCGTTATTTTGTATCGTTTTTCCTATTCTTCCAATTGAATTTCTAATATTTCTAATTGATAACTGAAAAGATTATATTTCAATATTTTTTTACCAGCATTAGTAATGTACATAAGCTGAACAATTTATTACATTTATAAAATTGCAATTACGTAGCGAATGCAACTCGAAATAAAGTTAATAATACTAACGAATAAAAAATGAATAAAATATTCATAAATCATTTCACCATTATTTATACGATTTTTTAATTTTACACTCTATTTTTAATTTATACTAGGATATACTTAACCATTAAATAAAGTGTACTTAAAACTCTCATGAAAGTATTAACATAATTACAACACTTTAACATTATTACAGAAAATGTAGATTGCAACGGTATATTAAACATTTTTTAATTTATAACATACGGATTTATTAATCCTAAAAGTAATTTAGGATAAGAATTAGGATAAGATTTTAGAATAAGAATTTTACATTAAAATAATATGTTTTACATATGAAATGGATAATAATGGTTAAAATGGTAGAATAAAAATTAAGAAGTAAAGAAAGAAAGAAAATACCGATAAAGGTTAGTCTAAGAAGAGTTTAGATATAATTAAAATGTAAGTTGAATTTTTTAACGGAGATATTGAAATTACTGAAACTGTTCAGATAAGTTACATCTTTCCAAGTATATATATTTTAGTAGCACATACTACAAACGAAATTTTTGCGGTATCATTTGAAAATAAGGATTGCAAACTAAATTAACAAGGAAGATTTTGGAGATCAAGAATCAATTACGTCCATAATTGTAATAATATTAAAGGTATTATAAAAATACCAATTACTTCAATTATGCTTGCGTAAATAAATAATTAACATTTTGTTTAAAAACCTACAGCAATAATTTGGTTGCGTTTAATTATAAAATATTATTATCGAATAATATATTCATTATATGCTGGCAAGGAAATGTCGAGAATATTACTTTTAAATCTAGTAGTACAGTGCCTCAGGAGTTTTGCATCATCTTCTCGCCTTGTTATTAACGCGTAATCCATTTATCGCAACGTTACATCCAATATCTTTCAGCTTCACGTAGATGTATTGAAATCTTAAAATTCTGTACCTGCTTATATCACACATAGATTTGCATATTCTAATTTATTTGTAAATTTTGCAAGTTTTCTTTTTCCAGAAATTTAGTTTCGTAACTGCAGTAATATCGCACATAACCATATTATCAACTATCGAATTAAAGTAAAATACTGCTTGTTAATATGAATGCTGATATTTTTATGTAATTAGTATCATCTTCCGAATTCACAAATTCCAAAAGTTCTTCAATGCTGAATGTTCCCACAAATTTCTCTCATTGTGACCATCACGTATTCATTATTTTAATCTCCAACTTTATCAATCGCTAGAATTATTACAGCGACTATTTCAGTTAACTTTGGGACAACCCATTAGCAGCTTGGAATTTCTTTTAGAGGGAAGGGAGGAAAAGAAGTAACAATCTCGTTAAAAAATTGGATCGGTTTGACTCGAGTATTGGTACTGGAGATCAGTACTGTCAGAGCCAGGAGGCCAATCTACCCTTTAAATCTCGCTGCGAGAATCCAGAACTTTGAATTAATAGTTTACTAACGAATCCATGAGAATTGGTAACGCAAGCTACACCAGAGCTCATACAACGATAAGGGATTTGAAACCAGTTACTTTGGCTTTCCATTAAAAGTTTACGTTACTTTCAGTGATTTAACTGGATTCTACTAGATTGGAAAGATAATGTTACGTCAAATTTTACGACCGAGAAAGCCAAGGTTCTATCCGTTTTTACGTACTTGGACTATTCTCTCATGTTTTAGTTACATAATTATAATCAGGGTATTAGTATTGGGGATTATGCGATAGGCAAAATAAAACCAATGAAGCGAGAGTGTTTTCTTATGTCACTGTTCCTGACAAAGACGCTGGTCTATTAAGAATTTATTCGACAATCGAGAATGCAAGTAACACTTATTATACCTAGGTTATACCTAGATTAGTTTATACCTAGAAAAAACGATAAGTTGTAGAGCGATAATCAATTTGAAATCGTTATTAATATAATAATTCATCTTTTACCTTAGACGTTGAGAATTAAGAACACAATAAGGGAAAAGAAGCAGGAAATAGATATCCACCTTGTTAATGGAAGAATGAAAGCCAGATGTTCAGTCAGTTTATAAAATAAGCCAGACAGGCCATTTGGAACTGATCCTTCAATCGAATGAGTGTAAAATAGTACGACAATCGTTTATTCGGACTCTGAAATGATACAAACGTTGCCGACGAAGTAGATTGCACGAGTGTCGGATTTGTGAAGAATAAGCGACAAAATTTCCACTTGCATAGTAAGAGCACTTGTCACGGGTACATCCGTGGAAGTATCAATAACGTACCAATAAAGTCGTACTCTGTTCACTGGAACAGAAGTAACGAGCGGAAAACTCTTAGCTTTAGCTCAACGAATAGCAGCGTGATAATTATTCAACGTGCTTCATAACGGAAGGAACGTGACGTTGCTTCATTATTTACATCAGCAGTGACGGACCTCTAAGAGAAAGATGCACTCGACTGTCGTCTGGATACGTGATAAATATAAAGGACTGAAGTTAAGTTAGATAAAACGATGGATGATAAGCCAGTTTATTATCCGTAATTTATCTAGGTCCCTGAAAGATAATAAATTTTTAATGCCCAGTATCATGTACCACTGGGTCCACGTATCGTCAGAAATTCAGCACGAAAATCGTAGTGATCTATAGAATTCAAATTTAATAATTTGATGGACACACGGACACGAGAATCGAGCTTAAGAGTCAGTTGAGAGCCGAAAGTAGTCGTCGTACGACGTGAAACGTTATTGTTTAAGCCAATATTTTATGCGACGTTGAGTGTTTTGTAGTGCGGATAAAATTCTTATTTATATTGAAATTTACATTCCACGCGTGCGTTACTGTACAAAGCCAAAGGATAATTAAAGTCAAGCTTTGAGTGGAAAAACAATTGCACTGTTTTTGTAAAAATTGTTCGTCGACGAAAGAAGAACGAAATCTTGCCAAAATTATGCTCTTGTATTAAGTGGGTATAACAGATAGGATTTGCGGAACTTCTAATATAAATCCGTAAGCGGATAGATTCCTGAGTACGGGCTTTGGCTTTTATCTCCGACGAAATAAATGTGCGTCCTTTATATTGTGCCGAACACGGCATAAATACCACACATGGCATAAATAACGAAACAGAATTTCGTTATGACAGGATGAGTAAAAAAAGAATGTATCCTAAATTAATTTAAAAAATTAGTGCCGCGGCGATCTTCCGATGAACTGACCTGTAGAAGTCACTTTGAGAGAGAACAATAACATAATTAGACTTTTATCATCGTATTGAAATTATAATTTACAGATGTTGCATAGACAGAATTAGAATTGTACGCGAATGAACGTGTAAATTATAAACACGTGTCGAGATAAGAAATGTTAAACTAGTCGTTTAGTTGAACTATAAATTTGCAGTGTCGCTCCCCAATTACGTTGACATCGTTGGCATCGTCGTCGAGGAAAGAGGAGGCTAAGGGTTAAGGTATCACGTAACGAATGTGAAATATATTAAAATAAAATTTTCTAACGGTTCTTAAGTTTCCTCTTTGTCCTGGGAAATTTCAAAGAAAAAGACACGCATATTGTTTTGTTCGCTTTACAAGGAAAAACTTGCTCTTATTATCGCGAGTGCACCTTTAGTTTCTTAATTGTGAATTTAACGAGTCAGAGTGCAATTTATATATTTTCTGCAAATGTCTGCATCGATGCTCGTTCATCGCTGTAGACAAAAATTTAAATGTCTAGCACGTAAACGAATCAATTAACATTATTTTAATTATAAAATTAAATTTATCACGGCAATGGAACTTCTATTTATTAAACATACGCGTGCAATGGTGCAAACACCATAAAACGCGAAAAATTGTACTTTCGTGCAACTCCGTGTAGAGATGTATAATGAAATGTAATTTATTATATTATTATGCGAATCGCGCAATCCGGCATAATTTGTCCAAGGCTTTTACTTCGCTATTCACATCACGATGCGGTATCTTTCCTAGCATTATAAAAGGAAGGCTCGTCTTGGCCCAAACTTGCGTGTGCATGCGTGTACGTATTTACCTCTTTTATGTTTTTTATCGATCGGACATTTAAATTGAACAAACGTATGTGGGTGAATCGTATGAACGGCAACTAACGAGCGCAATTTCGCCTAAGTAAATTATTAAGAATGGCTTATGGCTTTAAGCCACTCCAACATTATGTCTTTTAAACTTAAACTTAATTCTCAAAACTACAATTCGTAAGAACTGGCCCTCGCTTCGCATTCTACAACGTTTTAGCACAAAATGACCGAAGGATCTGATTGACCGACTAGAGGGATTAAAAAAATGATTTCGAATACAGCTTTTAAAAGTATTAGAGGCACGACATAACTTCGCCCATATTAATCTCTCATTCTCCGTAATAAGTTTTTAACAAACGGAGAAGTACTTTCAAGCCGGAGAAAAAGTAATAGACTTGGCGGACTCTATACCGCACCGATGCACTCATTGAAATTGTGAAACTAATTGTGAAACGGTACAACCGATGAAAAAAAGATAAGGATTAACAAGGATATGGGGGCTGGATCGATTACCTCTTTTACCTGGGCAGACTTGGAGCGGGGATCGGCGACCTGGACGGTTTCGTCAGGAGGTAGCCGCCACGAATTCCTCTCGATGTTAACGCTGGCGTTCATAGCGGTCTCGCGTTTCAAGCGGAGAAACTGAAGGCGCGGCGCCTAAGGGTTTAGCCCCAGGGCGCGCGCACAACCTCTACGAGCACGTCGCCGTCGTATTTCGAGCTGTGCTGGTGCATTTGCTCAGTCTGTCGGGTGAGCTGCGCCGCTCCCGCACCTTCGCCGAGAACAATCGAATAATTTACATCGGTGGTTAGTTCATTTGTGGCAAAAGTACTTTTATTATTATATTGAGTCGTCGTACTGAAAATGTTCGTGTCCGATTACGAAATGACATTGCAAAGTTTACTTTCAACATTGCGATGCATGCGATGCGCATTTCTTTCTCGCTTCCTTTGCGATGTATTATTTGGGTTGATTACTGGATTAATGCGAGTTCAGCCAGGCTTTAAACAGCCGCGTGGTTAAAGCCCAGGAACACGCGTATCATCAGGCTCTTGGAGTTCGGGTCTGTGCGCGTCATCCGCACTGTGTGCATTAAAATGGTCGTTTATTCGACGAGTTCCAACAAATTAAACGGCAGAAATTCAGACTTCGTGGACTTCAAATTTCAATGGACTTCTTTGTCAGAGTACGTATGAAATTATTTACCGTCACCGTGTTGACATCCACTGACATCCATTGACGGTGGCGGTAAACGTCATTTTATGAATCTCACCTTTATCAATAATCTTTCTAGGCCTATTGCGCTCCATGTAAGGATTTTACAATTTACTTGCTCTATTTGGCAGCTCGTTTATGGAAAACAAAATAAAGTTAATCGCTGTAAACGTTTTCATGAAACTGAAACTAAGATGCTCTTCGACATCAAATTGTTTACGCAGTATTCCTAACATTTTGCAAAATTATACTCCAACCAAACCTTCGAACATCTTCTTTCTAATATTTATCATTTGCGAACATTTTTACGTACACGCGATAAATAAAGAAATTATAAAACGTGACGGTGAAATCCGTTTTGTAAGCTTGAGAATAACATAAAAGTGTAAGAGGCGACTGAAATATTTGTTGAAAGGGTCTATTTTTATTTTGTATTGAATTACTTTAAATTTAAACGTTTATTTTTAACCTTTACTTTATACATTCTTGACTTATTTTTAAACAGAAATCGAAATCAAGTAAATCTACGTCGCTTCTTCTAATATTAATTTCCTTGCGGAACTACACGGTATATATACATTTTTCGGTACACGACACCTCAACTGTAATCATAATTAATAAACGGATGCTTGCAAACAACTTTCATCACTAACGACAGTTTTCATTACGCAAACAAATATGCTCTTTAGCAGAAAGTTTTCTTACATAATTTAAGAAACTTAAAGCGATCTTTTAAAGTCTGTCCACGAGTTGATTTTTATTCTAACGAAAATGGAATATTGTAAACCGGACAAAACGTACGACGGTTGTCACTCGAGTTCGAATTGAAAAATTCGAGCTTTTTCTTTGAAAAACACGAATGATACTTTTAGATGTTTTTATTTACGTTTAAAAATATATCGTTTTAAAATACCGATCTTGATATCATGCCATTTAAAAAATAAGGCTCACGTTTGTAACATGCGTTGGTATATTGGTATACAGACAAGTTCTGAATTGAATTATTTATAACTATAGTTGCATAAATGCTATGAAATTTGACGTTTGGCATTGAAGAAAGAAAGAAATATTGCAAGAAAGTAACAAGTACTTATTTAATCATGATCTTCTCTGCTGTAAGAGGTGATTCAAATCCCAATTAAGTTCTCATGACTACTTAATTTTTTTCTGCTACTTTGACAAATTATCGAATGTATTTGTCGCTGTCGTTTAATGAAGCTTTATTTCGAAACCACCGATTATAATACATATACAGGTGGTTTCTGTTGAAAGTAGAATGTATTTGTCAATACCTTCTTCATGATTTTCCGTAAAAGAAATATATATATATATATATATATATATATACACACACACATACATATGACATCTATATTATTCAAAAGAGATTTTCAAATTTTTCATTTCTATTTATGATTCCAACGTCTACCTATAATTCGACAATATTTATAATGTTCAAAAGTCGACTCGCAAAGTAATAAAGGATAAGTAGAGATGCTTCGGTAAGTCGCGACTTCAAACTGTAGGTTCCTAATTTCATTCTTAAATCACCGTTTCGGTGATGATGAATGAAAACGAAAGAACTACAGGGCACATTTGTCAAAAGCCACTGTAATTAGTAGGAAAAATAAACCGAAAGCTTTTGATTTTGGCTTAAAATAGGCATTCCTGTATATAGTCGCCGGGAACTTACTTCAACAAGTTACGCAATCCTCGTTATTAATTAGTCAGCAGTGGCTTAACATTGACGTGGGTTGCCAACTTTTTGCGCGTACTTGCACGCACGGTTGGGAGCTCGTGACGTCAGTGTTACGCAACACGTCAACGACGGGGAAATAGCGGCAGAAGAGAGGATTTCAATACGAAAATAAGGTCAACCACCTTGGCCGAATAAGGTTGGCCGATAGTTGGTAGTTAGGTAGGCCAGCAGTTATACCAATGCGATATTCTTGGAGTGAGGCAAAAATGGGAACATTATAATTGTAATTAAGCTTGCGGAGACGTACGTTTAGTTATTAATTCATCGCGTCTTGTTCAGATCGTTTGCTCAAGAGTCACGGACTTTTTATGTCACGTGAAAGGCAAATTTGAGTTTGTGGAGCTTTCTTGGTGCAAACTATCTTTTTGAATAAGTACGCGCTTACGTTTACGATGAATGAATATAAAAACCGAGCTTCAAATAGGATGCATGGAAGATGTCCCTATGAATAAAATGTTTACACATGCTTAACATTAACTCGTGGTAAACTTGAGATTATATAGCCTACGTACACTTTCGAGTTCACTTAAATATATCTAGACTTTGAATTTGTTGAAAGTGTTGTATCTATGATAGGCCTACAAGATGTATTCTATTAAATACAATGTCTTTTGTGATGTAATAAGTTTTAATATTTTAATTTATATCTACGTGTCGAGTAAATTATGCATCAATCATAGTAAGCTCCTGTAATAATGATACTTCTCTTTTAACGACGTCTTACTTGCTATCACGTATTCAGGTACCAAAGTGTATATGCAATTTTTCACATATCGATTAATACAAAAAACTATCCATGCTCTTTTTAGCCGAAGACACAAATGTATTGTGCAGCAGAACGTCTTAGTTTTTCATTTAATTCTAGGCTTTTCTCCTTTCTCCCTACTTAGATAGTGCATTCCCTAAGTATAAGTAATGCATTGTGCTACGCTTTTGCACTTCACGTGGCTTAAATGGATGGACAATAAATTATAAATTGAGGTACACCATAATCACGGCATATTATTTTATTGCAATACAATATTTTGTTAATTTCTTATGTTGTTCATTTACTATTATTCATATTATTGTGAATAATTTGCCTTTTGCCAGAATAATTCGGATTTAATCTGGATTTCACGCACTCAAATCTATCAAGTACTTACATCTATTAAGTTCTATTTCAGTGTTGAAAATTACTACCTTATTCCAATACACGTTAATGATATATAATCATAATTTATCGATCAGTACAAGTAATGCATTTCTTGAATCAGATTTCTTGACACAGATCTAGAGCTTTCATTTTGCTCGTTTAATCTTAATCCTATTTCAAACCATTTTACGGGTGAATTTCAATTAATTTTCCTCGAATGTACACTCTTGTAGTCCAACATGTTTGAACCGTTGTACTTGGTGACCTCAGGCACATGACGTTCGTTTAATTTTTAAAGCCGAAGAGTTGAAACTAACTTAATTTGTATGAAGAATATCTGCTGTAAGCGATAACGATAGTGCATACAAGACATTAAGCATACAATTAAGCAGCTTGAAAAATGTGTTGACATTTACTTTGCTGCTACGGGAACGTAGGGAAGTCTCTTAGTTTTATTATAATAAAGAAACGCAAGTTCTCATTCTTTAAAGGGATAAAGTTTTTCTGCGCGAACTTTGGAGTTTGAGCTTCTACTGCTCCTGAAATATGCCTCATAAATTATTTATCAAATTTATGCGTTCTTTACGTGGAATAAAATAGCTTTAATTTTTTCGAACTTCTGACAAACTTGTTCCGTTTTAAAGCGCTTCCTTCGAATATCAAACTTTCGATCCTTTATCGATGAATCTTTTTCGTAGACTGCAGGCGACAGTAGTTAGATCTTATTGTGGCCGTTAATTATAATTACTGTGCCGATTGTAATCTTGTATAACTACATCGTGTAAAATTGAAATAAACGTTTCTAAAGGAGAAGGAAACGATACAATCTCGACAAAATGTACGAATGTTTAATCATTATTCGAGTATTCTGTCGGTAATTTATGATTTAATGAAATAGATAATGCTTTTTGGTTTTTTTTTTTTTTTTTTTTTTTTTTTTTTTTTTTTTTTTTTTTTTTTGGAGTATTCCAGTAAAAATGCGAACGCGCGATTGAGGCTAGATATTAAATAAAAAAAATAACACATGTTGTGCTTAACTTAATTTTTCTTTTTTTTTTCTTTTTTTTTCTTTTTTTTTTCTTTTTTTTTTTCTTTTTCTTTTTCTCCAAAAGAGTCGAAAATTTTTATTTATTTATAAAAGCAATATTATAGCCATAAGTATGCGTAGTTGCATTAGCCTGGATGCTAGGAATTTTTAATAAATAAAGTTGATGAAATTTTTGTAGGAAACTGTTCTAGTATCTATTTTTGTATTATATTCTTGGTAGACTTGCCATTATTCATCGGAGTCATTAATCATTTTGTTAAATTTCAGCGAAGCATTTTTTATTTTGTACGAAAATATTTACGTAAATATTTGATAAAATTTTTAAAACCGCGACAAAATTATTAATTAAGTAGTGAAGCATACAACAATGTAGGATGACGATGCAATATTGCAAAAACTTTCTTTGAAGTTGAGAAAAGCATTTTAGAAAATGACGACGTCGCGAACGATGGATGTTTCAGTTTTATAACAAATACGCATTTTAATGATAAAATCACTCATTCTTAGGTCCCAGTACGTCGATTCCTCACCGATGCGAAAGTTACATAAGCGCAAATGCTTTTTACATTGGATATTGATCGTAATACTTTTGAATGCGTGGTGGCTAGGTATTGAACGTATATCCATGGACATGACTGTGGCGTAATAAAATCGAGAATTAAAACTATTGGATAAACTCCAAAATCGCCATAGATGTTTGGATACCTATACGTATAAATAAAATGCTAATTTTGTCCCAATTTCTTTATGGCTAATGGAACGTCAGTGCTTTGAATATAAAAATTTGCTTCAACTTGAACATGAGCATTAATTTATAAATGCCCGTTTTAAATGATCATAAAAAAATGACTTAACTATCCGACTGTACATGAAACGGTACACGTACGCTTGCCACTCGTAGATAAGGAACAATTATTACCGCGTATTATAGACGAACATAAAGCATGAACGACATATGTTTAATATTGAATAAAACCATTAAATAAAACTTAATTCTAATGGACGTGCATTAAATATGTGACTTTAGAGAATATAGTTATCCCATTGAATTCCAACGTAATTAATTTGTTGATCGTTGGGAAAATCCTCCATTCTTTTCGTTAAAATTCGGTGATTTTTGTATTTATATAAGAAAATAAATTAACTGTAAAATATCTTATTTCAACCGTTATTAGTGATAATGGTTCAATGATACTTGAAGCGACTCATTCATTTATTATTAACGAGTTATTCTGTCCCCTTTTTAATGAAATGACTGTTGCTGAACGTGCGAAGAGATTAATATCCATAATTATTATTTTTACTAAAAGCTAGATGGATAAAAGACTAAAATAGTTCAATGTAATTACTAATCAGCAATATTTTATTTTGAATATTTGCTTTTGCAAATACGTGTACAAGCGCAATTAATTATATTTCCAATTGTCCTACCGATGCCCGTATGCTTCTTTTCTTGCTTCTTTTCTTGCTTCTTTTCGCAAAGTACGACAATTGCGCAACACGAATTATTAAGTGGACGCACTTTTCAAATTCATATATCGCAACGTATAACTTAAATACTTGTAGGTATAGTTTATAACAATTAAGCGGCTAAATTTAATGCCGCTTGGAAGCTTTGCAAGCTCTTTTTCCAATGAGCCTGCCTTGATGTACTTTGAGATTTCGGTAAATATCCTCTTTCCCATATAAGGTGACACTTTCATTCGCATGCACTAAAGCTGCATGCAAGATGGATAATAAAAAGGTGCTCGACAACGTTCTGCCATTGTCGTCATAGACAAGAACAAATGAATATGCATTCGCATAGTGACGCGATTGGCGGCAGATCATCCGTCGGTAGGTCACGTGCAAAAAGTGTCCTTAATCTCTATCTCTCCTCTCTTTCTTTATTCTTTCGTCACCTCCACCCCCTTGACTCGGACAATGACGTTACGAGCAAAGAACCAAACGGCGGGACAAAAGTGCGGAAAGCTAGAAGGCACTTGAACATTTATGGATAAAAAGTATGTATTTACGAGAAGATGATAATGCGTGCAATTGAAGATATTACAACGAAGCACAGGCATTATCGAAGTTGGAGTGCTCTATAGGAGAGTGAAGTAAAGTTTTTTATCTTCAGCTATTTTAGAAAAACATTTCAGCCGGAAATGGCTTACGTAAAATATGCAAATTTCAGATGTCACTTTGAACAACATCGCGCATTGAACAACACGTAATGTTAAAATTGGAATTATCGCGTTCGAGTATTCGTTTTATCTACGTTTTACCCGAGCGGTAACTGAGAATAGTTTTTGCGTTACAAGCCAGTTCGCGACTGCATAAACAGCGCAAGGAACTGGTTCCAATAGTTCTATCGCAGGATCAAGCAGACAAGCGAACAGCAGCAAGGAGCTTTAGAATCGATCCGCATTGTAGCGACCTCCGGTGCCCTGCTCCCCACGAAGATTAAAGGGCAGTTTGTTTTTGCAGGAGAGAGAGAGAGAGAGAGAGAGAGAGAGAGAGAGAGAGATAGAGAGAGAGAGATAGAGAGAGAGAGAGAGAGACATAAAGATGGCGAGTTAAGCTCGTACTATGAAGTCTTGGCGAGGACGCGAGTCACGCCAGCAGCCTCTCTTCCTTACTTTCTCCTGTTTATTCTCTCTTATAAGACAAATAATGTAGCTTCTGCACACGATTCAGTGATCCGTTGCATAGAAGAACTTTGATTTTTGTATTCCTACAAAAAGAGCATCTGCATTTATGAAAGGCCCTTTTTAACTTATTCGATATATTAAACCTTCCATCAGTCGTAAAGTTATTCATCCTCCAGTTATGTCATTATAAATTAAATGTCCATCCTAATGTTATTTCCTTATAAGAAAAGTCATCGAAAATAGATTTCTGATAGAATAGATCCAATAGACGCAATGGAATCTCTTAATCCAAATAACTTAATCCAAACTGAATTTGACGAACGAAAGAAGCGGAACATCAAAGTTTCCCTTTCCAACTGAAATGTCGCCCATTTTCATATCCACATATTGAAAATTATATTTACTCGACTCTAATGTAACGAATACTTTATTAGACGCCGGAAATTCTACCAAGTTTTTCGTAAAATTCGTAAAATCGAATTTTACAAGTTTACAGAACATTTGAGAATATTAGTTTTTCCGCTTATTTTTTTCGTAAATAAAAGGCCTAGAATACGTTTCTGTCACTAAATCCTCAGGCGCTTGGCCCGAATCCAAGATGCGAAATAGAATATAAAAAGATAAAGTAGAATGTGCTTGGAGTCTTATGCGTTTCGCTATACTGTAATCTGTCCTTTTCCCATGATGTCAATATCACAATGTAGAATCACAGTTTTTTTTTTTTTTTTTTTTTTTTTTTTTTTTTTTTTTTTTTTTTTTTTAATACCCAGGCTTTGTCTCGAAAATTAATAATCTTATTTTTAATAGAAAAACCAATCCACATTTATTTTACTCCACCTTACATTTTACTCTTATATTTACGATCCAGATTAAGCGCGATACTTCGTCTTTGGTTATTCTTTATCGTTAAGTGCGGAGAGCATAGATCGTGATTAAGATTTGCGATTTGCGAGGTAAGGGCTGTATTTATATTGAGACCTAAGTAGGTCGTGTTTTTCGTTAGAGTATCCCTGTATAATATACAAAATTCTTAAGTGCTTTATTTCGCGATAATGCTGAAAATATCTTGAAGGATTCGTTATTTCATAAGTTTAAATAAAGTTTAAATAAAACGAGTGCCGAACTTTGAATAAAGAGCGAGTAACAAATGTAATTTGATATTACATTTGTTACGGGATAACGAATATTAAGTACCGAATAACGAACGAAATTTGCCAGGGACTTGGATGTGCCGTGATGATATTCACCAAACAATCGTATTTTTTAGAGTAAAATTGAAAAACTGTCGCAAACAACGAAGATTGATAATCGCGTTAAAGCGGTAAATAAGGACTATTAAGCTATAGGTTTATTAGGAAGGAGGTTTATTTTAAGAGTGGGTTACGTAAGTTGATTCGGACGTTTATGCGTTGTGTTCGTCTCTCGTTCTTCCTTGTTTTTCTGAATCTACCTGAATCTACGTATTGCGGGCGATGGTCTTTTAGCAACGCGATTTCATTCATAATTCAAATAAAATTGTTTTGCGCATAAGTACGAGGATGATTTAAATTCATTTTTCCATCACTCGTACAGATTATGAATTTCACATTAACACACGTTTGTCCCTTGAATGCAATACAACGGACCTTGGTCAATGTCGTAGGAAATTATCCGATCTCGTCGAATTAATTGGCTTATTCGGATGAGCTATCCTCCTCATAAACGTGGTTCTACGATTATCATCGCGATAAAAGCTCAACGCAAGAGTGAGACACTGCTCGAACGGGGATATGCTGACGCAAATAATATTATATCAAGGAGATTATCGCGTATAAAACCGCGAGTCAAACCGTAGTCCTTGGGAAACGTGTCGCAGCGCATTATCCCGAAACTAAGGTCTATTAGCCTCTGCTTCGAGGAGCGCGATCCACCAATTTAAAATTGAGAAATTCCCAGCCTTCGTGTACGCAATTTAATGCCTGAATCCTGAGCACAAATGCGAAAGATCATTTATGGCCTAGATGTTAATTGGAAAAATATAAAAGCAAGCGGGATGCATCGATATACCATTAAACGAGGACTTCCCTCGTGTCGTAAAATTTTAACGCCACACTCAAGCCATATTCATCGTACGCGCAAACTTACGCGTACAATGTTGTTCTTCGCAGTCAGTTCGCAAAGTCAGTTGCAGTGCGGCTCAAGCTCCATCACCATAAACTGTATCCTCTTCCTTTTCGAGCTCCTTCCCCGAGTGCGCGCGCACACACCCACGCACACGCACACGCACACGCACACGCACACGCGTGTCCGTCTTTCGTCCGCATCTAGTCACGAATACGAGCACAGACATCGATAAGCTCTTACTGTTTTGGCGCTCGATACATGTTTGCCGTCGAGTCCCTTCTTCTCCGTTGAAGAATGCCAAAAAGCTCTGTCTTTCTTGCTCCTCTCGGAGTATCCGGACACTTCCAGACCAGCGGTCGCTCGCTGGCCTCTCCAATTTTTGCAAAAGGGCGGAGGAATCGAGAATGGCTCGAGGCCAAATCGTGTCCGTAGATCCATACCGCGTTCGGCTATGCGTACGCGCACGTGCAGAGCTTCGACTCGGATCTTGCGGATTTACGCGGATGATCGCATTCTTTACTCGTAACTCGATTAGGAGCTTTCGGAGCGAGTTTTTTGCGCGAGTCTCGTTACACTCCCGCTTGATGAGAAGTGCCTCGCGACGTCAATATTAGGAAGCTGTACTGAAGATTTCGAGTCGAAACCCCGCGTATTTCTTAATATTTTACTAGGTTCGTAGAACGTGGACAAGCAGCTTAGAGTCGTAATAGTCCTTTTTCGTGCATTTATCCTGAGCTTATTGCACGTAACGACAATATTCGTTACTGGTTCATTTCTCTGCAAATATTAAGAAGAGGTGTGAATGCATTTTCTTCTTTTCTGTTAAAGTTTAATGTTCAATGGAGCATCGTATAATTGAATTAGCGACTGCTCTTTGAAACAACGTCGAGAAATGCTTTCTGATAATCAAAGAGCTCTAGATATCGAGCTATCGTTTTATAAAGGAATTATATATCAAGGGTAGATTTGCAATTACAATTACGTGCTGCATCAAATTATTACCGAGAGTTTGGTAGAAAAAATTCTTGTCCTGTTAAGAATAAAACGAAATATTTATGTACTTTTATTGACGGTCGGTCGATAACTGTTATGATTTCGAATAATGATAACGGTACAATTCAGAGTCAATTTCCGTGGATAAAAGAAAATGTTAATCTGAAAAAGTTTTTAAATTGAAAGAAGGCAGGAAACCGCATTTTCACTTGGAAAAAGTGCTTCATTCGATCGGAACAATTTTCTTATTTCAAACAAACAAAATGTTTATGCCTTGAAAAGCTATACGCACGCGCGCGCGCGCGCGTGTGTGTATATATATATATATATATATATATATATATATATATATATAACTTGTACTTTTGACCCTCTCGGTGTACTCTCATTCGGCAATTTCAATTGAATAAAGCACGAATCACGTATATATTCTTTTTACTGCACTTTTTGTATTTATTAGCCCGAGAATGGTATGCTTTACACAGTCCAGGCTACATGATTATATAAGGTGATTATTATTTTTCAGTCTCATTTATGCAAATTTATTCTGCTCTAAAATTTAGCCCGCTTGTGACGTTTTCCTAACGCATTGGTGAACGCTTAAATTACAGTCTTATGACGTCTTACTAAATTTACGTGGCCTCCAAAATATGCTTGTTATCTGTCCAGTAAACTAAATTTATGCTGTAATATGAGATCGCGATCCTGAAATCTTACATTTAATTCCATTTGTTAACTTCGTAAACAGTTTCGTACGCGTAAAAATACACCTCGATAATTATTGTTGTGGAAAATCTGAGGTAAAGCTTCAGGGTCATGATACGTACATACATATTAAATGTGCATCATTAATTGCATCACATCCGTACGAAAATTAAAGTTTTATCCCAAAAAAGGTATTTATCGTATTTATTGCGATTCAAATAATGCGAAATGTTTACGCCCGTTTATAATGTATTTAAATTTTGTGGTTTTAAATAATAATTAAAATATATATTTTATTAGTTCCGTTCGGATCTCTAGAATCCGACAAAATCTCAATTCGTAATAAATATACAAATATCAAGATTCGGACAAACGATAGTTTCCCCATCAAGTTCCGTATCTCGAGGTTTTGGTACTCGAGTGAAGAAATTTCTCTTCCGACACTCAGATTCGTACCGTTTTTTCCATTATCCCCTCACAGTGCGATATCGTCCTTGCGGCTGCTTCACCAGCTCTCGCCTAGGCGTAACGACAATTATTTCGTCACGTTAATTCCACTCGGAAATCGCTATTAAACAGCAACCAAGGCACTTCCTCCGGCACAAATCGATTTACAAACTTACACATCGGATTCCACGCGGATAGCACTCGGAAGGTCGCATTTTTAGCTAATCCTCGTTGTTCAACGGTCACAGGAAGACTTTGGAGCTAATTGTCCCATCGGAGAAGGAGCGAGACGAAGGAAAGGTCGGATGTTCGAATGGGGATAACGTGGAGTGGAAACGTGTGCATTCGCGAGCAAATGGGCAAATCCTTTCACCGATTCTTCGTATTCAATAATCGTACAAAATCGTATAAAAATCCAAAGAACGAGACATTTTTATAAATAATTGAACGCTCCAGTGGTCGAACTTGCAAAAGTATCTCTCTGTTGGATAATCGACTTATGGTATTGATCTCGATTATTCTCAACCGGCTGACAACGTCATTAAAACAACGTTATCATTCTATTACTTGTGACTGCTGGTGACAAGACACTAGTTTCTAGATAGTCACAACGGCGAGGTTCACCTTACATCTTGATCGATGAATCAGAACGCTCCAAGGTGTTGACAGGACCCCGTGGGCGCGCTTTTCACAACGACCCTGAAGGAAAGTCAAAAGTAGAAAGTCAAAAATAAAAGATTGATGCAATTTAGATTTTCTGAAAAGGATAAAGTGGTGGAGCCTTTGAACCTGGCCGTGGACGAGCGATTGCCAAAGGCATCACCAATCCCCCTTTTTCTCTCGGGAGGCTTTTCACCCAATCCTGATTCTACGGCGCTGCTTCACATTTCGCATTATCACACACGCCTCCGTTCGTTCTATGTCTTGCGCTATTACGCATCCAACTTTTTCAGGATGTGCGACCCATAATTTCTGTCTAAAATATTTTAGATACTTTCTATCGTAAGCGAGAAATTGAAAGCGAGGGATTGAAATTAATGAAAATGAATGAAATTTGAAAGAATGACAATGAACGTTGATAGAGTGAAAGACGAGGAAGGAAGAAGAGTCTAAATAGTTGTTAATACCAACGGATGCTAATTAGTTGCAATCGAAAAGCTCGTTTGAATGAAATTTTAAATCAAAAACTTAGGTATCCCTATGTATCTTGGACAAAAGCACGCATTAGGGAAAGAATTTGGATTTCTCTCCATTACCTTGAGATTCATTTTAAAATATTATTTATTTTTAAAAGCTCCAACTAAGACTGTCACGCGAGTATATCGTACAGCAATGTAAAGTCTGGAAGAAAATGAGAATTTTGCGATGAAAGTTGCATTAACCAACGGCGATTAACAGCCAAACAATGCAACAGAAATATTACGACGAGTTTTATATCTTCTTATTCGCAAAGTATCTTCTCGGAACACCTTGGGAGTAGTTTACGAGACCTTTTCACTTAAATGCCATCATATTATTTCCTTCCCCTCTTCGCTCGCTTACTATCGGCCACGCACGGGACTTTCTCAATGCGCACCGCCACGAGTCGGAGCGGAAATTTTATAAATCGTAAAAGTCTTCCTTCGATCGCTCCGAAGACAGATTTACGGTTAAAAGGTGTCTCTTGCGGCATCGAAACTCATTGATTTTCCGGCGTAGGCGACGTCGCGCGTATTCTTGGCACATGACTGGAGGCAATACGGCGTTGTATCGATGACACCTCGTAAAAAGTTAACTCATCCGCGAGAAAGGAATTCTTCCGTGGGACCGCTATCGCGTTTCATCGGCCTGCCAGGATCACCGGTACCAGAACCTGTATCCTTGGATTTGCTTTAAAGAGGTCTCGTTTCCTTTATAGAGGTAATTTTCTTCGACATAAGTTTCATCCAAAGTGCATTGAACATCAAGAAAATTCAACCGAATACGAAAGCGTATTCGCATTTGAATTCTGTAAAACAATTTTTGCTTTCTCTCGAGGATTACTTCCAACTCGTAGAAAACTCGTGCTTCAAAGCGATGATTTAGCCGGGTGTTCTCGTTATTTTCAGTACTCTTCTAACTATTTTGGACCGCCGAGATGCTGACGTCTTAAAATGTTTTTTTCTTTACCTATGTTACATTGCACATGCTGAAGAATTGACAAATGCTGAATTCCTTCTCGTCGTTGTGTAAAGTAATTTCGCGCATCATAGATCTTTCGAGCCTTTCTGCTTCGGTGTACACGCGCCACGCGCACAAGTGCACGTAAAGCGCGTTAAACATTGGTATACGTAAAAGCGAATCCAGTACTGATTAGTACACGGGTAAACTATAAGATTAACTAGCATTAATTTACGCTACAAACTGCGATGAATTTAGAAATTATTTTGAAATCAGTAGTGACTTTTCATCCCTCGTAATTATGAATTGTAAGTCATTGACTAGAGTCATTATCAGCGTGAAGCGACCGTCCGTATTCGTGATTAACTACTTGCCATTAATAACATACTACCCTGGCGATATAATAATCCGTGTTCCATGAGTTTAGTAGGTAATTTTGATTATTCATTACGAGTTGGAAACGGATAAGAAATTTTCAAAGGGAAAGACAGGAGGTAGAGGATAAAAATACGATAATCAATCCAAGCCTTTCCTTTTGTAATGGGGAAATGATTTTTCAGATGATAGACGCTATAATAAAAGTGATGTACATCGAATCTGGCAGGAAAATTTCATATTTGTCAAGATGATACTGGAAAACACTTTCTTCGTGGTGGCTTTTCTCCTCCATCTTTCGTCGCAGTGGCTGCTTCGTGGCTGCTTCGTGGCTGCTTCCCTCTTTTAAGAATTCACCACCCCAGCAGTTGATCCACAAGCAAGCGCGTGCGCCTATTTCCATTTTATTCCCGTGACGTAGACGTCGTCATCGGCCCACCGACCTTCCGCCCCACTTCATCAGATGTTATCGCTTTTGTTTTATGCTTCGCGACGAAACGAACTTGGTGATGATTCTTGGTGCTCGATGACATCGCAATATTAAAATTAAATTCTCACTGAAAACTGGCGAACGAAGTGAACAAGTTCAAGCGAAGGAAAAACTTTTTTGCGCCTATAGAGTAATTACCATTACGTGGTTATTTTCATCTACTTATTTTGTCCCTTGCATTTATTTTTTTATACCAAACGAAGAATGTTGGCAAATGTTGTAAATGAGTCAGTTATGAGAATTGGAGTCCGCTATTGGAAAGTTTCAAGTATTTACGTTTGTTCATAAATAATTCAAATTGCACACTGCGAGGTTAATGCCTGCTGGAATGAGAGAGTACCGCATTTAAAGCGCATTCTGTACAAAAAATTCTAATTAATCCGCTTCACGTCTTGTATTTCATTTCTTGCCCACGCATTGTTTTGCTTGCGTTACAAATTACAAATACTTGGGTATTAAGCGTATTTTTAATGAAATACATAAATATAATAAACGCACAAAAATCCCAGTATACTGTATTAGCGAATAATATTTTTGCGTCCACTTTATCGAACATTTATTTTCTTACGATGAAAGTATAGCCAATGGCAATTGTGCTATCACTTCGCAGTGCCATTGCATTACTAGGAATTTAAACGTTATATTCGGTTTGTGGATTATTCGAATATTGCCAAAATTATTCATCGTTAACAAATCTAAAAATGGTAACGGATAGTGTCATTTTCTTGGACTTTGGTCGAGAGTTAAGAAAAGCATTCATGATTTCTTCACTTTACACAGATTATATACGCCTACACACGCGCGCGCGCACACACACGCACACACACACACACACACACACACAGAGAGAGAGAGAGAGAGAGAGAGAGAGAGAGAGAGAGAGAGAGAGAGTTTCAAATGAAATTAAATAGTCGACGAACAAAAACATCCGCTTGGATAAGAGCTTAAGGAAGTTGCGACAGTTTAACAGTTGAAAATAGGAAATAAATAGAGTAACGAAACTACGAAGTTTCGGGTGCGACACGGCGGTGTAAGGTGAACCGAAAATGTCAAATTACGTAGTAGAAAGAAAAAAAGGAAAAGTGACACGGAAGCGCACTATAGGATAACTAATAAGTTTCTTTCGTGCAGGTGAAATTAGAGGTGAAAATCGGGCGCTGCAGTAGACGTGCGGAAGCGAACGGTTTCCTACAGCAGACATCGTCGACTACAAGGTGAGTACAATCCTTCCGTTAATAATTAATAATGCGTTATCAAACATTTTTGTCTACATTGCAACTATTAACAAATTAAGAATGATTTTTTGCGTACATAATGCACGCGCGCACGAGCAAGTAGAAACTCATTTGAAAGACGCCAGCTGGCAAATTCCCGTAGAATAATCCAGAATCAAAATCGTAAAACTTGTCATCAGTTATGCTTATCCAGTATTAATATTACGTTTAAAAGGCAAACCACGCGATCTCTCTTTTTCCTGTTCATTTTCTCACTCTATTTTTTCATTAGCCTCTGGATTGGCCTCTTTCTTTATCAAGCGCGAGTAGTTCCATTTCGGTTAAATCACGAACCACGTGAACACGTTGAATACCACACGGTATTCGATAAAACATACGGTATGTGACGTAATGTAATAAATACGCTGGCAAAGTGCACGACCTTACGCGAAGGTAATCTTGAATTATACGTGCATAAAGAGAGATAATACCGAAAGAGAGCTTAAGATTGATTAAAAGACAAGTAGTACAAGTAGTCGGGAAAATAGCCAGACTGCAACTAAAAGCAGACGCTGAGCCCGTGTGAACAATGTTCATCCAAATTGCGAATGGTTCACTAGAGAGGAAAGTAGGAATATAAAAGGCCGGATGATTCGAGGATAAAATCGGAGAGCTGAACGACACTGCGGAAAGCCGCTTACAGCCTACCTTTCACCGAGAGGCTTCCTCGAGGAAGAAAGTAGAGCTTTCCCGCTAGTTCATTATTACGTGCGCGCGCGAGGCGCAAGCGAAATGCGGGAGCGATTGTGTGCATCGAAATGGAAAGCTTCGTTGTGGATCGTGCTTGCATCGCGTTCTCGCGCGCGCAAAAAGACCGGAAAATCCGGTGGCGAAAGGGTTCGTGTTTAAGAGCTGCGGTACGCGAAGAGCCTTTTTAATTATTCAAATCTACGAACGCGCAAAGTGCTGCAGGGCGGGATCATTACATGATTATGTCGAAGCCCTTGGTCCAGCCAACAACTTGCACTTGTTAAAAGATTCGCGTACTTTTGCATTACACGTGCAACATTGTCAAAAGAAGAGCTCTGCATGTATCGAGTTACTTGCAAATTAATCACATACCAAATTAATGCGTACGTACGCGTTCGTTTGCTTGAATTTTTCATATGCGTTATTACATTTAGCGTGCGAATGATGATTTATGTATAACATAATGATAATACTGTTACATTTGCGTAATACCCGCGGCACGTGTGATGTAACTTACGTGACTCCAACAGCTCATTAAAGTACGTGAAATTTTAAAAAATTATAAATCGTTAACAATAGCTGGATGCACCTTTAAGGTTGCGAATAACTTGGTATCTTTGGAACAATATTATCCACGTAATATAATCCACGCAAGCTCGGTACTTTAAGGATTTAGTCGTTGTTGCTTGAGTCACTAGCAGTAGTAACTGTTTCTACTGTTCCAAGAATGGTATTCACGGTGAAAAAATTATTACTAAAATTTGCATCAAGTAAAATAGAAGAAAGGTACATGAGTAATGCAAACTCTTCGTGTTTTTGGTATGACGTGTGGCTTATGAGCTCCCGCTATCGCATTGATTTCAGACAAATCGTCTGTCATTTCTATGCTACGGATACGTAACAATGATCCGTTATTCTTTTACACGAATCTTCGAACTTACCGATATATTATACAATGCATTTGCAATTTTTCTTTAATTGCAACGTAATAATACAACTATTTATACACAAATTCAGAAAGGCAATTATTAGCAATTATTAACGTTAATACTCCGACTCGATATTGCAAAAGTCACGCAACTTTCAAGAAAGTACGCGCGATATCCAAACTTCGCTAAAAATCTTCACTGTAAGGATTAAAAAATACTGTCATCGAGCGCAACTCATTTGCTTTGCTTTTAATGAGAAAATTTGAACGTACTTTTGACGAAGTTTTGATAGACTATGATATATCATATATAGATAGATATTATATTACGAACATTGCATTTACGCGATGAACGTCGAAACTATAAAAACTGAAATAATTATCTAAATTTTTTACGAGTAGTCGCTCATTAAGCATAACCAGTTGACGAATTATGATGAAATTTCTTAAAGAAACAATAAATTTTAATAAGCGAGTAGAAGCTAAATAGGAGTATCACCCTCGAGTATGACGACGATGCCTGTTGAGTATTTTTTAACAAAGTCTATCGGTAATACATATGCAGCTGATCTTGCAGACCTAAAAGACCTTTAAAAGGCTAAGCAATTAGGTAATGGAATGGGGCTGATGTTTCGATGGCGTATCCGATACTGTTAATCAAGCGATGCATCCTGTCAGAAGACGAACTCCGGGTAAGCTTAGGCAAATCAAACGGTCGATGGCTTGGAATGAGAAAAGAGGAATTAGCGGTCTGTTGATTAATTTTTGAAATCTGGCTCAGTGCAGCAGCTTTTATGCTGAATATCATGCCCATAATAGCGAAGGCAATAATTCAAGGACCTACTGTCATACGACGCTGATTAACTACTAGAAATAGTACCTTTAAGAAGTTTTCCTCGTTAAACTTTAATTCAAGAGTAATACGTCGTAAAAGCTGATTTCACTCAACTTAATGCAACGATTCTTGCATTAATTTTTGTACACTAATCCTAAAAAGATAAGCAACGTCTTGTGCTACATGCAGTTGTAAATAAACAAAAATTAATGCTTACGAAGAGCATTTGCCTTTGTTTCACTTACTCGTATCTTTCATCGTATCTTTTTACTTTGCACGTAAAACTTTAACGCAAGAACGCGTATAATTTTCCAAAATATATCGTTTCTCATAGTCAGATTCAAGAAGCGAAAGAGCAGCAAACCTCCGACAATTGCCGAACGAGTTCGAGAGCTTGTTCGGTTAGTTCGTAGTAAATTTTCTGAGAAGTTGGAACAAAATTCGTAGACTTGTTTTTCGTAATTTTTCAATGTATACGAGACATTGAACAAATCAGTTATCCGGAAACCGATATTTTCCTACTCACGCAATCTCTTACGAGTAGGAGATAAAACGTAAAACTATTTTCACTTCTCTTTCAAGCTACTTTCAAATAAATAAATTTCACGACGTTTCAAATTTTTCAGTTAAAAACGTTAGCCATACGTTCGTTGAATTAATTTAAAAGTATAATTTTAATAAAAGAATTTTAATTCTTTTTCACCTCGGTAAGCTACATCTAGATAAAAACGCAACGAAAGAAAGGTAAATTTCGTATTCAAATCGATAGATTTTTTCTTTCATTTTATCAATACATAAATTTAATATACCGACTCGAAGCGATTCTAATCTATTTGTAAAACATTTGAAAAAATGAGAACACGCGTGTTTATAAGTAACACTTGCGTCTCGTTCAAGCTCTCAATGATGTTAAGGTCGCAACAGTGCTCGTACTTTTACGCAATATTTTGTAAATAATAGAAGCTTGAGCAGATTAGAAGAGTTTAGTGAACTGTAATTAAAAGTGGAATGCGCGAAAGAAAGAGTATGTAAAGAGATTAGATAAGATATTTAGTCAAGTCATATAAGGAAAAAGCAAAGCCTGCAAACGTTTGCAGTCCTCCAAAACAATGCGCTTGCTACGTTCTCTGCAACATTGCGTATTATTCGTACTTAATGCGGGCGAATGAACGAGCGTGTAATTTCATTTCCGAATGCAAATCGGCTGCTGCAAGGGTTTGGCTAATTTTTTTGAAACCTGAAGCCTCGTTTCGCATTTTCAATCCGCTCAATGCAGGCTTCGTACTTAATTCAGTCTTCGGTATGATCTTTTCTCTGGATTGACTCGTCATTTTCTGCCCAAATGATGCATGTGTTATAAAAGCGTTGAAAGTCTTTTTATAACGTGATTACGGTACAATTACGTTTAATATGAGAAATACGGTTTTAGGTGTGCTTAGAATGATGAATATGTGCCGTAATTTCTTTTGGTAGGTATCAAACATTTCACGTTGATCGTTTTATCGAAAGTACGACGATAAGGAGCATATTTTAGAAATTCTACTTCAAAGTATTGAATATATTTGAAAATCTCTTCAAAACATTTACAATCAACCGTACAATCTCGGATGTTTTTATTCCAAGATCTTACATCGACGTTCGAAAATTTCAAACTAATTTTAGGCTACATTACAGTAAATAGTGCTTTCTAGTACTTTATTTATACTTTCAGTCGTACTCAATATTCCCTTATTTATCACAAAATGTGCGTACTTACAATAAGTACCAAAAAATGTAGTGAAACTTCCAGCGTCATTATCGTTTTCCGTGCAACTGAAAAAGAAAAACACACAACTTCATGATATTGCTTATTTTTATAAGAAGTATAATTTTTCCCTGCCCGCTTTCCATGAACTTAAAGTTTTCCGCGCATTGAAATTCCTATCGCATTTTCTCAGCCCAAAGTAATAAAAAGAATGCAGGTTTTGGGCGCTCGATAAGTTGCTAAAGAAAAGCGGAGGGAGTTACGGGGAAAACAAGCAGAAACTCGATGAAAATTTGGCAGAACTTAGTTTGCTAACAATTTCAACTTAACATGGCAAATTAATTGGGTGATTAAAAATGTTTTTAATGTTGCACGTACGCGCCTTTAACATTCCCCACGAAAAAACAAACGCAACGCATCGCATAAATCGACTCCTGCCTTTTTAATGACAAGCCTTTATCAGGTCACACAATATTGTGAATAAAAATAAGTATTAGATTTTTCATCCGCGTAATATCTTTTATTTCCTTTACGTTAGTCGAAGGTTCTGATTTCGAGGTATTCTCATCAATTCGCATTGACATCTAAATAAATAGTACGGGATTTTACAAATCTATCGCGGCAAAAATTATAATAATCGTAAATACAGAGAGTAAAGCTGCAGTTTGTTAAAAATTTCTTATTACGTTGCCTTGAGTTTTCAAAAGAAAAAATCTCAAATATTTTCAATTGCCACGTAGGTATATGAGAAAAATGCGCCAATTTTGTAGCCTTTAATGATAAAAATGAAAACTACATAACGTATTTAATCGTCGAAGAGGATTTTCAAACGTTACTGTAAAGGTTAAAACATTAAGCTTTTACAATGTCAAAAGTCAGATATTCCCATGAAATGACAAGTATTGTTTGCGTTTGCAGCGTTAATTAAATGCAAACTCAAGCTTTGTTAATTAAGCGTCAATTCTTAAATTAATTATTTACCGCATTTCGTCGAGCGCGATCAATAGAAATCAACGGAATAAAAACAATAACCTCACCTTTCACTCCTAAGTAACCTCGATGCAATTTGTGCAATAAAAGCAATTACAGAAGTGCGAGTTTCCCATCGAGTACACAAAATCCGTGATCGACGCACCATACGCACTGAATTTTGCGGAGAACGCACAAAACGTAAAACACATTATCAGGCATTATAAAATGTGGCTAATGTTATTTACGTTGCAGGTAAAACTCGTAGGTTAAAAGAAGTAGTACACACACGTACGTGGAAAATGCCAGTTTCGAGGTCCGCAACCGAACAAATACTGATCTTCTCTCTCAGCGAGGTTAGTAGTAGGCACGCATTTACGCGCGTATGAGATCGTGTATGTGTCAGAACGCTGACGACGATACGGGGAGAGAGAGAGAGAGAGAGAGAGAGAGAGAGAGAGAGAGAGAGAGAGAGACAAACAGACAGACAGAGAAATAGAGACTGAGCTCAGTAGTTACGCCAGAGATTAGGCGTATTAGTTTCTCGAATACGTGTAAGTGCCAAGCTCTCAAGAATACGTATGTAAATCCACCTCGATCGCGACTAGCTAATACTCATCGCGGGCAACTTTGGCAGCTGATTCGAAATTTTTCCCTTGTCAATTCGAGTATGAAATTTTTCAATTACTGTCACTCTTAGGATCTCGGTAAAGTTATCAATTTAATACTTATATCATCGGGAATCTGACGCGTCTTGACCTATTGATTTTAATGAAATTCTAGATGGTGCGTAGTAAAATTGGAAGAAATCCCTTTATTTAACGAGAAATGATCATAATCTCGAAATGGAAATCACGAAACCATTGGCGTTTTCTTTCCAAGTAGTACACAATAACTACGCGAGAATTAACCGATATGGTTCATGAAAATATAAGTCTGACCTAATTAATATCAATCGCTTAACTTTAAGATTTATTCGTGGGTTTTACCTAAAACTATTTAACCATTTGTATAAATGAAAAAGGAGACAGAATAGCAACCGGACGTTAAACTTTTCTCAGTTGGATATCTAAGTACTTCCGACAATCCGCATATCAAGAGAACAAAAGAGATAGTTCGGATAACGCAGAATGTACGATGAAATAAATATGTCAGTCGTAGGCCGAAGGACTCGATTTATCGAGGCTGGTCTCACGAAGATGAATAATTACTTTTAACCATAACCTTACGTTACTTGCGATATTTTCGTTGCGTAAAATAGAGTATTACGTTAGAAAATCTTATGCGACAGCTCGTTATGGTTTGTTAATTTGGCTCGAGCAGCCAATTAAAAATATTATTAGATGTAACAGTGTAAGGATTAATAAAATAATTAATTAATAATAATAAAATTAATAATAAAAGAAATAATAATAATAATAATAATAAATTAATAATAAAAGAAAATATTCAAATTAAGGGGTTGTGTTTCATACCGATGTATTTCAAGTACAAAACGATTGGGTATGTTCACGAATTTAAGTAAAAAAAAGCGTTATTGCCTATACGTCTGATAAAATACACTGCATTTCTATCAGATGTACTTCTGCGACGAAGCTTATTATATTATGCTATTTTTATTAGCTTTTTAAAGCCAAGCTCCGACGCGTTAGGAAAGTAATTTTTCAACAATTTTGAGGAGCTTCTCCGAACGCAAAATGTGCTTTCAGAATATTGTGACGTTCATGCTAGAGATCTTCGGTTTTTAAGAAGATCGTTTACTTTTCCGCTGAAACAATACCACGTGCATTTCGAGCGAATAAAAGTGCTCGTACTTTTCGAAAAACATTTATCCACAAGACGGCGGATTAAGGGAAAAAGAAGAAATCCGTCATGCATACGTGGGAAGAAATTGAAGAGCTACTTTTGTCTTTGAAGCAGAAAGGCAGTGCGAGGCAAATAGAAGGGGAGAGAGACAGACAGAGAGAGAGAGAGACAGAGACAGAGACAGAGAGTGCACGCACCGAGAATATTATTTCTGGTGACCGAGCTACGGTTTCGAGTGGACCAAAGTACTTTTTCAGAGAAGCGACACGCGATGTGTCAACCGAAATAGCCCGCAAAGTACGAATAGTGTACATTCTATAGCAAGCACACAAGCACACGGTGAACTTGTTGGTTTATCGAATAACTTTCTTGGGTGTACTTTCTTGCGCATATTTATCGAGCCGACTTCAGCTCGGTAAAAATGTTGTTGAGAATTTCAGATTAGAGATCGTAGAGACAACGTATTAAATGTACAGCGCGCGGTTTATTCAACGAAATGGAGGGAACGCGCGTTTTAACGTTAAAGGCGGATTTCTTTATCGATACGGTGTCATTGCTTTATAAATAATGCGAAAAGTTTCATCGATACTCGCGCATTGATAAACATTACGTAAAAAGAGTTCTAACGAGGATGACGCATGAATGACGCGTGAAAAATAAATAATCCCAATCAACTTTGTTCTTCTATCGTGCTTGAGCTCTTCAAAGCCCATCTTCCCCGGCGATCATCCAGCATTTATTTGATCCTCCGTGGATCTGCCAAGAGTCGCTTTTCGACCTTTTTCATCATCTCTTGGGTCCACTCGCGTGTATCTATTGCGAGAGCTCGATATCTATGTTAATCCGACGTCAAGCAATCCGTGCGAGCTTCTTCCAGTGATTGCAAATAAAGTACAAAACAGAGTTAATTAAGCGTTTCGCAGACTTCTTTATCGCGCCAACTTTTTTCTAGTTCTGATAAATACAACCATTTAACTTGACGTTGGCATGTGCTCGAAGTAAAGAATTGCAGAGCCCGATTTCGATGATCCTCAATTCTATTACCTTCCTTTTTTATTAAGTACTTTTAAGCAGCTGCTGATTATAATCGGTTAACAATGTTCACGGCTACCCGGGCTACTATTGTAATATATGCATTAGAAAGTCGAGTTCGCAGACAAAATTGCGGATGTTAGAGATCGTTATGTAGGCTTTTATAAGAATATTGCGATCCGAAAGTAGTACGCTTTTTTAACGAGTTTGCCTTCAAAAGAAATCGATAGAAATGTGCGCGATCCGAAGCTTCTCTCGGGTCGACGCGTGCCGGTAAAAGTTTGAAATTTTGCATTACTTTTTCAATACGCTGGTATACATTTCCAATAGATTTAGCAGTTAATTGATACAAAATATACTTTATCGCGCTTAACGATTTCTAATTTGTCCAGCACCTGAGGAACCTCACGAGCTTACGATCATTCGTACATTCGCAAAAACGCAACAAAGAGCTGCGAAAGCCATTAATAAAGGAGATAGGCAAAAGAACTGCATTTAAAAACTGAATAAAAGTTCCGGAACATAGAAGCTTTTATAAATTGTATCCATAGTGAACTTGAACTTCTTATTAAAGTCGAAGGTTTAAAATTTCATTTAGAAATTACTCTTCACGACCGTTTAAAATGTATCGTTTTCGTTTGATATTTATAATTTAATTTAGCTTTGTTAAGCTTATAACATGTGGAGCTTATAACATGCCAACCATCCAATAATTACTAATATTTTTTTCCATTGGAATCCTACGATAAGTCATATTTTACTCAAACCATAAAATATAGCGTTCCTACTGCTCGATAAGTGATAAATGGAGTATTTATGGAGTATTTATGCCTTTATTCGCGGTCCGGCTTATCAATGTATCAACGACGAATTTTTCGATAATTTAGATTCGATAGTTTAGATCGCTTGTACTACGTAAGTGAAAAATTTATGTTTTATTTAACAATAAATATTTACAACGAATGTAAACGTCTATAAAATGAAATTACTGTCAAATACGTATTATTGTTCTTACACGCGGCATCGATAATTTATGAATAAATTAATGCGTATTGTGTAACTGTGGAAGGGGACGACATTTTCTGATTTCGAGATGAGCTACTAATACCTATTCTTTTTCCAACTGACGTGTCCTTGCATCATAATCTTAGCTAGCTTTTGAAATTTTTCAAAATTCTTCAAGAATTTACTACGGATAATCTACTTTCTGACAATGGCTTCTTAACATTTCCGCCTACTGGGAAAATAAGGTCAAAGAATATGTAAAAAAGCGTCGTTCTGGTTTCTAGTTTCTCTTCCCCCGTGAAAAAGCCTTTGTGATAAAATAGAAAAATTCATCAGCAATTGAAAATTTAGTCTGAAATACGTGGATCTCCAGTACGAATTAAGTCTCTCCCTTTTCTCAATTTCATTCAAATAATGCTAAGAGTCTTTCCCTATATATACGATAGGTCACTTTTTAATAAAAACGGAAGACGTAGGCTTTTCTTCCGTCGCACGACTGATAGCTGATTCTGACGCCCTCGCTATTCTAAGAAAGACAGTAAAAGGAAGATTCGTCGATCCCCTGAATTACGGATGACGTATGGAACTCATTCGTATAAGACTGAAATCTTTTCCTTTCCTCTCGGGATCGTGAAATTGAGTTAAAACAATCTTGTCGCTCGAGTCGAAATAACATTTCAGCGACATTGCGCAAATATCTAGTTGTATTCTTACGGAATGTAAAGTCAGGCCTCCATTGGTTGTTGTACGGAGACCGTATATGTGAAGTAAGTTCATGTAAGTTGGAAGAGCAGTCAGCAGTAAGTACTAATGTTGTGAGCGTTAATTAATCGGTAGTTCCTATTATTGGCTGATAAAATTGCCGGGTGGTTTTCAGATTTTCCGATGAATAAATGTGCGTAATTATTATTTTTCTCGCTACTTACAAAGATCATGGTATTTATTAGAGTTTGCGAATTACTTACTCGGAACGAGAGCACGAAAAACAAACCAAGTATACGCACCCTATACGCAAAAAAATTGAAGGATAAAACCAAATAGAAAGGGGATGAGTTCGTAATATATTTGTGTACACATGTGTAATCGTCATATGGCATTAATTAGATTAAAGGGGAGGAAACTTCATACGATTCAATTAAGTACTGATCGACAATGATAAAGCTTGGCCATGATTATTAATTAATAATTAGATAATTTTTCTTGCTAGTATTCTGGCTGGGGTTTGAATATTCAAATTGAGATACTTGAATAATACTTAAACTAAAATTTTGAAGAACAAAAGAATTACCCTATATTTTGCACTACAACATTTTTAATAACAGCAACTTTCTTAACGATGTTCCTATCACCGGGTTGTTAATTAATCACAAACCAGGCTCAATCACAACTCAAAGGCATAATTCCTAAATAAATATCTTCAGTTTATTGAAAATATCTTTCTCGTGCGGGTGTAAGGAGACTCTCCTAGCGTATATCCCGAGTGAGTTACGTATTTCCTTTCACCTGTTCCCTGCGAATCTTCGCTAATACACTAATAATAAAAGAATAAATATAAAAGCTCCAATTTCTAATTCAAATGAAATAGAGTATTTGCAATCTCCTTTATAAGTACCTACGTAAACAAACGGAGAACTTTAATAGCACTGAATTTTCGGTTTTTATTGAGAAACAAGTTCTGGCACTTCTCTCTCACCCTCTCATTCTTCTTGTCTCTTCTGGAAAATCTGGAGGTTACAACTTCGCATACCAGATATTATTTATAGTACTGACAGATAACGCAAGTAGCACAGCGCAATATTTTAATGATCATCTTTCTCGCTAGTACTTTTGTGCGCGAGGTACCGCACAATCTATCTTTTTTTCAGCTCTTTTAGCATAAGCGCAAGCGGTGAACTGTTTTTTCTTTTTTCCGCATTTTCCTTCAGTGGGAAAACATGAAAATGTAAGACTCAATAATAGGATTTGCATTATAAATTATACTCAGTCTCAAATTATAAAAAATTATTTTTCACGTCTTAAATCCGAACGACTAATTTGAAAAATTTGTTATTGCCGTACCACTGCTTTAATAAATAACATAATAAATTACAATTTTAATATACTAGACATTATGATGCAGAATACAAAACATAACTTTCAAATTAATTAGTTATAAACGAGTTACTCGAAGGAAGAAGGTAATTCAAATAATAATCAATGTCTCGATATGACAAATTTTAAATCAGAGTTTTCATGAGAAATATGCATTTCAAAAAAACTATATATTCACAAGTCGATATCATTCACAATGCGACAATCATATGAGGATCATTCAAAGAAAAATAACATCCCTGAGCAACTAAAACCTCCTAGAGCTGCTCGCGTAAAAAAATGTAAAGTTTTTTAACAAATACTTTTCTGGTTTCAGGATATTCGTCTAATATAAATACAATAATGAAGTAGATGTTACCGATAAGACATACTTATGTGCGTGATATTACAGAATATCTAAAATAATACGAAAGTTTTTTATGTCGTAAAACTCTCGTTAGGTTTATTAATGATATAAAATAACTATTAGTTTAATATTCATTAAACTTAGTCATTTTAACGGTCATTTCAACGCGGCCAGCAGTAAATTTTGAATATAAAATTTTGAAATATATATTTACGTTTATATTTTCTGGGCTCCTCGAGTCACTTTCATATTTTATAATGAAAACTATTGTGAAATTCGTTTTTCATCATTTTCATAAGCTTTGCTAATCGATTTAAGAGATCCTCGTTCAGCTGAAATTTACGTTAAGAGTATTTAAAGAAATTAATTGATATATTTGTAGATAAAATTCCTTATAGGAGTGTGTAATTTCGTAATAATGCGTTGTATATATTCAAAAATGTAATGCACAACTCAATGGTAAAGATCATATAAAAATACATTTGTTTGAATCTGATAAATGTAAATCATTTAATGTTGAGTTTTAAACGAGGACTGGATTAAATTTCCGAATACGTTGGATTTATCCTTGAAAATTCGTTCGGAACAGCGAAAGAAAAATCTTTCCACTGCTACAGGCCAAATCATTCGATTAATTAACACAATTAGACAATTTAAATCCCAGATTGAAATTCTGCATTTATAAATTTATAGAAAAGTCTTTTAAATTTATCATTGAGATTTATTACTTGGATTGATGCAATTATCGAGTACGTCATTCAATATATATATATATATATATATATATATATATATATATTTCTTTTCCTCGTTATAAAAACTGAATTTCTCATTCTCATTACTTACATTGGAACTTCAATTTCTTAAGTCAATTTCTTGAAATTGTAATGATCTTATCAAATTCTTCTAACATTACTCATTGACGAAACCGCAAAAATCTGTTTTGTAAAACACACTTAATATTTTTGTTTTAAAAAATCTTCGTAGTGATAATTTACTTCCAACTGTGCGGTAAACTAGAAAGATTTCTAGTTTACCGCAATTAGTAGCGGTAAATTCATTGCATGTTAATGAACAAGTTCTTTGCAGCCTAAGAAAGCATCCTTCTAATAACTCGAATTTAATCAATAGCAGTGTTCGTTTAACTGAATTTTGTAGATATTTCGGTCCAAAAGATAGCTTGAACAATGTATGTGCAAATTACTTTTTTACTACTATGTCATATCCCTTTTTTAACTTAAGAAGCATAATAATTGGCATCATATTGAATTGAAATCTGTAACCTCCTTTAAAGTCGGTGTGCAGAACTTTAAATATATTACTTTAAATAATACTGAGAAAAGAGAATCATTAAAACTTTTGTACAGTATAACAATGAAACTTTTATACGTGCTTTTTATACTATGCATTATTTTAGTTTGAGTTAATACCTGAATGAGTTACGTGTAATAAAATAAATTTAAAAGTATCGTTAGTTAATTACTCACGTGTATTTCTTAATACGTGAAAAATAATATTAATTAATATTAATTTGTACAAAGATTTTTCATTTTCGTATATGAAATGTCAGTGAAATGAAAACGCGATGTAGATTTCTTCATGACCATTTGAACATAGAATTAATTATCATGCAACACAATATTCCTAATAAGAAAAAGAAAAATCGAAGAGGGGAGTGAGAGAGAGAGAGAGAGAGAGAGAGAGAGAGAGAGAGAGAAATTGCGAAATTGCAATCTTTTTTCTCTTCTTCTGTCGCAGGTTGTGAATGTCTCCCTCTTTATGTCATTTTCCTGCACAGCAATAACTAGAGACGTCCGCTCCATGTAGAGGATCGATAATGCAAAGCTACTTTATACGCATTCCCCTTCCGTCATCCACTCTTTTTTCACTCTTTCGTTTCCCGTATTCGAAACCATTACTTCTGTTGACATTTGTATATATATATATATATATATATATATATATATATATATATATATATACGTACATCCGCCTTCTATCGCGCATTCTTTACTTAAATTTCTCACTTTTCTACATTACTGTACTCTAGATAGATATCTTTTTATCTTTTTGCGTCTCTTCTTTTTTACTTATTTTCTGCGTTATTTTTTGCGTTCATCTACCGTATTCTTCACTTTTCTCATTCTTCTACACCCATTGTTACCGCTGATGATTTTTAACAGTTTTGTTTCTGTCGTTTTTTTACGTCTGCCTGTGTCTTTTACCATGTCTTTAAATTTTTGATATTACATTTCATTCGCTTTAGATGCTCAGCTGAGTAACGCAGTTACTAGAAAAATAATGCAAGTTCACAAAGTAATATGTCGAAAAAATGTACGTTACGTAATGACGAATTCGTAATGACGAATAAAAAGGAATTTTTCTAACGACACTGAGACTAATAAACGTACGAAAGACAGCAAAGAATTGTTTCATCGTATCATTGATTAATTTAATTAATTTCAATTTATTATGGAATAATCGTTGAGATCGCGGCAGAAAATCGACTTGGAAACATTTTGAAAAGAGCAATTTATAGATAAGTTTGTACAAAGACTTTTGACTTTTGATAATATAAATTAATTATATCCGGACGAAGCGTTTAATGAGTAAAAATCCTAGTACGCGAAACTAAAGTCAAAGAAATTGTTATGAATAGCCACTCGAACTTTATTGAACAACTTGTCATTATCTTCGAAATTAACGCAAATACTGAAATTATGATGAAATGAGCATGTTCAATAATTTATTAAAACAAAGCTGAAAGAGTCGAGCAGAAGGATCTGCTGCTTTAAAAAAGAAAAGCACGAAATACACCAAAATACCCTGTTAGTTCACTATCCTTCGTTTCGTATGCAGTACGTTTTATGTGAACAACTTTACTACAACTTTACTACATTCACAAAGTACTTATAAACTTGAAATGGACACTGTCCCGAAGTGCTATAAAGTTATTTTCAATCAATATTGTGTAAAAGAAATGTGCGTCAGCATCCGTTTAGATTTGCCAGATAGTCAACGTCCAGGTTCATAGAATTACCGACGTACCTAACGCCTGTTGAGGTGCGAATTCAACCCGACGTTGAGCCTCTACATGTTGCATGAAACTCGCGAAGCAATTGAGCAAATTTGAGCAAGAGATTAAACCTGCAACCAAGTTCAAACGCACTTTCCTCCGCAGATTTACAGAGTCCGTATATATGTATTAAATTTAACGTGTATTTATAGTCGGTCAAGCAAACACAGGATTACAAACTCGCGGACTTGCCGAGCTGTCGCTCGTCGATGTTCTCTCGCGAATTTTGGCGTGATTCCATCCCAACTACCGTTACTGCCACGTCGATGACTCTCTATGAAATTCGTGGAACATCCTAATTGAAATTCGAGGACAGCCAGGAGCAAAATGGCGCGTGCAAGGAGGACACGGAGAATATAGAAGCTGCGGGATAATTTGGAAGGACTTTTAAAATCCCTCCAACGTGGAACAACTAATTGAATTTAACGTAGACGGTCAGGTGGACTTTTCGTTTCATACCGAAGAGGAAAATCGCGCGTCTTAAGTTTATTCGAGTGTGCATGAGAATTATTCCAAGGTGGAGCCGAAATTAATGCCAAGTGTAGGTGATATTTGTGAGAGGAATTTGCGGTCCGATGTTGACTTGATTTAATCAATTCTATTCTGGAAGTTTATGCCTCACCACCAGGCCTAGCAATTCAAAGAAAAAACAAAAAAATAACATTAGCAATCTTGTGTCGTAGAGTAAAATGGAATTATGAGAAAGTAAAAACAAAAAAAAGTAATGCTCTTCAAAATTTATTAACTTGCCGTACAGTTACTTATTATTAAAATCTAAGCTTATAATCGATTTAATTCAAATCGATGAAACTGTTTGTTTAGGTTACAGATCCGTTTGTGGTACCTTTGTAAAGAATATACCAGATTCAATTCATTATTTTTGTTTCGTCAAAAGGATTTTCGAATCCCTTGTCAAAATAATATTTTTACGTTTCGATATGTGTCGAAATGGCCAAATTCGTTATTCGTTGTCGTTTTTTCAAAAGTTAGACAGAATTAATTATATTAATTTTAATATTTCTGTAAGTTGATTTCCAAGCGTTACAAGTCTTACGATTATGGACAACGAAGTGTAGTAGCGGAGTTAGCAGTGGTTAACTCTGATTTTACGATAAGCAGCTTCGTGAAATTTTAATGGGAGATCGAGCTCGAGGGCAAATAATACGAAATCAAGATATTTTACGTTGAAGAACAGAAATAATCAGTTTAATGATTAACGTACGTTGTAGCTTTGGTGCAATAACTTACAAAAACATACTTTTGTTCGAATCTATTCAATTTATATCCGTTTCTATTCAAAGAGATCTGAAATTGAATATCGTAATTAAATATCTTTAACTATCAAGTATACGTAAGACGTGCATTGTATAACGGACATAGACAGTAATAAATACTTTCGTTTCCAGAGAAGGTTTAATTGAACTCAACTTACATTATAGTGCCTCGTCGTCTTCTATTTTCACTGGCAATTGCATTTGAAATCGTATTATTCACTCTCAGCCTCATAGATTTTCCATTAAGAAAACGTTGAATAGTTTAATTTCAAGAGATTTGTTCCACGATTTTAAAATTTAATAAAATTTCAACAAGTAGTCTACGTAATAAAGAATTGCAAATGCACAAAGATTATTCTTGATTGCTTCGAAAATATTTGATCGACGAGCAAGTGTTGCAGTTGGTTATCGAATACGTTTTCTCGGTTCGTTTTCATGGTTTATTATTCACTTAGGATGGATTTTCCGCAACGACACATAAGTGTCGCCTTACAAAAAGAACAAATTAATGTTACCTAATACGATAATACGAAAATGCCTACAAATTATACAAAATATCACATATTTTTCTCTAGTGCAGGTATTAATTATCAAATATTTGATAATTAATCAGTCATCGTATATTTACATTTACTTCCTTCCTCTACTTCCGTACTTACCCACATCCTACAAACGGTTTATTGCATTCAATTTTTTGAGGCGACAATAATCACATTAAAATGAAATTTTCAATGAAATATCGGATGTCTTCGGTAAAGTCTAATTGCTGGAAATAGGTCTTTTAAAGCTACAAACTCACGCTATTAAAACAGAAGGTTCTTTCAACGATTATCTACAAACGGAGCTTGCAATTGGTAGGCTTACGATTGAATAATTATCAACCAAGCGATAGTAATTATCTGTCGGTAAGTTTAGAGCATAGGGGAGCTGTAGGTAAATTCCAACATTTATCGTTTTCGCAAAAACGGAAAATCTGTGAACTCTCACGAATGCAGCAGTCACCGACTCATAGGACGTAGTTTTAGGAATTAAATCACCATCCGGGTCATTTAAACCCATAACGGTCTCGATTCGCACATTATAGTGGTGCTAGTTTCTTCTAGTACTAGTAATAGCTGGCTTATGTGGCCTGTGTTTGCATAATATGTGCGTTACGTATTTTCTTGGACTATTTGACGCATTTAATTACCGTAATACTCGAAAGCTGGAAGTCCTAAGCGAGTATTACTTCTGTAAGTTTATGGTCAACAGAGGTGCTTCCTTTATAGAAAAAAAAAAAAAAAAAAAAAAAAAAAAGAAAAAAAAGGAAAAAAAGAAAGATAGAAAAAAGAAAAAAAAGCTCACCTACGTCACACGGAAAATTTCGATTTCTACTAAACTGTTTGCACAACTATTTAAATGCGTTACACATATTCCACACAATATCGAAAATAGTCATTTTAGTCGCGTTCAGGACGACGATTGAATTCTGTGGCTTTGTCAGAACAAAGCAATAAATGCAAGCCTTACTATTCTCCGAAGCTTCATTCTCAGTTAATGAATAGATGGTATATTTCAAAATTTGAAAATCTCGATTTTAACACTGGCTTCGTAGTTTCAGACATAAGAGCTTTTTTTTCAATTGAAAATTTAACAGTGTAGTGTAATTTTTGTTGTTTCTATGTTTCCGAGGTCTCCAATAAACCCCTAATATGTACAATCCACGAAAACATAATTATTGGACGACTTTTGTTATTGCGCTTACAATCGTTACTTCCATTGAATATAAAGTAGCTCAAAGCAGTTGCATTAAATCCGTGTAAAAAGAAGGTACAATATAATAATGAATGTAACTGTTGCTACTTTTGCACACGCACACAAACATACAAGTACATTTTCCGAATGAAATTTATTTTAGTGTTTTTGCGAATGCCATTAAAAAATTGAAAAACAAGAACAAAAACCGCACGGTTAATAAATCAAAAAAATAATTGCGTAGAAAATAAAAGAACTTTGATTTTACGATTTAAGGAATTGCTTTTTAGGCGATTCCTCGTATCAGCATGTTACACAAATCAAACGCTTTTGTAACCTTTTTTTATTCCGAATGAAAATACGAGAAGGAATTTTATATCCAAAGTTTTACGAGAAAATGCGTACTGCCTTAGATATAAATTGCACTTCCATTTGATCGTAACACGCGTGAACACCTACTTTTATAAACTAACGGCTTAAATTTTTGAAACTTTGTTTTTGGAAATTGTGAGCGCGCAGACACTCACGAATTAAGTACATGCGATTTCCTATGAAACGTAGTGTGTGTAATAGACAAAAGAGACAGACGCTAAAATTTGTCGTTGTCACTTGGGAAAAGAAGCAACGTTATGCTGTTTCGATAGGTATGTGCAAAGTTGTGACGTGAGAATAAGAGAAAGATAACAAGTGACGGAAGATAGCACGTAACACATAAGGGCGCGCTTGCGCACTCGCGAGGCCTGGCCAACAATGTTGTTGCACTGCGACTGCGTTTCTGCATTCATTAGCATGACAAGTACCCAAGCGATGCTGCCATCCCCGTGTAAGTATCTTCTCCCACTGTCCCAGAAGGATAGAATAATTATTCGAGCATTTAACCATTTCGATCGGCTTGATGTAATGGCTGATTGTAACGTATTTTGCCGTTCATCATTGCGATGTATTTGGAGTTGGTACGAATAGTTACGCTATATAGCAGATTCTAATGGCTTAATTAGGGGTGATTATGAAGACGTCGCGACGACATTTCTAAGGTGTGCACTTATAATCAAAATGTATATTAAATTGACTTGCTCTGTTGGAATATCAACGGCTAATCGTGTCAGAATTTCTTGGAACGTCGTTAAGAATTTTGGTATTATTATTTTGGTATTTTTCCTACTCTAAACTACGTTTTTACGATAAGTAAAATACTTATATACGTACAGATTGTATGCAAATCTTTTTCACTTGAAATTCAGTAGTGGAGTGTTCGTGGACAGTTTGCATTCTTGAAGTGACGGTTAAACATACGTCAAAGAAGTTCCCTTGTAGGAAAACTGCAAGAACGGTGCACGATTTTACCATATTCTTCCTTTATTTCGGTCGATATACTACAACTTAATAAGCTATACGATTTTACATAAACCTTTTATTTGGTTATTTATACGCGAGAGTTATCGTTTACGTAAAATTAAAAAAATAACATTAACAGCGTTGAACTTTCTGAAAGTGGTTATTAAAAGATCTACGTCTCCTACGTTACTCAAACTACACCCCCGTGTATCGACGTATACGTAATAGATATTTTAAAAAATTGGAAAAATGTTGGAAAACATAAAGTACAGACTAGAAATTGGGAAGTTCTTTCTTCCAACGGGTAGAAAAGACTTAAAGCTCGCTCGAACTACTTATTCTTAACGAAACCTCGCGTGATTAAATATTGTTTATTATTCTTCGTTAATATAAATGCACGGCTCAATAATTCAACCGAAACTATAAACTTCGAACCCGACAAAATTACGATGCTCCATTAAAAACGAGCGGACAGCAAAGAGAAAAACCACTTAATTGCAGCCTTTCTCGGGAAATTCTGCGACCGCACGCAATTTTTCTTCACGACCATCTCGCCTTCCACTCAGAAACTGAAAGATCGTTGCAGTAGTCAAGTCCCGACTGCATTTAAAGTACGACGTACGACTCGACGCCTCATTTCGTATATGCAAATAGCCGGAGGAAAATGCTTTCGTGAATCGTGAAAAGAAAGAAAAAACGGGCGAGACATTACTAGGAATGATGCTGTAAGTCTTTATGCATCCGTAATAAGTTTTATACAAATAGCGAAGCGCAGAAATTTTGTGACATGGTAACTCGATACAACTGATTAATGCTTTATGATAAAAATCTTTCTACGCTAGACATTTATTTCGTAGTTAAATGTATTCTAACTTGAGATTATTCGCGAATAATTTTCTTTTTTTCACCGATGACTTTACACGTAAAAACTGTTACTTAATTCTATTACAAACATGAATATTGTTTTTACTCTGAATTTGTTGAATTATTATAAATTATGCGATGTTGGTACGGCTTAAAAGCAAACGTGCAATCGGTGGCTGCAGGAGATGAGGAAAAGTAATAAAGTTATTGATCTTGATCTACAAAAGCGATGCCGATAAGAAAGTAATAGGCTGGTGAGAGGGAGGGAAAGGCGGAGAAGCGAGAATAGAAGTACTTTCAGAGAGAGAGAGAGAGAGAGAGAGAGAGAGAGAGAGAGAGAGAAGAAGTAGAGCCAAAGATCGAAGAAAAAAAGCTCGAGTAAAGTTCGAGGGAGAAAAGAGTAAGAAAGAGAATAAAATTATGAAAATTTGGATGAAAAGAGGAGCAAGTCGACTTGTTAATTCATCGCAATGTAGCCGCACTGACTCTATTTACACGTCATCGTCAGCGTATTGTATTTTATTACAAATTATATCATGCATACAATTGTTTATTAGTTTAATAAAATTTAATCCTGTTCAATTATTACAAACTAATTACATCAGTACAAATTAATATCCCGCTTTTCGCTCGACGGTTATATTAAAATCGAATGTCAGTCTGCGATCTAGGCTACTGTAACCCATGCTTGTGTGGCGTATATCATCCACTAACACGAATATAAAACCTTAAAAAAGCAGACAATGGATAAGTTCAATGTGCGTTAGAACGCGACAGGAAATAGAGAAACCCGCGCACGTTATATCGGATTAACTTAGTTTGCTAAAATATTTTGTCAAAGTACAACCGCGGGTGAATTAGATCTATTTGATAATATAAAATGAAGTTTACGTTAAATGTACTAATGTGCATATCACGTATCTTTCTTGCGTTATTTCAGTACGCGTATAATGTACGTACTTTTACGTATATTATAAATTCATCGTGTAAAAAGGAAATTAATGACAATTTCACTTAGTTTAATAACGTAATTTCAATGCTCATCGAAATGGTATTCTGTGAGTGAATTAAATGTAATTTAAATATATTTGTTCAAATGAAATCCATTTTTATTACTGTATATAAATATTATATTTATGATCTTATGGCTCGAGACCTTTCTCTGTTTATTCTAAAAAGAAATAAGCGAGAGAGAGAGAGAGAGAGAGAGAGAGAGAGAGAGAGAGAGAGAGATTTGTAATTATCGCTTAGAAAGAATTTTGTTTTCATCCGCCTGAAATTTTCTGATTAAAATATCTTCTAAATGAAGATTTATTGATCGCGTAAAGCTTCCACAAAGAACTGAGGTTCGATCTCTTCTTTGTATCTTCCGTACTATAAGCATCAGATATTCAAAGTTCATTTTTGGACTAAAAATCCGCCCCGAATGTACACGCATCCGTACTATTACCTATGTAGTACTATTATTATAAACTCAGTACTTATGGGAATACATGCCTCCCCTCCCCCCCCCCCCCCCCACCACCACCACCACCACCCCCCACCCCTCTACCAACTCATCATCCGACGCGCAGGATAACTTTTTTATCGTCGTCGACCTGGAACCATCGAACTTTCATCAGCTGAAAGTATTGAGTGACTTAGCTTTGATTATTATCAAATGATATTTGGAGTTCTTTCTAAATATTCTGCTTTCGTACTACGTGCGACATGCGTATTTATATTCTTTGGATACGTTCATTAAATGTGTCTTTTATTTATGTGTACGATAAGTTTATCTCAATTCCGGATTTAATTATTTAAGCATTCTATCACTGCAACGCTTTGCAGCAAAAGAATAATCTCAAATATTATTAATTCAAGTTAGAAAGGTAGAATAGAACTAAATTTTTCAAGAGCCTCGCAGTAATGTACGCTATAGCTTTTAAAAATATGATTCTCTCTACAACATTTTTCACTTTCGCAAGAAATAATTATAATTATAACGTTTGATCGCAAAAGTCGCACAATTCGGTATTACTCTAAACTAATGAAATACGTTTGAATGATTCCTTGATAATAAATTTTGGTCTCGCATTTTCAATTTAATATAACTTGCCGATCAATAACAAAATTTGTACACGTTGATGTGTGGCTTTGAAACTAATTAATGTGAAGGTATGAATGACCGCGATAAATACAATTAAAAGGTACACATTAGGGCATTTCGGTGATTGTCAATTTTTCAGAGTCACCCAATGAATGTGTAATTTTTTATATTTTAGCATTATTTTAGCATCTTTATTTATCAGGATAAGCTCGGTCACTGGTCACAATTAAATAATCCAAATGTGTCTTGTTCAACAATAATAGCCAATGACGTGCAAACGAGGAAACGAAAGGAGTCACTACTTCGCGGGTTCCTAGCTTTTGCACATCGCAGAAACTTACATACGAATGTTAATTGAACGGCCTTCAACTCTGACTCTTTTTTAAGTCTTTTTTTGCAATCACTGTTCTGTCCGCTGCTTTTTTCGTTCTTCTCCCGAGTTTTTAGAAAGATTTACATTTTTTAGAAGTTTATGAGTAACCACAGTGCGGTTATTACTTATAGTCTCTTATTTATTTTCTTCTTTTTACATATTCAATTTGTTACAGTGATAATTTTTTCCTCCCTTAAAATGGAGTTAAATTTTGAAAATGTTTCCTTCGTGTTCGCCGTCAACATTGCATCGAAATTCAATTCGAATATTTCTTTTACGTTTTCAATGGAATATCTCTTTATAAAAGTACAATTCGATTCTAAAGGACATAATGGATTGGTACGTGAGCGCTCGCATATGTTTGAGTATCCGTACGAGTGCGACTGGGCATGAACGTATGTGCGCGCGCGCGTGTGTGCGTGCGTGGACATACCACATGCTTGTAAATAATTTTATTGGATTAAAAATTTCTTGGAGAAATAATTTGGTTCAACTCGAACAACTTTTATTAACACAAAATGAAGTTAATTATAATACACCAACGGACGAAATGTGGATCGCGCTAACGATGACAAAGAATTCGGTGAAGCGACTCGAAGCGACTGGTAACCGCCAATATCTAGCAAACATCATGTCGGTGGATCATCACCGCGTTCGCATTTAATAGCGGTTTTCACAGTAGCACGTAGCAAATCGCAAAACATCAGCACTAACACAAGTACGCCGCGCTTTATTGCATCAGTTTTTCGAATGCGCATCAGGTTATCGCAGAGAGTCCAACGTCCGAACGGATCGACCTAAATCGAGGAAATATTCCAATAATTTCATATCCAAAAGAATCCTCTACACTTCTTCGTATTAGTGACTATCTCAATCTCTTGTCGAAGTGTAAGGTCAATTTCATGCTTTACGATCTTACGTACTTTTACGTATGGTGTCGAACAAACTGGTATTTTGGTCTCGATAAGAAATCGCACCTTAAATTGACCTTCGTCTATTTTTATCGCTCTTTTGAAATTCTTCTTCTTCAACAATCTCTGCCAAGTTTGTGTCGAAAATATCCTTTTCAATATTCTCCTCTGTCGTGTGAGGCGAAACATCTTACACAACAATCGGTCGTGCCCCAAATCTTTCGAGTGCCTTAACCCTTGAATCACTTTCTGAAAATCCGACATAATTTCTTATGTCAGCTAACGAAAATTCAGCTAATTTTTAGACCGTTTGCTTACACCATCTTCCTCATCGGTCGTGTCTATTTACCGTAAGCTTATTCAGTTACGAGACACATTTTACCCCTCGATTTGAACTGATCCGGGTCTCACGCTTTACTCCATCGATTTCTTGATGAGCAACTCGATCGGTGGAGATTGTGGCAACGATCTCTGCAGGAAGAACATATCCTTTGCTCATCGAGGTTCTCCCAACGTTGGTATATTTCTGTTAAATGTGGAGGACAAAGTTCTTTACGTTGGCGGTGAAAGTTTGGTTTTACCACGAGACATTTGCGAGAACAGGAGGGTTCAAGAGTTTCTGGTTGGACTGGATGGCGCCATAACCACGGAGGTGTGCTATTACCAACTTCTTTGACCCATAATGATGTATTCACTCCCTCTGATAGAAATTGATAGACACGCGTTAATAGGCAGCTTCTAATCACTCATTATGATTTGCATTTAAGATAATCACAAAGAGATTAAACTTTAGTTTGCTCCCCGTGATATTTTGATTCAGAATTATGATTGAATTCCAGCAGCTAACGATCCAAGTTTATTTCGCCTAATAGAACGGAGTGAAGAGTGGTTCTTTCATTGGCTGGAGAACATTAACGGCGATGCAAATATACATCCCGTTAGTTAAAGTTCATTAGATCGTTGAGACTGTTGCAACGCGATCGACGTCGGAGTCTTTACGATAAGGAATTATAATACGATACAATGATTCTACTACAGAATTATGATTACTTTTTCAAATATAAAAATTCACATTTAATAGTCTCATAATTATAAAGGAACGTATTATCGACTAATGTAGACTAGCGAAAAAAAGAGCGAGATACCCTAAAATTAACAAAATGTGCTTGTTTCTAACGATACTGCATTTACTGCTTCGTTGTGATTTGTAATAGAAAAGATAAGTAGAGTTACGACTTACGAAGCAATATATTCAGAGTTCGATTGAGTTCGATTGTTCGTGCATTGTGCAATTCGTTGTTTATGAATTCCTCGACTAACGCAGCGAAGACATAAATTTCGTTTTACTCATTTTATTTTACTCGCAATCGTGCGTAATCCAAGTCTTAAATATAAACGCGTACAATTCTTCTCAAATACAGCATTCTTTATACGGTGTGGACTTTTCATGGAATAACCCTGTCAAATTGGGTCGTTTTGTAAATTGTAAAATGTGAAATAAAAGTATGTACGTAAACAAGTACATGAAATACGTTTCTTTTTAATACGTATTTTTATTTTCGGAATTTTATATCATCGGTTTGAGGTGGAAGGCGAAGGATGTGCGTGACAACGACTCCTCGAATCCAGCGATTGGAGCTACTACTTGGTTGTACCGAGTTTACTCTTCGATTGTCCCGATAAGAGCAGTTTGAGTAGTTAGTAGTAGGGAATGCTCGAAAGGAGCCTGAGAATAAAAATTTTAAAACGCTACACGCGGTGCTGTAACGGTGTAACGGTGCGGTCAGGGGTAAGAAAAAGTCCGAGGAAGATGGAGAACACCGTCGTCGTATTACCGGACAACGACGGCCGATATTGACGTTCCAAGTGGCTCCACCAGTACCAGCATTGACGGATTCGTCCAACATTTTGCTTTTCCTCTTTTGTAGGTATTCGTAGCTTCTCCTTTTGAAACAATCCAGAAATTCCACTTGTGGGATCACTATGCCAGGTTTCATACCCCCTGCATGAAATAAAAGTGCATTAACCTCTAGTTCGCTACTGTTTCTGTCCGCTGTAATTGATCGCTACGTGGGGTACGTGTACCGTAAGTAGAGGCAGTCGGTAGTAAGTAGCTCATACAGAGGTCACTAATTGCACAAGGTGAAAAGGGGAAAGTAACTTTACTTAGGGTTAGAAAATTTATTACAAGGTACGAACATGGAAATTCCTTGCGCGTGAAATCTGCAATGCAGATTCAGGGTTCAGTCGACGTAAACTAAGAATAAGGGCAGCACTTTTGTTTACAAGTCAACGAAACAAGTATTGAGAAACTGCGTATTTATTTTCACTTAGAATGAATATTATCTTGAAATGTGATTGTATTTTTACACTGTAATTTTCTTTAAGCTGTAATTCTCTTTCACGCTCAGCCAGTCAAGGCACGCACTCGCGTAATTAAAGAGCGCGATGATACAATAATGGATATTTGAAAGTCAAGGCTCGACGAGTGAAGCGAAATGAGAATAAACGAGGCGACTCACAAAGTGTCTTTTGGCCTTCGTAAAATGAGCTTTACCAAAGGGCCTCCGATCACTGCGTAACGCATCATTATCAAGTTTTTTAATTTTCAAATTAGAAGAAAGGCAGAGTTTGGTTCTGTTTGGCTTGAAATAGAGGCTACTTTCATCGAGGCTACAATGAACACAGTTTTGACGCGAAGCAAATATTTCATGCGATAAGAGTAAAAGTTCGAAATAATGATTTTTTATCAACTCTCGTAAGAAGAGTTGTAAGGGAATAACTGTATTTGACAAGCAGTGATTATAAACGATTTGCGATTTTATCATTGAATAAAATATAACCGTTATTTGAAGTTTATTATTATTCGCTTTACACGTTCGAAAGAGAAATAGCTTGAATATCGTATATAGCAGTTTTGTGGTAATTACCACAAATGGTTTCTACCGTGCGCACATACCGAATATCATCTTGTACAGGAAGGAAACGTCACGTACACCAATGAAAACGAAGGAGATAAGAAGAGTCGCAAGTGAAGTAAATGCCCTTGTGCACGTTGAAAAATTCATTGTAATCGCAGTGGTGCAAGTAAGTATCTCTCAACTGTAGGCTTTACGCCTTTTTTCTTAGCTCCGATCGGCTTTTCGTCCGCTGTTTGCTACTTTTCTCCTCCACCGTATGGGGTGGAAGGCGCTTTTCCAGATCTGGACATTGTTAACCTTATCTTCGGACTTGTCGTCAAAGGAACGAGGAAAATAAAACGCCGAAGCAGTTGAAGCTTGTATTTTTTGCAAACAGGTTCGGTTAAAGCAACGCATTAGCATCATCATTCGTTGATTACTTATTTATACTCAAATAGCGTATTTAATTGTAAATTCCTGTGACTAGCTGGTCGCCTCTTCAAGTACAATGATCAAGAGAAAAAGTCTTGTTTATTTACGATTGAAAATCGTTGAAAAACTGAAAAATATTACTTCGCGAATGTAACTACATAAAGCTCAACTAACGATATAAACTTAAAGATACTTTTAATGATAATTTCAGTTTGTAATAATTAATTCATACCTTTTTTCGCGTGAGTAAATAAACCAAAGTGATTTGAAACTTAATAATATCACGAATGCGCGAGAGAAGAGAGTAAAATGTTCCTTATAATTTTCCTTATATTTGGAATAATAAGTGTCTATCAGCAAAATTTAGCTCTACTATAACATCTGTATCGCGTATCCGAAATGACAGCATCCAACGCGTTAAATTAAGGCCACTGAGCTCAAAGACAGAGGAATAGAGTCGGTAGTAAATGGTAAGAAAGTAAAATAGAAAGTGAAAAACAGGAGAAGAGGGATCAAAGAAAAGCGCACTACGTCGAATCGCCAACGACGAAATAAACATTTGGCCAAGTAGTACTTTCTACGGAAAATTACATTCTCTTTTACCTTGAGCCGAGTTTTCCTTCATTTTGCACGCGTTTCTCTACGATTTTACTCTAATCATCATCTTGCCAAATATCTAACAAGAGCAAAGTAAAATTCCCTTTACTTTCTCAGTAAAGCCACTTTTTGAAATATAAAGCGTCTTTAGTGTTAAATGTGTTAAATGTAGAATAGTAGTTTCTTTCAAAACACACTCTCATTAAAATCCCATGTAATCAAATAATTCTAAACTTTATTTCAAATATTTTCTTTTAGAGTATAAACATTTGCGATTAATTTAAATGAACATTCTTGAAAAATCGATCGATGTATACAGAAATTTCAACTTTAATAAAAAAAAGAAAATGCTACACAAAGGAACGTTCTATAAAAAATATCTTTTGTCATCTTACTAAATCTCTGTAGTGGAAGAAGTATAATTTCAATTATACTTATAATTCTAACCTCGAGCGTTAATTTCATTTTCTCTGCTTTATTAAAGAAAGAAATATGTGTATTTCAAGTTCACTTTTTTAGTAGAATACAAATAGTTTCCAATTAATGTCTCTCTCTCTCTCTCTCTCTCTCTCTCTCTCTCTCTCTCTCTCTAAAGGTGAGTACATAAGGAGCTACTATCAAACATTACATGTATTGACAACCACCGTTACAAAAGGAAGAAAATTCGTGGATATTTTCCGGACAGATATTTCTAGCAAAAGATGAAGATGGTCCTGAAAATATAAGCAATTCAAATTTTAACTTAAAAAATGTTTAACTTAACATTACTACTATCAAGATATTTATCCAATTTTCATAAACGTACTTGATAAATTATCATGTTTAAAAAGTTACTTAGGAACGTTTCGTTTATAACAATCTCGGTAGAGGATTTACATTTACATTAAGAAATTTGTGTGCAGATTTAACTTTACATTCAGGATTCACTCTATAAAATATTTTGCATATGCACTGAATCCTTCAAAATGTAAAATTGAAATCCTTTAAAATAAAAAAAAAAATACTATTTTTAGCTTAAGCTTTCTTTCATTGTTTATTAAAGAATCGTTTTCTTTTTTCTCGTTTCTCTTGTCCAAATGTAACGTAAAAGCTTTAGCGTACTATTTTATTTATCAACCGTATATATATATATATATATATATATATATATACGTACGTGCGTTCGCTCGCGCGCACACAGACGTCATAATCATTGAAATTACCGCTTGGGAAAATCTTCTGGAAGAATTGAAGTGAAAAACAAATGCATAGAAATTAAAAGGGTGAAAAGCGAAAGAGTTTGAAAAGGATTCCATGTCTGAATGTAGATCATAGTGTGAAGATAAGTCTTGATCCTAAGAAAGAACGGAGAGAGAGAGACGAGAAAGCAAAAGAGAGTTAGATAAGCCAATGAAAATTGGCTCTTTGCATATAATTCTGGGCTCCTGCCATGGTTCCCAATTTCATCTTCTTCTTTCATTTTAAGCTCTGAGAACCTGCTTTATCACGCTCTCATAACGAGCCCTTTTTTAATATTTATCGACCTCAGGACTTGAGTTTCTTCATGCTGCTTCCTTTATTTTACATTTCACATTTTACACCTATTCTTTATCGGTGAATACTCGGACGAAAGGAACTCAAGGAAAACATTTTTTTTTATAAAATTGTACGTATTTCAGAATTTCATAAAAGTGCACTACAAATGATAAATAAAATCGACCACATGTATGATACGTACAATTGAATAAAGCTTTAGTTTGTGCTTATTATTCTGCACTAAAATGAATACGTTTTTATAAAATATTGCAAAAGAAAAAAATGTATATTCAACATAAAGATTAAAGATTAAATTGTAAAGAAATTCAAACGGCATGGTAAAAAAGTAAAAAACTTAATTATTGAGCTCTCGACGAGAAATTCATCCTATAAAATTGGAGTAAAAAATTGATAGAGTTTAATAACAACTTTCGATACTATTTCACGTATAATGTTGTACACGTATTTTATCTGATACTGAAATATTTGAAAATATTTGATATGGATAAATTGGAATATTTGAAATGAATTAGCGAGCGCTTTATCCGTAAATTCGTTTTATTCTATTTTTAAAGTGATCCAAATTGTTCAGTCAGGGTCTCGATGGACACTAGAGAAGGCAAAGAGAGTGTAAATGTAAGCGATCGGTTATTCAAGTGCTTGGGTTTAAGAGAGCGATAGAAGCTATTGAGCTTCGCCTTTTCAATGGTGGATAAAAGAGGAAAAAAGCAATATACCGGGATGGCAACATTTTATTTATTACTTCGTCATCGAGTCGTTATCGTTAAGTACGTGATCGTTAAGATTATCAGTACAGATATAATTAATTATTTCCTGGGGAATCACGGAATATTACTTCTGAATAATAATCATAAACATCGCTTATTATCATTCCAAGCTCATCTCTCCTATTCTTCTAACAAATTCACTTTTTTTTCTCGACGCACACTTCCATCGTAATATTCAGATTTCCATATTAAGATAAAGATATTATGGAGATTTGACATTTTCGTATTACCGCGTGTGACGTAATTTTTTGAAAACTTTGAAATGTCCATTTGGACCATTTTTCGGTAAATATTTCGTTTGCACAAGATTTTTCAAAAGCATGTGCTTTTGTAATTTCTTACAAAAATTTGCCTCTTTTTACTCAATATTTCATAAAGTACTGATGGATCATTTGTCCATATATAAGATTTTAGGTATTCTATTTACGTTGATTTGCGTTGATTTGCGTTGATTTGCGTTGATTTACGTTGATTTACGCTGACTTATTTAATGATGTTAATCTAGTATGGAAGGGTCCTCCACCAGATGAGTACGTCCCTTTGTCGGTATGTACAAGTGACCGAAATGGCATTTGATTAGCATAGTCAGTCTTTCGGATTCTCTCCCAATTGTACAATGTGTGATCGATTTACGCAGCTTTGCCATTGAATGCAGTAGACCGATCCAAAAGAAAACATGTACACGCGGGACGTCGTATGAACTACTCCTTACTTCTGCATCGAAATGTAATTTCAGGTGTTCTTGCGCATAAATTACGAAAAAAAGGATTTCCTATTCGTTGCAAGCGATTAACGCGTATTATTACTGTTTCGAATATTTATTGAAGGAAATAACGTTCGCTGTTACGTTTTATTTGTATTTTTGACGCTACATTTTATGAACGTGCCGAATCATTGGAAAGAAAACAATTCGATGCTCTTGAATAATTCAACAGTTTTGATTTGAGATTTGTTGTTGTCGTATTACAAAATTCGATTTCAATTTTTTCCCACTTGAACTAATTTTTCATTTATCGCTCTCTATGATTCCAATTAAGCTAAATAGGAGTCGGCGACGAAGAAAGAAAACATAAAGAGAGGCTTAAGAGCCAGAAGTACGGAGAGAGCAATGTTTCCTAAGGTGAATAATATTTTGCAAAATATTATTTTGATAGAATGAAACTTTGCGATTTCAAAGAAGAAATTCAAATTCATAAAGCTTTTTAATTCAATTAAGTCTATACTAAGTAATAATCTTAACTTGAAAGCCTTAATCGGTGCCACTTAAGCGGCAAATTTTACGAACTGAAAGGAGTAATCTAACAACACGTACATGACTCCTTTCTTTTGTTCGTCACTCTTGAGACTTTTAAGCGAACCCGTTTGCGTAGTCTTTCTTCTTTCTTCCAAATTAACGCGAGAGGAACGATGAAGATGCGGATTAAGCGAAACGTGTCTATGCGCGTGCTTTTAAATGCGCTATTATCCAGATGCAATTGTGCTACTTCTTCTACTGCGTACATGTACACATAGAAAGATAAATGTAGTTCTCCAGTCTCGTTATTTGAAATTTTCATAAATTGTTTTCAGAAAGGAAGAGATCCATTTCTGTTATGACAATTCTGTGCAACAAGATTAGTTAACATTATTAATTTCTTGATATAAGGCCATTATTTCCGTGGAGATTAATACATTTGCAAGCCGTATTAGAAATTATCAAAAAACGGATCAGCATCTGAAGTTCGCGTTTTCTCGTTACTATTATTATTATTATTATTATTGTTGTTGTTGTTGTTGTTGTTGTTGTTGTTGTTATCATTATCATTATCATTATTATTATTATTATTGTTGTTGTTATTATTATTGTTTTTGTTGTTATTATTATTATTATTATTATTATTGTTTTTGTTATTATTATTATTATTATTATTATTATTATAAAACCGTTAGCAGTAATCTTTAAATAATCAAATTTCACCGTAGTTTTTTTTTCCCCACTTTTTCGGTCATTCAAAATGTTTCTGGAACACCGTAAGGTACACTTGACCCAGAAGTTGATACAATCTCAACGTAACGAACGGAAGCGGCAATTGAAAGGGTGTCAAAGCAGTGGAATTACCTCGTTTATTACTCGGTGCGCTAGAATCGTAGATCCCGCAGAAGCAAAGGAGAAAATTGTCTTTCTCTCGAATATATAGATGTCGTTCATCGGCATATAACCAATATCGATATCTAATTCATCTACCAGCGCCATCTACATCGATCGAACTTGAATGTAATGTAGCTAAATGCGACGTTCTTCGCTGTTTCAACGTTAAAATAACTTTTTGGATGTTGGATGATAGAGGATTCTAGAAGTATGGAAAGTACCCAGGTACCTGACATAAGCACTAAAGTTACGTAAGCCTGCAAGTGGTCCGTTACCTCGTGACTACGGGTCAACGTGACGGTTCCTCGACGAATATATTAGTACGGTCCGAGAACAGCTTGGCCAAAAGTGCATGAAGTTTAACACGTAAAGCACATCCTGTGCACTTTATCGCTTCTTCTACCTCTCCTTCCGCCACGATTAAGGCAATAATCGAGGAGATGTCAGTCTAAGTGTGCGTGGATAATTGTAGTGTGTTGGTGTGAATCGAGTCCAAGTGGAGGTAATATTTCAATAAATGCATTGTTTTGTTCGCCAGCAATCAGCTCTCTTTCTTCGAGTTCGCGGAAATAAATGACACGCCGCTCATTTGAAACACATTCATCCACCTCTTGCATTCCACGTCATTCATCGCTTTCAAATTTAATTGTACGATCGATGTTACACTGATATGCCTTTGAATACTGCGCATACATTCACAATATTCATAAAGAAAAATAAATATTAATTTTATTCACCTGTTAAATAGGAAATGAGAATGCAATAAATAAATTTACGATGTCTCACGTATTGCTAGCCGTGTTGGTTATTAAAAGTATTTATTTAAATGGAAAGTTCAACAACATTTTCATCATAATTCCTTTTAAGTCATAATCGGCAAATTTGTTCTCTTCGTACGTAGTATCGCAATACGCGTCTTCGAGGTTTCGTCTTCAAATGATAATCAAATATTTCCCCCGAGAGTCGATGAATCGTAGAAACTGATAATCGCAATATCATTAAATTTAACTTTGATTTAGCAATTGAAAATTCATAAAAATACGATCACTTGGTTCTCAATTTCTTTAGTGTACTGCGTGGAAGACTATTTAATAGGTAATTTAACGAAGTATTGTTGGAAAATAACTAAATGTCTCTATTTTTAGAGTCGTAGTAGTGGTTTGCACGACCTGTCAATTATTGTTTCAATACGCTAACCACATGACTTGTAGACTTTATCGGGAAAAAAGTAAAGTCTCGTCACCTGGTAAATGAACGATTCGAGAGTTACGAGTAAAGTCGGCCAAATCGTTGTTCGATTACATTTTGGCAATTCCGCAGCCTCCTCCGTATTTCCATTTATACATGATCCATTATTTATGTTAGCTTTGCGTTGTACACTATCGATGATGCATGATGATGCGGCAGAGTATAAATTGTGATCAACAAATGTTAGACTTCGTGTCAACAGTGAGAAACGGACGATGATATTCTTGTACAAGTATCGTTATTTCAAACTAACGATATTAAACTTAATAGTTAACCCGAAAGCAAGTTCTTGGTTAATAATCTACATTGAAGTCTAAAGTGGAAAATTATAAAATTTAACAATCCGAAATAGTGAAATCGATGCCCGGGCTTTGTTGTTATTTCTGAATTTCGCAATTCTAATCCATGTATGTGTATTTTATAAAAATAATTTTAGATGTAAATTGACGAATGAAATTGTACATCCTGTACAAACGAATTATTCAACGAACCTTCGTCGAACTGGTTACAGTTGAATTTGAATTCTTTTTACATTGGATGCCAAAAAATCTGTTCAATATTCAAGCAACTTGAATATATTATAAAAATCTATCATTTTTAATATTCTCGATGCGCACCGACAAAAGACCACGATATAATATCTGCATCTCATACCGGCACGAAGCGCTTTTCTCTTGTTTTCTTCTCTCGAACTGAGACGAATTCAGGTCGATATAAAATGAAAACTCCGTAGAATTCTCAAAATGAGCTGCACGAGGGATTTATCAAGGAAGCGTAAACATAGCCGATTGTATTTCAGCAGAATTATTTATCGATGAATTAAATTGGACTCTCGAGAGGATGCTGCTGTTTTATAGCTTTTATATCATACAAGGACTTGACAGTCGGTATCTCCTATTAATGCGCATTTTAACTGTAGTACTCGTATTGACACGGTTTTATTGATAGGAAGGTAATTGTAAGAAAGTTGACACGCGGCAAAGCAGTTCTTCTGAGCCAGTTTTTCGGGAGTTGGTCACTTTATAAATCTAGTGATCGATTCTGTTTCTATTGCTAATAATTAAACAAAATAAATTATCGAAGTTTTTTAAAACTTATTATTTTACCGTAAATTACTGAGAGTATTAATTCATGTACGTGTAAAATTTTGTCAACCTAAGGTTACGCTTTCCTTCTATTCCTACCATTGTTGTATTAAAATGCGGGATACTTGTAGGAAACGTAACTTTTTTCTAAACGATATCTTTTTTCAAAAGTATTGGAAGATGCAAAAGGATACAAATGCGTTACAAATAATTGAGAATAACGTCCTTTGAAAATCCAAATATAAGAAATGATATAATGTTAAATAGTTTTATTACTATTCAACTGATATATGAATTACATCAAGATTAAAGGATAAAATCTATCGAAGAAGGCACTGTTAAGATATTTTACTATTAATTAACTTCAATTCTTGATTATAATGCGTAAAAGTAAGAACGATTTCATGCAAATGTATTCATTAGTCTCATGAATATTTTATACGAATTAATTGTCTATTATAAATTGCGCACTTTAACGCACGAATAATGAAAAATTTTTTCTTTAAATAAATCTACGAAATAACGTGTTTCGATTGCAAGAAAACTGATGGAAATATAATCACCGATCACGCGTTTCAAAGTCAGGACTCTAGATGTATTTCATGATTTGAGACTTATAGATCCACTAACATTATTATTGATTCGATACGCGGACTTATCCTGTAGACTTTCTCCTCTTAAAAAAACACGCAAAGCATTGGGTTTTCTTAATACAATAATGTGTAAAATTGTCTGAATAACTTTATTGTTTATAACTTTGTGACGACGTAGATTGTACAATTATAATTATTATACGAGTTTCAGTCGTTTTTTATATAAACGATTCTCGTTAGTGCTACAGTAATTTAGTACTGTTAAATAATTGAACAACGCGCGAGTATTTTAAAACGTCATTTATGACTTTACAACGTAATACGATTGAATATGAAAATATGAAATTTCCTATAAAATATTGGTTATTAAAAATATCCATTAAAAATTCCATCAATAACCAATAACATTCTAAGCTTATAAAAGTCGAGCAATTTATTTCCATTTTACTCGAAGAAGAATTTCAATTATATCGAATTTTCATGAACAATCCTTCGAGATCGGGAAAAGCTCGTCGAACGCTGCATCATACATGTAACAAAACGAGGACGAAGAAAAGAAAATGCTAAAAGCTATAATTTCGTATATCTCCTTACAATCTTATGTTTTGTGCATTTTCGGAACCATATCTCATAGAAAAATCATTCACTTGTAAAACTCTCCCTTGACATTTTGACATCGCAAATTATCAACGCGAAACTAAATCAAATCAAACGTCATACATTTCGACGAGAAATCCAATGCGCACTACAAATTAATGGTGAAAAAGCACAATATTAATAGAAACTAAAAGGCGTCAACGACACGTGCAATTCTGTCCCTCTGCACCTCTTTTACTCTTATCGATCGCTTCGTTGACTGAACAAGTTTTCCTCTCCTAGGGTTACCCTCTCTCTCTCTCTCTCTCTCTCTCTCTCTCTCTCTCTCCTCTCTCTCTCTCTCTCCCTCTCTCTCTCTCCCTCTCTCTCTCTCTCTCTCTCTTCGTTTTCTTCTTTTCTCGTCTCAGAAGCTCGCTGCAGATGAATGCAGTAATGCATCGTTCGAATATAGAATTACCATTATGTAATTCTATACCATTTGCAATTTGAGCGAAGCGCGAGTAGTGTGGCGACGTCTATGTCATTGCTAGATGTGATGCAAGCAGTAAGGATCGGCCCATTTAAAAAAGTTTTGCATGGATATGGTAGATAACTTGTGAGAAAATAGTTCAAAAGAACACGAAATAAGTTAAGGCTTCGAGTCACTACTTGTAAGATCATTTAATTGGATAAGTAAAGTAAGCACAACTAATATTTGCTATTTATATAAAAAAAGTGTCTCGAGCGACTATAAATATTTCATTTACATTTATTTTATAGCGCTGTATATTCATTTTTAGAAGTAAGTTTTAACTTGTTACAAAAATATCCGTTTAAAAATTTATTTCCGTATCGGCAACTATAAAATGTTCACAAGCTCATATTTCATTTATTTTCGCGTATGTATTCAACTGAATTCAATGTCTATCATTCTTGTATCTTTACAACTTTTTCAATAATACATTCGGGTGATCTATTATTCATAAGCATTGGCTTTAGTAGGACTTTAGAAAGAAGCAAGGAGTAAGGATAAAGAAACAAATTTACCATTTATAACGCTTACTTAGTATGTACTCGTATTCATTCCCCCGTACACATGTGAAGTATTTTGAGTTTAAATGAAGTATTTTACTTAAATATATGTATAATATGTGATAAATCGTTCACATTGTATTCATTGAGGAGCTTGTGAATAATGAAGGAAGATTCAGTAATAACTATTAGAAGAAAAGACGAATATTGTTAGAAACATAATAATAATAAATTAAATAATTAAAAAATTAAATAATATTTAAAATTAATAAATTCTTAATTAGCTCTTAGGTATGACGTTATCTGTATACGTGACGTTAAAAATTTAAACTGCACAATAAATACAGTGGAAGCATGAGAACGGATTTTCAATCACATTATTATACTATTACGCTGTGCCAATTTCAGATGATGAGTACCGTATCGTGGGAAAGATAGTTTAATGTCAGTTAATACAAATTTTATTCTACGTATTTAATCGTGCGCGTGTGTGATTAAATGTATATAAGACATTAAATAAGATAGTGAAATACGTCGGATGTTTGAAAATCTTCAAAACGTATCGCGCAGGATAATTCACAAGACGTTAAATTAAATTAAATTAATAAATTAAATTTGATTAATCATTAAATAATTTAGCTCGGTGAAATGGGAATATTTTCATTTATTCAATCTGTCAAATGCTTTAATTTCACAAGTTACGCTGTTAACATTGAAACTTTGTAACAGTTCGTATTGTTGATTGGAAAATGTTATATCCGAGCGAAAGAAACCGGACTTGCGTCACTACTACGGATATAGTACACAAGCGAAGTTTCACAAGGAGAAGTCACACATTCGTCTCCCTTTATCTTCATAGAGTGTACCTTTCTAAAGTATACTTCAATAAGTCCACCTAGTAACACAAACTACTCCGAAAATGCAAACTAAAATGCAAAATTTTATTGTGTATATTACCAATATACATCATTTATCTATACTTATGTTAAAGTTATAACCACATATCACTGTACAAATTCGAGTGTCGAATACACACACGACTCTCGTTGCACAATCTCTCTCTCTCTCTCTCTCTCTCTCTCTCTCTATTTATCTATCTCTTTCTTTTTCTCTTTGTCTGACATTTACTTTCACTCAGGTGACAAACGGCTGCAACAGAGTTGTACAGTTGTACAGTTTCAAAACAGTTGACCGAGCTTGATCAAAAGTACTTGAAAATGATAAGATGTAGAGGAAGGACTTCGATAAAGGACCAATTTTACTGTATTCACAAATTGCTAACAATACTTTCCACACCTTCTGACTTCTTTTACGTCTTTCTGTTCTTTCTTTTTCTCGGAGTAGATCATAGAATTGTCCATCATTGAGATTATTGAGGATATTTTCTATTAAAACTGCAGGTCTATTTGCTATATTATAAAAGAAGAAAGTAGTTTGCGCATCCATTTTAATCGAGTTGAAAATTTCCCAATAAACTATTGTACAAAATTGCGACTACGAATTCTGTTCGAAATTCGTAAAACCTGTATCAAATGAATTATGATCGTGGGGAGTATATATGTATGTGTATATACATACATACATAAACATGCATACATACATACATACATACATGTGTGTGTGTGTGTGTGTGTGTGTGTGTGTGTGTGTGTGTGTGTGTACGTACGTATGTATGTATATAGAAGGAATTCGGATTAGTCTTAATTGAATAATGCTAACCTTGATGAATTGAACATTTACGCAGTCTACGGAAACTAAATTAATTGAATTTCACTACGTAACTTTTATTTAGCTTCAAGATAAAAATTAATTATGTACTGCCGACTATCCGTATTTAATATTCCTATTCTGTATAAACGTGTATAGTAAGTATAGATTATTACTTATATCGAACAGAAAACATTAGTCGAAATTAGAGTTGGACTTTTACACTTTCATTCGAAATAATTTCATTTAATTTCAATTAGCTCGATACTTCGTCTTAATCGAAGTTCTACAACTGTACATTTATAAAGCTACAACATTGACCAAATTAACAATACGTATGGACAACAACGAATTTATTACGCAAGTGTAATAGTGAAAACTTTTTTTAAATTCTACACCAAGCTGTACTTGAATATTGCTCGCATTTAATTACTTTGATTTAACTTTGCTTAAAAAATATTTCGGTATATTTCGATAAAATCTATTTTCTGTGTGTAAGTCATTACGAACTCCAACAGTTTTCAAGAAGAATGAAGGAAAAATGCGAAAAAATATAAAAACCGTGCCAACCATTGATGAATCTAATTAATTCATAGTAGTCTTTACTATTTCAAAGTTCCAATTACTCTTTTTCACATTTCTCACTTAGAACGCGACAACTAAACTACGGCTATCTATTTTAATACTTATTTTTAAAAAAATTTATTTTTTCACGGGTGCTCGGTTTAAATTGAGTTTGAGATAGCAAGACCACAACAATTGCTTTCATTTACAAATCTTTTTACTTTCCTCTCTTACGAATATCTTAACAGAATTAAATGTACGAATAAAATTTTCGCTCAAAAAAACTACGAACCTTAATTAATAGATGATAATTTACTTTCGAGGAATAAAGCGAATATTTATTGTCAAAAATATCGGTCTTTTAAACGATTTTACTCGCATCTTAAATGTTGGGATGATTAATATTTCTGAAATTAAACGCCTCGTTTCACCAAGCGAAATTGGTCGTCATTCTTGAATTACAAGAAGAATTACTTTACGTATCGCTGTTTAACTTGAATCACTATTCGAATTTTAGTACAGCGATATTTTATTATCCTGCGAGTTATTTCTGACGATCGTAGACTGTAAATAATTTAGAATATTTCTTTCAGACTTTGAGTTAATTTATGTTAAGAAAATTTATGTTGTACAAGAAGAAAAAATGTTGCGAATATCGTGAAACTCATTCGTGCGATTAGTTATTATAAAATAATTGGGAATATTTATCATTTACTACTGGGTCTATTCCATTATCTTTGCTTACAACTTCAAGAAAAGATGTTGTAATCGCTTTCTGATTGACTCTCATCTTGAAGGATATTCCCTCAAATTGATTTGCACATAAACTGTTTGGCTTTAAGTATGATCAGCAGCAATTTACCCTCGATATTCTATAAAAATATTTTCCATTTTCATCCCGCAGTATCTCGGACTTGCGATAGAACGTGCTTTTCGGGTTTATTGCGCACTCATCTTACGAATTTTATTCGATATTAAGCGAGAGTGAAAAATAGAGCGAAAAATGGAGTGAAAAATAGAGTGAAAAATAGAGCATGAAAATATCTCACCAACTTACTAAATGCTTTTACATACAGTGTTCATGCAGAATAAGCGTAACTTTGATTAATTAGCGTGGAATTTATAGCGTATAATTTATAAAAAAAAATCTATACCAAATGAAAGGAGCGCATTCGTTTCTGTAGAATCTTAAAAATCTACGACGATGAAGAAGACTCGGTTTTTAAGGCACGACATAAAAATCTTGCGTGATTCTTGCACGATATTTGCGATTCCGAAAGGATATGAAATTGTGATAATATTGTTCAAGAGCAGGATATAAAATTCAAGCACAGGGTGCGTATATGCTCCTGCAGTCTTTTATGCGCACAAGAGAAAAAACTGAAGGGCTTATGCTGCGGATAGTTTTCACTCGTTGCCGCTGCTCTGAGTTAGTGTTTCAAACTTTCTTTCAAGGTTAAAGTCAATGGGCTTTGACGAGTTGACGAGAAATGCAAAGCGGTTGCATGGAAGAAGCAATTAGCAACTCGCAATTAGGACGGTTGCCCTTGTATTTGTTTTTGCGCGTACGCATGTGCACGGACACGCACTTGGACCTGGCATCGATGCGCTCTACTTGTTGCAGTGTACTCGATGTGCACGCAACGGTGCCTGCACTTACGACGAGTTGCATCTCCTCGGCCTTGTCGCGCTACTTATGTCTACTTTTTGTCGAGGAGTTTTCCGCGAGTACCACCTCGCAAGGCTGCTTCTCGAATAAAGCGACCGAATTTTCACTCTCGAAAATGCTCAAGTACGATTTTACAAGTTTTCGACTCTCGGATGATTTTATGAAAAGTGATACGCTTGACATTTTCGCTTATTTTCCTGCCATTGCAATGTCTCGTTTGCGGATTCATTGAATTCATCCGCGTTATGCGTTTGCGCAATACGCATCAGTTGTCAAACTTGATATTTATAAATTTACGCTATTCTGGAGGACCTGACGTGCGTCGGAAGAAACCCAAAACACAATGGCAACGTATTTTAATAACCCTTTTCAAGTAGCGTTAATACAATTGCCATGAAATCTTTTGACTTTCGAATTTACGTTCGCGAACTTACATGTAGCTCCGAGTGTACAATTTTGCACGCAGGAAAATGAGTATGCAAATTTTTACACAAATATTCCGCATAACAACGTTAGACCTGAAAATTGAAGCGCGCAATTTTAATAATTCTACTGTCCAACAGAACTAGCGTTAAAATGCGCACGTGCGCACGTCTAACAGCGTTTCATTTATCATTGATGTGCATCAACGTGTTCGATAATCTTACAAAATAGCAATAATAATTCTTTAGAAATTTGATTTATTAACGCGAGGGAGAAAATATTCGACACGACAGGCTCGACCCCGAAGAATAACGACGCATGAATAATTAGAAAATTCGAGAAAGTGCGGATTCACGAAGTCTCGGATGGAGGAAGCTCCAACATCATCGCGGGTGCATTGCGCGTGATCCAAAAGGAAAGAAAAATCATAAGGAATGGTCCGGTACTGCAATACGAGAAGGTAGAGCCTGCCGAACGGGATAGCATTCCTTCGTATTGGCAAGTCTGCGTAATACGTGCAATTAAAGTTCGGAATGAAAAAAGGCGTGGGTGGCAACGGCGGTAGTACTTAATCCAATAAACGCCTGGATGCCGTGAGAGAAAAGGAGGAAAGACGCCCGAACGGGCGTGAGACAATGTGATACGGTTTGCCACAGCGCTACGAAGCTCAGACATTCACGTGGAGCTCGATTCAATTAGCGAGTCCTGCCTACGTCGTCGTCCACCTACAATTTACTTAATCGACTGGCAGTGCCACGCGTGTTAAGGGCGATTGGCCCCTGCTTATTTTTTCCGCCGCTGCTCTAATCACCAGGAGTGAAGTTTTACCGTCGTAAAATCGTGGATGCGACCTTAAAGAGACAATCGTTTAACGCAAAGAGAAAATTAATCACCTTTAAGAGTGAATTTTGTGGAATTTGTGGAATTTGTGGAATTTGTGGAATACAGCAACCGATCGTCTGCATCGGTATGCCTCATTGTTGCAATAATTGAAAGAAGCATTGTCTGTTTAATACGTAATGCATGATCGGAGGTTACGGAGCGAGTAGAAACGTATTTTTACTTTTGATACGCTTAAACTCGTCGACTAAATTAAAACTTAAATTTGTCAATACGGTAATAGGGTAATAGTCCTTTGGAATATCCTCGAAATTAAATGTCGAAATTATGGTCAAGCGCCGTTAATTTAAAATGTTAGATATTAACCTCAAGTTGGTATAAATTCGTTACAAGTTGATTCTCAATTCACCTAATTATACGTATAGAACTTTACAGTTTTAAGAAATTCAAGGTATTTGCATGTTGTTGCCACATAAATTCAACTTTACTACTCGTTTTATTACATTAGCAGTACACTTTCGGATAGAAATTTCAAAGGCTGGAAATTAAAATTTTAAACTATTTTTTTAAAAAGCTGTTCAAATCGTTAACATAATACGGCCTCGTTACAAACGCAGTTCTTGTGTTATCGAGGCGAGTAAAATTAACTCCTTAGTAGGCAGCTTTCCGAATAACTTCTCAAAACATATTTAATAATAGTTCGTGTTGAATTCAATATTATAAGTACATTATTAAGCAGAGGCAATTATCTTTTGCATTAAAAAATTGATTTTCGTAATATATGGAAATACTTTTGAAATTTGAGGTTAGTTGATAATTCAAGCAACTGACAGCATTGAGTATGACGTAAAGCAAATGGAGAAAGAGGTATTGCGCTGGCGCTTCTATGTAATGAGAATAAGATAACTGTGAGAGAGGTATAAAAGGTTGGGGGACTCTTTGCGTTGTTTGCCGTCGACCGTTTATTCGGAGCCACTAATCCAATAACGGGAAAAGAGCGAAAACGCACATGCTATTTTACGATTATTTTACTCTGTCACTCTCCATTTTATTTCAGAAAGGTGCTTTCCAATACTTTCATTAATTCACCAATACGATCGAGGGGAATCTCTGCGTATTCGTGACATCTCTTTACGAAATTAATTCTCTACTTGCGTTCGTTCAATTGGAATAGTAACGATCGCGTTTTATTGCTTATTGTTGCAGTCAAGTACCCAACGTTTGCCATTTGAACAGTGTAAGTGAGATTTTCAAGCACTTCGTTTAACGCGCGATTATCCATATTCCGCAAAGGTACGATAAATATTTCAAAATATTTGCGTCGATTACAATTCCGCATCCGAGAGTAATTCACGTCTTTGGTCAATTTATATACGTGGGATGAACGTACTCTAATGAATGAGTAATGAAACAGTGGTCACGTTCAGGAATACATCTAAAGTACTAAGTAATTATTAAGTTCGAATGGATTACCGATTGGGTGCCTGGAAAGAATTTTGTACCACATTTATATCTGTGTCATATTCAATTTATTTGTCTAATTGAGCTGAACTTCATTTGAGGCATCAAAGTGTAATAACAATAAGACTGGTCGAATAAATACTCATTTACTTGAGCAGCTCGATGTTGATTATAAGATATTTTACCATTACTTTATGAATGTACGCAGTTGTACATAGATTCGGAATAAATCCAAGAAGAATCCTGTCCAACATTCTTCGATGAAAAATATTCTCTAATTACCTTCGGAATTAACTAACCGAAGACACGTTTCTAAATGATTATTACTCTTTTTCGAAAAATGACGTGAATCTAATTGGTACCTTTAAACTTACTAAATTTACGTTGTAAATGCATTGGCATGAATTAAATAACGCATGACACGACTTAAAATACCAGTGATGCTCGAGACATTATTGCAAGTTGCGATATATTTCATGTACGTGAAATTATTTTATTTGCTACCGAAACATTTTCTGAGTAAATTTTGTGCTTTTAATTGACATCTAGCAAGATAAAGTTAAAAAACCTTATAACGAACGCTAATTTCGGGTAATAATATTATTTTTCTAAATTAAAGTTTCGTTTGGATTTATTAGTAAGGGATCAATTTACAGATCAGAACAACTACATATTTAAATGTGCACTAGAGGGGCATTAACGTAAATGATTTTCGTATTCTCCAGAATTTTACCGGCAAAGTTAAGGTATCGTAAATATTTTGCAAACGTTTTGTAAACGTTATCACGTTTAAAAAACCCTTTTTAGCGGATAATTAAAAAAATGTCTTGGAAACCTGTCGCAGCGTCGTAGCCTCTGAATGTCGATTTCATTAGGAAAAAGAACGCGAAATGCCTTGAAATTGAATTAATATTATATTGAATTAATAACAAAGTTCGTAGGAATGTTCGGCTGTCCTTGTGTTAGTCGTCGCCAGGTTCACGTACGCGCACACATACACGTGCGGTGATCTAGCTTTCATCAGTTCAGAGCCAACTAAAGCAGTCAAAGTAAAGGTCAAAATCAACGGGGTCGTCGCAGCAGCAGCAGCAGCAGCAGCAGCAGCAGCAGCACGGAGTTTCCGCAGCAGGAAGCTAAAAATACAGGACAACGATAACAGCACAAAGGAATGCAGGCGGCCTAGCGTCAAACGCACAAACATTAGCTTAATTTTACGGTACACCGGTGTTATCTCTTACATTATCTTTGGGATCTTATTGCAAAGCAAACTGAGAGAGTTCTGCAACGGAGAGACAGAGAAAGAGATATGCGACAGCGTACGATGAGATATATATTCGAGATATCCTGGGCGTGTTGTCCCAAGAGGAGAGCTTGGGCGCGCGATGCCTCGTCACGTTTTCGTCCTCCCTTCCTTTACTGGTTTCCAGTACTTTTCAAGCACAACGTCTAGTTCCCGTTCAATGCTTTTGGAGTAACGTTCAATTAACGACAGGACAAATATCTTCGCAAGCGAAACGGACAGTTGTGAGGCAAATGTGGCGTGTACGAGAATCCTCGTAAGTAGTTTGAAATTCGATTTAATGAAATTGTACAAACATTAAAGCATATCGCTAAATCAGGGCTACTGAACTCTATCTGGTCTTTGTTATTCACGGACAAACCTCTTCTATCGATCATTTTTGATTTTTAAAAGTATATTTAAATGTCGTCGCCTAGATTTCGCAAGCCAGTCGATTCCGTATTTCTTTTAATTGCCGAGTGGTAGCACAAGTATAAGCGCACTCCTCTATTGGGACATTATAAGACCAGTGCCAAGTTATTATGGCAAACGAACTTATCGGTCGTTACGCGACTCAACAAAGCCTAAACAAATAAATGCTCCTTCCTCTCTCGCTCTCTCGCTCTCTCGCTCTCTTTCGTATACACGAGGCTGCACGCATTCGATGCGAAACGCAGAGCCTCCCTCTTATTCTCTAGCACCTTACCTTTATAAAGAAGAGAGGCGTTAAGGAAGCAGATACGCCGGCAGTTAAGGCTGCCGGAAGATCGCAGACGCCGATAATAAATCCTCGGCTAGCCAGGGAAGCATGTCTGACCCTAGCTCGGTTCTTTCCACTTGCCCAGATTTTTCGACTCTGACTCCCTTCCGTTAGCCGTGCGAGTCCTGGCTTTCCTACTCTCCTTTCCCACAGCGGCGAACAATTAATAGAAATACACATGGGCATTCATCCTTCTCTCTCTCTCTCTCTCTCTCTCTCTCTCTCTCTCTCTCTCTCACTCCGGTTTGCGTGCCGCGCGCAATTGTCACATCGGTCGAACGGAAGAGAAGGATGAACTAAACTCCTGTCGCTGCTCGCGAGTCGCCGGCACCTCTAAGCTCCGCGCACTGCTGCAACACCACCAACACTGCACGCCAAGGGAGAATTAAAGACGAGGACCAGAGAGGCTGAGGTACAAGGCAGAAGAAGAGAGAGAGAGAGAGAGAGAGAGAGAGAGAGAGAGAGAGAGAGAGGAAAAAACGTGTGTGCGCGTGTGTGCGCGGGTGTGCGCGCGCGAGCGCGAGCGCGCGTGTGCGTGTGCGTGTGCGTGTGAGAGAGAGAGAGAGAGAGAGAGAGAGAGAGAGAGAAGAAAGGCAGGAAAGAGAAGAGAAGGAGAGGAGAAGCGTCGAGGCGAGACTTATCGTATCGAAGGACAGGCAGGATAACGGAGTTGGGCGCAGGACACGATGGCCCGGCCACTGCGCCGACACTGAGGCTACGCCGCAGCCTCGGCTTCCTGGTGCTCGTGCTCCCCTCCGCTCCGCGCTCCTCTCCCTTTCGACGAAACCCGGCTGCCACCCCACCAGCCGCTCCCTCCTCCTAGTTTTCGCCCGCTCTATCCTTCTCTCTCGCTCTCGCTCTCTCTCTCTCTCTCTTTCTCTCTCTCTCGCTCTCTCTCTTTTTCACTGGCAACACGCGTACACATGCTCAATTCGGTATTTCTCAATCGCTCGCTATCTTTATTACGAGATGCCAGCTTCGCTATCTAGCTTCGCTACTTATATTGGTTCCCTTTTTCACTCTCCCGACCCTCCCTAATCTCAAATTTCTTCCTCCTACTCTGGCCATTTCTTTCCCTCCCTCCTTATCGCCATCTCTCTCTCTCTCTCTCTCTCTCTGTCTCTTTACACGCAGCTCTACAGTTGCTGCTGCTGCTGCTATTACGGTTGCTTGCGCTCTGGTATTTACGTACGAAGCTGCTTCTTTTCGTTCTACGACGACGTTTCTTTGCCTCTTTCTCTCTGCTTTTCTCGCCGCTCACCCCCTGTCCAATTGCCATGGATTTTTCTTCGTCTGCCTTTCCCGAAAGAGAACGGATGGACAACGGCATACGCGTGGGCTCAATTCTGCACGACCACCTTATACGCTTCTTCGCATTAAGAAATTCTCCTCTGTACGGCAACCGCAGGTTGTATTACTTGCTCGAGCTGTGGAGAGACTTGTTGGTGTATTTATATAGTGCTAGTGTTACTGAGCAATGCTGCATATTTACCATCGGGATTTTTCGGGATATTTATGTAAGTTACGAAACTTGGCTTTTGAACCTCTTGAAACCTCTCCGTTTAAATGCATTGCGCAATGTACAACAAGGTACATTGTATTAAAATTAGTTTTTCGAAAAATTGCGTTTCATTGGATTGATCGAAACGAAGCTCGCATCGCTCATACGGATCGATTGCTTGGCTTATGTTTCAAGCAACTTCATTTTACGAGCACTCGAGTGAATCATCCTATCCGTTCGAAATCGAGCATTTTAATGAACCACCTAAAACTTGACACAGAAAGCAAAAATAAGTGCACGTAATTAGCAATAACAGTGTCTCTAAAAGAAGGACGCGCATGACCTCTCCCCTACATTCCCCAGCTAACGCACGGCTACAGTCGTCCTTATACAGTCGGGGATTATACGCAAAAAGGCTAATAGCCTTTGCCTCGAGCACGAAAACGTGCGCTTGATCCTCCGCATACGGGACTCTCTTTATCGCGACATTCCGTTCGATGAAGGAGAGCGTCGGGACCATTCGCTTGCTCTCCAGTTGCATGTACCGCGTGTGCACAATGAACTTAAACGCGTGGAGTCGAAGGTTCGCACAAAGACATTTCGTAATTTTTCAGGTCGCTTGCAATGCGTTGCAATGCGTTGCAATGCGAGTTCGACTCGAGGGAATTTCGATAACGAACCTCCGGTAACCGAGAGGTATTAATCCTTTATGAATTAGACGCATGCGGGTAAAGTATGTCGTTGTGTATAAAACGACGATGATCAATGAGAGTTCATCGCAGCGGATGAATTCGCAATGAACTGATGATTTCGATAATACCGATGCTGATTATTCGAAAATAGATAGATGTTCATTCGTTATGATACACGTAGTTCCGAGAAAATTGGCGCTTGTGAATTTCATCTCGCAATCCAGTAAACTTCTTTCAAGTTGCAAATAAATTGGAATTTATTAAACACTAATTTTCTTGAGTCAATACATTCTTCGCGTATTATTTGTGATGCAGTTTGAAAACAATTAGGTATCGCTGCAATTTTTGATAAAAAATGTACCGACTAGACTAGGATGTAAAAAAATTTTCAGTGCACGGTTCAACTATTTTCATCTCTACTCGTTATCCTGTTTTCTCTTTCGCGCTATCAAACTAAGCTTTTACAACGACTAATCGTTGTAAAATATGATTATCCGTATAATCCGTTCTCTCGAAGTAGTGTGATAACCTTATTGTATTATTAACTGCATGTATTGTACTTATATTGTATTGTAAAAAAAAACATTACTTTCAAATACTTCGGAAAAGAATCCCTGCAAACGGCTTTATTTCGTACGTTCGCCGAAGCTATTTAACGTATTAATTGATGCACAATTGATCAAAATATAATCGGGTAATTTCAAACTCCTTAATACTAAGAAATAATCTTATAAATTTGTCAAAATGTAAACCCGCAACTGGGTAACTTATTTTTAATTTACTAATTGGAAGGACATCATTCGGTGAAACCTTCGGCTCTACCGTTAAATTAACTTCGCGACAGTATACGTCCGAATGAGAAAAGAGAGTTGGCGCTTCTAGCGTGCAAACATCCTAGATTACTTGTATCTCTCTCTAGTCTTATCTGGAATTGAGTAACACGTGAAATACCTAAAATGCAACATCGATCTACGATGTGAGCTCGGGAAATTCACGCGAGTCCTTGACTATCTGCGCCTTTCGTTTCCGGTGAGGTCAAGGCTGTAGTCCTTGTCAGGTGAGCTGCTCTTCCTGGCGCCCGACATAGTGATATTTATGCTCCTCACTCTTAGTTGCCAGCTTATCTCTTTCTTATAATTTCATTTTATTATCCTCTAACCAACGATCGATTCTAATGCGCCATTTGTACTGCAACAAGGTAATTAGGGCTTGGATTTTAGACTTTCAAAGCCAGACTCGGAAAGCCTCGCTTTTGTTTCTTGAAATCAACGAAATGAAGATATCTTCTCCGTTATATTATTTATCAAAATAAAGTACTTTCTCTTGAGAATAATTTGAAATTGTAAAAGGAATTTTATATAATTTTTAAATTTTAAATTGCTTTAAATATTTATTCAAGTCCTTTAGCTCGTCAGACTCCATCATTTTAACGCGAAAGCTCAGAAAAACGTTTGCTAAAAATTTTTTAATTTTGACATACACGCGCGCAAATATATGTAGTCTAACAATTGCGTATTTTCTTACTCTGAAAATTACCGAAAATTACCGTAAAATGGAATAGGCAATACTTTGAATTACACCGCTACGCAAAGAGTCAGTTCACAGTTCACATACGCTTTCCGAGAGATATTCATAAACAAATGAAACGTATATTATGAAACTGACAGCATCTCACCGATAAGAGATATTTGAATACGGAAAGGTTAGAATTATCATTGCAATTCGAAGCTCCACTTTCGATGGAAATTTTCTCACGATAATGACAAGTAGAGTAACACGTAATCATGAACTCAATTGTAATATAAATAAAAAGAAATCTATATATAATATTATTTTGTTTAAAATGCTTAAACACTTTGTTGTACAATCATTGTCGTAGAACGAATAATTTGTAAAAAATTTATATTACGTCAAAGCGAGGTAGTAGTTACCAAAGTACAATTGCATGTGTAATGCGGAGAAAATATGTCGTGGAATATATCAGAATGAGCATAACAAATCGAGAGATCGCGGTACCACGTAGTTAGAATTTAATTCACATGAAATTCAGTTTCAAAAAACTTCAAAGGACTAATAAGTTCTCGTTCATTAGCGATCTCTATTACAGTACTCACAATCCACTTACACGAAAGGTCAGTAGTGTATTTTTACCGTCGTATTATAATTCATTCTAATCCATTGATTTATTCATAAGCACTAAAATATGAAAATATGCAAATAAACCACGAATAGAGGACTTTGCTATTTTCAAAACAAGTTCAAATTATAACTCGAATATTCATTCGTACCGACTTAATGCGCATTATACTTACTCTGCGTATTAATAAGCACCCTAAATCTACAATGAATCGAATCGATTAAACAAGCGCACCTTTTCAATTTTTACACAAGTCTCGGATAATGTTAATACAATGATTTTGCTCTTTGCCTACACTTGGTTAAGTTTCATCAGCTTGCGAGAACTTTTCATCCTAATTCTTTCCCGATATTTTTACACGCAACAATTCATCGTCCTTAACAGAAGCAACTGCTGCAAATAGATTGCGTGACGTTCAAATAGATATACCGCAACACCTTGCACTCCTTTTAGCGCCTCGTTATCCTTTCGTGGCCAACTGAACAACATTGTTCAGTGCTCGATTTATCAGAAGAAACTCTGTTAATCCATCGCAAGGCAGACCACTGGGACTCTTCTTCCTTTCCTTTTCTAAAGGAGCAAACAATACTTATCCGTTGATGAGCGTCAATTCGCTTTTAAAAATTACAATTTTCGCGGTACAAGTGTAGAGTGCTTGGAATAATTGCCACGTGGTAAATATTTTGGGTTCTCTGTTTCTTAACATATTCGAACTGGTTACAGTTTGTTTATCGCATTTCAATTACATTTTATACCGTCAACTATTTTTACGATCGCATCCAACGCGAACAACGCTTAGGCGAATAAACAATACGGATTTATTTCACTAATATTAATGAGTAGTCGAATTCGTTGAAAACAAATTAACGTACTGGTCTAAAGTACAAGGTACATTTGTACTTAAAAGGAGCTTATTTGGTCGATTAAAATCACTTAGTAAATTAAATGTACGCAATAAAAGCATAATAAAATTGCCTCGAGGAATTTAATCATTATAAAAGCTGAATAGTTCATACTTTGGTGGGAAAAGGTTGAGAACTGACCCTCTACGTGTACGTACATACGTGTGCACGTACACAGCCCCTCGAACAAGGGATAAATTAAAATTATGCGCAACCCTAGCGTCAATCCTCCTTGAAACTTAATCCTCGAACCCATTGTCTCGGTTACAGATGGTCGGAGAAGCGATTATCAATCTTATCAAGTGGCTCGAATAAAATTAAGGTAAGGTTAAAGAAAAGGAACCATGGCTCCGCTGAATTTCTTACTTTTTCAATTCTTCAAATGAGTTATCCCGAGGTTAGAGCGTAAAATGCAAATTCGCGAGTTCACACGAGGGATTGGTAACGTTCCAAGAGCATCGTCACCGTCATAGGAAATACATTACTAGTACGTTCTGCACGGCCCTGCTGTTCAAGTTTCCGGTCTGAATTAATCGCACACGCGCTCTTCTAAGGACCTTACCTTCGCATAAAACTCACTGTTGCGTGTGGAGGCCAAGTATGCTTGTGCATGCAAACGAATTTATTTATTACGCCATTAACTGCCTTCTAAAGCTATTTCATTATTTTCAAATCAATTTCTGCTTTACCCTCTTAAGCACACTACATTAAAGTTATTCAATCTATATAATATGTATTATTACGCTTTAATTACGTATTACATGATAAAAAGCTTTCAAGAGTTTATTGGGAGGATTTATTTTCTCGGGTAAGCTAGGTTTATGAACGATCCTACTTAAATGAAGCTCAGTACTTTTCAACGACTCGTTTGGAGCATCGGAAAAGTAGGAAGGTAACGCGTTTATGAAATATTTTCGAGAAACACCAATACGGAAAGTAATGATTTATTTCTAAGTAATATTTTCGTGTAGTAATAACTCTTCGTGATACAATACTTTGCGTACAATACTCGGCTTTCGAAAAATGTCTCGTACAAAACTGACCTGATTAGCTAAATGGAGAAGCATTTTATTACTCGTAGAATGAAAATAACATTGAGCTCGTTTTGGATAATTAAAAAGCCTAAAAGTCTTTGTACTCCCTAACTAACTAAAAGTATAGAACCGGATACACAAAAGGTCAAAGTTTTAATTTGCTAGAAAGAATTGTTCTTCGAGCTATCGTCCTCCCTGATTATTTCCGTGTGTACTAATTATCGATTACGAGATGTACCCCTCCTTTATGATATTTTCCTATTAGAGTGATTACTCCAAGGGATTTGGAACTTCTATTCTAAACTTTAACCTACGTAAGAATACATTATTGTGATATTACAGATTGTAAAAGTAGAAATTTTCCACAAAGAGTTTTTCAACAAAGTTTTGCGCGTTGCTGTAATATACAAAGAATTATTAAAATACATTCGGATACATACTTATGATTTTTAATTTAATACGTAAATATTCTCTATCTTTGCCGCGCACTAATTCAACTGTGGAACTATGCGCTATATATCTAATACGTTTATTTCAACTGAAACAATGAGTTACACGCAACACGGAATGACATGTTCTTCGCCTTGTGATTCGTATTCATAATTACTTACAAATTACAAATATTAGAAATTCAGGAACATTCAGGAATCATATGTAGTAAAAATTTGTGCATAAATTATCCACAGTTAATTGCAAAAGAAAATCTAAAGATTAGTGACGAATAAAATGCAGAGTCACGTCATTCTCGTGTACATTACATATTTTAAACATTTGGTAATGTAAAATTCCTTAAAAAGTTATTTTTTCAAAAAAAAAAAAAAAAAAAAAAACCAAGCTTCCATTACAAGTAACGGAGTTTTAAAAATCATTTTATAGATAAAAGGATATGGTCCATCATAATGAATGTAGGAGCTCAAGGAATTAATCCGAAGTGAATAAACTTTAAGGGTCTCTAAAAGTTCTCTATACTTTCTTTGAGGGAGTTTATGCTCTCGGTGTTGAAAAACGTTCCAAAGATACAGACATACCGAACCTTTTCTTATAGAGAACATTGTTACCAAATTTTTTAGGGTGTGCGTCCTTTCTAATACCACACCATATGGAGCGCAAGTGTATAAAAGTGCAAACAAAGCCAATTTTTGGAGCTTCGCTACACGAGCAGTACTCAGTGATAAAAAAAAAAAAAAAAAAAAAAACAGATCCGAAGTTGGAGCTTTTTCAACGTCACCTCGTCCATTCTCTCGATAGAGCGTATGATATTATCAGCTGCTGCGCTGAATCATTATTCTCCGATGCTGCCTCTCGTTGTTCTTTGTCCGTTTCTTTTTCTCATGTCGATTTTCCAAAGATGCTCGTCAGCGTTACAAAAGTAATAAAAGATTTAACTGCGGAATCACAAAGCTCTAATGTATCTCATATTCTCAATGTGTACTCTCTGTGCGATTACGTATAGCATGTAATCGAATTTACATTTGCATCGATGTAATGTATTTATCAATCAGAAAGAAATTAATACGTTTACTAGAAATAGCAATGGGATTGCGTGAAGTCCCTTATGAAACTGTAATAAACCCTTAATTATGCCTTTAGTAATTAGATTTTCGAAACAGAATGGTCGATAAATTTCATAATTTTGATTGCGCGTTTTAACGTTAGTTCGACATTCTACTGCATACCACCTAAATTATTATAGACAATTTTGCAAAATTCGGCAAATTTCACACTCTGAGAGAAAGTACGCCAATTACATGTTCTCGTAAGTAGATGTAGAAGAAGGAGAAAGCGCGTATACGTGGATACGCGACAATGGTAGACCACGTCCAAATGCTCATTTTCCGAATTTCCCAGTCCTGAAGCAGTTGTAACTCTCGAGAACGAATATTCCGACGTTCCCGACGTGTACAGAATCCATCCATTGAGACTTTTATTATTATGTCTTCTTCCTCGTGAACCACTACGATCAGTTGGAGAATTGCATGAGTTGCTCGATTCAAACGATTTCTGTGATTTATATCTCAAACATTTGGAGAATAGCGTTAGGTCTGTAAAATTTACACGATTAAAATTGAAATGAATTGAAACACTTTGCTCAAGGCGCACGCAAATGACATATTTTTATATGAAAACTTGTACACGGCAGTTGTTCGTATTGAATGCTTCCCATGTAGATTAATTTTTCGCTCATCCTCGTCCATTTTCTCAGGCTATAAATTTACACCAACTGTAATGAAAAGACACTTATGACCGGAAATTAAGACTTCAAAAAATTGTATCGACGCTTGACAGATTTATATCTGAAAGTAATAACGATAATGACAGTAATTAAATAATTATTTCAAAATATAATTTCGCCAATAGTAAGGTACCAGTGTAAGATCTTTATCTAGATCAACGAATAAAGATGCTTAGATATTTTTATATACTAATCCATAGTTGATACTTCATAGATAAATATATGAAAATAAATAATATTTATTTACAATTTCTAATGCGATAATAGCAATATTTTATCGATGTTCCTTTAGTGGAGCGTTTTTTTTTTTTTTTTTTTTTTGAATTAACACGCAAAATTGAGCACCAAGAAGAGTCTTGCAAGTATATGAAAAGCTAATGTAAGTGTAGTAATGTAGGCAATACAGCATTGATAAGGACATAAAGTTTTGCGAGTCCTCGAGTTCTCGTATAAAGCAGTATGAGTGTACAGGCGAGCCCTTAAAAATAAAGTAAAGCGATGCGAGTGTAGCATATATGTAGTACCACCATTAAGCATAAAACATGAATTTAATTAAGATTATTTTATGTATATATTAAATCCATTACTTAAATGCACATCAATCTTCTGTTCTGGTCTAATACTTAATTTGCTTTCTAGATTAGAATTTTTAAATACAAACGTTTCAGAGCGCAAATTATTATTTACGTTTTTATATTTTCATTATATTGTTATCCTTTACAATAGAACAATAAACTCATTAAACACATGACTTTTTATATGTACTTGAAATAAGATTCATAGTATATTCTGTTATAATTTTATGATATTTAATCTTGGTCACATAAATCAGCTTTAATTGTTTATTGAAAATATAAAACTTGATATATGTATGTTGCGAATAAAAGTAAAATATGACAACAGCTGTATAAATGAAGTTGTACTTTATCTTCGAATTTTTTGTTCAAATATAAACAAAAGGTTATTATATTAAGATTCGAAATATTTAGATTTATAGATATTGTTTGAAAAATTCTTTGAATAAGCATCACATTTTAAATGTTAATAATTTTATAATATCTTGTATGAAAACGAGCTGAAACGTTTTTATTCGTTGATTAATAACATAAGTAATAAAAGGGATATTAAAGAAATATCGAGAATCACGAAATTTCCTAAATTTTCTGGTACGATACTAATCCTAGAATTCTATATTTTTCTAATTTCTATGCAAACTAAATTAAAATTCCGAAATAACGACATGTAAGAAGACGCTATATTCTTATATAGTATATATTCTCATCGTGCAACCAGTACATTTTCAAAGATTTTAATTAATTGTTTTGTTACGTAGGCCGTGCTATTCTGTGTAATTAATTTTCATAAAATATTATAAACAATAATTAAATTTAATTAAATTATTTATGAGAATTCTAATTATTGAATACGTTTATTCGTGGCCGAAAAATTCGAGATATTAAAATTTGATAAATAATTTTTATTGGTACACACTAATTTTATTAAATAATAACGTTAATGCGTCAATTTCTCGATGCAGTACTTTCTTATTGCATTTGCCTACAGCTGCGGGGCAAATGAAGTAGAGTACAACCTTTTTTTTATTACATTTATATGTAAAAGAATGACCAATTACGCGATTGCAATTTTCTTATTTCTATCCATTCTTGCGTGAAAGAAAGTCAGTCGCGTGATGAAGGAAAATTAAGAAATTGATAAATTCTTTTATATAAATTATTCTAAAATATATCTGCAGTGATCGATTTTTGAAAATTTGTATAAAATGTGAGAAGCCTTAAATTTGTAAAAGAATTTCATTCATAATTTCATATTTAATATAGAAAGGAATCACTGTACAAACATAATTTTAGGTGGATATGGACGTTATATTATAAATGTTTATTTTATCACAACTACAAAAGAGACGTATCTTCTAAAAACCACGCGAGTTTGTAGATGAGTAAATGTATCGTAACAATGTAAATGGCTTATATCTATACATTGGATAAATAAATAATCTATCGACCGTCTAACTATGATTTGATTTAAGCAAACGCGTTATTCCAAGTTAGAAAATAAAAGCTCGAGACTGCCATCGAATAGGTCATTCATACGAGGTAATCCTCGTCCTTATCTAGTGCGCGCAATCCAAATACGAATGAAGACGACGCGCTCGAAACTGTCAATATCAGGCGACACTAAGCCGGATAAGTTCGTCGAAGATCTTATCCATCCAGGGTTGCCAAGACCGTGGAATCAGCCGATTAGGAGTGGCATATATCGCGTGATTCGAGCGCATCTGTTAGGGCGCAGCTGACGTACCCGAAAATAGCCGACGACCCCCACGACCCTGAACCGCGTTACCCCTTCAAACTGATAACGAGCCCAAGCGTTGACCTTCTACCTTCCACGAGAACTCGACCTTTCCGACATTCTATATCTGCAGACACGAGGATTCATCGAATTCTCCCAATTGGAGGAGTATTTTTTAGAAAGACTGTACGAGTAATAAAATTATTGAATCAATGGAAGTATATTATTATACATACGGCAAATACTTCGTTACATCGTGCTCCGATAAAAAGGAATAAAAAGGGGAATAAAATCTCAGTAGAGATAAAAATTATATTTCTGAAATAATAAATGCAAAATGCAAAATACAAAAAGAAATATGCGAAAAAGCTCCCTCTAATTCAAAGCTTCCTCTGTTAACTAAAATTTGACTGGTTGGTGTATTCACATACTTACTTGCCTGAATGTGATTAAAATAAACTAGAGTAAAAATGTTACCTCAAAGAACTTGAACAAGTATTCAGATTTATGATAATTTATTTATATTTAAAAAGTTTATAGCTTTTGCTTTTGTAGCTTGCTAGTTTTATCTTCATTTAAATCAGTCTCTTAACTTTGTACCGAAATCATCCAAGAATGCGCATTTCACCTTTATTATGAAAAATAGACAACTACTTCATTTTTCAATGATCTCCCAACGCAGCACTCGAAGTTACATTCTTACTTCTAACTTTTCGGCAATAAAGAGTGCACGAATTCATTTGAGCTTATCGCTCTTCACGCGAGTAAATATAATAAAATAGATTGAAAATGCAATTTGACTTGTAGAAGTCACAGTATACTTGAGTACCTATTATACTGGAAATAAAGACAATCACATTGAATATTATTGTGGACTTGAAGTTTCACAAAGTGATTAGAAAATCTTACTAACGAGTCTGGTACGCCACTGCGGTATAAAACCTGAACACATTTATAACGTCTGTCAGAGGAATTAGTCCTTGCTCCAACGTAAAATCTCACCTTATCTTACGACTGTCGATACATTGATTGAAAACTAATCACTAAAATAGCGTCATTAAATTTTTACTTCGCAAATAACGTGTTACTCTGTACAATTAACTAATAACAATGCTCTACGTTGCCGGAATGCGATATAACATCAATAAAAATTTTAAATAAAAAGGGCACATTTTACATTTTAAAAATAATGTAAAATTTTTGCTTTTTAACATTATGGAAACAATTTCTTATAAACTAACTAACTAACGCGCGTGAATTGAGAGAAACTCTTTCATTGTTGCACTTTTGTGTTGCTCCAAAGTTATTTACACGGAAAGTTCACGATCCAGTATTCCTTTGAAGAACACGACCGGAGTAATCTACTTTCGGGAGACGCGTAACGTCAACAGTTCCGAGCAGCCGCCACCTAGTGGAGAAATAAGTCCCTGCATATTATAACATCTTATAACCGAAGGAATTGCGGAACTTAAGGCGATTAATGTAACGATTAAAGTTTGACTTGAAAAATATATGACAGAGCACAGCTGTAAAAGTTTGAAACAGCAAAATCTTAAAACTTAACGAAATGTCAATCATACTGTTACGAGCGATAATAATTACGAAAAAACTTTGTTTCTAATTGTAAATGAACTTTCTAATGGAAGGAGTCCTCGTTTTGAACGATGAAAATCCGAGTCTATGGAGGCTAAGGTCAAAGAAGGTTATAATAGTACAAGGGCCACGTCATTGAAGGTCTCGCTTTCTCTTTAGCACGCGACGATACGTTACCGCGGAAATAAATATCGCACTCTGGTAGATTTACTTGGTAGATTGCGTGGGCAGTCGTTGTTGGGCGATGCGTCTTATACCGATCGGCCTTTACGTGTTTGGAAACGCACGCCAGTTTATGTACACGTGAAGACTTTGATAAATGCAGTAGATGACGCTGATTGATAGCTTTCGTAATCAGTGAGCTTTAAAATTTATCAAACTTTATCTATGGATTGGACGTTTACAAAGAATTAGTAAAATAGAAATTCGCGTGACTATTTTGCTTTTGATTTTTCACTCACTCCTCGCTCTCTCTCTCTCTCTCTCTCTCTCTCTCTCTCTCTCTCCCTCAATTTTATTATTAGTTACAAGTTACAGCCTTTAGATCGTATCAGATCTTATCAGAAACAGTGAAAGAGAATAATATTTATACAGGTTTTTTTTAATTGCTGATACCTGACACTTGATCTAGCAATTGTAATGGAACAACGTCTGATCTTACTTCATAAATAAAAGAGAGTAAAGTCTTAAAATAAAAGATTGTTTGTAAATACTTCAGAGTATTTAAAAATTAATGGTATCGTAATGCTGCGAGTTCGTAAAATATATTTAAAATATATGTATGATTTCATTGAAATTTTGACTGGATAAAGTAGAGCTGAAGCAAATAGACGGTACTTGACAAATGTACAAAGTTCCACAAGAGCAAAAATTCATAAATGTATCTACGTAGAATCTGGGAAAGGGATCATTTTAGGTGAAGAGACGCAAATAATTATAAGGAAAACTATATTGGACGTGTGCATTTACACAGCTTTATTATAGTCGTACATATTATTTGTCTGTTATATAATAAGACATTATTATTATTATGTAAAGTTTACAAAAATAGAGTACAAAATACTAATATAGTTTATATCTCGATCGAATCGAATACACAATATTTTCATTAATTATTTTGAGAATTCTTACAAATACGTACACGTCATTGTCCGTATAAAAATACTCGAAAAGAACTATTATAGAAATAATGTAATAAATTACGAAAGACTATTATAAAACCTTAAATGTTTAACTCATCGTTAATCTATCAGTTCCTGTAATTCTAAACTTTCACTGAAAAAAAATATATTTGTCTCTAAAGTAAATGAGATTATGAGTAAACGTACTATCTCCCTTAATAGAAATCTCGCTAAAAATTATAACAATACACGCTGCGGGCTTTTCAACGTGCAACGTTGAAGCCACCCATACAACGATATCGCGGTAGAGAGCCGTACAAGTACACTGACTCATACACTCATACACTCATCAGAGTTCAAAGCATCGCAAACAAAGCTCTCGCGCATTAATATCCAAAGCACTCGGACCAGAATTTATCCATCGTATGGTACAAGTGTTTGGTCACGTGAATCAACGAGTGCGGTTCGTCGGGATAGAAAACCTGGTTGTAAAGGATATCGGCATCGGTGAGAGCCTTGGCCAAAGCCATCGACTGCTGATAGTGGACGTTGTCGTCACCGGTTCCATGTACCAACATGTACTTTTTGTTGGCAAGATTCTCCACACGCTTTAGGACTGAGCTACCTTCGTAGTTTTTCAGATTATCGTCGAGCGTAGGCAAACCCATAAACCGCTCCGTGTATATCGAGTCTGGGACAATTATAATTCTTCATTCCAATGACAAGATTCACGTGGATAAGAACATGAAATTTGTTTGCACGCTTGTGGGCAATAAAACATTCTTGGATTTATGGAAGCTATAGAGCTTCACTCGCGCCGCTCTTGCTAAAAGCTAAATAATACGGGCTCGGCATTTTCATGGTATTTTCAAACGAGTAAAATAAGCAGAAATTTGCACCAGCGACGTTTACATTACACGGTATTAAAAATGCACGATTACTGTTCGTTGATTCGTATACGGTTTGGCAGTTTCATCGGAACATCGAAAGACGTAATAAAATTCACTCACTAACGGAACTTGACGATTATCTGGTATTATTAATTTCTATGCAATGTGACTTCAACTGCACAACAACTCGAGAAATAAGTAAATTTTTTATACCTTGTACATCACGAACCCTTAATCCCGCAATAACTCGCCAAAAGGCGTTTCGCCGAATGTGTCGCATAAATATATCAGAACCTTAAGATAATAAAACTGGATAATTAATAAACGCGAAAACACTTACTCGTGATTAACGTAGTTATGAAATTTTTTAATTTACCAATTACTTTTGATCCATTAAATTTGACTAAACTTAGCTTTACTGCCTCGCTAGAAATGTCACCGCATTATCGAGTAAAAGATTTATTTTACACAAGACTTCTTGGAATTGATAATTGAATACCAATTGTACGCGCTCTTGATCGGCATTAATAATTAATTACCGGCGAATAATATTTTGCCTGGTCATTGTCATCAAATGAAGAAATAACAAAAAAAACTTCAACTTTACGTATTCATAATGTTTCATGACGATAGAGAACGGGAATACTTAGTCTTTATCTAACGGTAGGTTGGATTATATCACGAAACGCACGCAAGGTTCCCTTGATCGACTCATCGATGGAAATAAGTCACGTTCGTTATAACGTTAAAAACATTCCTACCATTGTCTGAAAAATCATTTTACCTCGCCCGTCAGGAACTGTACGGTAGTAAGGCAAACTCTGATATACATACCATAATAAATCCAATTAGTTACGGGGGCCACCGATATTCCACAGCTGAAAATATTGTGTACATCCTTGATTAAGATCATTGCCGTAGCGTATCCACCGTAGCTCCAACCCCAAATAGCTGTTCTATTTTTATCTATCCAAGGATACGTCTCTTGTAATATTCTGGAAACAATTAGGAAAATTGCAATGTCAACGATGCATCGCGTAAACTTATTCGACACTGTCATTTTGCGCTCTAATTTCATAGGACTTTTTGGTTAAGTATCCACACTTTTGTCAAACCCATCGATGTTTTACACCGTGAAAAACTTCAAAAGACCAGGTGACAGCTTTTGATGTAATTTCATGGGAAAACGTTTTACGAATGCGTTGCGGTAATAAACACTTATTCGTAAAATTACTTATAGTTTTGGATTACATTGAACGTGACAATTCTAGGGCTCGTTATAAAGTAACGTCGATTGGACCTAAAAAGCATTGCGTTCGCCATTAGCGATAGTCAGCGGATGAGGATCCAACTGATTTTAAAATCCTTCGAATAATAAGGGATGTAAAAGTGACCGTACGAGCAGCTACTAACGGGTTAGTGATTGACTGACCTGGTAACGGTTATTTGATCCTCTATCTCGGCACTCCCAAGATTACGATAAACCGCGTACATCATCGCCGTGCCTTTAGATGAACTGCCCCGCCCGTCTATCAATGCGTATATCACGTGCCTATTTGTCGACATGTACGTTTCAAATCCAACGGAGAAGCCATCGTTGATCCTCTGACTTTCAGGACCAGCATAACTGCGGGACAACAAAAGTAACATTTGTACATCGTGCATAAGCAAGTATAAATGAAAGTACATATAAAAGGATATTCGATAAGCGATGTTTCTTCGACTATTCGGTTATTAAATTGAAAAAATTACAAGTCGGAATAAAGTAAAGAACCAAAGCGCTTGAACAAGTCGTAAAACAGTTTATTAACCATCGATTCGAAGACTCACCAACAAGAGCCAATGCTATATTGGATTTACATAAGTTTACTCTACGTTATTCCGATGAATTGACGCATTTATGAACTCGTGATAATCTCGTGCTACATTCTTAGTGTTTTTATGGGAATTTGCTGCAAGAATTATTGAAATTTTGTCGATTCGACTCCTCGATGTCGGTGAGAACATCGACGTGCTGCGTTATCCTATTAAACCATTTTGTACGAGTGACAGTGCCATTATGAACATAAATTGAAAGGAGATTGAATTGCAACACGATCTCCTGAATAAATCACACGACAAGGATTGATAAGGATTGATCCAAAGTATCAACTTAGCAACAACATACTTTCTGTTGAAATTATTACGATAACGCGAATAAGATAATATTTTTTTCATTACGTAAATAAAAGCTGCAAGCTGTAATGCACTTGTGCATTATTACTTAATAATTATCGTGACTACGTTATGACTAACCCAATATATACTTAATCGTTCGGATATCGCATTAGTAAAAACGTCGATAAAATTTAACTCACACATTGACAAGCATAGGATATTTGATGGAGGAATCAAAGTCCTCGGGCAGGATCAATCTAACCTTGGCTTCAAAGCCATGCGAGTTGATGTACAAATCCCTTTGCTTCGGCAATATCCTCTTGGCCAACATCTGCCGCAGTTCCTGATTCGAGGACCAGGTATAGAGTTCGGTTCCCTCGAGATCGTAGATCTTAATGGTATCAGGATCGGGTCCCGAGCACGTCAGCACGTACCGCGACAAATCCGTCGAGAACGCCACGGAGTTTACGTACCTGCACCTGTTACCTTGACAAGAGGCATAAAAGGGTCAAGTGTCATTGATACGAGCTTGAGAGGCTTGATAAATTTTAAAAATTGCAAAATTTTAAACGGGGTAACGATTAAAATTAGATAACGAATGCTAACGCCATTTTTACCGTCGAGGGCGAGTCCGAGATGCGCTGATTCATCCACCATAAGCCTATTAAATTATTAATTTAAATTAGTTTAATTGTTGGAGTAAATAAAATTCACGAATACACAATACCTTAAGAAGAGAAATATTTTTCATCTCGGACATATTGCACGTATAAAAATTTATTTTTTATGTGACTAAAGCAGTTATTTAAACATTTTCTCTGAAAATTTCCTAAATTGCTGCAACAAAAATAAATTCTTAAATACAATTACACTTATTCGCTTATATAAACTCACTTGTACTTCTTAAACTCGCTTTTTTCTACAAATACACTAAATACACCTTTAGTTACAAGTGTTACAAAGTTAAAAATACTCTTTGAGTACACGGCTTTATGTTGCGAACAACAAACTTTACCAATCGAGAGTAGAATGATATTTGTGAATAAATAATATTACCTTTGATAAGATAATCGCAAATATATAAATGTTGCAAAAGGAACTTTCCGTACACAAGGATTAGATCGGATGATTTAAATTTATATACATAAAAATAACGTAATATTTCTAAGATATTGCAATTTACTCTTAACGTTTAGAGTACATAATAATATTACTGAAATAATCTAAAAATATTCAAAATATATCAAGAATATAAATACTGAAATAATTTATAATAATTTATATAACCTGATTTTTATAATACTAGTAAGTATTCAAATGCTATTATCGAACTCATATTAAGAAAGAAATATAAAATTTACTATTTTCATGCAGCACCTAAATCTATATTACAAAGAATTTATTACTAGAGAAATTTATCTTTTCGTTTAATTTTCTGATAATTTCCAATTCTATATAATCAGGTATTTACAACGCGCGCGCGCGCGTGTGTGTGTGTGGTGTAGTGTTTCTGTTAGTAGGGCCGATAAAACGAATGTAAAACAAAACACAAAATACGGTTTTCCAAATTTATTTTTATATTCATTGTTAAAATGTAACAATGAAAACGTAACAAGAGATATCGAGTCTATGATTCGTATAAGTCTACTAACAAATACATGTGTCATCATTAAGTGTTTTTAGAAATACATTTAGATTTTTTAAATAGTTTGCATAAAACATATACATTAATAATCATTAAAAAGGTAGGAAAAAGAAATCCTGTATTTACATCCAGGCTATTACAAGAAATGGAATGACTGTAAATTATAAGAAATATTTTATAAGAAAAGAAAATGATGAGAGTAGTGCCGCTTTTATATTGAAATGTACTCGAGACTAAAATTAGTGTATCCTTGAGCAAAATTGGTTTTTTATATGGTCATATAATGAAGCCAGAATGAAAAATTGTAGCAAAAATTAATTTATAATTCACATTCCCAACGTTGCACAGGACTGAACTGAACTTTAAGAGAAGCGTTTGATTTTATTAAAAACATGTCACTGCACGATATGCAACTGCGTGTTAATAATAATATTCTTTTTTAAAAGGTATTTTAAATTTAAAACGTAGGTTATAGCGACAGTTACGAACGTTAATCAATGTAATTGCTGAAACTAGAAAAGATACAAGTAAATTGAAGTAAAAAATACAAGTAAAGAAGATTTTATTGCGACCGAATGTGGGCATTTCTATTTCTAACATAAAGAAAGAAAGCATACGGCAATGGGGAAGTACGTATATACCGCGGTTTATGCTTGAAAAGTAATGGACGGTATTTCTTCCATTATCAAAGCGTAGTATTTGAAATATCGAGATCGTAAAACTCGAAGAATATTTAAGGACGATATTCTAGTTTACACCTTGGCTTTGTGTACTTTCACATTTATGTCATACCTTGCACATATTGTAAATAATAATTTGAACTTTAATAAACTGTATCGGTTATTCTACTAATTATTTATTCGCGGTAAAATACTTAGGAATGATGCGAGCTCACCAGCAAGCATTCTTTCAAAAGAAAATAAAACAGAGGATTACGAATATGCATGCGATCAGTTTCGAGGATTACAAGTTCACAGTTCACTATATTCACGTATATTATTTTTTAAATTAGAAATTTTACCTGCAGCTAATTACATTAGAGCATACATACATATATATATATACATATATACATATATATACGTATATATATATGTATATATGTATAATATGTATATGTATATGTATATATATATATATATATATATATATATACATGTATGTATATGTATATATATATATACATGTATGTATATGTATATATATATATATCATGTCTAATAAACACGTGATGCAACCTGAATAATAAATTGTCACGTATAATGTAAATATACGAGATTTATACAAAACAAAATAGATTCTTCGATTAAACGAAGCTTCATTATGATTTCACATTAGAAGGTGAAAGAAGAAAGAAAAAAGAAAGAAAGAAAAAAGAAAAAAAAAAACTTAACAGTTGTTAAATATGACTTTTCTTAATTTTAAAATCATTTTAAAATCATTACGAAAGAAAGCTTTCGACAATTTAACGATCACTCGCACGAATCCGAAAATTCCCAGAGTCTCTCGGCATTGGCAAAATAAAAACAAACCTTCGGGAGTTGTGAGTTTGCAAGAGATGCAATTGGGCTCGGATATTGAGTTCATAGGTGTCTCGAGCCTAACTTCGTAAAGATGTTTCTCGAGAGGTTTGTTTGCTGGACTGGCCGAATAGTAGACGACGCGTTTAATGTCGTTGACGCCGTGCAATTCGTGCACCCAGGTGGCTCCGGGTGTAAGATCCATCTCGTGGTCCAAGACTCCATTCAGTAGACGGTAACGAGTCACGTGAACGAAGGAACCAAGACTTGCGTTATCTGTGGTAACGAATCAACGCTTTTTCATACCGCGTTGGAATTAACGATGAAAATATTGACAACTGTACCGTAAAGGAGTACTCGTTACATTTAAACCGTGTAAAACACCGTTTTAAAACGAGGGACTTTTATATTATTTCATTTTCATTTATTAAATTAATCCCATTTATTAAATGAAGTAATCAGTAATTGCGAGAGTTTGTACGCGAAACGTGCATTCGAAACGTGCGAAATGTTGAATATCCCCCTCTACGAATAAAAATAATTCGTTTAAAAAATGAGTCGTCGTCGAGGAACCGGCAACTATTGCCCCCGTAAACTCATAAAGTGCAGTTTCAAAAGTAACGCACACGCCAAGTTCCAAATGGTAATGACAAAAATGAAATAGAAAGCATAGTTGATTCTAAACGATGCATCGATGCATCGTCTTGAAATATTCATAATTCATAAATTCGCACGAGTTGATATCGACGCGTTAATAAATTACGTGATACATAAAAGCTTTGCTAACCAATCGGCTGCGACTTGAGCATGAGCACGTAACCGCTGTGTTGCATGGGCGCATCTTCAGGGCAGAGAAGCCATCCCTCGGATTCTTCCTGAGTGAGCAGAAGCTGCCAGACTCCAGTCAGCGAGTAACTAACGATTTGTGATAGGTTCTGCACTCGATTCGTCCAGGTCGCCACGACTGTCTTCGCGTCGAACCATCTCACCGCGAATAATATCGGCTCTCTTTGGACATTTGAGACATGGTCAGACTCGTGCTTAATCATTTACTCGTACAGCACATTTTATCCCCAGTAACAGTAGAGTAATCTCGATGAAACGTAACTTTACTCCACGCGATAAATCACGTATTCTTGCTCGATAATTACGATACAGAAATTACGATAAAGAAACATCAACAGTCGGCTCGTAATAAATTTTTATCCACGTCGCGGACGCGCGTGACAGTTTGCAGTTTCATGCGGTTACTTGTATGACAATGAATGATAATGAAATAATAAACTCACTGTCCAACGATACCGAAAGGTGTCCTCAATGGAATCATCGATGATCCGTGATCCGTTAAATCAATGAGGTTCAGTGTGACTTCGGGATTGGTGGTTCCTGCCTGGAAAGTAGATAAATATACGTGTGATCTATTAACGGACTTAAAGCGGAGATACTGATACGATATCGAAATCGCACAAATGAATTGTTCGCAACTTTCCCACTGCCTGTTGGATGATAATCTATGATCGTAACTGACGATCATAAATTTAAAAATTTAAACGATCGTAGGAAAATAATTAATCCGAGCGTTTTACGTAGCTGAGATCACTACAACGTATTAGCTTGCAATTAAATATTTCTCAAGCTCACTCGACTTCTTGCTGTATATTAAATAAGTGAACATATTAAATAAAAGAACTAACGTAAAAGAAGTGGCACTGAGTAGAAGTGCACGGTTATTGAGTTTGGACATTTTGCCGTTTACGTCGAGATAGAAGAAGGAAGAGAGGAATTCGCCAAGACTTTTATGGCCCGTTAACATTGTCCGAGGAGTAGGAGCAGGCGAACGCTAATCTGGCGGTCCTGTTCTCTTCTATCGCGGTTCAGCGGAGCAGCAACTCTAAACTCGAGATCCTTCGCCAAATCGAGATCCTTGCCCCGGGACTTCCATATTCCTTTTATCCTTGCCGCCTTCCTCTTCTAGCCGTTCTTCTGCACTGCTTACCAACACTTTTCTTTCTCTCCGCATCAAGAACCGCATCTCCCCAGTTTTATTGCCTTCGAGTTCTAGCTTCGGTTTATCGTTGACAAGCAATGAGCTTGTCGTTTGTCGATTCGTTCGCTCTCGGTGTCCTTTGCATTTTACCAGTGACGCGAGAGAGGTGTATTTTATGGAAATTCAAAAATCCTGCTGTCAAAGTCGAAAGGATAACGAGAAAGAGGGTTGGAATAGTCGTAAGGAAATGAACCGCGATGTTCGCGCGAATGGTCAACAACGTACACGAACCGTTTAACTATTTGACCACCAGCCGTTATTCTTCATTTTATCGGGGCTTCGGTTCTCGAAAATTATGCGTTAGAATATTCAATAAGTTTACCTTTGGATATCGAAATTTCTCTTCTATCGGATACTGTTCGTTCAAATCCCCGGGTTTACCGTATCTCGTGATTACAGCTTCCGAAACTTCGGTGTCGTTGAACGTCGCAAAGGCAAGATAATCGCCATTGGGTGAAAACCAAGCAGCCTTATCAGTAGCCAGTACTTCTTCTGTTAAAATAAACACGTAACTGTTAATACGAACGCAACTATTAATCTTTGCACGCGAGCGCAAAGCTGTCAATTTTATTTACATCGCCAACGCGTTGAAACTAACTCAATTATAACAGGAACAACATCGAACTGTACAATTGCATCGAATGAGTGGATTTCTCTCGGATTGGCCGAAAAAGTTGGGTGTAATTTACAAAAGTCGACTGCGAGCTGCAGTGCACCGAGTAGAATGATATACTTCGTGCGTCTCACGTTATTCGGACGCATGCTTTTATTATTACGAACGAAAATTCACGCACAACTTCTTGAGCGCGTTACGATGAATGAATTTTCTACGAGACGCATTTAAGCACATATTAAGCACAATTGCGAAGGCAAGATAATATCATATATCTGCACGGAGTTAAACGAGGAAACGGAAAAATTTATTCCCGCAAAATGGGCCATCGATGTTAAATGAAATTCGACTGTTATCCGACTGTTAAAATTAAGTACCCTCTAACCATTTTAACGAAGGAAAACAACGAAAACATGTAGTCTTTTCACAGCAAGGCTTGTTTACTATATAATAGAAAAAGTTATAATAGAAAACGTTCAAAAACAATGTGAACGAAGCGACGAATATAGTCGCGAAAAATATTACGCGCTTAAGAATTCCTTAGGAAAATAGAAGCTCGAATTTTCATTACGCAAGACTCGTGTACTGCTGTACTTTATGGACTGGAGCCTTGAGTAAAGTAAATAAAAGTAAAAAAAGTAAAAAAAAATAATAATATTAAATAATAATAATAATAATAATAATAATAATAAATAATAAATAATAAATAATAAATAATAAATAATAAATAATAAATGATAAATGATAAGGAAAAAAATAAATAATAATGAAGGGGAAAAAATTAAGTAAAAAAAAAAGTAAAAAAAAAAGTAAAAAAAGTAAAGTAAACTAAAAAGTCCAATAAACTTCAGTATCAACACCTGAATCACATTTCTTTCGTTGGTGCATACCAACGAAATGCATATTACGTCGAAGCAAAGGGATTTTTCAATTTTCCAGTTTTCAGGCAGTTTTAAAAAACTAATGGCCGAGAAAGCACTTGTAAGCATAGTGGAAAATATGACCTTCGTAAACCCAATCGGGAACGCCATTGTACAAGGCCTGATGCTTGCCATCGAATGTCAACCTCCGCGTTTCCACGGAGTCCCCGGTTAGCTGGTGGTAATAGATGTCGTTGTCCAGTACGTAGGCAAGTGCACTGCCCTTTGGACTCCAAAATGCCGTGGACAGTAACTGGCCGTCGGCCAGTGTCGCGATGGACCTGCGCAAACAGTCGCGATAACCATTTCCAATGGGCGTAATTGGAAAAATACACGTTGTTGAAATCATGGATGCAGCAAGCACAGAGAGAAGTTGCAAAGCCGAGGGATTACTCACGAGGGAGTGGATTACTTTAGTTTACGTAATATCTTGTAATATTTTATCTCTGTGTAAGGGTATAATTTTGACCAGATTTTTTAACCGGATTGTCCCATTTGTCTTATTACAGTTTGATACGCTTAAATTCCACGGCATATTATTATCAAACACTTACCTTAAACCACCTAAGCCCTTTGCTTTTTAGTGAAATACCTTTGATTTTCTTACTAAAATACTACATTTGGCATCTTCTTTTGCTCTCCGTTTTGGTTACGCGTCTCGTCCATCCTAACGCAAGCAATTTGATTATCCTCAATATTTATCCGCAATATTGGATAAAGTGCAAAGTTTTTCTATCTCGTGATAACGTAATTTTGTCTATTCCTCGTTACCTTTATTCTTATTTAGTAAAAGTAATTTCCCAAGTGCTCTATTTCCAGGCGCTAATTCGGTTTACTCTTGTGCGTTCTAACGGCTCATTTTGTGAAAATGATCTGATTTTAATGCTTTGACACCTTGTTAACGACGGGAGAAACGGTCAGCTGCCGAATATATGGGAAATTCACGCGTTCATATCGACATTAGTCGCGAGCAAAACTGTCCTTCTCACTTTTGTCAGTACTACAACTTACCCGTAATTCTTTTAAGATAATCTTTTAAAGACAAAGTATGTGTGACTTTTAAGGGAAAATACCATTATCCGACTTACTTGCTCTTCAAATTATAAATACTGTATTTACTGAGAGATGAGTGCCTGTATATCTAGAGAGAGAATTGACTCGTAATATTTTACATTCTGACGTCAAATGAGATATGTTTAAATAATTCGGTGCTACTCACGTTTTCCGTCCTATTGCATATCAGAAGATAATTGTCGTCCGGGGAGAGGGAAAATTCTAGATTGTCCGATTCCTGTTAAAAAGTGGGCAAATAGAAACTTCATCGTGTTAAGCTACTGCTTAAATTAATTGTGTGCCCCGTGCACATCAACACTCGCAGGTTCGTATCACCGATGAGTCGACAAATTTGCCGAAGGTCGCGCGAGAAAGTTTTACTCAATTCCGACCGTAAGTTTCTTTTTCGTGAAATCCTAATTTTTCTGCAACTGTGCCTCAACTCATCTTTATTGATTTAAAAATTCATCTCTCGTCGCCATCGAAAGATTATATCTCGGTAGGTGTTTCCCTTTACGCGCGCGAATCCAAGCTTAAATCCTTGTGATTGAAAAATCCAATGATTTTGAAGCATTCGTAAGAACTCTAGTCGTAAAGAGGAATATGAAAATTCCAACAATGTAGTCCAACACCGAGTGAACCAGACACTCGGTGCAGCGACGGGGGATTTGTTATTAAAGTCGGAGCAGGATCGGCCCTTATTTTCCATTCGAGGTCGCGGTGCTCGTAATAAAGCCGAAAGCCTGTATTTTAGGTCGAGTTTGCTATTCCGTGGCCGACCTTCGCTGCGAGTGTCGGTGAACGAACAGAAACGGGTGCGATCGAAGGGACCTTCGTCGTCGGTATAACCGTCGCAACCTTCTCCTTATGCATTCTAAAGAGAGCGATTTCATTTGTGCTCCTCGAGTTATTTTCTGCTTATTTAATAAACGACAACTCTGCTGCTAATTTTTCCGCATCAACTTATGCGCCAAGTCTGGTGGTGAAATTGCGGTTGCGTTATTGTAACAAAGTCTGCCGTTTTTCGCGACCAGTGAATGACTACGTCTGTGTACTTGTTTAATTTCGAACGAGGCTTGAGCTCGCGATTTTTTATGTAAAATAAGTCGATTTATGTCATAAAGAAATGAAAAATCGGTTTTTCGCGAAGAAACTTGGAATTTGATTCCATCAATCGTTAGTGTCAAAATTTTCTACCGGAAGTTTAACTGCCTTATTGTAATACCTGGAGCTACGAAGGCTTTTGCGTGGGTGCTGTTTAATTTAATTAGAAATTCTTCGTAGTGCAATTGTTTTTCAGTTTTGGCACTGTGAAACTTTTATTCGCGAGGCAACAATGTAGTAGCTCACGTTGAGAGCATTAAAATAATCGATATTATTGAAATATTTCAAATTGACTTACAAATATATTGCTTTGTGCGATTAGGCCACTCTTCTGAATCGTCGCGTCAAATTTAAGAAGCAATGCACCAATTTGATAGAAAATTTCCGTTTCCGATATCCAGGTACCATTGAACGTATCGCTGCTGTATGCGCTTGAAATGACGTCGTCGAGGGAAAACGCTCTCTTCAGAAATCCATCGGCATTATCCTTCAAATCTGGCTTATAAATGAGCGAAGCGTACGTTGAAATTATTAAATGGCAGCATAAAAATCTAACACTCTGAAATGTAATGCGACACTGTGAAAACTGATATTTTAAAAATATTTTTAATTACAATGGACTCCGTCGATGTAGTGGACTGTGATCCTTGTACGTACCTTGGTTTTGTCGCGTATCTTACAAAATCACGCGCGTTTAAAAATTGTTAAGGTAACAAGTTGTTTTATCGAGCTTTTACGCGGTTACAATAATTATTCAAAAAAAGTCGAATGAAATAATTTCGTGCGTGCTTGTAGTAGTGGCAGTGGTAGTACAAAATATTAAAGGACCTCATCCCACGATAGATTTGAACGTACAATAGTAAGCTATTGTAACAATGCGTGTATCGTAAGTAATAAGGGTAAATAAATGTAATTTTTGGATTTTCAATTATCTCGAAAAGGCTTTGAAATAATTACGTAATTATTACGTATAAAAAGCATATTATTGATAGATAAATATAGAGTACAATGAAGTAGCCTTTGAATTTAAACATCGTTTGATCGAGTTAATACTAGCCTAAATGACCTCTTAATTATATGATCGTGTTAGGAATTCAATGCCGTCGATAAAACAGACTAGACATTTGAATATATATAGATTAGATTTTTCACGGTTTAATTGATTTTTAAGGAAAAGAAGATTTGCTTATAAACAAAACGTACTATTCGAGGTTTACTATTCTACAAGATTTAAAATATTTAAATCTACATACGAATAAATTACCTAGAAGACGCGACTACGTCTTTCTAATAAAAAAAATTAGATCGAGCATCTTACGCGTAAAGTAAAACTACCGTACTACAAATAAAAATATTATAAAATATTATAAAATATTATTTGTAGTAAGTATAACCTTAACATAATTATTCTTAATCGCAATTTAAAACTGCACTATGCATATACACTGTACACCCTCTTCAATTAACTTAATACAAGAAAATGCGATGAAAAGTTTAATTAATCGAAGAATCTTTAAAATTTATACTTCCGACAACCGTGATACTTTTAGCGAATGTAATTGTAGTATAATAATTTACAGTATCGATAAAGTACATTGCATTTCTCCCCGAAAGGTAAAATAAAATTTATTCAAAAATTACTAACACACTTCATACGAGTATTCGGTTTGAATCGGGCCTTTATCGAAGAGATAAATAATACTTGGTTTACGTACGTGATTATTGCATAAAGAATAAATAATTAAAATAAACTGCTGCTGTTTTTATGTAACGACTGTTGCCCGTTAAAAATTTGACTATTGCAACTGCAACGACGCGAGTACACTTTCATCATTAAAGAGAAATTTATTTATTATTAAATTAACTGACGTACGGCGGCGGGACAAAAGTTGTAAATGAAAAATCGTTTACATTGGCTTTCACTTACCTTCGAGTTCAACATTTTTGTAAGCCAGTCTGGTTAAGAGTCACTGGGTTCTCTTCGAGCGACTGGAGTTTCATGGATTACATTTACTAACCGGTTTTCCGAACATACGCTCTTCTCTTTTATATGATTTCAGCTGTATCGTCGAAACTATCTCGCATCATTACTCGTGACTTCTTATTATCGCTGCGATTGTAGAAGTATATCCACTTAGTTTCACTTTATACTTTGCTTTTTCAGGCTGTTGCCTTTGTGCCTCACTTGGCGTAAATTAAGATTAGATTGTATTCTACGTAATTTAAGCGATATTTTGTTTTGATTCTTTTACCTCTGTTATTTTCGAGTAACTAACAAAAATAAGAGTTTCAATTTGTAGGCCGTGGGAATGATGTTAGTTACTCTAATGTGTAATACATTTCCGATAGTTTTATCGTCATTGTAATTATCGCCAACGTAATTATCAATAATTAATAAAAAAAAAAAAAAAAAAAAAAAAAAAAAAAAAAAAAAAATCTAATATTACATGTAAATAATATTGTTAATAAGTAACTAGAGTGTGAAAAATTCGTGTTTCTCGATACCGCTATCGCTATTTAAGAATTAACTCATTTAATACTCCAATTATCTTTGAGGTTTAATTTTTCTATACCAGTTCATGATCGAACATTGGCTAAGTATTCAGATAATAAATGATTTTAAATAGAAAGTATCGTATCACGACTACACTTACTTGTACACTTGCTTCGACGTTGCACAAGAATATTATACAAAACTGGCAAATTTATGTGAAAATTTAAACATAAACGCGAAGCTTTTGTTTCAAGTTAAAACACAATAAACTTTTTGAGACCTGCGGGAGTGCATTCGCTCTTTCGTAATAATGAGAAAGTTCTTCTCGTGTAAAGTGAACAACATGGTTTTCCATCGGTTACTACATTTTACATTTGGAAAAATTAATTAAGTGTAATTTCTATTTTGCTGAATTTTCTGTCCTTGCGCATGCCCGTATCAGTATCTCGGGCCAAAATACAACAAATGTTATATAAATACTTTTTGCAGTTTCAGAAAGTAAGCTTTCATCATAAACTTGGATTTCAAAACTACCTTCTAAATACCATACTTCATCGATTAGATTCTATTTAAGCCTGAGAATTATCACATTTTAATATCAAATTTGCTCCGGTTTCGCAGTTTAAAATGTGCTGTTTAATGAGATGTTCCTGATAATATGATATGATCATAAAGTATAGTCAGCATAATATTATATTTTCCTTTTGTAACGGAATAGTTCTTTGAGGTTTAAAAAAAACTTGATAATATTTAGCTAATCTCGGATAAATTTATGAATAAATATACTTTTAGTTGTAAAGTAATTATACGATATATTTATGAAATATGTCACAAGCGGAGAAATTTTATTTCTTTATGTTTTATTGTTGTTCAATGTTTGATTAAATTTCGAAGGACAATTTTATATTGTTTTTTTTTTTTTTTTTTTTTTTTTTTTTTTTTTTTTTTTTTTACATATAATATTTAAAATTAAAACGTAACGAGACAAAAAGAAGTAAATTAAAAAACAGAAAGAAATAAATATCCATGGTTATAATTGTTTGGCTACGAATAATATTTTAATTTTAATTTTTAATTTTAATTTTAATTTTTAATTTAATTTTTTTAATTTTAATTTAATTTAATTTAATTTAATTTTAATTTAATTTTTTAATTTAATTTAATTTAATTTTAATTTTAATTTTTTAATTTATTTTTAATTTTAATAATATTTTAATATATTTAATTTTAATAATAATTTTAATAATGTTTTAATAATAAATTCGTTATTTCGTAAGCTTTTGTAAACTTTTTGTAAACTTCAACGTAAGTCCGCTACAACTACCCTTTACTTAAATCTTATGCTTTGATTAGTACGTACGTCTGCATAGAAACTATTGACAAAACAGATTTAATGAGATCTTTGGCACGCCGATATTTCCATTGATTTGGAAATAGCCAACACTGATTTCACCGCAGGAGGTTTATTCAGAACGATTTTAGTTTCATTCGATTCCTTCATTGCGAGATATGTTAAACATTAAATTGTTTAGAATTGTAAATTATATCGACCGAAGCTTTTATTTATCTGAATAATTGGTAAAATCATTCGAAACTTTCTTAAAAACTTGTTGAATTAAGCGATAAATACAGGAGCCGCATAAAAACTGAGTTAAAGCCTTCATAGTGGTGAATAGACTAGACTATCTTAGAGCGACATTTGAATAATGATATCGCAGACCTGGTCAAAGTGTGCATTCGGGTACGACTGAACCGAAGACAAGGCTAAACCGATTAGATCAACGGAAAACTGATGTACTTACGTGTTGTCGAATAAGCGTGCGAAAGAACCGAACAACTCGACGGGATAAGGACGTTGACAAGACAAGTGTTGTACGACGACTGAATGTAGGTGACGGGCGGTTTGTTACGTTCGGCTTTCGCTCGGAGTATAGTAATACATACTTTATGAGCCATAAACTTATATAGTATCCCTCTCACTTATTTCTATTTCTCTCAATCGCCTCTTGCTATTATTACGTGTGCCATTCTCATACCGATCCTGAGTAACGTTTCGACTATTACCATTTCCGAGTCGTCGTAATTTACGTCACGTAATTTGTTCGCGAATCAATTTCTTATCCGGACTTACGATTACCATTGTTGGGGGCTTCACATAAATATCTTTCAAGTGCATTGCATCTTTAAAAAAACGAAGCGCGTGTTGATTCACCTTTACGGAATGCAAAATTCTTAGGCTATACGCGGAAGGTGTTTGTCGTATTATTATGTCGTATTAAATTCGCAAGAGCTCAAATTCACCAGAGAAAGCGGATACTACTAATTTATGATCGTTCGTTCGTTGCTTAAATTATTTTTATACGATGACAAATAAAACTACTTAACTGCCAGTGAAAACGCATTACATTATTAATCTGAGCTAATCTAAGAGAAATAATGCTCTAAGAGCTTAAAACTAGTTTTGGAGAGTTTCGCAAGCGCGTTACAAAAATTGTGCCGGCATTTTAGATTTATTTATTCTCTTTTTTCTTCTTCTTCTTTTTTCTTTTTCTTCTTCTTCTTCTTCTTCTTCTTCTTCTTCTTCTTCTTCTTCTTCTTCTTCTTAATTCCAAGTGCTGACATCTATTGCCACGAGTGGCAAGCGTCTAAGGAAGTTTTAAAGCAATCGTAATAAAAGCAGTTTTCTACTTTATCCTAGTAGCATCTAGACAACAGTGTATAAACCAACCGCTAACCCGTAAGAATGGAAATTCAACCTTTACTTATTGCAGGTGAGATTTGGTGCCGCGGGTCTCCAGCGATTCAAAATAACAAATAATATCTTATCGGATAATCAGCGAATGAGAAACACTGCTTACTTTAACTCACGCATTAAAGAAAACACGGACCTTCCTGCATTACCTGTAACTTTTCACGCCTACAGCGAAATTTCATAACTTTTACTTTTCGCGTGGCTAAAAAATCTATAAATAAAGTTCGTACACTAGCGCTTGAAATACACACGTGGTACAGGAGCTTTTGATTAACCACCTTTCCCGCTTGCACTTCGCATGTAATCCGAGGTGTAATTACTTACTTGATCCAGAATTTCGAATATGCAAATACGCGTGATATCCAGTATAAGCTTTTGATAACGCGAGTATTGCGGTTCTTTATTAACATTACCGTTGTTTACCGGAAAAGTGTTCGATCCTTCGTAATTAACGAAGCGGTGCTAATCAATAAATCTAGGATACTTCTTAATAGTACGACTGTAATGTTTGATAAAATATTGTAAACTGCGCGAGATTGGTAAATTAATCGAAAACACAATCGCAACGTTGAAATGTTGAAATGTCATTTATCGTTTAAAAATAAAAACCACTGGCAAATGCAAAGCCATTGCGCATACCGTACCACATCGTAAGGAAATAGAACTGTGAAACTGTGGCATCCATCGCTTACACTGCCCAAGAGGTTTATTACTCCTCGAGGCTTGTTCAAGTTCTACCTTCTTCTAATCATCGTAAAAATCTGACGGACGAGCAATCGACGAGTGAAACAAAGCCCCGTCGACTTATGGGTTTATCGAGCCGTTGTGCCAAGCTGGACGAGGCGGTTCCGTCATTCACGATACGAGCAAACCACCCATCGAGAGTCCAGGGCGCGCGTGGAGCTGCTCGGAGGGTGAACGTCCTCCGAGCAGAGAGGAAAATTAGAGAGGAAATGTCGCGTGCATTGCTCATCGAGCACTCGGTGCCACGCGTTTCCATGGAGAAGAGCCGCTCCGAGCTCCTGCACGCGAGCTATCGTTTCGACCCGGAAGCGCGAATTTAGTCGCTCGTCGCGAGTATCGAGCGCCAAGCGGATCAAAGTTGTACGCAGGAGATTGTAGGTGTTTAATTAAGGGTGCGGTCGACACGGGCTACGACTTTCACTGGACGTTCATCGCGGGCGATTCCTCCAGTGCGTTCCTCCAATACACCAGGTGTTTACTTTTCACCTGCGCGATTAACTCGAGGCCTCGATTAACGTTATCGATAGACTCGTGCTCGTGCGACGACGACGGTTTTCTACGGTTCGCGTAATTTGCGACGTGTTTTATTTCCTTCGTACACGTCGTACTTGCGAACGTTTTGCGTAAAACTTTTAGGGGTATACAAGTGGAAATTCCTTGTTCTTTATGATATTTTTATGTGGCGTTTTGCAGCTATTAAGCGTAACGTATAAAATTTCATAGCTACTTTGAGAATGCAGAGCTTATTTTTTACCCGCTTTGGTTAAGTGTATAAAAGTTGTCCCTCCCTTCCTCTAACAAATGGAGGGAAATTTTTTTTTCTTTTTTTTTTTTTCCTTCTTTTTCTTTCCCCCCCCCCCTGCCCCCCAACAACAAGATTCTACCGTTTGAACTTAAGTAGTTAACCGTTCGAAAACTTCCAAGCTAACTTTACCTTCATGCATTTATGACACAAAGAGTTAAAAACAAATAAAAGTATGATAGAGCAAGACATTTTATAGGCCTTGCATGCGAGCGTTTAAATGAAAACCGCGAGTATGTTTTGTATTCGTAATCGTTATTATTATTATCAGTCTAAAAATTGGTTAATTTAAAATGGGTTGGTTAAAAATACTCCGCATCGTTTTATCATTATGCTCAATAATGTGCAAGTGACATTAAAATGCCCAAATATCACTTACGTACCAGGCGTCTCATTAGTTTCGTAATCATCCGAGGCACGAGTAAAAATTTAGAGAAACGGCCAGAGCACTCAACCGCGACTTAACGCGAGTAATCTTGATTCGAGGAAAGGACAAGAAAAAGGACATGACAAGAAAAGCGGCATGGCAAGAAGAACGAGAAGCTCAGAATTATCGGAGAGCTTGCGACGAAAGAGCGTTTGCTGGACCGATCAAATTGAAACGCGAAGAAGATCGAGAAGTAATAAATTATGCGACTACTACTCTATGAGCGGAATAACACACACGAGGCTCGTTCGCAGAAGTTCCATGGCTTTCGGCAGATCACTGGATTCGGCTACTGGTGAGCATTTCTTCTCGTCTACTCGCGAGTGATCGCTTGTCAAAGGCACCTGAGTATCACGCATTTATAGAACAAAAACTAGGTTCGAGTACCATAAGCAATAGGTAAGCAATAGGAGGAGCACTTGAACGAATGCGGCGTCAAAGTTACGATCTTGATTATTTTTACTGAAACGGTTTACACTTGATTAATTACTTATTAACTACTTATGCACTCTAATATTATGTGAAACAGTAGAGGTATTTAGAGGTATTTCTCGATAGGTAATAATATTCCATAAATATCATCCGTAAAGTTTTCCAGAACTGTTAATTATCATTAATTTAAGGCATTTCTTTGATATTTCGTAAATTTCTGTCGCAAAATGTCAGCCTTAAAGGTCAACGTTAAAATATAAATACGGTAAATATGGTTGAATGTAAACTGGTAATTAAAAGTCTACAAGATTAAAATTTCAATTCCAGGTGATACAAAAATAATACCGATAGTCAAGAGCTAAGAATATAGACTCGGTACGATTTCATAATCAGTAATTACGTTATAATACGTGTGTAATAAGTATGCGAAACCTCATACGCTGAGTCAGATTGACCAGGCCATTCTTTTTAAAGGGAAGAATTTTTTAAACGTTCTTTTATTTCTCGTGGCTTGTCGTACAGCGCTTACGTAAGCAAGTACGTATACGTACAAGTGACATCGTTACTTTTTCGTTATTTCATAAAATAAATGTAATTATGAATTGAAATCAATTTGAAAAGTGTACAATGGTAAGCTTTAATGGAACAAGCATGTCGCTTCATTTCATTGCATAAGATCCCAGTATAATATATAATAACCCTCAATAAACCGTAGTGCATTGTTAAAAATAAATTTAAGCCTGCGTTGACGAGCATTGTATCAAAATTCTAACGAGTGCAAAACTTAATTTTAATAAGTGAATTCTCATCTCAAACAAGAGATAATGAAACATACAGCGTAATCCTATGCGTTACACTAGGATTAACCTTACAATTTTCCATTTTCAATTAAACGCCAAACATTATAACAAATGAGAAAATTATAATCATTAGAACTTGAACTTGCTTTTATGGCTTCGTGATATCAACTGTCTCGCGTGTCTTGAAAACGTGCGAGTACATCGTACATCATAATTAAAAGGAAATATATGCTTAATTACTCGTGAGAAACTTAAACTGTTCCGTTTTATTATCCTATAAAATATTATCAAAACCCAAGGAACTTTAGAGTTACGGATGCAGTCTTGCGTAATGTTTTTCTTGCCAAATTCGAATTCGGCACAGACCTTTTTAATGGTTCTGGCCATTTTTAATGGTCTCCGTCCTCGCGCTAAATTTCAAATTTCATTGTAAAATGACAAATTTTTTATCCGTCTTTCAAAATTAACGTAGAAAAAGAAATTGCCATGGAACTACCGTAGTTGTTAAAAATTTCAAGTGTCAGTGTCGCTCGGACTTTCTGCAGTAATTTAAGATGAAACAACGACTGGAAATGCTGCCAACCAAAGCTATTATATTATATTTAGAATCAGGAGTGGCAAACGATATCAATGCTATCAATTATCGAAAGCATAATAATTCCAGCTACAATTGACTTTACAATGGCCGATAAAAGTGTGGTAAAGTCCGACAGTTCCACAGTAGAGTCCGGATGCTGTCGGAATGCTTATCGCACAAAGACCAGTGGATTTTGCTCTGAATTCGGTACAAAATATGCAGTACTGTCGATGCTTCTCTCTCGGATTTAGAGTATCAAGCGTCAGTTCGCGAATCCAGCTACAGCGATACGCAAACTCCTTTCTCAGGAAGTCAGGGGCCTTTTCTTATTTTTTTATCCTGCCGCCTCGTGTGTGCCGGTCACCGCGGGCACACACGAGGAGTCTCGACGACTGTTGGCTCGTCCGAAGTCAAAGTTTTGGCTTCAGTCGCGTGCGCGCTTTGAATTTCCACGCGTCGACGGCGGCGCGAGTTTTCTTTCGTCTCCAATGAGAGGATGCGCGGAGAATCGCTGACGCTTTCATTTTATAATTAGTGCACTTGCGCGCGTTCGCGACAATCCGTAACACCTCAAGCTCGAGGAGACCCGAAAGACGACTAGAATTTTTCGAGCAAGATCTCCGTACGCACAGTCAAGTCGTCTCTTAAGGGCATCGTATAAACGTGTTCGCGACCGTTGCCACAATGTTTTTCGTCGGTCGAGCTTAAAAATAAAAGGCTAAAAAGTGCGTGAAATATCGAAAATAGCCAGTCCGGAAATACCGAAAGCCCATCTCGTGGACGGTAATTTTACGACGCCGTTGTGACTTTAATTTCAAAACACTGGAAACCAGAAGTGCCGACCAAAGTGCCGACCGTTGAAACCACCGTTAGAAAAGTGCCGAGAGCCGCGTTAGAAGCGTCCGAGGAGAGTAAAAGTTCGGTTTAAAAAAGGACGATAGAGAGAGGAGCGATCGGAAAACGAAAGCACGCCAGAGGCGCTTGAGAGAGCGAGAGCGAGAGAGAGAGCGAGAGCGAGAGAGAGAGCGAGAGCGAGAGCGAGAGAGAGAGAGAGAGAGAGAGAGAGAGAGTCGAGCGTCTCGAGAAACGACTCTACCCTCCTAATCCAAAGGCGTCGTTCTCGCACCGCGGCTCGTAAAACTCGTTCTCGGGCGCAACCGCGTGGTGTCGCTCTCTCGGGGTCGTGCGCGAGGCCCGGAGCGACAGGTAGTTCGTATAAGCGAGAAAACGCGGCCAACGGAACAGACGTCGACAGGTAGCGAGAGGCGCGCGCGCGCCCGCGCATTAACAGGGGCGCAGACGAGTGGAGCTGGAATTCCCGAGAGACGTGCACCGCCATCCCGAGGTCGTCGCGTTCTCCTGGTGAACGAGAGGCGGCTCTCGTTGCTTCCAGCCTCCGGCGGTCGTCGTCCTGCCAGTGATTTTGGCGCAAAGTGCATCGAGCGTAAGCTAAGCCTCGTTCAGGATCTTCGAATTGAAAGGCGAGCGCGAGGCCAGTGGGGACGATCGGCACTCGGTGAAAACCGAGGTGTTTTTCGGTTCGATGAGGTAGCGGACGGTTCGCTTCCCGCGGGCCTCACCTGAACGCGGTCGAACAGGCAGACGAGGAGGCAGACGAGGAGGCAGACGAGGAGGCAGACGAGGAGGCAGACGAGGAGGCAGACGAAGCGATGGTGTTCCTCGGGAGAAAGGAGAGACGTGATCGCGATCGCCGGCTCCTTGCGAGTATGGACGCTGTGCAGCGAGACGTCAACAAAGTCGCACACTACGATAACGGTATTTGCTGCTCCTCGGGTGCACTATCGAACGTGAAGCAGCTTAAGGCTCTGGGTACCGAACGCTTTCCCTCTCTTCCGTGTCTAGCCGCGACGATTGTGGGTGAAGACTAACTCCGTGGTCTTCTTCCTTCGAGATAACTCGATAATTTTTTCGTCGACTAACAAACACCGTGACTGCATAGATAGGTGTTACGTGTTCGTTACTCTGCGGCATCTCGCGTCTAAGATGTCGGCTACACCTTTAGGCCAATTAACCGACAATCGCGAATATCTTCGACGCAACAATGTACGTGCGCGTAAAGAGATCTTCCAGGCGGCTAATCGCATCGTATAATTTAATTTTGTATTTCCTTGCAGAAACAATCGACTGCAAACAAGGACTAATATTTGCGCAACATTTACACAAAAATATAGGCAGATAGAGCGCCGAGTCTTTCCTGCTGCTAATATTTATATTCCGGAAGCAACAACTCACTCGGTGAGTCAAATTTTATTGACGCGATCGAGGACGCGATTGACGCGATATTTTCTGCTAATAAAAGAAATTAGTGCATCCTTGTGCTGTTGGGCGAAATATTGTGAATTGCGAAAGTCTTTTCGTTTGAGTTTACGCAATTGAACCGCTCGACGTTTAATACTCACTTATGCAAATCTTAATGCGCACGCGTATAAAAGGTTCAATTAATCTTTAAACGTTTCAGATACCATTTTACTTTGTTTACTTAAAATTTCACCGTTACTTTTCGCATCTTAACTTCATTCGTAGATCTTATCTCGAAGCTTAAATTATGGATGAAATTTTATTAAAATCTGAAAGGGTAAAGTTCTTGAGCTTGTACTAGCAGCCATAAAGAAAATTGAATTTTAAATTAACCGAAGCGGTTTTAATAAATAAAAATATTGCATTACATTTATTCGATTAAATATCGCGTGGATATTCATTCGATATCCACATGCACGAGCATATAATTGTTTTATCGCAAAAGTCGTGAAAGCCTCGAGTAAATATTTTCATTTAATTTTACATTTGAATTATTCTTCGTGAAAACATTGATATGAATTTTTACAGCTTCCGCGTTAAGTAGTTTATTACGAGAAGTCTACGAATATTTAAATAATGCTACTTAAGGTTACCTTAATGTTATTTGCAAACATCCGATCGAATTGGATCGAGGGTGCGTTTCCGCATAAAAGAAATCCCATCAAATGTACGTTAATTGAGTTAATCTTGTTTGCTAATATTTTTCGCGATAATTTATGCGATCGATGAATTTCGATCGCATTAGTTTAGAAATGCTGAACCACGCCTTCAAAGGAAGATGTTGAATGGTTTTCAAGCGAATCATCAAACTCTTTGATGTTTATGTAATTCCCGTCCAACATTCTTCTTAACATCTAAATAGATTCCAGCGATTTTTCATTTTTATTCCATTATTCGTTCGATGAACGTAGACGTAGAACGCAGAGTACAGAATATTTAAACAAAAACTATAGGTCAGGAAATTGAAGCTCTGTGTACTTTGTCGAGATGAATCAGCGAAGAACGATTTTATTGTTTTATAAATTTTATTACTCTTCCGTAGAAACTTTTAAAAGATTGAGCTTCAATATTGAAATAAAATGGCTAAATATTTTATTTCATGACATGTAGCATAAAAACAACGTATAAAGGAATTGATGGTATTTTCACTGTGATTTTTTATTGCAGATACAAACAGGACTAAGTTACACAACGTGATATCACTGCGATCTTCTTATAATATTATTCCGATAAATTCAACATTTATCGTATAGCTTTTGTATTTATTTCTGATTACGCGTCGAAACTTGAATAGGTATTATAGCAAGTTTTTCTTTTACTTTCATGATTTTGAACGAATTTCAAAAAATCCAAACTGCTACTCGTAGATATTAAAGATATAAAAACACTCTCCGTTTTTTATCCACTTTCTAGGACTCTCGGAATAGATCAGAAGAATCTATTAAAATTTTCAGAGTATAAAAAGAGGCTTGACAAAGCGAGCTCTACGTGTTCTTTTATTTTTGTAGTATTTATTTTGAAAACTGCTTTAAGAAACTTAGTGTACTTTATCACTATTGATGAATGTGAAGAGATGGTGTGTAAGTTAAAAATATTTTTCAAAAAAATATTTTTCTGTAAAAGCGATCTTTTACAGAAATATAAATGAAAATTTTATGAAACGAAATATAATGGACATGTTTCGTGGGGATTTTCCTTTTCTTCGTTGCCAAATATAAAAACGGTTTTTTAAAATAAATTTCAAAGGCAAATTTTTATAATGTATAAAGATACCCAAGAAATGGTATTTACACAATTTTAGCACAATCTTCGTTCAATTGTGTCGACCACGGCCCAATAAAGCATTTGTGAATTTTATCTCACGTAGTAAGGATATTATCATTACAGAAACATTACCATAACGGAAACTTTGATTTGCAAAGTTAAAATTTTGCAAACTATTTTTTCAAGCACAGCCAATAGAGAAATATAAGAGAAGTGCTACGACTGCGATAAACCATTTGGATATCTTATTTCCTAAAGTACAAATCAGATGACATTAACAAGTTTAAGTTCTAATGATTTTGGTATAATTGGTAATTCTTTTGCTTGATTAAGGACTCGTCAATGTGCGATAACGCTAGTGTAATAATTTCTATAATAGAAACTTTCCTTCATTCCGTAATACAGGTTAGGAAATGTGATTGTCGTTGGATTTAAGCTTGGAAACGTTAATTTCCCACATGACCTTCAAAGCGGTAATGGTACCGATTAAACTTCAATAATCTTTAAAATATCAAACTCTGAATTCCACTCAATGCCATTAGTGATTTTTCATTTTAACAAAACACCGCGTATAAGTGCAACCACCTGTAGCTTCTTATTGAGCTACTTATTGATCTGCCGGCGTACACCGGCGTATTCGCGCGCGCGCGCGCGTGTGCGTGTGTGTGTGCGCGCGCGCGCGAGCCTAAGGGCAACCGCCACGCCCAAACCCATGTTACTGCGGCTATCTTTCCTTCACCCTCTTGTTTCTTATCACGAGGAGCGGCGCGTAAAGAGCAACGAACAATCGCGAACTTGAGAAGCAGCTCTGCTTCTTGATAATAATGCGACGTCGCACTGATGTTACAGCTGCCTTCGTGCAAGGTCGGGATAGTACGGATGATATCACCGAGGACGAGAATGTGGAAGGGAATGCGAAGGCACACGATACGGATTTGTTGTTCCTGGACGCATTCATCGGTGACCCGCTCATCAGATCACTCGTGCAGGTAAGGCAAGCTTCTATCTTTATCACTTGCTCAGCAGATATGTAATAATTGAAGCACTGTTGCATCAACAAAATCGCATAGATTTGTTGTACAATCAGTCACGGATTAAGGTACTTTAAAATACGTCAATATATCTCAAAAAAAATCCTTACGAGCAGACACGAATTTGTCACGTAATGTTTGTTATATCATTCTACTTAAAATATACCCATAATCTCTGTCTTTAATTAGGTATAAAATATATTTGTATTTTTCCATCTATTTGTAAGATAATTATGCTTGGTTCTTTTCACTTTCTTGTGACCAATAGGGAAGTTCTACGAGTGCAAAGAATTTAGTGCAAATTTTGTTGATATACTTAGCATTTTTTCTTAGTACCTACGATTTAACAAACACGAATCAATAGAAAGTCTTTAAAGTAGCGGACAAAACTTTTATAGGCACTTGGAAATCGATCTCCAATTGTAAGCAACGTTAACCAAATATATTTATATCTGTTTGATCTCCTTAATGTGAACGACGAATTAAAATGTGCGTTCCATTTAAAATGGAATCACGTGCAACATTGTGACCTATTTTACTCGAGCGATGAAATTTAATAGTCGCCTAAGACGTAGTTATTTACATAATAAAAACGATGTATGCAGATAATTATAGATTAAAAAGATATTTTTAATGAAATATTTGCAAGAAAATAGCGGACCTCGGCCACTATAAAATTAAATAATATAATACATGTTTCACAAGCAATGAACATTTATGTACCGACAAATAATTTCCAAAGTACAGTTTTTGTCGTTGTTCCATCGAAGAACAAAAAACTTTCTTTATCTTACACTCATTTACAAAATGACAAATTAAATTTCGATAAAATGGAATTAGACCTTATATCTTGAACAAAAACTTGAATAAAAACGTCACAACAGCATTTCGCCACTTGTCGTGCAATCATTTATTTTTCATATTTTGTCGTTTGAGATCAGTTCGTTGAATCTTGCCCATAACTTAATTGAAAAACTAGCGACTTCGCTTTCGGATATTAATGAAATTCTGACAATTTTCAGGAAAAAATTCCTTTGGATACCTTGTGTTAAATGGTTGAGAAAATATGGAATATTGTTCAATGTTTTTGAGTAAAATTTTTGATCGAACCTTTTTGAGCAACCAATAAATACACGAATGTAAACAAAGTTCAAAGAAAAATTAAAGCAAAAGTTAGCGTTAAATAATTTATAGAAAATAGGCTAGCATCTCGGCATCTCTAGCGACAAAATAAAGTAATTCTATAATTTATACATCGAAAAGATACATAATTAATTAGATACATAAAAATCTACAACTGCTGATAACGAATAACTCTAGCTTAAATTCACTAATCCTCATCTGATTTACTCGTTCATCAATCTCCATAAAAAGAATCCATTAGAACGAAAATCTCCAATCAAGAATTAGCTGCTACTGGCGTTGTTGCTATTATCGTAAACTTGTATAAAATATGTTGCGTGAAAACGTAACGCGCCACATTATTCGGCTTAAGGGAAAAATCCGCAGAAAAATAAACAAAATTTATTTATCAATGTGAAAATGTAATTCTCCGCGTAAAAGTAACGAGAGTGAGTTATCCAACAACCTTCGACAATTCAAAAACATTGCAAAAGAGATTGCACAATTTGGGCAAAAACATTTCGTTCGAGCTTTTCTTTTCAAATTTGGACCCAATGTAGGGAGAGTTATTTTGCACGATTGACGAGGACTCGAGAACCTTAAAGTCCTTATGGTGCGACCAACGCACCATAAATATCGATAGGATGAAATCAAATTTGAAAAGAAACACGAAAAGCTCGGTATTTTAATCGTTAATGACGAAAAAAGCTCGAGCATCTTGGTGACGCAGACGCGTATTCAAAAGAGCTGTGACGTCACGCATTAGTTTGAAATAAAAGTTTCTCCACCCGTGACGCGCAGAGCAGCTTTTTCTTTCTTTTTCTTTGTTCACTGTATTAATAGCCACGCGGCGGTGGAATTTTCTTCTTCCGCGCAAGTTTATAACGATAAAGCTCTGGAAGTAGACCCATAAAGTCACGTAATATACAAATGAAATTAAAGTTCAGAGTACATTCGAAGAAATCAACACGTTTATGAAAATAAATCATTTTCATCGCTTTGATTCTAACTTGGATTCTAACTCATGGAATAGCAATAATATATATATATATATATATATATATATATATATATATACATACACACTCCTGCGCCGTGAAAATTTACACGCACGTTGATGTGCGCACGAAATTTGTGCATCCTGTTTGTAATGAGAGCAAAACAACCATTTATACAGCTAATGTATAAATCTGATGGCGCTGACACGACATAACTATAGATCGCTCAAGTTATAGGCTTGCAAGCTCGTGCCTAAATAAACTTAATGACAAATAATTTCCACAACAGTGTTTATTTATGCGATATATATTAGTTCCCAAATCAAATACTGCACTTTTATTACTGATCAATGATTCCGATTATACCAATGTATCATAATGCACGTATTTCATATCTTTTTTCAATTATAATCAAGCTCGAACGGATTCGTATTGCACGAATATATGCGAGTGTTTGAAAAAAAGGAAAAGAAAAAAAAAAGAAAAAAAAAACAAGATTTATTTATCAATGATATCCTAGGTACGTCAAAGGCTAGAATTGTCAAAAAAATAAACAAGAACAAATATGAATATGAAATGAACTTGAAATTGAAAAAACTCTAGAATCATTATTTACCGTATTCGATTGCTTTTTGCTGTTTCGGCATCATTTCACGTTATAATTCATTCCGAATGAATAAAACAAATTATTTGAAATCTCCAATAATAGCTTGTGTGTATATGTGTTGCAATTAAAGTCCGTAGTTTAAATAGTGTGCTCAAAGATAAATGTAAATTACGGATATGCTGTTGGTGGTAAAACGTATCGATAACCTGTTAAAACTTAGTTTTCATCGACTATTTACTATTCAACAGTAAAGGCCAAATTAATGGGGTGGATAAAGAGAAAGAGAAAATTAAGGACACAAGCGTAAATGTTGATTGTGCGAATTGAAAATAGCGTAATGTTTTTAAGATTATTGTATGAAATGAGGCTATTCGATACAATATCTGTAAATATGAACATGTATTTATCAAACGAAATATCACTGGCAAAGTGTATAAATACCGAATGAAAATAAAATGAATAAACAGTGCAGCTTTAAAATAAAAGTGTCATTGGTGCGTTTCGCGCATTAAAAACAAAAATTTATCATTTACTTTATTGATTTATGCTTTTGAAAGATATTTTAAAAAGATTTATAAGCCCGTTGGGTACGTAATATTTTCAATGAAGTAGAATTACTTCTAATGAAAATTGAACTGCACACATTCATTATTAGAAACGACTTATATAAACGCCTCGGTAACATATAACGAAAAATCGGCGTCTTTCATTTACGCCTATTTCGCAACATAAAAGAAGCTTCTAAATCCATCCTCTATCATCCACAATAACGGTCATTCTAAAAAACGTTTTGCAATATTTGAAAATTTCAAATATTGTCATTTCTTTTGCTGAAATAAAGGAATTTCTTTTGCACGTCAAAGGTATACGCCAATCAGTTCCGACATCAGTTCAGGACAATTCTGTGAGAGATAAAAAAATATTCCTTTTACATGATTCATGCGCTGTTAAATTCTTTTAATTGCGACTACACTTTATCGCGTTTATCAACGAATGACAATGAAGTTATTACATAAAATAATCAAGCTGGCTAATAAATTAATGCCGTTGAATGGGATGAATATTCATCCCAAGGAGAAAAGAATACTCAGCTTGGGATAAAAATCCGAAATAACCGTAGAGTCCGAAGGATATCTACTCTATAATTTTAAATCTGTATTTCGGCCAGCATATCGTAATTCAAGCTTGTCAACGTCCAATTCAACTTGCCCAACGTCAATTGATAATTGTTATTAGAGCAGGCAGGCGCTCCACTGATACAATCTTCATCATTCGGCCTAGTTAAAGCGAAGCATTATCTAGTTAAGGCGAACGTCGCGTACGTTTTGTTTTATTTTTTACCGCCGTCGCGCGCACATTGCATTTTGTCGCACATACGCCCAGCCTCGTTCTCTCGCGAACCCCTGTACAATCGAGCGATTGCCATCCTCCTCGTCGCCGGAACTTTTATCCAACACCGGTGGACTTTTTAGCCTTCCGCTGAGAAAAGTTTCTCGAAAATTCACACGAGCGATTTTTCGCGCGTACGTACGTGCTCGAGGCGCGGGAGGTTTATTTCCGTCGCGACACACTTAGGAAGCGGCAAAAGGACGCTAGAGAACGGTTTTAAGGAGAGCCAGACGCCCAAGCATGATTAACGAGGCACATTATTCCAGATTCGAATTTTTGGCTAGAATGCACGCGTCGCCGTTCCAGCAATCTTCAACATTTATACTTTATATACTTCGTTTACAGCTTACACGATCAATGGCTTTAACCTATTTTCCATTCCCACCCTCGCGATTCCTCCGCAGCACCTATTTATTTGGACTGTTTACAACTGCGTAACTATTACAAATTGATTCCCTTTTAATGCGAACAGTTACTTGTCGCGCCAATTCTTCGCTATTATCCGCGTGTCCGTTGGGTTCCGTGGATTCGCTTTGAAAGTATTCCTTCGCGATCAATCACGCCCCAATTACGAAGTGCATGCTCGAAATTCGTAGCAACGCGAATGTAATATCGTTACTCTACGCTAACGAATAATACCCAAGCTTAACTATCGAATTTGCCGACATAGCCGACCTTTGCCGTTACTAAATGTCGCTAGTGGAACAAAATGTAAAAATGTAAAAATAGTATTACAATGTGATCGAGTGTAAGTAAAGACTAGCGCACCTAGGAAAATGGACTCGTGTGCGATTACGTTTCTTCGACAAAGTCGTTTGCCGCGGTGAAGACCACATTCTATTAGCCAATAGCTCGGGTGAGTCGGCGAGAAAAAAAAGGAAAAAGCACAGGAGCAAGAAATAAAGTGGAGCTAAGCCTGTTAGTGTGTAAAAGTTCGCTGCGACCCGTTTGCCGGAATTTCGGCTAATTTTTTACTTTACTTAACAAATATTAATTTTCACTCTCTCCTCGAGTACACTTTAGGGAAATGGCCTTTGAAATAATTTCATAAATGCTCTTCTCAATTAAGCGAAATTAATTGCGAGAAGAAACGTCGAAGAAACGTCGAAGAAACGTCGAAGAAACGTCGAAGAGACGTTGAAGAGACCAGAAGTAAATAAAGTACATCGGCAACCCGCAAATAGGGATAATTAACTAGAGACTCCGAGGGCCTTGTAATGCTCATTGTATCAGCAATTGTGTTTGCCCGCGTGAACTCGGTTAATTACGAGGTCACGTGGCTTATGGGAGTCACCCGAATGGGGGATACCGCTTAGGCATACTTTGGCTAATTACAAGTGTAAAACGAATTTCAACACGAAAACTGCATAACACGTAAATGTACAACTGACGTGTGTACATTTGGAAACGCATTTATGCATGAAAAAGATTCGGTTAGCGTTTGACCGATTACGCTACTAATACATCATTCTCTCTTTTAATACCTTTTGCACTCTTGAAAAGTACTTCTTCCAATATTGCAACAAACAAATGTTAAAAAAAAATGCGATGTAAAAATGAAAAATTTGCAATCCCACGGTTGCAGGGAAAATGCTGCGAAAATTGGGATTTTTCAAAAGAAAACGAGAATACGTAAATTACCAGAGCCGGTACTCCTACAGTAATGTAATTTCAGTTATTAATTCGGTTATTATTTTCCTTCCGTAATAAAAACTCTGGTGAATATCGAGACATTTTTCCGCGCCACGTAAGACATTACCATTATTACACAACAATGTTCCGGCTAAGTCAGCACATTAAAATCTTCAACTGCAAATATTAATCAATTCGAGCTGAGTTCAGCTAAGATATCGACTCCATAATGTGGCCTTATTCGTAACGCCAGGATGTTTAAGCATTAAAAAACATCGGAAACAAACGTCACTCGGTACGAGCTGCCGGATTACTGTAGAGTTGTAAAATTCCGGTCATATAAACAGTCAAATTCCTTTCAAATCTCTTTCAACTGATATAAATGAAGGCACTCGAGTGGAGAATAAAGTTTACGATGCCGTAAATAAACAAAAAATGTTTAGGAAATAATAGAAAAATTGAAAAAGTTTTGCGCCCCTGTTATTCCCAACATTCAAGACATAGAATCAACTTCTTAGCATTCGCTTAGAAAAATGAGAATCTTAAGTGTTTTTAACTCAAGATTCCCGTATTTCGATATATTCCCCTTTGTGGCACCGAGATTAAAACTACATTAAAGCTCATTAATCAACGGAATAGTTGTCACACCGAGCAAACAAATCTCTTTATCGTTTTTGAGGGAAAGCACTTAAATGTTGAATTAAACGCCAAAGTAATTAACAGAGAAAGTGGTGGCCGTGGAAAAAATGTGTCTATCTCATTGTCAATACGTTATCAAAACGAAATTTACATTGACTTTCCTTAAATACCGCGGACAAGTAAATTGCTTATCCGAAGAAGCTTTCCTTCATCCAAAATCAAGAATTAACAACGTATATTTTTATTCCCACTCGTTGTGTTCCAATGTCCCTTTATGACTATCGAAGGCGGTCGAACCCTTGGAAAGCCCGACACACTTTCGATCGTCGGGATTTGGAATAAAAAAATTGGGAATAACGATAAGCGAGTTGGCGAAAAAAGGTGAAAAACTGGAGCAGGAGCGGCAAACGAAACAAGTCGATCAGCTGAGCAGCGAGTTTTGCGAACTGCCCGCGAATTACGAGGTCCGCGCCTCCTAATTTTCACGTAATTCCTTATTCGCCGTCACACGTTCAAAGTCACTCGCGCGTGTGCGTGCGCCCGCAAGTGCGGTCGTCAAATCCAGGGTCGTCGGTGCGAGACAGTGCGAGACACGTGTCTGCGCGTGCGTGTGTGCGTCTTATTACGCCCTGCGAAGGCTCGCGTTGCTCCACGTTGCACGCATCTGCCTATTCAGGCCTCCTTCGCATTCGCGTCGAGAAGTCGTCCACGAGTGTGGGCGTTTCGACGCATGTGTGTGCGGAGGCGCGTCAGAGCGAGGTACGACGAAGAAAAAAACGGGGCCGCCAGTAGCGTATTTTCCCACTTTTTATCCCGTCTCCTTTTCAACTGCGACGGAGAACGTGACTTTCGACAACGCACCTCCTTAATAATTCGCTTATACGAACGCGTGCCTCGGTAAGAGGTAGGAGACCGGGGAAGCGACTCCTTGAAAGTAACAACGACACCTGCGAGGAGCAGCAACGAGTTTGTTCGAGAAACGACATTGGCTTCTTATCCCCGTTAAATCGCCGCCGCTCCTCCAGTTGCCGACTCCGTGTGTCCGTGAGTTCGACTTTCCCGCGCGCGAGGAGCGTTCAGGGACGTCCGAAGTCGCTCCCGGGCCCTCGGTAGGTACGCCCCTGGGGCCCCACTCGCGCGCCCAGCGCCCGTCGAGGGAACTGCGCGGCAGGAAGAATCGAGGTCCCCCACCTGTTTCGAGTCGGACTGGCGTTCGGTGGAAAGGCCCCGCGAGTGGAATATAGGCGCGGCGGTGGCCAGTCCTGAGCCGACGCCGAGAGCCGACGCCGAGAGCCGACGCCGAGAGCAGCGCGCATCCCACGCACGCACCCCTACGATCGATAAGCAGGAGCTGCTGCAGTAGCTTCCTCGGGTCGCGGCTGACTCAGTCAAGGCCAGCGGCGCTCGCTGGAGGTGTCCAGGTGAGTCACGGCGGTTGGTCGCGCCCTGTTCCTTCCGATGGCGCATCGCCGCGAACGCGCAGATGGCGATGGACGCGGAGAACCGCGAGTGCGGCAGCCCCGAGGATACGGGCAATGCCGACACCCGTTGAGAAGACCGAGGTCGTGACCGAGGTGGTAAGAAGGAGGTCGTGGTTTCGGCTCATCCTCGCGATCGCGAGAGAACGAGGCTTCGAGAGTTCTCGATGAAAGGTCGCGAGAGCTTTGGTCGAGAATGAAAGTTGACGCGGTCTCCGGTGCTCCGATGAAATTGAATCCGTGCCCTTTATGAATAATTCAAATATTGGATCTGGTGATGCAACGTGTCGAGTAGCGAGACGCGATCGAGGCTTGGGCTCTTCTCACATTTCCACATTGAACATCTTCGGTTTCAGCGCGATCGATCCAAGTGCACGGAGCGAAAGAAAGCGCACGAGAATTCCTTTCTTATATTTATTACGTTACATTAACCTCCAATGGCAGTCGCTTGATTTCTAACTCTTTAAAGATCCGTTCGTGGTTTTCAGTTTCAACGGCGATTTCGATGCGAACGTAACATCCCATTCGAATAAAAGAAAATACTCGCGAGCGATGTTCACCCTGTTCACCTGCGTTCTCATTCTTTGACGTAAAAACGTAAAAAATTACTTTTTAACGTCAAAGGATGAGACGAAGCATTTTGAAAATCAATTTGACCTACAATGCAGACTTTGTACTCGAAAGACCTTCGAGTCAAGAGTTCCGTACCGTCGCCTTCGCAATTTTATCCGCTTATTGTTACTTGAGCTACGCGCTTTCCTCGGAATTTTCACCTCTCGCTTCCTCTCGCTTCCTCTCGCTTCCTCTCGCTTCCTCTCGCTTCCAGTTTTGCAATAGGTTTTTTCATCGAAGGCTGCTTGACGAACGATTTCTCTCGGGGACGTTAACATGGCTACTCGGCGGAAATGTTAAGTCGTGAGAAACGTCCTCGTCGGACGTTGTGCGAATGATTCGAGGTTGGAATTTTGGGATTTGCCAAGAAACGTGTACGTATACAACACGAGTTGTGCGCGTTCGTTGTTTACCATTGACAGATGTGCATTCGAATACTTAGCACGTATTTTAAAATAACTATCAAACCGCAACAACGATCGACTCGATTGTTAAATGTTATATTTAGCCTTTTGCGTTGTTTCTCGTGGACATTCGGTGCCGTTGAAACAGTTTGTAAAGGGAAATTAATGAAAATTGTTGTTCTACTCTTGGCGATTGTAGGCGCGCGCTCGCTTATTGATTTTTAAACTCGAGGTCTGTTTTACACGTAAACGCGTATTACGACTATCAATCGTAAATAATTTATTATCCGTGCACGTTGCAACTCATCGGACTATTCATATTTTTTCCCAATTCACTCGTACGCTTATTAATTATTCGTACCTTTAGATCGGATGCACTTTTGTCCAACTCTTCGTGATATTTTATTCCGTGAAAAGTAGCACGATACGTGGATGTACGTGCGAGTTCAATTGGTAAGCTGCGCGCTGCAATTTTTCACCGCTTTGTTCGCTGCTTTTTCAATGAATTAGCATAAAAGTACAAGGTACACGCACGAAAGATGAAATGAAAACGGATTGATGAAATGACGAAACGATGACGATGGCCCGACCAATTGGCTAACCTACGTTATCCGAAATATCTAGTCTACGTGGATTAAACGTGATCTAAATAGTTATCCGACGGTTCAGCAACTATCCTGCTTGCCAAATTCGCGCTTGAATAGCTTGAAGTATTAACCATCGAAAAGTGGGATTAGAAAATAATTTATCTTTCATAAATATTGAGTATTTTTGGTCCTCGTATAATAATCCGTTCTACAAATGGAGCAAACAATGTATTCGTCAAAAGGTAAAAGTTAAATGGGGTATTTGCGATCGCTCGTGCGCTTGAGTTATTCGTATTGAAGAAGTAGGAGGGAGGATCGCGCGGAAGGAGGTAACGAATAATTAATTGGTCGCAGGTGCAGCAGCGTTTGGAACAGCCGCCGACGCATGCGACGCCCGTTTGCTCCTCCATCTGCGAGACGGTCCGACAAGTGAGTCGTGCCCTCGAGCCGTCGCGCAACCCGGAGTCGCGCGAGCTCCTGCTCATCCTGAGGAGCGGGTACTTGAGGTCGCTGCTGGAGACGCACGACAACGTCGTCGCGGTCCGCGAAGCCAACGGCGCACGGGAGGCGAGAGCGCGCACGAGGCGGGAGTCGCAGCTCGAGAGGATGCCGAGTAACGAAGATCAGGCCGCTGAGGCCGTGAGGATCGTCGGTCTCAGGAGGCAACCCGATGAACCCCTGGTTAGTTTCGAGTTTCGAACCATTGCACCCACGGTTTTCACTTTCAGTCGGACCTTGCGTATTTTTACTCGAAAAGGCCTAAAATCCAATCAAACGAACTCGAATGCAAATTATTTCAAATGCAAATTAATTAAATGTCAAAGTAGTGGGTGGCGATGACGATTTAATGTAAATCCGACAAAATTTGTATTGCTCGGTCCAGGAAAATTCGTTTAAATTCTGTACTCCGAATGTCATCGGCTTCGCGTGCCCAACGCATTGACGACCAAATGAAAATAATCCAATAATGCGATGCTTTCTTCCCCAAGGGTTTGACAATTCAAGTGGACGAGAACGGTAATCTAATAATCGCCCGAATTTTGGGCGGTAGTTCAGCGGCACGTCAAGGTCTCTTAAGGCCCGGTGAGGTAATTCTCGAAGTTAACGGTAAACTCGTGCGTAACCCCGATGAGCTCCAGCAAGCAATTCAAGAGGCTAAAGAAAATCTCTCCTTGAAACTTGCCCCTGGTATTGCTGCAGACAGCAACCGGCCCATCAAATCAACGGTAATTTACCAACCAAATGAATCCGTGGTCATTTTATTTCGTTACTTTTCTGTCATCGTGTGTTGCGCTAATAATAATCAATCTTTTTTTCCTGCTTGGCATTCGATTTACCACTTGGCATACGATAAAAGGAAACCGACAGTAAGGTATTCGGTCTGTTTATCTGTCTGTTTAATCACCGATGCGTTGATTCGTTGCGAAAGCGCTGAAAACTGGCGAGATAATTGCTCTCGTTGTAACGTGTCTGCGACTTTGCACGAATTAACGGTTAAACGCGTACGTTGCTGCAGTAACAACTTGGACCTTTAACAATTGTGACAGCTCGGTGTATTTTAAAGTTTATTTATTCTCCCGAGTCCCACTCGGTTGAATAAATCAAAGTTGTATTTCATGGGATGACGAGAAAGATTGGTCCACGAGATAAAAGTTACGTCCAAATTGTCGCAACGCAATTGCCAGTTAAGATGTTCAATATCACGGTCAATACGAGTCGTTTATTCACAACTTCATTCGCCGTACTTGGCGATTTCCGAACGATTAAATGCACTTAATTGTTAACGTAACGTAGCATGGTTAATTGGCTACCAGCTACCAGCTTAGGAGTAGCATTTTTTAAAACTTCTTAAATCATGCCCCTGCAGTGCTACATGCGGGCATTATTCGATTACGAGCCATCGGAAGACACTCTTCTGCCCTGCCGAGAGATTGGACTACCCTTCCAAAAGGGCGACATCCTCCAAATCGTGGATCAGGTGGATCCAAACTGGTGGCAAGCGCGACGCATCGAGAGCGACAGTCTCGGACCACCAGGACTCGTGCCCTCGCTTGAACTCGAGGAGCGCCGTAAGGCATTTGTGCCACCCGAGGCAGATTTCGTTCATAAAATCGGCATCTGCGGTACGCGCATCTCTAAGAAGAAAAAGCGTAAGATGTACCAATCGAAGTCTAACGGTGAGTTTGACAGCGCGGAGCTTCTGCTTTACGAGGAAGTGGCGAGGATGCCGCCGTTCAGGCGCAAAACCTTAGCACTGGTGGGCCCCAGAGGCGTGGGCCGTAGGACCTTGAAGAATCGTCTGATCAACAGTGATCCTGACAAGTTCGGCACTATTGTACCTTGTGAGTGTATTTATTTTATCAAGCTAGAAATGCCGTCGTCCACCTCCGCCGAATCTGTCAAATACGCGTATTTTTAGTATCAAGTACTAAAAATGTTGGGGAAATATTGTAAACAGCTTTCGTTTATTAAGAAAGACATTTTTCGTAAAAATCGACGGTACGCTGAGGGGACGCGATGACCATGAATAAGAAATAATATTTATAAATTTGTTTTCTGCTCGTGAAAACGTACCGGTCATTTATTTATTCCCTGAGCTTTAAGGGATTTACACAATAGAGAAAAGCTTCTCGTTGAGCAGGAACTTTTCGCTATAGCGCTTGAATTTGAAATAGGCGATAAACCCGAGCTTTATTTCGTATGTAATTTTACGTACACTGATTGCATCGATAGTCTCACGGATGAAAGTTGGTGTACGTAGATCAACTTTGGATTGAATCAGATTTTTTTAAGATTCTGCAAACGTACGCGTTACAGTACCTTACGACAACGAATCATTCGGTCTGCAGTGAAACGCACGAAACGCATAAAACGAATAATGAAAAAATCGATCCATAAAACAAAAGTGATGACACCTGGATCGCGAATGATAACAGCTCGAACGAATAATTCGTATCGAGTAATGATCGTAACTGAAGAGTTTAAACAATATTCTAGTCACGTCACGGCCTCCTCGAGTATTGGAGGAAAACGGAAAAAGCTACTGGTTCGCGGATCGTGACTCAATGGAAATGGAGATCCGCGAGCACCGATACCTGGAGCACGGCGAGCACGGCGGTCACCTCTACGGCACGAAGCTCGACTCCGTGCGTGAACTCATACGCGCGGGTAAGATGTGCGTCCTCGACTGCAGTCCAGCTGCTTTGAAAATACTCCACAATAGCACCGAGTTCATGCCCTACGTTATATTCATCGCGGCACCAGGAATGGAACAACTCAAGTCGCTCTACGATTTTGGAAGGTCTACCGGTGCTAGCAATCGAAATCTCACGGTAACTCTATCAGTTATAATTGTTGCCTAAGTCGTTACTTTATTAGTTCGTAATGTAATGCCTGGTACTCGATTCGTACTCGTACGCTCTGCGTTTTGAATCTTAGTTGCTGTTGTTATATTTAAAATATCTTTGCATTAATGTGATCGATATGTTCGAAAAGTTTTCCTGATATTTATGTTTATAGGTGCAACTGACTTTTACAAGACTGACTTTCGCATTACATTAGAAATCACACGTAATAAAGCGATAGACGTTGAGTTGCTGAACGTATGATTAAAATGTCTTCTTTTGAAATAATTGTCAATGTCGTTGATGTTTGTTGTATATTTTATTTTCATTTCACAAAATTGAGCTCGAACATTTTATTTAACAACGTTATTCATCTTTGAGCGTAAAGCCTGTAAATGTAAATTCTTTTATTTTATCTTATAAAGGTGTGCTTTCAACTGCGTCAATCGTTTCATTATGAATGGCAAAATCATCTTTCCTTCTAAATAGAACGTCGTTCGTTTTCAAGAAATCAGCTTGTTTACGTTTGTATCTTAAAGTATATTTGATAGAACGTATTTAACGTAAAAAGTTCAAGTACTGCTTGTATTACGCATAAAATGAGATCAAACGTGTATATTGGAAGATCGAAAAGTACCATATTTTTTATCAAATGCACTTACGGAAATATTACTTAATCGGTATTAATTTGCGAGTAGAGTAATAAAGAATAATGAAGAAGCTCATTTTATGTCGCTGATCTAACTTATTATCTGACTATATTGTTAAATTTTCAGTTTATACATATACGTGTATGTATTTTTTTTCTTTCAATTCGTGTACTTCGGTTTTTAATGGATTTAAAACTGAATGTTTGCTTTGTTAATATGTTTTTTATATATATATATATATATATATATATATATATATATATATATATACACACACACGCGCGCGCGCGTTTTCTTCACTGGATACTACATTTTAGTCGGTGATTTGAGATTAAGCATTATAAATTATTTTACTAGAAAAGTGATATGTAGCAACAGCTTTACATTGTAAAGTATTGATCGCTATTGCCGTAGTTAAATTATACTGAAAGATAATAAAATATTACTTGAGAAAATTAATTATAAATTTTAAAAGGCATTGAAATTATTGATTTGAGCCAAATAACCCGATGAAAATACTCATTAGAAGACAACTTTTAATGTTCATATGTTTTTCAAAATCGCTAGAGGCTCAATGAGTTTTGAGGATAAAACAATATGTAACCACAATTCTGACTCGTTCGAATAAAGTCTTAATTTAACATCGTAATACTATAATTATTACAATATCACTTGGAATAATGTACAAGAACAAATCACGGTAGAATTTTTTCTTTTTTTTTTTTAATACTTTTGTAGTTAATAGACTGTTATCGTGTCTACTTTGCAATAATTGTAATTACATATGATTTTTCGGTATTATTTAATGTCGTTTACTGTTGGCCTTGCTAGTTTGATCGCCAGAGTTCCATCAGGTATAGCTCAAGACGTGCCAGAACCTTGGAATCCTTGGCGTCCCTGTACGAGGTTTGTACATTGCACGCTAGATATATCATATTCTTTTACGTTCTTTTTCTCTTCGAGTAATATATCAGCTGGGATTTTATTATATTTTTATTATATTTTTATTATATGCAGTACTTTCTAGTCAAATTTTCATACGAAACAGAATAGAAGACGCCACCTCTCGATGCAGTAATGAAAGAAAAATTTAACTTGTTTACACTCGAAATTACTTTGGAATTTTCAATATCTGATGTAAATTCACGTGAAATAGTATTTATTATCTGCAGTCAAATGAGTTGCACTATTTTTATAAGGTGCAACGCTTTAAATGGTGCTGCACAGTGGGTAAAGATGACGTGAAAATAATAAAACTATTCTCTTGTATTCTGTAGCCTGAACGTTTTATTAATTTATTTAATCGCTACTTAAACGTAAATAGTGATAAGTTTCAAAGTTTCCTTCAAATGACAATTTATTTTAATATCAAAATTTAAGTATCTTTTAGCTTCAACAAAATTTGTGCTCGTGTGAGAGATGTAATTAAAATTGTGCCAAATGATTACATGCAGGAGGACGATCTGAAATCAACCGTCGAAGAATCAGCAGCTCTGCAACGAGCATACGAAAAGTATATCGACCTTGTAATTGTAAATGAGGACTTCGACGACACTTTCCGACAAGTTGTGGTAGCCCTTGAATCCCTCGCGAGCGAGGATCAATGGGTTCCGGTTAATTGGATATATTAGAAAAATTTACCAATGAAAACCAAGCCAAAACTCTTTAGCAACTTGTAAATATAAGGAAATAAAAACAAAAGCAAGCGTTCCACGTTTACAAGTTCAGGGAAACCTTTGATACAATCAATACTGCAATAAATTTTTTATTACTTCTCTTTTTGCTCGTGTTGTTGCTATGAATATTTTCATACAACGAGGTAATATTTTTAAACATTATGTTAGATCACCAATGAAATAACAGTAATCTCGTAAAAATATGTTCTACTTCTCTTAGTCGATCGAGCGCTTCACCCAATTACAAACTTACCAAGTACAAGCTTAGAATGCAATTTTAAGTTAATTAGCCTATATACACCCACACACACCCACACATACGTGTGTGTGTGCGCGCGCGTATATCTTCTTGATTCATCATTGACGATGTCGCGAAGGCTTTTTTCTTAATCAGAGCGCCGTCCATTTATTAATGATAAGTTCGCCAATAATTTGGGCAAGTCAAACGAATATCAACTTATTGATATTTTTTAATATGTATTCGTTCTTTCGTTGATTTTTCGATCGTATAACATGGATATGACACTAATCATAGGCACGGCACACAGAGTGTCTTTAAAATATATGGCCGACTCCCGGTATATTTTAAAATTCTCTATTTCGACGGGATTGATGTTTTTGTTAACGTTGCTTGTTCTCTAGAAATTATTTTATTGATTCTATTTTATTTGTCTAAATGAACATATAATGTGCTACATTTTGAATTTATTTATATGAAAAATTCCAGATACAAGTATTTGTATTGCGCTGAAAATTATTTTATATCGAATATTGTAAAATAAGATATAAAGAACTCCGAATGATTTTATGAAATTCATTTGGTTTTAAGATATGTATTAATAAATACATATTAAATCTATTCATAAATACAACTTCAGGTTCTTCGCGTTTATTCATTCATGAATTTCACCGCTCGAAGTTAATGAAAAACGTAGTTTGATAAAAAATCTAATTAATACAGCAAATTCACAGCGAACACTTGCTTTATTTATAAATATTATAAATATTGCGAGATTGGTAATTTAACATTACCATTTCGAAATGCTTGGAATATTAGTATCGATCTTTTGTGCAATAACAATTCACTCCTTATAATTCACATGCAAGCCTCTTATAATTGCCAAAATTCATTCCCAAGAGTATTGTTTCCATACGATGAAAATTTGGAAAGATTAAATTTGATGAAGAAACACATCTATATATTTTGTACTCTCTTGAAAAACGGCACTATTAGTCGAATAATAAGGAATTAATGATAAACACCAATTAAACTGCGCTATGCTATTTGAAAAGTAATAAAACTTTGTATATGATTTCAATGGAAAATGATTTGAAAATCTAATGAATCAATCAATAAACATTTTACTATCTTTGTTACATCGTATTGTAGTGTACTTTTATTAATATCCTTTCCGACAATTTTATCCTTAACTTTTTTTCTTCTCTTAATAATTTGTAAATATAACAGTAATTCGCCGTTTGCAATATTTAATAAAAATCAAGCAAAAAAAAAAAATTGTAATCTTTATTGCGTTTTATGTAGAAATTTTATAAAATGATTAATAATAAATTTGAGTTGGAATCAGTCTCAGCCATTTCCACGTAAATAATAAAATGCCATTAAAGGGTAAAACTTTTCAAAATGTATAGATAGAAGATACACAATAAATCACTGTAGCGGTTAAGCTTTTATTTTCTCGTGCATCGACAGTTAAATTTCTATGAATTTTATTTTTATTTCCTTATCCAAATATCAAATATGTTAATTAAAGTAACTTCTGCTTCTAATTTCACGATTCGATGCTTATCTCTTGTTTTAATTTAAATCACTTCACCAAATTATAATAATGTAGTAATCATTTATCTACGTAAGATCGCTTACACTACAGCTTGTTATACACAAAAGTATCAAAGTGAAATTACATAATTAAAAGTATTATATTGAAGAAAACAATAATAATCATAATACTACGTTGTTCGTCGCAATCGAATCGCAACGGCAAGCATAATCGAAAATAATAAGGCTACATCCTTTCTCTCTCTCTCTCTCTCTCTCTCTCTTTCTCATTCGTGTCAAAGTGTACTGCCGCTTGCTCTGTAGATAATGAAACTGTAAGCGGATGTTTGTGTGCTAAGATTTTAACTACTTGCCGGTTCCCACCTGCCACGCAACAACTCTGTACAAGAACACGGACTCCTACGCGAGACAACTACGTGGAAAAGATGTCGATCGAATGATAGCTACATTGCGTATGTTTACCTTCGTCGAAATAAAATTCAACCCACCCGAGGAGTCAATAAACAAGAGTCAGATGCTTACGTTAACATAATTTTTAACATAAGAGCACGAGCACGTCGAAAATGAATATTCCAGAGAAACTACGCCAATTCGATGCGTATCCAAAGACTCTTGAGGATTTTCGCATTAAGACTTACGGAGGTGCAATCGGTAAATAATTAGACAATTCTAGCGTTAACCTCAAATATTCTGATCTTATTCGTTTACTTTTTTTTGCTTTTTTTCTGCTACGCAGAGATTCACTCGTGCGTAATATTTCTGTTTTTCTCTTTAACTTCCCTTAATCGTTATTTTTCAGTTATTTTATTTAATTAAGTAAAATAAATGTTGTAACAACGCACCTTTCGCATTTCTCCTTAATCTACGTAGCGAATTAACGTTATTCAATATCGGCAAGTGAGAGTACAAAACAAAAAACAATGAAAAAATAATTATTTTCAGTAACAATAATTAGTTCGATTATTATGATGTTACTATTTTTCTCTGAAGTTAATGACTTCTTGACTCCACATTTGAAGGAAGAACTGTTCGTTGATACCTCTAGAGGATCGAAATTAAAAATTAATTTGGATATTATTGTTCATTCTATAACTTGTGACTGTAAGTATTTTCATTTATTAAATAAACTTTTTTATAATTTAAAAAATATCATGATATATATGGTTCTGCTTAGTGTTATTGATAGATGCTATGGATATGACGGGAGAGCAGCATCTGCATATTGACCATAATATTTATAAAAGAAGATTAGACCTTAATGGCAAACCTATTGAAGATCCCAAAAAAACAGGTATTTGTATGGCAATTAAAATTTATTTATTTTCTATGTTTTACAATTTATCGATTTTGGAATTGCTCTTATAATTAGATATTGCGGATAATAAAAAGTCCACTAAAAAGGTATATCTTAATACTGCATTAAATTTAATATTTTTACGATAAGGTTAATATACTAAATATAAGATTAAAATCAGCCAGCAGATAATGCAACTGTGGAATGCGGTGACTGTTATGGAGCAGCGAACGAAGAACAGGGCTTAAAGTTAGTAACAATTTTGAATAAACAAGTTGCAAGTTGGTGACAAAATTAGCAAATTTTTCAATTTTGTAGGTGTTGTAATACATGCGAAGATGTTAAAACTGCATATAAAATTAAAACATGGGCGATTCATGATCTTAGTAATTTTGTACAGTGTAAAAATGACAAATCAGCGGAAAAAATAAAACACGCGTTTACGGAAGGATGTCAAATTTACGGATACATAGAGGTCAACAGAGTAGGAGGGAGTTTTCATATAGCACCAGGTGAAAGTTTTTTAAGTAATCACTTACACGGTAAGCTTTCAATCGTATTAAAAAAATGTATAAGAGCATTTTATAATCAATTTTATAGAAAACCAAATGATCGATTATGTTTTGTACTAGTACACGACGTTCAACCATTCTCTATTTCCCAATTCAATTTAACGCACAAAATACGTCATTTAAGTTTTGGAACAAATATTCCTGGGAAAACGAATCCTATAGACAATTCAACAGTCATCGCTACAGAAGGTAAATAAATTTCCTTAAAATTATTTTATTTTAAAAACAATGATATATATACTCAGATTTTACAATGCCAAGGTAGTCTAAAAATATGTACATAATCTTCTATATTATTAGCATCGAATACCAGTTCCAATTGCCATAAATGTTCCAAAGGTTCCACCTCCTTGCCCCATAGCCTTCACAACATTACTTATTAATTCTCGTCCCCGTAAGCCATACCTGACATATTATTTATCATTACTCATCGGCTGTTTTACATTATTTATTAAAAATTTTCATCTATTAAAAATAGATGATGTAAATAATCCATAACCCAAAAACAAATTCTTTCCTTAACTTGCATAATAGCAGTAGTCGATATAAAAATTATTCAGTTATTTTACAATTATTAAAACTAATACTCATTAATTTACCAATAATTTAATATTGTTATTTAATACCATCACTTCGTTTGCAAATGTTGTTTAATCGCGTATACGTGACTTTTTTTTGGGTACGAATATTCGTAAAAACATGCTCAATTTTATACAAACTTATTCATACCGAATTGCTGTAAATCCTCCAAAAAGTACTCCAGAGGCCATTCCAACGCATAAACCAGTTGTAAAACCTATTTTCATTTTATCGAAACACGATGGACTTTCGTGATAAGAATTAACGGGAAGAACTGGCATTGTCACCTAGAAAAATACGTTATACAAGAGTTATATCCTACAATGCTTAACATTATTACTCTATTTCTTTTTATAATTTGATCCTTTTGATAATTGATTATATACCAAATGAGCAGGTGAACAAAGATCACTTCTGAAATTACGAAATCAGCCATATTGATCACGGATGTGTATGAAGAGAGAGACAGAAAATACTGCGCACAAACGTAATGCGCAGCATTTACAAACAGGCGCAATTTTCAATTTTTATTAATTTATTAATAGATTTTTTCGAAAGAATACAAACATTTTTTTCACGTATGTCAGATATTATCGAGTTAAATATTTATATGTAAAATCTCCAAAATAGTAAATAGAAATATTTGACAACTATTTAGTAATAGATAAGAATGTGCGTCAAATGTAATTAGTAATATTATAAATTGTAATGAGGCTTATTTCAATTACTTTTAGGGGCCATGATGTTTTATCATTATATGAAAATAGTTCCTACTACTTTTATAAGATTGGATGGATCAATTCTTCAAACGAATCAATTTTCTGTTACAAGACATTTTAGAAGTGTCTCCCTTGCTGAGGATTTGGGAGTGCCTGGGATTTTTTTCAACTATGAACTCAGTCCTTTGATGGTAAAATACACACAAACAGTAAAATCTATTGGTCATCTTTTGACAAACACTTGTGCTATTATTGGTGGTACTTTTACTGTTGCTAGTATTTTAGATGCTTTTCTATACCATTCAGTCCGTGCAATACACAAAAAAATAGAACTAGGAAAATTTAACTAATAAACTAGTCAAAATTAAGTTTTCCATTTTTCTAATAGTCACAAAGAATCTTGAAAAATGCCTAAACGATTATTCCTTTTTTAATTATAATTAAGCTTTATAATTGTTCAGTCTTCCAGAAACTGTTTTTGTATTGAATTACACACGAATTTTGTTATCAAGTCTCAAATTTATAAATATAGAAACACAAATATCTTCAATAAAGCCATATGAAAGAAAGTATAAAATTAATGCAGCATGATATTAATCATTTCCATTTTTTCAGCTTATTAAATTTATTATGAAAACGGTCTATTGTAAAGTAATATTTAAATATAACAAATATTATTTATTTATATTAAAATTACATCAACGTGTTCTTAAAAATAGATTGTAAGTTTCTACTGAGGTTTTTGCTACATTCGTACAAAACTCTGCATCAGAGCCCATTGCTATTTTTAATGGAGAAATATATCCTAGTTTCGTTGGATCGTATTGTACTTTGTTTAATTCTAAAAGAAATTCATGTCTATTTTTTAAGCGACTTGAACGACACGTTAAAAGATTAGCATTCAAAACTATTGTATGATGTGTTAAGCTCATAGAATTGTGAAGATAGTTAAAACTTTCGACGATTTTCTTTCGACCTGAAAATGTATTTAAGTATAATGTAAATAAAATGTATTATTATTACAATTGATTGATATTTTTACTAATTTATGATACATACTGTTCATCCAAATGCGTGGTTTTGACAGCAACAAAATTCTAGTTTCATCCCTATTAAATCCCATTTCTTCTTTAACAGCAAATGTAGTTTCACAAATGTGTTTCATATTATAAGTAATAATTTTCGGCTGTTTAGTGGCTAGAAATCGTACTTCAGATCCAGAAAGTTTGAATTCATTCTGAAAATGACCAAGTCTTTCATCTATGTGTTTTGTTGCCCATACAAGCCATGTTGGATTATTTGTAACAATTCTTGCTATGCTATCTTGTGTAAAAGCATGAGCTCTTAAATATCGTATCCTAGTTTTCATATCATCGAGGTCTTCCTTTAAAATCATTGGATCGAACGTTATAATATTTCCTAATTTATCGCTTGGTACACCACAATCTCGAAAAAATTGTAGATATATTGGTAGCTCTGTTTTCAAATCAACAGTAAGAAGAGCTCTCATATAATCCTGATTCTTTTCCAGTTTATATAATTCAACTCCAAGTTTTACAAATGTTTGAATTAGTTCAGATTTATCCGCGTAAGCAGCAAAGTTAAATGTTGGCGATAAACCTGGACCAAAGCTTGAAAGATCTTCTTTACAATCGTCGAGAGGCTTTGGTACGATTTTATTAAAATCGTTTATATATTTGTCATAACTAAATTCATCTTCCGATAGATTATATTTTCTTTTACATCGATCCAATTCTACTACTTCATCTTCCAAAACTGTATTACTTTGTTCGCTTGGATTAGAATAAATAATTTCATTATCTTTAGGAGATAACATCTGTGTAATCTCTCCATCGATATAATCAGAACTTTTATATACGCTTGAGTTTTTTAAATATACTTGATTACTATTAAATTTTATTTTTTTCTTAACATCTGCTTTAATTTTTAAAACTGTACTCCCACAATTGGGAATTGGCTCAGGATTTTTATATTTTTGAATGTCTGTTTGAATAATTGGCTCATCGTCGGTTTGTAGGTCATTATTTAATGCTTCTGATGAAACTAGTACTCTTTGACAATAACATCGCAGTTTAAAATCATAATAATATTCTTGATTTTTCTGCAAAATTTTATTTAATCCTAACAAGTTTCTATATCGTGAGTAATACATTTTAAATCACTCAATTTTATATACATGATCAAATGCACAAATATAACCTATCTTTATATAATATTGAGTTATGTTTTTATATACTACTCAATCAATTATTGAGCCACTACATTAATAAATCAAATAATAATCGTTAAATTCCAAATTGTTTGTGAAGAATATCTAAATCATTAATTTACAACGATGTATGTACAACCTTACATCTATCTACATATGATGAACTCAACAGTAGAATAACCCTCGTCACTTACTAGACCTTTTTCATATCGTATTTTGTACGTAAGATTCTCGATTAGGATTGCGTAGGAATCCAAACACAATTGGTAATGGCAATACGCTACTACCTCTAGCGGATTTTCCAATGAACTTTCAGGTGCGCAGGAGCTACGGGTAAGTTTAAAAGATTTGGTACACTTTTTCAAGGATCAAAGGATAAATGATGTCTGATTTATCAATAAAGCAATACTTGATTTGCCAAAACTTCTTTAGTTGTCTTGTAATTCTTTATTTGCACATTTATTCTCTTTATTAAGTCGCTGTCGATTTTTCTCGTGGACCAAAGTTTAAGATGACGTTCCCAATCCATCCCAAAACAGTTTGAACGGGTGGAACTTCTTTAAATTTGTCCCTTAAGTTAAATAAATTACAGAAAATTTTAACTCTTTATGCACTGACTCGACCTCGTTCTATTTGAATGATCGACGCTAATATCACGTACTAATAATTCAATATTAAAAATTCTCGAGTACCAAGGAAACCCCACCACATTAGCTATGCATTACATTTATCCCTTTATGTGGCAAATATAAATGCCTGTAAGATTAAAACACTCGTTTAAAGTTCACTCGAGTGCACTTTCTATGCGCAGTGAAAAAATACGTTGTGTTCTTTTGTAATTTAACGTAATTTTGAGTTTTCCGTATTACAAATTTAATGCGATGCAACGTCAGTCATGTTAATAAAACGGTTACTTATATAGATGATTTTTACCATTAGTGCTGTGTTGTATGTGTGGATGAAAAATTCAAGATTATAAATTGGGTACAAATTGACAAAATTCAAGGCTAATAAGAATGAAGTGCAAGTGTATGGTTAGAAGCAGTCGCTGCACCGTAAGTAAAATAATTGATTAGACATTTAATAATTGTATCTATTCAGATTTGCATCTGAAATATAATTGTCTTATGAAGTTATTAATGAAATAAATATTGTAATTACTTTGGCATCTATTTACGCGTACGCTTAACTTCCCTTCGTACTCTCTGGTCACGTTTTTATTTTCCCTCCAGCACTTCGTACCAGCAACTCAAGTACCTAATAAACTCCACTAGGTTCGTAACGATCGAAATTCGGCCAACTTTTTAATATTCAAGTAGCGATTTCTGCTAGAAGTCCGGATTCTAGAACTTGTCAGAGTATTACCTGAGATATGAAATGTTCTTTTTCATTTGTGATAGATGTTTTAAATTATTTTTGTTATATATTGCGCGTTACAGTGATTCTTAAATGAGTATTGGCATATTTTCTTTGAAAATTGATAAATGAAACTAAAGTCACAATGTTGCGTAGCTATGAAGGAACGCGTTATATTTCGGAAAAGCAAGTTATTGTTTTTGATATTGGATGTGCCTACACAAAGTAAGACAATTTAAAAGAACCTCGTTTTGCAACAGTGACAAAATGACATATTATTTATTTTTATTAGATATGGATATGCAGGGGAAGCTGCACCTCGTGGAATTATAAAAACGGAAATTAAATGCCCAGAAACAAAGGAAATTAGGAAAATTTTCAATTACAAGGATGAAGAGGATCTCTATCAACTTTTCGTTGAATTTTTACATTTGATATTTTTCAAGTACCGATATTATTTAAATTATCATTTTAATTTTACGATTTCTATACTGTAGCGGGTTTCTTCTTATTTATCAGGTGTACCGTGATAAGTCCAAAGGACATTAGGATAGTTATTTTGGAGTCGTCGTTAATTCCATCAAAATTTCGAGACACTTTAGCTAAAGTATTGTTTCGTCACTTTGAAGTTGGAGCATTAATGATATTACCAACGCATTTGGTGACTATTAGCACTTTAGGAACTGATACTGTATTGGTATTGGATGTTGGTTATCGAGAAGCAACGCTTATACCTATATTCGAGGGTGTACCAATTCTTAAAGCATGGCAAGCTTTGCCCTTAGCTGGTGAGGCTATAAACGAGTAAGCTGTAAAAACATTGATAATTATTCGATTGAAATAATATTAAAAATTTTAAATAATGTAAATATTTAAATTTTTAATATTTAAATGTTTTTGCAATTTATAGAAGTATTAAAAAAGAAATGAAAACTATCGTATCAGAAAATGAATTAACGGAAAAATTAATTGAGGATATAAAAGTTCAGACATGCTTTGTAACAACTAGGGAGCGTTCTCTTAAATTAGAAACAGACGATCCATTTAAACCACCTCCTAATGTAAAATTTTACACCACAAAGACATTTGAAATTCCTGGACATTTAAGAGAAAAAGCTTTTGAAGTGTTATGGGAAAGAGATAATGACAATCTTAGCATACCAACCATGATTCTAGATGCTCTAATCAAGGTAATAAATAATAATCCATACACTCAATTTATTTTTAATTTTAAATTGAAATTTATCCAAAGATTACTTATTCTGAATTTAATTGCAATAACTATGGATATTGCTAGTGCCCCGTTGATACAAGACGACAATTAGCAGAAAATATTTTACTCATCGGTGGAACAGTAATGGCTAAGGGTTTTGCAAGCAGATTAAAAGCTGAACTTTTATATTTGGTTAATAGTGAACTCTATGCAGAAAAATTAAAAGTGCGAATATTTAAATTTCACACGGCACCGAGTAAACCAAATTATACCGCGTGGTTGGGTGGTGCAATTTTTGGAATAGTAGATTTACCTTCCCGGTGTATTTCTAAGGAACATTACCTTGAAACAAATCATGTACCAGATTGGGTTAATCTAAAAGACAACAAAAAGGATGAAACCATAAATATTACTTAGTAATGAAATTAATATTTATTTTTAAAATTATATAATAAAATTGGTTCACTTTATATAAAAATGAAGCGAGCGCAATCTTCAATTTGTATTACTTCTTTACAATTTTATATATCTGCTCTTACATTATTTTTCTAACTTAAGGAATAAATATTAAAAATGTTTTATAAACCACTTCTAAAATTTATTCTGTTTCCTTATGTTTCAAAATGTTGTAAGTAATGTGAGCTTTTCATTGAGTTGTAATTGTGTTTTAATTAACTGTGACAATGCAACGACCATAAGAAGATCCTTTACATTACTGCTAAACATGTTGTCGAATTGATCGCTCGTCATCTTTGGAACAGAATTCACCATATCCAAAAGAGCTCGTCCCACCTATAAAAATGTTCAATGTCATCTACATTCTTAACTCCATTGATTGAACAACGATTATAAGCATCATAAGAAGCTCATACCTGATTGTCAGGAGGTTGCTTTCCAGCTAGTACGTCATCAACATACTGAAGAACACTTTCTAGCATTAAAGCAAGTTTCGAACTAGCTTCGGCAATTTGGGCAAGATCCATCATTGGCTCTACTACAGCATCTGGTTTATTGCCTTGAACTTGATGAATAGTTTTGGCACATAGTTGCAATCCTACGATTTCTGGATTATAGGATTGAATCTAAAACGAAATTGTGGATTTAAATTACAAGTGAAAGTAATTTTAATATTACCTCGGGAAAGATTTTTACGGTACAATAAGTTAAATAAAAAGAGCTTCGCTTAAAAAACTGATATTTATCATAAAGTTTATTCGTTTAAGAAGCAAATTTAAACAAAAAAAAAAAAAAAAAAACGTTTTTTCACCTGAACTTTGGCTGGTGTAAACATACAACCAATTTTACCATTTGGGACTCCCAGTCGCACGCAAACGTAAGCTCTGATACCCATTCTGGTAGTTTCTTGTAAAGTTGTATCTACTGTCAAGTGAATAGGATTGTTGCATTCACGAGCATAATACTCATGAATTACAAAGGAATGATTGGTCACCTATTAAAAAGTACAGAATTATTATACCCCTTATCATTAGTAATGATCAACATCAAATTTCCTTTTCGTACTTCATTTCCAGTCGCCCACCAACCAACAATATTTTCCTGCGCATTGACTCGTCGATTTAACTCGTACAAATCCATTGCATAATTCAGTTCTGCATCTACCTGATCTTCATATTCCTTATGCGGTACGCAAAAACAATTTGTTACTTCCACAACACCTTTCTCCACCGTTCCTGCAGAATAAGTTCAATTACTATGCCGATTATTGGTTATCGCGAAAGCGAATACCTCATTAACGTTCAACGAGTAAGGAATAATTATTGCAACGGATTAATGGTTTACCTAGCATGGTACCGATGACTCGGTGAGCCTCGGCACTTCGACGTTCATACGCATCGACAATTTGAAATAAAACAACTGGATGTACTTTGACTATCAGGTTAAGCGCCATTTTCAAAAGCTGTCCGACCTCGTGGTACACCGTCACAAGTCACGTCTAACTCCCGAAGCATTCGGCAACAAAATTACATACAACGATACGCGCTACGCCGCGAGTGAGTCGATTGTAGTGCAGCAGCTTCTGGCCTCCTAGTGTTGCTTGAAACTTTAGTTACTAGCGCCACTCGGGGTTAGAAAGATGAATTTCTCGGGCGTTAAGTGGCGCTACGTGTTAATTCCGTTCCCACCCCCGCTGCGTTTCAAATGAAAGCTATCGAAGAAAAATGCACGCAATTGTATCTAATAATCAATCTTTGCAGTCTAAAATCATGTTAATCCAGGGGGGAATAAGTAGAGCAATACTACCTACACGATACGCGACAACTTACCATAAGGAATATCCTACTTAATTTATAAATTAATGTGTAATAATAAAAAATATGCTGCGTTAATTATTACGGATATTATTATTTATACAAACGTATAAGTTTATTTGTACATTACATTAGAGTATGTAATTATTAACCAAGTAAAAAATTATTCTAGACAGGATTTTACTTCCACTTTATGAGTCGCTTTTCTATTATTCGTGGCAGTTTTATCAACAGAGTCCTCAATTTCATACTTTATCTCTCCAAATACATTAATTAATCTTAATTAGATGAATAAACATATATTTATGTATATGGTGGTTTCGAAATTTCTTGGGCTATATTAGTACCGATCAAATTGCTGCGTGAATTAAACGACTTTCATGTAATACTCAAGAAAGTTTAACTTCTTGGTAAATCAACTGTTTGGCTTAATATTCTGGGATCCTTAGATCACTTTTCTCAAAATTTTTAATTCATTCGTTGAATCGACAAGAGCTCAGAGCATAATTCATCGAAATATCCCAAAACCTCATTAATATTCGAACATTATTTATTATTATATACGCTGTTAATTTTGTTTTATACAATCCAATTCTACTGGAAATTGCTGTAACTCTGAAAACTTTTCTTCTTGATGGATTGTAATATAAAACCACTTATGTTGCGCCTGTAGCACTCATGTCGTTGTCCTAATTTTAAATTAACGACTATACTAATTTTCATGAAGCCTAAATGAAAATTGAAAAATTACGTTTTGTTGTTGTTTTTTTTTTCTTTTTCTTTTTCTTTTAAACAAAAGAAAGTCTCTTTTCAATTATAATGAAAAAATTTTTAAATTATTGATATTATAGTGGAAATGATAGAAAAGGTCGTAGATTTGTAGTAGCAAAATGTCGAACAATAATTATTTTAATAGCTGAAATATTTTAAATTTATTTAACTATTTTAAATATTATCGGTTTAAGAGTTATCTTAACCTTAGATGGTTAAAATAATCAAATGAAGTAACCGAATATACCTTTCAAGTAATCTTGTAAATTATTGCTTTTAGAAAAATCTTCTCAAATTCTCAATAAGTAGCTATTAAATTTATGTACTGGTTTTATTACCAAAGATATATACGATTACAATCTCAGAAGCATAACAATTGAAATCTTACAGTTGAGATTGAACAAGAGAAAATCCAGGATTAGGTAAAGGTTTTGTTGACAGAAAGTACAGTTATCATCAAATTTATCATCTCTCAATTGTATTAGCAACGATAATATTAATTCCCAAACAATATAACGCATTAATATAAAATCCTACTTTTTTAGATTTTCTAATTATTTCGTTATTGTAAAGATATTGATTTTATTTGTTAAAATATTAAATGACTATAAATGTGTGCTTAAAATGCCTAGGACTTATTTATGACATAAAACTAAGGTTGAACAAATTTTATTAAATACACAACATTAAATATTATCAGATTTTATTGACGTACGCACTGTAAATAACATTTGTTGGATGTCAGAACGCAAAACTAAAGAAATTCTTGATGTACGTGTATATATATATATATATATATATATACACGCACGCACGCACGCACGCACGCACACAACACACGCACACGCACATATGTATATATATAATCGGACCATGAAGCTTGCGTTGCTGCTTCGTTTCTAATAAATAATTGAAAATGAAATTTTGAATTACAAAAGAATACCATTTTCATCACTGATTGCAATTCCATTTTCATATTTGGAGAATTAATAGACAAAGACGGTCTTTTCATTATAGCCACCACAGTGGCATCTCAAGTCATACACAATAATATATTGATAGCGATTTTTATACATTAGAAATATATACAAATGGCTGAAAGTATGATACAATGTACAATCTATCTTCGTTTTACATGCTACGCTTATTAAAGTCTTGACGTTCATAATTAACATCAAATAATGTAAGGGGAATGCACATAGTAGTTGCAGCGAGATGAAATTAAGAATTAGAAAATAATTATGTATCCCAATACACCGGGTCGATATCACAGCTACTGATCGTGTCTCGAGGAAAATACAAGAAATTCACAATTAAATATTTATATCTCCAAATGAAGATGAAATTATTATTTAAAGATAGAGGAGAAAAAAGGAGATGATTATCATATAGATTGGTATGTATAATATAATGCACGCGACTGATCGCGTAAAAGTAATGAGAATAAAAATCATTATGCGCTTGAGTAATGGAACCAATGAGACAACAAAGCATATTCATGTGAAATTGTTCTCAGAATCATGTTCAAAGAACTAAGAACAACTCGTGTCGCCATTCATTCGTTCACAGATACCTCATTGTGTCCCTTTTCCATCGATACAGTTACGTAGGAAACTCCCGTTTCTGCGACGCACTATAATATTTTTTGATCCTTGATGATACTTTTCTACTTGTCCGTTTATCTGTATATCTCACTTTCAGATTTCCTAATGATCCTTCAATTTCGCGCGACACCACAAATCATGATGTTTGGCAGGGCGCCGCGACGTCGACGCCAAGCTCCAAGCGATTGCGCATGCGTCTGCAAAGTTCGACACCACCTTTTAGTCCTGGCGCCATCCTCAGCCTGTAAGTATTTTGTACCATTTTGTCCGATCAATAAAATGAGAAATTTTACAATTGCAAATATTTCGTAATTTCCTAGAGATTATTCCACGACGACACATTTATAAATTTAATGATACTTTATGTTCATACCTTGAAAATGAAAGTCTCCCTAGAGTACAATTCTTGAACTTCGAAATAATCTTCAAGATCCGTTTCACAGCATACGATGCACTTGTCGAGATAAAGTGGCTCCTAAAAAGATGTTTGAATCTGAATTATTTTGGTGTTTCAAGCGCAATTACATAAAATGTTCAGTTTTTCATTTCGCGGCTTTGTACGTCGAATAAAGCGAATGTGAAAAAAGTCAGGCATAATTAAACACCTACTCTTAATAACGAGTACCGTCCCAATTTTTCCTTGACAAGAAGAAGAGTTGCATCTTTAATACCAGTTTGCCTTGGGAAGAGACAATCATCGGAGTAATCAAGGAATCCGGCATTTGGCTGCGGGGTTTAACATTACGAAGATTAAATATTTTGACGTAAAGGAAAATTCGAATATTCGAATATTCGATAGAACGTGATAGATCTTTAATATTAATAGGCTTTATCGCACTACCTTGCCATTAGTGACCAGCATCGCAGTTACGGGCACAAGCTTAACAGTCCTACCTCGCCTCCAATTATTATCGGTCGGTTGAGCGACCAACAGTCGACCCTCCAACACGAACCTCGAATTCTCGTGTGCCCACTCTAATACCTCTAGAGCCATCTGAAAATGATAATACATCTATGCGTACAGAGACTCTCTGGACTCGCTGGAAAACTTAAATAAGAATAACCACGAGCAAGGGGTTATTGAAAAAGTGTCCTCGCACGAGGACAGAAGTTGCAAATTCGTTACTCTACAAACGCAATACTCACTTTTCGTAGTTTAATGTTGACCATATCTTGTTCGCCGGTTGATCTTCTACCATTTTGTATAATTGAAATTCTTCGCCAGAGTTTCGTCGATGTAATATCTTTGGCTTCCTGTAAAAGTTAAATTCCCAAAAATTATAATTAAATCGCGTGATTAAAGAAGCGGATGCATTGATATTTTGTCGTTTATATTGTAGGAAGTTTGGATTTGGAAGTTAGAACTCATTGAAAGCGTAGCTTATGAACGTGATACCGCGCGCAGAAGGATAATATTAAAAGTATAAGATTTCACTTACGGCGTTCATATGCTCCAAATGTAATTCTATATTAGTCTGAGCCTGTTTGAGCCTTTTCTTCAACTCTTGCATTTCTGACCTTCCCGACGGTGTTGCTTTTAATAGACGTGCCAGAAGAAGCGGATATTTCGTGACTCTTTGCACTGGAACCTAGAGAAAGTTCAATATTAAAAAAGGGATTTAATATTGTATACGCTGTTTAAGGAGAACTGAAATCTCTTTTATCGATAGACGTGACCTTTATACACTGGATTTGAGCGATGACCCAACGTATTTATCGCTCCCAAATATTCGTTACTCGGAAAAAATTTCTTACAAAGAAAATACACGTCAACTCATACCATTAAGAAGGAATTAAGATTCATCCTTCGTAGTACGGTGTTCTCCATCTGTGAGACTTTAAGGAATATTCGTAAGAGTTCCTTTTCTTTCTCTAAATTTTGTAACAGGAGACTCGCACCTCCTTGTCGAGTGCAATAGCTCTCAAAAGCGTGTAGCATTCTCTCGGATTCGAGAAAGATTTTCCCCAAATCAACAGTCACCAGATCCTCGTCGCCAGATTCCTGTACAAACGTAAGATTTCAATAAAAACGGAAGTTCAGCAATAAGCTTAATCTATACGTAAATATACGTTCAACGCGTAACGACGGCCGATTTTATTACCAAATTACTAGCCGATGCCGAATAAGTATCGGTATAAGTAAGTATAAGTAAGTACCACAAGCAACGATAAAAATACGAATAAAATATCCATTCTGAGCACCTGTGCGATGTCGACGGCGTCCTTGAGCTTTTCTGCGAGAATCTGATTGTGCTCGAGCAATTCCTCGACGTTGAGAAATATCGCTGAAAGTTGTTCTTGGGTCAGGAGACCAGCCCTAAGCATCGGTCGATGAAATTCTTCCAGGATTATCTGAAGATCCCGGCCATACTTCTGCTCCGTTTCTACGATCTCTGTGATAATTTCTTTGCGCTCCGCCCGTTTCTTGCCACATTTTCGACAAACCAATGGCGAGTAAATGCACCCACTGTATTACAACATGAGAGAAAACAACTTGCTTTTACAATAGTAAATGCAATTGGACGATTGACGCTTAAACGATTACGGTCGAATCCAAAGTACACGAGAATAGTGTACGATCTATCGTTATCGAGATAATCCGTAAAATCGAGACAGATTTCATCCGTTTTGGTCGGATTGCACAGTGAGATAGAAAATGCAATAGTAATGTGCTTTAAGAAAAGATAAATTGACTAAAAGAGCTCGAAATTAAGAAGTATAATTTGCATTATTGCTTTGCAGTTGTTTTCAATGGGGCCTTTCGAAACAATTATTCTTAAAAAATCTTTTTACATAAATGAATGAGTTCGTTGTAAGCAACATTAATGCGAGGGTAAACTAAAGCTTTATGAAATTAGCGAGACTGATAGTTTAAGAGCGAATGTCAATAACTTATCCCATCACGATGACATTGCAATCAAAACGACAAAACTCAAGATATTCGTACATAAATATTTAAAATGCAATAAGCCGGATACCTGAACAAGCAAAAGCCTAAGCTTTCTCAATAATGAGGAAAAAGGGAAAAGGAGGCAGGGAGTAAAAACGAATCAAATTTTACGCGCGATAACAGCCTGGCTTTCGCTTTGGTTTTCGCATGTATGTGTATCTGTATACAGATATCGTAGAAACATACTCTTGGGAATTGATAGCAAGTGAGCGCTACTACATACGTACATTACTACGAGGACGCTTGGGGACTCGTTCATTACGTGCGCGTGTAACGCATTTTGCCTATTGAATCGGAATTGAGATTCGGTATACTGGGACATTCCTTTCTACTAACTCTAAAACTTGCGAGCGATCCATCGCAAACAGCCCAGAAGTACGTATAACCAGAACTCGACAACATTACGACTGCATAATTTTAGCCGTTTCGGGTAGTTTTAAATTTTAACACAATTTATAATCCACTGGGTCCTTAAAATACAATTAATTTGTTTTAGTAATTTGCTTTCTGCTCCTAATGAAACTGGCCTGCACTTCTCTTTGAATTGAGTACAAGAAATAGTTCATTTTTCGTTTTTCATTTTTCATTTTTCATGTATTCCCCGCTAATCTACATTACCCCCATTGAAAAACCATAAAGTTAAGAAATTTAATACGCGCTTAGAAAATATCTATTCTCAAGCATCCAAGCCGAGATGATTTTTACGAGTTTTAAAAATAAAACGAATCTTTCGTTTAAATTATTCTTTCTTACGGCTGTAAAGTATTAGAACGAAAGTAATGGAATGTAGGAAATGCGAAAGGAGATTAAAAATCATCGACTCCCCGAAGCTTCATTTACTTCGCTCACTTATCTCTGTTTTGCGATTTTGCGAAATTCAGTAAGGATTCGTTGCGCTCTTGCAGGATTAAATTCCCCTCCAGCATGTTCTTGGACGTGCTCGTTACGTAACCTCTCGAGGCTTCTACCACAGCATTAGTACTACGAGCGGCTGAAGTATGTCAACGATTATTCTACTTGCATCGGAGAAAAGCAGCGCGTTCTGCCAACCATGTACGGCGCCCGATAAATCGGCTGGCTATTTAACGCTATTTTGACGCCTTCTACCTTCTACCTACCTCGAGCGCAAACTGCATTAATTGCAGTGAATATCAAGACAAGCGTGTGAGCGCGAGCAAGAAGTCGTTATCGTGCGTTGATGCGTCGGAAAAGTATGGAAGGCTCGGACGCGAGCACGCGAGCACGCGAAAAGAAGGATTCCGTACGTAAACTTTCTAGATGCTTGAGACTGTCGTCTCAGGTGGATTTGTTAATTTTTACTTGAAATAATATATTTAGGGAAAGTGCTCGGTTATGGTCACCGGTAACGCCGTAAATAAATATATACGCGCGCGTGCGCGCGTGCGGCTATGATCAATTTTATATTCAAAAGGGAAATAACACGACCAATGGAACTTGTAATTTCCAATAGCATTCGATGGAGTTCTCGGTGAGATAACCGTTTCGTTAAAACTAAGGCCTCCTGAAATTTCAGTCATTTTTTCTTTCCAAGTGTCCCACTTTTAATCGATTTATTTCCTCTCGATTAATGATTTTTAATAGGCGCACAAATTTTTCAAATCTGCTTGGTCGTACGAAGTTATTAATGCTACGCAGAGTCCTATTAATTTTCAAATTTCTCCGTGTCTTACGTGGGACTTGGCTGCGCATGTTCAACCGACGAGTGAAAGAGAATTAAGACACGTACACGTAGCCAGGATGTAAACTGACCTTAATTTCTGGTTACTTAGCGTCCGAAATACTCATCGATCCTAATGTCAGATTAGGAGGTTGAGCAACAACTAATAACTATTTCTTTCGCGTACGCGTTCACGTGGGGTATCATCTACGATCAAAAATACAAGCAACGAGGCGCTCGAAGTAATTACAGACGCTAAATGGTAAGATTATACGAAATACGAGATGAATAAGTGTAAGGATTATAGAGAATAGGTTTACCGATGATTTCCTTCGTACTTGATAAATTTTATAACACGTAACAAAGAATGCGCGTAGAGTTTAAAACAAAACAAAAAAAAAAAAAAAAAAAAAAAAAAAAAAAAAAAAAAACACACCACAAGTGCGTAATGTAGACGTTTAATTATTAAAAAGCTGACGTGGCTCTAAATTGGTAGGCTCTCATATTGTAATGCCGCGCGATCTTATCATCATCGTCCACTGAGAGTTAGGCAGGCTTTTGTAAATTTCATTTGCTCAGAATAACAAATGGCTCGCATCGTGTACGAATTTGTTGTAAGGGTCGTTCCATTATTCTCGCGACTCTTGATTTTACGAAAATTCCAAGCGAATCAACAAGGTTAATGTGCAAAAGTTCCTGGTCTCTTGAGTGCTCGTGTGGGGGGGGGGCGGAGCAACGACCTATTAAGGACGATTAAACAACTTTTAATCAAGCAGATGCTTCAGGTGCGAAAGCTTCGAACATTTACAACGACGAAGCATTAGCAAAACCCATTGTTAAAAGCTGCACCTTAGCGCCAATAAATCTTCCCCTATTCCCATAATCATTCAAGCCGTGAAAGATAGAAAAGGATATAAAGATACAGAACTCTCGCTCAGCAGAACAATAGCCAGACGATAATTAATCACCTGTCGATGATGAGGGGCTCGAGCCGTTGCTCGCAGTCCTCGCAGTGCTTGACGTCCGGCTTGTGTGGCACACTCGTGGTCGTCGTCGTCGTCGTCGTCGTCGTCGTCGTCGTCGTCGTCGGCTTTATGGCACCGCAGCCATTCGCGCTGCTGCCGCAAGCATTGAGGCCGAGGTCGTTATTGCCGGCACTTCCGGTGCGCCATCGCCTCCCGATACCGCCTCCTCGACCGCTGCTCGCTTGGCTACTCTCCGAACCAACGCCACTGTCTGTCCTCTCGATGTCCACCGTCCGCGTCTGAATTCACAGGAGCAAACGTAAGTTTGCAGCGTACATTTTCCTCGGGAAGGACGCTGATAATTTGGAGAATTGGATCGAATCCGGGACAACGGGTGATGCAATTTCTCTCGCATAAGTCGAACGAGGATTTCTGATCTACCGATGCTGTTTTAAGATTTCAGTTTATTGAACGGTACCAACAGCCGCTTATACGCGCGAGATTATTTTCATAGCTTAATAAACACGTCCGGAATCCTGTACTTATGAAAGTACGAAGACGGCATATTTTCTCAAATACAGACAAGCCGAATCTTTAGTAAAAGATTGCACATTTCACCGCGGGATGTTATTTCACGTATTTATGAAAATGCGTCCTTTTTATAAACGTTAAATTCCACTTCGTTCTACTTATGATTTGTATTGGACATTTTTTGTTGTGAAATTCCATTAATGCCTGCACTGGCAGTCAATATAATTTATGCATCTTTAACTAAACAACATTTTAAAGTTGTTTTCCAAAGTCTCCTCGAGTCTTGCGACTTTTTAATTTCTACTGCGATTCGCGATTCTAATACGTAACCAGGTGTAGACATTTTATTATTAAATAAGGAGCTTTAGGATCTCTCAACGAACTTTCACCCGTACCGAACGCAGCTCTTTTCTATTTTTACAAGGCAATAGCTGTCACTCTTTCTTTACAATCCATTGTCCCATTATATCGGGAAAGCAGTTTAAAGCGAATGAAAAATGATTTAATGCTCTTTTCGTCGCATCGAGAAAAACAAGGAGGGAATTTGTTTTAGAGTTCCTTCAACCTATTATATCTTGTTAATTGCGAAATTGCAATCGTTACGAACTATTTTAGCGCATCTTCGTAAGCAGCTTCTGCATTTTGTGGTAACGCAACTTGATCCACAATTGATCTTAGAAAAGTAATTCACCGTTTAATTGAGTAATTAACTCGTGAAATTCAAGGAAGTTTGGATACTTTTACATCGAATTCTGCCTCAATTATCATCAACACCACACGATTAGAGGGTAATATTTATTAAGAAAAGCCTCACCTTGAGTGCCTCGGGTGAATTGGCGAGAATGATGTTGCACTCTTCGCTGCTGTCCGATACATTTGAAATTTGGGAACTTTTCGAGCTCAAATCTCCCAAACTCGTTTCCTTTTGCTCGTACAGAGCTTCCAAATCTCGCTCGGGATCTTCCTCCTCCTCCTCTTCCTCCTCCTCTTCGTCTTCGTCCGCTTCCTCCTCCTGATCCAGTGCAACATTTCCAACTCGTGTCCGCTCCTTCGAGTCCATGATGAAATTCAGAAGTTCAAATTTGCTGGACAAGTTGTCCTTGTCCGCTAGTGTGGAACTCGAGGCTTTCTTAAAGGACTCGTCCGGACTTTTGGATAAATACGTGCAGTTGAGACACTGCCCAGAACTGTTATTCAATGGCTTATAGTACGCGTCCAATGATTGCGCAATGCCGCTGTTTAAGTCTACGTTAAATGTATAATAGTATTATTTTCTTTTATGTATTATGAAAGGTATTATGAAAGGTATTATGAAAGGTATTATGAAAGGTATTATGAAAGGTATTATGAAAGGTCGCAATATTTTGCGCGATTCAATTTACCTCTGAAACCCTCCTTATACTCATCCCCAAAGAAGATCCTGCCCTTCAAAAAGTCCTCCGTTGGAGGTGGACTGAGAGGTAATGGCGGTGGCTCGTCCGGTATCTCTTCGTAGATCGGCTCCTTGATCACTTCGTACGTATTCTCTTCTAGAAACATGTTGGCCGCGATCAAATCGTTATCCAGTGCACTCGAGTTCAAATTACAAGATGGCGTGAAGTATTCGGGCTCGGCCTCGATAGTCGAATGGGAAGTTTTTAGTAAACTTTGCTTAAGGATTTTAAGTATTGCTTCGCCGCTACTTTCGTCCAGGATCTCGCCATTTTCTCGAGCCTTACGCAAAGAATCCTCGAGTAGCTTCGATATCAATTCTTCTTTTGAATTATCAGAAGATTTCGGACCATCGATAATCTGCTTCCAACTAGGTGAACTATCAGGGGATTCGTCGGCTTCTTTGAATCTCGATGAGGATTTAATCTCGACAGGTCTGCTTTCATTTATTTGCATCTTCGTGTCGTTTGCATTCGTGTCCTATTATATTTCATCAAAAACAACGTGTCTTATATTTTACAAATTTACACATAGCTATGCTTTTCATGTGTTATAAGGCGTATCACAAAGAGGCGATGTCAACTTTCTCGTTAACAATTACGGGCGTTATTCGTTTTTACCTGAAATTGTCGCTGCTCGTGCCCACTGATGACTATGTTGGATCGATAATTGTCGAGAATCACGAGAGTTCGTTTTTGGTCGTGGGATGTCCGAATACTCGATGGAATCTCAAGTGCGTTGTTGTTAACCGAGATAACAGTGGGATTGCAAACGCTATCTTCACCGCCTACGCTAATAGTCACTTTGTTGTCCGAGTCTAAGGTTGTTTCAGTGCCGTGCGTCTGTTGTTCGCTATTGATCATGATCGAGGTACTGCGCGAACCTTTTAGTGACGTGCTCGAGCCAATCTGTAGAGGAATGTTTCGTTAATGTTCAGTTGCTTGAACAGTATTATTTTGGATTTTGCAACGATTTGCAGCATCGAATATATATTCGGCTATCGAATAACAATATTTACGCGCGTACGTATCGACGTTTGATTATTTGGTTCTCATTTTCGAAATATCAAAGTGAATATTTCTACTTCGCGGTTTGCGCGGTCGGTTAAGAAATCTTGAATAAATATTCAAATTTCTTTGCCCAGTTGCGAAGAAAGGAGCATCGGCGTTCTTTGCTAAAATCTTTATTCCGACAAGATTTTCACGACCGAGTACAAACAATGTGTCGTTAATATAGCACGCGAATTAAAAACATAAAAGTAATTCGACCTGAAGTCTATGAACCACAAATGATGTCGGTGTCGTGTGTGGAGCCACAGTGATTTTACAGATATTCGAGTTGCGTTGGCTTTGTTTTAGGTTGACATCCGCTTTACCAGGTGGCGGCGACCAACTGGTTGGTCGCATGCTCTTGAAATGTTCCTCGCTGTTTGTTCTGATCACTGAACACGCTTCTTCCGCTTTTCCATCGCTCGCGTTTCTCGACTCATCTTTCACTTCACGGCCCTCGTCCTCTTTCTCTATTCTCGACTCGATCGTCTCCGACTCACGCTTTAAAGCAAAAGAAAAAAACGGTACATCGGGCACATTAAATATACATTTTTAATCGCGCAGCGCATTAATTTCTCACGAATGCCACAACGTATAGTTGCGTTTATTTAATTTTATTTATGTTTTTTATTTCCAATAGAAAAAGCTCATAATTGAAGCTTAAGTTGAAGCTTAGCAGGTCGTTTGAATCGAATTTGAAAAATCGAACGCAAAACGAAACGTTTCCTTTACTATTTACGCGTTTACGCGTGCAAAGAGGAGCGTGAATTGATAATTGATAATCCCCGTTGGTAATCCCCGAAAAATCGACGACTGCGAACATACCGATAACTCCGATTGTTTTCTCTAACGGTAAAAGCATAACCGCTCTTTCAATGGGAAATAAATTCAACTTCGATATGAAAAATATATGAAAATAAAGAGAGGAAAGTAAAAGATGTACCTGGAGCGTCACCCGTCTTTTGCTCTCTTCGAAGCTCATCTTCCTCTTGACCTCTTCCGGTCCGATCGGCGAAACGTCCTCATCCTTGAGGCGACGGCAGAGACTCAACCGCATCGTGTCCACGAAACCGACATCGACCGCCGACACTCCCGAGCGCGATGTGGACCTTTCGCTCTGACTACGCGTCAGACACGTCATCGGCTTTAGGACTGCATTGCAACCTGCAACACGCGCAGATGCATGCGATCAAGAATCGCTAGGTCTTCGAAGGCTCTTCATCCTGCGATCTCCGTTCGAGTTTCCGCTTTATAGCGTGGATGTCATAATACGTCCGCATGTGTTTCTTCCAACAAAGTCTAAGTGATCGGCGATCCGGACTGTCGATGGCAGTGGTTAATTCGTTAAATGGTGGACAAAGACGTTTGAAAAGTAACGTTTCGATCTTGGGCGCAAGTAATGATTGAAAGTAAATAAAATCCTAAGGTAAATTTGCAGTAAACTATTCCGCTTGCGTGAAAATTTTCTAACTTTTATATGTCTAACTTGTAAATTAATTGACATATACAAGTGGAGCCATAAAAATCTTATTGAGCGCCAACAACGTCAACCACAAAGTGCTTGAGCACTTGTGCATAAATTTGAAAATAGTCTTGAGGATCTTTATTTTAAAAAATAAAAATTGTGGAACACGATTCTATATTACAGAATGAGTACCACTTATTCCAATAATTTTATAATTTTTTAACGAAACGACTCTTTTACACGACTAATATTACAATTGGAAATATTAAAATTTTGGAAAGTAAGTGCTTCGGCTGTTAACTGACTCGTTAATTTCAAATAATTACAGATTACTGATAGATTACCAGTACGTATGGCTGATGCTCGAATAAATTCGTAAGAAGTTCTTTTGCACGATAACCGACCTTAATAATTTAATCTCATCGCGAGTGAAAGGAATCTATATGTGCACCGTAATGTAACGTACTATGGACTGTCGATTACAAAATTCGATAATTAATTTGCTCGAGATGTTGCCCGAAGCAACATCAAGGGCGCAAGAGCACAAGCGGTCGAAAGAAACATTTTGTTTTTACAAATACTTTATTTAAAGAAATAACCCTCGAATAAATCTCTATAAAATCTTGATTTGAAGAAAAATGATTTATTACGTTCAATCGGAGAATAGATTTCAAACGAATAACATTCGCTTTATAACGATAACGTTTATTGACACGATCGTTACCAAGTAATTAATACTCTGCTTTATGTTGCTATTTCTTTTGAAAAACAACTTTAGCGATGATATTTGATGGGCGCATCGCGTTTAAGCCTCGTAACAGTACTTTAAATAGTGCGATTTTAAGTCCTACTTAAACGCGAACGATATTTAATATCAAGCTTTTTATTATCATTAATACGCGTTAACGTGAATATTTATTACAAAATTTAAGACGCGAATAATATGTTTTATAAAAGTATTTGGTCTCCTTGACAAAGAATATGACAAAGAATATGAAAAGAATATCCAACGATTATTTTGCCGTCCTAAACTTCAGTTTCAAAATGAAAGCTGATATTTATAGATGTTAAAATTAAATTACTTCATTTTTTATTTACTGTACTCTAATTACGTTTATAAGGGTCCTTAGCTTTCTTAATTATAGAACAAGAATATTCACATCTACATTTTATCTTGGAAACGTATCAAGTTATTTTCTCACGATAACTGATGCTGTATGCTGTGTATACATACATTGTGATTACCAATATCCTTGCCATTAACAACCATAATTGCAAGTGTCTAGTTGGAATCTGATTTTGCTCGTTTTCGCTCGGTTTCGCTCGGTTTCGCTCGTTTTCGCTCGTTTTTGCTTCAATAGATGTACCTTTATCTAATAATATTATTTCGCCATTATTTTTATCGTCTGCTAGAAATACGAAATCAAGCGATTAATTCCAAAAAATGGCCAAAGCAGAAGGATAGAAAGAGAGTAAATTATAATCTCGATGAGATACCGTACACTTGAATAGATTGTCCTGCAAGACTAGTAGATACTTGCACGGCTACTCACGAGAAATAATCCCGTTTTACTTCCTCTCCCGTGATCCCGGCCGTGCACTGATGCACTGCGACACTTTTTCATCTAGACTCGGCAAAAATTGGTTCCCATGAAGCGTACCACGATAATGTTACCGGCGGCGTATCGTAGTCGCAGTTATCGGCCTACGCAGCGTGAAATTATTCGCGGAAATAGCGTGGAATTTTTTCTTTTTTCCTAAGGCAAGAGCTCATTTTCAGGGAAAGGACACGAGTAAACGCCTCCTCGAACAGACATAATCGATGTCGGCTAACTTAAAATTCTACTAACTTATTTAAAGAAACAACTTAAGAATTCATGATGATCGATTTTCGAAATTCCATTTGATTGATCAAGTTAAGTATCGGCAAAGTTCATCTGTGCTTGGAATGATATGTTAACTCTGCTATAATATTTCGAATAACTCTCGTGTTCAATAAAAGAGAATAAGAGAGTATAAATTTTATCGAATTTGAAGATTTAGTTTCGTACTGAAATATTTAAACATAAAATTCCTATGAGCTTTTATCTGTGATTTCATCCGGATGATTATATCGACGGTGTAATAAAATAAAAAGGTGAAATAAGGAATATTAAATTATGTTATTTTATTTTATTTGTGTACTAATAAAATGGAAAATGTGTACTATACCAACGTATTAATGAAATGTGTACCTTGAAATAATTTGAACGTATCAAGCTATGAGAACTCGATTTTCTTTAAATCTAAGTATTTTTACCTTATCGTTTACAAATTTTAACGCGGCTATAATAATAAAAACTAAACGTTTCACAAGGTTCAAAATGTTACATTTATGATAATAACGAATTAAGAAATCGCAGAAATCGCAGAAATCGCAGAAATCGCAAACAGCTCCCCTTCTCTGATAAAATCTAAGCAAATGTGCCAGTTTAATCATTCTTACACAATACTTTTATTACGAGTTTTCATAAAATTTTACGATATTACAATTTCCCTCGTAATATAAGACTCGACATACCGACATACCGACGCAAAACCAAAAAGGTTAAACGCTTAAAAATTGTTATCGGCAAATCCAATCTCTAACGAAACACTGATATAAAATTCATGTTCATTGCGAGAAATTTAGAGAGTGGAAAGTCTCTCTCCGGGATATCGCTATAAGATAAGTTATTTTTGGTACATCAAGTATGTAAATATCAATATATTAAATGCGCGTGTAGAAATTCTATTTAACAGCACGTCTGCCTGGACATTCATTTCCCCGCAAATGCGAAATTGTAAAAATATTCTATGGCAATATTTTACTTTATTTATTTTATGCGGATATTTGACCAGATATCCGAGCATAACCTACTCGTTAATCGTGGTAAAACGTCATAATAGCCGTAATCCATCACAGGTTCCAACGTTTCCGTTCCAATTACCGATTACAGATTCGTAGCGGTATTCAATCATCTAGATCGTTGAAGAAACGAAACTATACGAGGACTAAATGCCCGCCATTGAGACTGCGAGAATAGTCCTTAAGCGCAACACCAAAGTCATACGGATCGCGGCTTAAAAGAAGAATTCGTAGCTCATTGACATCGACGCTTTCATCGACACAAACTCGTGCACTGTATGCGCTTGACCACGTGACTGCGGCACATCTTTCAGCGCGCAATTTCCTGCGCAGCCCAAAACCACAATTTCGCTGATCTTGCAACTCTCCTCGATTTCACCGGTCACTAGCGCTGGATGTTCAGGCAAATTTGTTTTCTATCAGAGACGACTCTCTTTTAAATCACCTCGCTTTGCGGGTAACGTCTGAAAAGCTACTTTCGTTGCACATCGATTCAACGCTAAATCCTTATCGATGAGGAATTAAGAGACATAGGCAACTCATTTTTCATTAGCGGTGCACCTCGGTAGAGTGCCTCCACACGATGGAACCATATTACTCTACCTCTTCCTCCTGGTGGAGGTCTAAGAAGGTAACTAGTGTGTCTTTTGGTATGACGAGGATGGAAGATCGTCGGGCCAAGTGTTCCCGAGAGTACCATGGAAAGGTGCCAGTAATTCCCAAACATATATATCGATCTATAATTGGTCCGATCAGATGGGCGATTTCTTGGACGTTTCTGGGTCATTGCTCATTGCTGTCTATCTCTCTCTCTCTCTCTCTCTCTCTCTTTATACAAAAGGTTGCCGTACAGCAAATGACGCAAAATTAACGCGTACGTACGAGCGATTGTAGGCACAAGACGATGACGATAGTTATGCGAAGCAGTACACCGGGGAACTACAAATTTCTTGAAACGCATCGACCTCCCTCGTTAAGGTTAATTATTATCTTGTTAGCTGATGTCCTTTAATTTCTATGTATTTCAAGGACGTTTCTCCAAGACGACAGATATTGAATTAAAGAGCAATTATTGAATAAACTAAAGAAAAAAAGCACGTAAAGTACATCAAACGAACGGCATTCATTTACGTCGTTTGATTATTCGCTTGTTTTATGAGATTTAAGTTGATAAAACTAGTCGTTTTAAATATTGTAAACGATTTAATTAATTGACAGCATTTTTTTGAATTTTGAAAAGTATCCCGATATGAAAATTGGTATATAAGGTATTTTCAGCGAAGGCGCGTTTTAATGCCTTGATCCAAAATCTTACGCGCGTGCGATGATTAACTGTTAATGGTCGTAATGGTCTTAATGGTCTTAATGGTCTTTTGCCCAGACTTGCAAAATACGCGAACACGCTCAAAGGGAACAAAAGGAGACTTAACGCACACTTGGTTCTCCGGTTTCCTCGGATGGTAAATCGGTCAATGCTTCGAATCCGCGGTTTCCCTTCCGGTGACGCGGATGCACTTGCGAGTGAAAGAATCAGAGGAAACACCGGCTCGGATGTTGAGAGTTTCGGATTTTATTCGTAAAAATTCGTCGCGATAGCACAAGCTGGATCCTCTTTTCGTCTTGTTGTTCAATTTCCTTTTATTCGCGCGAACAAACTTAGTTCTTTTCCATCTTGAAATTCGTGAGCCTTATCTCGATGAGAGCATCTTAAAGCGCGATGTTATTACTACTTTCTATCGATAACGCCTGACTTTTCTCGTCTCTTTAGATCGATGACATGTTACCGTAATTATATTTTTCTCCGAGAGTAGACTAGACCGATCGACGCATTCCGTTACCGTTAAATAAATCATAGGCGTATCCTAATTACATTATTTCTACACATCTTAAAAGATTATTCGGAAAATTATTAATTTCCAGTACAGCTCGATCTACGAGCGATTGGGTGAATTTTAATCAGGCCACAACTAATGTTGCATTTACTTTTCCTGGGACTAAGACTTTCCCCTTGTAGTGACATAATTTCGAAATGAGAAATATTTTTTTTACGCGGTCCTTATTTTATTCGACGTAGCGTATAATTCTAGACGTCCTTTATGTTGCGAAATTTTGAGTCTGGATTCTGGTCACCTCATTTTTCGAATCGAAAAATGAGGTGACGAAATTTTTACCACTGCAAACGAACTCCTCGAAACGTAGTTTACTCAATAGTGCTTTTTCTAACGATAATAATTGCTCTCGAATTCTTATAGCGTAGCACTATTTTTGGTTACGTGGTGTTGCACAAAATATTTCCGAGGGATACAAGAACAATTGTTATTTCTTTTACGATGAAAAGAAGAAAGTAGAAGCTGTAAGGTATCGCTAGCTATTTATTTATTTTCAATGAGTTTTATCGTATTTGCACACAGCAAAAGAAAACCTAATTTTCTGTTTTAAACGAAATTTCACGATGCATTTTTACAAGGCATTTAAGTCTAGCAGAACGTTTATTTTCACGCATCATTGAAGAAAAAGATACGCTCGAAAAGTTTCCCACAAGCAAATGGAATTGGGGAATTTCGTCAATACGAATCGCAAACAATAACGGAAAGGTTTTTAATTCGCCTACTCATAGCAGCCGTCGATAGCAGTAATTCGAAATTTCTTCAACGTTAAATACATATTGTATTCAATTACGATATTACGATATCACGATATTACGATATTACGATATTACGATATTACGTAATACATACATGGAACGTAAAGCTTATTTCATACTTGAGCATTCTTCGGTAATGCAATTATCTTAGTAGAAGCTGTACGAAACTGTATTACTTTGGTTGTTCGGCTTCTTGTTGTAACATTCTTATTGTAACGCTATGAATCTTTGCTTTCGTCTTGTCTATTCCCCGCACAGGAATGAAAGATGTTATCGGGATAAGAAAGAAAATTGAGGAAAAAGTAAGCGCATCAGTGGAAAGTGCGCGTATAATCACAATTTATGCAATCGTGCTGCGCGGTTCAGCATAAAGTCATTTGCGTACATTCCAGAAATTCTCGAGCACAAGCGCTCGTCTATGTGCCTTGAAGTGGCACAACACGATTGCCGCACGAACTTTCAAATCTCCATCGTGTCACCAGCAGTATAAAGGGATATTGATGCGCCATTAAGGAAAATATTAAAGAATTACACCTTTCTCGTAGTCTCGTAGAACAATAGATAAGCATTATTCTTTTATCACCTTTATAACGATTTTCTCTTTGTTTTTTGTTTTTTACTCAACGAGGAGCATGATTATTTGTGGCACTATGCACGAATACGTATCGTATTATTCTCGATACATTCTCGATAAAAACATTTCGATAAGTGTAAGGATAAGCTCTACTGGAACTGATTTTTAGTATTGCATTACAAATTATTATTATTATTATTATTATTATTATTATCATTATTATTATTATTATTATTATTATTATTATTATTATTATTATTATTATTATTATTATTATTATTATTATTATTATTATTATTATTATTATTATTATTATTATGATCGAGAAAGGCTGTTGATTGCTATTTGTTATAATTCACTGATGTTTATGCAAAGATTTCGGAAAAGAAAATTAGAAAATAATTAGCATACGCTAAGCAAATGAATTCTCAATTGAATAATCATTTAAGTTTACGAGGTATGGCAGTTTGTACAAAATTTTTTATCCCATATTAGGAACAATAGAAAAAGAATTTAAAAATCGTAGGCTGAGATGTACTACGAAATCACAGCAGAGAAAATTCTTTTGGATCTGTCGATAAGTCAAAAGACGTGTTTCTCCATTACGTTGAACCCCGTTCACTCGCGTGCCTCTATAATTGAGATTGGAAAACAAAGAGCATTCGAATGCGTGTAGCTCACTTCGATCATTCAAAACACTTTTACGTACTTCATTGTCTCGATTACCGATCAATTTCGATGCAATATTAATTTCCAACGCTTAATTTCGTTTTGTATAAAATTTTTACTCTGCCAAAATAAAGAATGTCGGTATTATTCCTTTGGATGAACGAAGCTTCGAGTCCGACAGGGTATTATGTAACTATTGATATTGTAATTACTGTCAAAAAGCTGTCAGAACTTTGTCTCGCGAAATTCAAAGAAGCATTAAATGTTTTCTTTCTCTCTCTTAATTAATCACGTCCCGGAAGAATAATTTGTTAAATTGGCACATTTTCATAGCGCGAGCAATAAAGTACTTGCTGGTCATTCGCAAGAGAAATCGTAAGAATAAAATAACTACTGTAAAACAATCTTTAAGCCTCTTTAAGTGTCTTCGTAATTTTTATGACTGTTTTGGCATACCGTTTTGAACGACAACTAGTTGCAAGCTTTTAAGCATCGTATAGCATTATGAACGATTGTTTATTTGAAAAAAAAAAAATAAAAAAAAATATATATATATATAAACAATCGGGTATAGCGCAATATGTAAAACGGTGAATACGCGAAAAGAATAGTTAAAGCGATAATTGCAAAGCATTAAATTACACACAGGCAGAGAAAAGTCTGATGATTTATGAAACTCAAAGCTAAAGTAAATACTTTGTAATACAATTCGTAATTATCATTGCTGAAATAATAATTAGCAATGCACTTATCATTTGTATTTACGTTTTAAAACATTATTGCACTTATATTTATAACCGTTATATCTAGTAGCTTATAATTCTTGAATACATTCTGAAAAGGAAAATTCTAAGGCTTGTACAACGAAGGAACGTGTATTTAAATCAATTTCGCAATGGTGATATTATCCCTTTTCTGTGCGTTAATTAGGTAACAAATTTTCCTAAATTCCTACTATCTCACCTTGATTGAAAAAGCGTACATTATTTTTATCATTACCTTGAGCACTGCTTAAATTTCGTACATTTGTACAAATATTTCGAAATGTTGGAGTAAGTTTTCTACGATAAAAAAGAGAGAGAGAGAGAAAAAACAACCCTTTTTATCGAGACAGATGATATAGTTTATTTCTCGATGTTCATTTGAATGCAGGAAATTATTCAACGAATTCCAACTGAAACAAATTGTGCAAAGACAGCTGCACGGCGAATGTAAATTAAGTTTGTCAACGCGCTAAGTTGTAGGTGAGAGTGGGTAAAAGCATTTACACCGGAAGCTTAAACGGAAGTCACTGGACAAGGTTTGCTTTCCGCAGGACGCATATGCGTCGCGGCGTCCGTCGCAACGACACACGTGCATGGCCTAAGGTAATTACTGGTGAATAAAACGCTACGAGGCGCCGCAGAAAAGCGAGAGGGAGTCTCATATTTCCCCGAATCTTGGTACTTTGAGAAGGGAATCGTAGATTCTGGTGTAATAGGGAATGGTTTCCCTATTTTCAATGAGCCGATTTGTTTTTAAACTCTCAAATAATTAGCACGCGAAAAATTGAACACCCAATTGAATTTACTCTTCGTTTAATTATCGCAGTGTGCGTTATAAACCGATACTAGAAACGAGAGAGTATAATATAAGCACTATGTAGTCAAAGAAAATAATGAAGCTGATCCCCGAAATTGATCATTCGCTTACAACTGTAATGAAAGCTAATTCAACGTCTCGATTCATTGCCAATATGTCTTTCAAATTCATCGAATTAACGGCAATTGCATAAAAAGAGCTTGGATAAATTCTCTTAACTGTGCAGCTCCTTGGAAAGACTGTAGTATTGAGCACGACAAAGTTCAATCGAGAATTAACCTACTTTTGTTTATTTAAATTTTATAGCGAAAAGTTTCTTCTCTAGCCAATCTAACGCATCGTAGGAGCGCAGGTGACGTAGTGATTTCGGTAGCACAATGAAAAGAATAATAAAATAATATTTTGGAAAGTGAGTTAACACGCGGTTGTTTGCATCGAGTAGAATCGTATAAAACTTTCTATACAATCGTTCTTAATAGCTGAGAAATGTGTAAAGTTATAAAGAAACTCCATATTTATTTCATAGATGCTCGCAGAAACAGCGGTGTTTTATAAAAATAAGGATTTCTTGGTTTCTTCTTGGTTTCGTCTTGGTCTCGATTAAAATCGGCGCTTCGAAGAGCAGGGATAAACAAAAGAAAAAATATCGAGAGTGGAATCGCGTCGGCGTGATATTTCACGACTGAACATCCCTAACATGCGACTTCCTTCCATAACGATCGAGACAATTATTCCAAACTTCGCGACCGCGAGCCTTACAAGCGCACAATTTACGATATTTCCATTTCTAAACAAGCTGCTAGAGATTAAGCAACCAACACAGCAGTGCGCACGTCCGTTAAGGCCGATAAAAGCTCGCGATCGTTGCCCACAACGCCACATTATCGCGTGCGATTAAATCGTTGATCTCTCTCTCTCTCTCTCTCTCTCTCTCTCTCTCTCGCTCGCTCGCTCGCTCTCAGCTTGTGCACCTTATATCTTTTAATAAACGCACTGTCGAACATCGCGAGGCTAGAGTTTTTGTTAATGATAGGGAAGGACGCATCTTAGCCGCACAGGTGCAAGCAAGCAAGAATACAAGCACCGTAGCACATGCGCAAACACATAAACGTCTGCAGGATTACGGACGCACGATCGCCGACTTAATTTATCGTCATTTCGAGGCATCGATCATTCTACTTCCGATTCTCGACTTTTAGCTGTCTAATCCATAATGATTTTTCACCATTTTTCCTTTTTGAATTTATCTGAAAACGTGCTAAATACCGATGGATTTTTACAAGAGATAATACTACCGAGTTATTTTTAGAGCTCCCAACAATTTATAGGAGCATTAACAGTTTACGTGCAATATTTTCAATGTGGTAGACTTGATATTCATAAGTTCTTAATTAGCAATTTCAAGCCTATTGTCATCTTCATAAGATTGGTACAACCTCTATCCGTGTGTGTGTGTGCGCGCGCGCGCGCGCGCGCGTGTATTTACGGAGTTACCGCGTAAAAATGTTGTAAAGTGTCATTTGCGATAAAATCACGTAGAAACTGCTATGGTTAAAGCACACATATAGAAATCGTTACGAATACCAGCAATAGATGTGCATGCACTAGTACTTGATTTAGTTCGGAAACACGCAAGTGCATGTACAGTGGAAGATTAGAAAAGGAGAGTCGGTAACACGTGAGATAAATTGAAGCGCTCAGACGTGCTATGTGAACCTTCCATGGAATGCGCGACATATCCTATCTTAAGCAGCTTCTATATCAACACGTTGCTCACATCCCGGAAGTGACATTTAGTAATTTCAACCGTCGCCATTTATAACTTAATAGAATGATAAATTAAACGGTGCAAGGGAATATTTTATCATTCGTTTGAAATCGGTGAAATCGTTTGAAATGGCTACAGTTTTTTATAACCACCACCGGACACTTGCATCCCGAAAATTATTTAACGACACGTTTATAAAAGTAGTTCTAGCAACTCGAAATACCAAGAGTAAAAATATCAAGAGCAACATCTGTGCCATGTGAGATAAAAAATCGCTCATTAAGAAGAGAGTGCTTACGATTTTTGCAATTGCATTCCAGCAAGAGTACACTTTTCCCGTGGTAGAAAGCGCCTCTTTCTTCAAAATGTGTGGTCATCGTTTACGACGCTAAACTCAACATTATCAAACGTACTATTTTACTACAAGTTTTTAATAACATTGTATATCTTTATACTCGGTTAAAACGAAATTCTTGAAAAAGTTCTTAACGCGAAAAGAACGTGAGCGATAAATTAATGTAAAATACGCGCACATTAAATGACCACTCGAGCGAACGTTATTTTTTTACGAAGAAACGGAGAAAAATGTTTAAATACCAAATCAACTCAAACATTTCTCGATGAACGAGATACAAATTATGTAAATCCTATATTTCCCATACCGAATACCCGATACACCCGCGTACCTACTCGCAAAATCTTTCTCACGCACATCTACTTACGCATTACCATAATCTAATGCTCAAATACATTGTGAATTCGCGAATGATCTCCCCCTTGACACCTCCTTACCCTACAAAGTTCGATGCAACCTACCGATGTACGGGTACGCACGGGAGAGACAGATTAATTCATATACACTCGGGAGATTTATACCCTTTATAGAAGCCGACTACGTGCGTATGTATCCTTTATATGCATTATCGGACCCGTGGATCTACCTCCCCTAGAAGGGAGAAATGGACTCATTGACCCTGACCTCGCGATTACCGCTTATACTCTCCGCTGTTGCATATTCGACTTTTGAGTCTTTATAAAGAAATATCTACAAGATTTTTCGCGCGTGTTTGTGTAAATGCCATACAAATCGATTTCTTTTCGTACGCTTTTCCTTAGCTGTTACTGCTAAGGCAGTCGTACGCTAAATGTATGTGCTAAAACGTGCATGCTATGCCAATTTCAAATTAGCCTCCTAAGAATTTTGGCATTAAATACAACTTTAAATAGAAGAGTGACCCTTCATTCGGTGTAGAGCTAAATTTATTAGAAGCTACTAATGAACATTTTTTGCCGATTCCCCGATTTTAGTTGTTCCACTAAAGAGATCTTTGGCTACTCTACACTCAGTTGTTCCTTTATCAAAAAGTGCAAAACTAATTTCACTTTGTTATTATATTCTTGCTTATTTCTCTAATATGAAAATAAATATCTGACGACTTGACTTTGAATTTATCGCAAGTAGACAAGAGTAATCTAATGTAAAAGAAAACTTCTCCAATAACTCTCTACGGTATTAATAAGTTTTAGTTAGTATTAGAAAAAATGTTGCATCGGAAGCTTGGCATTTGTTAAAAGTACGACCTAAAATTATTTAAACGTTATTGTTAATTTAAGAAGCTAATTCGTCTATTTATTTTACTAATATGACTTGGAATTTTAATATCGTCAAAATAAACACTTTCTTCGAAAGATAATTTTTAAAGAATTAGTTTATTCCCAAAGCACAATCTTCACTTAATATAATAGATTCGGCCAATTTAAAAGCAAATTAAGAAGATTTTAAAATTTCGCACAACTTAATCGTGGGTATTTATTGCATAAGGTATAAAGGATTTTTACACATTATGAAATATATTAATCCAGACAAGAATTCATACATTTTTGCATATTTGCATCATCATTAGCCACGACACCGAGACGAAAGTTACAAATGAAAATTACTTACGTTTCCCTTCTAATCGTAGATACAGAAGCTAAGTTAAAAAGCTGTTACACACGAGTATTAAATAAAGACGTATAAAAACTTCGCGAAATATACGCGCGCGCGCGCGCGTGTGTGTGTGCAGCAAAAGTCGCTATCCTTGGTGATGAAGTAATTTTTCTTTTTGAAAAGTCCAAAGACCTTGATAACGGACTTGTTTAACTTAACGGTTCATTTATCAGAGAAATTAGCATAGCAGTAGACGACGAAAGCTGATGACGCTTTCTTCTTTCGTTTATTTTTCCAAAGTCTTACCGATATGCACTTCCAGTCAACATTTTTCGGACACTACAATATCAGCATCTGGCATTTTGAAACTTGTTTATTTATATACACATATCTTTATTACCCGCAAAAAGTTAAAACTGGAGAGCCAAGTTATTTATAAATATAGGGCGAAGGAGTGGCGGCTCATGAAGTAGACATAAAGACCTTAGACAAAAGTTATTGATTTATAAAAAGGACATTTTTCAAAAGCAAACATTTTGAGAAGAATGTAGTTTTAACGATGAAAATAAATAAAACAAAGGCTTACCGATAAGATATATTACCGATGAAAATATATTCGTCTCGTATTTGACTTTCACTTTTAGTCATATACTTATAAGTATGTATCATCGTGAAACATTATGTTTTTTTCACTTACATTTGAAAAAAATATTTCTAATCTAAATTAAATATGACACATGGGGACAAGCAAAGATTATGAATTTAATAACAGAGTTATATGAAATTTGAAATTTAGATATTCACGTAGAAAGTCTTAAGCAGATGATTTATATAAATGAAGAAGATGTTTGTTAGTTTATATTTAACTGCAAAACCCATTATATAAGCGGTCGATCATGTTCTCGGTAAAACGAACATAAATATAAAGTTGTACTATCCAAAAGCAAGAGGTGAACGTAAATATCGGAAAATTTGCATTAAAATTGTGTATAATAACAAATGAAACTACAAAATGCATAAAGTTAAAGAAATTATAAAAAAAAGTATTCACTTTCTCTAATGCATTAATTGATAAAAGGAGAAATGAAACGTTTATATAATGTAAAATCGGATCTACTTGAGAAAGCATAAAGTATAAGTAAAGTACAATTTAGCAAATTATAAACATTTTCTATGTGTTTTAATTTAACTCAATCGAAAACTCAGGAATGCTGGAATTACGTATGAAATAGTAATTAAAGAAACTACCGCTTACCCTCGGACTTGTCTATCATGTCCTTCTCATCAACGGCGATGGCTTTAACATTTCTTGGCTCCGGAACCACCATAACAGCAACTTTCTCCGACTCCATTCCCGCTAAAACCGTAGCACTTGCCTGTATGTGTATAGGTTCACTCTTCTCCGACTCCTCAACGTTCGTACTGCATGCCTTTACCACCCTCTTCCTGTCCACGTCCACCACCGCGTTCCTCCGTTGTAAATTCAGATCCTGGTTCAGGCGATTCTGCTGATGATGTTGAACCTGGAGTTGTTGCTTTTTCGAAGGTACGAACTTATCTATTTTTATCTTATCTATTGGTGGTGTAGTTTTAACCCTAGGCACGATTTTGGCTTCCTGCAATTGTCGAGCACTTCGATCCTGCGTCACTTGGTGCGAGGATTGAGATTGTTTGAAACTCTTGATGTTCGGTATCGTGATGAACCGATGAGGCCTCTCTACTTGTACCTCCTCTGGTACTATCGGTGCCTCGCTTACGACCGAATCAACCTCTACAGCTTTTGCATCGTTCGACGATGACGAGTCCCTGATTAACGTTATTACTGGTTTGCCGCTCTTTCTTTGGGAACTGTAGTCAAAGTGTAACGCTTTTTAAGATCGATCGCCCGGATATTCATTTAAGCTCTTTTAATGGCGTTAGGTGGCAATTTAACGTTTTACGTCCGTGAATTTTAAATTATCTGAAAATTCGTCGCGGGTAATGCGTTTCTAATGCTAACATCCTAAGTGGACATTTTCGTAATATAATAATATGCTTCACAGTGCAACAATTCACTTTTAAGCTACTTTTTATCAGTCGCCTCGTATTATTTCCACGCAAAAGATCACGGACGAAGAAGATTGACTTTCATTTTTACATTTAAACTAATTAAATTTTAAAGGGATTTAATTTAAGCTAAAATTCATTCCCACCGAACTGAGCTGTCCAGAGACAGTTTTTCGATACTTAATTCTACCTCGTCGCAAACGATAAATCAATTTAGTTATAAAGCAATTATAAATGATAATACAGTACCTCAGGCATGTGTCCGATGGCTTCTCCGGTGCGAGAATTACATTGTCCACGTTAAATAGCACAGTTTTGCGTTTGGGTTCCGTAAAGAGAGACTTATCGACTCGCTTCAATATACTTTTTGGCGCATTCTTGGCCTCCTTGAGCTTCCTTGGGGGTCTCTTGGGCGATATCTTTGGAATAGGTATTCTAGTGAGGATGGGCTGAAGCGGCACATGTCCATCTTCTTCATCGCTCGGCTCCCTTGTCTCGTTGAAGACCCTAATCCTCTGTCCTCCGATCGCGGCAACCGAGCTCCTTTTCGGTGTCCTCTCGATGGACTTAACCTTCGAGGGGTCAAAGAGGTTCGAGGAGGATTTATCGATAGACTGTTGAATTTCGCGTTCCAAGGCGTTATCCGAGAGGTCGTCGCTCAGGTCGTCCTCATCCTTGTTGGAGACGCGACGTTGTTGCTGGTTTTTCACCAGCAGATACGGATTCACATCGCACTCGAGAATACTCTTACGCGAATCGCTGCTCATCGACGTCGTCGTACTGCTCGTTTCGTCTTCTTGTTTCGACTGTAGGGGTGGCGAGTGCCAGCTTCTGGATTTGTTGTTGTGGTTGTTGACCACGCGAACTGTGCGACCGGACGATGAACGCTGACTCGACAACTCCTGAGAGCTCAAGGTCTTCTTCGAGATCCATTCGCTCTCTTTCGATTCCGTCTATTTTTGTTTCATTCAAAATGACAAGTTACTTCTAACTAATATCTCAATTTGCACTCGCTTTTTTTTTTTTTTTTTTTTTTATGTTATCTTCCATTGTAAACCTCGCGTGGTATCGTTCAAATGCAAAAATGCAATTTTCATAAAGCCAACGAATTTCTTGCTTTCGTAAAAGGTCGCTCGTCGGAGGGAAAAGCTTTTATCAACATGGTCGATTGATACTCCTGCAACTACCGATTTGATAGGTTTGATGACTTCAAAAGTCCCGGACTTAGAAATTCAGCTTCAACGATACGTCAACGAAGAATTTCCGTAATTACAATTAACGCCACATACCGAATTGGCAATGTAACGAAAAACGCGCTTGAAAACGATTTCGCACTCCGTGCCGGACCAACATGGCGAGCATTGTACATCGAATAAAGAAAGATCTTTGATAGAATATACAATAATACACACCGACTGGTCGGAATTATCCTCGTGTAAGCAATCACCTCCAGGACCCGGTGCCGAGTTCGGATTCGAGGCCGAGCAGTCGAACCATTCGGTCCTGGACATGGGCTCAACGGCGGCCACCTTGAGGACTCCTCTCTCCTTACTCGGATTGCATCGGACGACGCTCTGACTGCGAACGTCCCGCTGATTCGCCTGTCGCAAGGGCGAGATGCTGCGCGCCCGTGACCGCGGCTCCAGCAGTCTACTCCGACGCATTAGGTCGTAGGGGTCATCGGTGCTCGATTTCAACATGCCTGCAACCCGTGACCAGCGAGACTTTACGTTACTTTACGTTACTCTACGTTACTCTACGTTACTCTACGTTACTCTACGTTACTCTACGTTACGTTACTTCTTTGGCGATTTAGAGGGGAATTACTTTCGCGATGGAGTTGACTTTCACTCACCGCGATATGGGCCAATTTATAACGTCTCGATGCTTTTGTGTTGTGTCGAAAGTCTTTACAGGCGCATTAACGTCTTTTCACGCATCTACGCGTTAAATTTATACAGAACCTACCATTTTTAAGGTGGTAATTAACTTTCTTCGCTTGTTCTAACGAATGTTTACTCGATGTACTTACTCGATGTGTTATTTAACGTAGCAATCATTTGAAATTATATCGCCGTTCGGCCGTAATAACAATTGTCGGGCGTCGGACTAATCCCGAATAAAACCGTCAGAAAAAACTCTTTTCAAATATTTGAATAATGTAATTCGATCAGTTTTATAATGCTTATCCGCCAAGGTAAACCACTCGACCGCTTTACGAGCTATGCAATGCGAGATTTCACCACGCGTTTAACCATTTCAATCGAACATTGATGTAAGATTTATGCGAAACGATTTATATAATGTTTAAACACAAGTGCTTTAATAAAGCTCGAATTTATCGTTTAATAAACGAACAAGTTGATTTAAAAAGTGATATTGAGGAAACGGCATTTAAAGTGGTGCTTGCACTTGTGCTAAAGATAAACTAAAATTATTACCGTATAATTCCACCAGTGAGATGCTCATTTATTATTTATACGAGAAGTTCTCGCTAGCTTATTTACTTTTATGCAACGATATGAAAATTCGTTCTAAATGGCCGATTTCTAAAATGAAAACTTTGGATCACATTTCCTGAGTTATAAAAGAATTTTCCAAGTAAACTCTAAAACGAATATTCGTTCAACAATTTTTCGTTGAGATTGCAAGTAAGTACAATTATTTGCCCATTAGTCGAAAGATTGAGCAGCTCGTAAATCGACAAAAGAAAAAATGACATTTAATATCCAATCCAGATTTAGAAAAGATAAAATTAGGAGAATTTAAATTACGCTAAGATTTCTTTGATTGTTTGGACTTTGTAGAGACATTAAAATGCACACTTACCAAGTAGCACTTTAAAAATATTCTTCGATTAACGCAGACGAAAAATTTTATTTTAGCTTTATACGAGCTTTTAGGTAGGGGATTATGTAGTATTGGAATGTATAATTAACCACGAAAGCATTAAGAGTGAATTATAGCTTCTACTAATCGCGATTCAACGGAGATACACAGAGTTTTTCTTTCCTTTTCTCTTGCAATAGCGGCAGCCAGACTCGGTGAAAGTTATACCTATGTAACTAATGTATAGTTTGCTAGCTGTGAATTCGCATTCGGAATAAATGTTTATTATATATATATATATATATATATATATATATATATATATACGTGTGTGGGTGTGCGCGTGTGCGTATAGCGTGGAGATGTGGTGAAAATCCAATGAAAGACTTTCTTTGATCGTACTTAATGCGCTGTTACTCGTAATGTTATGGGTGTCGGGTGCATGTACAAGAAGCTACGTTACATTGAACGAGGAGCAGTCAGTGGTTAATTATACATTTATGAGTGCAAGAGTTAATATTAGAAATTAAACGTACTTATATGCCTTTTTTCATACGTAAATATAAAATGTTTTAATTATCACCGATGAAAATAGTTGTTTGACCTGTAATTATAGAATTGAAAATTATTCTTTGACAATTAGATTACATCTCCTACGAATTAAATTGAATTTAACTACGTGATCTGGCTTTGCCATTTAAAACGAATGGCGAGTTTGGGGGTACGCACTTATTACATCGTACGTTTGAAACTGAGAGGCAATGTTTTTCAAACCTCGTGCCTTTGATATAGAATTTAAGTAGTTTGTCGAATAAGATAACGATCTCGCGTATCCGAAGCTTAGAGAATATTTTATAAAAGATTTGATTTACCATGGGATTTGGTTCGAACGAAGCTAAAATATCAAGTATGAACTTTGGAAGTTATCTCTCTAAATTATTAGCAAAGCATCGATTAATCGAATAGATGAAATTGACGATACGAGTGACAGGAATTTCAGGATTTTCCTAAGGTAGGAAGCACTCATGGTAGACTTTAGATAGAAGTTGAAGTTAAGAATAGAATTGCAGCTCCCCTTCATAAAATTTGCTAACCTGGTAACGATAGCTTGCTTTATGAGCTGGATTTTTCTTAAGAAACTAATTGAAATAAGGTCAATTAAAGCACTTGCTGCAGGATCGTCGCAGGAAGCCTAAAACTTGTAAAAACTTGCTCCTTCAACTTGTACGGAGTCACTTGCGTTGATTAAAAAGCGCTTTTAATTAAAGCCGAGCATAATCGAAAAGAAGGTATACCGACCGGCCAGACTTGGCCTTGTCCTGACGGACGTTGTGGGCATCCTGCAGGTGCCGCCGATGGCGAGACCCGCGAGTCGGTGTCCACCGCATTTCCTGCAATTGCTACCGATGTCGCGGACCGTCCCGCTCAGGAAGTCCGGGCACGAGCAGACGAGCAGCACCTGGGCCCCGTGGTGATGAGCCAGCTGGGGCAGGTGTCCGGGTCCGAGGGGCCTCGAGCTCGCGGCGCGCACAGTGCCATAAAGCCAGGGATCGCCGTAGATCATCTGTTGGGCGAGCACACTTCCCCCGGTGACGGTGCCCCACCCGGGGTGGTGCTTACTCGTCGAGTGCACGATGTCCTGGCGAGGCGATTGCGAGGCGCGCGACAGACCCAATCGAACGCTCCACGACTTCTTTCCCTTGCTCAGCGTCTCGTAGGCCTGCAACAACGAAAAAAACAATGCATTAGCCCCGATTAATTTTCATCCGCGGATGATGCTACCAGAGATTTTCTCTAAAGTTTCATACGTCACGCGAAGAAATCGTTGGTAATTTCGTAAATTTATTAATATCCGAGTTTGGTCGTCTTTCGGAATTTCAATTCGACAGTCCCAGTCCCTCCAGTTGCAGTTGCATATGCTTCTAAACAATCATTTGTGCAATTACGCGTTACCACTTTAATTTCATCCAGATAAGATAATACAATCTCCAGAATTAGTCGTATACAAATACGTAATACAGTAGAAGATACAAATACAGTAGTAAATACAAAAGATAAATGTGTACAATGATTCGTGTAATTCATCCGAGAGCTTTATAATAGGTTTTAGTTCGGTTAATTTGTTAAATGAGATTAAAGTAAGAAGAAAAATGTCAAAATGTCAGGACGGCTGAATAAATATTTATAACTGAAATGCAGAGCGCGTTCGTCAATAAGTTTGCTGTAATTTCAATTAATATGAAGACCTTGACTAAAGACATAAATTGATTTTCATGAAGCGTTATCAAACGCTTACATATCGAATAAGTAAAGTAGAACTTTGGCCTACTTCGTGATCTTGAGATGCAACGAGTTCAATTTCACGCTCGGAATGATTAACCACAAGAGTAGCGTTAAAATGTAGATCATTGAGGATTTCATCACTCAAGAAATCATTGTAACGAAATATTTCCTCGTAATTATTTTTTCGTAGTTAGGAACATTTCGTGATTTAAATTCGTTGGATATGCAAACGTCAATTCAACGCAACTAGCTTCACTAATGTATTTCAATTTACAGTCATTATTTCACGTCAAAATCTCTCCCTCTCTCTCTCTCTCCGCCCCCCTCCCCCCCCCTCTCTCTCTCTCTCACTCTCTCGCTTTAAAAACCGTTTCTTCTCAGCATTCAAAGCATAATTATGTACTTTTTTGGCTACTACTTTTAAAAGCCAATTGAGATGTAAATTTAATTGTTTATTTTTAAAACATTTCTTACATTATGAAACATAAATCCAAATACCGTTGACACTTGTTCAGTTTGCCATTAATGCCGATAAATAACAAATGATAAACTGGTTGACTTCCATGTTCTGGTTTCGTAACTCGCTTGAAAGTTATGGTACTTGTCGAAAAGTAAGTTGTACGTTATTTAAGTATAACGTACTTAAATAACCGCAAATTTGCGACATTTTATGTCACGGTGTCCAACATTTATTTGGAAATAAATGTTGCCAGGTACTCGCTAATCGAATCATCGAATCATCGAAAAGTTTTAAAGATTTGAATAGATCGTTCGACCTGTAATATTTTGGTGATCGAATTCCTGCGACTATTGCATTAAAGGTTTTTCGATCAATACCTAAAAGTTCCGTGTCGATTGCACGGAGATTAAAGAACACCGGCTAAGAACATAAGAACTCTCGTTAAACAAACGCAAAAACGCTTTTATTCAGATTTTTCACTACACGCAAACTTAACTCACAAATTTAACGCAAAATTTTTAAGTATAAAAAAAGAGGAAGAAGAATCGGATTATGTTATGAAAAATCTCGCATAAAAAGGGAAAAGTGGTAAATCCATTGTTAAGGTAAGAAAAAAATACAATAAGAAGCTAGACACGAGCGAGGACTTTTGCAGACGAAGAAATAAGAGCGTAGCGGGAGAACGAGGAAACTGTGCTTTAGGGGAAAGTGAATAATCGCGCACAGATTGAAAGTCACGTCGACGTTGCTATCGATACAAGCCGCCTTGAGGTGCTTGAAGAACTCGATTTAAACGAATTTTCTCTCGCGAATGTACTTGCTGACGTATCGTTATGCAAACAAGAAAATGGAAAGTGCAGGTTTTAGGATAGAAAATGCGCGTCACGATGTTTTTCGATTAATTGTGTACTGGGTTGCGATGCCCGTGGCTTCTCTTCATTAGAATGAAAGTCTCCTTTAACGAAAGGAGACGAAAGACACGATTATGCAGCACATATTTTATTTATTATTGCACTCTCTTGTTATTTAATTAGTACATTACAAGGAATTCCGAACGTAGCACAGGGCGGCAATATTGTATAAATTATTCATTATTGGTGCGTTAATGGACTTAAATTTCATTTCGAGCATCATTCACGAGCTTATTGGCACGAGTTTATTGGCAATTATCATTTTTCCATTATATCGTGATAAGACGGTACGGAGTTTCGTTAATTTATGATAATGACAAGAATGACACGGTGATAATGGAGATACAGACAAGGATTATAACCCAGACGAGGCTTATTAAACAAAAATCGATCTCATTAGAGGTGAAGACGCTGTTGGATCGAATCTCATTGGAAATGCAATTATTCCAATTGTTATCTTTTTATACGTAATTCGGGTTCATTGGTAAACATGATGAAAGGATTTTTTAAAGGATTTTTAAAATAAGCTTTCCGATTAAGCTTTGTACGATTTCAACTATATGTACAAGATTCATAACACTCACGATAAATCTATTAGATTTCAAACGAGCAAATTACGCTTCGACTGATCAGCTTGATTTAATGCGAGTAAATAAATTCTGGATTCGAAATCGAAAAATGATGTTATAACAATTCAAGTGCTCCAAGTGGCCGCAAGTATAAACCTAGGAAAAGGAAGTTGCCGAGTCACGGATCGTACTCGAAAGTGCAAATGGAGTGGGCATACTCGCATATAAAACGACGATTACATCCAAGGACGCGAATGCAACAGGTGCAACTGCGACGAAAACGGGTCAGCATCTCGGACTGCTTTCACAAACTTGCGCATCCGCCTCTAATGGTTCCTTTCAACTTACGGGAAAATCCTTCCTCCTTTATCAACGGCTCGGTTGCAGGAACACTGACGTACGCAACAACGTGCGTACAACATGCCGTTGAGCTCTTTGAAAGACGGAGCGTCAGACGTTATCATCCGGAAATACATTGTAAATGAAACCGAAAATTTGAAGAGAAAAGACATTGAGAAAGTAGGAAACCAGAGGTGTGCGCGCGCGCGCGCGTGTGTGCGAGTGCTCCCTTACGAGCCAGTGCGGAGTACTGGCAAAACGCCTTACGTTTCGTTATCGAGTTGCCGATCGGAGAGCGTTAAGCTCGCGCTCGCATCGCAGTTTCGAAACAATAAATCCTCGACGCGCGGAGTATCGGCGTCCGACGCGGGCCTAACATCCTCCATTTTTTCCTAACATCCTCCTTTCCAATCTAATCTTCGCGCCTGTTGCAGCGGCGTCAACCTCGTGGGGTTATTGGGTGAAATTCGGCGCGAAATCCGACCTCGGAGAACGGGGGGATCGAGGTTGACTTTTTACTTTTAGGCGCAAGGAGATGCGCGACAAGGTAAATCGATCTACTTCTTCACCGAGTCGTTGTTTTCCTCCCGATCATTTGCTACTTGGCTCGCCACGCGAGAAAACTCCATTTTCGCGGTTACGTAAACTTCTCGATTGTCGAGTAGGAATTCCATAAAAGTTCTCACTTTTAACGAGAGTGTTACCGAATTCGACTACGACTAACGTTTATCAGTCCCCAAGGACTCTTGAAATGTTGGACCGCGAGATCGTAATGAGAATATTGAAATGTACTTCGTTAATAAAACAAATAGGGCTGTACGATCGAAATAACGGTGAATTATAATTCGGACAGACGATATCACCAAATCCGACGTTCACGGCGTTAAATCGTTAAGTTTTCAGGAACAAAAACAAATTTTTCATGCGTGTGTCAAATCACATAATTGCAACAATTTGCTTTCGTGTAGGAAAGATTGGAAGGAAAAATTAGAAATCTTCCGGTCACTGTAGTAATTTAACGGATACGCGACGATACTGTACGCTCATACGTACATGAACGCGCAAGGCGTGTTCGAACTTACGTGACTGCAATTTATGCTGCATACGTATAAGACGTGCGGTTTTTAACAGAATAAGTGAAAACTGTTTGTCGGCGGAAGTCGAACTAATTTACAATAAGTCCGTTAAAATGTGTAACGATGGGAATGCAGTTTTCCTACTGAAAATATTGGTATTGCTTGTCATCTCTGATTCTAATTATTTTCATTAAGTGAAATCATCGTTCGTTACTTTTGACAAGATATTATTCGCGAGAGTTTAAGTTTGAGTTTAAGGTTGCTTTTCGAAATACTCGACATTTTATAATAATTACTAATGCCTGCTCGTAATACGTGGCGGCATATAGATAATTATGAATGTATCCAAGATGTTCAAAGTCCTAATTCGATGACAATTTCGCTGGCAGTGTAAAAATCCATAGAAGCAACTAACGGTCAATCCTGTAGAAATTGATATCGGCATTTGTAGCAATCGATAAATGATTCATTTTATTACTTAACCTTCTTTCTTTACAATGTAATAAACTTCTTATCGTTAACTCGATTAAAAGTGCTTTTTCCGAACACGGATAAGTATTGCCCCCACGAGTAAGATTGTCGAAACTACAATTATAAATGCAAATTAATCAAATTTCTTATCTTGAACAGCTTACCACTGATGTTTATATTAGGCTAAATGCGATGATGTACGTTATCTTAAGTAAAATATCTCTCTGCGTATGTAAGGTTGCATTTTGCTTTCGATGTGTTTATGCGGTGCTTTGTGTGGATCCATCCTCTGAAGAATTATATCCAATGGAGAATGAAGTTTGCTTCGCAACGAGTTACGGTGTCATCGGTAGTACCTCTTAGAACTACACGCTAACTCGAGTACAGTGTTCGCGCGATAATTTTTAGCCACCAATTTTAAGACGAATCCACTTTCTGCATCTGGGTAATGCCCGCATAAGCCATTCTTCTCCGTTTTCCATATTGGACGCTTACTTATCGCACAAAGTCAATGTTATGAAATATACTTGAAAGCTTAATACGAAAAGCACGCACGATGATTAACAAAAGTAACGGTACAACTAACGTAACTGCGGTAGATATTCCTGGTACAAACTGATTTGTAATTTGCATTGAGTTACGCGATTCGACAGCCATCGAGCACATTTAATTAATTACTTATCGACGCATGCAGCATAAAACCGTCACTTTACCCGTGCCTTGATCAATAATTTTGCTGAACCGCTTAACAAACGTAAATGAGCAACGACGAATGCTTGGGCAATTGAAACGAATTTTGTAAAAGGAGCCAAATACTTATGAAATATTACATCGAATTGTAAAAAGCTTATTTCAGGTTCCCTTATTCGAGTGAAACTACTTTTTCTCGTGACTCTAGTGCTACTTTTTGTAGCAATGATTTTACTCGATGAAAATCCAACGGTGTTTAGGTTCGGATAAGATACGTCGAAAGAACTCTGCTGTAAAACTGGTTTTAAATCAATTCGCTCGAATTGAAATATTAAAGTTAATTTTTACCAGCTGCGCAATTTTATATTTTAATGTTCTATTCTGCTCCACGACGTAATGCTTAATTAAAATGAAACCTAGTTCACCGGCTAAGTATTGAATAATTTTACGCGTTCGCGAAAACGCGTACAATTCGAAAATCTGATCTTTCACCATAAATTCAATTATTATGTCGATTGAGTATTCGATTGAGAATCGATAAATTTTTAAAATACGTAAAAAAATGTTTAATTGTACAACCGCTCGAAAAGGGCTTTCGCCTTAAAAATTCACCGCGCGATTGAGTAAAGATCTTTGTGGCAATTTGCAATTGTCGAAGGGAGTTTTTGAAATTTGACATTAGAATCCGCTTCATTACACGGCCGGTGATATTAAATATCCGGTGCGTTACGTTACCAAAGTAAACGGGCAACTTCGGATAAAATAAGCACAAATCACTTTTACAAGTGCATAAATTTCATGCAGATAAGCGGTACATATTGAGTAAATTTGAGATAAATTAAGGTTGTAGACTAGTGATGATATATGACATTCCTCTGCCTCTATCAGGACTAAAGGACTAAAAGTTAAATGAGAAATCGTTGTAATGCAAGTACAGTGCTGTTTTTCGAATATAAATTTAGCGCTGCTTAGCACTGAACTCTGAACAAATTTTATAACACTTGGTCCGTATAAAATCACTACTTCGAAAGCAAAGTTCATCGTCTCGCATACACGCGCGTGCAATTTATCGTTGCTGAACCAATTATTATGCCATCGCATTGCCACGTCGCAGGCTCTTACAATTGCACTTTTATCGGCTTTCCGCGTAATTAGCGGCTGCTACTGGCTTAGTTATCTAAGGCACCGTTATGCTGATCAGTTGGCGTACATTTTCGCGCTGAGCAACAATATACAATGCCGTCCTTGCAGCTTGTTAGCTTATACATGTGGGTTATTGCGCGTGTGAACTTTGTGAACTTAAAATATTTCGCTGGAGAACTGTGGACCGGAGTTTTAATGCTTCTAGGCAGACACCGGCACTCTTTGCAAATGCAATATATTTGAAATTAATATATCTGAAATTAAAATTTAATTGTAAATTTATGGTCATTTTCAGAATGTTAAAGGTAGACACTAAAAGTTACAGAATAAGTTATAAATTTTAAATAATTACCTCTAACCGACGTAACTTAATTAATTTTTTAATTAGTAATAAGCTACTAATAACTCAAGGTTTCCCTGTAATCCATTTATTGTACAATTAACTTTAGAATTACGGTTGTATATTAGTTAAGTATATTAGTTCATTATCCTGTATATGTGCTCGTACATTTAAAACGCCGTGAATTTTCGAAAATTCTCCTTATAAATTCTCCTTACTGAGCCCATAGCTAAATTAATAACGATTGCAAGTATTAACAGATGCTTATAAATTCTCTAATGACTCTCGATTGATATCCATTACGCAGTCGCAACTATAGATTACATTTTATCCCAAACGTCTCGAGCAGTTGCGCACAACATCGCGGAAAACTATCCTTCTTTCTTATATTTGTAAATGTCTCGCCTCGCGAGAGTCATCAATTCTTTAGCTAACGTTTATCGCGCACAACTCACACGGCGAAAAGATTAAAGCGCCTCGGGAAGCACCTCGTATTAAGAATAAAGTGGAAACACAGGTATCCAACGTACGTAGGTATTAAAGAAGAATAGTTTAAGTTGACGATGTAAATTACACGCAGGACAATCCCACAATCAAGCGACTGTGTGGACGTTTCGCGGAAAGTAACGCGTGACCTTTCGGAATGATATAGCACACGGATTTATGCTCATTGTAAGATGGCTTACTAGTAGCTGTAGTTTTACCCTCGTTTGTTTCTTTTATTGCTGACCCGCGGAATCTCCAGACAATAATGATGCTTGTGATCGCGACTAACGATGCCTTTGTAACGTGTATTTCGAAACTCTGTACGCACGATTATGACAATTCTCGTTACACTCGCTGTAAATTAAGTGGAACGCGTAAATCCTGAAAAGAAAAATAGTGCGGTACATTCTTGTTCACTTCGTTTAAACAACTGTTACAACTATTCGCTAATAATAACTATTACGTTTAATAACGCGCTTATTTACGATCGCTCGAGCAAATAAATCAATCGCGAGCATTATTTTGAACATTACCATTTACAGTAAATTTTACATTAAATTCAGCGAGAATAATGTAATTTGCCGTCTATATACTTTTATTTTAAATTATTATTTAACTATAACGACATTTTAACGATCTATTCATACGCTTAAGATAGCACTCTTACAGGCAAGAAACTCTGCTTTACAGTTTTTTCTTTTATATTCCCTTGCCAACCAGAGAGATAAAAGCGAAGGATAAAAAAAACTCACGTTGATCGCGCAAACACGCGATCAATGTTATTTAATCAATCTTATTTACATAATCTTTCGTCAAATGCTTAATATTTATCTACATACGTGTGTAATAATTGTATTTAGTTTCTTTCGTATTCCGTACCTCCATCGGTTTCGATGGAGAAATTTGCAAATTCGTATTTGTTAAATCTCGGCAATCATTTATTTCTGATTCGTGTAAATCATTCAAGTCGGCCTGTATGTCATCGAATTAAAAAGTTACGGGATAATTTCATTTAAATTTATCTAAATTTAACCGATAAGTAACGGTTAAATATTTTTAATGTACTCTGACAAATATTCATTGCAAGTATCCATTAGCATACGTATTTTTATTTTATTATTGACTTACTTATTGTATTAAGCGATTGTACAACTTTACGTACGGTAATCGAGAAAAATAGCAGATTCGCCAATAACTCAATTCGCAGTCGAACTTTACGTGCTGAGCATTTAAATGGTTGCAACGGTTGGAATTAAATTGTGATCGTGTGCACTCTATTAGAGATAACATGGATAATAAATATCGATAAAAGTGTAATATCTCTTTTCGCGGTATAAGTGTCAGTTATAGCGCGGATGAAAAGCGCTCTAATGCAATGGTAGAAGCAACATATCGATTCGGCATATCTGCCCATTATGTGCAATCGAGGCAACTAATAGTTTCTCCGCGCTACCCATTATAAACAAATCACCCGTACAAGTCCCTCGGATTCTCAAAGGATCGCTTTCTGCGTCGGGCTCCTGCGTCGAGCGCCTAATACTCGTTCGAGCAAAAGTGCAAGTTTGCTCTGCTGCTTAGAGAGAAGGAAGGAAGAGAAGAAAGCGGATTCGTGCTCGAGAAGTAGGAAGCGCCTTGCAGATCATCCCGAGATTTTCTGCGCTCGCGGGGTCGTCAGGTCCTGCTGCACCAGCTCTTTTATTCCATTTTTCCGCGGGATGCGGGATGCACAGGCGCTGGTTAACTCGACCTCTAGCACTCGCTCGAGTCGACTAATGAGACCAAGTGCTCTGTTATTACGCCGCATCGGGGGACTTTTTTTTTCTCCTCCAAGTCGTTTCTTATACAAGTTTACCAATGCCGCTTCAAGTATCTTGTAGAATTTCTTTTGCGTTAACTCTCGGTTGAGATACGCAACTTGGATATCAAGTGTTATTCCGTGTTACTTTTCGTATCGTATTTACCATCACGTAGAGAAAAATTTCCAACTCCTTCGAGTCGTTTCGTCTTACGAGGTTTTCATTCAATTTTAGCCTAATTTAAATTGCCTACCAAGTTATTTGTAACTGTAGGTCCAAGGACTAGAACTTTAAACATTGTTAATTTTTGCGAACAGTTTAATTTGAATTAATTCTGTAACGCAATCACTTCGACGAATTTTTCATGCTTACTTATCGAAAACTTCAAAGTGTACTATTGCGGTCTGCATCGTGTCAATGCTAATTGAAATAAATACTCTGGCTAATTTTTTACCTCCTAATTTTTAGACAAGTATATTTTTGATATTTTTGTGCTCGTCAATGTTGAAATTAGATGTCTTAATAATACGTAACGCACACGCACCCAACAATTTATACTTTCAATGGAATTTTTTAATAAATATCGCTTTATTTAGACGCACGACGGGAAGAAATGTTATCAAAGAATGCCTATCCAATCCACTTCGATTGAATGCGAACAAAGAAATATTTTTCATAAGATCTAAATAATTTTATAAATAAGTTATGAATGTTGCATATATACGTCTGGAGGATAAAATATCAATGTATTATTAAAGATCTTTCCAGTTTGCGAGTTACGCAATCCTCTTGGTTGAAAACTTAAGCAGAAAGCCTTTTGTTATACCGAAGCATCTGTTAATTAAAGTAAAAATCGATTCGATGTGGGAGTTTATCTCTTACGATTATTCAATGACGAAACCGTTTCAAATTATGATTCAATTGTATTATAAAAAAACGAAATGTAAATTTTTGAGATCTTTTAATGAAATGTATATTTTCGTTATTCTGATTCAATCGGAATTATTGGTAATTGGTAATAAAATTACTCGATATCTTAGGAAAATGCTCAAACTGTCAACTCTCTATGTTTATTTAAAGATTTTTTTATGACCCGCAATTATCTAACTTCCTTGAATATTTATTTTTACATTTTACGGACGCACGCGCGCGCGTGGAACGTTTAACGCGCCGAATTTGAAAAAAAAAACTTGAAAAATCTTCCACTCGTGAAATTTGTACTCTTCTCGTGGTTTCGTTTCCTCATAATTACACACGAACGATACCTTGATATGTAGCAAAATTATGATAATTCCGATGGTAGAAATTCCAGCACGTATACGTTACACAATTCCACTCGCATTCTACTATTTTTCAACAACATTCGTTACCATGTCGAATGTATTTCTCTAAAATAAAGTTATTCCACAAAGCTTACTTCGAGACGATGTGAGCTTATCAGCATAGTAAATTGTCGATGAAGTAAAATGTAATAAGAAACGCTGAAAAATGACTGTTAATTTGTCTTTGTAGTTCATTTTTCCCTATTACAGTCCTTTTACACGAACGCATCAATTTTAAATAGTAATAAAGGATATTATTATTGGCAATTTTGTCCCTTTGAGAAAAGTTACTTGACAAAAAATCCTTTACAAGTTAAAATCATATTTAATATGTAAAATTGTCAAACTTTTTCACATTTTAATCAATTTCAGATGATGCTTGCATAACATTCGTATTTACATAAATAACCGTTTTCTATAAAAAATGGAAAACCACTAGTTTGCACCTGGATAAAAATAATAAGTAGGATTTATTATGAATTTTTTAACCGCACACGCGCACCTACTGTAAATACCTCCAAGTAATAAGCATCTAATGAATATTTGCTCGATCATTCAACGCGCACGTTTCAGCTTGCATTAAAATTAGAAAAATTAATTTTTCTAACCTATCTAAAACAGTTCTGCAGAGGGAGAGAGAGAGAGAGAGAGAGAGAGAGAGAGAGAGAGAGAGAGAGGAGATAAAATGCGAAATGGAAGGAGTGGAGAAGTAACAGAAAGGAGCAAACGAATCGCGGTACTTTCTAAAAGTCAAATCCGCGTCAATCGTCGTCGCCGTCGTCGTCGTCGTCGTCGTCGTCGTCGTCGTCGTCGTCGGCTACTCTGGCTATGTCATAATCAGTGGTTCGCTCGACAGTGTCGGCGTCGTAATCGCGACGCGTCGCCGTCGGTTTCCACGCTCTACGTCCTTTCTCATTCTCAAAGCGCGTCCATCGCGAATCGCTTTGGGTTTCATGGTTTTATGCAGCGGCCGTCACCGTCGTTGCCACTCCTGCGAACTACTTCTCCCCTTTTGCACAACTCTACGATTATTCCCGTGTCAGCGTTCCTTGGCAGTTTGCGTATTAACAATTGCGAAGATGCTCGACTTACCAAGAGCGAATCCAAGGAACGGAAATAATTTAAAATGGATAAATAAAATAGTTTTTCTTTGTTATATAAAATTTATCCTGCCGAGGCTAATGTTACAACGTGATTAATGCCTAATTAAGTCTTTACCTGTAATGTTGCGTCTGGTCAAATATTAATGTCTATTAAAATCAAGGATGTTATCATTGATGAAATAACGAAAAGGCCGATAAATTCTTTTATTGTCGCCAAGTGGTAGATGAACGTTGCCAAGCGAGGCCGTTATTTTGTGGTCCATCGTGTATACGGAAAGCCATCCCGAGATTTATTTACGCTCTTGTCGACGATAATCTTAATGACGAAGCATCAAAACGTTACTTGGTATAAATATCCGAGGTACGTTGAGTACGTTGAGTACGTTGTTATTTGTTCAGATGTGGTAGTAGTGTTATATTCGTGCGCCACGGAATCGTAATCGAAAAGATCTAAAGGCGAAGGCCTTGGATTTTTAATTATTGCTTGATTGTTCCTGAACGCTTATCTCGAATGTAATATTAGCCGATTTGAAAATTGAACGATCGCGTTTCCTTACACGAATTTTAGAGAGTCGCCGGAACGTCAAAAAGTCATGAAATTATGCAACATCTATTCTCCAGGCCTAGAAACGTTCGTACTTTACGTTTGTTAAACAGCGGTTATTCGACTATCCGTACAAGTCGAAAATTGATAAGTAAATAGTCGTTCGTGCACTTGTGAGATCGAAAGATCAAAAACTCAAAGATAATCAAATAATTCTTATTTGTTCAACTGACTTACGAGTAAAACACGAGCGTTCGCCGTACGAGCGAGCCCCACCCGACTCGTATCGTACCAAAATTTCACCTCGAGGTGATGTGTAACGCACGAGGTGATCGATGCTCGCGAGGAAGGTTTAGGTGCTGATCGCGAGCAACGCGTTGGATGGAAGGATTAGCGTCTCACCTTGGGCGATGTAGGCGAGGGTGAGTTAGGCGAGGTGAGGCCCTGCTGGAGGTGATACCTCTTAGGCCCAAGCATGTTAGGTACTGCTATGCTAGCCGGGCCTACGGCTACGCTCGTCATTGTCATTTCCTAAGCGATTGGATCCCAGTGCAGACGGGGCTCGGAGCAGTTGCGAGGGTCGCCTTAAAGCTGACAGTTCTGCTCTCCTCCTGCTTCCCTTGCAGTCGAACATTCTCGTCGATCGATCTGCAACATCAAATGGAAGAATTGCTAGAGGAATTGCTCGACGTATCCGATCGCGCGAAAGCAAGTGGATACGCGCGTTCGTTAGATCTCGAAAAATTTGCGCGTCTTCGATGTTCCAGGTAGATCTTACCTACGTGAATTACATTCGGGAATTCATTTCAGTGCATCGTCTTCAATGGGTTATTTAGAAATTAGGTTATGTCGGCATTTAAAAACGACGTAGAAATTAATCCACGTACTACGTACTACGTACTACGTACTACGTACTACGTACTCTGCGCCTGGAGTTTCACTCTTGACTTTCCAAGACTGTAAGTGCGAATGCACTTCGTGATTCCCACGAAGAATGACCATTTGTCTTGAAATGGACTTGAAAATTCGTTCTCTTTTACTTTCAGGAAAAGTGGTATTAAGATAAGTCGTGTTCGCTTTCATCTTTTTCTTTAAAGGAACTCGAGTATTATATGCAATTGCAGAATGCGAGCGGATTAAAAATCCGAATGAGTTTAAAAGTTATTAATATTGTCGTGTATCGTTATACAAACGATGAAGTAGTCCACATAAGTAGTCCACACCGAAGTGGAATAGATAATGCAAGTGTGAAATCCAACGTTCGTGCTTGGACGTGAAGAGCGGAACCAATTTAATTATGGGAGGCCGTACATCGCGGTGGAAATCGCGGTATTCCGCGAGGAAAAACCCAACGAAACGTGGAAAATGAAAGCTCGGAATCATCGGTCACGAATGAATCAAGAATTTAAACGAGAAAGCAGAGCTTGATATCTTGGTCTTTAGTATCTGGTCCTTGACCCGAAGGTTTTAAACTTTTGCCACTCGCTATTATCTCTTAACTTTTATCTCTTAACAGGAGGATCAGACGCGTACGCGCGCGCGTACGATGGTATCCTGTGATAAATAACGATCGGTACGCGGCGTTGCAAACGCTAAAGAGTGAGTTCATAATTCCTCGAGTCTCGTCCTTGTACCGGAGGTACTCGGATATCTTTGTACTTGTAGTTGCAAGAATTAGCGTTCGAGTGCAGTAATCAAAAATGAATTCCTCTAAAATCATGGCATGCGTAACTGTATCATTATTTTTAATTGAAGTACATTCTTCTGGACAACAAATAAATTGGTACTCTTTTGTAATGCGCGAGCTCAGAATTAAACAATTACAAATGATTGATTCGCACAATAAAATATAAATGGAATTAATCGTTTTATTACGCGTATAAAGGTGATTTATACGCCAATTAATTAAAAAGAAATTAAAAACTTCGTTACGAACTTCGAACGGTATTATGTAGTAGTGATAGAGCGATCTGGGAAATATTAATATCTCGAATTCGTAATTTACATTTATGATAAAATTTGAAAGTTGATTGTAGAAAAAACCGAATTCTGCAATACGCATACGTCCAGAAGCAATGTCACTTCGCTTTGACAAGCGTAAAGTGTTGTTTAAAACGTATCGTTCAATCTTTAAAAGAGTATTCGTATATAAACACACCAATATACTTCTCTATAAACGAAGTCAATGTGTTACAGAAGAAAGACAATTTAAAGATGTTTAGATCGGAAGAGAATAAAGAGCCACACCGTTATCGAGTAGAACCGATCGAAGGATATGCAAGGGATTATGAATTTCACCTCCTGCCACTCCGAGCTTTGCGCAATGTAACGGAGTGCGCACGCGCGCGCGATCCAGTTACATCACTCGACAATGCCTTCATCTGACGTAATTCCTTTCGCTATCTTTACGTTCCTTAGCGCGGGCGAGAGCAGAACGAATTTCAATCTTGCAAAATTCTACGGTACAACGTATAACCGAAACCTGCGACTTGATTGTCAATTGAGAATTTCCGAACTGCGAATTCGCGAGAAATGACTCGGTGAAAATGAAGCGTGCAACATGCATACTTTTCACGTCTTGCCTTCGCGAATTAAAAAACACACACAAAGATACAAAAGATAAGGATGCAATCGGCGATGACAGGAGTGCGTTATTGTAAGCTTGTGCATGGCTTGGGATCGATTTTATACTATCCAAGGCTTACGCACGAGTTGTACCAGTGCGTGGTGGACGACTAAAGTCATCGTTTCAAAATTTAAAGACTCGAAAAGATGGGCACTTACTCGCAACTGACGATCTTGTAAGTATGCAACTCAGGCCTCTACATTATAAAGTAATATCCGATATTTGCAGAGAAGTTTTTACGACAATTCAAGTATGCGCCTGCAATGTAAATTAAGTAAGAAGATCGAGATGATTTTTTAAAAATCCTTTATCCTCCACTCGATATCGCTAAATAAAAATACGCGCATAATATCCGTCTCGTGTATGAATATATTAAAATAAATTATCGCGAAGCGCGATAAAGTCGATTATTGCACGACTACAGGCCAATAATAAACGCGCTTTATCTGCATCTGAAAGCGCAGATTACGTAAGTTGCTCGTCTCGGATTAACGATTCGAAAAAGTCAGTCGATCTAAATCACAGCTATCGGGTACGGATAAAAGCACAATTTTCAATTAGGTTGACTTATCAATATCGAATATCGAATATCGAATATCCGAATTGTTCCAATTTCACAGACTCGAGGGGGAAAACATTGCGAGTAAACGGGAGGATCGCCGCTAATGGCCTTCTTAAGATTCATTAGCTGAGCAAAACGACTCTTGGCTTCCGTTCCTAGCGCTTCCGTGGATAGTGCACGAGACTTTCCAAGAACCATCGTGGAAAAGAAAAAAGGTGGGATTGAAAAATCGTGCGACCGAACCACGGATACGATATCGTTATCGTTGCTGCACCCAAGTACGCGAGGATCTTGACCTTCGAAAGAAAGCAAATACAGCACCTCCGGAAGAAACGAATGGCCGGCAGATACTTCCGAGAGATCTTCGGATAATAATTTCTGCGAGATCGGTCTCTGCGATACTCGGCGACTAACACGACGAGAAAAGCCGCAGGCGGTGGCGGCATCGGCTTTACATCGCGTTCCTTAAAGAATGACGACGATCCAAATCGAGCATAGTAATGGGAAAAGAACGCGGAGCAGGGGAAGGCTGAGAGAGAGAGAGAGAGAGAGAGAGAGAGAGGAAAGGAGGTCTTCTAGCCGTAATTGTGGTTTTCACCGACCGTAGTTCTAGCTAGATAGTAAGCCGATAACGGTTTTCATCGACTCGTACGTGTATTGTACGAGACGCGATGAACTTGTCCGAGTCATCTTTCGTCCTTCTGCGTTCGATGCACGTTCAATACAACGCGAGTTCGGGAACCCAAAGTCACGAGATACTGGCCGAAGGCATTATTAACGCATTGTTTCCTTCCAACCTGACCTCCGCTCCTGCCTGATGTTTCGCGCGTTAGAGGTACTTCTCCCATTGTCTACGCATTATACATCGTTAAATTAAGTTTATTTCATAGGCATTCGCTTCGCAGGGAAAATCTTCCTCGGAGTCTCTGAGATTTTTTTATGAGATAATATATACAGTTTAAAAGTAACGTGGAATTCTTATTAGTAGTTACTTTTAACGATGTAAATACGTGGTTTAAAGCGTCACCTTGTAGCAGCAACTTACCCTAGCTTTGAATTTTCAATAAAAATACAATATTTCTTTCTCCTCGGAAATGAATAATGCACCGTCTCGTGCATGCTTATTTAAGGTAAATATGTGAGAAATAGAATTCGGTGAGTTAAGGGGTAGCGAGATTGTAAAGGTTTAATCGCTACTACGTGAAGTATTTTCCAAGCGCTTTTACGTTTTCACGGCTACGAGCAAAGCTACGAATTGAAATGTAATTTATGTGTAATTTCTTTTAAAGTTGCAGCAACGTCAGTATCCCGTGCATTCGACGAGTCTCCTCTATTATTATGACGCTTAATTATCGGCGTGAATTGTGAAATGAATATTCGATACACCCGAGGTACACTCGAGCTTCACCCGATGAGAAAACTCAGTTTTTCCATTTACGAGTAAAGTTAATTTAACATTTAATTTAACGAAATATGCGCGCTTTGAAGACGTCGCATTGGCACGACACTTACACGCGTGTAACTACCTTATCGTCGTACGTTCGGGGCATAAAAAAGAACCCGCCAGTTTCCGTTAATTACACAACTCACTGTTACACCCTTTTAACATAAAATGTATATCAGAAGATAAGCGTGATTCGGGATTTACTTAGTCAAAGGGCGTAGCTTTCACTCGTACTAAGGAAGGACTTTGAGCACTTGTATACCCGCGTTTCTAAACAAAAATGGATGGAAATGCTTCTTTTCTTCTTAATTTGGGCTTCGTTAAGAGTCGCCGTTCTTCGTCGCCGACTCGTTATGTTTTAATAAACTTATTTGGAAACCACTTGTATTACAGCGCACAGGACAGTATCAGTGAAATAGCGCATCTAACGATCAGCAGGAATGGCATTGTGAAACTTTTGCAAATTTTGCATAATTGCAAGAGCAATTGCGCGCAATAGTTAAATTACCTCCAAATTTTAATCGCGCGAATCACAATGTAGTTGCTCTAGATTCTTTAGAAAGCAGACTTGAAGCTACGAAACCATCAAACATCTTGACAATGGGAAGTGAGTTTTTAACTGGTCCACACTTATACCGACTCCGCGAATACGCAACGATTTTCACTTCCTTGCCGAGTGCACGCGAAAAGTAAAAATAAAAGCACGAGCTGATTTCATCGCTCGCTCGCTCGCTCGCTCGGAGAAGGTAAAATCTAAGGATCGAAGAACGTTGACCTACATAAGACGTCATCCGCATTCGAACAGTCAAAACGATTCGCCGGAAGCCAACCCATCGTTAACTCGCGACTCAACGAGAAAATCCAAGACAAATAACGAGAAGGAAAAAATTCCCACCGCTTCCAGGTGAAATGTATAAATTTAGAAGAAGAAAAAGTGCTCTACGCGCGTGTAAGTACGAGTCGCGTGGGTTCCGATGGAATTAGGGTAACAAGAAGAGACTCGTTCGCGGTCAAAAGGAGGTTACAGGATTCCCAAGAGGGTCTCACTTTTAAGTAGTTACCGATTCGGCTACCGATTTCACGTGTACACGCGCGCGCGCACACACCCATCCAAAAGGACTTTCGCCTCGTCGCAAAATACGCAAGCACCGACACCTCGATATTATCTCCACCTTTCCCCGACGGGGCAAACATACGGCAGAATAAGTGTAACGAGTAATTGCTCGGTAAAAAGGATTTGTTCTCATAATTTCACGAGGCTTTTTTTTCGTGCCTTCGTCCCCGCCGTTTGTTGCATCAAAGAATTCGTTATCTTTTGCGAATAATAGAGGCGTGAGTGACGAAGCTTGTTTATTTCGTCGTGCAGTTACGTCGGACAAAACTGAGCTTAAGGAGCTTTGATTTCTCGTAATAACCGTGTCGTCTATTTTGCTTTTATATATATATATATATATATATATATATATATATATATATATATATATATATATATATTTATATTATATAGTAGCGCCAGAATAGAGAGACGATGAGCATCAATTTGGATGACAACTGTTTGATATCTTTATGCACGACGATGAGTTTACTTCCTTTCTTTAAGAAAACAAAATATTACATAAAAAGTCGGCAGAATTTATTACAAGTTAGGAGAAAATTGTCGAAATACATTCGTGGATAACGACCTTATGAAGATATATCGCGATATAGTAATTTCATCCTTCGAATTACTTTTACAGAATACGTGAAAAACTGCTTGATAAACTTCTCGCGCGAATGAAAGTCTACGGCAATGTAATGTTAACGCCTCTAAATTTTTATCCTTTCTATCGGAGAAATTTAACGGGGTTTTATGCGAGTGTTTCGAAAACAATTTATCCAAGACCTTTTTGTCTCTTGCGAAAATCGCAGTTATTCCAACTTCTTACGTAAATATCGTTGAAGTAAATTCGTGAAAATTGCGCGAAACTATACTAATGGGTATAATTTTAATATCACACAATTTAGATACAGTAATTAAATTTCATGATGTTTCCTCAAAAGTGGAAATAAGGAAACGTACGTATACGTTGAAGAATATCGAATGCTTACTGTCTCCTCGTGTTTTCCTTTCGCTCGAACGCATTTTCGAATTTTCGGTAAAAAATTAACAATTCACAGCGATTTCCATAGGTGATTTGAAATTCTTGGAAATACTACGCGATGGAAACTCGTAGGAGCAATTTTTTAAAAAGCTCTCAATGTACGTTCGAGAGCGATGCTATTTATCGCAAATTATAGTTACGCAAGTCTAGTTACCAGGCGGCTAAAAAAATTAATTTAATACTTAAATTTTCAAGAATGAAGGAAAACGTTGAAGAAAACTTTTTAAGCAGAAGAAAAAGTAGTTTCCGAAGGAAAATTCGTATGAAAAAGCTATTATTCCACTTCCAACGTACGAGCAGACATACCTCCGGATTTCTATTTTAACGGTCCGACATCGTGTCTGACAATGTAAAAAACAATATGCGTGTTTCACGGAGCTCATTGAGCTGTAAAATATCCTACGAATCGGCCAGTCTCCGACCATGAAAATGCAAATTGTCGGTGAAATAATTTCGAATACCCGTGTAAGTCGACTCCTCTGCGTATTTACAATCGAAAGTTGAAAATCCGAGAGGTAAAAGAAGTCGGCGAGGATCCACAGCGCACGCGCGCACGCAAATAGGTCTGGTTAATATGAGAACGCGCGAGAGACAATCGTGAAAGTACGCAGAGGCACAACCGGCACTTGCTCCCTTGGATTGTCTCGCGTTTGGACCCGTAGAAAGTAAAGGATACGAATCCGCCCGCGCAGTCCTCTCTCACTTTTTTCCACTCGCTTTCCACTGCTTTCGTATGCGTTCCTCTGCTCGCACCCGTGGCCTCGCTTTCTTCCGCTTTTATTCGTTCGTCCTTGGCGCGAGTCCCGCCGCGTGAAAATGAGGATGAAAAGCGCCGGTTGTCAATCGCGCTTTTCCGTGCTCTGATTAAAAGAGAAGAATCGCCCGATGGATATTCGCATTCTCCGTCGCTCAATTTCTCCTGTTCGCCCGATTAACAAAGCAAATTTACGTTACGCACGCAGCTTGGCTACGCCGTTTAACTCTCCGACGGTTATCACAGCTAATGATTTTGAAATCTTCATTCAACGGTGAATCGGTAATGACGGTAATGACGGTAATGACGTTAATGACGTTAATGACGGATATTTGATTAATGGCATTCATATCCCTTTACCGGATCGAGAACTCGCTTCCAAATACCCAACGAGGAAATACCAATTGTACTCGCGACAACTCCTCTCGATCATTTCCTTTGTCCTTTGTCCTTTAGTCAGAAATACGCGATCGTAGATAATAAGTGGTCAACGAAGGTCAACTGAAAATCGCTCATCATGTCTTGAGTTTAAGAGTTAAGACCATTGAAATTGACTTTGTACAGCAGTCGCGATAACCCCACAGGAGAAACTTAGTTTCTGCTGTTCGGGCAAACTAAGAACGCGAATAATTCGTCGTTGTTCCTCGAATAATAACGAGCGAATCAAGCGGCGCCACTCGCATACGAACATTCCTCGTTAAGCGGCGCATCCCGCGCGCACACGTCATACCCGTGCACCCATAAACAATCATCGCGCGAAATACGAAAGGAGCCGCGAGCCTACAGTTGCGCAAGAGAGAAAGAGAAAGAGAGAAAAAGAGACCCAGTGACCTTTTACATTCACTCGCGTCGAAGTCGCTTAATAATAGACGCGCGACCGCGTCGAACAAGTCACGCCGGGCTCGAGTACACATCGGTACCGAGGACTACGCGCATGACCGACATGACAATATAATGCATGTCACCTACCTGACACATTATGCGCGAATGCCGTTAAAACACGTGCATCGCACGAGCTCGAGCTCCTCGCCTCCCTGGAATTTCCGACTCAGTCTCCGCATTTCTCTCTTTATTCCTGCACTTTTCCGTCTGCCACGAGCCCAGTTCTTCGCACTCGACGGCGGCTCTTTTTTTCCTTTTCTACTTTTCCTCGTCCTACTGAATTTTACTTTACCCAGGCGCTCGGTTAGACCGATTCGGGCGAGCGTTGAGATCTTTTCTAAATGGCCGAAAGTGCGTATGTTCATACGTTACGCGCTTGGTCGCAGAAGCTCGAAAGTCGGTAACTCCGACGAAGGAACGAAAAGGACGAAGATTATCAAAAATACGAAGCTTAACGTGGACAAACAATATGCACGTTCGCTAAGTCAATTAATGCGAGAATACGATATCCTGCTTAATCCTTGAAGCGGTGCAGCAAAGAGTAATTATGCCCATCAAAATACTCGGTGGCTTTTTATAGTTTGCTTGCTTTTCTCGCTCCGTAATTAAGCGACAAACCTAATTGAACTCGTGCCCAATGTCTTTTACGCGACTATAAATCGTGAGAATTTACTCCAGTGGACTACGCTTATCCGAAAAACATCATTCGGCTTCTGCTGTCGCGCAAACGCAAGTGTACTGTACGACGCTGCGTGTGCACGAACTTAATAATATTATCGATACATTAGGGAATAAAACATACAAAAGATAGTAGACTCTTAGGATTTTCCCGCTTTAACAGCCGAGCGCAGATTTCTCAGTCGACAGGCGTTACGAAACTCGTCATCGGATTATTCGTGAAAAGTCAAACCGCGTTTGAGACAACGACGATGAAGTAACTCCAAGCGGTTCCTCCAGAGGGTCGAATCGATAACCCGCGCCCCTGCGATCGATTTCCCCACGAGCCGCTGATAAAACTGTTCCGTCTGCGCTCGTCTGCGCTCGTCTGCGCTCGTCTGCGCTCGTTCGCGCTCGTTCGCGCTCGTTCGCTCTCGCCTCATAAATGAAAGGTAATGCCTCCTCTCTTTTCAAATCCCGAGACGGCGATTGTTCGGAGCAACGGAGCCGCCGAGGCCCGAACAATGGCGCGGGAGATTATTCGGGCCATCGCGCTGAAAAAGGACGGCGACGCCTCGAGAGAAAGGCGCGTCAGGGAAGCCGAAGCGGAGCCCGAGAGAAAAACACGAAGACTGCGGACACGCGATCCAAGGAGATGAGAAAGAGAAAGGAAAAACCACGGCCGAGTCGCAAAACTGAAATAACGAATGGATGATCGTGTTCTTACGGGGCTCGAGGAACACTTTTGTAATCAAGGCGTACTTTAACGAGCGCGATGCTTATGGAAAAGGGAAAAGGGGCTTAGCTTCCAGGAAGGGCTTTTGCATTTCCCCGGAGAAGGCGCGTTTAACATTGGATATGCTGGCACTTTAAATGCCTTTTTCTCGAATTCTTCGCGGGGCCGTTCGCCCTTTAACGCACGATCGCCTATTTACGATCTTTACGATGTTTACGATGTTTACGATGTTTACGATGTTTATGATATTTAAGGCGCAACATCTGCGGCTTCGTATTTCCTCGGCTCGCAAGAGGGACGATGATAAATCAATTCGCCATGGAATTACTTTTAAATGCCGCTACCGACGCATGCATCGCACCTCCGAACACCGAAGCCATCAAATTAACCATAAGCGATTAACGCGTTCGCCAAACGTCGAGACCGGGACACGACGACGTTTCCCAATAATTCGATAAATCGCTACTACCGCTTGCAATGATAGACCTGGCGTCTAAAACGCCGTAATAAAAGGGTAAATACTTGTTAGAAGCACACGGACAGCGGCGGTGCGTGACAACGATAATTTCTCGAAACCTTACCGGATTAGGGTGTTGAATCGATCGGGAGGAGAGGTTCGCAATCGAAAGGACGGGAAATCACGTACACGGCGCAGCGACCCAAGTGCGCGTAATTGAAAGGATCGCCTGGAATTGGTGGGAGAGGACGCAATCGCTGGGGAAACCAGCGACACGCAACGTGTTCATTTGCTTCCACGAACGGAGATGCGCCGAAGGAGTCGAGGAAGCATCCCAGACGCCAAGGAGAACAGCGGCAACGGGGCAGAAGGGAGATACGTATCGCGTTTCACGTCTGCTCTCGGGGACAGGAGACGAGTCCGGCTCCTCGTGTCGTACGCGAAGCGTAAAAAGCTCGTGCGTTGATGTGGGGACAGCGAGGTGACTGCGAGGTGACAGCGAGGAGCTGCACATTGACGCTCCGTGTGTGCGTGCACTCGCGCTACAGACTCCGGCGTGCAATAAAACAATACAAGTATTAAATAAATATTTACCTCGCGTTGGAGGATATCGCTTTCACTCGACGATGTCGCTTTCCTTCTTACGCATACATCTGCCAAGTATTCCCCGGTGGTATACATGCCTACTCGAATGCGATCGCTTTCTTTTTCCCTCAAGGTGCGCGTCGTTACATTTGTAGAAAAGTTCTGTTCGTCATCCCCTTGAGTTCGGTAACCATCGCAACACTAAGTTTACAACACTACTTACATTAATTAGCTTTCCGCATTTGATATCGCGGTTCCTGTACTAATTTTGACAATCAACAATTTCAACAATTTCAACAATTTCCAGAATATTTTCGCACGAGAAAGCTAACTAAATTAACCAAATAGCTAACTAAGAAAACAAAAGCTAATTAAATACAATTTGTTCCACGCTAGCGTTTTGTAGCGATTAATATTGCAAATGCGGGAGTCGTGAAAACTTGCGCAATCCACACGCTTTGCGTCGTAATACCTAAAATTATATATCGCGAGCAATTTCCGAAAAAAGCATCCAACTATTTTTAAGTCTGCAAACGTTTGAATTAACGAAGAATTCTGACGATCAATACCGAATCAACGTGTTTTCGTCCTCTTCAATGAAAATTAAATGTGTCGTCGGGCAGAATCGAATAACCGCGCAAACAAATAGAGAAGTAAGGATTTCACGATAACGTTATCGATAAGAAGTCTGTTCTCGAGGCTGTTTCCGTTAAAATAACGAATGCAGCGTGCGAGAAGTATCGGAAGGGAAAGAAAAAAGAATCGGAGCACTCGCGACAAGAGTAATCGGTGCCTCGACGTCAGGCATGAACCGAAATAAACGAATTCCCATTGATAATTGTTCCGTTGCGCAACGCGACTCCGCGTTCACTTCCAGAATACCTGGATTGTTGAGCGAGACAAAACACGCGCAACGAATGTACCGAAAGAAAGTAAAAGGCGTTCATAAAGGTACTTTACCGGCATTTTAAGAAAAAGCGAACTGCCTCGCTCGTTCAACGGCGGACTAGCGCACCTAGGAACGAACGACCGCTACCGCATCAACGCGGAATTTCACAAAGTTCCGCGAGCCTCCGCACAGCTCAACCAGCGTTCTTCTTTTCGCGGAATGGTCTCGCCAATTTTTCCACGGGGGCTCTCGAGTCATTCCCCCTTTGTATCCCCTGGTTGTAACCCGCGCCGTCTTCGTTCATTCCCCCTTTTCCAAGGATAGTCCTCGCTATCCTTTTCGTTTGCTGTCCGCGCGTGTGCGTTAATTCACGTTCGCTTAAAATACGGACTCTAATTTGGCTTAGGCATGGGTCCGCTCTATCTTGGTGTAGGTGCAGGAACGAATTATCGAGACTATTCTAATGGGTTGAAGTTTGTGTCGTGAGAAATTTCACGTCGTACCCGCGATCCTCGCGACTCGTTACGTTCGACTTTTTCTCGAACGTAATACGTCTACGTGATGCAAGGACTATTTTTATTTTACGGCCGTTCTGCTTGTACTACCGATCCTTGACTTCTTGTACCAGCGTGAGTATAATTTGAAATTCTTATCGGGCAATTCGTGGGCCTTGTCTTTGACCTTCTACGATATTCTATTAATTATATCAGCAATCGTAAAAATTCTACCGTCCAGTTCGGTTTACCGGTCTATTAATTCCGCCATTAATCTATTCGACTGTTTTATTTACACCAGCAGCCTACGAATTAATGCTTTTTTCAACGATCGTTGCTAAATACACTTTATAAATTTATTAGCAATCGTAAAACCGGCGATAAAACTTTGCTCCCTTAGCTTTGCTACCTTAATGAGAAAATTGGTAACGATAAAGTTTAAAGTAGAGTCAACATAGTAACCATAGGCATAATAACGCATTCGACTTTTTCACGTACTGTTACGCTTTTATAATACACGCCTGTACCATTTACCGGATCCTGCTATTATTTCGTCTGCGTTTACGGTTAGGTGCGCGCGCGCTCGATTATTAATAGGCATTCGAAAGATCCGCGTGTGCGTGTGACTCTGCAAGAGCCGAGTGCAACAGCTGTTAAGCACTTAGAAACGCATCCGAGAGCGGAGTAAATGCCGTAAATCTCGCTGGACAGCTGCACGCGCGCACTCGTGGGATGAGCTTTTTCATCGATGCGTCTATCATTGGCAAAAAGTTACGGCGGAGAGTTTATCGCGATACGAGTACGGCAGGAGTACGGCAGGAGTACGGCAGGAGTACGGCAGGAGTACGGCAGGAGTACGGCAGGAGTACGGCAGGAGTACGGCAGGAGTACCTCCTTCCTCGTCGTCTCTCGTAACTGGCATCGAATCCATTTGACATTGCACCTCGATTTACATACATATTGCTCGCGCGTTATTTGCCGAACGCGCGAACCCTTTGAATTTTCAAAGGGTATTGTTTTCTACGTTGGAACCCCTGACTTTTTACGTTGCTTCCGCGTCTTCGACGAGTAAAGGTCTCGAGGGCGATAAAAGCAACGACTTATTTTCGTTTGATCCGAGCAACTCGGGAGTACGAGTTGCTCGTACGTTCTTAAATAACGCGATAACCTTCCTCGTTTTAATTCGTTACAGAGTACCCACTGATTATTCGAACCATCGCTCCCGTAATGATATCCATATTGACGATAAATTATCATATGCTCGGCCGTTGCTTGTGTTAAATTGCCTACTTCCATTCGCTTCACATGCGAGCGAGGCAGTAATAAGTTTACGAGAATTTAACCGATCTCTCCTGTGCGTAATCAAATATATTTTCCAAGATGCAACTGGCCTATAATATCCCCAGCGTTGAAATAAGCAGCGTTGAAATAATTCGAGAAATACGAGCCAAGCTGAGAGAGTCGTTAATTGTGTTCGCGAGGTGAACGAAACATCGGCTTTAGAAATCCACTTACCGCGGAAATATCACGGACAATCGCGAGCGATTCGCGCTTCCGCGATAAGTAGACGCTCGCCTGAACTTGACGGCGCATTATCGAGCGTGTAATTTCAACGCAACCGGTCCAAGTGCTCTTGCGCTCTCGTGCTTTCCCTCCCTGACAAACGCAAAACTACGGCTGCGTGATTTATGCAAAGCGGAGAGTCCGAGGCGCGATATTAGGGTCGCGATATTCGCGAGTGGGTTAAGCGAACGACACGCGGTCGCCGACTGACTCGAGTTCGAGTGTTTGCTCTCCTATTGACACACTTTCGGGGCCCAAGCGGCTTGCTTGCTTGAGAGAGAGAGAGAGAGAGAGAGAGAATACACGTGCAAGCGTTGCTCGGTTATCGACGCGCTCCTTCTCTGAAAATGCAGCACTCGTGCGAGAAACACTGCACGAATCATCGACAACCCCGACGATCGACCGACGATCGACCGAATGATTACTGTCGGATCGTCGGTATTGCGTTACAAATGACGAATAACGGGTGTACTTGTCAACGAGATTTCCTTGGATACGACGATCTAACGATAAAAATACCACGAGCACACGGAACACAGAGAAATCTTGTAGCACTTTAATAAAACTAATTGTCTTGCTTCTTATTTTCAAGTCACTCGAGTATTATTATGAAAATGAAAATTGATGCGACGCTGAAGTTTTGGCATCCGAAGAATAACGTGGACATCCGGAAATCGTACGTTAATTCTTATCTCGTAGAATCTCTGAAGAATCTCTCCGCGTTGTGGTCGTCATCGCTCACTTACCAAGTGATACCTACTAATTACCGAGCATTTCGAGAAAATTATGGACAACTTACGGTGCTGCGCGTAAAAAGATAATGTAATAATAACGACCAGACGATATTTTCTAATACACCTGTACAAGCTCGCACCCGTTTCCGCGATAAAAATAACCGCTCCACGACAAATATCATCGATTTAATTATAAGAGAGAAATCGTCGACTACTCTTATTAATTTATCCGCGATTACTTTTTGCGCGTGCTTCATAGACGCAATTAGTTACTAAATGTACAATTAACATCCATGTGTGTCGTTACGGAATGATAAGTCGTCGATGCGTTTATTTTATCTGAAATCGGCTTGTAATTTCACTCGACAGTGTCGCGTTCTTTAAAATAATTATCATTCGGCAAAATTAACGAGTTGTACTTTAAGAGATGCCTAATATTATTATTGCGATCGCATTTATTCGCATCTTTTACATACGAGTAGCGAGAATACATTTGAACGTGCATTTCCAATTATAAAAAATTGTACGCGATAAATATTAATAAAAGGACGCACTGTAATTTGATGCAAACGTACCTCGCAAGTATCCAGTTTCGAATTAAAATGCAAGAAAATTCTCTATGAGAATGGTAATGCTTTTTCAGGCGTCTTGTAACAGTTAAACTGCGCTGATGCGCTTTTTTTAAATGTTAAGATAAAAAGCAATATTCGTGTACTTTACGCGTTGTCGTTGTTACGCGCGTTCTACACGGATTTGATTCGCATGACTTTTAAGTGATAAAAGTAGGCCAGTATTTTGAACGTAAGTGAAACGTACTTTATCGCATTTTTTGACTTCGTTGAAGCTCGTGCACGTTGATTTACTCTACATTCGCCGATTTAAATTTACTTAACTCAATAACGGTAATCGATCTCTCGCTTTTAACGGACACTGAAAAAAATTCCATTTGCGTTTATTGTACAAAAAACGCGAGATCATTCAAGGTAGTAAAAAGTTGAAATATTTAATTAGCTGCGCTCGCATTCTGCAGCTGTTGAAAATAAAAATAGTCCAGTATGTCAGAATTTCAGAATTATTCCCTAATGCTGCAGACAAATGACCGGCGAGAGTGCAATTATCCGGTGAACCTCCCGGAAGCGCACCTCGTTACTCACAATTCACGGACGAATAAAATCATTAGGATCCGTGAAGCTGTTGCCCATTGGTACGCATCGGAAATCGAGGATTTCGTATTCGTAGACAATGGCGAAGCGTACAAAGTCGTAGAGACTGGCGGAGAAGAAAGCCGAGGTGCAGTGGTAAATTACGTAAAAGTACTGCTCGCGTGACACTTTCAATGATTCCCATGAGCAGTCGCATACGCTATACGTGGCTCCTCGGCTGCCTTCAAATTTCCCCCTGGGACCGGCTCGGAAGGCATCCACGAGCACGTCCGAGCGAGACGCGAGATCTCACGGGATCGCGACCACATCGGAGAGTATCGAAATAATGCGACGACGAGGAGCGGCGCGGAGAGGCGCGGAGAGGCGTGGAGAGGCGAGGAGAGGCGCGGAGAGGCGAGCGGTGGGGGAAAGGCGATCGTCGTTCCATTTCTACTTGCGCTAAGCGGCACAGGCGCACGTCGCAACCGTTAACTGATCGCGAGGAGCGAAGACCGAAGACGCACTCAACCTGCGGCTACCGACGTTCCCCTCGTCTCGGGAATCGAGGCGAGGCTTTTCCTCTCTACTTTCAAACTAACGCTCTTTCTCGCTTTTCCAGCGCATTCTCTCTGTTGACTCCTTAATTTCGAGCGGGCGAATCGATATCGGACGGAATTTACACCAGAGAAACGTCAGAGATCTTGGATCGATGGATTTTCAGCAAATTCGTTGGGGAATGAGTCGACGAGCGAGTCGGACGCGGAAAGAAAAGAAAATTAATACGCACGGTATTATTTCAATAATTTGGATAGAAAGTCGCGTTAAGCGCTCAGAATGAACCGGTAAAATACTTGATAATGTATACTTTTGAGGTTGAAGCAACCGACGCTCCGCGCTATCAGGCGATGCAAAGATTGTCTTCCACCACAAGCTCCGTAATTAGAGTGGAATCCTAGGATAAAAAATATCACCGAGAGAGAGAGAGACAGAGACAGAGAGATAGAGATAGAGATAGAGATAGAGAGAGAGAGAGAGAGAGAGAGAGAGAGAGAGAGAGAAGAAGAAGAAGTTTAAAGATGTCGGAAAACGAAGCTTGCTTTCACGGACTAGCCGGCAATCGATCTCTCGTTCGATCCAGCCCCCGGGAGAATATTTTTGGCCGGTGAGCTCGTGGATCGATCGCGGAAACGAGGTGATCCAGACTCCCGAGTGGGAATGCGTGCAAGTTCAAGGCGCGTTAACGACGAGCGGCCGAGCGTGACGCAGGTGTCGCGAGGAACGGACGCACCAGCTGCCAGCTGCACCTCCTCGCTCCTCTCCTCTCCTTTTTTCTTTCTTTTTTTTCTCCTCTTCTTCCTTTTTGCCATCCTTCCCACTTAAGGCGCGTCGAGTGTACGTTTTTCAACTTCTACTCGGACGGATCGTTCGTGCGCTAATAATTGGCGCTACGCATCCGATATTTTTCTCGGATTTTTAAATTGGATACCGTAGGCTTCGAGTGCGCTCGGAGAGCCGGTGAACCAACGTTCGCGCTCGGTCTTACCGTTTCCGAAACATAGGACTGACATTTTCACCGGAATATATCGCGACTCGCGCGAGAAAAGCTTAAATTGAGTACTTAAGGTGGAATAAGTATGACATACGCCTGCGTTTCGAGCCTCTTACAAATGCAACTCCCAGGTCTATTAGCATCCAAAGAAAAGAAGAAAGGCAAAGAAAGGCAAAGAAAGGAGGCTCTTGCGTCGCATCGAGGGTCGAGGGACGAGGGAAATGCGACGAAGAAAGGTCGACGTAGACTGAGAGAAGGAGAGAAATGGTTCCATATTGACGCATCGGCGCGAATATCTTCAGCCGCGTGATCGAGCGGGCTGAGCCCGAAACTCGTGGATCACGAGCGAATTTGACTTTTCCCAACGAGGACGTCAACCGCGTCCTAGACTGACGTTCTCAACAACAGCGGCGATGTTGACGCAGCCGTCGTACGTCCTCGAGCGAATCATCATCCGTACGCGTCGTCGCGCACGACTCGTATGCGGGTTTTTTTTAAGTGCATAACTGTTACGACTAATGAGGAATGCGGCGTTCGTAATAGTTTTCACGGTAAGTGCAATTAAAAATCTATTTCATGCCTGCGATCGTTTTTAGTGTTTCATGCTTCAAAGAGGCGCTTGATTCGAGTGCGAGAATTACTTCCGGCTCGTAACCTCTGCGGATGGACGACCGGCGAATTAGAAAAATATCATTTCTATAAAGATGCTCCTCTTTGTTTATAGCCACAGCTTAAGTGCAAATTTCAAGCTCTTTAAAAGCCCTTTAAAAGCCCTTTAAAAGCCCTTTAAAAGCCCTTTAAAAGCCCTTTAAAAGCGCCCCCGTTCAGTGCGTGGAATGTGGAGTTGAAAGTCTATTTTTACGCGAAGCTAATGCAACGACTCGTACTTATGAACAAAGCCACTATGGCTTATGTAAACCCCCTTTAATGAGAAACTTTGAATTAATTGCTTAAATTATTTCTCCGCGTAAAACTAGTTCCTCTAGAAAATCCGTGCGTAAAAACGAGTTGCCGTGAATAAATAAGGAAGCTCATTGGATCTTTGCACGCTGGTAAATAAGGGTACAGAATAGAAAATCGACAGGCTGCGGTAAATCGATACTTCTAATTGATTACGTTTTACAGGATTTCTAAACGAAGAAATCAGGTATTTATTAAAAGAGCGTTCCACTGGTCTGCCGCGGAAACCTTATCTCTTTGCGCGTTATAAATTTCGTAACTAATCTAGGAAAAATCATTCCTCGTTGACCGGGAGTAAGACTGTTTAATGGATGAACATTAACAGAAAGCTGGTAATTTGTTTTTCGCAAATTTCTACACAAACATCAACATTTGCAGTTGATGGTTCCATCATTGCTACAATCATAACCCGAGAGCTCACCAAAAGCGCAAAGAGGGCGCGATCCACCCTCGCATCCACTTTCCGTCATCTTTCAACAACATCTCCTAAAGAAAAGCCTCGAGCACTTGCTTTTACAGCTTTCAGGCTTTTACAGTTTCACATTTTTACACGTTTACGTAACGAGCTGGACGCGCGTGCGCTCGTTCCACCGAGGACAAGCGTAAATCGAAAGCACAGGATACTTTGCACAAGGCGCGAGTACATAATCGCGGCGCCGGACTCGTGCGCATCCGGTTTCGAAAATCAGTTCGAACGAGCCGTTCGCCCGCCTCGGAACTGCTTTCGAAACTGCCGAGATCCGCGAACAATCGCTCGCGATAACCTCGATCCGCTGAGCGGACCTCCTGATCGTGTACCTTAACGCGGCAAGTTTCGGGTGCTGAGTCTCGGCTATCTACCTGGACGTTCAAGCGGCCGCGTTGGCGAGCGAGTGCTTCCGTAGCATCCGGTGGAGTTGGCGATTCTCCAATCGCCTCCAAGTCGCTACTCTTTCTCTCGAGGAGATCTCGAGGAAAATTGCTCAACACTTGGCGAACTGGAATTTACACCTGAGAAATGTGTAAATGCTCGCGCGGGTTCATTCCGTCGCTTCAAGCGGTGTTTCTTCACTCGACAAAAGTCCTTTGCTGATCACTTTGGTTAATAAGTTGTCTCTCTTGAGTTGTAATGATTTTCATGAGCATCGCTTTGCCACTTAGTGCTTCCGTCACTTTTTTCGGCACCACTCGATCCGAGAGTAGCGTTCAATTGTGGAAATTAAATTGTTGCCGTTCTTAGTATCGACAACTTGGTGCGAATTCATTTCAACGCTGAAATATTAATCTCGAATTGATGCAAGTTTAATAAATTTCAATTGACAAAATTGTCCTCGGTATTCTCTACTTTTTAGTTTCCTATTAATTCCATTGATGATTTAAACGAAAGGGTAATTATTCGACAAGATAGGTAGGTAGGTAGGTAGGTAGGTAGGTAGGTAGGTAGGTAGGTAGGTAGGTAGGTAGGCAGGTAGGTAGGTAGGTAGGTAGGTAGGTAGGTAGGTAGGTAGGTAGGTAGGTAGGTAGGTAGGTAGGTAGGTAGGTAGGTAGGTAGGTAGGTAGGTAGGTAGGTAGGTAGGTAGGTAGGTAGGTAGGTAGGTAGGTAGGTAGGTAGGTAGGTAGGTAGGTAGGTAGGTAGGTAGGTAGGTAGGTAGGTAGGTAGGTAGGTAGGTAGGTAGGTAGGTAGCAGGTAGGTAGGTAGGTAGGTAGGTACCTTCTCCGTAGCTCTTGTCCATAGCGACCATCGAGGTTTTTCTTCGAGAAACCGTGTTCACGAGAATATGAAAAAGTATTTCGGGATAAAAATTGGTAACTAAAAAGCCATGCTTTATCTCGCATAACGAGTGCGTTCTAATGAAAAGCATATTTTCACGCGCTACGGGGATGGTTTATACGAGATGCGCTTGCAATAAAATGCTGCAAATTATTCTACATTTTCAAGATTCTCGATACAACCACCATTATTGTCGAGGTTACGATCGCCCACTTCGCAATTCTCCCCGTGACGCTGGAGAACTCTCCAACGCAAACTCATAATAAGCACGAGTTTAAGTCGCTTTGCCACATCAGCGTCTACCGTTGCCACAAGACAATTTGAATAATCCAAGTTTTAGCTGCACGGTAACTCACACCACCGAGAATCTGTATAAATGATTCGAAGAAACGTATGCGCCGTATGCTATTTAAATGTCGCAAGGCTCGCGAGCGGACGTCGGCGAAATTCCCTTATTTCGAGCCGCGGAGACGCGCGGGCGCGAAAAAAGACTTTGCCACTACTGCCACACTCGTAAATCATCCCCGTTTGTGTGTGCTTATTAGCTTTTAGTCGCCTCCGCGCGCGCCTCCGTAGTTTGCGCCTCCACAGTTTGTGGACGTCAGGACGCGTCGGACGTGCGCGTCCTCCTGGGCATTTTATCGACCTCTTCTCCGAACTGTCCACACCGACTGACTGGGAGTGGACGCTTCTCGAGAAAATAATCCCTCATAGAGTGACCCCCCTTTCGTCATAATTCGGGAAACTGGTTAGGAATGAAACTTGCGATATCTTCGCGTTTCATAATCATTAACTCCCCTTTTCTACGTTTCCGCCGTCGTAGTCGATTTCACGCGGTAATTTCGGCTGTACTCCTAAAAATACTCCTCTACGGAGATTCGTGCGCTTTCATCCATAAGCGTAGGTTGGAAAATGTGCATTAATGCTTGGAAGCGAAATTAGCTAATGTTCAGCTAAACGTTAAGGCAAGTAAGTCGATAACTCAATGCCAATCGAACGAAAAGCCCATATTTTAAAGGGGCCCGATGATACAAAACGGTTTCTAACTTACCGTTCTCTACTATCGAGAAACTCATTTCTAACGCCTTGATTTTAATTTTACATGCCCTAGCATAAAAGTCACATAAAATACAACGCATAAAATACTTAAAAGCTGAAATAACCAAAACGAAAGGAGGAAGCATTTGCGAATGTGCAGCGCTAAACTGGTTATCCCGATAAACGTCTTTGCCCGGACAATAGCGTTTCCAAAAACCCAAGTGCGTCGATGAAGTACAAAACTAGTGTGTTTTACGACAGTCGCACGCGTTAAAAGTCGTGCGAGTCGTGCGAGCCGTGCGAGCTTAATATCTATATTTATTAACCTGGATACTGTCTAATGCTTTTCTAGTTCTGTGCACACACTGGTATTTCATAATGTAATCTTCGATTTAAGTGGAACGCATGAATTCCAATGCAGAGTCTGATGATCTCACGAGGAGTGAAGAGGTGATTCCATAACTGGATTAAAGGAGGCAATCCTCTGGCAATAATGAAAGTCATCGGTACGCGAACTATTGGCTTCGCGACATCCTCGAGGAAGCAGGACCCGGTGAATCGGTGTCGCTCGAGCGTCCTCCTGAACCACCGGGGAAAGGACTAAAGAGGCCAACGTTTGAAACCGCCTACGATGTAGGTAAACGGCTTTCCTCGTGTCACGAATGTCGACTCTCCGTCCCTCTCGCTCTCGACCATAAATAATTGCGCTTGCGCGTAAACATCCTTATTTCTACAGGCTACAGGCCATGCCTATGACGAGGACGTGGCGCATCCTCCGCAGACCTCGAAGCTTCTGATCTGGATTTTCGCTTTGAATTATTGTTCGCGATGCCCACGCCTCGGTGCGTACTGTACGTTCATTTGTATGTTCGCGGCTTCGAGCACGAAAACCTATCGTGAAACGCAGCATCTCCAGGAGATCTTCAGCGTTTGCTGTCGGTCTGATCTGATTATGTAATTACGTTACTGTTGTTCAAAGAATTGCGTTCGCTTGAAAATAGAGTCCTTCGTTGAGTAACGAGCTGTAGTGTAAAAATATTTATTTATAATGCCTTAATCGCCGAACCATTTACATTTGAATAAGAAATTCGTAGTTTATTGAAAATGGACTAGAATTGAAACCCGAGTATCCTTATTTTCACTTGAATAAGCTGTTTAAATATTCCTGCCGAAAAAATATATTTTCATATTTATGTGAACATGAATTACAGTGAATGAGTATCCAAAGGCTATGCGACGATAATAATAATGAAAATAATGTGTAATTGAAATCATAAATTTCTATCAGGTCCTCCGATCTTGGCCTTTTTTCAAAACACTTTATTCTTATAAATGTAAACGAGTATTGTAAAAAGAATACGAGATTTCTTTGAAAACGGTGCATTTATTTACGCTCGAAATGTTTTCATAAATAATAAATGTAATTTTTCGTAAAAGTTTCAATACTCTAATCGCAACCTACTTAATTCAAAATTGAAATCAAATAAAGATAATTTATTTTATAGAAATATTTCTTTTCAACGTGCAATAATGTTTAATGCGCTTTTATTACGTAACGAAAGCGTAATTTTTCACCGATAAAATTAATATTTAACTTTATTGCTCAATCATTCGCAAGTAAATTCATTTCTATTTCTTACGGGTTGTTGAGTATGAAAAATGTCAAGCGTTCATTTGTTACTTTGCGGGTATGGGATGGACACTTAGCGTTGCGTAAATTGCGGTAAATATATAAATGTAATTTATAACAAAGTTACGCTTAAGCAACGAAGAGTCTTATAGGCGTTTTCCGTAACAATAGGATAAAACGCATTTACTTTTAAATATTGAGAATTTAATATTTTCGGTACGCTGTTATAAATTAAATTTAAATAACTAGTCTATTGTCCTAAGAAAGATGCAGTATTTTTCGCTGAAAACACATTCAACGAAATGGAATGACTTGAATAATTTTAATGCAAGTACCCCTGAGTCTTTAATGCGACGCTTATCTACTTTTTTCATAATAATTTTTGCAATTAATTTTTTCGTGAATATTTAATCAGAATTATAAATAATATGTTTTTCATTCAATTGACGTACGATACCATTGACGCACGGTACTTACGAGAAGGTATACACTGTGCACATTTTAAAAAGTTGCTCAAGATGCAACGTTTGGTATATTTTCGAATAATTTGAAAAATTAAATTTCACGCGATTGTTCTTCTAATTTAATCGAAGAAAATCCGTTATTACATTAGAGGCTCGTTAAACGTAAAAAGATACTTTACTATCAATTGGTAAATCTACCTATTTCCGTGAACAATGGGAAGCCGTTTGAAAAGTGGCAGATAGTTCGTTTTGAAATGTTTATTGCGGGTAAAATAATTACAAGGCAAACTTTTGTATAATGTGTTCAAGTTTATGCAGAATCGGAAAGAATGGTAATTCGAAATCGATCGTTCGATTACCCGTAGTTTTCCCGAATTTTCAACGTTTGTGCTTTGGAATTGTTAGTGCCGCGACGTTACTCCATTTAAATTCGTAAAACTATAGCGAGCCATTTAACTCTTGTACGTTGGACTTTTTCAAACGGATCAGGTAGTACTACATTATTACTGTAAGCTATGTTTCACAACGAACGGCAACGTACATCGATAAACGCTACTATTTATAAATTTTATTATGTTGTTAAAGGAAGGAATGCATTGTTGCTAGCATTCGCAACACAGTCGTACCACGTGTATATAGTACAGCATTCCCAGGTATGCCGGTGAGTTCACTCTCGATTTAATCCGAGTACATTAGAACATCGGCAGTCCAGCGCCAGACGGTGAAAGGAGACGATTTTCATCTTTCGGCATAGATCGACGAACAAGTTGTTCGTGTTTTTATTAGACGTAACTGTAAGCCACTCGCCACGACTGTTATCTTTCAAAATTATCGCGACGCGCAAAACCCAAATAACTTTCGACCTCCTCGAGAAACTTTCCTTTTTTAATTTTTGTTTCGGGTTTATTAGAATTAGTGTCGTGGCATTTAAGTGGGTTAAGAATTAGCGAACCGAAACATTACCATCGTTTTACCATCGTTTTGCCATCGTTTTGCCATCGTTTTGCCATCGTTTTGCCATCGTTTTGCCATCGTTTTGCCATCGAAGAATCGACAAAAATGTTCATCGTACAAATGAAGTATATTTAATTGGATGAAAATTAAGAGGCCGATTGGAGGGAGTTTGCATTTTATTTGACTCGGATATGCCTCAAGAATTTTATTTGCGCGACAGTCGTTGTGACAATCTGAAACAGCATTGACACCTCGTTTTCACGCGCATTGAATTTATTGGTAAATAGTCACGGGACACTCCAAATGAAGCAAACACGCACGCGTACGACTGATACTCGTAGGAAAAGCATCTCTGCAGGTTAGTAGTTCATTCTACGTAACTCGATCCTTCCTAGTTTACAGTTTAAAAGTAATACTTACTCAGCTGGATATAATATTTTCTTAAGGAATACGATCGATACGATATTTATAAAAATGCTTTGGCTTGCGTGTATGGCTTACATATTGAAACTTTAACGGAGGGTCGCTTAGGTTTAGCTTAGGTTCACTTAGGTATCCACGTTTGTTATCGTCGCGTAAATTTGAGGAACCGATGTTTCCTGCGCGAATTTGTTGCGCCGATGATCTAGGCGCCAAATGTCCTTTTTCAACAGAATTTAAATAAAATTCAACGAGCAGGCAACGCTCCTTGCTACCAGTTAAGCCAAACGTAACAGAGGAATCGAATAATTCGTCCTGATACCTGCCGCACAATACGTGCCAGTGATAACGTAAAAATTGTTCCGTATCATTATTGCTCCGATTATCTTTACCGTACGATATAAAAAAACGGCATTTTCTTCTTTCTTGTCCCCGCACTTTGATCGAAACAGGCTGGCGCGCAATAACGAAACGCCGATAAAAAGCAAGGAAATGAAAGTAAACGTAAAATCCTCGGCCGAAATCTGGAAATTTGATTTTATTCGTAATCCTATCTCGCATGAAATAAAAGCCTGCGAATATTCATGATTTTTTTACGACGCATATGCGGTCATTACCCTGGCACACGGGGACGGGCTAAAATTCCATTTCGAACAACAGCTTGTCGGATAAATCCCGAGCGAACGCGTAAAAAGTGCGTAAAAGTGTAGTTTGCGTCTCATCCTCGCCACATTTTTCAGCGGCTCTTCGGGTGTTCTGGCCGCTTTGCGCACCGCTAATCCTAGCGGTTTTCCGAGGTTTCCCGGCTCGCTTCCTCATTATCAATCGCTCCTGCATTTTAGGCACTTTTAACGCGCGCGTGACGAAGGAAAGAAAAGCCGCCTTCGGTCGCAGGAGCTCACACGCGCGAAAGTGATCGGTTTCGAAAGGTAGTAAAGTGCAGGCATCGTGGACTTTCCGAAGTCGGTTGCTGCGGCGATCGCAAGTGGGTCACGCAATCGAGTCCTCGGCTCTTCCTTTTCGCACGGCGATCACCCACACGCGCGCGCGCATGCGCCTACCCCCCTCCTGCCCTTCTCTTTCTCGTTCCGCGCTCGAGTACTTCACGCCTCGGTCCCTCGGCAAGGCTTTTTAACCTTTTGCACAGCCGACGCGACGTGGAAAAAATACGCGCGTGGAGTTACGGTAATGGGAGCGTTTTAAACTTGTAGCTGCTATATTTTAATGAATTTTTTTTCACCGGCGCAACATAGGAGTTAACGCGCCGAGCGCTCTCGTAAACCTGTCGAGCAGATCTTTTTACGAGGAGTTTCTCGACTTCTTTTTAGGCTCTTGCGTTTGCTTTTCTCTGATATGTCGAGGTAATTTTTCCTTATGGTTCCAGAGATATTCCGTGTGTAATGGCATACTGGATTTCGTCGGGGGAATTTCGTAGCAAATCGTTAAGACTTTTAACTTGCTTTCTTTCTTTCTTTCTTTCTTTCTTTCCTTCTTTCTTTCTTTCTTTCCTTCTTTCTTTGCAGGCCGACAGAATGGCCTATGCTCATTGTATGTTTTATTCGTTCCTTTACGTATATTCGTCCTCGAAATGCTCATACTAATACTTGGAATTAATGCTGCTCGTGCTTTGCAATGATTTATCGTAAAATTTTGTAGGTTCGATATGGAAAACTTCTTTTTCCTCGTCTGCGAATCGTTAAAGCAACGACTTGCGCGCGCATAATTACAGTCTGTCGACAAATTCGTAATAACATTGAATATTTTCTGTTGCTCTACAAAGATCTCTACAAAGATCTCTACAAAGATACTCCCCGAAAACGTGATTTTCCGAGCTTTGTCTCGGAGGAAGAAGAAGAAGAAGAAGAAATTTGAAGAAAGACAATGAGTTTGAACTCCAGAGCGTTGGTTAAGAAAATATTCTCGATTTGCGAAGCTTGAATGAAATTGTCGATATAAGGAAAGGGTTCGGATGTGGTGCAAGTGCCGCGTACGTTATATCGAACTCTTGTATTACATTTTGTACAAATCATAGCTAACTCGTACACACGAAAATGAAAAAAAATCTTTAACAATTACAGCCTGTTCGTGTTACTTTTACTTCTCAATTTGCTCGTACGATGAGAAAAATACAATTTACGTAATCGTATCGCTTACATTTCCGATAAATTCTATGGGAAAACGCGCGTTTAATAAGTTTTCATGCTAATTTAATGATAATATCATTGAATTCGATCTCGTATTTATCATTGATAGATTTGTCTCTCGAGGTTACTTACCGAAGAAAAAATACCAGAACGAACCTAAGCAGGTTAAACCTTAAATCTAGGAGGCCGTAATGTCCATTGATATATTCCGTAACTTGAGGTTTTGCTCGTGCACTCGGATTCCGATCAAGGTAACTTGACCAGTCGTCTCTAATCTCTACTATCGTAAAAGCATCGATTAATAAGACCGAGGAGGAGAAAAGCAATGGATGTTCAGGCGATTTACTTAATGAAAACGTTACTTTCTCCCGAAGACGAGCGTCACAGTAAGCTTCTAACACCGACTAACGCCGAGTACGCGTTCTTTGTCGAGGGACTTGGCACCAGTGAAGTTCCGGTCTCGAAGGACGCGTTGCCTCGATCCTTCAAATGACCGAATCACCGATTCGATCATCGGTTACTTTTTCCCTTGACGCACACCTCGCCTACGGCATAGTTCTGTTATAAACGAGTGACTTTCTCCTAATTTTTCGGCTCTCGAACGACTTTACGACCTACTTTATTTTTGTGCGATCCAGCGCTTTCGATTCTTACGGCTTTTCTAATTACTTTGTATTTTTCTCGTCGTAGTCGATACGTCGGACGTACTTATTTATTTGCTTGTCCGCTTATTTCTACGAATAAATAAGATCTGCCGCAATAAACATGAATTTTTTACTTTGAAAGTCTCTCGAGTGCTTTTCAGATCCAACCATAAATGACTTACTTATAATGGATCCGCAGCTTATCGCCTTTGAGGAGTACATACTTTCTTGTCGTTAAAATCTCCGCGTGGGCAACGAACCTAAATTGACGCAAAACTCTTATCTTTGCAATCCACATGAAATTAACGCGAATGTATCTCGGGCGTTTGATTCCACCAGACCTCGACTTCTATGGATTGAGTAAAAATTGACGCCTAGCTTAACGCGTGCGTAAGTTAGACTGAGAAAAAGGGAAGTTTCGGAAATTGCCATTGCGATAAAAATCGCTACAGGCGTGTCTCGTGTCGAAAAGCTACGGCAAAGCTCAGTGTTCGCTACTAGTGTGCGTTACGTAACTTTTACAATTCGTTCCCCTTCTTTCCAATTACTCTTTCTAATTCCAATTGTAAAAAAGTAACATTTGGGAGAAACTTTTCTCATTAGGGTCTTGCGTCGCATTAAATTTAAACGGGAAATAACGTAGAAAAGGCTACACCACATCTGGAAAACGCCGGATAATCGAAAGGTCTGAAGCGGACTCTTTGCGAAAAAATAAAATACACGGGGCACAATAGCTCTATCGTAATTGCGATCTTGCGTGTCTCGTGGTACACAAGACTTGTCTATCATACCGTTGATAATACCGGTATGCCCACGTTAAGCTCAATTCATAAAATCCAGGAAGCCAGGAAGCCACATAAAATGTATTCAACGAAAAATTATCTCTCTGCGAGGACTGAGCAGTTTCTATAGATATAATATAGATAGTCTCGCTTTGCCAAATGCAAATTAGACAGGCCGGATTCGGTGTAGGTATCGCGTATCGAAGCCTGAGAAAAACACTTCTTTTCTCTCATGCGACTCGTTACGGGTCAATGTAACGTAAAAGCTTTTCCGAATAGCTCGCGACCTTTTTACTAACGTTTCACCGATAACCGCTCAGAGTCGTTAATAATATCTTTGGCTGTGAATGTCAACCGCGCGTTTCAATCGGGCTTCGAATGTACTTTTAATTGCGACCGGAAAAAACTTGCATAATTTACACTTTTATCCAATGGCTGAGTAATACCTTTCGTTGCTACTTTCGAGCTCGCAGTGGTACATTATTTTGCTGACTTCTCCGAGCATCTCCATTAGGATTCGAAGATCCGACGAGGATGATTCAGAGAAATACCAGTGAGAAACCACTCGAGCAATCGCGAACTCCGCGAGTTGTTAAAGTACTGCTCGGGCATTGGCACCACTGGCAATAGCTTTATTAACGAGGATTAAGATTTCCTAGCAACAATTCCCGAGATGTTTCGATCGTTGTGCGCTTAGGTGCGCAGCAAGTCAGTGGCTTCTTTGAGATCGACGGGCGACATCGAATACCTGGCGTTCCGTTCCAATAAACAACTACTCTAGTACGGAGCATCGATGCCGCCGCTTCGATATGGATGATCGCAACCGCCAGGTTCGAATCACGGCCCGGTTCACATAGAGGGAGTACGTGGACATTTTATCAGCATTTTAGTTGAGTGGCTTTCGTGCTCTAATCGCCTCTTTTTCGTCTGCCGTCCTAGGCCTGCTAGAAAGCTGACCTTATCGTGCAATTACTATCCTTGTCGCTGTTGTCGCTGCTGTCGTTGTTACTATTATTATAGCGATTTCTAGTCGAGTTATCGAGCCGTGCAGGGCATTCGATATTATCGGTATACGTACGCCTACTAAATATTGCTCGACTGTAATTCTCATTTAATGTCGGACTTACTCCAAGTGTCATTCGCCCTTTTGTTCGCGAAGATTCCCGTCGACCTCTTTGTTCGACCCTATTCTTCTATTTTTACACTTATCCGACAAATACAATTATTGAAGCGTAACTGTGTACGTACATGGATAATTATTTGTATTTACGATGGCAATTAAATTGATTTAAAGCTTACCACTGATTTTCCTTCATTAAGCCTTGGGTTGGGACTTTCGTTGTAAAATCTTACGATTAATTTCTATCTTTTCACGAATATTCGCTAGTTAATGTTACCGAATATATGTGTATATGTATACGTACGTGCGTGCGTGCGTGCGTGCGTGCGTGCGTGCGTGCGTGCGTGCGTGTGCGCGCGCGCATTGGCATTAAATGATTCACAGAAGCTTAATTTACAAGTTTCACGTTAACGTAAACTCTTTTACGGCGTCCCGTGCATTCGTATAAATATAAAATCGTTCTTGCGATATTTTGTTAAGTTTGTTTTTATATTCACTCGGATTTACAACCTTTCGTTTCACTAAAGATTTCGTGGCTCAACGTGCGACTACGGATACGCCACGTCACGAAGCAAAACTTGTAATTTCCTACACTTATGCAGGACCATGTGAAAACAGTAATCTTTTGTCTTCGAGAGATATATTGAATTGCACTCGTGCTGCAACTCAATAAAAAGGATTGCATATCTTGTTTCAATAAAGAAATTATTCACAAGGTCACGAGGCAGCAGCAGAATGCCCAAGTGCCTTAAACAATGAAAATCCTTATAGCTTGAACGGTAAGTGTACAAACGAGGATTTTCCATTTGAGAATCATGAATATTGCGGTCACGGATTATCACGTCGATCACTCCCGGCGTTAGCCGGTGCTCCTAAAATTCACTCCAAGTGCGACGGGAGGCGACATCGACTCCCTCGCTTTATCGCGGTACGATGTTCCGAGCACTTTTTTCATTTACCGCTTTCGGTGTCGCGATCTTCCTCAAATCTTAGAGTACCCGCTTTCTTATTTTTCGGAATTACTCGACTTCGTCGTGGAATTTCGCTTTGAGGAATTGAAAATGTTAGCCAATTTCCAAGCAAGTGCAACGATCGACGAATATCAATCGTTGAAATGGAAAACGTTAATGGATTGACTTGGTTAACTTGGTTCCGCGTCGGAATCTGTCCATTCCCTCGGATTTCTCCTACAGAAATACTCTAATATACGGATATTTTACGTTCAATAAAGTTCACATTCGAAAGCGAATCTGCATCGCGACCATGAAACTCGCGCCTTCAAACTTGAAATGCAAGGAAAAAGAAAAAAAAGACAGAAAAAGACAGGAAAAAGGAAGAAAGGGAAGAGACGGGAATTATTCTTATGCTTCGTTATGGGTGTTTCGCCATTGTTTTTCTCAATTTCTCTTGCGTGACTCTGACTCTTATTATTCTTTCGTTTCGTTTGCTTGCCATTCTTCTTCTTTATGTCTCTTTCCATCCCGGTGCTTGAAACACCGGGAGGTAAGAGATAAGCGATATATAACGGAGTGCACCGCGAAAGTCTAATTTCTTTACGACACGAATCGTCGTAATTATTGCCGTGGAAAAAGGAAGAGAGAATAAGACGGAGATGACGAGAGAGAGAGAGAGAGAGAGAGAGAGAGAGAGAGCGAGAGAGCGAGAGAACGGTCTTGTAGTAATAATGAGGAATATCATCAAGGTCTCCGAGTATTATCGTTGCTCTCTTTGAGTACATAAATCGTAATGGAATTCGCTATGAGTAAGTTTAACGCGAGTCTACGTGCAGACACTCGAATGCGAAGCGACAGATGTTTGCGCTCGAAAACTGACTTTAAACCGATGGTTTCTTGGTCTAATTCAGTATTTCAGTTACATCATAATTCCATTGTAGCTCCAATAAATTACGAAATTGCGTTGCCTTTTCTTCTCTCTTGATGCCTCGTTTAATTATTCGTATCTTTCTATTTTATTAATTTAAACGAGTTCTCTCGTGCTCTCGTGCTCTCGTGCTCTCGTCGGCATTATTTTCCCCGATGAACAAATCGGTTGATACAAAAGTTCCAAGAAATGCCCCAGCGATATTTTTTTTCAAAGCCTAAGTATGAGACACCGAAATAAATGACGAGCACATGCCGTGGAGACAAACGGTCACGATGCGCTACTCGTTCAAGTTGTGATGCGACAAGGAAGAACACAAAGTAGCGAGTCGTCGTAGAAAGAGAAAGATAGAAAAGTACACGAAGGAGAGCTAACGGATAATAGTCGAATAATAAAAACAAGTATCACCTACTTGGCACTCGATGCAATATCATACTAAAATTTAGTTTGGAACCGAGTTTTTTTAAATAACAGACTTAATAAAAGAGAGTATTTACTTTTGGATAGAAATAATTGTACTTTGTTGTATCGATATTTCTCTTTGAATTCTTTTACGTGTTTGGTTAACCGTACGCATCAAGAACGTATCTTCCACGTCTTGAATGTACCTGTACCATTTAAAAGTCCCTTTAAAAGAAATGCACAGAAGAGCTTGTGTACTTGTATTCAAATGTGGCCATGCAATATTGACCAAGTACCAACCATTTCCTGCGGTAAATTTTTCAAAGGTAACTATAAAACGCGCCGTTATTTATACCATTACATCCTTTTGTGTAACATTAACGTTCAATGGGAAAATAACGAGAACGATCGCATAAATTAAATTACATTCCGATTAGAAACGGTAACTTCTTTTATTTTTTAAAACACCTGCTAAATCCTACGTGTACTAATTAATGAGAGATTTCGAATAGATTAATCTCCGAACCGGCTCTTCTGTTTCGTAATTCACGATAAATTTTCTTACATTTCTTTTCATTTGTACGTCTGATAGGTAGGGTAACACTGGGGTGGGGGAAACCGACAGTCTTAGCTCGCCAAGTTTCAAAATGAAAATCTTCACGAGGTACGTAATACTCGTAAATTCCATAAACCGCGAGTGATAAAATAAAGCGAATGTGGAACCCGTGGAAGGGAAGAAGGCCGGAATCCGTTGAAAATCCCAATGAGAAAATGCAGGACGAGAGAGGAAGATTAAAGTGCGGCTCAGGTGCGGCTCAATAAATACGTTTAGACGGTCAGTCGAGGAGAGAAGAAAGAAATTCTTATACAAAATTAGAATTGCTCTTGACTTTTGTCTCTTTCAAATACATCCAGCTCGATGTATTCGTTAGGATGCAGTATACAAGTCTCAAATAGTCAAAGACCGCAGTCGGAAAAACGCTACTTTTTCGTACCATTTTGGCACTCTCATGCCAATTCTTTTTCGCAGCATCGCTTCTTATTAGTAGTAGTTCATTTGTGCAATAACGCCGATTCCGAGAAAGCGAAGAAAGGCCGGTATATTTGGGATAAAGGGTGCGAGGGCAAGAGTAGAAGTACAAAAATGAGCGGACGGGAGTCGGGGTGTACAATGATGAGCCGCCGAAAGCGGAAAAAACGCTGTTGTGCGCAAACACCTGTTGCTTGGCACGCCAGGGCACTTATGGTTATGCAAAACACGTTTTAGACACGAAGACGAATTAACGTCGGCTTGGAGTCGATGGAATAATCGGCAACTGCGGTCGCGAACCTCTGCGTGATGTTCGAGAGCGCGTATCGCGTGGAAATTGATGGTTGCAAGACGATGGAAGGAAAAAGGAGCTCCGATAATGTTCGACAGACACGAGTATTTACCCCCACCCCCCACCACCGCCGCCGCCGCCACCACCCCCCCTCCCTCCCCGCTACACCGCCCCCTCAATCCCGCCCTTTCTCACTCAGGCAGGATACGCTTTCTTGTAGGATCTTACAATTCTACGACGAAAAATCTCTTTTGAGCATTTTGACACTCGTCCGTAGCCAATGCTATCGAAAATAAGTAGAGCGAATTATTTCGAGTGCGTTTAAGAATACGTTTTCTCAATAACTCCAATGAAATGTGCATTTCGTGTTGCTTTGAAATTATTCGTTAACTCGCTTGAAACTCGCTTGAAACTCGCTTGAAACTCGCTTGAAACTCGCTTGAAACTCGCTTGAAACTCGCTTGTAACTCGCTTGTAACTCGCTTGTAACTCGCTTGTAACTCGCTTGATTCCCGACAACGGATTCGAACGTTCAATATTCATAAAATATTGTAATCAAAATCCTGAAAGATTTCTCAAATAAATTCTTGCGCATTTTTTCCATAAATTCAACGGAGTCATTGTGCATGCTTGCACCATTCTAACAGAATGTTAGCTCCTTGCGTTATGTAAAGAACATCATTTATTAACATCGCTCGCAACGGTTGTAAGTGTTTCGCATTGTTGTTGCCGTTGTCGTTATTGTTATTTCTGCATGTTTGAATTATTACTGTTATTATTTTCGATGCAGTTTCGTTATGTGGGTGATATTATGCAACTACATTACATCTCTATCAAGTCTTTTTAAATTGTAGTGTCGTTCCGTTCAGCGCTCAAAGTCTTACGCAATTTGAAACTAGTAACGTTTTTTTTTTCTTTTTTTTTCCTTCTTTTTTTCATCTTCTATAAAGGATAAACAGAAGAAATACCGAGTTATCTTGCTCTTTCGTTAGAGCTTATTAATTTTTACCCTGTGCTTTCTGCGCCGAATTAGAAAATGAGTAATAAGTAGCTTTTGCAAAGACAGCGAAACATGTAGGATCATCGTGCAAAACCTATCGAACGTAAAACTTTCCTTGATATTAAAGAATCGTACACGCGCGTGCATATTAATTACGGTAGAAAAATACACTCCTCAGCGAAAGGATACTTTGTAAATTACTTTTCATTTCGAATATCTTATTCTAACGTGACTGAGAAATTTCACAAGTAATTTTCAAATTCGTTGTTAACACTTTTATTACTCTTTTGACGATAAATTGATAAAAGTAATTTCAGTTTCAATTAGATTTTTGAAAATAACGTAATAAAGCCATAAATCGTGAAATATAATATATCTCGTAAGGCGATATCGCGCGCTATATTAATTTTACAACACCCACGAGAAAATAAATGTTAATTAAACGTGTAATGACTATTAGAGAAAATTTGTTAATCTAAAAATAATGATAAAGCGCTTGTCGGATATATAAGAAAGAGGTGATAAATAGATTGTCGAGTCGAGTACAAGCGCGCAAAGGTACAAAGCTTCGGATTTTTATGTCATCGCCACCATGCGTCAACTTAATCGCCGACAACTCTCCATAAACATAAATGGAATAAAAAACGTAACATCGGCTAATTAAGGCGAATGGAATGTCGTGAAAATGAGATTTAATGAGTTATATTTTCGGAGTGTATTCAAAAGACGAACGTGATGCAATATCCCGTTTATTTCTTTTAATCGCGAGAAGACGTGCAACGTCTCTCTCTCTCTCTCTCGTTCTCCCTCGTTCTCCCTCGTTCTCCCCCCGTGCCCTTTCTTTCTTCCTTCTGCAAGAGATGACGGCAATTGACGCGACGGTGAAAGCCACCTCCCCATCATTTTGATCGTTAAATTAAACGCACGAGAATTGCATAAATGCGCCTCACCAGTTGCGCAAAGCCTCTGTATTAGTATCTGCCTTAGGCGCACAGAAAATTCTTTTTAGCGCCTGAATTTTTTCATTTTTCATTTTTCACCTTCACAGAAATACTAACGCAATACCGCCCTGCGCGTTTTCTCCTTTTTTTTTTCCTTACACGCAGAATTCTCGCGGCAACCTTGCGAAAATGCTTATTTCGCGCCAGAGAATCTGCTATCGGCCGCGGATAATTATCCCGTAGGATTTTTAAACACACCGTTTCGTGTCTGAAATGAAAAATCGCGATGAGACTGTGTGAATAAACATACGTTTCGCGTAATGTACGAGTAAAAGCAATGGGACTCGCGGAAAATTAATAACTACACTAGCGATCTGTAAATCTTTATGTACTCGAACGCTCACCGGTGAGAAAGATTTTGCAATTATACGTTTATTCGACTCGAATTATATAAATACGCGTGCGTTAACGATATAAGCTTCGGTGGTTCGGTGTGTGTTACAATTCATTAACTGGAAGATATTCCTCTTAACGAATTTACAATTATCAGAGTTCTCAGGTGCTCGTAAAAATCAATTGCATCGACAACTTGTCGCCGGTAATTATTACTACGAATGAAATAAAAATTACAAAACCAAGCCTTCCTCGCGCCTCGCGAATTCCCGAAAATGTGAGGGAATCCAAGTGAGTTCATTCTCGTTTAACATTGAGGTTTAAAGGGGATAATAGTCAGTTTGCACGTTCGAAGGAATCTTCGTGCCTCGGTACGAGAGACGTTGCATTCCCGACCTTTCGCTGCTCGTGGGCGAACGACTCGCGAGAACTCGACCCACACATCGAAAATCTCTCGCGCGACGCGACAGCATTATAAAGGAGACGTTTCGACAAACGCATTACACAAACCCTTTCCCACCTCGGCTCAGCTTCCTTCTCGAGCGTAAATATGCTCGAGAGAAATGGAGATAAATGGAGAGAAATGGAGAGAAATGGAGAGAAATGGAGTGGAGAGTGCGTCAATTAGACGGAAGAGGCGCAACGGCTCATCTTTTTAATGCTGCTCGCGACTGTTCGTTGTAATGGGAGTTGCGTAATGTAAGCCGTAGTTTCGTTATATCCCGAGAGCATAGTTTTCTTTTTTGGAAGTGGTTTTCCATACCTCGACGCTCGCGTACGCGCACGACTTGCGCAACATTCTATTACAAAATATTAAACGCTCAATTTTATCGTCCTTTAATGCTCCTGGCTCGCTTGACAACTTCTTTTCCGCTTCGACGCTAATTAAGATAATTAATAAAACACTTATAATAATGCACTAATGAACGAGATTCGTGCACTTTCAAAACGTAATAACATTCGCGTACGGGTCGTACACGCACACGTTCGTACCTCATGAGCAACCGAATGATTGCAAATTTGTTTTTATCCGTAATCCGTTATAACGGAAAAATTGTCTGCTTCCAGAAAAACGTAATGAATCCTGGACGCATACGTAATTATCGAGAACCTTTGGACGGGCAACGTTATAACAGTTATATAATCGACGTGTAAAATTCTCAACTGTTAGACGCATAAGATACTGTTTGAATAAACACTTGTATGTTTTTGAAAATAACGAAGCTTCGACAACGTTTAATTTCCCTCTTTCTATTAAAACATGAAAGTTTATACTTGCGCTTTGCATGTATTACATGATTTAACTTAGAGCCGCAATAAGACATGAAATATACTTTTCCGAATCTAAATTTACACTTAACTCGCCGACAATAAATTTTCATTGCGCACAAGGAGTACCTATGCATTACTCTGCAACAATTCCACGATTCTTTACAACTAACCCTATCGATATAGTATAGCATTAGCATCTATATTGAAATTATTCACTTCGCTGCTGAAAATAATTCGATACGCACGAGTGACGATCATAAATCTGCAATGAATATAAGTAGAATCGTCTTTGGAATCATGCGATTCGAAACCACATCTTATACTTGTCTCGCTATTTGTACAAGCCAAAGACATTTTTGATAATAAATATAAAGATGTCGCGAGGAGAGGCAAATCTTGCAGAATATATTGCATAATAATAATAATAATAATAATAATAATAATAATAATAATAATAATAATAATAATAATAATAATAATAATAATAATAATAATAATAATAATAATAACTGTCTCAAATTTCGTATGTTTCAATTAATTTTAACCATTGTAACAATTTTGGATGTAAAAATTGCCAAATACGTTTACAAGTGATCCGTCGTATATAACGTTTGCTCACAGAAATCCAATTCTAATATCAATCTTATGTGCAAGCAAAGACTGCTTTATCGTCAATTATTGTTAAATTTTGTTTCAAGTTTATACACACGCATTTGCGCGCACAATCTAAGGATAAATCATAAAAAGTAAATTTGTTTCTGAAATAATTTGCGTGCAGCTTCACTTTATTGATATACCAAGACCAAATACAAGTAACGAAATATATTTTATTACCTAACTTAGGTTTTCCTGAAAAACATATTTAAATTTGAAAGAAATTTTCCCCGAAACCAATACAACTGTCTCGTTTGCAACAAAATATAAAAAAAAAAAAAAACCTTCGCATTTACAATGAACTTTAATTTAATCCAAACACTTGGATTATCTATAGCTAAGTAGATATAAGATACGTTCTAATAGTATCGAACCAAATTCAGTAGATAACTAATTACACATACTTCGTTCTATAACGCGCGTTCTTTTTTTTAATGTTAATTGAATTTCCATCAATCTAAGGTAACAGATTCTATTTTATATTTTATAACGCGAAATAAACCGTTCGTGTTCCCAAGAAGCTAACCGTACATTTCCCTATTAATTTTTCTCGCAACATTTGTATTAAAATATAAAACGTTGCAAATAATTCTGAATGTTCATCGATAAAGCTACTTGTATTATCATTAATTCTTTAGTCAACTAGATTTCTGAAGTGAATTAAATACAGCACTCAAGACGCCAAGTATAGTTTTTCATGTTCAAAATGTGGTAACCTTGTGCTAAATCAAGACTCTTTCCTTCGATTCACACGTAACTGTGCGTTTTTAAAGAAATTAAATTATATCCGAGTATCGCATTATCGAGTGCATCGACAATCATTTTAATGTAATACGATTTAAATTTGTCGCGCACATGTACCACGAAGATAATCAATTTCTGGCGTACAAACAATGTAGATCGCATTAAATGCAGAAGCCGTGTGAAAATATCGTCAGCATTGAAATTTGTACATTTTTAATAATATCTTTCAATAAGTACTCCACTCGAAGCTAGGATAAACTTTCTCTTACGGTCAACGTGTGCCAACGCTTTTGATAATTGCATAAAAATAACTATAAACGTTCATCGAACTTTCTCTAATTTGTTGCAAATTTTGCTGAAAAAGCTTTAGAGAACTACTCTCTATACAATATTTCAGCATCCGTTCCGCATAACCGTGAACCTTGAATTCCCATCGCAATCACGCATACTAATTACGCATGGTATCACCAACCTAAATGTTCGGCAGCCGTTCGCAGAATCCGGCATAGAGCCGAACAAAGTTGCTAAGAGAAACGAGTAAGGAGTAAAGGATAAAAGCGACTTGCCTGCCTCGATTGCGCCTTCAATTCATCCGCTAACTGTTATTCAGCTGCACGGCACACATAATGAAGAAGAAAAAACGACCGAAAGAAGAGAAAAAATTCGCGACACTCTCATCCGCGCGGAAAGATCGAATCGAGGCCAATTTTATGAGCGACCTCGAGAACGACAACTCCGCGTACGCATAATAGCTGCACACCACCACAACAATTGACTTTTCGAGCGCAGCCTCGTTCAAGGGAGAACGACTTGGCACGTCGTCGTCGTCGTCGTCGTCGTCGTCGTCGGCGGCGGCGCTCTGACACACTTAACCTTCGGCAAAGTACACTCGCGCCACGCGCCACTCGAGGCTCACCACTGGGCGAGGAAGGAGGTTATGCCCCGCTCGGTTCGGACGCCGCCGAGCAAGTGAGAGGCTGCACTAGTGGCGAACGAAGCCCGGCCACGACGAGCGCCAGCTAAGAAGGGGAAACCCTCTTTCTCTCGCGCACTCGAGCCACGGCTCCTCTCTTTTATGGCGCTTTCACAGCACTCGGGCACGGGCTCGAGCTCACCTCGAACCTTTTCAATCCCTTTCCCGCAGGCCTTCTTCGACTCCTCGGTGGAAGGCGAATATTTCGGCGAGGGTAACGCCACGCGGACGTACGACGACGACGACGACGACGACGACAACGACGACGACGACGACGACGACGACGACGACGACGACGACAGCGTCAGCGACGCGTCGGTCTCCTCGACTTCCGCTCGCTCATTTTCGAATTTCGCTATTTCCTTTCGTTCGGCATTCAAAAGCAATGATAAACCAACCGAGCCTAGCGGTTGCGATACCAAATAACCAGAAGCTATTTTACTTTGCTCGGGTGTAATGCGACTTTTCAGCAGTGGGTTTGATGAAGAGTACTCGAGGATCTCTCCACCTATAAACATTCTGCCTCTACTGTAAGTCTCATTTCCTCGTTACTTTGACTTGACGTAATCAATACGAATTTGCGTATTTCTATTCGCAAACGCGAGCGACGAAACATTGGAGGAACGGACATGTACAAACAAGTGCTCGTAAATTCGCTCGTACGTTCGCTTGTATACAATCTGGATTCGGCAATTAATTTCACGAGAAGGTCGCGAAATCGTTGAACAATGGTTAAACAATGGTAAATGCTACGCGTCGGAAAGCGACGGAGGAAACTTGTTCCATCTTCCAGCTGTCTTTGAACGTATTTTAGAACAGAGGCTTCTTGAACACGGGGAATGATAAACGAACGCTTGAAACTCCTCGCGCACAATACGCGAAATACAAGAATAACGAAGGAATTCTTTTATCGTTCGAAATCGAGTTGCTGAATTTTGCGTATTATAATGGTAAAAGTGTTGAAACGCTTCAGCAACTTTTGTATACGACCTTACAAGAAGGATACTTGGAGTCGAATTGCAATTCGCGTATCTAGCACTCGGAGATTTCATATTTCCAATGAGAAAAGCATTTGCATCGCTATCTATTTGCGTACACGTACAGGGAAGTTACTCGGGGAGTTAAAAATTACAGTAGTATGAGTCAGTATATCAAGCCCGTGGGGTATAACGGAACAACTGGCCATTCCTACTTGCTTTGCTTCGATTTATTTCTGCAGTGGGCATACGTCATCCTTAAACAAGAGCGTATCCACCGAGCGCGTATATACATGCGCAATAACGTCCACGCATATATCGCAGTCAACCCGAGGCATTAAGCGATCTCACAAAAGTGTCCATTGTAAAAGCGACATTACGCTGGACGACGAAACTCGCTCGAGTCGAGGAGAGGAAAGACTATCCTCTCCGCCATCCTCTCCGCCATCCTCTCCGCCATCCTCTCCGCCATCCTCTCCGCCATCCTCTCCGCCATCCTCTCCTCCATCCGTACATCTAACTATCTCTCTCTTCCTCGAGGGAAATAACTACGAGGTCCCTTTAACCATAGCACTCGGAGCTCGGTTGCGGGCCACCTGGCTCCGCACCTTTTCTCGACGTCTGCGAATCGCGTCTATCCGTGGCATGTGCGTCTGTGTCAGTGTCTGCGTGATGCCCCCGATCGAGCGAACGACCCACGCGAACACGATCGCGACTAATCGAACCTTACAAGCAAGGCATTGTTACATTTTGCTCTCGAGTTTAAAAAACACTTCGTTAAAATAGCAACAAAGCTGGAGCGCAGCAGGAGAGCGTCACTAAAAGCTCTCCATCTTTCCTGCTAATCAATTGTTATCGATAGCAAAGCCCATATGCGCTGCAGCTAATGAATAACATTTATTCAGAAATTTTACAATACTTCGATACTGACAAAACAGTTTTTTTACTGACAATCGGGCACAAGTCGATAAAAAGTCATGCGACATTTTTTCGACGCCTGATTTAAAGAAATTTAAGTTCTATCGCGAATTTACCCCCTAAGACTTCCCTTTGAAAGGTGTCACATTGCCTTGCATTCTTCGAGTGCACGTAAAGGAATGAAATTATTCTCGAAAAACATCGAATAGATTTTCCGCTTAAGCGTTCGCAATGAAGGTACGCGATCAAGCATATTTCCAGGATTTAGCCGGGAATAATTATTCGGGCAAACTTATTACGATGCTCTGTTGACTCAGTACTATGAATTTTTAGGTAGAGAGGTATTATCGATGTCGTGAATTAGTGAGGATATAAAAATACGTTCGTTTTAATATAAATCGCAGTTTTCTATATCTCAAACATTTGCCGTTGAACGTAAAAATTATAATTTCACAATCTCACTTATTCACTCGCAAGTGTACTTTTCTCCTCCAACTGGTATAAAAATTATAATTAGTGTAATATTTGTATTCAATTATTTATTCCTGCTGTCGCTTTTCAACGCTTTAACCGAATGCGAGAGCCTAAAATTCTCAAAATAAAGCGAAGCCTTCGCAGCCGGGGAAATGAATAAAATCTTGAGATTCTGACACTGTGAAGTGCCTGTAGAAGTTGTGGTAGTGCAAAGTTGAATGATCGTTTCACGCATTTGAAAGAAAAACCGAGAGACAAACAAGGACCACCCCGAACCTGCATTCATTACTTTATTACTTTAAGAAACCATTGGAGTGAGCCCGAATGAACGCTAACTCGAATGGTCTCGTTTCATCGTAAAATATGAATGAAGAAGAGTTTCGTTGTACAGGAATTATTGCGCTTTAAATAATTTCACCATAAATATCTTTTTCTAAGTAATAAGCCTAGCAAAGTTGCGACACTTTCATTAAAATGTCCAGTTACAAGCGAGTCATAATATTTCTCCTCGATCGAAACGTTCGTGATCCAACAACCATCTTGGGTAGCTTCAAATTAGCAAAAAACGTATTCCCCTTCGCAAAAACAGATACACCTTTAATAGTATCAATGCTGTGAGCAACGTTACTTCGGCCGCAATTACTTTGAATGTACGTACAAATTAAAAAATTAAAAAAATCTTAGGCTCCAGCTTAATCTCCTTTTAATTTATTTCCATATAAGCTTAAGTCCTCGCTAAACGAAGATTCCCAACAATTTTCTCAAAATCATGGCACAAAAGTCCTATAACGTAGAGTCTGCTCTTAAAAGCGATTGTCCTCGTATGATATTATTCATGAAACGTTCATAATTAATAAACCACTAGCGATTGTAGAACGTGGCTACGCCGAATGATCCATTAAAGGCGAACGAAGTATCTCGCCGAGGATAAAAGAATTACACAAGAGAATAGATCAAGGCTGAAATATCAGAAAGTTACTCGAGATAAGGTCGTAGACGCCAAAAGAAAGTAAAAAATACGGAGCGATACGAGCGCGCGTAGGTGAATTAATTTGACATTATCTGCGGCTGGAAATGATCCACGAGCGGAAAGAGCACAAGCGAAGGTTCATTCGCGCGATAAAGCACCCGAGGTATGAACACTTTCGCACAGCGAAGTGCGCAGCTACTAAGTTCGTAAATATAACGGCCATATTTTCCAAGCGCTCATCTTCTTTTACTGGATTTTGCCTTTTACAAGAGCTGAAATTTTAATTGAAAATATCTCGCCGCTTTCGCAACAAATCACCGTTTCGCGGCAAATCACTCGAACCCCGAGCTATGCTCAACGCCAAGATAAAGCATGCAAATGCCACTGGTATTAGCAAATCATCGTACAGCACGAGATAAATATCACCTCCGAGTGCGCGTGTCATAAGAAACGCGCACTGTAAAAGATGATAAATTAGTGAAAAAGGTATATAACATTGTATTCCAGCAGATTTGTTCGCTGGATTGCATCGTACCTACGTGCGGCAAATTTGCGGAACTTTTTTGATAATAAACCATTCGCCAGCGCTAAGAAAACTTCAGCGCTTTTTTAAAAGACAAGTTTCAATCTTCTTCGTCAATTTTTTTGGGAAATGAATTGGTCCTCGGGATTCTTAAACTTCGAAACACGATAACAAAAACGTAACGTTTCTCCTACATTCGAGTAGATCATTCGAATGAAGCCTAAAATAAACATTTCTGCTCAAAATAATTGATTGGATTACCTATGCTTTATAAAATTCATGTCTATCGTACATTTAAAAAACCAACAAATTGAAAGACTTATTGCACAATACATAATCAATTTAAAGATTACTTAAACATTTGTCCTCGATTATTCATACCAATTGATAACTCCAATAACTATCGAAATAATAAACATTTGCGATTTCAAATATTCGCGTAATCTCTTCCCTGAGATTTCAAATGTTGTTCTAATTCAAAACTTGCTCCGTGAAAATGTCAATGTCCGTCCTTTAAAGCAACGTTTTTGTTACCTTTTACGTCCTTTTCATCAACTGGTGGTGTGCTACCTCGATTGCCTATACAGAATTCAGACTTTAAGTACAGGAGTAGCTGTAAATTTATAGTCGAGTACTCAAAAGCGATAGATGGGAAACAGTCGCAGCTGCAAGTTTAATTCGTCTAGAAATTCAACACGGACTTAAAGAGAATTAAATTGAAGAAATTTTTAAGAAACCCTAGCGAATATTAAAGAAGAGGCCGGCAATCGCATAATTTTTGTACGCAATTTTCTTGGTTATTTAAGAAAAATGTACTTCAAGAAGTGATAAATGACTCGGACATAGTTCCGACGTAATAACAATTTCGTGGTCGAACGAACCGGCAATGATAAAGATAACTTTGCGATAGCTGAACTTTTTCGTGGTAAAGCAACTTAATTAAAAAGATTAACGAAAGAAAATCAAGCGCTAACGATCAACGTAAACCACCGATTGGTTTGCAATATTCTTTAACGCATTATATAATAATGCGAATCGTCATGACTTTCCAGTAGAAAGTAAAGACGCAGATATGTAAAGATAGAGTAACAAAAAACGCACGTACAAAGTTTACTGGTAAAAATTTCCGAGGTCGGTCAAGTCTGATACAAAGATGGGAACGCTACGTTAGAAATTAATATAAATGTTTTATTTAACACCTGAAGTAATTATTCGAATAGGCTAATTAAATTGTACGAGCACTATATTGAAATGGCCTACTGTTAAACTACATTGCACAATAACTAATAAATAATGCTTACTAGTTGAGGCATTATTAATTACCTCGTTTCATTATGGACGAGTAGAAGAAGTGATTTATTGCGATAGTGCAGCATTAATTTTTACAGATACAAGCTTACAGATATCGCACAAAAGTTGAAAAACCGTATTATTGTTGCGATCGTTAAGGAATGTAATCGAACTTGAATAATTTCTTGAGGACACCTCGATAGTCCTGGCTTTTAACAAAATTCACTTGAAATTCACTTTTTGCATGGAACACAGTATCAGAGATCGTGAATGTGACTTTTCAGCAGATTATGCGTATTATCGCGTATTATCGAATTATAGAGAAAGTTGACCAAGTCTAGGGGATCCGACAAAGACTCGTGGTTGTTCCTTCTCTTGAAGAGTAAAAGAAAAAATGTATCATCGCTCGAATTTCAAGAGCCTAGAAGATTATTAGATCACTAGAAGATGTCTCATTAATCGATGTACGCGTATTTAAAAGAAAGCACGTGATTCTTAAAGTACTAGTAATTATTGTTTGATTTATCGCTAGAGTTAGAGGTAAAAATGAAAAGTCACGCTACATCAGTCCATTTTAACGGTATTCAAGATCTAAAACACGCAGAAGTCCGCGTGTAATCCATCATGTCCTATTCGAATGCGCGCAGCATTACAGCTATCAAACGTAAAACCTAAGCGTCATAACCTATAGAAGCTGTTGACACAATCGTGACGGTAAATAATCTGGATTTATCTGTCGCTTGTTCGACCCGGTGTCCATGTGAAACTGAATAATGGTTCCTCGAGGAAGACTCGCTCGTCGTACAACGACGAGAAATTGAAGGAGTATTAATGAAAGCTCAGATCGTAATAAAGCACAAGGATCTCGGACGAGCTTGGAAGAAAGCTCCACCGAGTCTGGATTTGTCGACTGGGTTGACTCGCGGAAGGGAACCGAAGCCAGTTTACGGCCAGTTTACGATCTCCTGCGAATCCCCACTTCCTCTGCGCCTTCCTTTACGGTTGGCTCGGCATTAAACTCCCGTGGGGCTGTCGCGAGCGAGAGAAAATCCGAAGACGCGCGGCTCCTTCCGAGGATATAACGGTCGAACATCACCTCGCCGCGAGATTACGAGCGCCTCTCTCTCTCTCTCTCTCTCTCTCCATCTGGAAGAGCAGCGTCATGCGTCATGCGTCATCGCCGTGCGCCAGAGATGCTGCATCGAACGTCCACGAGCGATCCTGATTTCGAAAGGATGACGGCTTCTTTTTGCGCTCCGAAGGACGTATGTTTATCGAGGTCCACGCTTCGGTATCTGCCCGATCAAACTATTTTTTTACTCATCCTAGGAAATTAACTCGTATTGATCTTGGTCGTTTTTCTAATTGTCTTTAGTTTCTTACCTTTATCATTCTAATCTCGTCGAAATTACTCTTCTCTTATATCTTTCGTTATATCGTTCACAAATAAAACTGAGATACATTAATTATTATATCATGATTCATTCCGTGAGTACTCTTTTATAATATAAACCGAATCACTTTGAGCATCTGACAATTAGTTCTCGATTATTATGAATTCTGTAGAATGATTATCCATTGAAAGCTTTCTTTATTCCACTTAATTACGATCTCCTGTAATAATGCTTTTCATCTTAAAAATATCTCCTCTTCGGGAAGGATATTTTTACAAGAGATAGCTCAAAGTATTCATAGTTAATTGCTTTACAATTTTCATCGATGATTCCTAAAGAAGGGACGGTCGTCGGTTTTATCAAATTTATTTTTAATGGTTATTAAAGCTTTATAATGAGTGCAAGGTGAGGCTTATAAGAAGATAAGTAGTAGAAAATTACCTCGAGCGAAATGAGCTTCGTATGCGCATGCGAGCCGAATGAGAAACTTTTTCTTAAGACTATATTTATACTCAACCGCGAAAATCGTATAGATATCGCTTGTGGATGACACCTCTAGTGCTCGTATCCTTTTCATCGGTGGATGTTATCAATTTACTAAAATTTTCTCTACTGAATTAAGCAATCTCGATCTTGTTGGGGGTTTTTTTTTTTTTTTTTTTTTTTTTTTTCTTCTTTTTTTTCTTCTTTTTTTTCTTCTTTTTTTTCTTCAAACCTACCGATTTACATGCGGTAACTATAGTTTCACAAACGAACGTATAAAATATCTTACGAAAATTATCATTAAAACCCGCACTCCGCGATAAAAGCAAATTTATAGATTTTTATTGAACGGTATTAAGACACTCGTTAAACAGTGTACGATGAAATATATCGCATATTTAACGAAACGTAAATCATTATCTTCGTAATTCCTTCGTAGCCTTAATTATTTTATGTGAGCCCTCATCTCGTTCTCTCGTTCTGATATCAACTTACAATGGCTTATAAATTCAGACGTGCGTACTACATTCGTTTAATTCGTATTTACATACTTATATGGCCGACTTGAAGTTGGTAAATACAAGCTATTACACCTCTTTGAAGTAGATATTACAAAAAGTATGAAATTTTTAGAAGAATCCTTTTTCCCCTTCATTGGTTAATGTGGTTTTGAAAACTATTGTAAAGCTTCCTTACGAAACCCAAACTCATTATATAAAATACGACTTCTTAGAAGACAAGAAAAATCAACACTTTTATTGGTTGTACTCGCAATTAAATATACATCGATTTCCGTAAAAATCCGCTAATGCGCGATATTTGAAAGGCAAGTATTTAATAAATATGTGTATAACGTGTGCGTGAGTCATGCAACTTTTCCCGGCAGTTATTTGGATGATTTAAGCGACATTAATGATACGAATCGGACTATTTATTCTGTAAAAATAATGTTATGATACAGCAGAGTACGAGATCTAATATATCGACCTGAGCCACCTGCTTGTTCTTTTATTAATTCATGCAATTTTTCTGAAAAATAAAATATTACATTGTTGCTAGTAATAAGTTTTTAAGAAAATATGAGTATGGATTTATTCGCGCGCAATCGTTATTATCGTTATTATCGATGCTAGTGAATAAACAAATGATAAATAAATGGGAAAAAGCCACAAGTTAGGCGCGGGATTGTCAATGATTTCAACGGCCAAATAGGCCACGAAATTTCTAATGCACAAATTCTTCTTGTCCGCGTGTTCTTTAATAATACTTTAACGCACAACTAGTTCAAACCAAGACCTGACATGTACAAGTAAAACCGGACCAACAATGCCGCGAATGCCATCATCGTTACGGGACTGGTTGACTCGATGGCTCGAAGCTATAAAACAACGAAACTACACCGTTTGCCATAAGCTTGGCTCGAGAAAAGACAAGCATGAAAATATCGAGAAGTTTTTAAAAAAGAAACCGATAAATGCCGAGATTGCGTTATTATTCGATAATGTTCTTCCGGTTTTCGCGATGGTTTCGTGCAACATAAAGTTCGTAATATCATTTGTATTGCTCGAAATGATGTCATTGCCTTTCTAGTCAATTGCTAATAATTTTGCGTAAGCGAATTGTTGAAGAATACAGTAATACGTAACGCACGAAAAGGTTTGAATTTTTATAATGCGAAAAACAAATTTTAATTCTATCCGAATTATATCACACCAAAATATTTAAAAGTAGATGTTTATGTGCGCGAAAAACCTGCCAACTATTATGAATGAATAAGCTGATCTTAATCCAAGCATGATTTTTTATTTTATTTTATATTCTCTGCGTAATAAAGGGTTTTCTTTAGACTAATAAAATACAATCTTATTACCCGTAGGCAAAAACTCTCTGACTCATTGTCGTTCCAGTTGTACAATTATAAGTTAAAAAAAAAAAACACATGTAATATGATAGTAGATTTTATGTCTTCACTTGGACATATCTTCAAGACTTTCGGCATGTTCCGTCCAACTAAACAAATAATGAAATATCGCGGCATATCTGCAGATTTAAGAAAAGTATAATTTTCGATGATTTTTGTTTGAAAAAATAACTGCAATTAGCATTTGTTGGCGTCTCGAATGTAATAAACAAACTACATGTATGACGCTACTCACGTAAGCAAATCATCGAGGAGAATTTTGTCGAGGGCTATAGAAACCGAAAAAATTCCAAGACTATTCGCGATATACGTTAAGAATCCTTAAATCGTCTGATGCAATAAGAGACAGTTAAATTATACGCTTCGAAGGAAGCAAGGAATTTTATTATTGTAATCTAGAAGCAGAAGTACATTACTTGCGTATAAAAGAGTAGCATCATCCTACCGTGATAAAATGTAAATTTATATGGGAATCAAATATCCTCCGGTATTATGGGAAATTGTATGGTTTTACAATTCCTATCAAATGCATAAACTTTTTAACACGTTCTTTTTAACATTTTTATTACAGTTGTATAAAAGAATTAAGAAACAATATTCTTTACTCTCCTAATATCGGTAAATGTTATTACAATGGTCTATTTCACCATCCTTTTCCAAAAAATGTAACATTATTTTCATAATTTAGAGAAGTATCGTCTGTTATAATTTTGCTCGGATGCATTGCTTAAAGTCGTTCAAACGGAAAGAAGCTGTCAAACGGTCTATCAATGGTAATATGTCGTAAGAATAATTGTGGGATAAATTTACATTTTCAACTTAATATTGATGACAGCGAACTAAAATAATTGCAGGCGCAGGCTCGTAAAGCTAATCCTACTCTATGGCTACGTATAATTAAAAATAGAATGAATTAATTAAAATATAAATAATGAATTCTTGATGGTTTAATAACCTTTTTCTTTCCTTATATTTTCTCAATAATATTTAGTACTTTTATACCGTACATTATGAACTTTTAATAAAAAAAATAGCAGATCGCAAAAGCATTTGTAATTTTTATTATCGTTTTACGTATTTAAATTCGATCTTTTTATTATTCTACAACTTTGATTATCGAAATCAACATAATACGATGAATTAAAAAACAAAACGCCCAAGTCTTGTATTCCGTATTTTACTATTAAGTTGTATTATTCCAGAAATATAACGGATTACAATATTATTGAGAAAAACAGAGGATTTAACAGTTTTTCCAGCAATATGACATGACTCTGTAAGATAAGAAACAACTATCGGAGTAAATAATTTCGAAAAAGGCTTATTCATCTAACGTAAAAACATGTAACATAGAGAAATATTTAAAACAACGTAAAACTAACGTATCTAATTCTTATCGTCTTAAAATCTATTTTTTTAATTAATCATGAAATATTGAATTTTCAACGGTTACTTTTAGATTCAGTGCCGTTAACTTTCATGTCCACGTAATTTTTATGTATAGCTTTTAAGGTTAACTCTGTCTCTCTCTCTCTCTCTCTCTCTCTCTCTCTCTCTCTCTCTCTCCCTCTCTTTAAAAAAACAGTCGCTACAAAATAGTAGTAATAGCGAAGTCAATAGTAATGGTGTATACCATTATCTTTATGCTTCTTAAATAATAGAACGCTATTACAGTTACGAACCAATGCAGAAAAATATTAGTAATGAAACGAACGAGTGTTCATTCGACTATGAATTGTGGACTTTGGTTATTTAAATGTCGGCCCTTACTTTTCGATCTTTAACGGAATAACTACGATTAACGTATGTCAACAAAATGTACTTCTTCAAGTAGCCAATGTAAGATGAGTAGGTAGGCTATATAAAATCTTTTGTGAAAAGAAATTTGGGTGAAACTGCACTTGGACATTATTTATTAAGCGAGCGAATTTCGATAATGTTTTTACTGGAATTTTATCTCATCGAAAGTTACATTCGTTGTTAGATGTATTACAATATGTCAAGTATATTATGAATAAAAGTTATGTATTATCAAGGTTACGCCTTTATGAAAATGACATAAGCCATATTACTCAATCGTAGAAACATGACCAAGTAACTGCAAAATTTCAAAAAGTCGATTAGAAATGAGGAACGTAGTTGTCGATGGCAGACGCTAAACAAAAGTAATTACGATTGATGTTAAATTTAATCGATGCTCAGAGTTGAGAAAGAACATAAATACCGTAAACGACATGTTTGGAGATTGGAAACGAAAAATGTATGCTTTCCATTGAGCCTCCGCATTAAAAGAAAGATCGGTAGTCGTAACACGTAGAATTAAAACGATCAGAACTACGTAGGCATAATCATCGTTTGCCAAAAGAATCGCAAACCGGGAGAAAACTTTCAAAGACAAAGAAATAAATCGCTTGTCGTGCGCAAGCGCATCAGCATACAAACTCGAGCACGCGGCCCGAATTTCGAAGAGCGAGGTCCTCGCGATACAAAGAAAGAAAAATGAACTTTTGTAGCGATTTAAAGTGCTCCGCTTTCGCGAAAGACTGCGCGTGAACGTAACCTCCCGGAGGAAGCGAAGTTTTCCGCTTCGGGCCTATTACGCGAGACACGCGAGACACGCGAGGGAACTCATCTAACTGTCGATGGTAAGTATAACGAATAGCGAGAGTTGAGACGGGCAAATTAATTACTTTCGCTTCCCGTATTAACGAGGAAGATAAGACGGCGGGCAAGAGAGAAATCAGCGGAGAAAATAAATAACGACGGCAACAAAATCAGAGAGGTAGAGGAAGACCGGAGGATAATTGCGTGTTTAGGGAGGGTAATTCAGCTAATGTTGGGGACGTTCGGCGTTATTATCCTGGCAAGTTTAATACGCGAATACGAAGAAAGGAAACGCGACCAATGATTGATAAATAATTTTCGTTTGCTGAAGTAGGTAAGGTGTGCGAGTGAGGTTGTACAATGCCAAAGGCAGTTACGCAGGACGCATTTACCGCCAACTAATTAAGTTTACCATTACAATTTAATCCTAATCCGATGGCAGATTCAGCGTTCCATCGGAATCTTCCATTGGTAAAATTTTAAGAAGAAACACTCTTGTAAGAAACAAAGGTACCTCGACGCAAAATCATACACATAATAACAAGACTAATAACAATGAAGCAATCGAGTTGCATTTGAAATGCGATACAAAGCCCAAAATGGCAATGGAAGTATTACAAGCTGGATCTTGTGATCGTACGAAGAGAATGTTTCAAGGATGTCGAGAAAAAGTTTCAGAAGAATTATGTTTGCCATTTCTCAGCGGCCCACGTTGACTCTGTTAGCGGGCTTTTATTAATGTCTTATTTAACGTCGCAGAATGATAAAGAGAAGCGTTAGTTTTAAGTCGCTTAAACGTATATTTGAGTTGGTTGATTCCGTTCGTTGGTGCGACCTCAAAACCGAATAGGCAGTTCATTTGTTTTAAAAGAAAAAGGCTGGCCCAAAAGAATCTTTGCGGAAGACGACGATGTACGTGGAAATTTCTCCGGTGTGTATTCGCATCGAGACGAGGATTACTAACGGTAATTTCCTTCTCGATTCTCAAAAGCTGAGCAATGACTTTATTACATAATGAGAAGTAAATTTCCATTTATTGAAACTTGTAATGCGGTAAAAGTAATAAAGAGTTACGTGATCAGCCGTTAAATATTATTCATCGTAAATGCGTAAAAATATAGCTCGGAAAATTCCAGTATAAATGCGTTTATGCACGACTGTAACCGTGTAATTAAAATCTTGACATCGCGAACAATACCGATACCAATTCTTGCGAAAGAAATCCTAGAGACGTAATAGATAACGCGCGATGGAACGAGACGTGGATTTTTCCAATCGTCGGTTCAGCCTCGTCCCCATCAATTCCAACAAGACGATCCACGCGCGAAAAAACTGCAAGACGACAATCGGCATGAAATTAAGTGCGTTGAATTGGCGAAAAAGAACGAGGAAATGAACGATAAACAATAGCTTTGCCGCGATAGGAGTAAAGCACGAACGTACCTAGAATTATGAAACGTCGCGATGAAAAAAGGGAGGAACAAGAGAAAACGCACTTGGCCTTAGAGACGGAAAGCAGGAAGGAGGAAGAGCGAGTGCGCACGCGAGAGGAAAAGTCGGGGAACGAGTTCGTGATCTTGGATCTCGGAGCACGAGAGACGCATCCCGACAGTTCACATGCGAGAACGTCGTGGGAGTTTTTCGCACAATTAGCGAGAGGCAAAAGAATGCGCTGCGACAGGCGGCTCTGAACTCCGCGGTCTGCGCCTGCGCGGAGCTCTTACGAGGAGCTCAAGGATGTCGGTTTGTGCGCGGCCACGAATAACTGCCTCGAGTGGTTGGCCGAACGTGCATTTTAATCGCGAGTACCTCGTCATTAGGCGCTTCAGTCCTTGCCTACGTTTCAGTCGTTATTGCTCAATTCCGAGTGTATCCTTGCGAATCGAGAGTCAAATCGACAGCCGAATCGACAGCCAAATCGACAGCCGAATCGACAGCCAAATCGACAGTCAAATCGACAGCCAAATCGACAGCCGAATCGACAGCCAAATCGACAGCCAAATCGACAGCCAAATCGACAGCCAAATCGACAGCCGAATCGACAGCCGAATCGACAGTCAAATCGACAGCCGAATCGACAGCCGAATCGACAGTCAAATCGACAGCCGAATCGACAGCCGAATCGACAGCCGAATCGACAGCCAAATCGACAGCCGAATCGACAGCCAAATCGACAGCCAAATCGACAGCCAAATCGACAGCCGAATCGACAGCCAAATCGACAGCCAAATCGACAGCCAAATCGACAGAATCGACAGCCAAATCGACAGCCAAATCGACAGCCAAATCGACAGCCAAATCGACAGCCAAATCGACAGCCAAATCCAGCCGAATCGACAGCCAAATCGACAGCCAAATCGACAGCCAAATCGACAGCCAAATCGACAGCCAAATCGACAGCCAAATCGACAGCCAAATCGACAGCCAAATCGACAGCCAAATCGACAGCCAAATCGACAGCCAAATCGACAGCCAAATCGACAGCCAAATCGACAGCCAAATCGACAGCCAATCGACAGCCAAATCGACAGCCAAATCGACAGCCAAATCGACAGCCAAATCGACAGCCAAATCGACAAATCGACAGCCAAATCGACAGCCAAATCGACAGCCGAATCGACAGCCAAATCGACAGCCAAATCGACAGCCAAATCGACAGCCAAATCGACAGCCAAATCGACAGCCAAATCGACAGCCAAATCGACAGCCAAATCGACAGCCAAATCGACAGCCAAATCGACAGCCAAATCGACAGCCAAATCGACAGCCGAATCGACAGCCAAATCGACAGCCGAATCGACAGCCAAATCGACAGCCGAATCGACAGCCAAATCGACAGCCGAATCGACAGCCAAATCGACAGCCAAATCGACAGCCAAATCGACAGCCGAATCGACAGCCAAATCGACAGCCAAATCGACAGCCAAATCGACAGCCAAATCGACAGCCAAATCGACAGCCAAATCGACAGCCAAATCGACAGCCAAATCGACAGCCAAATCGACAGCCAATCGACAGCCAAATCGACAGCCAACCAATCGACAGCAATCGACAGCATCGACAATCGACAGCCAAATCGACAGTCAAATCGACAGCCAATCGACAGCCAAATCGACAGCCGAATCGACAGCCAAATCGACAGTCAAATCGACAGCCAAATCGACAGCCGAATCGACAGCCAAATCGACAGCCGAATCGACAGCCAAATCGACAGCCGAATCGACAGCCGAATCGACAGCCGAATCGACAGCCAAATCGACAGCCGAATCGACAGTCAAATCGACAGCCAAATCGACAGCCGAATCGACAGCCAAATTGACAGCCGAATCGACAGCCAAATCGACAGTCAAATCGACAGCCGAATCGACAGCCAAATCGACAGCCGAATCGACAGTCAAATCGAATTCACGCTGCTGTATGAGCTTAGCTAGGCATCAAAGTGCGCTCCGATACACTTATTTTTACCACTGTTTTCAGTCGCGGTACTAGTAGATACATAAGAGCAATTAACAAACGGGGCTGCCCTTAACATCCAGAGCTTGAATTAAGTGGCCGTCCGCGCGAATGGACGATTGCGAGTGAACGTGTGGTAGATTTCAATGCTACCTGGAAAATGTTCGCCGCGCGTTCGCGAAGGGCGCGCACAAATTGAGAAAAACCAGCGGAATTCGAAGAGACGAAGGTAAAGGAGCCGCCGACCACAGCTTAACGGATTAACGATTTCAGCGGTGCAATTAGTCGCCGCTCGTTTTCACCGCTTGCGAAATGCGCGCCCTACTACTCCTCGAGGATTACAAGGGAGGCTCTCGCTTTTTTCCCTCCTCCCTGTTCCTCTATTTTCAACGCGCGCGCAGTGAACGAACGCGAAAGAATGCGCGCGCCTCGGCATATTTACGCACGCGTGCATCCACGAGCGGCTTTTCACGTAACTGAAAACCAACCTCTTCCTCTGCCGCTCTTCTCCTTCCTTTCTTCGACACGGGGAAGACGCTCCGCTGCCTCTCCATCGAGCCTCGGGTTTTTTTTCCTTCTTTTTTGCAATCGCTCGACTAGGCGACAGTTATTTTTTCACTGCTTCCACGGCATCTGCGCTTAACTCGTAGCTCCGTATAAGCAGCTGAGCGACGGGGATCTCTTCCCGGAGCTGACTTTTTAGCACGAAATTTAAGCACTTGTCGATGGAGAATTACCAAGAATTACTACTAAATCTGCATCGATCCTGGTACGATGCAGATCGAGAAAGAACTCGTAATGTTCCCGTAATTGTTAGCCCGATCATGGATAAATGTGATCTTGCGGCAGAAGAAAATCAATGTCCGTTAAATTAAAAATCCAACAGCATAAACACTTTTGTACGTAAAAATGTCAATTTCGTTGAATCATTTTGTATATTGAATTGATAATCTTGCTTCTTGGTAATAACAGTAGTATATATTATACTGTCCGGCGTGCTACGATTCAATCTTTAATGCATGACGTACATTCTTACCTCTGCGCGTAGACTCCAGTTTTCGCAATCAAGTTTTCGCAAAAGTCCTGAGATCTGTGGTACGTCCTCTAGCGATTGTGATTACGATGCATCGCAGTTCATAATTTTAGGATCCTGCGTTTACGGCCGATATAACACAAATGACTGTACCGAATTGCAAAATTGAAACTTCCTTTCGATATTATAAATTTTGTTAATTAAGTAACGATTGTAATCGCGCGTGCGTACATTTATCGTAAACTATTTCGTTACACTGGACATTTATCGGTTAAATGCCTCGGTAGCTTTCGTCTAGCTAATTTCGTCAATTTTTAATTTTTCTCTACCCACGCGAATAAATAAATAAGCTTGACAGACGAGGGAATCATCCGTTTATGTCGAGTACAAAATAATATATTTTAATTCATAAACTATAATTCATGAGAATCGCGGAAGCCCAGAATTATAAAAATACGAAATATTAATATACGATATAATGAAAAGTATGTGCACTAACCGCGAGTACACCAACTCTCGCGTATCCGTAACTTTTACTCGACATATCGCTGGTTGATCTCTATGCTCTTACGACTCTCTTATGTGCAATGGCTGATCTCGTTCGGGAATACGTATTGCTCGAAAACCGATGGATGGATAAATTGCCAGAATATCGATACGTGCATTACGCGGCAAGAAGGGAGGGTGTAACGAGCTAAATTGTCAGGCGCTCTGGTGCGTTCCCGTATCCTGGATCGCACTCGACAATAGAAAGCGAAAAAAATGGTCAACTCGTGCGCGAGTGTCGGTGCTTGTGCTTTAAGAAGCTAGTGTAGGAGCAGTTTACCCAGAGCTCGTTAGACCTGCAGAATAAAGGTGAGCTCTTGCTCGCCGTGGCAAGCGTTATAACGGTAAGACTCGCAGGCGGTGAGAGATAGGCGTGTCGATGTACGGGTACGTATCCACCCACGCCGACGCGCCTCTGAATAAAGCAGGACGTCTATGCGCGTCGGCGACTGACAACAGACTTCCTTTTGTCGCGAGCGAACGAAAGAAAATTAGCGGATATTAACATTTTTTGAAGGGCACGACGTGCGCTAAGCGAGTCTATTTCGAGACTTCCGGGCGATTCTGCAATGTTGGACGAATTGTTCCTAGCTTCTTTTCCCCTAAACTTCGAGTACACTTGTTAGATGATCGACGCGCAAGTGCATAAAGCGATTTAACGCTTCTCGGCGATTTACGATCGGATACAAAAACTTAAATATTTCTTCGCTTTTATTTGTCACAGCCTTCGTTAACTATAGCGCAGACAACTGTCAAATGCGTACATCTTACGTTAGCTATTTTTTAAGTATTACACGTTCGTTGAGGCTAATTTGTAATCTGTGTTTAACGATAACCGTTACGATTTCTTTGCTCGCGATAAAATGCATACATAAACTATAAATACACTTGCGTTGAAACTCACAAAATTCGCAATACCGTGATCCAAGTAAAATATTCGTACTTATGAGTGTTTCATTAAATTATGATAATACTGTTATATACTTAATGATTAATAATTGTAAAAATATTACTACTTTTAATCTAATTGTACATGGCAAAGGTAAACCAAGAATAATGTATTTTCGGATAAAAATTTTTTATCGGTGTCTCGAGAAAGAAAATAAATTTCATTTCTTTCTTAGCCTCCAAATTCAATTGACATCTTATTAAAAAGCTATTAAGTAATAATGAAATCGCTCGGGCATGTATTAATCGTATGCTTTGATTTTTTACGTGAAAGTGTAAAATATATACCTTCAGTTCTAGCATGAAGTATATAAAAACGATTTCTCGAAATAATATATAGAACATAATCGTGCATGTTTTTATCGTAATATCATTAGCTACCTATATCCTTCATATTTTTAGGTATAAAAAGTTGATGACAAATAATATTATACGCGATTAGTATCGGCGTAAAAGTATCGGTTGAACGGATTAAAGACTATCAATTTTACATAAGACTATATATGTGTGGCCAATGCCCAGCAGGTAAAACGTAACAGACGAGGCTTTTGAAGACTGAAAAATAGAGATTTTTATTTTCTGAGTCTTATATAGATATCTTGTATATGAAACTCACTTATTTTGAAACCACAGTGTCGATATAAGCTCTTTTGCATTGCACATTACCAATCTTCTTCGATACAAATGCATTATAAAGCGAGTTCATTCTGACAAATTTCAAATAAAAATACTGATTGACTAAGAGGGAATGAAGAAAGACACGTAGAGAGACAGAGGCATAAAAACAGCGGGTACAAAGAGAGACGGTAATACGGTAGTTAGGCAAACAGACACAACGACTCTTTGCAGCGTAAGTATGGTGCACTTTCTATTTGGAACGACGATAAAATTTCTCTCCAGTGTCGCGCTTGACTTAATTATATTATTTCGATAATTACTGAATCGTTATTTTTAACATCTTGAAGTAATACTGGCATATATTTTCAAAGGATTTTGTCCTTTGCATTAATACCTACGAGAAAAAAAAAAAAAAAGTACCTATACCTTATAGATATGCTCGACCTTTTTAAATACCTACATAAAGCAAATATTTTATTAAAACCATTCTTAAACATGCACACCTAATGTAATATTCCTTTTTGTGGTAGTTACACTACTCACTGATCAACGCAATCAAACGTTTCAACGGAAATACTTGCATTATTACTATTTCATTGTTGTTAAATGTTCAATGAATTATATTATAAGTAATCAACGATTAAATTAAAATAATATCTCAAATTGCGAGCTGATTTATAGTTAATACAACTCATAAAAAGAATAAGTCAACCAATAGTAAGCTACAGCTGATAAAGTAGATATCACAAATAATTCTTTACATTGAAAGTAGAAAATTTATAAAGTATTTAGTATTTTTGTAGAATGTGACTTTTGTATTTACAGAAAGAAGCATAGAATTGTCACTCTTTTAAACATTAACACAGTACAAATCGATTTTCGAGGTACCGGCAGGTCATCTTCTCTTCTTAACCGACTGGGAAAGAAGCCCTGCAGAATGACTTCAATACCACAAGAAGTTTAGTTAACTACTCGAGCACCGCCACATCATTGTGTTGTCACTACTCGCGCCATCTTGCGTGAAACGAGTAAGACACTATTCGTGACTTCGCTCGGCAGAGTAAACACGTTATCGTGAAACGATAAATTATTGACTAATTTTAATCAGCCGTAAAGAAAAAGGATACTAAGGATACTTGCTCTCTGCATATACAACTTTCCTTTAAAAACAGTATTCGTAGCGTGTTAACTTTACATCCAAATAAATTTGCTCAACCGCTTTAATCGACTAACAACTTTCATATTTGATAAACTACTAATATTTTCAAGAATATCCACATTCTTATTAGAAATTTCTCTATAACTAAAATTAAATCATCTCTACCTTTCATGAACGATTATATATAGTAATTATATTTTTAAATTATATACGATACAAAAAAACGTAGTAGAAAAATCTTTTCAATGTGTGTATTTTATCAATGTCCTTAATAAAACTAATGCTATCATTGCGAGCGAGTAAGAATTTACGTTACATACTGCATTCTGATTAAGAAAATCAAAATTAAATACATTTAACAAGTTGTTTTTACGAATAATTTCGCTCAAAAACCCACGAAAAAATGTTGTAGCTCAATACAATTCACAAAAGAGTAACGAAGAGGAAAATAGAAGTCCTTTGTACATAACTAGTTGAAATTAAGCCGCCAAATCGTAACTGAGCAAACAATAGCATAAAATAGAAGATCACTACTCGAAGAAACGAAAATAACGAAGTCCTCGCTGTAAATGATTCGAGCAAACGAATTCGAATAATTTTAAACACACCTAGAATTTACTCGGAATATATCTAAAGATCGCAGACGCGAATGGGGAATAGAATGAAAAAAAATGTTTCTCCTCTCGTAAGAGGTGCGTTAGAATGTGCGATGATGCAACATATGGCTCAAAGATTTTAGCAATCGCTAACGATTTTGCGTCTCACTCGCGACTTCTTTTGTCAAGTGGTTAATCGCGTTATACTTGCCCCTGCTAATGATATTTATGACAATCTAGACCCCTGTAATTATGCGAACACTGCTATAGTGTCCTACATTTGTTCGAATGAAACTTTAATGTACAGTCCTTTGAAAAGTGTAGTGTACAAACTTAAATTAAAAATGAATATTGTTTTAATGTCTTAACTGGTTCTACGATATGGTTGAAAAGCAATTTTTAAGAAAAGAATTTGAATGAAAAACTCTTGTCCGAAAAACATTTATTCTCAAGAATTGATATTTGAAATGTGGGCTTAAGAAATCTGAACATTTGTAACAAATGTAACAAATTTGTCACAAAACATAAACTTGGTCTTAGATATACTTATATACAACTTTCTAATTCAGTTCCTTTAGCCTAAATACATATAGATTTAAAAGCATCGAAGTACATCGTTTTGTAATTTCACTACGTTTTTGCAATCGAAGATCGCAATTACAAACTTTTTGCTCTACATGCAAAATGTAAATTACAGCTAATTCTTAAAATTTCTATCAACTCGCGTTTGAACATTCAGATTAGTCGCCAATCGTACGCAACTTTCTCTGCATAAGTGATCATGCAGGCTTATAAATTAAAATTAATATAAATCTGATATCAGGTATCGATGCTCGTGCATTTCTCCGACTGCCGCACTTGCACGAATAGTACAAATATCACTGTAAATAAGATAACTTTATAAAAAATAGTCGCGGACGTAGTCCTTGGTACTTAATTTTTTAACTTTGTTCAAATCAATTTTAATTAAAAATAAACAATAATAATTCAAAATGTATAAGAATTCTGTGCACGGAAATAGGCTTTAAAAGAGTAACGGTACAAGGCATTTGCTTTGGAGATGAAAATTACGTTAAATAACCTATGGATGGCGTTTTTCTGTGTTTGTCGAAGTTTTCACGAGGACGTAACGTGTTTTGTCTCTCTGTCGATAAGGGTTTAGATTAACAAATATCGAAAAACGTGAGAGAAAGACGAGAAACATAGGGAGAGAAGCCGAAGGTACGCAAACTTTGCCAGTTGGCCTAATCTTATCTCCTGCGTTGGTTCCAGCGTTGACTGTGTACACTTATTGTATACTTATTTGCTTGGCCGTGCGTGTGACGCATCCCACACGGGAACTGCAGTCTGCACGCATCGAAGACCATTGGACACGAGGAGATCCACAGGAGGACATAGGGAATATTCGAAAAGATTTTTTCCACGACGATTAAGAATTCCTTTTTGTCAATTGCCTACGGTATTTCATTCGACGACAATGACGACAATGTATTGTTTATTCGATTTAACGACCGATTGCCAATTTATTAATTTTCTTTATTAATTATCTGCATGATTTTGTAAAAATTAACAATGCCAATGTCTCAGTACATAGCATTACTGTAACCCAACCCCGCAAGACGACTCTTTTTTCTTCTTCCGCGCTCGATCTTTCGCTTACGTGGGCGTCCTCTTGAAAGAATATCGTTAAGGAGGAAGATGAAATCATTAGCGTGCTTGCGATAAGTAATGGGAAAACAAGAGACCAGTGGCATTCGCTCACGAATGTTCGAGAAGGAGAGGTTCCATCGTGACCGCCTCGAAAGAGGAAAAACAAACTCGGGCGAACTCGACGATACTCAGGCGAAGGGAAGACTGAATCTTGCCGAGTAGTTTCGAGAGAGTGACTACGACCTTCCGACACGCGGCTAATGAATCGGATGTGCTTAGGGTCAATTTGTCTATTATCTCGTTGCCCGTTTATTTGTTACACTTACAATCCTCTATCTCGACGACATGCGTATGCGCCGAGAGAAACGTGAGACTTGGTCTGCCTGCGAACGCTTCTTCCTCCTCTACTCTTCGATTCTTATTAATCTTCCCAGAGATGAATTTATCCCTCGAAAGGTGCTCTCGGTTTACTCTGGGATTAGAGCTTCTCCGAGAATACTTCATCCTCCTCGATATCGCTGTTACGACAACACAACAAAGGGATCATTCTTCGTATGTGAAATGTTGAACATTATATTTTAACGATTGCTGCGAGAATAAGTTGCATTAAATTGAAATTACTGCGATACTTGTGCGTAGCATCGTTATCGGAATTTTTAAGTGTCTTAGGAAATTATCTATCCGAGTACAGGAACAAAAATTCCTTTCACTTTCTTGTGTTACGGGCATTTTTTTAAGGTATACATATTTTTAGGTTGACTCACACACGCGCGCGCGCGCGCGCACTTAAGATAGAGATAAAAATTAATTAAACGACAGTATTTTCACTTCGGATCGTTTAGAGTATTATTCGACCGTTTTATCAGTATTAGTAAGAGTGACGATAAAATCTGAAGTATCTGAACTCTCTGTGTTACACTTAATAATTCTTATAAATGGCTAACTTTATTTATTAATAACGTAACTGCCTTGGTATTTTAATCATTTGTGAAACAACATTTTACTATTGTCCTACGTGTATCGTGACGCAGCGGCTGTTGCGTGTCGCATTAATTATTACATTAGCTAGTGCAAACATTACGTAACCAGCCACGATAAACATGTAAATACTCGTGATTTCATAATATTCGATCGGAAGAATATTTTTCATTACGTATAAATGTCTATTTAACCAATTTTGAAAATTACCGATTTTGATAAGTAAATTTCTTTTTCATGTCAACGATACATGACAATTAACAAAACAAGCTATAAAAATAATAAATATGTGTTAGTAGATATTTTAGAGAAACGCGACGGAACACAAACTACTACTACTACTACTACTACTACTACACAGTGTAAAAAATAATACACCCGCGAGTATTTCATTAGCGTAGGAACAAAGTGTGCGATGAAAGGAATTATATCGACTGTACCTTTTTACATTCCGAATATAGAAACAGTACAACGAAATAATGCACACATGCAACGATAATATTGAACGATGTTCCGTAACAGAATTTAGTACTCCGAATGAATAATTAATTCACTGATTATTTAGTGAAAGCTGACAAATCATGAAATTAAAGACATTCGGTAAATTGATAATGAAAAACTCGACTAAAGTCTGTGTTATAGATTCAGTACGCAATTCAATGAAATATGGTTTCGCCGATAAATTATCGTAAAGTAAACACGTGGAAGACGATGCCAACTTCACCGATAATTAAATAAATTACGAATAAAATTGAATATTACGTGTAAAATATTACTTCCGCGTCCTTAACTATCCTCTACATAAATTACACGAATTCGCACTTAATCGCCAGTCTTGCGTATTTGCTTTTTCGTACAATTACTTCATTTGAACAAAGCACAATATGAAATACAAAACGCAAACGATCTATAAAATTTGTAATTTATGAATCTTGCTTTATATCAAATTTAAGATTTTAATTTCACATTTCTATAGCTAGATTGATACAAGTACAAGCGCTACTTGAAATTTTATACAATAACGATACGATTAAATAATAACGAGTGAACGAAAGCTCAAAGTCCTGCGAGAGTAGAGAAAATAAAGATGCTTTTATTATAGTCCCTTTTTTATGTACTTTAAGGGAAGACTTATCTATCGATCCTTCAGGATTTATGATTTTCAATTTTCCCTTTGTAATACGTGCGAGTAAAAATAGTCGTAGCCGTTCGTTTATGAAAAGGATTACCGTAAAGTACAATAAGTATCACTCTAGCGTCGATGTTACGTAGCAAAAGGAAAACTTACGTTAAATTCGAATACGTTGCGTTTCTGCGTATTTGTACGACACGATAATCAACGCTATTCTCAATTCTGCAAATAACTAAGTAAAAATTGAAATGTGACGGGCTTTAGGATAAAGGATCTAGGAGTCTAGTAACGCGACTAGCTTACGAAATGCAGCCCCAATCCGTCAAAAAAGCAATAATAGAGACCAAATGAACAGGAGCGTATCCAGTACGAAAATCCAGGAATAGAAGTAAAACGAGTATCCCGAGCTCGGAGATCTGTAAACAGAAGGAAAGGGCTCGAAAAATCGGGTGCATGAGCTTAAAGACGAGCTGCGCCCCGCCCCCGCTCGGCTCTTTTAATCCGGAACCCGGCGCACACGCGCGCGCCCGCGCACACCCACACCCACCAACACACCCACGCCCACTCGTGCCGTCCGGCGGCCAACGGGCGAGAGGGGATCGGTGCACACGAGGGAAAAGGAGAGAGACGGAGCTAGCGATAGCGATAGCGGGAGGGTCGGAGCTCTAGACCGGCGTCGTCGTCGCGCCGGTCGACAGTTGTAGGCGCGAAGTTGCCGCGTCGTCGACGGATTTCACCCGCGTTCCCGCTCTGCTCCTTTCCGACTTTACTCCTTTTATTCGCTTCAATAGCTCTTCTCAGCCTCCGCTTCTCGGTCCCACTTCCTCCTTTACTTTCCATCTCTCGTCGGAGCGTTCGGTTCACGGGGAAGGTTCACCGACCACGTGGATATTCGGGGAAGGTCCTTTTCCCTGCGAGATCCCTTCACATCCTCACATCCGGGTTCACATCCTTGACGGTCGGCCCTTCGAGCATTATTCGTTATTCGTACGGCGGGAGTTAGGTGTTACAGGTGGCCTGTAACGAAGATGAGCCCAAGAGCGAAAAGTGAGCCAATGGATAAATAATTAAAGACTTGGATAAACGTTAAAGATTCCCGCGATATGAGGAGGCGCGACGTAGCCGCGACGACGCCGCTTCGGGTGCAGCTGACACGACGACGAGGACGACGAGCATCGTCATGACGACCTTGCTCCCGACGCTTCGACCCCTCGATCGCGTGCACGCGTGATCGCCAAAAGCCACGCGAACACACACGCAACTTCCGCCGACGAGGCTGAATCACGGCCGAATCGAGGCTCCAACGGATCTTGGTAAGAGGAAAAGCTTTTTCATGGCTCGTCATTTGCCGAGCGGAAATTTGTCGCTTGGCCTTGTCCTCGTAGTCGTTGGCGTGAGTCGGGCCATCGAGCCCAGCTCCAGGAATGCAATTTTCGTTTTTAAGGCGCGGTGGCGAGTGGCGAGTGGCGAGTGGCGAGTGGCTTGGCTCATCTTGTGGGAAATTGGCCAAGAACATTTTCATTAGAGAGTTTCCGCGCGACTATTATTTCAACGACTTTGACTTACGTGTACCGTGCGATCTGTCGTACTCGACTGATTTACGCAAACGCTCTTATTTTATAAGGCTCGCTTTTTAAGAAAAGGGAAAAGGCTGTGAATTTTCGCGAGGACTGCATAGCTGTTATAATCGTGATACTCGTACAAAGGGAAATGAAACGTATTATCATTTTCCTCGATGCCTTGCTCAATGTTGCTTGTTCGTGAAATCTATCGATGGTAAATGTATTTCTCTTTGTCTCTGATACGCAGCTGCTTATCGTGTTGCTCTTGTCAATATTAAAAAGAACAAAGAAATTTCTCGAGAAAGCACGTTCGTATCGACGTCTTATAGATTTTGCGCGCATACGCTAATCGTTATCAGTCGTTATCAGTGCGAGAAACCTGTCCGATGCGTATATTTACGCATTCGTTGGGAATTATTCATTCGGAAAATGAAATCCGGATTTTCTACTTTAGGCGCGTCGTTTAATTTAAAAGGTCTCGTGCGTATCGACTTGTTATAAATACGTAAAGGGACGCTCTAAGGAAAGTACACGTTTGCGCTTTAATTTTTCGCTATTAGCATCTTCGTCTTCGAGCTTTGATTATCGGCAAACAAATATTGGAAATCGGTGTACTCGTAGAATGTACTGTAATCGCTGTTATTTTAAAAGAATATAGTTATCTTTTAAAAGAATATAGTTCAAGCAAATCAAACAAAGTCGTAATTCAATAACAAATGCAAGCGTATATCATCTAAAGAGAAGTTTGTGCAATTAATTACGATCGGTGTATTGATTAAATTGAAATAGTGCAATCCGATGAGATTGGATTTTTATCGTTAACTAATAACTTTTCCAATGCATAAGTACATTTTTGTAACCGTGAGGTTCCAATAATTACTGAAAAAATATTAAAATACAGGACTACTGGTAGATACTCCCGCAGTCGTTCCCGACATTTTCTATTTGAATATATTTAACGCATCGGAGAGCAATAACTGGTTTCGGATAATTTTTAAATCATACTAGAAGAAGCATACTTTTCCTTTCCGTGCATCACACGTTAATACAACGAGGCTTTTAATTAAATTTTGAAATTCTCATAATCGGCGACGTAAATGCAATTAAATCATTTAAGCGACGTAAAAATTTAATTTCACCATCAAGAATTCGTGGTAGTCCACTTATTCTTTGCATTGTGAATCATACGCGCAATTGGAAGCAATAGAATTAAGAAAGTTTTCATTTATCTAAACGTAGTGAAATTAATGACTACATTTTATACCGAGACAGTATTGAAAAGTCGTGGTGCGTAACCCAAAAACAGACAAGAGCATTTGAATTATTATGCACCAGGACTAGACACAAAAGACGATGAAACGAAAAGTCTTTTTTATGTTCTTATATTCACCATGTAAATATAATGAACGAATTATAACGAGAACTCGAAAATACACAGGTTACTTATTACAGGGCCGTACGCCTCGACAGAAATCATACGGAAAATGACGAACGAACTACTCCTCAACGAAAGAATATGTTATGACATTGGATTTGTTGGCTAGCATTTATTTGAGCTAGAATTTGTAAATGAGATTCACAAATTTCATGCACATTATTATGCGTAGAACAATGATTCGTGCGATAAAATAATTGAGCTTGTAAAGGAAACTCCGTGATCGCAGGTGATAGCGATGCACTGATTTCAATCTTGGGATTCTCTACGCGCTCTTTTAAGGTGCGATGCACCTTGGAACAAAAAGGAGAAAACAATAAGAAATAAGTGAATAATAAGTGAATACGGAAAAGCCGGTAGCGGTGTTACGAGGGAAAGGGAAGGATTATTTCTTACATCTTGCCCACATTTGTATAAGCAAAGGCACATTAGCGCGTGTGCGCCGCTTGAATTTTTAATGTTGATCCTAACGATTCTCTTTTTATCTGCGCTATTGTCGGAGGCCAACGACTTCTCATAAGCGACAGCTCATATCTTTCGTTTTTTCATTATTCCTCGTGCGAAGTGTCGCTATACTTACGTCATTTTCTCGATTTAAGTATTCGTTTCTTTAATCGAGCGTTCGAGATTGCATATCCTTTCCGCTCTAAACCGACGAGATTCGTCGAAAGTTTCCACAGCTCGTACCGGTTAATCCAAGTGGTGCTGCGTGTACTTTTAGTTTTAATTCTTGAAAATGTCTTGGAAAAATCGCGATCTTACTTTATTGTCTTGCGTTCGATGACGCGCCTGAATTCGCTTACTAAACAAACTCGAGCTGAACTTCGAAGGTAGAAAATATCGTAACATTTCTTCTTAAGCGGATAAATCGAACGAAAACTTTTGAAATAACCGACCCCTCGAACATTAGGGATGTTTTCAAGACTTCTATCAAGTTCAAGATGCAGCCTTTGATAAGTGTAGGTGTAGCCCTTGAGGCTCAAACTGGAACGGACGATTACGCGAATGAGTTATACGCGACGTCGCGTCGACCTGCACTACTGGCTCTGCTCGATATATCGACTTTCTCCTACTAACGATGCACTAACAGTTCAAAGATATAAAAGCACCGATTATTCTTCGCCCACTTTAGCTTTTACGAAGCTCAAATTGCGACCAAATTACCATTTTGTCTCGGGAAGGTCGTTATTTACATTTTCAAGCGACTCGACGATTTGATCGATGATCGAACATTTAATTACCTCTTTTGCCATTTGTACAGTAATATAAATCACGCAGACAAAAGGCGTTTCAACGACAAAACTATTCGTTAAATCCACGTTCAATAATAATTGAGGGTCATATCGCAACTTCAATACGAACATCGTTCCTTTATCAATCCTTTATCCTCGAACTTATATTAATTTGAAAAAGATACCGAAATTCATTCATCGCAGCTGCACGCGAATATTTCAAATCAACGTATCGAAATATTAAACTACAATACAGAATAGCCTAAATGAACTTTGGAAGAAAAACTGGACGAAACGATTACCTTTAAACAACAGTTAGCAGTCTCTTACTTTGCGGACGGCGCATGAGTCAATAAACCAGACCAAAGGAGAGACAGAGAGACGCGACTCCTCTTTAACTCGTCAGAGCAAGCATTAATAAATTAGATGGGTACTCGTGTGTTACACACAGCGAAAGATCGTACGAATTCGTGCTCTTCAATGAACCTAGATATAGATTTTTAATGCAAGACGCGCCGTTCGTTATAAATAATAATCTTCCTTTTAGAAAATATCGTTCGTGAATTTTATTAAAGTGTAGTCAACATTTTAAGTCTCTTCTCAAAATTTAATTTTCCTTACAGTCCTTCAACCTTTAAAGAGTAAAAGTATTATGTGGTAATATCGTTGCACAGTAACTTCCAGTTACTTGAGTACATGACATTTTATGCATTGCATAAACATATCATCGAAATTTTTATGCATCCTCCACTTTAGAATATGAAAAACTCTCATATTTGAAATCGTCTGCCTTAGTTAATCGTGCATATGAAGCCTCACTCTTAAGCTCGCTATCGATTTGCAAATTAGAAAATACAACCGATAGTTAATTGAATATTCTGTGTCATGTACAGCATGAAATTATTCAATATTATATGCTATTATTCAATAGTACAAAGCTTACGTGCACATATTTTTCTATGTAAGAGTTGATTTGCTGGAGATATTCCAAAAACGCATAAATTTAGTGATAAGCTCGTGTTAAAATTAATTCGACAAAAGCATCGTCCGTCTCGAAGGTGCTGGACTATTGCAAGCTTTCGTAACATTGTGCAGAGTGTGTCGCAGAAAGCGACAAAGACACAAACATTTTCTCGATTGAAGTTTTAGAGGAACGGGATATTTTAGAATCGATTTAAATCAGCAGCCAAATTAACCTCCCTCCTTCACAGTCGAATACACCGTATTTAATATTATTAATCGCCTGCCATTTCTATTAATCTGATAATGCCGATCCAACTGTAATTACGCGTGAGCGAGTTTGACGCGTTTGCAGGAGGGGAGAGAGATAAGATATTCTTCGAAATTAGGCACAAAGGCAGTTGCAGTTCGTTGTGAAGAAAACGTTGCCGATATAATTGAAATACGCATGTCGACGCAGAAGGGGTCGAGAGGGGTTTACAGGTTCACGTCGCTGCTCTCGACGGCAGTCGCCGAGCGAGTGACAAGGCAATTGAATCGACCCGCGCACATCCGCCGGGATGACTCCAAAAGCGTTCACGACGTCGCACGCGTCATCGTCGAAGTACAATAGTAAGGACGTCGCTGTCCCTGACTTTTATAAAATCCCGGGTAAAGCCGTCGCCTGATTTAACGGAGCTCAATCGGCTCGAGCTGCGCCATCCTTTTAGATTTTTTGCTGCTTTTGTTTCATTTAGCGGGAGTAAATATTGGGCAAGTTCGCGCACAACACAGTAATAAAGCAAAGCATGAATTTTTCATTTGCTTTCTCCGAAAAAGTGTTACGTTTCACAGACGATGCAGTTTTCGAACTGTTACTCGTGCAAATGGTACACAATGTCTTAATTAGGCTAATTTGAAAAATTCATTATTGTAGCGCCATATTACGCTAAAAAATTAACTAAAGCAAAAGCCACGCAAATCGGAAAATCAAATCCACTCTTTTCGTCTCTATTTTACAATGTTCGCACCAACGGATACATTAACATGGCATTTTACGAGCGCGATATTCGTGTAATTTTAATTTTCCTTATAAATGCCTACTTGTGCAAGCTATTAAGACTGAAATTTATTATATATGATATCGAATTAAGGATCAATTAGATACACAATTATAATAATATTGATAAATTATAACTGTATTGTAATGTAAGGTTTTAAACGCGTTCCGCATGTTAATGAAAAACCCAGTGATTAAGTATTAAACGAGAATTGTCAATTATTAATACGACTAATGAGGTGTACCGGAGCATTAATATCTACACTAAACTCTATGATATTACGATGACAAGTTTATAAAAATCAATATTTAATATTGTTTTCAATATTAATTATTAGCTGTAATACGAGAATTTAAAGTTCTCACAAATATTACGTTTGCTTAAGGCATAAGATAAATTTGCAAATTAAATTAATTAATTAATTATTAACGTTTGCAAAACGTATGCAAATGAAAGGAACGTTTTAATTGAGAAATATTTTTGCTTTACTCCTCAAATTTGCGTTCGTTATTATACGTCGTTAACGTGCTTTACAAACACTTATCGTAAAAATTCTAAATTTTATTACAGAGGCTATCAAAATTATGATTTTAAATTATTAACTCGTCGACGTATATCATAAATTATTTCCACTCGTGCATGATAATTGAATTGAATCGTATCCTGTTCGTATCCGGTAAACGAATATTATTATTTCATGTGCGCTGCCCAAATAACCTGCCAAGAAACTTAAAACCTTTAGCAAATTATTAACGTATGTTAATAATCAATGCATACTTATGTCCCGTTTATTTTTATGATTCTTCGTAAAGGATTATTAAATATTTACACAACAATCAAGGAGGTGCATATGTCTTTATCGTTTTTATCGTGCTGTTCGATTTTCCAATCAGCCTGATTTCAGAAACACAGGTAGATCCACATAAACACTGAATAGTCAATTTTTGTACCTGTCATTCTACATAGGAATGATCGATGAACTTAAAATACAACTTAAAGTATAGTTTGGTTGATAAGCTACACGAGAGAGGCACTGTAACTTGGGTCGAGCGGTCGATGTTTTTAACGGACAAATCAATTTTTAACTAAAACCGACTTCTTCTACGTGCGGTCGTGAACAGAAAAATTCCTCAGGGTTCAAGGAATTATTAATAGTTAACTAGTTGGATTGCAAAGCGGTCGACGTGACATTTATTAAAGCTATTTAAAAACCCATGTAATTTCAATAATGCACGGAAAATTTTGTTAAAAATGCAAATAACTTTTTTAACGAATGCTATCTAAAACACGTTATTTTATTTCGAAATACTGATCGTTTACACTCGGCTGATTAAACTGGAAATTATGCATTTGTTTGAATAAAACTTCAATGCCTTCTCGTGTTAAAAACAATTTACGCGCTCATTGCAATTTCACGATAAACTTTTCTATTTATAACTCTTCCATTTACTTTCAATTTACCACTTCTAGCTGATAAAAAATATACTTATGTTTTTCAAGTTATTCCAATGGTTTACGGAAGAACTTCGTAGCCTCGTACGAGACCGAATATCATTGTTGATTTTGTTGATTAAAAAAAGTAAAACTCCCTTGGAGCGATGGGTGAATCCTATAAATTAGTTACGAGCTTTGAGATATTAAAGAACACACCTAAAAGCCAAAGCGACGAATGACGATCGACGAATTAGATGAGCCCCACCGACTTGTGCGGGCGTCTCTTCGATCCTGCGCAGGATGTCATTAACAAGCGAAAGAAGGAGCGACGAGTAAGTTGGTGAGTCTCTAATCGGGGATACGCATCGGACTTGAGTCGCAACGAGTCAGGAAGCAAGTGCGCGCAGTCCTTTCAAAGCTCGCGTGGACGAAACGCGTGGGTAAGACGCACGCGTGCACATGCACGCACGTGGTCTGAATGTAATGCGCGATGCAGCCTACAAAGCAGCGGCTCTCTCTCTCTCTCTCTCTCTCACTCTCTTTACAAGTTCTCCTTATTATTCCAAAGTGCTTCGCAGCACGCGACTCGCTAAGCGGTAAATGTGCATAAAAATGCGCGTCTGGTTTTTGATAGGTGGAGGACAGTCGTGTGACTCGAAGAAGTTGGAATTTTTCTTCTTGGTGAAAAGAGCTTTTTCCGTCGAATGTTCGATTCTTCGATGAATCAGCCATCGTTGTCGTAACTGTACTTTACCTAACTTAAAATGATTAGAAATCTTGGGGAGACTATTATCGAGGGACTATTATCGAACGACCAAACAACGAAGTTTTGCTTGTTCAAGAACTCTAATGTTTCGATGCTTTTAATATTCAAACTAATATTACAATTTATGATTTGAAGCTACGATACAAGCTACCTAATTTTATTCTTACTTTAACTACATTAAGTTTGTTCATTTTGCATTATTGTAATAAAATCTTAAATAAAACATTGAATGCAATAAAAAAAAAAAAAAAAAAAACACGGAGAAAGAAATCACTTACATTTTTTAAAGAGCACACGTTTATCGATTGCGAAACGCGTTGTATTGCAATAAATTAATGGCAACAACTTACAATTGCTTCTCCTAACACCAACACATTTGCTTAATTTGACGAAACGTATTATTAAAAGCGCACTTTAATGGAATAGTATCTTCCATTTAAAGCTTCATTAATTACTAAAGTAATTAATTCCACGTACTAAACTGCGATAAAATTTATAAAATACTCGTGCAATTGCTATTTTATATATACATATATATATATATATATATATATATATTATCGTTGCTCGTTGAAGCTCTTTCTCGGCAGGAAAGAATTATAAAAATAAAAGAAAGCGTATTTTTACTGTATTATGGTAAAAATAATACAGTATCTTCTCGAATCACCTATCAAACGATATCGATCGAGTTACAGGCGAGCCACCGTTGAAAACTTTCCCGGAAAGGATCAAACGAATGAGGGAGGATGACGAGCCGAGGAAAATGGATCCTCGGGATCCTCTTGCTGACCTCGATCGGTTGCCTGGCAACTCTGTCCGACGATGCATCAGAGGACGCGAACCAGGCCTCCAGCTCGATAACCTCGACGGCGCTAACCACGACGACGACGACGACGACGACGGTGCTCGCGACGACGACGCGCCGCGACCTCCCGGACCGCTGCTTCGTGAAGACCGAACACGGGCCCTGTAAGAACTACGTGCACAAGTGGTCCTTCAACAAAACCGAGGGCAAGTGCCACACCTTCGTCTACGGGGGTTGCTTGGGTAACGACAACCGATTCAACACCGCGGAAGAATGTCTGCACTACTGCATCGGTGGCCCCGATCGTACGTATCCTCGCTTTCCTCGTTACCTCTGTACTTGAAAAAGAACATTTGAGCCAACGCACTTATTATAATGTGTACAACTGAATGGGATTTTGCCGCCTTAACTGGCAGCATCGTTTTACCTATTTTGCCTACCTTGTTTATCCACGCATCTGTTTTAGTTGGTTATTATTAGCGAGTGCTGTAAAGCTCTTTTAAAAAATGATAACACGAAGTTCCTTATTAATTGAATAAAGATACCTTGCCGCCGTATATGGTGACGAAGGGAAGCGTTTTCGTTACAACGAGTGCAACGGTTACAAGCACGAGTCCTTCGACGACCACGACAACAGTCGTACCCACTTTCAGTCCAACGAAACCAACGAAACCACCGATACCGAAGCATAAGAGAGGAAAGGTATCGTTGATAATTTTGTTTAAATTTTGTTTAAATTTTGTTTTTGTCTTGGATCGTCTAATATCGAAAGACGGTATTGTTGCAACTCTTAGATCCTAGCTACAGAAGCGCACATTATTTTAACAATTTGAATACCTGTCAATGTTTTATATGTTACATACTGCCAGGAATTGACTTTCATGGAGTCCGGCTACGAGAAAACTTTCATGTTTGCCCAAAGCAATACTTTCATTCAACTGGATGGCCCGGGCATTAAAACCTTTCAGTTGAGGTTTGTATGCTTACGAATAATACGAGTTAAAATAAGTACAGAATTTACCGAAGAATTTATGTAAAAGCGTATGTAAAAGCGCGTGAAAATCAAAATCAACAGGCTGTGCCGGGAGATCTCGTTTAAGTTCCGGACAAAACTACCACATGGGCTACTCGTCTACCACAGCGTGAAAGACCGCCCGGAGCGCCTCGAGCCCTACGCCCTGTACGTGATCGTGGAGAAGGGACAGTTGAAGGTTGTCCACGTGTTCGGCAAAAACTCGACCAGCCTAACGGTCGGCGAGGGTCTCAACCGCGACGAGTGGCACAGCGTCCTTGTGAGGATCGACGTGCACGGTGCTAAACTCATTGCCCGTGTCGACGACAAACAGGCGGAAACCACCGTCGAAGTTCTCGAACACATTGTCAATTATGGAGTGTCCGAGGAACTCGCTTCTGTCGTTTTGATCGGAGGTTCAATAGTTCATTCAAGTTTTTCCTTTTTTTTTCTTTCTTTTTTCGCTTTCGTAACACTTTCTCCGCTGCTTAGATCTCTGACATTTCTTCGAGGATTGTCATTGTTATTTAGATTGTATTTTTGAGAACAAAGTCATTTACTCAGCCCTCGAATAATTTAAAGAACAAGAGTTAAAATAATCCTGACATTTATTCAATACAAACAGCACGTATATTACATTCGGCGTTTAAAAAAATTCTATTACTAAGTTGAGACAATTAATAACTCGGAGTAATCTGATAAACTGGAACATAATGTTTATAAATTGTAATATACAGATGTTACAATTCTTTTGAAGTCTTTTAGATTTTCGGTTTTACAGAACACAAAAAAACTTGACATTTCTGACATTTCTTTGAAAAACGTAAGGGAAAATGAATTATTCGATGCAAGTTCAAGTTCGATGACTCATTCTCGCTTCAAAATTTGCGAAATTGATGGAAAAAGCTGCGGCTGCTTTAGGAGCTCGTAATTCGCTGAGTTTCTTTAGATTTGAACATTTTACTTTGTATTACCTTATTTAAAGTACCACGTGACTATTTTATTTCAATTTGTTCTTACGAATACAAGTAGTTATTCAAGAAAATTTCATTGCTTATTTTTCTTTCTATTTTAAACGTATTTTAAACGTATTTTAAACGTATTTTAAACGTATTTTAAACGTGATTATTACGAATTATCAAGTGCAATTGAAAATGTACGCTTCTTAAACTCTAGGGTTAAGCTCCGAGGAACGTTTGCACGGTGTTAAATATATTATAGAGTCATTTGTTGGCTGCATAAGGGATATGGTACTAAGTTCGGGGAAGTCGGCTAGTGATCTTCTTCCCATCCGACCGCTTATCGCCACGAAACATGAGAATGTGAAGGAAGGCTGCATCGACAAGTAACTATTTTCATAATGTTTTTAAATTAATAATAAATATTGTTAATTCGTGAATAAAAATTAAATTCCTACTCGATTATCGATATGTCGCGTCACTTGTTCTTTCGCATTTGTACTTTCATTGAACTCGGTCTCATCTTAAGTCAAGATTAAACGATCTTATAAATCGTACGAATCATATACGAAATAATTGTAATCGCTCCATTACGTGTATTATTCCTGAATTATATTCGAGTGAAAAATTATCTATCGATGCGAATCTGTTTCACTCGAACGATACTAATTTTATTAGATGCAGGACGAGGGAAAATCTATGTTTTCTGGGAAGTCAGTGCGTTAACCATTACAACAGCTTAACGTGTGATTGTTTCGGCACTAAATACGAGGGAGAAAGATGCGATGTTTACAGTAAGTCCAAATCAGTAATAATTTTACCTTGGTTTTTTATTTCTGCACCAACGACTACAAAATATCAATAATTCCATTAAATTTTAGCTGCCACAATACTGACCCTCCGAGGTTCGTCGTACGTATCTTTTCGCGTTTATGATTGGAAAGATCGAGTGCATTCGTCGGTCAATAGGATTAGTCTTGCATTTAAGGTAAATCTCAAATTATCTACTACATTACTCGTATAATAATTCCTCAAATTCGTTTAATTTTATAGTGAAAATTAGAATAATAATAAGAATAATAATAAGAAGAAGAAAAAGGAGGCGGAGGAAAATAATGCTAAATGAAATTTAGCATTTACGTCGTGAATAATATTCGTTCACGAGGTGGTGCATTAAATTATGTTCGCGTCGCATTTTTAATCAGTCGTTGAAATAATTGTCTTATCAACGCTAGATTAAACGCAGTCTCGCGTACTTGAAAATAGACGACTCTTACTTTTTCGCTGACTTGCCTTTTTTCCCAGAACTCGAAAGCTCAACTTGAGTTATTCCAAAAAGCGTTGCTCACATTCGATACGACTTTGGATTGTATAATGAATTTAAACTTCTCAAACGTTTAAATTTACCTGCAATGCATTTTATGTAAAATTTAATTTCACATAAAACCGGTTGTTATTTACGCGAAACTTATTACGAAAGTGCTGCCTAGTAGACTTTTAGTTCTTTAACTTGTGTACTTACAACTGGAGTCGTTAGCTTTAGCTATTTAATGCCATTGTTGAAACTGCTGCATCGAACAAATAACGTGCGTCTGCACGTTCGCAGATGCTTCAATTGGAAGACTCTATGAACTTACATTGATACGTATATAACAAAATTGACGAACTGAAGCATCCCTTGCGGTACAGATGCAATCGATGATAAAACGAATATTAATGACTCGTCGAGTACGCGTATATTGTTTGAGATTCCATAAAGGACATCTGGCCATTATTACCACCAAATTAACTCTTTATTATAGACGAAATGGGACGACTCAGCCCTGTTTTATGCCTCGGGAGAGATCGACGGAACGGTTCATTATGTCGCAGCGTCTATTCTAAATGGCACCGTCGTCATCGAATTGGACTTTGGCCACGACTCGAAGATTCGCACTGTCCTCGGTTACCACGTCTCTATGAACTATTGGAACAATCTCACTATTTTTCACAACGTTTCGCTTGTCTACATCAGCCTCAACGACGACGTCAAGGTGCTCGAAGTGCCTGGCGAGAATTACAACATGATAATAGATCCGGAGATTTACATCGGTGGCGGACCAGAGCTTCACAAAAAAAAGGGTCTCGTTTCGAATAATAATTTTGCAGGTGAATCTCTTGAGAGGCTTTTTCATGAAATTGGTCGTGCTCTTGAATTTGTGAAACGTGAATCCTCCTTATTATTATACTGTGTTATATAGTATACGGTAGGTATACTACGGTAGGTCGCAGACATAGTGTCTGCCAAAACTTTTTCTTTGAAATCACAACAAGTTTGTGCACTCGAAATGACGATAACCATTAATTCGACTATCAATTAGGATTAAGAAACGTCTCGTGGAGCTAAATTTTTATCTTCAATAAGTGTGCACGTTTATTTTACAAGATTCTACGAAAATACGTGGAGCGTCAGAGCGATATCGATCGCTTCGAAACTTTATGGCATTATGATTTTAAATTCACTTATGTCAATGAAAAATGAAAGTGAATTTGGACAAATTGTATTTCCTAATGGAAATTTAAATGTATTGTATTTAATCGATAAAAATTTCAGGCTCGTTAAAGTACGTATTCTTTAACGATAAATCGATAATCTATGAACTGAAACGTTCGAATCCAATGGTCCATTACATCGGAGTCCTTGAACCAGAGTATTACGAAGACGATGTCGAAGTGATACCGATAACTTATCCCTTTGCCGGTAGCCATATTTGGTGGCCAATGAACACCACCGACTCTTTAAAACTGAATTTTGATTTCAAAAGTTCGAAGCCCATAGCCGTCGTTGCTTCCGGAGATGTTAAAAGTGAAGGTGGTCCCGGATATTGGGAGGTAAGAATCGAAGCTCGAATAATTATTTATGAAATTGGTTTAGATGTAAAATTATTTTACCCCTAGTACTCGTATTCGATAATTTCATAAACACATTTAACGGCGTATACGCGTTATTTCGTGCCAATATCTTACGAATAAGCAAGAGGAAACGTTTCGATTCTTGCAGTTGCGTGTAGTCTACGATGAAATACGCTTTCATCTAGTTCCTGTTCTGGGAGAAAATGTAACAGTGTCCGCTGCCGTCAAGTTCCCGGCCAATACATCCTGGCACGCAGTTGAGCTTAACTACACAAAGGAGCAACTAAGTATTTTAGTCGACTATCGAAATAAGCAAAGTAAACTCTTTCAGATGAATTTAGAACTCGGCGATCGAGTGATCATCGGAAGTGGAAAGGGGAATGCTGGTAAAAATTAAAAGATCGAGCGTTATTCGATTACTGATGCTTGTTATATTTACTCGAGCAAACGGCTATTATATTTAAAAATATAAAATCGTACTTTTAAAAGTAGTTAAAAAAATTAAATCCTCACCTTCCTACACTGTATTTACTTCCGTTATTTAATGCGCATTACAGAGAAAATATAACAATCATCAGAGAATTTACGAAAGTGACAGTCGAATGAAATTGGACCCACGAAAGGTGCATAAGACGGCGTTTAAAACGAGAAGAATTTGCGTTTAAAATGTTTGCAGGTTTGGTAGGGTGCATGAGAGAAATTTCCGTAAACGATCAGAGAATTGAGCCGCGATACATTATTAATACCGAAAGGGTCGTTGGAGAAGTTGCACTAGATAATTGCAAATTCGTTGATCCTTGTAAGCGCCCAAACACCTGCGAACACGGCGGCAAATGCTCCGTGAAGGAAGATAGAATAACTTGTGACTGTACGGATACCGGCTACATTGGGAAAAACTGTCATTTCGGTAAGTTATAAGGTATAAAATATCAGCCGCGCAGCTGCTGATATAATCCTTTAACTGGACTTATTAACGGAATTGCAGCTCAGTACAGGAAGACGTGCGAGGAACTAGCACTTCTGGGTTACACCAAGGACGACGTTTACAGGATTGATATAGACGGAAATGGAAGGTTCCCGCCGGCTTTGGTTAAGTGCGAGTTCCAATCGATTGAAGACTCAACGAAAACAATCGTCGAGCACAATTTACCATCCCAAGTGGACGTCCGCTCAATAGCCGAATCTGATTTCTCCTTTAGCATAAGCTACATCCAATTTTCAGCTGAAATGTTACAAGAGTTGATTTCGCACTCGCTTTATTGCTCTCAATACGTTAAATACGACTGTTACAAGGCTCCTTTGGAACTTCACAGTGCGACCTGGTTTGGCAGTTCAAAAGGAACGACTGTGGATTACATTGGGAACGTAAACCGGGGTTCCTGTCCCTGCGGAGTCAACAGAACTTGCGTGAATTCAAACCTAAGCTGCAACTGTGACGTGTCGGCCGGTAAGTGGCTGTCCGACGAGGGATACTACGAAACGCCGGATTCATTGGGAATCACCGAAATGGTCTTTCTCCAACAACGAGACCTCGAAGAAGATGCTCAGGGACGTATGACGCTCGGTCCTCTCGAGTGCGTTGAAACTAGTAAGCGATCGAGTTAATTTTTACGCGGTCGATGAGCTCATCCTCAGATTCAAAACTAAACTGACCATTTTCCACAGACACGCAGAAATACGTTGTTACGTTTACAACGTCGCAGTCGTACATCGAAGTCCCTGGCTGGAGAAAAGGAGACATCGCTTTTAGCTTCAGAACAACGGGAGAGAAAGCTATTCTCTTGTATCAGCCGCCCATACGAAGCAATTACCCGTCATTTATGGTAGCGCTTACTTCCGACTACAGACTGACGTTTAATTTTACTCTCAATACAGGAACAATTCGTGAACTCGAAGTGAAAAGCCGCAGGAAACTTAATAACGGAGAGTGGCAGAAGATATGGATAGATTATAACGATTATCACGTGAGATTTATGATAAATACCGATTTTCAAATGGTCGATTTACTTCCCGAGGAGGAGTTTGGACCCTTCGAAGGTTCTATGTTTATAGGTGGTGCCACAGCGTAAGGGTTTTCAACGTTTTTCTTATTTCATAAGCTACTGCGTTAGTTAAAGTTAAGATTGCACATTTGCCGAGTGTCAGTTTGAAAGCTGAAGACATCCTCGTTTCGTTTGTTCAGAGACCATCTGAAAACCTCATCGGTGAGTCAAGGATTGATCGGCTGTTTCCGAGGTCTAGTGGTGAATGGTGAAATTCTTGACATCCACAGCTACATGTCCGTTCACCTGTCGGAAATCATCAAAGACTGCAAGCCCTCGTGTCAACCAAACAAATGCCAAAATAACGCTCGATGCGTCGAATTGTGGAGTAACTTCACGTGCGTCTGCGAAAACAGATGGGCTCATTTGGGGACTTTTTGCGAAACGAGTGAGTCACTCGATCCATAAATCCTCTCGTACGATCTTCGTATTCTCGTATTGTTTGCGTAGCACCTTCTCGGCAACTCTTTTGCCGAGAAGGAAGCGAATTTTCTTCGGTTGTACGGTCGTTTGGCATTCAATCGAGGACAGCGATAGGAGAGAACTAACTTTTAACTTTTTACAGATATCAATGGTAAAGCTTTGACGTTCACGTCACCCGGAGCTTTCTTGAAAAAGAATTACTTTGGCTCGAGCGAAGAGGAGGAGGAAAAGACTCTTTTGAAGAGTATGCTGGTGAAGAATATACTCATAAACTTACGAACTTACGACGTGCACTCGTTGATCCTGTACGCAAATGATCACTTGAATAATTTTGTGCATTTGTACATCTCCAACGGAACGAACATCGTCTATTTGTTTAATGCGGGAAACGAAATAAAGAACATTAGCGTCGAGTATCCTGGTGCAAATACCGGAGTTTCCGTTCAAGTTGCCATTATTCGAGCAGAAAAAACAACGACTCTACATGTAAATGAGCACAATACAACCGTCGATGCGATTCCTCGTCTTCTTGACACCTACTCGAACAAGCCGTGGATCAATCCAGAGAAGGAAATTCTTGCTCCGCAACGACCACCAGCTCCTCCAACCGATTATTTCCAAGTACGAACTCTCTATTATTCGCAATAGTACGTCTGAAAATTAAGTGGAATCTGCGATATTTGAATGAAAGCATTTCAGTGAAAGCAATTTTAAGCAGATGATCGATCGCACTCGCTGAGTAAAAGTGGCTGAAACGGTGACCACGTGCGCGTAGTAAACAAATTGTCCTCTAAAAGTTATAACATAAAATAAATGCACATCTCGAATAATATTTTAAATATTTTACGCGCCTTCGCGAAATGTCGTGATTTTTCATTTGCTCTTCTTTAAAAAAAACGATGCCATCTGTTTTATATTTTAAGGTGAACTTAGGAGGCTTCGATCCGGATAATCTTCTGCGAGTTGGAGTCGAGGGAACCTTAATACAGGGTTACATTGGCTGTCTGCGAGGTCTCATGATTGGAGAATATCTCGTCGATTTGCCAAATTTAGCTAGCGAGGCTAATCACGAAGGCAGTAAAGGCGTTCTACCGAATTGCCACATGAAGTGCGACGCTGTGCCGTGCAAGAATCAAGGAACCTGCACGGAAGACTTTGGCAAGCAGGAAGCTTCCTGCAATTGCGAGTTGACTTCGTACTTTGGGGAGCATTGCGCGGATGGTAGGCCTCGTGAAATACCCTCGATTATCGCTGCTTTCAACTACGTTCTCGCCTTTCATTTTTTAAGATTTTTTAAGATCTTTTTTAAGATATAAGACAAAGAATTCTGTTTGATATCGTAAATATCGAAAATGCTTTAATCCGTGTTTAATGCGCCCTTTAACAAGGGACGCGTATCCAATACCTCCTTTATATTGCTTTTAGTCGAAACGTTAATTTCCTCTTTTTACTGCATTCGCTTTAGAAAAAGGAGCAGATTTTAGCGGAGAAAGCGTTTTACAAAGAGAATTTAATCTAGACGGGGAAGTAAACCGAATAAAGGTTCAGCTGGCATTTTCAACGAATGATCGTCAAAGAACTTCAGCACTTTTACTTCTTCAGACGGAAAACAAGTGCGTTCTAACTAGACGCTTGTGCAACACAGTCACAACACGTGAAATTCTAATTGGCGATTTCTTTTCAGGAGAAGCTATTACCTACTAGTCGCCCTCGCATCGGAGGGACAACTTATTTTCGAAGAAGACAGAGAAGGTTCGGCATTTGGCGTTCGTCTGAACGACAGAACATTTTCAAACGGAGCCCGCCACAGTATTTATTACGTTAGAGACAATAACACTGCAACTTTGTTGGTCGGTATTTAACGCCGATATTCGTCATTTGAGACGCGCCTCGCGTGGCCTTTAGTTTCAGGAAATACTTTTAACCTTTTAGATCGACAGAGAGCAGGTGCAATTGATGCCTATTCCAGCTTTAAGCTTGGGCGATGACGAGGACGACGAGGGCAACGAAGACGACGACGGCCCTGGAACTACCGAAATCCAACTCGGCGGATTGAATACGACCGACAAAAGATTCAGAGCTTACAAGGGTTATACTGGATGCTTGAGCAGTTAGTACTATACATTCTTTGGTATAACTCTTCTGTCGCCGTTGCTTAAATTCAGAGAAATTAATGGCGACCGTTTGTCTCGCAGATGTAGTCATTTCGATAAATGGTGGCGTCGGCATGAAACCCCTCGAAGAATATATGTTATTTACGAAGAAAGGGAGCGAAACTGTACGAGTCACTGTTCCAGCTGGAGTAAGAAGCGCCCAATGTGCTGTTTTCCATACGCAACCTCGTGGATTGGAGCCGCCCAAAAATGATAGCGTGGTAATGCGGATCACTGGGAACAGCTTTTTTTTCTTCTTTTTCTCCTCTCATTCTTGTCGCCGTTAAAAGCCGTCGGTCGATTTCACTTTAATTTCAGGAGCGTAGACAACGCTAAGCTTTTACGCTAAGCTTTTACGCTAAATAAAAGAACGCGATTTCCTTCGCGGTGTCCGAGGAAGACAGAGATTTATTAATTCAGTTTACAAGTATATCAATTCATGTTTTGTTCAACCCAGCCAAGTTCCGTGCGCGGATTCGATTACTCTTGTACGAAGTCGCTGAATTAAAAGGAACACGTCCGTTGAATGTTTAGAATCGCGAACGCTCGTGGGGCGAAGATCCACCTAAGCGCATCCTCTACAAGTCCCACTACTCGGACACGGCTCAAGAGGAGCAGGGCGCCGGCACCTACATCTTCATCGTGCTCGTCTGCCTGTTCGTGATCGCGGTTATTGGCTGCTCGTACGAGGTCTGGCGAAGCGCGCGCAAAGACCGCAAGCGTCGAAAGCAGCAGCAACGCTCCCGATCCGGATCCTCTACCTCGGGATCGCAGCGCTGGCCAGGTTACGGACCCGAAGCCACGAGTACGACGCCCCTCGGTCCGTCGACCAAGAGCGTGGGCTTTAAGCACGTCGACGGAACCGAGGAAAAGAGGCCGAACGGCACCCATGCTGCCAAGGCCCCGACCGGGCCCAATTCTAAAGAGTACAAGCCCGTTGCGAACTCAGAACCTAAAGTCGATCCGTTGTATGAGAAAAGGAGCCTCGGTAAAGGTACGTGCTTTCAAGTTCACTGACCTGTAAGTACACGAGGCAGAACAAATTCGTATAGAGTTCTAAAATCTTTGGTTTTTAATTTAAATAGAACGTGTCGATGATATTCTAATTTAAAAGGGATTTTTTTACAAAGTGTATTTTTTTATTCGAAATAATAAACATAGCGCTCAAAGAAACTGTCGTCATTTTTCATATTCCAGGCATAAATCGTACAACGCTGTCGTACAACAGTCCATTCTACCTGACTTTCAAATCGTTGGTACAAAGAAGAGTTCGCGTAAATTCTAATTAGTAAACGCTTATATTTACGCGATAATGTAAAACGCGAATCAATGGGATGTTAACCGTATAATAAGCAAACGCGTAATCCAAAGTAAATGGTTATAAGGTAATCCACTTAATTTTGTTACAGCAGAGGAAGAGGCTGAGAAGAAGGAGCTGCTCGGGGTAAATACAGGCCTCGTCTCTAAACCTGCGAAACCGAATCCATTTGTAAAGATTTTTCTTTTTTTTTTGTTGCCAGTTGCACAAATTGAGCTTATAAGGCTTCTGCTTTGGCTTGCGTATCGCATGCTTCTCTTTCTTGTACTTCGCATCACGTGTACTGCATTCATCTACCTGCGTACGAACATTTTCGACGCTTCGACGACGCTTACTCTCACATAAAAACACCTAAATTGTACAAATCTTCTCTTCGTGTAAATTACGCGGATGAAACATTTTTGAAACGCTGGATAAAAATCGGAAGAACTGTATTTTAAAATGTTTATTTGAGCTTCGTTTTTCCATTTTTACATAAAGTCAACGTTATTGAGAATAAAGTAGCAATTGAATTTCAAAAAAAAAAAAAAAAAAAAAAAAAAAAAAAAAAAAAAAAAAAAAAAATTCAAATGTACGTACAACTTCTGTTTCAAAAATAATTTAAATTCATTATTTTCATATCGAGACGAACAATTTAATGATCGTAGGAAACTTTTTCTCTGCAAAAATCTCTTGACATCGCGTGGTGTCGTGATATTGATCTAAGCCGTTACACTTATAGTTAAATTCAACGAGTTTCTTAGGTTTTCTGACGAAGCATTATTTCTAAATCTGCATAAAACTATCGTTTTATTCTAATTTCAATGTAAGAGCTTAAAACCGTTAGTCTTAAAAAGCACCAAAGGGGATGAAAAGTGTTTAAGTACTTCATTGATAAGTGGTAACTTAGTTGTGAATTTGCTAAAAAAAAATAAATTCGATTACTTACACGATCGACATTTTAACACTGTTGCGTAACATTTAAGCATTTCACGAAGAAGAGAAAAGACTTTTACATCCCCTTAAGAAAACTTAGACGGCAATACGAACATTTCACACCGTATACTTTTCTCATTCCAGTCTATGGAGGACCTGAGAGAAGAGCCAGAGCTCGAGGAAGAAGAGCAGAACGAGGAAGAGGAAGAGGATGACGAGAGCGAGAACGAAGTGACCAACACCGAGATTATTATCGAAGCCAACGGGAAGCCGGAAGTAATGAAGAGCCCGACCCTGGTAAGAGACGCACTGCCTCCCGTCTCAAGGCCACAAAACGGCAGTCTGAAAAAGGCCCATAAGGCCCTATTGCAGACAAATTTCTCGGTGACGGGTCTCAACGAGATAAAAACCGAGCGCATACTAACCGATCACGATCGTCACATTGTCTTGCAATCCGATATGACAACTGGGAACGATGACAATTGCCCGCCCACGCGGCCCGTAAGCCTGCACTTGAACAGGACTTTCGCGACTTTCAAGCCACCCAGACCTGGGAGCATGCACGTCGAGAAAGTCACGGCTAAAATGATCGATTCACCAAAGACGAAATGAAGCTTTCCACCCTCTTATCATCTTTTGCGCACATCCGACGACTTTCGCAAAAGATGCGGGAAGGCCGTTACTTTACCGACTCGAATACTTGCACGAGGAAACTCGGAGACATTTTCGCGAAAGCAGAGCAATTTCAAATGATTTCGTGCTGCATTATTGTCGGGGTTAAATGCCCTCCGAGCTCGATCTGGAGCGAAAGTTCAAAGTAGCGAAAACTCTTTTTTTTTTTTAATTAAATAGTCGGTCGAGTAAAATTTCACAAAGCTTCGCCCTTTATTATTGAGGAGATTCACGGATGGAGCTTTATGTTCCACCAACGTTAATAATGGTTTCTAATTTAATTCGATATTCTGAAATATAAGCGGCATGTAACGAGCACAATAATAATAATTGGAAAAATTATAATTGTTCGATTTTTAACGATATATTTTTAACAATCTCTCAAGTAAACGTATGAGTTATTTGCTTATTCTCGCGTGAAAGCATTTTTAAAATTGTCAAACGATCTTTATCGATATCTTAAAGGATAAAACTTACGTAAAGTAAAAAGACTAAGATTAATCGTGCAACCAAGTAAGTAACGGAAACGATGCCTTAATGATCTCCTTAATAATACGTATATTTATTATTGCGATTGTTCTTCACTATTAAATTGGACTGATTAGCAATCGTCTTAAACGCTTTACTTAAATACGTTAATGTCACTGTGGTTAAGTCGTAAATGGATTTTAGCAGATCACTCAGTTGAATGATGAAATGAAAATAACTTGATACATTGCAAATAATTCCAAAGCCATAGTATCAGCACGTAGACTTTTTCAAAACCTCACTTCGACCATGACAAATGTATTCAAATTTAAAATTCAAAATAAGTTAATTTATCCGAACAATATACTATATTATTCAGAATGTCATGTTTTTCATTAAGATTTTTAGAGATAAATGCAATAATAGTAGTAATAGCAATAATGTAAATTTTATTCATGCATCGAAAAAATGTCGACTCTTCCAAACAGGTTAATTAGGTTTCGTACTATTTTTTATAAGTTGATTCAACAAAATATAATAATTAAGTCTGAATTAGTTTTAAGTAGATTATAAAAACTACTGTTCGTTTAGAAATATTATACAGTAAATTAAGAAGAAATTAGTATTCCATATTCCAGGACAATGAATGTAACGATTTCTTTTAATTCGGATTGAAAATACTATACGAAACATTAAGAATGATAATTGATAATTTAAAGTACTTAAATTGCATTTGATGAGAACAAAATTTCTAATTATTTACAATTGCACAATTGAAAAAGTATTGAATTAAAATCGCAATTGAAATATTTACTTCGCCTAAATTTATCACGAATGCCATTCATTTTAAATGGATTTTATCGCTATTGAAACAGTAAGGAAAATGTTTTGATACGTGTACGCCAGCTTTTAATCAAATGTTTTTTCATAATTGCATACACTTGTTATGTTTTGCGAGTGCGTGATAATAACGCTTTTTTGTGGCTAATATCAGATTCACCGCACATTCTCACAATCATCGCAAATATTGGTAAAACAGACGTGTCCATTCCATTGTCGTTCATTTATTTCCGAAGGAAATACCAAATTTCCCTTTTAATATACACTACTGAAGCTTGTGCACGCGAAACGCAATAAATTTGTAAAAAAGACATAAGACTTTATAAGCATGAAATTTCAGATAAGAAAAGCATCGTTGATAAGTCTCGATGACATGGTCATACCTTTAAATTCCATCTTCAACAATTACGATGAATCTGAGAACACAAACGAATGTTAAAGGTACGCGGAACAATTTGTAAATATTTTATGCCTAACAAGACGGTTTTCCAATTCAAATGACAAAGCTATTTGCATCAAAAATATAAAAGAAATTGTCAAAGTATTTTTTTAGTGTACGTTGAATGTGTGCGACGCCATAATTGCTAAACGAGCATGTAAAACCTACAGAAAATAACGAATGCAACGGAACCAACGATTGTTATAAAAATAAAACATATATGGATAATATTTGCTATAGAGGATATTTATGCTTTCCTGTTCTACTTTTCTCAAGTCTTATCAAATGTACATATCTAATGCTAATTCAGAGGAGCGAAAGAAACGATATAAAGAGAAATTTCAAGTAACGCCGTACATTGAAAAAAACTTGTAACGGGCGTCTGAATCGTATTCGGCGCATTATTCATTTCATTGCATGACACGCTTTGGGCCCTAGCACATGTGCTTTTTCACACGCTTCGTTATTAAATGAGAAGAAAGTATCGGTACGTCGTTTGGCTTTTCTTTACTCGAATTAACAAAACTGCGCACTTGAAAATGCCAGCAAATGGAATTGACCGAATGCTTTTGACTCACACAAGAATTTATTGCACTCGTGTATTACTGACGCGACTTTGGCTTTTTGAAATGAGTTTTCTACCGAGTGGAAATTAAATGAAATATACGTGCACAGGCCTGCAAGAAGAATGACAGTAATTTATGTCGGTCATCCACACGGAGCCAGTCATCAGGTTTGTTTTAACTCTAGCATTACAAGCTTAATATAAGTGTCGGTTCGCTTAAGCTAATAGTCACCAACAAAATCTTTGGTATTTACGCGTAAATGTACAAGCAGAGCTTTGTATTTGCGAAACTATCTTTTTAAATAAATGCATAGCGTGAAATGCTCTCGGTATTTCAAGAGTCAAGAACGTGCGTATTTCAAATGGTTGAATATTTTACTAAAGTGCTATTGCGCAAACGAACATGCAATACGGCCCGAATGACTCGAATTACCTAAAAATTGGCTCGCCATTTGCGTGAAAAGTAAGCACGCGTCTTTGCTCGATTTACGTAATGCTTGGGTTGGGAAACGATAAAACTGTGCAAGAGACAAATTTGTTAAACAAAATTGCTTTTGTTTTTAAGCTGCAGAGCAAGAAAGAAGGCTGAGGAATATGAGTCTAATGTCGGTGTTCATGGTGCCGAATCAACGGATCTTCGACAATCCGATTAGTTACGTCAGTCAATTACCGCTGCCCACGTCTGCGAGTGAATCCTCGATCGAGTCGATACTCTCCCTCGACTAGACGCGTACAGATGCAGGTTGCTATTTAAGATTTGACAACTGTTCACGACAGCCTAGTCAAGAAAGTGCGGACGTTAAGCGCGGACGCATTGAAGGGGCTGCCTACTTAATCTGCCTTTCTTCGGATAATCCGCCCATGAATCTTGAGTTAAAACAAAAGGTCACGCGACGTTACGCGCTAATGGAACGCACTAGTAAAGACTGTGTACTCTTTACTAGTGAGGAGTAGTGGTAGTTGAGCATTTGGTATCGAGTTGGTGTTAGGTTCGACGGACGATTATGGAGGGCATTTGCTATGGGATTCTGTTTGAAGTACTGAGTAGCTGTTTTCTAAATATATAGAAATGCGTATTTTGTAAGAAGTTCATTGAAAAGTAGAAGAAAAAGATGTTGCGAATTCGTGTGATATTATAATTCTAAACTGTAGAATGATTTAGTATTCGATACTTTACCTTGTAAATTCTGCGCTGCATGCGAATTTGTTAAAAGATATTTACCAAAGCAAAGCGCACGAATTCCCAGTCGAATAAAATCCCTAAAATTCCTAATTGTTACTCCTAACAGGGAAAATTCGCAAAATATTTCAGAAACGGCAAAAGGCACGACTTTTATTTAATAAGGAAATCCTCGAGGCAGTACAGATGACGAGTAAGATACCTTGATTGCTATATCTGTGCATTGCCATAATTCCATTGCCATTGATTATTTATGCACATGTATGAGGATAGTTTTTCTTGTAGCATGTATGAGAATAATAGCGATTAAATAGAGAACAAAGCACGTCGCTGAATACTTGATAATTAAGGACGCAAATATGTCACGGTAAGTAGCTTAGATCTATGAGATCTCGCAAACCTGCAAATGCATTAGATGCGTATTTTTTCAATGAGAAGCGCGTTGGCTACGATTGTACAAAGTCAAATAAAACTCGATTTTCTTTTGAAACAGTTTAACGTTATTTTTTACATCGATGTACATATAAAAATATTGTTATTGTTCTATGTAACTTATTCGTACTTATAATCATAAATTAAGCAGTTCCATAGGAATATACATTTGGCTGTTCGACATTCGATTTTTTTTATAAAAGATAAAAAAATAGAAGCTTCAATTGAATAAATACTGATGGTGAAAGATGGCTAGAACGCTTTATTATCGTAACAGGAGAAATTTCCTCTCCAAGGAACAACGGTGGAAAGGTTGTCGATTCTGTCGTTCTGAAATTAAACATAAATTACAACTCTTACCATTTACTTTATCCCGGGCATTGTTTATAATACGGCATATCGACTTTTTAAAGGCATAAGTAACTCACGGGTAATGTAGATGAAACGAGTTCAATCGGCGAATAAACGATATCGCTTGTATTCTCCTCTCCGCTTTCCAATTGTCCTCGTAACCTCGCCGGCCTGTCACTTTTGTAAACGGCAATAAGTAGTACAGGAATAAAGCAAATGACGACAACCAGAAGTGTTAACAACCAGAACGTTGGAGAAAGCAAAAGTTTCGGAAATATCCGAAGCATATCACCATCGTATTGTCTAAAAATTGTATCAGTCACTTTTAATGATTTTGCGAAGAAATGGCAATTGCAGTAGAGAGGAAAATTTATACTCACAAGTTCCAGTGACAGTAGGCAAATGCAAAAATGAAAAAGAATAATTTCGTCACAATTATACTCAATTTAAAGGAAAAAGTCCAGTAAGAACTTACAAATAATAACTGTAAAATAAATGCATGAATACATGAATAAGATATTGGTAAGAAAATAGAGAAACGTATCTTTACGTTACGTAAGCAATAAAATATGGCATGAATTGTACGTAAAACCTGTAAATTAATGATCAGTATAACAAGGTGAAATATACAGGTACTAAAGCACCAATGGTCAGCGGACGTACTATCGTATAGATTTACCGGATTGCATCTCCAGTAATAAAATGGAATAAAGTATATCGTACACGTCTGCCAAATTGCTGCAAAAAAAAAAGAGAACGAAGGTTCTTTCATATTTGCATTAGAATACATTTCCAAATGAAAAGCATTGTTCCGTTGAACTTATTACCTATAAACATCCACAGTACGAATTGGCTAGTCGATAATAAATAGTTCCTTTTATGCAACTGATACAATTGTGGATAATTCAAGAGCGTCTCGTCGGAATAATTTTGCTCGGAAATTCCGTAAACCAGAATCGGCACCGAGGAAAAGAATATATTGAAACACATTATAAATATACTGTCGTACAGAGCCTGTAAATAAATTATAAATGAAAAATTGCGTATTCCGGGGGAGTGTGAGGAAAGTGCAACAGCTACTTAATTGCGCTGTCTTGATCGTGTAAAGTAGCGGATAAAATAAAATATTCGAATTCGAGTGAATTCGCAAAATATCGCATTATTTTCGCGTAAACGAGGTACGAGTAATTAAAGCCGCGAAATCCAGCTAACCTGGCCAGAGAAACCATTGTAAATACTGAAGAAGAACTGAGGCGTGACGAAGACCAGATTCTTGTAGAGAAAGTACTGCGTGAGCGTCGCTATCCTTAGGTAATACCAGTGTCCGTGAACGAGAAAAGCCCGCTGGAGGTGCGCAAATTTCGCAAATGCAAAGTCTGCGCTCATCGCCGCCTGTCGTCCCTCCTTGCCCGTGATACCCAAGCCCAGATGGGCCTCCCTAATCATGGACACGTCGTTGCCACCATCGCCGATCGCGGCGGTCAATGGTCTGCTACGTGCGCGCTTCACCAGTTGCACCATCTGCTCCGAAGACAACATTTTCTTGTACTCATTGAAATTGAAAGAGAGCGGGTCTTTGAAGTCTAAAGCTGCCCTTGTCAAGAGCCAATATCGTTGCCATCGGTAATGCTATAGATTTCGATTTATTGCCGATGCCTCATTTGAATTTAATGAAAGGTTTCGCGCAGTTACAAGAAAGATCGCGAAGGTATAATTGTCACCTCGGCCTTTTGTAGCGGTGACATACGACAGCAGACCACAGCTTCGCAGGCCATCGCGACGTTTCTCAATAAGCCAGGGAAATGTTTCAAAGCTATTCCGAGGCTCATCCCGTCCAACAGTAATCCATAATGGGCGAATGGGTCCACTTTCATTTTCCGCCTGAAAGTAAAAGAGAAGAACGGGGGGGACTTTGAAGAATTACGAGGATGATAGATTTCAAGCCGAATTGCGATACCAAATACTGACTCGAGGCTTGTGAAAATAGTGAAGCACGTTTGAGGTGAGTTGACGCTCGTGATTCTCATAATCCTCGTGCACTTTTTAAAGTGACCGCAAAAGAAGGCAATACTCTCTGCTATTTCTGCCTTGTCGCCAGTCAGTATCCAAATCTGTAACGTTTAATTAACGTTTAATAACGTTCGATCGACGATAAGTCGCATGCATTTCAGCTTGTAAATGTAAATGTAAATAATGCGTCACGAAATGTAATTCAAATTTGATTAGAGCTCCGAGTGGCGGGGATGGGGGATGGGGGAAAAAGGCAGAAATACCCTGATAAATACCTTGATTCCAGCTAGGCGAAGCTTCTCCATTGTCTCCGGAACGCCCTCTTGGAGACGATCCTCGACTGCGGTTACCCCCAGCAAAGTTAAGCCACTCTCAAATCTAGCGTACGCACGCTCGACGTATTTCAATCTGTTCGCGTTCATCGTTTGCCTCGCCTCCTGCGCATCACGACTGAGTCGATCGTATTCTTCTTCGGTGATTTTCTTAAATCCGACTACGAGAGTCCTCAGTCCTCTCTGAACAAATAAAGAGCTCCTATACGTAAGTGGTATTTACGGATAAAATAGAAAACAAACCATGGAAAAGTCGGCCAGGTGGGCTTTGGCTTCCTCGAGCTTTCCGCGTTGTATCAGAGGAAAGACGGACGAATCCGCTCCTTTGCAATACAGCCAAATGTCCCCATCGGTATCTCTAAGTATCACGGACATTCTTTTTCTATCTGAAAGAGTGAATAAATTAACGCTGGACAAATGCTAAGATCGCGATGTTCTCGAGCGATCCTTGATCGATTGGAAGTAAATACCAGAAGTGAACTCGAGGATATCGAGCCTTTTATAAACAAGCACGGTACCCTTTGCGTTAATTTCAATTTTATCGTTTTCCGTGTCTCCCAGGAAAACAACGCCACATCGAGCTGAAGCTTCAACGAGAGCTTTCTCGTCGGCTGAAGCCGCCTAAGGAGAAAATATTCGGAGAGGTTCGTTCGCATTAGATGTGGAACAAATAGCGCTATTGCCGTCGTCTTATCTCGCAACGACTGCGATTACCTGGTATTCCGGTAAATCGGGATGCATCATGAGGGAGCTATTGACTGTCACAATTCTTTTTAAACGAAAACTTTCCCGGTACTCTACCCGCTTCAGCTGTGCTTTCGCCTTTTGCATTGGAGGTGCTGTATGTACGGTGTGACACAACGACATACTTAACATAAAGTACCAGATCCCATTCTGGAAGTACACGCAACTATTTAAAGCTCGGTGCAACGAAAGGCTTTGCAGTAAAGTTTTCGGCTCGTAATTGCATGCATCCTCGAGATCATTTACGATGTTAACCGAAATTTCCGAATGAATATTTTTGCGTTAAAAAGTCAACGATAAATACTTTTCTACGCATAAGCGACATTGCGATTAACGCAATGAGCGCAACTTTTACGCGTGATAGTATAAAGTTAAACACGTGCAACGTAATACACAGAATTTAATCCCGTGAATCGCATCGCAGGATATTTCACAATCGAAAGAACTAATTTTACCAATTAATCATAAAATCATCCGGCTTTTATAAGTTAGCTTATCTCTTATGTAAAAGCTTTCGAAAGGAAATTTTATCAGAGCATACGAAAAGTTCTATTTTAGATTTGGAAAATACTCACAGTCCAGGCATTAAGTAATTCGGCATCTTTTTCTTTTCCGTTGGGAGGCAAAAGATACAAATTTCCATCGCAATCTTTTTCCAAATAAGCATTACCATCGATGAAGCATCTCCGGAATACCATCAAATTTTCCGTTAAAGTGCCGGTTTTATCGGAAAAAAGATACTCAACCTGTCCAAGATCTTCGTTTAAATCCGATGTATTTACAATCGCGGCTTGATCGCTTATTTTATCGTACATTTGTGCATCCCAGCTAAAGAAAAACGATCCCAAAAATTTTTGCATTTCTGTAATGTATAATATAATAATTAAACAGGATTAAACGGTAAACACCTCGGAAGCTGCAGGTACGAAAAAACATTGCTGGTTAAAGAGCTTACCTATGGTCACATAGAGAGAGATAGGCACGACGTAATTAAAAAGAATAGTAAACGATAAAAAATCATTCAGAAAATTTTTAACTGGAACGATATAAGCATCCCCAAGGTAGACGCTCCATGCAGTTCTGGTGCTGACTATTATCTTCATAACGGTGCAAAAGCATACTTGCACAAGGAGAAAACCCATAAACATCAAAAGGTATTTATTTATCGATCTGAAAACACGAATGTCTACATTTGTGCGCACGTACGTGCGAATGATCATAAAAGAACAACCGATGAACGAATGATCATAAGGCAAAGGAACAATCGTAATGAACAATGAATAAAGACTTATCGATCTAACTTTTCAGCGGTGGAGAATTTATTGACGCTTATTTTTGAATTAAGGGAAAGCTTGGTGTCGTGGCCCGTATAAACGGCGCAGCCGAGTACGTGATCCGTATCTTTGAGTCTTGCACCTCTCAGCAGAATATTGTCGATGGTCAGAGGTCCGGTATCCATGGTCAGCCCATCCTCCTGCGAGACGCTCACCTGTGCTCGACCCTCGAAACTATAGAGGTTCCCCATTGGTGGCTGACACGTTATCGTCGCTTTCATCGACACGATCTCGGCGAGTTTCAGCTCCGCAAATACTTTTGGTACCTGTAATTCCAAATTTCTTTTCACGAGGTCGCCTTGACAATTGAAAGACAATTAGCTTCCGAATTATATCGGCTTCCGAACATTCCATTTGCAGAGGAAGAATTTTGAAAAAACGAAAGTTACTCAAAATACACCTTGAAAATTGTAAATTAACTGCAACAGAAAGCGTTAAGCGTTTGAAATAGTTTGCGAACGGCACGATGTCGATGACGTTACGTTTTTTACGACATCTCCGCCAAAATGTTTATCAGAGAAAATTCTGTCCATTGTCAAATGTTTTCCCGCAAGCTTTGTACCTGTAACGTTTTCAAATTCGTTTCGCCATCTAGATTCGAAGTGGTTACGTAACATTTGTCGGAAATTTCGCTGCTGTGTAAGATAACAAGATCACATGGCACCTCGTCGTCTCTGTTTACCCTTACAATCTCGCCAACAACAATTTCCTGGCAGCGAATCACCTAAACGACATTTTTCTTTTCTTACTAAATCATTTAAGCTCGATGAAGAAATACATTATAAAATACATTATAATGACGGGACATCGTAAACTCGCTCAAATTATTATCGACGTCTTATTCGTATTCTTCAAAGATTTACATTATCATTCCGCGGTATTTTTCTTATTTCTCTTGGGAATAAGTCTGCGTATTCGGTACTGCGTACTGGGCACGTGGATTTCACAACGATTAAATAACGAGAGTCGTGAAATATTTATTGACACATTGCGCGCCGCCAAAGGAAATATCCTTTGTGCGAAAATATTAAGCTGAAGTATGTTAAAATTACCTGATTACACTTGCGTCGAGTAACCGTGACAGAGAGATTGTTAACTCTTTTATCGGATCGATACCGCATGAGATCTTCGTATCCCTGTTTGCATGCCGTGACTACTATTACGAATAATAAAGGTAATGAACTGGTCAGTGGTGAAATGGGCGACTCGATGCTCGTGGCAGTTATTGCACTCACAAGAAAGTAGAAATTCCCTACTCGCCGGAATTGCTCGAATAAATTCTTCGGTATAAAATTCCATAATGTGTACTAAAAGAAAGCCAAACATTATTAGCGTGAACGTCCTGTTCACGCATTCCTCGCAGTCTTATAATTTTATTTAATCGTCTTGAAAAAGCCGGACAACAATAACGAAATAACGCGTGCTCCCTTTGGAAGAGCTACGGTAGATCTCAAGAAGAACGGTTAATTAAATAAATCGAATTTATTTAATTTATCGTACCTTAGTGCTCGTTATCCTGTTTCTCGGAAAGGATGTTTGCGTAGGCTCGTTGGTAGGATCGACCTCGATGACTCTGTATCCGGCGGGCGCAGACCTTCCATTGCCCTGCAAGTGAAACAAAAACGTTGGTTCAGCTTCAACAGCCTGAAGTGCATTTTTTAAAAACAGTAGGGAAGGCGAAACAACGTCAGGCGATCGAATGACAACCTCAAAATTGCGTTTAATACGATTCGATCGTACTCCGTCGCGAAAATCGACTGTGCCCCATCGAAGAGAACAAGTCTGGGCTATGAGAATTAAAATCGAAGATTCGACGAGAGCAGCATGGATCGAATGATCCCGTTTCGGCTAAGGTCGTGCGCGAAACTCGTAACCTCCTTCGTACGTCGAAAGAGCGACGAGTCCTTCCTCACCACGACTAACAGCCAATACATCGAGCATCTGTACAAGAAATGGCAGCAGGACCCCGAGTCGGTGCCCGAGTCCTGGGACAAATACTTCCGTAAACTCGATGCCGGAACCCTCAAGAAATCGACCTCCCTCAAGGTGTCCTCGCCGATGACAGTTATGCCCCCGAATTTGATGCCCGCGCAAACCGAGGAACGTAGGTGATTTTTCGCACTGTAGGCGATGGGCGGGTAACTTGCACGTATCATTTACGCACCTGACGCGCGAACACCTGACTTCAGCAGACCTGCTCTGCACGACTCGGCGAATTAACGTCAACACCTGTTTTATAACATTAACGCGTGCTTGCGACTACGGCTCGAATGAGTAAGAGCGACCTTCATCGTCGGTAGAGTTGTTTTACGCATTTTATTCGTGAAAAATAAGTATTTCCCGGGACTAACGCGAATACGCGCGATACAGCATGTGTTGAATATTGTATCGATGTATTGAATGAAAATCGATCGGAGATGTCGATAATGTCGACACCGACAACAAAATTCAAAGCGTCAAAGCGGTCGTCATTAATGGAACGACGTTATTGCCAAGAAATGATATATCCTCTGCGTAACGTGTAAATGTAAATGATGCAATTGCGATAATTGCGATTGCATCGTTGCATCTGCGTTTGTTCGTTACGCGTTGCTGGCCTCCAAGCTAAATCTCAAAAGGGCTTCAAATAAATGTCTAAAGTAACGCAATTGCGATTGTTTATCATTTCAAAACGATCCCACGTTGATATCATTGCATTGCGCTTGTTTTCATACCGACTGAAACGAAGGATTAAGCTAAGAAATAAAGGTACATACTTATCTGCTATTGTGTTTCTTTCCATGCGAAGATGACATGTTGACGAAACCAAGAGTGAGGTTAAAATCCGAGGCCGAGATTCAGGGCGAAACTTACGTGGAACGGTCTTTAAACGTCAACTCCGTTATCAGAGCATACCAGGCAATTAATTTATTTTATTTTAACGAAGAATACAGATTTCGCGCTATAACCCTTAATCCAACGTGAACAAAATTATTGGTAAAAAGACTCGAGGACACTTAATAGCGGATATCGACCCTCTCGGCATACAAAATCCGGACTCGGTGAATCTTCAAGGAACGAGCAATTTACCACCGAAAATCGTGATACGCGAGCATCTCAAGGGCATTCAAGAAGCTGATCTGGACCGTGAATTTCCACTAGGATTAACTACCGCAATAGGTGGTGATCAGAAGACACTTCCACTCCGGGAGATCATCAAAAGATTGAACAAAGTCTATTGCGGACATCTGGGCATCGAGTACATTTACATACACGACACCTCAGTTGTAAGATAAAAATTTACATTAAACGCGTTCTTCCCTCCAGTACTTCAGATAAAGGTTTAAAGTTGACGACATTGATTAACGGTGAAGCTGAGCTCTTCCACTGATTGTGGAATGAAAGGTGCAAAGGCTACGTTAACTTTTTCGACTTTAGGCGACATGTTGTTTGAAGTTGGAGGAAAACCGTCGATTACCGCGTGACTTTATGCACTTAGCATCAAGCTCCTAAAATGTCAAATAATAAATGATTTTAAATGGTAGTTGGACTGGATATTCAATAAATTCGAGAGGCCAGGTGCATGGGAACTTGACGCGGATCATCGCAGGTGGATTTGGATGAACGTGATGAAGGCGGTAACTTTTGAAAACTTTCTCGCCAAAAAATTTGGCCCCGAGAAGCGATTCGGCTTGGAAGGATGCGAATCTTTTATCACGTCGATGAATCAGTGCCTGGAAACTTGCGCAGAATATGGTACGTACAAAATTGAGAGAAAATGTTTTTCTTGATATTTTCACTGGTTATTTTGAGGCGAAAACGTTCATTTGTACAAGTTGCTCAAAGTCACGCCGCATGTGAATCAACTTGTCAACTTGTCAACTTGTCGAATGTTTAAAGTAAAGTAAAGTAAAGTTCGAAGTACTTTAAAGTGTCACTATTGTCATGTAAATGTATGTACTCACAGGTGTAGAAACAACCGTAATTGGGATGGCACATCGGGGACGCTTGAATACGTTGGTTAACGTGTGTTCTAAACCCCTACATAAAATTCTTACACAGTTTAAGCCAATTTCTCTCGAAGGAATGGGATCAGGAGACGTGAAATACCATTTGGGTACTTACGCGGAAAGAATTTTAGAAAGGTTTGTTACAATTTTAATATCGATACTTAATGTAGTTGGCAAGTGAATTCTTTGCATTAAATCGAGTTCGGATTTTTTTTTTTTTTTTTTTTTTTTTTTTTTTTTTTTTTTTTTTTTTTCCTCTTCTCAAGCGTAACGGACGCGCCCAATCATATTGCAATCGTAATTAACATTGTTGGACACGCACGAAGCAAAATTCTGTAATGGCGATTTATTCGATGTAGGTGTGGCAAGAAAATGCACACCACGATAATGGCGAATCCCTCGCATTTAGAAGCAGTGGATACCGTCGTCATCGGTCGCGTCAGAGCCGAACAAGTCGAAACCGGAGACTCGAAGATCGGAAAAAAGTCAGTTGCCATTTTGGTTCACGGAGATGCCGCTTATAGCGGTCAAGGTATTTGCTACGAAACTATGCACTTGACCGATCTTCCAGATTACACTACTGGTGGTGTCATCCACGTCGTCATCAATAATCAAGTTCGTGCATTTATTCATTACTAATAATATTCTCAAATACACGGTCTCAAATACACGTCCTTTGCTCGCAGGATCAAAGAACCGTTGGTTATCGCTTGCTTCATTCTAATACTATTGAAAAACGCTCGGCTAAGTCTTCGATCGCTAAAACGCGCGATTAACGATAATACGTCCAGATGTACAGACTGTACAAACTGTACAAACTGTACAAACTGTACAAACTGTACAAACTGTACAGACTGTACAGACTGTACAGACTGTACAGACTGTACAAACTGTACAAACGGGAAATAGTAGCTTCGTTTTCGTCTTTATTTTCATCGTCACGATAAGATTACCTACAATGAAAAGTCTCGAGTTTTTGTCGATGTGCTGTAAAGTTTGGAACGCAAATTAAACGGAGCAACGAAGGGGAAACGAAATTTTCAAATATTTCAACGGGTTTTTCAATCAACAGCGCACCACGCGAATCTTATAATAACTCGAATGAGACGCATCTACGTGGTTAATTAATGGCAAACTTCATATTAAATGTATTTTAGATTGGTTTCACAACAGATCCACGATATTCACGCTCGAGTCCACATTGCACGGACTTAGGGCGAGTGATTAACGCGCCAATTTTTCACGTTCACGCTGACGATCCAGACTTGGTTGCTTATTGTAGCAAAGTTGCATGCGAGTATCGGTAAATTAGATTTAAATACCAATTGAATACAAATTGAGAAACCTGTACGAAAGCGGGCAGTTGAGACTAATTAATAATATAGAGTAAAAATGCCGATAAATCCAATCATCGCGTGTACACGCGACATAGAAGTGTACTTTTATTAACGTGCAATTCAATGATTTCCATTGAATCATTGATTATTCAATGATTGTTGTACGCTATCTGAGCTATTAGTGTGAACTATTAGTGCGAAGTGCAAGTGTGAAATTTATCACTAATGGCCTTTTCGCGCTTAACACTCAGAGCCGAGTTCCACAACGACGTCGTACTCGATATAGTGGGTTATCGCAGAAATGGACACAATGAGATGGATGAGCCGATGCTTACTCAACCACTGATGTACAAACGCATACAAGCCCATCCCAACGTACTGAAAATCTACAGCGATAAACTGCTCAAAGAGGGACTCATCGATGAGTCATTTGTAAAAGAGGTGTGGTTAGATCTTTATCAAAATTATAAGATTGGCAAGAAATGCACTTTCAAAGTAATTCAAAGTAACAACTGGCTAGGAAAATTTTATTTCGAGTCAGCTAATTAAATTATTTCTATCCTATCGGTTGTCAATTACACCGTAAGCCGTTTACATTTTAAGCTTAACTTAAACTGATAAGGATGACTTGCGAAAGGTGTGTAAATGAAACTTTACCACTTTTCGTTTAAACGAAAAGATGCAATGGATGAGGTAACGAATAAACCTTATTTCCGTATAAAAATTCCATTTAAGATAAATTTAGTTAGCGCGTGAGCTCATGCATTGTTGTAGTGAAGGACTATATGATTAAAGCAAGACTTTGAATGCGCATAAAGTATAATATATACTGGATTACGTGCCACCGTTCTCTAGCTGTACATTCGCATTCGAAGGAAATCATTCTTCATTTTTTTCCTTTTAACGACACACTCATTTAGATTGTCTCGTGTTTTATAAGAGTACGTTTGAAAATTATAATCGTGTTGGATAAAACTTGGGGCATATTTAACGCTTGAAAGCAAGTTATTTGCTGTTTATGAAAATAAAATTTTACATTTGCCTCGGTTCTTTTTCTAAAATTAATTGTTTTTTCACTTTTTCAGGATGTTCTTGGAATGAACAGAATCTGTTGGTCGTTAGTTTTACTTGTAATTGACGAGAAAATGTCCACTTAAATATCAAATTAATTTTTCGCCAGAGTAAAGCAGGATACCGTCCTGATATTTTCTTTTCTCGCGCGATTTTCTTTGAAACGTATAATATACAATTATATAAAATACATTTATATCTTAATTACTTATCTTAAATACAATTATAGATGTATTTGTCTAATCGCGCACACTGCGAACTTCTAGGATATCTTTCACCGGTCTCTGTATTTTAACTACATTGGGCAAAACCGATCATTCAAATGAACAATTACATTAAAAATAATAAGTGACATCCATCAATCTGGTCTTGACTTATCTTACGATTGAATACAATAACTTCTGAGATTCTCCGACTGCTTAAGTACACTTCTACAAGCTCAATTTTACAAATTATGATTTTCAAAATTGATTTGATACCTTGCAACAATAAGTCGCACTTGATTCATATTATAAAAATAATAAGTACAAATAGACATTCGTCCGAATGGCAAAAGAAAAAAATAAGTTTCTTAATTACATGTTTAGGAAGTGGAGAAATTTAAAGCGCATTGCTCGTCCGAATTCGACAAAGCGAAGGAAATTAGTACGATACAAATGGCTGATTGGCATGACGTGCCATGGACCAAATTCTTTTCCGAGCAAAGTCCAACGAATCCAATTCCTTCCACTGGGATTACGGACGAAGAAATATTGTCGATTTGTCAGCACATTTCCAAACCACCGGAAAGCATCGCGGCTCATTCAGTGGTAGGGATTTATCACGATCCTTTGATTTGATGTAAATCGGGTATGTTTTAATGTTATGCGCGCGGAGCTTAAGAGTGTTACATTACATAATAATAAAAAATTGACAAGCGATTAATATAAAGTAATTAAAATATAGAAATCTCAACGTTTGTACCTTCTTGCGATAAAAAATTCATACTTTTTATTAATTTTCAACCGTACAAAATCATTAAGAATAGCGTATCATTTTTTCATACAAGAGATTCTATTAGAGAAAAAGAATTAATCAAAGGAGCGATACTTCTTATTTTAAATAATAACAGTCTATCAAATCGCTAAAGTTCTTTTGTATTTTTCATGCAACAATCGTATACGATTATGAAAAAAAAAAAACCCTTTGTTGTTATATATTATGTATTCGATACGAGGCGTATCCTTTTAGTTCTTCTCTTTTTATTCGGTTATTTCAAGCGACACCGAATAATTACTAATCTACCGGATACAAAATAATATACATTTAATGATATTATCTTCATAATTTTTCAAGTACAGTTCGATAAAATTAATCTTACGATCAAAATTTTTCCACCTTATTACATTCCTATTTAGATAATTTAATAGATAATGAAGTATAAATAATATTTGTTGCGCCAATTTATGCGCTACATATCGGCGTGGAATATCATTTTTTCATTAAAAACTTTAATTTCAATACCTCATAAAGTCGCTGTAATTACAGTGTTTTCAATTTCGTGTACTGTAATTGCCACGAATGTCAAGAAATGAGTGTAGTATTGAAAATTACCAGGTCACAGTGGCTCTTTATTATCATGGAGAGATATTCGAGTAAAACTTATCTAGGAAGCTGCGTAGTCGTTATTAGTAACTCGTTTTTTTTTTGTTTTTTTTTTTTACATTATAAAAATGAGCTCTAAACACTGTCGTTCTAAATATAGTTATACACGCAAGCTTGAATCACATTAAAGAATTACATAAAATTATTATCTTGATAATTAACTATTAGTTTTAATAAGATGCCGATGTGCTGAAATGAGACTCGAAGAAAGACATGGGAAACTATTACAAAAGTCACCTGACCAACGATTGTTAACGATTGTTAAATTGGTTTAATAAGAGTAATTGTTGGCTCGATATCTCGTTATTGCTTTGCACGGCTTGGAGGAAGGTTATAAATCAGTATGACTTGTTGTTGAGCTATGACTCAATAAGAGCTCCAAACAGTCACTACGAGCATTTATTTAACTTCGTTTTTTTTTTTCTTTTTCTCTAAATACATGACACTTAGCGCTGTACTCGCACTTACGTGCGAAATTTCTTCAAAAGGTACCTCAACGATATTCTACGTATAATAAGAAAGAGCAAATAGGTGAACAAAAGGAATAACAACTCACAGATAGGATTCAAGGCACGATACGACCTCTTATCTCGCGATTCTCGTCAAGTAAAGTTGCCAGAAAACGATCGTTCTCCAGAAAACGATCCACCTTAAAGCGAATGTAAACTCGAAAGAATAAAATTTATCACACGAGCGTGGCGATCTAAAAAGGCAGCGACTACTAAAATCGCTGCCAAGATCAAAAGCTAATACATATTCTCTATGTTTGTAAACAACGGATACGTTGTTCGTGTATAAAAATACATAAATATAGAATGGCCGACGTAGGTGTACAGGTTATTCTCCAAACGGAAAAAATTAACGAAGGCTCGACAGATAGACTGGGGAATGGGCGAGTGCGTGGCGTTCCTGAGCCTCCTGAAAGCCGGTCACCACGTGCGACTGTCAGGCGAGGATGTCGAGCGCGGCACCTTCTCGCACCGAATACACGTCATTCACGACCAGGAAAAGGACAAGACCTGGTTGAACATACTGGATAACGTGTTCCCCGGTCAAGCCACCTACACCGTCAGTAACTCCTCGCTCTCGGAGTACGGAGTTTGCGGTAAATAATTATCCAGCGAGAGGGTGTTGAAGGGAAGGAGGCCGCGACCTTAAAATACCGATTTTGCAGCTCTTTTTATGCACATCGATACGTGTATTTATACAAACATCTCGGACGCCGATGCGCGCTAATAAAGTGTAAAATTTAATTATCCGCGCACAACGATGAATTATGATAAATGAATCGGAATAAAAATCGTGCTCGCGAATGAAAAGCGAAAAATTTACTTTCATCGCCGACGTTAATTCGCGTGATCCCATTTGTTCCCGAAATTATCGATGCATTTTTAAGTGCATTAGAATACGAGCTTTCGATGACCGTTCCTGCATTTAACACTAATAATCTCGCTAATAATCTCTATGCTGATTTCTCGAAGACGTAATCCTCGGTTCATTAAATAAGGGATTAATCATTAAATACGTGGAATCTTTTTAGAATTCTCTTTTTCAATGGGCTATTTAAGCACGCTATGTAAATCGAGCTGCCAGGGAGAAAAAGTTGCAATAATCCGTTACGGTGAATTATTTTAAGCCTTTCTCGAGATTTCTGCGTTGCGTTTTTAATTATTTTACCATCGAGTATTCTCAAAATTTTCTCGGAGAACGCTTTTCAACGAAAGGATAAAGTAAGCTTTCGTACGATAATAACAACAACAACAACAACAACAACGACGACAACAACAACAACAACAACAACAACAACAACAACAACAATAATAATAATAATAATATCGATTTTCTAATTAAAGTAATTCATTTTATTAAAATTTAACAAGGCTTCGAACTTGGTTACTCCACGTACAATCATGAGTCTCTAGTGATATGGGAAGCTCAGTTTGGTGATTTTGCGAACAACTGTCAAGTAATTGATATATTTTTAATATATTTTTAGAGATAATTTTTTTAATTCCCTTCGTAATATTTGTTTATATTTATCTCAAAATATCAAGTCCGTAATTACAAGAAGCATTTTAATTTCATAATTAAATTCGATCAATTTTATACTTTCTCTGCAACTATTGAGAATTGACGATGACCAAGAAAATGTTATTTTCTATCTAATATTCGTGCGCAACGAACCTCTTGATAATTCTCCGCCGATTATCGTCCGCGCGTCAAACTTTCACAGAGTTTTTTGAGATTTTTAATCCCAGATCGAACGACCGACATCGAGTAACACAGCCTCCGAATTCAACCAACAAAGCTAAACGAAATATTAAAAATCTAGGTAATCATAGACAATCTTCTGTGTTCGGGACAAGCGAAATGGGGCAGACAAGTGGGACTTGTTCTACTCCTACCACACGGTATGGAGGGTCAAGGTCCGGAACACTCATCCGCCCGACTAGAACGTTTCCTCCAGCTCTGCGACGACGACATCGAGGATTTCGATGAAAAGGAGGATCCCGTAAAGGCGGCTACGCGACAGCTCTTCTACATCAATTGGATAATCTGCAATCTTACGACACCGGCTAATCTCGTGCACGTCCTTCGTCGGCAGATTCTCATGCCTTTCCGCAAACCCTTGGTAAACGCTACTTAATGTGCTTATTGCAACTTACGAGCATCGAATTTTGTCCTCTGGATCTTCCAAAATTATAATTCAATATCTTACGCTTCTTACGCTTCTTACGCTTCTTACGCTTCTTACGCTTTCAAACGGTGCAGAAAGTAGTGCAGAAATAACCTCGTGTTTACACGTTCGATTATGAACGATTCTAAAGTTACGAGGCTCTTTATGCTCAATTGATGAGCCTTGTACCAATTATGAGCAATTTATAAAATTATAATACTTGAGAAAATAACAACCCTAGTGAAATGTCATTGTAAGAAACTATTCTTGAGAAATATTATTCATCGCGTAAGATTATTAATAACAAAGACACATAACAAAGAGAAGTTCAATCATCTGCATCGTAATCCTTGAGCAATATGCCAAAGACGCAATATTTTTACATTCCTATTATCGCGATCATGAATCCTCGCGTTTATTTTAAAACCAGCCGATAACAAATTAGGATGAATAACAAACGCATGTGTTAATGTTATTGATTGAAAATGATCGAAAAAGAAGTTTTTCTACCATTTAGTTTTACTTCTACGGACTAATTTTACTTTGAATTAAATTCCCGCTAAAACTGCTGGCTTACTTTTTATAATTATCATTATCGTAAATCATGTTTTCCTCCGATCGCACCAATACCAGCGAATTACGCAACATTGGCACATCGTCACATTGTGAACTGTGTGTAGTCCCGTATGTCCGACTTGCCTCCGACGTTCGCTTTCACCCGTAAACGGTAAGGAGAATTCCTGATCTTTCGCACAGGTCATCATGACTCCAAAGTCGTTGCTGCGACACCCGATGGTGCAGTCGACGTTCGAGGAAATCGGGCCCGATACGCACTTCCAGGCCCTCATCCCGGACAAGGTCGCCAAACCCGAGAGCGTTAAAAAGATCGTGTTGTGCACTGGCAAGATTTATTACGACCTAATCACCGAAAGAAAGTCGAAGAACCTCGAGAATCAGATTGCGATCATGAGAGTGGAACAATTGTGCCCGTTCCCCTATCACTTGCTTGCGCACCATGTTTCGAACTATCCGAAAAGCAAGGTATTTTTCTCCTTACGGTTGTGCATGCGACCTCACTCCGTGCGAGCATTTTAAAGCTCGAAATCGCTACATTTCCTCGGTATTTTGCAAACAATTATATCTTGATTTACCATAAAGTCATTCATTGCCGTTCTACGTTAAACGGCAATGAATTCGAAGCTAAAACCTCGAATCGTAAACGCATATTCGAAGTAATTTCCTCCTCGGTGTGCCTTTTCCCAATATTTATACTTTTTTACATTACGATTATTGTGTTGCTCGGTAAGTTTTGCCGGTGAAGCGCCACTGAAATACGCCCGTAAGAACCAATCAACCATTAATTTACGAAAGGTACAAACACGCATTTCTATAATTCGTTATCGGCTAAGAGATTCGAAAACGCAATGACTTTGCCTTTCGTTGTAAAATAATTAATCGCAAATAACTGGGATAGATTGTCGTCGACTCAAATCTCTTGAAATTGCTTGTCATTTGCGCGAAGATGTAACAAAGCTTTTGTAAACGATGTATTTTTATGAGCCAAACGCAAGAGATTTCGTCGAGATGCTTGCGTTAAAAAGAAAAGCAAATCAACGAAAAGTCGACAAACAATGCGCAATGCGAATCCACACTAATTTTCGAATCCACGCGCATTTAAGATAATGTGGCTACAAGAGGAGCACATGAATCAAGGGGCTTATCAATACGTTCGAGACAGAATCGCGTTTACGCTAAAGATTCCTATCGAAGACGTGCTGTACGGAGGCAGAGCGAGTTCGTCTTCGCCTGCAACCGGTAGCAAGATCACCTACGACAACGAGAATCAGAACTTGCTCGAAGCGGCCATGGACTTGAATTGAAACTCGAAATTCGCATTGTTGCCGTGCAGCAACACGTCCATGTTTGTACACGAAATATTATATACTTTGTAATTTTACGCAATCCTTACACGTAAACCGTCGTTTTATTTAAGGGCTTATTTTACACGAGTTTTGTTAATTATTTCTTTTTGTTTTTTTTTTTTTTTTTTTGTTTTTTCTTTTATCACATTTTTATAAAGCTACTAGCCCATGGTGTAAGTGCAAATTCGCTTTTTGTTTCTTTCCTTCTTCTATTCTCAAAAGCAATAATCAACGTACTCAGTGAAGTCGAGCAGTTAACATTTTTAAACAATACGTGTCGTACAATTCTACGGGGATATATTTTATCTGCCTTTAAAAAAAATTAATTTCACGCCGTCATAAGCTCAACATATTGCTTTTAAGAGGGCGCCTTCGAGCTTTTTTAAAATATGTCTTTTAATTCGATAACTTCATAAACGTAAAAAAGATATTTAATTCCTGGCTTTGCATTGTCAATTAAGATTCGACTAAAAATTAAAAAAAAAAAAAAAATATTAAAAGATCGTTAAAAGATTCGCCTGAACAACATTCTTAATGTATAAAAACAAATGACACACTACATTTACGGTTAAGTAATTTTATTGATTTATCGTAAGGAATTGCATAAAACAATTAACTTATTCGAAGAAACCAAACTATTTTATAATTTCTAAGGCTGTATTTCCTCACGAATGCTCGATGTCGTGAAAAAGCATGTAAATTTAAATATCGATAATAAAAAAATGTGCCATTAATACAAAACAATTATTTTTAATGTTCTTTTACACGTGGACGCACTGTAAACACAATTTACAATTTAGCTTTTCCGAAACTAATAACCTGAATTCCTTTTTTACCGATATGTATTTAGAAATCGTCTTCGGTGTAATACACGTTAATAGGCCGTGTATGCCCCTGTACGCGTATGTGGGTAAGATGAAAAAAAATTTCTGTAATAAGATTGCAACATTGTCAATAATAAATTACTGTTAGCCTTAGCATTAGCATGATAAAATACATTTTTTCACTTTCAAAAACATTAATATTCATCAATTTATATAAAGAACTTGAAATTACACCCATTATTATTAAAACATGTATCTGAATGCATACTTATTTTTAGAAGCGAAAAATCAAGGTGTGTATCTAATGCGAATCAAAGTTTTCAGTAACTACGGCGTAACTACTCGTGATATAATTATTTAAATGCTATTAATTGCCGACTTATTTGTACAAGAGCTTAAAAGAAATTCTAAATATTGCGTAATGTTACATTAAGCTGAAATTATTCAAAGAACTTGCGTATTTGTAAATATCATTTATAAATTTACATTCGATGTCAATACGAGAGAAAGAAAAAGTGAAAATGCTCACTAAAAGACAAGAATAGTGGTTTCGATTAATTCCGAGGCGCGTGAAACTTTGCAGTTTGCCAATCGAAGCACTCTAAGATTTTTTCAAGAAAACAAGTCATAACTAAACTGAAGCGATAAGTACGAGAGTAATTATTAACGAAGCCTAAAGATTCCAATGAAACTAAAACCACTGCAATAAGAGAAAAATGAATGTTCATATATTTTAAATAACTTATACTTCTTGTAAGAAATAGTTTATTTTTATTCCTTAACGTAAGTTTTAAGTTTCATTTTTTATAATCGTTGACAATGTATTAAAAATTTATTTACTCTGCATAAGCATTTTCAATTTTCACGTGTAAACATTCGCATACTTCTTCTATTATGATATAAGTAAATGAATATTCTTAAAAAATCTATTTGCATCTAATCTACTTGGCATTACAAGTTGGAATATTATTTTTTATTATAAAAAAACGATGCATTAGTTACACACCTTAAAATGTACTTAAATGTTTTATTTAAAATTTAAACGTTTAAAAATATAAGATACAATTAAAGAGTTGCTAAAAATACTTCTATGATTAAAAAAAAAAAAAAAAATTACACACAGGGTACAGATATTATATAGAACTTTTAAAAATATTTACATAAAAATGTATACATACAATTTTCGTTGGTTACATAGGTATTTTTATCGTATAAAATACAAATACTTATTAGTATCTAAGCTTCGTGTCAGTCGGGTAAAACTGGTCACATTTCACATTTTTAGTAGTATATTGCTTACCATCTGCCAGCTTCTTCGAATCACTATTAGTAACCAATAATTCGTCACTTTAATTTATATATTTCGGAAAACACTCACGGGAACGCGACATTTTCTTTCTCGCGAGATCCACTTTAACAAAGCACATGTGCACTTAGTGAAAACTTGTGACTAACTGACGCTTGACGCGATACTGATAACTTGCTGGATTTCTATTCTTTAGTGGGAAGGGATGTACGATAACGTAGATTACGGATTAAAGTAAAGATCGAAGATTTTATCTTTAGCGCATTCATTTATCTGACGGATTACAGAAATGACGAATACATCATTTTACAAACGTAATTAAACAATTAACTAATACAAAACCAATATTTGATATTTATGATGATATTCTTTGAGATTATTCTCAATCACTTATTTCACTGTTACTTTGTTTTTATTTGTAATTTATTTTCAATGCAAGCCTATCACATTATTTTTAATTCACGCATTCACAGTTCACCATATTATTTTTAATCGCGTTTTATTTAACATTAGATTATTTGACGATTAGATATTATTGAAATATATTAATTAAATTAAAATTAAGCATATTTACTAATTCTAATGAGCTTTATATGTACAATGTATTAAAAGTAAGCAATCACTTCTTAAAAGATTAGTATTAAAAGTTAGTCAAATATGTAATAGTGTAGTGTAATTTTTTTTTAATTTATGACTTATTTCTATAAAAATTTTTCCTGAGTATTTAATGTATTAATTCAAGTACTAATAGTTAAATGGATGATAAGAAGGAATAAAGGATATTAAGAAACAAAAAAATTTGGCTTTTTATGAAACTAACGATCTGTAAGTCAATTTCATTCTTGCTCTAATGTTTCACATTTATTTGGTCCTCACAAAACTTATTCAATGCCTATGTGTTTGTAACGGCAAGATTTTATTTATTCAAAACATTTTTTAATTAAAAATTAGCAAGCCTTTTAATAACTTGATCGTTGGTTGATATCGACGCATAAGTCGTCAATAATTTGCGTAGATCATTTTGTACAAAAGAAACAATCCACTCCAGTTCATCAAGTATGAAACAATCCATATAAATGTTCAGCACAACTAAACACTTATTAAGTTAACTACGACATATCACGGCTAACGCTCCTTTTAAAGGTCATTGAACGAACTTCGGAGCCACTCGGTTTGCCAGATTTGTACGTACTTAAATTTCCAGTGGGAGTTGGACTTTGCGAGGGGGTCCCTCGTTCCTCATTTCCTTTTTCCCGTTCCATGCGTTGTTTGCTGAATTTTCCCATCCCTGGTCTATATATTTCCATCGTTGGTCGATCCTTTAATAAGAGAATTAATAAAAACTTAATTGGTCATTTCAAATTTTAACGATAAAGCTTCACAACTATTATCAAAATATATATTTCTGGAAAACTAATGTGTCTTATTTTTCTCATACAAATCCCTTTATACCATACATGTGTATCAAATTTACTTTTCTCTAATTATCTGCTTATTATAAATATAGTTTTCATATCTATAAAAAAACTTGAACGTTTAATTTATTTTAAATTTAGGCCTAATCAGAAAGAAACTGTATAATTACATTTAGAAGACGCCCGTAAAAATTCAAAAATGTACTTCTAAACAATACTAGAGTTCAACGTTACAATTTATGGTTAGGCGTAAAAATTATACAAAAATTAATTAACTTAATTAAATTAGGGTAAGTATTATCGCATGTTATCATTTTTAATGCAGTCACTATTAAAAAAATTAACTTTCATTCTCAAATAGAATCAATGTTTAACTGTGTACTCTAACTACACGTATATAACATATTCACCTTATTTCTAATTCTACGCTCCAATCGCGGATCTTTCTTGTCTTTTTCCTTATCTTCCGGTTCAGTTTTCTGTAAATTATTATTGTTTCCTCCATCTAAGGATTTATGGCGCCTGAGACAAGTGGCATCATGATCCACACTATCGATATCACTACCTCCGCCTGAGCCACTACTTCCACTAACTTTTACCCCTGTTCCGTTTTCTCCTCCACTCTCTAACGAACTACGTCTTTTCGTTATCCTCGATTTTGATGAACTTTTTTTGTCGATCAAATCGTCGGATTCACTCTGTTGCGGAACATCTTTCACAGTCCCTTCTTCGTCAATAGGCGGTGTAAGACGGTCGCAGACTTCTGCAAAAACAAACGTAATCCGTGCATTCTTTCGCCTTACTTACACGACATAACAAACAGTATATCAAAGATAAAAAAAAATATAATAAAGTTCTGTTTTTTATTTAAAACAGTATACTTTCTTGAAAGAATTCATTTATTCCTCGTATTTTCAAACGTTAATTGAAAACTCAACTTCTAGGTCATTTATTTCTTTGAAATCGATATGTTGGAAATAAATTATTTAATCATGATTTAAGTCATTAATTCAACAATTCTTAAAACTTAGTTATTAAAACGTACATTATTAATTTACACTTTGATTAAATGTAAAATATCATTCAATATTATGTATTTATTAAATAATAAAAATATGAACGAAAATTATTTCTACTTATTTTACGTTTAATTAATCTGATAATTTTAAGATTAAAAAAATTCTTATATGACATAAAATAATACATAAACTAACCTTAAGTCTATGTAAATAACAATGATTAATTATGGTAATTATTGTTTTATTAAAATGTCTATGCAGCCATTATAATCGAATTAATATTGAACCTTAAGAATTATCAGAAGACAAAAGTAAATAGATTAAAAATATAACGCTGAAAGAATAAAAAACTTGATATTTTAATTGAAAACATAATTTTTAACATGCAATAATTAATTATAGAGATTATTATGTCTAGTTTTTGTTTTCAGTAAGAATGCCTATTTTTAATATGCTTTTACTTTTCAATCGTTTCTTTCTATAATTATTACTCTTCCCCTTGTTAAAAAATATTTTATTAATATCTTTATTAAGTAAATAATGAATTTAAAAGTATAATATAATTCAAATATAATATAGCGTTAGATAAATATATTTTTTTAAATGAACAATACTCACGTTCAAGTTTGCTATCTATTGATGCACCTGACGTATTAAGTAAATCACTTTCTTCCGTAGTCTGATCAATATCTACTTTACTTACTCGAGATGCTTCACTCAACTGTTCACTAAGTATAATTCTACCATCATTTTTCATACTATCAGTAATCTTTTGACTTTTATATTTAAGTTTACTTTCATTATCTTTTTCTATTAAATTTGACACACATATATCTTCGTCGTCTCTATCCCCACTGTCATCAATATTACCATGATTCTCGTCAGATTCTTTCAAAGTTAATTCCATATTTTGTTTCTTTTGTGTTTCAGCTAATCTCTTTTTCTCTTGCCGCATTTTTTCATAACTTTTTCCTCGCTTCTCTTCCATTTTACGCTCTCTGTAGGTAACATCATCTTTATCGTATATTCGATCTTCTTTTATATGAATTTCACGATCGTCCTTTTTGCTATAAAATTTTTTATCTTCTAGTTTTTTATTTTGCTTAATATCTCTTTCTTTAACTCGATCATCACGTTCTCTAAAATTCTTTGTTGGAATTTTTGTATCGCGATCTCTTACTATTTTATCTCGATACCTATCATCTTTTTTATTTCGATTTTTGATATCTTTTTGTAAAAGTCTATCTTTATCATCCTTGTTTTCTTTATTTTCTCTGCCTATTTCTCTCTCCTTATCTCTTTCTCTATCTTCAAGATTTTTTAAGACCTTAGAAAGAAAAATATTAACTAAAATTAATATTAATAATTTTAAACATGATTTTTGGTCAATCAATTTGAATAGGTTTATAATTATAAGCCAATATTCCTCTCTTACTTTTGAAACAATTGGTTCATCTTTGCTTCTTTTTCGTTCCAAATCTCTTCGACGCTTTTCCTCCCTCTTTTCATCTCTAAGACGTTGTTTCTCTTGCTTTCTTTGCTTTAAGAAATCTAAGAGTGGAGTTGTTGTCACCCTTTTAGGTGCATCTAATAAAAGGAAGTTTTTATTAAAAGAAATGTAACTATTGTCAATTATCAAATATAATGCTGTAAGAAAGATGATAAAAAAGTATTCCTTAAAGAATAAGATAATACTTCTAAACCATGTAATCTAGAGTTAGAATCAATTCAAATTTGAAATATTATGAAAATATCAATCTTTTAAAACGTGGTTAATTACGATCAGATGGTTGGAAAGAATATTCAGTTTTAGGCTGAACATTTGTAGAATCTACTTCTTGATTTTTCATACTATCTAAAAAACCAACATAATAGGGATCACTCTCAATGGTTCCACATTTGAGATCTTTTTTCTTTCCCATTCGTTTTTTAGGTACTCTTTGAAACGGCGCATACTCTACTACAGCTGCATATTCCAGACCCTTTACATCAACGAATACATAATTATCAAACTTCTCACGGAATCCAAAAATATCTTGCTGATCAATGAAGTCTATGTATGCTCTGGAAAAAGCATATTGTCCCAATGACATATCTGCTTTAGCAAAATACATGTAATCATATTCTGGTAATGGGGAAACTTGATCTAAAAACTGTTCTTGTGTCATAGTTGGAGGTAATCTTCTTATGACAACCTGTTCAAATTAAAGTTATTAAATAGTTAAAACAATGATAATTCAAAGTCTAAGAATACAAAAAATGAATATTTGTATAAAAACTAACCTTGGTCATGGGTCGGCACTTTTCTTTCTTTCCTTCTTTAGTTTTACCGGTTTCTGTAGTGGCATTCGAAACATTCTGATCGATTTGTTGAGTCGATGACGTTTCAGTGGATTGTTGCGTTTCTTCCGTCATATTTCCTCCGATTTCTTTCAATATACAAAGAAAAATAATCTCCTAACGGGGGTATAAGTGCATGTCTGAACTCCAAGCGGACACAATAAGAACTGTATTTTTAAACATTGCGCATGCGCATTATCTAAAAATAATTACATACCTTTCCAATTTAAATTTTATGATTTTTGAACACGACAGTCATTCGGAGCTAACATCAAAATTATTCTTATCATATAACTGATAATAGTATGTACGTCTACATGTTGTTAAATATTCAATTAGAGATGATTTTCAAGAGATTTCCAATTTATGTTCAAGACAAGATAGGAGGTACGTTTTGCGCACGCGCAATAAGCTCGTACAATTGTCGGTCTTTAGTGGAGATTTAGAATAGTAATTCATGAGTTGTATTGATCAGTGCGGTTTAATAGTCATAGGCAATTAAATGATAAGCATGGGTGACATCGAACAAGATAATTCGGAACGAGGTGATGGTGACAATAATAAAACAGACAAACTGTTCACGTTGAAAAAGTGGAACGCTGTAGCGATGTGGAGTTGGGATGTGGAGTGTGACACTTGCGCGATTTGCCGCGTTCAAGTAATGGGTAAGTCGAGTACACATAACCTTAAATAAGTTTGTTTTTTTTTTTTTTTCCTCTAAATAAATTCCCGATAAGAACGATTTTATTTTTTGCTTAACTAAGTAGAATAAGCATTTTTACTTATAAAATAAGTTTTAATGATTCACTTTTTATCAACATTTTCTCGACGTTTCAGTTGTTTAATTTTCATTGTATATTTTTACATCTATTAACAATTGTGGGTATTGGTGGTTTTAACAACAACTACTGGGACATTTTTTAGAATTTCTATTCATTATACGATAATATTAATATAATAATTCCGAAACGCTCTGTATGAAAAGAATTTTTTTTCAAAAAGTATATTTATCAAAACAAAAGTACTTTTAAATAAAATTACTTGCCCTTTTACTTTATTTGATTAAATAATTTATATTAATCGCCTAAAATCTTTATTTTGAAAAATTAATTGTTTATAAATTAATACTTTTTGTCTTAAATATTATTCAATGTACATTCGTGTTTATATTTTGATTGAAAAATTTAAGATTTATTTGAAAAGCTCTAAATATTGAAATTATAAAATTTTCAGAATTAAAAATACCAAATCAAATTCCAATAAAAGCATAAAAATTTTACAAATATATATAAAATCAATATTGAAACAGCAATTTTTAAATAAATATACTCTTGAAAATTATAATATTTTTAATCTTACTCGTGAATAATGAATGATTTTTTAATTTGAAATATTATTAACTGAGCTCGTATATAAAGGATACCCTTCAAATTATTTAAATGCTATTTTTTGATAGGTATTTATGTTTTTATAAGTAGCGTGAAAGGGAGTACATGAAAACACAGTTTATGAAAAAAATTGTTCCTTATATTTGTCACTTGTTTAAGAGTACATATACGACGTACGTGTAAAATTATATAAATTTACTAGAATTGGTAGTTATTCCAAAAATAGATGTATGTAATAATGGATTTGAATAGTGTTCTTATCGTACATGAATCATCGTTGTTTTGATTTTTAATAATTTTCAAACAGGTACATTTCTGGGAAGTATGACAACAATAAATATTAGATATGATAATTTTTATTTAAAAAATAACCATTGCTCCTTAAGATTATCCTTATAATTATCACTAGTTAAAAAATAAGTTTATTTATAATTGGAATTCTTAGATATCACGTTTTAGCATGTGCTCAAGTCGTAAACTCGAACATGGAGAAAGGAACCTCTTTTCAACTCCATGTTAATCATGAATATCTTTATGTAATCTTCCGTACTCTGATTTTTTTTTTTAAGTTTGATCGAAATCAATGTTATCCTACCCGAATGTTGCCTTCTGGTTGCTCTCAACTCTTAACAGTTTTAAATGCTACTTTAAGTTCTACCACAATCATCAAAATTTTAAAGCTCAGAAATTCAAAACGTATGTATGATTGCAGCACTTAATCTATTTTAAATAAAATTAATCGTGTATGTGTATGTTTATGTAATATTTTTTCTTTTCTTCGTTATATACACAACTATCTACAACTTGAATTAATTTCGTCATAAGAGCGGTACACGAAGGAATTTTTCTACGCGGGCCTCTGATTATATACACTTTTTATCGATATTTCCGTTTGCCGTACAAGGAATATCAAGTCCAAAAATTAAAATATTTAATCTTAGTTAATGCTACGTATCCTAATATCGCACCTTTGTTCTTTATATTTACGAGGCACTCCATTACGCACCCTTGCATTCATTATAAGCACCGTATCACCTGTACATTATCCAAGCGACAATTTATGCGCCCAATGTTACTGGCTTGAGATAGACCCCGTGTAGGGTTATCGAACAACAATAACGAAAGCTATAGACCTAGTTAACAGCAATAACCTTGACATCGTCGTCCAAACGTCTTTGCTTTATTTTTTACTTCGAGTGCCACCCAACGGCTCAATAATTATATGCTGCTCTCCGCTGAGCATCATATTTACGAATAACCTATTCATTAATAATATTGCTCTTTCTAAAATTAGATAAAGGAACGTTATTCGAGATTCGCGTGCACAAAAATGAAACAATATTGCAGTCCTAAAATACTAACATAACAACTTGAAATCAGAGCCGAATAAGCTTTGTACGTTATTGAAAGCGTATGCGCGTCGGATTTCCAACACCGGACGATCATGCAAAATAACCAACTTTTGAAGATCATCGGTACTTCTACTGTAATTTGCTTATTCCGTCAACTTTACGATCACCATCAAAAGCTGATCCCAGTTTAGAACCCTTATCACATCTTCTTCATCGTCTCACAGTGCGCGTGTGTGACGTACTTAGCATTCACGATCTCAAGTCATCACGACGACGGTCCACCGTAATTCATACAAAAGCATTATTATTGATTTCTTGAAACGAAATAAAAAGAAAAAATGAAAGTCACGGACTTTCGATCCCATTTCTTCGACACGTACACAACAATCTTAAAGAGCTAATATTGGAACTATGAAAAAATTGGCCAACCGACGCCTCGATGCCAACAAATGAGTAATCCTCGCTATTAAGCTAATCATCAAGGTAATCCTCCAATCAAAGTCAGTTGACACAAGTTTGACAATTATTAACTCAAAAAGTGAGTCGTTATACTCTTTAACAGGCCATGGGCGTGGGCTTAATATTCGCGACTGCACTCATCCTCCTCACTGGTCCAGTTAATCCTCGTTCTATTTCCTCGAGCGACCTACCGCTTGTTTCCGGTACGCAGCTTATGACGAACACGAGACCTATGACGCAGATGATACCGAAGAGCCAGAAGGTGCCTTGCTGGCCTATAATCATCATGATATCCTGAAAGGTTTTTGTGACGACAAATGTGCACGTCCAATTGAAACTCGTTGCTACGCTCGCGGCACTGCCTCGGATCTTAGCTGGAAGGATTTCGCCCATCATGAGCCAGGGAATTGGTCCGAATCCTAGAGAGAAGCCGATGACATAAACAACGAAGCTGGTGAGTGGAAGCCAGCCGATGGAAGCAGTGTCAAGATTATTGTTCTTCATGTAGAAGAAACCTCCGAGAGTCATCAGGGAGACGATCATGCTAACGCTGCTCACGTACAGGAGTATTTTACGCCCAAGACGATCGATTAGGGCTGTTGCAACAAAGGTAGAGCCGAAGTTAACGATCCCAACAATGATGGTGCTGAGGTTCGAATCGATAGAGCTCCCTGCATCCTGCAACAAGCATAAAGCAGACCGTAATTATATCGATACACCTACTTACTTACAAAATTTCACTTTACGCGATTTGAAAGATTTTCTAACGCACTCTCCGGCAAAAATATTTCTTCTTCGTATAAATGTCTGCAGGAGTGTGAGGGTAAAAAATTAACTTTAAAAGCTAAAAACTTGGTAACTCGTGTGTAACATTAATCTAAACTTTGATGGTGATGCAACAAGGCTTCTCACCTCAAAAATTTGTACGGTATAGAAGATCACAGCGTTGATGCCGGACATCTGCTGGAAAAACATAAGTCCCAGTGAAATCAAAAGGGGCTTTAAGTTACTGCCCTTCAGAAGCTCGGTTAAGACGCCTTGCGAGGCCTGTCGCTCGCTCTCCACGTGAATCTTCTCGATGGTCGTGAGCTCGTCGAATACGTCAGCGTCCTTACCACGCAGCCACTGCAGGGACTTGCGGGCACGCTTCGTCTTCCCCTTGGAAATATACCATCTTGGGGTCTCGGGAATTACGATCATTAGAAGAGCGAATGGCACCGGTAAAATGGCGCCAAATAGGGCCAACTGCCACCAATTTAAATACATTCCGGCGGTAAAGCACAACAAGATACCTGGAAAGTTTTAAGGTTCTCTATGTAATCTGACAAAAGAATTTTGGTAATTTTACTTCGGTAAAAGGGCTCTATATCATTGTGGAAAATATGTACTTGTAGGTACATGGAAGGTACAAATAAAATTGAATTTTCTCTGACTGCCTTAGGCGCCGATCACTTTGATCAATAACGATCCGGGAATGCTCGATTCACCTAACGAATTACGATGTCGAGGAAAAATATATTTGTGAGTGCGTATTAAACGTACCAATGTTACCAAAAGCAGTAGGCAGTAGTCCAAGTGAACCTCGAACTTCCGGCTGTATTGTTTCGCCAAGATAAACTGGTAGTGAGAGCGAAGCAACTCCCACGCAAAAACCGCTTAGCGCTCGACCGAATAAAATCATAGATACGTCGTAGGCAAAACCAATTAACAGCCAGGCTGAAGAAAATTAATAATTTAAAATTAAGTACGTTTACCTTTGTTAATTCGAAAAATAGATTTATAGGTTCAATTGCACCGGAAGCTTATATCTTTCATTCCTTAAGAAGCAAACCTTGAAAAATCAAATCCCTTAATGATTTGGAATCCCTATTAATATTCTAACAGTGACTATATCTGTTCATAACTAATAATGTATTTCATTGCTCACCCATTCGTTTCGGTTAATTCTCAGTTTTAACGCTCATAAATCAGAGGGAAATACAATGAATATGATAATTACGATGTTAACAGTTAAGAAAGCCTTCGTTAAATAGAAAATACTGAAAATAAAAAACTTTAACGAGCCAAACGTTCTTGAAAAAGAAACATTTAATTTCTGTTTTAGGCATTTTCAAAACGAGTGTACGTTATTCTCGTGCGCCCGAGCGTAGAAATTTTAAATGAATAAACGCGTCATTATAAAGGTGATAATTGCTTTACTACAGTGCGTTTACTGTATAAAAAAAAAAAACTTATTGTAAACTTTTCTATGTTTAAAATTAACAATCGATAAACATAATTGTAGGATAATTTTTGCTCTGTCGGAAAAATGAAAAAAAGAAAGCACAGTCACTCACCAAAGAAAAATGGAAAAGCCGTAAAAAGGATAGTGTTCCTCCTTCCAACGTACTCAATTAAAGGACCACCGGCAATACCACCGAATAATGCACTGAGCGGCATAATCGAACCAATCCATGATCCCTAAAATTAAAAAATAAAGGTCAGAATGATTGAAATCGTATGTGCCTTGCGATACGACTTTTAAAATACAAAAATGTTCGCCATTTATCTCTTGGTAATCTCTTATTAATTACTTCAACATAAAGAAAAAACGTGAAAAAAATAATCATTAATTGCTGTGTTATTTTATAAGGTTGAAGAAATTCCTTACGGTATGAGCTTACATAGAAGATTAATATGTCATTTGAAATTATCACATTAAGATAAATATTACTTTGAAAATTATAACTCGTACCGATTTCGCACTAAATTTAATGTAAATAACGAAGAGCAGTTTAAAAGCAATACATTAATATTAATGTAATTTAGTTGTCGTAAAAAGATAATAATTTACGCGAGCTTACCGAGTTACCGAGAAATCTTGTCTATATCTTGTTAAAAAAAATTTTAACTCTACTATTCAATTCGGAAAATTAAATTAACTTGGCGCAATAAAAGAACCTTAATAACTGTCCTGCCGGAAGTAGACTTAACATTTCTCGCTGTCCTCCGTTAATCAAAAAATTCAACCGGCGACGCAAACAATCGAAGGTTCTCGATCTCAATGTCGATATTCCTGTCACGCTTATACTTTATTCCATTGAACTCGTGTGCATAAATTCGTCGAGGAAAATCGGTTGAACCGATTCCAAGAGAATTATATAAAGAAATTTCGCGGCTGATTCTCGTGTATTCGCAAAGTATACTAAACAGATCATTAAAAGGCATGAATTTTCCAAGATCGCCTTAATGCGACAACGTAATAAGATTTAATTGGATTTGATACGAACGTTTGTCGCGAACGTTTTCCTTTACGTCCGTGAATTTTAAAATATAACTTTTTTTACCTAAAGTATATAATATTTTCTCATATTTATTAATGGATAGAACGATGAAAAACAAAGTCAACAGGAAATAAATTATTTTGATAATAAGGTAATAAAACAACGAGTAGAAATTAAATGTAATGTTATACGAAATCGATTAATTTCAACAAATTTCAACAAACTAATTAGATCGTTTTACCTAATTTTTACCCAATTTTTACCTAAATTATATGCTTCTTAAGATGCGAAATTCCGATATTCGTAATCAATAAAACGGAAGACGCCAACTCGCAGATTGAAAATTCTATCTCGCCAGAATGAAAAAGCAACTCTTCTTATACGTGACTCAATGACGTACTTTATGTATCTATTTATGTTTCATCCAATCGACTGCGAAATACCCGAAGGATTGTCGGGACGTTCGATAAATTATATATCAATCGGATCACGTATCAGGAACCTCCTCTCGATGCGTGACGCAAATTTTAGACAAACTACACCAACCGATCGATCGGTTCAAGAGGAAAACCAATCTTCTGTGACCTGTTTAACCTTTTTTCACTTTTTTGCTTTCTTGTTATTTGTGATATAATTACTTTATTATTGATTTTCAAGTCTAATTACAGTGCGGCTAAAGGAAAAGTTTCCTTCGATTATAACGTGTTATAATCGTTTATTAATCGGATATTTTCGAGATGACAAAATCTATTGAGATACATTCGTTGATGTAAATCTTTTCCACGCATCTGAATAAAATTGTTCCACAGCGATCTCATTTTGTCCGCATTGTAAGATTTCAATAGATTTTATCAGCATGTTATACGATCTCGTTAGAGATAATCTTTTCAATTGTAACTATTCTCGTTAAGCCAATGATCGGATAGTATCGTACAAATGATCGTACTCTCGGTCGTAAGATATTCTCGTGTATTTCTACAATTCTTATAGGAGATCATTAATCGAACGCAATAATAATGGTGATATCTGGGATAAAATATTTACCAATTGCATCGGATATTAAGAAATTCCAAGTAGTTTTGTAGTTTTAGCAAAATACACGGATGCACGCGATGTTTCCCCGGTTCTTCTAATGAAAATAATTTAAACTTATTGTAATATTGATCGATAAAAATCATTTCACCGATACTTCGTACTGTACATTTTATGTAAAGTACTGGTAACGTAATGACATAACAGTAATTATTTCAAACTTGCATAAGCATAAAAGTTGATTGCGCGGATTTACGTCTTGGAAGAATTAATTGAATTTGTCGTACATTTTAACCGCTGACAATGCCATCCATCTAAATCTTAAGACTGATATTTTTTTAAAAAGGAAGTAGACGATGAAGGAGAAACTGTTGTCCATTTAGCATGAAACGAGTCCCCCTTTCTAAATATAAATTTACGCACGTAGACACGCTCGTGTATATATATATATATATATATATATATATATATATATATATATATATAAATAATAAATGTCTTGCCTCGCCATTTTCCAATTAAAATTCATTTTGGCGTCTACGCGAATGCATCGTTGGACTCTGTAATATTTAGTAATGCGCTTAGGCCAACTTGCATAGTTCTTCGACCGATAGATTATTATTGCGATAAAGTAAGGATATTAATCATTGGTATTTGGTCTTTGACCTTAAAAACACAAGTTTTTCACCGAACGAAATCGGAAGAAAGTTGTACAACAGCTGATACTTTTGCAAATAAGAAATAATTTTACGAATTAACAAGTATCGGCCATTTTGATTTCACTTTCTTATGAAAGAAAAGACACAAAAGAAACATAATCGGAGTGATACTTACAGTATCTGGTGATACTTCGAATTGGGGTGTAACGTTGCGATTCTGCATCGTACTCAGAGCCGGTGAGGTATAAGACGATGCAAAACCCACGACCATCGAACCAAGCGATACCGAAAAGGCTGCTAACACCTAGAATCAAAAATAAAATAGTAGTCACTATTAACGAATGGTACTGTGCAACTATCGCGAGTTTAAATGCAAATTATCAAGAAGGACTGTGGCAAACGCGTAAAATGAAAAAGCTGCAGCCCAATGAATATTAATACTTGCTACGTCTTTTTAAGACACTTTTAAACCAATTTAAATCAATTTAAAGCTAAAATCTTGATCACTTGCCTAGATCAACAACAAGCTTTCTACGGCTGTATTTTTTCACTTAACTGCTACTGTTTACACCGACTGTTACACCGACCACTGGTGATAGTAATAAACGTTCGCGTTGATTATTTTCTAATCAAAGATCTTATCGCATGATTTGTATTATCGTTTAAAAAATCGCTAGCCCGCAACGGAGAGACAACAATTAATCGCATGCCATACGACCATCTCCGATGCTGTATAAAATATTTTATCAAACTCGTAAATTATGCCAGTATCGTAGGTTCCTTGCTTTATCCCAAACTGCGGAATAGACGCGCGTTTCTCGTAACATTGCGCGACAAATGAATCCTGTCCGGGGGCAAGCAGCTACTTCGTTAAATCTGTACGAACTGTAAGGGAGGGGGGGGGTGGAGGGTAAAGAAAAGAACCGGTAAAATTATGCTTCGATTGAATCCGAATTATATCCGAAAAACCGATCCAAAAGGAGTTGCATCTTACGTAAAATATAAGATATAAGATGCAACCCAATGGCAAACAATGGCTGTTCGGTCCTTCTTCTAAATTGCTCGTAATGAGTGCATCAGAAGCGCGTGAGAGAATCGCATTCCCCAAGTGTCACGTTGCCTCCGATAAATCACCGAGCACCGAGAGTCATCCACAAATTCCTTCGGTTTTTTCTCGACACGATTGCATACCTGTGAAAAGGTGCACTTAGCCACGGGCGCGTTACCCGGCACCTCGATGTTCACATGGGTATCAGCTCGCATCAGAATCTTCATCTCGAAGCTGGAGGATTTCGCAAGGCCAAAGGAACGGTAGCGGATCGTGGGAGTGAAGCTGTTATCGGTGGCTCGCCCTTGTGAAAACTACTTGTCCGGGCATTCGATCCACGTCGAGGAAAGCGAAGAACTTAGCGATGGGGCAGGGAGGAGCACTCGTTTTTAAATAATCGCCGAGCACGTGCGAGCACGCCGGATCAATATATTGCCAATGATCGAGGAATGGAAAAATTTCTTCAAACAAAGGTTTGCGCGTACGCGATTGGGCGTGTAACGAAACACACTCTCTTCGCGGATCCCTAGCGACTTCTCTTATATAGAGGAAGCTCGACGATCCGAACCCCTTCCCACACGGTCTTCTTTTCTCCTCCTCCACGTCGATCCTCGCGTCTCTCTTGTTTCTCCGTCCTTGCATGTGCACGTTGACTTTATGCGCGAGTGCGCGCACATGCACGAATACTCGGTGAGGATACGCTTCGCTAAAAGAGATAGCGGTAGGGCCCCAGGGCCCGGACTTCAAACGCTTCGAAACTTCAAACGCACCTCGTACTCTTAACTTCCCTCTTCCTCGTTCGTTCTTTACATTCCGTATTTTCGTTTACGTATCGTCTACCCGCGTACTGAACTGGTGATTTGATCTCTCGGTGCAGGTGCGCAATAGGATCGTTTCGCTCGTCATTCGAACACATCCTGGATCGCACGACTGTTAACCGAATTTTCATAGACGACTAATCGTCGTCCTGATGATTGCCGATACACGCTCGCTTAAATGCGATTAAACTGTAAGTACGAAAATTCGACGAAAATTTATTTGTACTCCTGCCGAATCGCTTTACACGAAACTAAAGAACTATAACGTACTTAATTATTCAGTATTGTTCAGTATTGCAAACGAAATGTGCCTCAAGGTGTACGAATTTTTACAATCTAATTGTATATAGCCTTATTATACGAGTGCATCAATTTGTTATCGAATTTCATTTCATTCGCGCGTTACCACGACTTTTAACGAACGACAAAGAGCTTGTAAAGCTTCCGCCCAGCGATTACTTCAGTCGGGCATATTTAGACTGTTTCTTTGTCATTAAATAACCTACATTAAAAAATAAATATAGCGAGTAGTAAATAGTCGTAGATAATATGTCGTAGAGTCCAAGCGAAAAGGAGGCCAGATTTTCAATGTTTGTACACGAAGCAGTCACATACGCGCGTCTCATCAGAGGTGCTTACACGGCGATTGTCTCGCTCCTAAACCCCATCGTCTGGAATTTTGCATAATTTTGCATCAGGGAGGTTTGTCTCGTTCCCCACAATTCCTCGTTTTATGGAATAGTCGAAGAAAGCCAAGCCGAAACAGTCCGAGTTATATATTTCTCTTTTGTATTAACTTGCACTTGATAGAGATGAACGTTACGTTAGCCAAGAAGATTAAGAAATAGAAAGAGCCCTTTTAAGCTTAATCAATACTTGTCGGTTAAGAGACAAGCACAAGCATAAGTAAAACGTGCGAAAGAGAGAAGGACGTGCCAAAGTTAAGGATTCTTTAATTCTTCTCTTTTAAAACGACGTCCGAGCAATCGATGTCACGAAAATAATGCGCCACACGCTTTCGTGCATTCAAAAAAATTAATTCATCGATGCGATACATTGTACACGCTGAATAGACAACAGTAAGATCGACAAGTTTTATTTCGTTGTCACGCAGGCAACTACAAATGCAACCTTTAAGAAAAGTCGAGAATTAAATGACGATTTGTGTATTCGTGTCGTAGCGTTGGCGAGCGTTAATGTTCATGCCTTTATTTTCAAGCTATCGATTAAAATAGTCATAAACGTCACGATGTAATAAAAATCTTGTACTTGTTATTTAACGGTAAATTATATTTGACTGATTTCAAAATAACTCCTCTCGATATAACAATACAACGTTGATAAAAATATGGAAAAAGTAGCGAAGATTTTATCGACGACGTAATCATGAAAGATTCACGTTGAGGAAGCTGACGCTCAATGGATCAGCACTGATATTTCCTCGCGCTATTTTCTTATGATATACCTATAAAAATTGTACGTTGATATTATGCAATATTATGCAATATTATGCAATATTATGCAATATTATATTCTCACGGAATCCTGATCTCGATTCGCAGTGCAGTGACCTCGCTTGACGATCTTGATCATCACCTTAGCCTGTAGTTATCCACGTAGTTTTCCATTTTTAACGAATCATATATCATTATCAAGTGGTACCTTTATTACGCGAGTGATGAAAAATACCATAATAAAAAGAAGCTCCTATTAAGCTCGCATTATTAAAAAAAAAAAAAAAAACTAATAAAATGCATTATAATTGCAAATACTTCCAAATGCACAAAGGCTATTGATTCATGTGAAGGCTATAAAATCGAAATGATTTTGTTAGTCTAATTTTTTAGAATTTACTTGAGTCAAGCGCTTTAGTGCTTCACCAGACATGAGTTATTAAATATGTACAAATTCTTGAAGGAACGCGTGCTTATAAAAGTACGCGGTTATTTTTACATTGGGATAGGTGAAATGTACTTTAATAAAGAATAATTGGCCGAACATTAGTAAGTCGCAGTAGACAAAAAATAATTTTTACCATTTGATGCGATTATCACATAATGACTTTCTATTTTTACACGATCGTGAGCATTTTCACGAATTAATGTTTAACGGTTTTACTCGCGCGCTGCCATTGCAGAACTTACTGCACGTCCGTAATGATATGATTGACAATACAACTCGAGTCCCGGTGAATTTTCCAAAAAAAACGCACATTCTCAAGAAAGGCAAAATATTATGGAAGATTCGAGTACGGGAACATGAAAAAGAGTTAACACCACTTGGCCGATCACACTCGCGTCTACTCTACTGCGCGCAACAGGTCTTTCGGTGCGTTATGTAATTATAACAAAAGAATTCTTCGATCCACTGCCATTTAATCGCTTCAAGAAATTAACGAAGCGGACAATAAAAACTGTAAATTTCGTAACTTAATTTATGCCGACGATCGATAAAAATGCTTGAAAAATTAATACTAAACTATTCGATACAGTGAATTCAGAGAAATATTTCCAATTATAATTTATAAATGCATTTGCAAGCATCGTATAATATTTGCAACCGACAGAGTTTGATTGGAATAGTATCAGGAAAAGTATCCGAACCTTCTGATGCCTTAAACATCTATTTTCTTTCATCATAAAACAACGCCATTACTCGAGTAACATCGTAAATACACTCTATTTATTCCAGTACAAACTGCATATTGACACAATTCGCCTTGTGTTTTTCAGATTGCAACTTCTATTGTATTCCGGACGGGAATGAAATAAATTTATATGATTTATTTGTACGTTTGCCGGATTATGATTTCATAGATCTTTTTTTTCTCTACTGCATCCTTATACTTTTTAATTTAGAATTCATATTCTAGATGCTCTTAGAGAACAAATAATTAATTTATTAACTACTGTCTAGCAACTGTTTTAATTTTATTATCCATCTTATATATTATGAATTTATGAATTAGGTCATTAGCGATCTTCGTTATTTTTACTTTGCTAATTCATTTTTATTATGAAGAATACGAGTTTAAATGCATTGATAAAAAAAAAAAAAACTTGAATCATGAAATTAAATTATTTGAATTATTTATTAATTCGTCGAATTAACAATGATGTTTTTTTTTTCTTTCTTTTCCTCCATTAAATACTCGCGTACGTCTCATGTTAAAATCATCTTCTCAGTTTAAACAAGAGATTAATGAATATTATTTTACTTTATTTTAGCTATTGTAATAAAATACGGTGTCAAAGGAAGTGTTTGTTTGAGCTTTTTAAACGTCATCCCTTTCACGATCCAATTCAACCTATGTATCACTTAACGAATCTTCGACGCAAACCGATGCTCGCGCAATTGCTTAAAAAGCACAACTATTTACTTCGAAACAGATGCGAAATAAATTGAATACACTTATTTACATTGGGCTGCAATAAACTTTATTCGTGTTCACTGACACGTTATAAGATATCAGTCACGTATACAAGCCGATAATTGCTACGGTAATTTTCATCGGAAAGTCACGAAACGAGTCGTCAGCCTTAACTTATTTTTGTACTTGTAATCTTATTTTCTCCGTAATGTCTCTTTAACGTATTACAATTACAAATGATGCATTTTTATCGCACACTTTGCTAACGAATCGACAAAATGTTTAAGCTGTCATGACATGATACGACGCATACAAGCTTGTAATTTTTTGTAGCTGGTTTAAATTGTCGACTTGACTTGTAATAATGGCATGACCACTGTACTGTGTGGTAAAAAAAATAATAATTCTCTAAAGCACCGAATCGTTTCCGCTTAAATTGCAAGCCTTACAATCACACATTGAGCATTATTGTTACCTCCGTATATTTCGTATTATTCGTATGAACGGGAAACTACCTTAAAGAATCTACGGGCAAAATGTTCCATTTTATTTATTTGTTTTAAGAATTCCAGCAAAATGATGAGCAAAATAAAATTGGAAACCAACACTGTCTCATCAGTGGCGTCCTTTTTTCTGTAAATACTGACGTAGAAAAATAGTACAATCGCGTGCGTTCGCATTATGCATTTTCCCGCTTTGTTGTGTTATCCTTGGACTCGTGCGTCTTTCTCTTCTTCGTAGGCAGTCTGTTATCTCGAAGATGTTCGACCGACGTCGACTCGTTCGCCCGCTTATTTCTTCTTTTGGCGTTTCGTGCATCTTTTCGCGTTCCCCGCTGATTACGCGTTAACGCGCACGACCTTTTCGTCATTCACGCGTGCAAGTGAAACGCGCTCCACGTCCAATGTCGATCCTTGAACGCGATAAGATCCGTGGGCAACCAAGTAGATCAATGATAGATGGCTTATTGGTTCTATTGTCTTTATAGAAACGAGGAAGTAGAGTGACCAGCTGCAATAATATCTCCGTGGTCGATTTCAAATGGATCCGTATAGTTGCAGCTTGATGTTTCTTTTTACTTTCAGCTCCGTTTTACTTCCTCGTAATAGCGATCGATGTACGCGCGTACGAAAATCTCTGTTTCAAACGATGGCGTAAATAAAAATGGCGATACAAAATACTCTTGAATCGCAGTGATAAAAGCATATTATTTTATTAAATCCACGGACAGATGCATTTTACAATTGAGGCAACTTTGTCTACCAACGCTTGGCTTCTGCTCAACAGGAGTGTAAATTCCTGTGCTAGAATTAAAAAACTGCTTTTACAAATTTGCTGCACGAGATTTCTGGACGAAGCCAAACTTCATTTTCTCAATGGGGGATTATAATTTGAAAGCTTTTAAAGGATATCGCAGTAGTGTCCCGCAATCTCTTCAAGAATTCTTAACGCGTTGGCTTTTGTTGGCTATTTCTCTTTTCATCGGATAATACGTTTTTGGATATCTATACCTTTTCCATTATATTTTTCGTCGTACGCTCGAAGTGACGTGGCATTTATTGCCTTTTCGGTAGTTATCACCATGATTCATAAGAAGCAGATAATAGCGCTTTAATTTAAGACTAGAAACTTGTGTTAAAGCATCCATTGATTCTCGTTTAATGTAGACATAAGCTATTTATTTCAAATATTTGCATTCTCACTTTTTCTCCTGTCTTTTATAAAATCGTCGATGAGAGGACATTAAGAGCAGTCCTGACCTTCTTTTGGCTCTTAAAAGCACATATTTCATCAACATTCACATACCAAAGCTATTGAAATTTTAGATAAGACAATATAAAAATATTCAAAGTAATAAACTAGTGTGCACAGAGTTTTTTAGAGCAAGGACATTTATTTTAATAAAAAGATGAAAGGAGAGAAAGAATAAGTTGAAAATACCTTTAGCAGTTTGCGACTAATTAACACTTAATCGCGTACTATTAATTTTGTACGCAATACTCAAAATGACAATCTTGCGCGATTATTTTAAAAATCTTTCGCAGATTTTTAAAATTGTGTTATTGCTGTAGATGTAGATGAATTACAATCGACGGGAGCGAACACAAATAGTAGCAATTATTGCAAAGTTGGGGAGCAAAGAAGAATGAAATCCTACCTGCGTCGTATAAAAGTGATTTTTGCTCTTTTCCTTCTCGAACTGCGAGACCGCCATCCTTACAACCGCCTCGGATTTCTTGAAATCCTGCGAGTCCATGAGGATCCTGGTGTCGGACGCCTGTTCGTCCTTCCTCAGCAGCGAATCTAGTTGCTTGTAGTCGACCTCGCGGTCCTTACGCAGCGGATCGTAAATCTGCGAGCCGTTCAATGCCCTGTGATGATTGTTACGCAAATTCTCCGCATAATAGTGCTGCTGGTGGCCTGTCTTAACTTCCGCGAGCTGCTGCTGTTGCTGCTGTTGCACCGGGTCCGTCAGCTTGACCTCGACCTGAGCCGACCTTGACCCGCTGCTGGTCGAGCGCTTGTCCGAGATCAGAGCGATCTGGCTGTTGAAGGGGCTGACGTTCGTCAAGAGGGTAGCATTCGAGGCACAATCCTGGGCTAGGCTGGAGCTCGTCGTCGAGGAACGTGCGATCGATGGTACCCTCGTGTAGTACTTGGGTAGGATGGAACGCTCCTAGAACATTTTTAAAACTTGTGTTTAATTCTATACGAGTTTACCGCTTCCAAACTTTAGTTTGATAAATTGAACTAAGCTAGCCAAGGACATGAAATACAAGGATTATAGGTTTTTAAGCCGATTGCACGAATGAACGTGTAAAAAGTGCACTCTCATCATTCAGGACAATTAATTTATGATGATGTGTAATACGTGGCATCGCAAAGGGGAGGGTTATGAATAATATATACGGCTGACGATTTAGTCTAATGTTTTAGTTCAACGCGCTCGATCCTTCGACATACGGGAATGTCGGCTCTACTAAATTAAATATCTCAATTTCTGCCAAGCGGAAAGCCCCTTTCTACGACTCTTCGTGCAATTATTTTACCTGACGACGTTAAATTTACCCGAAATGATGCATCGTAATACCGAATCGTATGTTGAAAAAATAGCAAGTAGTGTTTTTTCGATCTTTGATCGATGCACGATCGGTATAGTAGATTTCACGATAAAAATGATTTATATAAATCAGCGGTATTTGCGGTAGTTATTCTGAATTTTTCTTTAACCGAAGGCAAACAAATTTTTCTCAATATTTTAGTCAATTTGATTTTAGATTAAAATATGCTTGAGACGGGAAAATATTGAAAGCTTCAAGACATTAAGTTGATTTTATCGCTCGGCATGATTCACTTTACGCTTAATAATTACATATTTTGTTTATCACTGTTTTTATAGTATTGACGATGGAACTTTGTATTCGAATTAGTATGTAAACGATAACGCTAATATACAATGTGACAGTCGATGCTCTTAAAAAATAATTAAGGAATAAACTGATTTGTTGGCGTCCAATACTTCTTGTACGTTAACACCGATCATGATAATTAACGCTTGATTTAAAAAGTAATAATACATAATTTCAGTATTAAGTGAGAAATACAAGGAATAATTAATGGATAATTACAAAAAATCATCGGGAAAATATCAAATATTTACAAATGTACCATTTAGTAAATTAGCTGCAGATGCATTAAAAAACATGACGATTCAAGACTCGTACAAATGAGTTTACGATCTAATTTTTCTAGTCTTCTTCGCTGTCGTGGTGATCGCACTATCGCATCTCATTTCTGCGCGTTTACTTCTATGTGATGCCGATTTATTAACGTTTCGCAAGCTCATTCGGAACGATTACGAAATATAATACGACGATGGCATAGAAGGAGGGTGGTGGATATACTTTGATCGAGTATTTTCTCAATTATAATCTTTCACGAAGATATTGGACAGCAACGAGTTAAACGTTACTGGGAGAGCGTTGATAATGTAACACAGCTTGCTAAAAGGGAAAAACTTGGAAAACAACGTGATGTGCGTCATGTTATAATATGCTGATTTCACACTTTTTGTCTGTGGCCTGATTTTTCTCTTATTCTATTTACGTATATGAAACATTCGTTTATCGACCTTTGTTTGAAGCGTTTCTCTCCATCGTATTGCTTTTTAGTAGCGGAAAAATCTATAATAAAAATATTGAAAAATAATATGGATGAATTGTCCATAGTTACAAATGAATTTTTTTGATTAAAAAGAAATTATTAGAAAAAATTAATTCCTGATGGATCCCTTGGCAGTTTTACAAAAGTTCTCGAGTCAGAGCTCGTGACCAATTTTGAGGATGTCAGTCAAAATACTGAATAATTTAACGATGAAACATTCAAACGATACCAAGGGCTAATAATTATTCCTATTCTTTTTCGTCTAGACGCTTTTGCAGTTTAGCGAAACATTAAAAGGCTTGTACGTCATATATCCGTAATGAATGTTTCTAAATATAATTGTGAAAACGAAATAATAATTGTGATTAAGTTATATCTACTTTTAATATGAATATACACAGGCATTCTCTTTCCTTTACTCTCTCGATTAATAATTAGAAGTGTATCACCTATCGACGTGGTAACCACAAAGTACTTGGACGTTTTTAAGCCGATGCGTCTTTCTCGTATATAACGAATTATTCTTGTTACAAAAAAAGCTGTGTATTTAAAAACTAAACTCTAAATAATAAAGTAAATGAAAACCAACCTCTTTTTGAGCAATAGAAAGTAACGAAAAAACAACATAAATGACAAAAAGGCACTTTTTCGAAATCTTCAAAAGTGGCGATCTCCGCGTCTTCTGGTTGAAATGTTCGAGATAAACAATGCAGCGAAAGACACTCGGTCGTTTAAGAGGATAAGAGCCGAAAGTTTAACTATTTATATGAGTGCGATTATCAGTTTTACATTGTCGGGACGATCAAGCGCCTCGGAACCAATAAGAGAAAAGGGAACGGGAATTTTATCCCCGACCTCTCTGATAACCTTTCTCAACTTCGCGCCACTGTAGATACACTTGCAAATGCGTGAATTTATGTAAGAGATTAGTAAACTTTCGCGGGAATAAAGACTGAGACGCGATTTTCATTTTAATAATTAAAAACTTCAATTCCCTTTTTTTTTTTTTTTTTTTTTTTTTTTTTTTTTTTTTTTTTTTTCTATAAATATTACGCGAGCGAAGGCAGATTCTCTGTCATTTTTTTGAAAATCTTGCGATTATTGACAGGTTAGAACGATAAGAGGAAAATATTTTATTACTTTATGCACATTGCAACCTTTTGCGTTAGAGGTAAGCTAGAAGCACTATTAATTTACGAAAGCTTCTTTATCGCGTAAGCTCGGCAAAATTGGCCAAAATAAATGAGAGCGTTTGTCTATATTGATTTAAAGAGTAGTTTTTGAAAATTTATAAATACAAGCACCGTAAGGTAGTTGTGACAAATCGGTTCGTCGTCGAGCAAAAGACGTTATTAGCCATTTTAGTGGTTATTAACCATTCGTTGTTAAGCGCGTCGAAACCGTTGTACTAAGACAACGACCCATGACTATTTGTAAAGTATAAATAATAGAGATTGTTAACAAATACACGTAGTTGTGTAATATCTGTCGAGTGATTCTATGAGACGACCCTATCAGTTGAGAGATCTTCAGACGTAACTTTTATTATTACAAAGAACGTAACAACGTGTAACAACGTGTAACAACGTGCGTGCACGAGTAAATTTTATTTGCGAATAAATAAACGACCCTCGGCATAAAGCGTCGACAACAAAGAAAATAGATTAAAAATAAAAGTTTAGATTCTTCATGATTCTACATGAAATATGTAATTAATATGGAGTAAAAAGTACTAAGTACTTTGAATTTGGTTGAAAATATTAATATTTACGTGAATAATCTTTACTTTTGCTTCATATTATAAATTTCTATTATCTATGCGCATCTTATTCTAATGATAAATTTTTCAAACTAAATTCTAGTGTCCTTTCGTTAGAAATATCATTAATTCTTTTAAAACGTTGCCCCATTATCTAATCGATACTCTATATGCTAGAGTCGAAATACAATGTCATAAAACATCTTATAATAGCATTTAATTAAGAGGTAAACTAATCGTAAATAGTTTTTAATTTACGCGCAGGTATAGTTTATAAATTTATTCGGAAACGAATGTTAAAGAAACATTGACCTCGTTGTGTTTATCACATATTTTCATGACCGTTTTTTAATCTTAATTATTGCACGCTAGATCTTGTCCACATACAATTTCAATATAAACTCGTTCTAATATCAGTAACAAGGATGTTATATTACAAAGAAATTGTGCGCGCGCGCGTGTGTGTGGTTAAAAATTTAAAAAACTAAAATTTGCACAATGTTATACCTGAAATTCGCGAAAAAGCGGTGCATCTGAAAACTATTTAACTACTCGTTTTTTTTTTTTTTTTTTTTTTTTTTTTTTTTTTTTTTTTTTTTTTTCAAAATAATAATTGTAAAATTTTCAAAACGTACATTTTTTGTATTTAAAAAACAACCATTGATTTACATATATTTCGGTGGAGAAAAATCTTTTTAGAATTCTCGAAGATTCAATAAAATACTCAGAATTACGATGCGAGACGACGCAATCGTTCACTCGCAACTTAATCCACATAACTGGGTAAATATTTTAAAAATAGCTCTACAAATTTTGAAAAACCAATCGAATGATTATTCACGCTCAATTTGAAACTAAGTATCATGAATAATGATGGTAAAGTGAACGAATGCAGATTGCAATATTGAGATAATTGCTCTATTAAATTTTATGTACGATACCTTTCATCGCGAAAATTAGCATCGATCGACAAGTTTACGTAATTGTAAAGTGACAAGAAGTTCCTAGATGACAATAATCTTTTAATTTTACATTTTACATTTGAACGCGTGAAATTACAGTCTATACTTATTATTAATTTGTTGTCCTTCTCTTTCTTATATTACCATTGACACATGGACTTGTGAAATCTTATATAATACCCTCCGACGTGTCTTGAAAAAATTATCTTAAATTCATCCAAGATCATTCGGGGCATACTTCGTAAATCTAAATACTTCATTATCTAAAGGCAATTCAAACAGTCTGATCCGAATCCGAATGCCACAAAGTTGATGTTGACCTTGGCAGTAGCCCAAACACAGCAACGATTAGTTCTCGATGAACGATTGAAGGAAGTTCGATAAGGGAACACAATGTATACAAGCACCAATTGAATGGAGCTTTTGATAAGAAACGGCAATTCGATGGCAGACGAGTAAGCGATGATGCTTCCTGAAAAAGAGCAACACTCCCGTCATCGGCGCTTGCGTATTAGTGCTGCAACAGGCGCTCGAGGAAATTTTCTAAAACTCGAATAAACTCATTTTTAACGCTCGATTCCCTCGAACCTCACCTTTACGATACCTTGTATCTTTATTCGATTTATTTTTATTCTATTCTACAGATTGTGCATTCATTTAAAAGACAAAAATCCAAAACTTCCTCAGAGCTCGTGAATATCGTTTCCCGTCTTTAACCGTTTACGAGTAACAGCTTTGATAGTATTTGTTATTTCAAAGGATTACGCATCGATACAGAAGCACATCTAACTCCGTCACTCGTATGCAAAAGAAAATACGTAATTTGCAATTTCTTCGAGCCACTCGGTACCTTCCATAACGATGTTCATTTTCGCGACACGGTATTACGACAACGGTCTCCGCAACAAATAGATTATAAAATCGCAGTAATAATGCACAAGTATAACGAGACTTCGTTTAAATACTGCTCGCGAACGATTAGGACGAAAAAAGTCCACCGATTAACCTAATTATTGAATATTGGAAAAGCGAGAATGAGACCGGATTAGCGTGGAACGGCGTCTTGCGCAGTTTCACACGTTTGCAAGATCTAAATTTAAACTCTCCGGCATTTGAAGAACAATCTGTGCCGGTTCACTCTTACCTCGATTCGCTCTCACGAGGCTTATGTGTAATGCATTTACCGCATTCTTTGCAATTACAAGTTTTGCTGTCCGATTGCGATTCGCGCGTTCGGTAATTTTCCACTGTCATCGAGCAGCTAAAAGGTGCATTGAACTGATTTCTTCAAATGCTTGTGCTTTTTCCGTGACTTGATAATAAAGTTAACTTTATTGAAGCAGACGAAAGGAACGCGAGTTTATTTTTGGATCGCGCGACTGTGTTTCGGAAATTACACGCGGCATATGCGGTTATGAATATTCCCGTAATTCATGTAAATGAAGTTTCGTTTACGAGAATAATCCTTGGACGAAGAGCCCAGTACAGTCTTGAACATCTTCTACCGTCCGTGAAGTGCGCGTTTAATCGCGGCCGTGACCGATTATGAAAAGTATTTGCATTAGCGGTCGTTAGCGTGAAAATTATTTATCATTATGTCCAATTTTATAGCCGTCCGTACGAAAATTACTACTTCATTCGAATTTCATAAAATCTCTCGTTTCTGTCGATGTGCGTTTTAAAATAGCTCGAAGAGGTAATCTATTTCGGTTGACAATAAAATCCAATTTAAAACAGGTTTCCGCTGGCTTAAGCGTCCTGACGTACTCGCGAGGGAAAAAATGCGAAAGTGTGCTTTGACGAATAAATGCCGCTTGCGCTCAAACAAAATAATTTGCTTGAACTTGTATTTTGAGACAGATCGGTAAGGAAAAGGAGAGTCAACATCCGCGGCTAAATACTTAATGCAAGCGATCTCTCCTAATCCGATCACCGTTTATATTGCTAAGAGCCGAAGTGCAACAACTCGAGTACAATGGCACGACACGCGCTCGTCTCAAAATAGCGAGAGCTAAGAACGTTCCAGTGAAAAAGACAGTGACGAACATTTTCACGGGCCCTTCACTTCTGTTAATTGCAAATTGTTAATTCTCGCCGCCTTTCTACTTGGACAAAAGAAATAACGCGCTGACGACTGTAGTACTGTAGAATACTTATCAGTTGTATGAAAATAACGGAAAAACTTTTTGCGTTTTATACGTTTGCTCCTGCTGCGTAAAAGGAAACGTAAGAGATATTCGACTGCATCGTAGCATTACGTTTACTTGCGTACGTGCAATAACGTGTGACGTACCGACGAGGCAGACACATTGGCGACGATGGATTTTAGCGCTGCGTCCGCAACCTTAAGCTCTCAAGGATTAAGCAAACGAAAAGGATGCAGTACGTATTTTGCGTTTCTGTTCCATGAGTACACGAGTTACAGGATCTTCCACAGCTGCATCCAGCATCATCTCCCCTAATTCATCCATTGCGAACGATCGACAATAAGAGCTTGCAACAAGAGCATTTTCTTTAGGTGAACATGGAAATATCGGTGCTGCAAATATTGTTGGATAAAACATTTTTACGAACTTTGGGTTTGAGAGCATGAATGGCTACTTAGAGAAACGCATAAAACACGTCGATAATTATACAAGTCACTCGTAAAAGCAATAAATATGTCATACTCTTACGTCAGCTGCTCTCTCTCTCTCTCTCTCTCTCTCTCTCTCTCTCTCTCTCTCTCTGCGTGTGTATGTATAGAAAATTTCCAATCACGCCCATCGTGCTACGTGCCTCTTCGATTATTGCATTTGCATCATTAGACTTCCGCAAAAATCTTCGAATATAGACGAGAAAAATTGTAAATGCTTGACATACTTTAACTAGTTTGTTACTTTGTAACAAAAATTCACTCGTTAACAGCTTCTTCTTATCATCCGTTAGTTCTCAAATTTGTTTACTTTACGTTCCATATTTTAGTAGATTAAGGTTCTATCAAGCTTATGCACTCAAAAGTCTTGTGTCCAACAAATTATGTATGTCCAGAAAATAATTATTTACGATCAGTTTCAGAGGCATTCTAATATCTAACGGTGAGCTGACGTTAACATTAAAATAATAAAATTCAATTATAAAACGAGAAAAGATATTGAGAATATTTGCCCGATAACGCGATGCTATAATATTACCGACTGTCGAATCACGTTCGTTTCATATTTATCAACTGGTTCGCGCGTTTTCTCTCAACTCTTCTGCCACCCATAAAGAAACAATTAACCCGTCGCTTATGTACGTCGCGATCTAATGGAAAAAAATCAAAAGTCCAATATTTTATTCGCAGCGGAACTGTCGAGATAAAGGCAATAACGTGCACATCAATTGCAAGTCACTGACATGATATTTTCTCTGATGAAACGGGTGCTACTCATAATTATATCCTTTTATTGTCAACTTACCGAGTTCTTTTTGAAACTTTTATTGCAGTTGTTAGGACTCTGTACATATTTATCAACGATTAGAAGAAATTAAAAGCAGTAGATTAGATTTTACATTTAAAAGTTGTTCGGAATTTTTTCCTTCATTATAGTCGAAGCATCATCTTTAACAGTATTATTTTCAAATTCAGAAACTTGCTCTTAATCATTTTATTTGACATTCTTATCGCAGTACGAATTATTCTCTTCTTTTTGACGTACTACTATTTTGTTTACAGATTTCGAGCATTGATTCATAAATTAAACTTTTACCCTTGAGTATTTAATTTAAAAGTCATACTATTTCGTATTGAATTATCCCTCAAAACGTCTTATATAAAGGTATGATTATTGTTAAGAAATCCAGTAATTTATTTCCACTAAATTTTGAATGCATAACGTGACACTTTAATTATCCTTTCGTCAATAACGAATGCTGCTTTATTATCCATGTAATTATCGATAAAGTATGTTTTTTTTTTTTTTCTCTCCTTCTTCTTCTTCTTTTTTTTCCTTTTTCCTCTTCAAAAACGGGTGGGTAGTTTATTTTTTAACGACTTTTACTCTAAACGCAAATCACGGTTTAAACGTAAATGCAGTTTTTGCAGATTTCGTAAGCTCGTTATTTATGAAATGAAAAATTTCTCGATTGATTTGCCGTACGAGTTACTCTACCATGTGAAATTCAAAGAATAACGACTCTAATATAATGCCAGAAATAAAATGGTGAATTCTCTGTGAAAACGTAATTTATGTATCACGTGAAAAGCACTTGTACACAATGAATTTAACGAAGCGGCAAATACTGCACTTAGCTATAGAGTGTACAATAACAACTACATATTTGAAAGTAAATGTTTATAGAACGATGACGCAAAATGTGTATCTACGTAGGAGCCCCCAAATGAGAGACGTAAGCCGTATTATACTAAATTCGTATAGAATGCGGACATTCGAAATCACATTTCGCTAATTGACATTTAATCCAAAGCAAGCAGGGCCAAAAGATAAAAAAACTCGTGGGAAGGACCCGCGAGATAAGAGAAGCATACGTATTTTTAGCCGCACGTGTATAGTGTCTCGGTTTTAAAAATAGACGCGCGGGCGACTCTCCTTTTTATTTCGGAGCCCGCACATCATTGCGTCATCCGGTATTCGCGCGGTTATTCTAAAGTTGATCTCGCGAGGATTCGCTAAGATAATGACCTGCAGGAGATCAAGGGTCAATGGTCGTATACCCGGTACAGTGATTTCAATTGCGACATTGAATTCTCCGAAAGCTTCTTTTATTTTATATCGCGATTAGCGCGATTACTGCGTTGCTGAAATTCTAAGCCTCTGTACTCGTATCGGCGAATATTAGGAACACTTCGGAGGCGTTTCCATAATTTCTAAAATAAATATTAAAGTGTCGAAATTACTCGCTAATTCCATTCGATTTGACCTGCAGTTTTTGGGGCGTGGACTAAATAAAGTCTTGCTTTTTGAAGTTATAAATTGAACTTTCGAATTGGTACGTAAAATTCATAAAAGATCCACGAAGTTGCAAGATTTTCTAGTTTCTCGCTTAAGAGAAACATGTGTAGTTTAACATCGTGCTTAACCGAGCTAATAACATCGCTGTTGCTGAAACCGAAACAATTATCAATACTTTTTATATAAAATGCCTCGATATAATTTCACATCGTACTTCGGATTCCGAGCTGTTTGCCTTTGCCTTTGCCTTTTCGAGCCCTTTTCCAACGCGTATAAATTAAATACATTAATTCGATGCTCAAATAAGAGCGATGTGACGGTGAATTTTGCTCGTTGTCATCGTTATTTTCATCGATATCGCCGTTAAATATTCTGAAAGTTTCAAAAACTTCCAGAGCGATGACAAGTCAGTGAGTTTATTCGATGTACTGTTAACGGTATTACTTTGTCCTTTTTATCGATTACACTGAACATTGGCGATTACACTGACGATTATCAAATGTAATAATATAAGTTGCTTGCGACGGTCTCATACGTTTACGTTGGCAGCGGATTTTCCATTGAGTGAACTTTCGAGGATAAATATGTAACACGAGTTTCGTGCATCCATTTGAAGAAGTCTTTTGTGACTAACCAAATGCAAAAAGAACTTGACGAGCCGATAATCTATGCCCGTGAAATTGACCCAATATGTGGGTTTCGCAAAAGCGACGATTCACGCTCATAAAGCAAAGAGGAAGACAGAAGCGACGCATGAAAAAGAAAAGGAAGCCTGGGGGCCATATTTCATTAAGCGACAGCTTAATGGAAGGATGCTGCAGCCGAAAAAGGAATTTGACATTTTTTTTTTCTTCTTCATTTGCACCTCGGGTGCAGTCGAGGCGCGCATGCAAGTAATGCCTCTGGATTGCACTACACTGACGGGGATTTTCCGGTCGCATGGCATTAAAATTTTCCATTCATCGCCGTTATATGTTTTCTTAAATCAAGCAAACCTGTTTAGCCAGATTGTTTTTCTTTATTTGTTCTTTTTGGATGAAAATCAATGATTACAAGTTTATACATAAAGGCGTACATTCGTTTAATTTCTTCTTTGTTTTATTACCCATTATTTTCGTTTATTCTCTTTTCCACACGCTGGATTCTCATTTCACTTTTGTTGCCTCGCTTATTTTTACAGATATTGACAATTTTAACAAGAATCATGTGACAATCGAAGAAAAGAGAAATGAAACGTGTGAAGTGAATACGCTCAGCTTATTAATAAAAGCAACTGAAACTGGAAAAAGAACAAATCACATCGTCAGAACAATTTATTTTCATTAATTGTATTAAAAAAAAAAAAAAAAGAAAAAAAAAGAAAAAAAAAAGAAAGAAAGAAATTGCATCAGGCGAAAAGGTCGTCAAAAATAAATTTCTTCTTAAATATGTGAATAAATCCCCAAGCATACATTGCTATACTGCAAACAAAGAAAACATGATATTATGAATGTGAATAGTGCAACAGTGGAATTCCATAAGAATTAATAACGGAATAATTTTTAAGATATAAAATTTTTTTTAAATAATCCTGACGAGATATCGGAGTTTTGCTCTGTCAACTAGAGAAATTACGTACAAGATGTACTTTTTATTCGAGAGAGATTCGCCAAAAATAGCTATTATTTCGTAGTACGACAGCGAACGTATAATTATGCGACGCATAAGAAAGCAAGTCAATAGTCAAACGTGCAAGACTATACCGAATGAAGCAGACATAGGCATTGTTGTAAAAACAGTTGCATTACTGCCGAAAGACGATTGCAATCTTAGGTAAAAAAAAAACTTTTCGAGTGCGGTAATTAATTGGAAAATTTGAAACTCTAACTTGTTGGGAAGTTCGTTAATTGTTGATAACGAAACTGAATTAAATTGGTAAAAAATTGGTAGATAAAGGAGTGTGCGACGACGTTAATCATTAAATATTTATTTATTTTAATTATGTTAAAAAATACGTGAAACAAGCAACCGTCTAGCGATGATTACAGTCCGTCATTAAGAAATAAAACGTTTGGCTATAAAGTCCTTTACAACGGTGCAGCGCTGATTTACAGCAGTGGTAGAGAAAAGAGTTACAAAATAAAGTACGAAAGGAATATTTGAGAGGAAAGAAATTGTTTGACCGAGTCAAGGGTGGTCGGAGAGACTCTCGTCGGTAAAAAGACAGAGAAAGTTGGCCTGCAAGACGAGGAAAGATGAATAATGTAGTGATCGGCGACGGCAAGAAAGGAAATGGCGAGTGAGTGAGTGAGTGAGTGAGTGAGTGAGTGAGAAAGAGGCAGAAAACGAGCGGAGAAGACCGGGACGACGTGTAGGCGCCGTTTAGTGAGTTGGGGTAATGGAAACGCATGGAACTTTCCAGAAGCCTGCGGCTTCGTATCAGGCGTATTGGAGAGAGTGCAGAAAGAGTCAGAGTTTCCGTTGCCGACTCCTCGGCAGTGCGTCGGGGATGGGCGGCGAAAAACGCCGGCTACGTATCCGGCAAATCGATCAGGAGGAGGTGAATCGCGGCGACCGGCGATTTTGCAATTTCAGATGTCGCCACGTCGATCGTGCACTCGAAGGCTAATTCGTGGAGCGATACGAGCCCCAACGTGAAATTCGATTGATGAAAGAGGGTCTAGCGAACGCACTGCGATCGATAACACTTTGTACGTTGGAGGAGTGCTGCTCATTTTACGTTCGGCAAAGTCCGTTTAATTGCAAGGTTACAATAAAGAGTCGCGAAACGGAAACTGTCCGACTTTGGCATTGTCCGGTCGCCTAGTTTGCAAAGCGTAAAACGAGCGGTGTAAAACAACGTAAAACTGATAGTGCAAAATTGAACTTTGTAATTCGCACCGGTGTTGCGAATTTGGCGGTTACGGTGCGCACCTGTCGACAAGATCCTTCTAGAATACAACCGTTACTCGCACTGCGAAGCATACCACAGTCTCGCTTTCGTACGTACATTTTACCGCTGAATAATAAAGGAAGAAGAACCGCCCGACGAGTGGAGCAACTTTCCGTGCAACTTGACCTCGTGAGTCGCAAAAATGTAATCCGGCGTTAATCCAATGCACAGTCTTCCGTTGCCACGGAAGTACCGAAGTACCGATTCGACCGCGAAGGTAATTTCGAAGGCGCGATACGATTCAGTTTTACGCTACCATGGTTAAAGAAGGCGACACAACTACAGTAGCGAGCGACCACTGGTAGAAAGAAATGGTGTAGGAAGCAGAAAAAGCGCTTACCTTCGACTTCCCAAAGGACACGAGACAGAGAGGCCATGGCTGCATGAACTGCCTCCTGTTCTGCGAGGACGACATTCTCGGTCCCTTATCCGTCGCCTATCCTCCCGTCGTCTGCCCTCGATTAAGGGAACAAGCGGTTCCAAGTGTGCGTGAGTGAGCGCGCGCGTTTGTCGGTGTGTAGGGGATGATGGGTCTGTGTGCCAACACGTGGCTGTGTTGTGACAATCGCCCTCTCTCTCTCTCTCTCTCTCTCTCTCTCTCCCTCTCCCTCTCCCTCTCTCTCGCGCGCGGTAATTCTCTTTAACGGCTCCGCTATCGTCTCGGACACCGTCGTCGTACTCCCGCGCACGATGTGCTGCCCGTCTGGAGTTCTAGCGCCAACTGCCGGCGCCTCCGAGAATTCCCCTTGCGACACACCGGCTGACAGCTTGAGCGCACACCCAGAGGGTGGGAGTGAGTCGCGGCGCGCCTTTTTCGAATCACGGGAAAAACCGCCACCTCGATGATGCTCGGCAACTCCCTCGACCCCGGCGATGTCGAGCTCGATTCGATACCTCGGCGCGCGGTCCTTCTCTTCTCTGACCGAGATTAAGTGTTGCGCGTCGACTTGTCTGGTGGATTGCCCGACGCGTTATTCCGATTCGAGGCGACGGTGACTTCTGGTGGTCGTTTGCTATATGACTTGTTGAATAATCAGATCGCGCGCGGTCGGCTCTTGTCTTTTATACGTAAGCGTCGGGGCTCGCTCGACTCGCGTGTATAGGCACCGCCTACCCGCGATCTAAGAACGCCGTTTACGACGTGGTAGGGATGAGGACTCTCGTGCCTTAGGACTGCCTCGTACGTGCACGAAAGCAGGCAGGAGAGCCGGACTGGTGTGCGAGCCCACGCCTACGTGTGCGTGCGCGTGAGCTAATTAACGGGGGCTGCGAGAGCCAAATCCCCGATGGTGCTTCTCTCGTTTTCGGTTATATCCGCTTGCTGGAGGTCTGCACTGGAGGTCTGCACCCGCATCCCCGAGGCCAGTTCGATCCATTCGGTCGCCATCTCTTAATTTGACGCTTTTTCCATCTTCCTCTTGATCTTATTTTCACTGTCCGAGTGCATCTGACTCGAAAGCCTTACGATGCGCTTGGTTAATCGATCCACTGGACTTTCATCAATTTGGGCTGTAAAGTGTAAAGCTTTTATGAGCGTTGCGCGTTTACGCGTTTAATTACGTCTTAATTCACGTCTTACGATTAATTTAATTCATCGAACCCAAGGATGCGATTTAAGTTCGTTTAAGGTATTCTCTTCTTTCGCGTCTTTCACTTTTTTCTATAAGCTAATAACCATATAGAGAATTGGAAATTATCGAGCTTCTGGAAACCGAAGAAATGTGTAGTACGATTCGTTGCGTACCAAGTCCAGAACCTGACATACGTAGTTAAGGATTTATTTATGAATAGAATGTAGCTAAATAAGGTTTTTGTATAAAAATCTCACGTACTGATATATAATTCAAGTCATAAATCTGAATTTTTCCTTTAAACCGCATAACCATAGATCGGGTTAAACTGTTGATGCAACGAGTAATCATTTAGTCATTCGCACAGTTCCGGCTGTTTCTAGAATAAATCGTTCGATACTTATTGAGTACCGTTGCTTGGATGCACTGCCTTTTTTATTAATGACGATATTCACTAAACGCAAGCCGCACTGCAATCGAGCGTATTTTTTTTATTTAATATTCCGCAAACTGTGTAGGCAGTTTTGTCTAAAGTCGTTTTTCAAATATGTAATTACAAAAATGCCACATATTAATATATTTATAGCAGCTATCTTATATCGTTATCCGTTCGCTTTATCTTCTTATTTTACGCGAAATATACGTTTCTCTAATAATTGTGCAATCGCTGCCTTTTAAACGGTTCTCTCGACAACTTGCTTTTTGTGTCGGATGAATGATACGAGATTTATTGATTAATCGACTCGTAATAAATAATAATAAAAGGAAATAATCGCTCTCCCGTAGTTAAATTGGTAATACTGTTGCTAATGTCGTTGATAAGCAATTCCTTTTTTTTTTCTTTTTTTTTTTTTAACACTTTATTCGCCGAAAGGAATTCTTAAAGATAAAGGAAAGATAAAGAGAGCGAATGCGCACAAGCGAGTATTAATAATAACCGCCCGAACAAATGGATTTATTTATTTATTTATTTATTTATTTTTTTTTTTTTTTCTTCTTCTTCATTATATTTAGGCGCGCACATTACTCCACTGAGATTAAAAACAAAAAATATTATCTCTTAACTTTTTTAAATAAAAAAGAGCACTAGAAGTTTCGTACCAATACCAACAGGTATTGCATGTCGCAAAAGAACTTGTTTATCAAACAACACCTACAAATCGTCCATTGTCATCGTCAAAATGACAACAATTGCCAGCAAAGCACTTCTCTTCGTGAATACATCGAAAGGACTTGAACTTGATCGAAAACAGCTGTTCTTTTCCCAGGTCTCGCGACAACAATGGCAAGTGAACCTTTCGCTTCTAGTGCAACTTTCTCGACTACCGACGTCATCCGCGACTACGAAATCACAAGATCTCGTGGTATGGGGTACCAAAAATCGCGAACTACGTCCCTGGCAAATCGATGGAGACTCCGAGAGCCCTGACTCTCGTGGCACTGCACTCACACATCTTCTCGCCAGTCGGGCCTTGTTCTGGTGCGCACAAGCGTGTGCACCGTTGTGTGCCGTTTGTGTGCCGTTTGTGTGCCGTTTGTGTGCCGTTTGTGTGCCGTTTGTGTGCCGTTTGTGTGCCTTGTGCTTATCGCAACGCGGTGATAACACCCGCGTGCCCGACGCAACAGCGCGTTAAGTTATCTAATGGTGGGAGCGTGTGAGTGCGCGCGTGTGCGTCGCGAATCGTCGTGCGAACGGTTACGAATGGACGAGTGTCGGTGAGGGTGCGCAAGGGGTGAGGCTCGTTAGATAAAGCTTAGACTCGATGTCAAGAATTTTCGAACCTTCCGGAGAGTAACTTTTGAAAAATTCTTGCTTCGCCCAAACTCTCGCTCCTGTACAGACACTTTCCGACGACTTTTTTTCATGCTTCGCGATCTTCTGCAAACTAATGCGTCTAAAACTTTTATAAGTCTACGCATTCGCATTTCTGGATGTTTGTGCGCGCGTGCGCGCGTGTGTTTATGCGTAATGAATGATGATTTCTAATGTCGTTGGAGTAGATAATTAACGATCATAATTACTCGACATAATAAGAATCCCTTTCATTGTGGGCCATCGTAAAACTTTTATTGGCTTATGATTTAAACATATTTATTCAAAGCCTAAGTTGTATTTCTAACCAATATCAGATAAAATAATATTGAAATCGATATTACTTCTCCTAGCTCAATGTCAAAGATAATAATTTCAGGATTACATAACGCAAATTATACGAGTTTCCATGTATATTATGTAAAAATAGGTCCGAATTATCTTTTATATTTTCAACAATTTGGCAGATTTCACATTTTAAAGAAACAAGTTAATTTTTGGATCCACGTACAGAAAGATTTTTTCATATCATTTATTGTATACTGATCCTTTCGAGTTCCTCGATTGCACAATAGTTATTAGTTAATATTGATTGTTTATAAATATTATCGAATCATGGACACTGAACATCTTATTTATTTCTAGGTGTAATTGTACTTGGGTTTTCTACAAATACTGACTTAGCAAATTAATTTATTTGATCAGTACGCATTGGGTTATTCAAAATAATTGCAACTTGTTGCTTTTGGTAATAATGCAGTGCAGAAAAATAACCGATGATTTTCTTCCTAACTTGAAGTATACATTTTCAATTATACAATTAAAATTACATGCAATAGGATTATTCGCATCAAATTATCTATCGTGCAATGATTAAATCATATTCTTTTATAAGATTAGTGTGCAATGTGTGTCATTAAAATGAAATTTTTTAATTTTGTCATTCGCGTGCATTGGTTATTTATGAATACAAATGTAAAAGATATGGGTAATGTACTTGTCAACGTGAACGAGAAATTTGTCCGTAACGCTTATGTAAGTACTGGTTCCTTTAAAACAATGGAATCTCACGCGTAGACCTTAAGTAAGTACAATATATCGATACGTAATAAAAAACGTTACGTTTCGTTGCAATAGTTTTACATTTATTTGTTTTATTACTGGTTCACGAATTTACATTTTTTTTTTTTTTTTTTTTTTATTACATTATAGATAGTCTTTTAATTGCACCATTACTATTCGATCGAACTTGAAAGTTCTATTTTTACCTCGAGATAATTAAATATTAACTGAAATATGGAAAAATTTTATATTAGCTACACAAAGATCGGATGTTAAAACCCGATAACTATTCACAACTGCATAAATTAGATATTCATATTATATTTATATTTAATGATTGTCTAAAAAAATTTAAATTTTCAATGTTAATACCTTTTTTTTTAATTTTCAATAAAAATAGATCGTCATAGGTAATCAAGAAATAAATAATTGATATGATCAATTACCGGAACTATGGTTTACAAAAACAGAAAATCAAAAAATCTTGTGCATCGCATTTTTCTTTAATATTTAATAACTTTCATTTCCAAATAAAAGCCGGTACTTCGTCATTTTTACATAAGCAACAAGAATTTTTCGCCCATTTAAAGCACTTTCAATGAATTTCGAATAAGTTTTCAGCACTTGTTGGTGTTTAATAAAGTCTTCGCGTGTAATACGCATTAAAAGGTATTCGGAGTAGAAGACAGTCATATAAAACTGATTATTTTTCTAGTGTAAAATGAATTTATATTACGCTAATTCATCGATTAAAACATCCGCGTGTTAACAAATAACGTATTGCACAATTATACGCTCTCATTTAATAAGAAACGTCTTTAAATATTTAATTATTTACATAATAAAGTTAAAAGTCCTACAATGAGTTATCTGTAATAGAGATAAAATTCAATTATGTACAAATGATTTTTGCGATTTTACACCTTAAGGATAATAACGTAACAAAATGTTTACACTGCCATGTACTTTCAGTGAGAGATAATGACTGATGTTTACTGTTATTGTAAGATTTTTGCTATTACTTAACGATATCTGAAGCTGCATATGTGAAAATAGTATGAAAATAATACACTGCAGATAGAATCGCTCTCTGCAGCTGTAGTTTTTATTTTTATGAAATAATATCGCGGATAAAATTATGTATGGAAATAACTCCAAAGAAATCTCAAATATTTACTTGCTTAAGTAAGTTTACATTTACTGTTTTTACATTAACTTTTATTTATTTCGGTTATTTCATTTTTAAATACATGAAATATATAACTAGTAGATTTTAATCCACGTATATGTGCTAAAAATTTTATTTTAATAAGTTTGCATACGACTTTTCCGTTCAATAAAATAGATAACGAATAGTAATCATATATATATATATATATATATATATATATATATATATATATATATACGGCACTTATAATACAGGAATCTGCGACTAATAATCATTTTAAATGACAATTTGAAACGTAAGCTTTTTGTCAATGTATATTACATGCACAAATGTAAAATAAAAATATGAGAAATCACTAGTGAAAAACACGCTCGCGGATGAATTACAAATACATAATTAAACAATTAAACGAAGGAAAAAAGGCTTTAATTCTTATTCATTTTCGATTATTATAAGACGTATTATAGGATAGTGTAAATAATACTGTGAAACACCGTGAACAGTCGTTAAAGTAATAAGTACGTTATTTCGGAATAAGTTGACGTTAATTACGGATATTCCTTTCCTTGTTATAATGTGCCGCGCTTCGGACATTTCAGGTGAAACTAAGGATACAGCATTAACGAAACACATTATCTATCGAATACCTTAACAGTTTCAGACTACAGCGCTCGAACGTTTGTCACCGTAATCGTGTTACACTCGTTACGTTGTCACAGGAGCTACGCAATAGTTCTATACCCGTGCTACCAAAAGGAGACTCTGCAGAATAAACGATTCTAAATAGCTGAGAATTCGGCATGGAAAGATTGGAAACGACGATCGTGCGTTAACACCAATCTCTAAAAAGGCTAATTGTTGCGACCCTGGCATTGCACGGTGGAACATTTCTTGTGTCTTTATCGCGATGCACGCGCTACAAAGACGCTACAATGACTTAATCATTGTAAAGCGTTCGTCGTAAAGCTCTGCAAAACGATCGACAACAACGATAATAATGATAATGATAATGATAATGATAATGATAATGATAATGATAATGACAATGACAATGACAATGACAATGACAATGATGATAATGATGATAATATTAGCTCATTGTTCCAGCCTATTTTTCCCTTCTTTCTTTCCTTATTCATATTAGTTTGTTTCCTGCAGTATTGCGATGTATCCTCCGTTAATCATGGCGCATATTGCCAGTAATATCGATCAATTGTAAGACACAAGACATACACAGAAATAAGTGTCACGGATTATATTAAATTTTTTGATTTCTGTGAAAAAGTACTGGATGTGTACTTATTACTCTCGATAATGATATGTGGCGTAGTTATCGGCTTGGAAACCACTTAAAAATGAAATACTCTATTATAAAATGTATCTCATATTACAACCAATTATGCGTACGAAATCGATTGAAAAAATAATCTAAAGTATTTCTTTTACAACAATCGTGGGTATCTGAAAGTGTGTCACGCCACTTATTCGCTTCTTAAAAAGATTGCGCTCGAATAAAGTATTTTTTTCCAAAATAAATCAGCAGAATCGATAAAATAATTCACGTCTATTGAGAAAAAACTGAGGAAAAAAGATGAAAAAATCTCAATCCACTGTACGAAAGGAATATATCGAATATGCTGAATAATTTATCAATCTACAATTACAACTTTGATGTAGATATTATTTAAGGACTAATAAAAATGTTACCCATCTTTTATGCCAATTTTTCACCGTCAACTCTTGTTTTCGTTGCAACAGATATTACAATAATTATTTAGCGACTCGCAGAAACACTGTAAATCAATGTTCATGGTCCAGGTATATTTTTATATTTTAAGCTGCGAAAAGAAACGTCATTTCACACGAACAAACTATGCATTAATATTATACGATGTGAAGTTTATATTGGATAATTTTAGGCCATGATGTCAATCGCATACATCAACATTAGTTCTAATTTCAAAGTAACCTTTTGTAGAGGTACGTATTTCACTTTAAGACGGTGTGTAAGACACAAATAGACATCGCAATAATTTCTCCAAGTAATCCAAAAGGTACAAACACTTACTTAAAACTGACTTTCAGTAGTTCAGGATAGCGAACTGATCTATCTGTATTTGATATGAATCGAGCTAAAATTTTATTTATTTCGTACTACTTCGTTCTCGGTATTATAAATTTCTTAACAGATTTGAACTTCGTGATTGTCAAATGGTTTAGTACAATTGAGCGCAACAAAAGCGGCCTAAAAATATCGACCGAAAGTCCAATATTTTCTACAAAGACGATTTATCGATTTATTTTTTTATCCCCTACAAGTTTAAAGAAACACGATAAAGAGGTACACAATTACAAAAGCTCTATATACGTGAAAACTTCATTTATTAATCGAATTAATAATATTGCAATTGACATTCTATTCCTAGTCCCTGGTCACGAAACAAATTTTAAGTCAAACTCTCGGTTGACCGATAAAAAGATGAATGTCGATGACGCAAATTATTTGGATTATCCTGGCCTTTCATCATCCGTAAGAGTTGTACGTAAATCCAACTAAACAATGAGTAAGGGAGGAATATCAGGAAGTCTTCTGACACTGCATTCATGCTTTGAGCGGCTTCTGCAATACTTCTGTCTCCGTGTTTGCCTTGAGAGATGATACAGTTGTTCACAAATACGTGGTATACAACAAATTAATACACAGTTATGTAAATGCGCCCGACTTGAATTCAAGCCCTTAGTCAGATATAACTGTTAATAACAACGTCACACCTGATCCCGCATCGTAGCTTTCGTGCCGCGAATGAAAGTGACTTCGAACCATTGACAAAAAAATGAATGAGAAAAATACATACGGTATATACTGTGCTTGGAATGCGTAAAATTATGATATCAACACGCGCGTGTTCAATCACCGGATGGAAAATTTCCATATCTCATACTCAACATTCTGCTTTACAACATTTATTCCAAATGTTAAATGTTAGTCGAATAATCGAAATCCATGCTACTGATACACGAGTTTAGACCGACAGCCACGTGAATTGATTTTGCAAGTTCAATGGCTTAATAATAATATCAAGTACACCAAATAAGAGTGTGGTATATTGTAATAATAATTAACTAGTAATTATCTGGTTTTACCTCTTAAAAGCAATAAGAGCATGAAGCTCGATTCCCCTTCTAAACTTTCATCAAGTACCGCGTGCAATAAGTAGGCAACTTATCTCGGATACAGAATGCGTTGAGTATATTATTTAATTGCTATCGGTATCATGATTTGCTTGGGTCACTTGAGAAACCGTCGGGAGGCTAACGTTTCGAGAGCGATGCAAAGCTTCCGATGCAATTATCTTCAGAACTCAAGACCTCTTTAATGATTTGGATTTAAAGAAATTACAAATCAGTGCGCACAAAAAGGAAAAAAGTTTCCATTCGCCACAATGTTGGCAAAAATTTGTATTCAAAAATTTAATTAATAAAAATATACAGATTTTTTTAAAAACTTTGTTTCAATCGCAAGATACAACAAGATTTTGGTTAATGATACATAAGCTCGGACCGTTTTGGCAATGACGTTTATCCAATACTGGTAAAAGTGTAGGTTTAACAAAATAAGAAAATACATATTTTATAAACTTTTGCTTTTTCACAACATTTAAACTGAATATAATTTTATTCATACTCGCGCACAACCAATATATTATTATTCTAAATCAATGAACGGTGCGGTGAATACAAATAAACCAATAAGTGAAATGTGTACTTAACGGGGTTAAGTACACCTGATCCTCTTGAAAGATCTCCTACAATCATACGAATGAACTGTTTCATTATTGTGCGGAATTGCTTAATGTATCGTCCCTGTGCGTACAAAGTGCCTCCTTTACTTCAGTGGCTAATCCTGCTATTTTTATGAGTCATCGTGCTAATATGTCATTACTAAATTTTAAATAATCTGTTAAGTACTTGAACTCAGTTATAAGTTTGTACATGTTGTTTGCTTTTATTTATTTCCGTTAAGGAACTCACTGAAAATGGATTTCAGAATAGTATTAGCAAATGAGACTAATTTAATGAACTTATTAACTTTGTAAGCGTATATTGACCTTTAATAACTTCTTTTTTGCACCAACAGATTTTCTAGAATGGAATAATAACTCAACTACATTATCAAGCTTATAAACTTACAATTTACATCCTTAATTACAATATCTAGAAAACGGCGAGCATACTTTCTCTCTCTCTCTCTCTCTTTATAAACGCATGAGCCTGCATACACAATGCACATAGAATATGCGTTCCTGTAAGTGCACGAACGCGCGCGGGTGAATTTATAGACGTAAGGTATACGTTTATTATACTATTGATATATCACGAAAACAGATATTTCTTGAAAATTATTATTCTGTGAGTGATATGAGCTTTATTGGCCGAAAACCAAAAGAAAATAGAACACACGCATATTTATGCAAGAGAACAATGTCCACGCGTAGACCTCATCGTTTATAATGATGAAAGAAGAAAATTTATACTTCAATCGGCTTACTGACCGAACTTAAACTTAGTTTAAATGTTTCCAATTATTATTTAGTAATTCTGATGACGTTCTTTTTTTTTTTTTTTTTTTTTTTTTTTTTTTTTTTTTTTTTTTTTTTTTTTCTTTAAGAAAATACGTTAACGGCTGAGATAAAAACTACTTATACGGTATCATACCACCGAATATCGAATTCATTTTCTTTTTTTATGTTGAATTAATTTTAAGATTTGAATTTACGTAATTTCTATTATGAAATACTATATTCTTTTATGCTTGCATTTGCCATTTGATATTGAGTGTACACCACTAATTATTGTTGATGGAGTTTTTAAGATGGTAATTAATTATTAAAAAGAACACGATTCCAAGTAGTTAGAATTTTATCTCGTTTAAAAATACGTGGATTTCCGAATAAAGGTGACAAAGTAGTTTTAAAATGAAATGAAACATAAAGATTGCCGTATCGAATTACCCAGAAATATATGTTCTATGAAAAAAAGATTTTTGAAAATATATATACGTAATAGGATTTGATTGACAAAAGAAGTTTCTAGACAATGAAGGATGTGCGGTAGTGTAGACAATGTGACAATAAAGTAATGTGTTGATTGAACCGGAGAAAGGAAAGTAAAAAAAACGTCGGATCAAATGAGAGGCGAGAACTGCATTTACATGTGCTGTTGTTTTGTTATACAATTTGCTTTTGTACAATTCCTGACCAGAAATTATTCGGAAAAATCTAACTTGATACGATTATTAATTTATTCCATTGTAAGATATGTTATTTCCGTTATTAAATCATGTAAATTTTAATAATGCTTCGATGTTACATTTAAATATACTTATTTTTATTACTGTTTCCGACGAGAAATGAACTGATATTTATTGATCTTATCTGATCTGATTAAACGATGATTAAAAAAAATTTCTTTTCGTTCTTATAATTATGCAGAAGCTCCTGATTATATTCTCCAGAATATTTATCCTTAAATTATTACAAGAAACACACATTTATACAATGACATGCAATAATAAAATGTTAATAAAATGCACGAGAAACAATTTGATTTATAATTAGTGTATAAACCCTACTTTTTGTAAAAGAAAAAGTTACGCGAATTTATTATTCACGATTTAAAATAATTATTGGCAATTTGAATTGAGTAAATATCCATTAAGTCAATGCGTAATTTAAAATACTATTATTGCATATCTTGCACCTGCATTATTTGAAATTTTTTCATTCATTTTCAAAACTTGTGTTCCAGAATAAATTTATATCCGTTATAGATTCGCTAATTCCACATATGCAGTATAATATTAAATATTTAAGGAGTAATACAGTAATTTATGGAACTTTATACTTTCCATGCCAAAATTTTCATTTATAACGAAATTATGATTTAATTTTTATGAAAAAAGTGCTTTTTGCAAATGGAATGCATCTCTGAAGACAGATAACAACATGCTTACGTAAGTCGCGGTATATTTTTAACTCATATTTATATAAATAAAGTACAAATAAATATTGCTTTCGAAATAAAAAAAATATATTAATTCGTACGTTAAAAACAACAACAAAAAGCAAGAAAACTGGCCTTGTAACAACGTGCCAAAGTATACGTGCATCGATCTTTCTAGACATAATACAGCTTAGTACTTCGTTGTAGGAGCGCCTTTTTCGCGATTGCTTATAAAACTTCGTTTATTTGTCAAAAAGGAAACGTAGGTGCTCTTCAGAAAGGACTAAATGATTTAGTAAATTAAATTTATTCGATGGGCAAAATCACCGACGTCGAAAACCCAATAATCGAGTTACTCGTCGAAAGATCGAGAAGGATCTCAACATGGAAATGAACGAATAACGTCGAGACGTTTAAATATCTATCGAGACGTTTATCACGAGTAATTGGCAATGATTGTCGGTGGGGGGTACATTTACAGATCCCCTCCGTAGGGGATCAATAGAACAATGTCAGTCGCGCTTTGCTTTTTACTTTTAAACGGCGGCAATAGGTCCCATGATACTTAATGCCGATTTGCGTCGATGCCAACAAACGATCGACGCTCTTGACTATGGAACTTTTTCACCGGTTAGAGGCTCGATCGCATCGCTCTAACGGGTGTATCTTTTAAAAGTAAGTCCTGCCTTCGCGTGCCACAAGTTATCTAGTTTCGAATTTACCTAAATAATGAATATTAACGGCTAAGAATCCAAAAAATGTAAGATCAAAGCTCAGTCGTCACGTGATACTTGCATTCGACGTTATAATACGAAATCGAAATTCATGTATTTCTTGGCATTTTTTCGTGCCCATTTTTTTGCTCGATACTTTTGCTTCTTTTCTTAATACTTGAGCTACGATAGAAAAAACACTTTACAAACAAATTGTCAGTTTCTTGAAAATATTTCGGATAAATATGAAAAAAAAAAATAAACATTAAAATTAAATCGCAATATTCATTGATAAAACGTATTGCATTTACGTATACATTATTACATTACATAGATTCTACTCTTCGGAAAGCCGTCCTTTACCTACATTATTTTTTACTACACTTTTTAAATCGTTAAAAAAGTTCAGTTTAATAATTATCTCAGTCTTGTTGTCAACTAGTGTTATAACAGATTTATAACCGTTATAACTTTGTAGTACAGAATTTTATAACAAAGATTAAATCAGCGTGGTTAATTTTTGAAGAACAACAATTTATGTGTGCTTTGCGTTTATAAGTGATTACTTATTTTCGAGAAAAACGTATTAAGAATATACAAATATTTACGTGGATAAAGCAAAAGGTACGAGAATCAAAATCGAGCAGAAAATTTATTGTCATGATTTTATTTTTGTTATATAACGCTACTCATTAATTCGAAAAACTTTTTGCTCGATATGTAATGGTAAACAGTATCGTTAAAAAAAAATGCCAACGCAGTTTGAACACATACTTGTATATTAAGTATCGTGTGAAAAAGTAAGAAGGGAAAATTTGGAAAACTTCATTTTCTGACTTCTTCCCATTAGCGTTTCCCATTAATGTTTCCATTGCATTGATGATTTCTAATTAAGCAGCTGTCTATAACACGATATAAATTTGAAGATTTTCTATCGGCACCACCTTATAGATGGGGGATATATTGTTAACAATAGAGCATAACAAAGCGATCAAGCAATGAATCGCTACAGATGAAACAGTGGAATATTACTCGAAGACTATTCGATCGACGTCAAATGGATCAAATTATTGCTGCTTTACATCATTGATATACTTTTATAATTTTCACTGTACTGATAGTTTGCCTGACTGAAATCTGACGATAGATGATAATTTTTCTTTTTTTTTAATATTAATTGACACAGTCTCTTAATATAAGGTTAATTAAGGAAAAGTAGCAATCAGTACTCACTGATACAAAACAATCATTTTTCATCTTTACTTGAACAAGCTAATCATCGAAGTGTTCAATTAAAATGAATAATAAATTAATAATAAATTGGCGATCTAAGGTCATTTCAGACTCTACGTCTGCGCTGCCTTGCACGTACTTCGGTTGATCTCCCGGTAACAAAAGACGTAGATCCATTACCACGTGACATTTGACAAAAGGCAGCCACTGCACGCACACCGACGTCGAAACGTCGAAAACTTAACTGAATTACGAATTATGTTCACCACGATTCCTTTGGCATCCAAATAATTATCGATTTTTCGATAAAACTTTCACTTAATCATCGAGAAATTTGAGCCTCGGACTTTATTTCTCAATGAATATTTTTAAAAAATTTAAACAATTCAAAGTTATACTTCACAGAGAAAGTTTCTTCTAATGCACAATCAGTGGAAATTAAATGCGAAACCTAAATGATATATTCGAATGATATATTCGATGTAATTAATTCGATATAATGTTACAGGAAAAAATGCCCGTACGATGTTTGCTTCTCGTATTTCGTAAATCGTTATAATTAAACGATTACAGCCAGAGGATGACAGTCCTTTGAATACAATGAATTATTATGGAATGCGTGTAAGTTTCTTTGAATTATAAAAAAAATGTCGGCGCCACGAAAAACCTATTTATGATACGACGGGTGCTTTCTCAATTGTTTACATTTTTTGTGCCATCGATTGCGAGCAACAATCATCTTACTCGCGTGAAATAATGAAAATAAGAAAAAACCTCTTTTCATTCATAAGTGGCTCATCACTCATCACTAAATCAACTAAGTCAACGAATAATTATTCAAAGCTATTTTAATCACGAGGTAAAGGCGAGTAATCATTGTTCAACGTGATTCGAAACCTAGATTTCTTTTTTTTCTTCTTTCTTTCTTTCTTTTTTTTTTTTTTTTTTTTTTTTTAATTTGAACCGTAAATCGAAGCCATTAATTTACCACCGATAAAAAGTACATCTTTAAAACAATGATTAACGCGATGATAATTTTGCCACTAAATCTTCCAAAAATTGTGGATGAATGCACAGTTTTATTGCATTTATGAAGAATTATGTAAGAAACGGTTTGGTTATAACTGAAAAATAAATTGACTTTTATAGATCATATCGAAGTCTTTCCGTTCCTAGAATGAAAGTTGATGCGCAAGCCCAACGAATGTTGTCGTTTTTATCCGACTGTTTACTGTCAGATTAATCGGACAAACAATCTGATTTACCCTATTTCGATCCAAAAATAAAGACAATTAGAATAATATCTTCAATAATATCTTCAAATTGAAAAGAGTTCAATAGAAAATTTCTTAATGCCTGTGCAATATAACTGTTTGTATAGTAACGCTGGTAAAGTGCTCGTGACTATTTCTTCGGCGACACACGACACACGAGTCTTCGTTATCTCAGCTAACTTTATTTTTTGACATACGTTTCACAGTGAATTAGGTTCCAGTTATGTAGGACGCAACGCCTTGTAAAAAATGTGGCATTGCTTGTAAATTAAACACCGTTCAACTTAGCAAATAAATAATTTTAAAATACGATGCCCTTACAATAGTCTTACTTGAATCTAACGATTTGTTATGATTAACTTTTTTTGTTTTATTGCGTTTTATTCTATTTTTTTTTATTTTTCTTTTTTCTTTTTTTTTTTTTTTTTTCCAGCAACCTACATTTTTTTTCTTTACATATTGCACAAGCTCTATGCAGAACTATAAGTTTAATTGCTGTATTATAAATTCTCACGTTGAAATTACCTCGGGTACATCGATAGTTTCTTTATAAATGAATGATGTTCATTTATCGAATGGAATATTTTTAAATTTTTGTGAGTTTTCGGATGTTTGGCTTCTATCCTTATTTACATCTGGATATAGTCACTTTATTGACCGGACGATTTTAATTACATTTTTATATGATATTGTCCGACTATTGCAAGTGCCTATTTTAAATTGTTTATTGGCTTTTAGGCACTTTTAAATTAATTAGGGACTTAATCTGGTTTTAAAAAAAAATCCAACAAATCGGTGTATTATTTCTACAAAAATCTACATTTTTTTGTTCAAAGCGAAGCAATACCTCCGAACCTGCGGATGATAGTCTCCTAGAGTACATATATTTATAGAACGTGGAAAGAAATGAAATGGTTTTGTATTTAGTTCAACAGAGTATGAGTTTTATAAATAATTTTTTTATGCAATACTTCAATCAAATGTACTCACGGCTAAGTGACCATCTTGCGTTATATTCGATGTATTTTAAAAACTGTCTTTCTATGTTCGATGTTGTAATAATTTCTAATACTGTTTGATCGTTTACATTTAAATGTTCCGTTTTATTTAATTTTTTCTAAAAACCTGTTATTTTGCGTACTCTCGACAAGTGTACGAGATTTACTCGCTGATTTAGTTTATGAAATTATCAGTTCGCCAATAGGTGATTGTCAATCAAAATGTTGATTCAAATGAATACAAATTGCTTGGCGCTACTGTTTTCGTATTTGCAATTTACTTTTCAAATTGTTTAATTACCCCAAATTATGAGAACGAGACACGAACGATTAATTAACGTATCATTTAATTTATCCCCATTATTCGCTATGCGACGTACGTCCTCGTATTACACCGTATTTCATCCCAACTACCGATCAAAGCATGTATCTCACGGTGATTGAAATCTAAATGTTTCGCTGCTTTCTGTTGCAGATGCGTGTCTCCGCTGTCAGGCTGAAAGCAAAAAAGACTTTTATGAAAAACAAGACTGTGTGGTTGTCTGGGGCGAGTGCAACCACTCCTTTCACTACTGCTGTATGTCTCTGTGGGTCAAGCAAAATAATCGTTGTCCACTCTGTCAACAGGAGTGGTCGATTCAGCGGATGGGCAAATAGGCGCGCGAACATTGGAAACTTTGTCCTTTTATGCGCAAGCGAGTTATTAAAATAAACATTTGTGACAAAGGCCGCAATAAATAAGCTTCTGTGATGATTTTACCATTTGTTCCCTTGTTTTTCTTAAGAATCGTTGGTTTCACATTTTCTTTTAACGCGCGAGCCTGTGAAATGGGCTTCTTCGTGTATCAGCGCGAGCTCTTTATTTTTATTTTCCATCGCTTTCATCACGTTGATGATAATGATACTTATCATGAATCTTGCAAGTTGTTAATGAAAGAATTTTTAAATAAAGAATACGGTAGACGCAGGTATTAAGGTATTGACTTAAGCGCGTGTGTTCACAATTTGTTAAGATATTGAAGTATTATCTTGTATAAATATTGATGTTTTTATATAATTATACTTTATTGGTTGCTTTCGAATTCACGTCTGGCATCATAAAGTTGGCAAATAAACTGTAACTTCGAAAAAAGTTATATCATCTAAGTCAACATTTTTTTATCTTCCCGTATATTTTCTTTAATTCGGTGTGCAATATTTGCATTCGATCCGATATCTGAACGAGGGAAGCGTTTTTTTTTTTTTTTTTTTTTTTTTTTTTTTTTTTTTTTTTTTTTTTTTTTTTTTTTGTCCGTATCTCTGAATACAAAGAAATATGCAATTTTGAATATCATACGATCGTGATAATTAATCGTAAAATACAACGCGCGTCGAATAAAGGGGGATTCCTTTTTTAGGACTATTTTTTATGATACCGTCTTACGTCAAATGGCATAAATTTGAAAATAACAATAGAAATTGACGATGAAACGCGTAATAAGCTAAGAAGTAAGGAATTCGATAGTTTCTCAATATTTAAGTGAAATATCACGGGATACGAGGAATTTACTGTACTATGTAACAGACGTTCGAAAATACGCGAATGAACGCAAAAGAATTTATAATATAAAGGAAACTGTAAAGAAGATTAAGTGGATCCGAGCGATTAAGAGGAACTAAGTAGGCCATTTGATATTTTGATATATTTTCTAGGTAAAATGCACGTTCGTCAAAGTTGAGAGAAATTAAGAATTTGTGCGAAATCGTGAATACGCGAAGATTTCATTTAATTTTACGAACGAACTAATACTCACCTATTCTATCGATTCTAACATTTATTCGGAAATCATAAATTTCGCAACAACAGCGACACTACGAAATTATTAAGTCAATACTAAGCAAATACTTAGAAGTTGGTTGCATTCGTTGAACTTATCCGCGTTAAGTGTACAATTATTTTCGCTTTTACTTTACCGGAGGACTGATTCATTCTAGATACCATGACCTAGATAAGGGGTAAGGTGGTTTTGTCATTCTATTTTTAAAAGCATAAAATCCCAAAGTAAAAATTATGCAAAATTATAAATAGTACATAGTGCCGAAGTGTTATTATCATGGACGAAAATATTTTTTTCCCCTCGTTACAGCGCAACGTGAACAAATTACGATAGTTTCTAAAATCACAAGGTTGTCTCTCTGCCCGCAATTTGCCAGAACTATAAATAGATCTGAACAATCGCCAAGTATAGTCACGAATTGTGACATTAAATATCACAAATTATGCGAATCAGTTGATGAATAACGTAAGAACCGTTATTGTAAGCAAGCTTACAGTCTCGGGGCATTGATGATCTTATACGGAAACAACGACGTGCCACTATTATGGAATTTTAATTAAAACGTGTGAATCGGAGTAGCAGAAAACTATCCCGATATCAATGCGAATTACAAATTTGGCTGCAGGAAAGGCGTCGATGTAAAATCCCAATGACTCGTTGGAATGAAATATGAAAGGAAAAAGCACCGATCGACCGACTCGCGAATCTAAACTGAAAGTCGATGTCCGAGGAAAACGCTCGTAAATTCTTGTAAAAAATGAAACGAGTTAGCCCAGAATTAGAGAAGCTTTGCGCGTGGAACGTCGTCATCGTTGAGGTTAATCGCCGGCAACTGTGCACTACCTCCTCCCTCGCCGCCCTCGCCGCCCTCGCCACCTCCGGCCGCCGCACAGCCGACTGTATCGAAAGCACCGCTTGTATAAGGAAGAGGAATTGATAAGGCGGCGGCGGCGGCGTGCGCTGGAATAGGAATATCGCGCACGGGTCGTTTACTCGTCGACGAGGAGAAGCGCGACGTCGGTTGGCGCCCTGACGGAGGCTCGACTCCCGGTGCGCCAATCCCGAGAGAGAAAGGCGACTGTGCCCCCGACGAGCCTTCCAACTCAGCGAACGCACGCGCGCACACCGACGCTTTTCCTCTCCTGCTTTGACTTTTTCACTCGGACTTTTTGCCACGTGCCGGCGCGGACGTCGAACGGAGGAAAACGGTTGGAATGGTTTACGGATTGGAATTCCAATGGCGAATGCGCGTGTGCGTGACTCTCGTGGGCAGACGTTAGAGGTGCGAATGTAGCGTGAGCCGATTGGCCGGATTTTATTAGATGCGTACGTTGCGTCAGGATGAACTTTCAGACGGATTTGGAAGTCTTCTCCTCTCGTTCTCGTTCGTTGAGGAACGCGTTGCGTAAGCTTCGGGATTCGTTCTTTCGTTCATCGCAGCCGATCGTGGAAAAATTTTCCGCTAACGTTGTCTTGGAAAACTTGAGTTTCACGCGTAACTTGCTTGCACTTCTAAGCGCTACGTTTTCTACGTTACCGAGGAAAGTTCTCGCCCGATTATTAAATAAAGCTAAGACTGTTGAAGTCTAACGAATTTGTCGTACTACTTCTTATCGGCCATATCCTTGAATTTGCGAGTCTGTCGCGCTGTACGAGCGCCCCCTCCCCCAATACTGCAATCTTAAAATTCAGTTTGTTAATAAGGCAAAAGTTGATTCACTAATGAAGTAACTATTGGAGCCCGTTCATGAAAGAAAAATAGATTTATTGTACATTACCTTCCAGTTTCTCATCGCGGGAACTTTATTCGTAACTTATCGACGCCAGCGTACTCTAGGCGTGAAAAGAATATTAGTTTTGTAAATGCGCACTTCGTAAATGTATTTAAATGGGCCGCAAGGGACAGAACATGCTTGAGAAATCATCGAAAAATTCACGACCTATTCCCGCTGAAATGCATGAGCAAACAAACAACAATTCTTTGGAATTGGATGATTACGTTAAACAACGCGATGAAGAATTTTTTATCGTTTAATGCACTCCAATTCCCAATAAAAACTATCCCAATGCAAAAGACTAGCTATTCGACAAACGAGTGGTATAATTCTTTTAACGAAGCATAAAAATAAGTGTTTCATTGGATTGTTTGCAAGCGCAGTCCGTTATATAAGAAAAAAAACTAATTTCTTATAGAATGTTATTAAGCGCCGTTAAAAAATTGCAATCGGACAGTTTTATCGGTTGATAGCGCGTAGCCGTAACCGCTGATAGCGACAGAGATCTACCGGAACGAAAACGACATTCGTCCTTGATTCAAGGTTATGACCTCGTTCGCGTTACAGCAGACGTGTTATACTCGCGCAGAAGTACGAATTGTGAGACTAAATTTTAGGAGGTAATCGATGATGTTCTTTTCGCAAATTATTCTGTTGTTCGACACCATTCGTGGAACTTGCGCAATGCATTTCATAAAGTTCATGTCATTGCAAACAAAAATGCACATTTTTGTTCGCAATGCTGACTTAACGGCCGATGCGTTTGAGCAAAATCTCGAAGGAGAAATATACGATCGATCGACTATTCTGAAAAGATATTTTCTTACCGAGTGATGTTCTTGTTTTGAAGAAATTACGTACATCGATGTACTCGATCAACCCAATTCGAAATGAAAATTAACGCATTTCCGTGAAAACACTTTTTAAAAAATACTGTCTCGAAATTTTGCGATTGTTTGCCATTCCCTTGTACTATAAATGTTTAAAAATCGAAATCAAACACGAGAGAGTAAAAACGTAGAATTTATAAAATATTACAAGCCGATGTTAATCGCTATTCCGTTCGTATCAATTTAATACCAATCACATTGATTAAAAAATTGTTTCCGACGTATCGTTTTAATCGAATTTTAATTAATATCTTGTTTCTCGTTTAAACAGATTTGTGTGGAATATATTAACTTACTAGTAATGGATCTGCTCAGCATAATTTACGCCATTTCAGATGAATGCTGAAATGTCATATCTTGGTTGTTTCAATATATGTATATTTCTCATAAGCTGAAAAGGAAAACAAATTGTCACACTGCCAAATTATATCGGATGATGACAATTATTATTGTTCTCGTTGATTTAATTACTATTGACGATAAAAGAAAAACGTAAGGCCCTCTGAATATCGATGCTTAGCAACAACGGATTATTATGAAACTCATCCTTTGAAAATTGCGATGCCAAATACGCCAAATTAGATAACCGAGAAGATCTTCGTTCCAGAAAATATTTGTCCCTTGAGCGGCTACACACGCAAGTTCAATGAAAAAGCACGAGACCATTTAATTGCACCAATTAGGAGGAAGGCACGTATCCTGGACCAGTGACGCACTTCGCAGATGCCAATCTTGCGTGTTCAGAGGCTCGTTCGACTCATCTTCGATTCATCTGAAAGGGGAAAAAAATTATTTCGCGCCTAATAGCGTGGGAGCGCAGCCTCCGTCTTGCGTAATGTATTCTTTCAATGGGACTCTTCGATCTTAAGCTATACAAAAATTTGTTTTTCAAATGGCCCATATCGCTGAGGTAAAAATATGAGGTTTTGAGAAAGTTGTGAAATTTCGATTTTCGGTCGAGAGCAGCTGAAATGCACTTCGGTATTCCGCCGCTTCAAATAATATGTTTCGTGTATTAATTAAATTTATGATAGTAAGTGCTCCACCTCGACGACTATTTTTATTTTACAATGCCGCATTAAATGTGCACGGGAAGTATATTTGTTGTACATCGTAATATTACGTTTTTAGTAATTTACAATACATGAGCACAATATTGAATTGCATTTAATTGCAAGTTGGTGATGCTTTTGAAACTAGTTGTTCAAAGTTGTCAATTTACAATGAATACATCCTTGATGCAGATGCATTTATTAATTTGAAACTCGAGCAATTTTTTGACTTTCTCAGATGCCGACTGCACTACTAAATTCGTTCTACGTAGTCTTGACGAATGTCAAGTCCATGAATCTATGAAAAATTATTATTCGTGACGTACGAGCGAGTAAGTCGACTTTTGGCAGCAATTGACGTTTCGATTAAAATTGCGTGTGCGTGATCGGAGAGCCTGTCGCCATGGAGTCGCCGCTTTCTTTTAAGCGACTTATTAAGCAAATACGTATTCTAAGTAGCCTATGAAATCATACTGTAAACATCATGTAGGACTCGAGAAATTATGTAATAGTAAATGTTACACCTCGAATTTAATCGCAATGAAATCGTTGAGAATTTTTAATGTCGCGTGTTAATGTCATTAGCGGTTGCTTACGTGTAAATGTTTTTTGCCTTGAGCAATCAACGATACGAATACATTAGATGATGTAAAAGAGATAATCTCTCATTTACCTTGTCGAATAAAACGAGTTTTTAAGGACTAATTTTGTTTAATTTTTAAATATTTAATTAAATGGAACTTTTCATCTAAAAGTACGAAATATTATTCGGACGAAAACTTGTAAACATATCAACGCGATAATTAAGGCGCGGTACAGTTCCAAAAAAATTTCTAATTAAGTCAATATTTTCATTTCACCTTGAAATATATACTTTTCTATAAAATATGTTTTTCATTTCGTAATAATAATGCATTATTGCTTTTGACATTCTATCTGCAATAATCGTATTCAAATAGTAATGGATTTAAAACGATTATTTTAGCCGAAAATTGTTCCTACACGTTCGTGCAAAGATAATTTAGCACGATCACAATCGAAAAACAGAAATATAAATTTACAATCGTAATGTATAATGATATATTTACATTTTTTAATGAACTTGACGCGCACAGAATTCTAACGCAAAGTGTCAAAGGTCCATCATAACGGTAATGTATCGTGCGAGGCAGGTTTGGGAATCACTTTCACAACTGTGAAAGTATGATAAATAATTCTCTCCACTGTCGTTAATCCTTAAGAAAATGTTCAAAGAATTAAAACGAATCGTAAAGTAAACGTGTAAGTAATTTAAATAAGTATACTTTATTATCTCGGCTTAATGCTATAAATATTATAATGTATAAAATTTGAATATTTGAATAAAGGATTTGAATTCGTTTAAAGCGCTTTATTTCAAAATTACCCGCGAAACAAATTAACTTGCTCAGCTCTACTCAAATGCATTTTGATAATAATGTTGTATATGTTATTTGTGAGTGCAAGGCAGCTCGAATACTTACATTAAGAAAGCGAGTAAAAACTAAAATACACAATAATACTCTTGAATTAATTACAATGTGTGTGCTATTTAAAGAGTAACCGATCCTAATAATATAAATAAAGATAAAGCAACTTATTTCGATGAACTTGTGGGAAAGACGTTTATAAAATTAAAAGCAACCATAAAGATTAGAGCTAAAATTTGAACATAACGTGCTTCTTATCTTTAAAAAGAAACCCATAAGCATTTAACTCTTGCTGGAAATCACATAATAATGGGCAATGCACGTACGATGCTTGGCTGTTTTTATGACTTGTCATTTCAAGATTATAGAACATTACGATTTTCGCACTCTCATACGTCAAACAAGAGCTTTCGTTTAAGCAGCTTTAAGTCGGTTTTAAACAAACAAACAGTGTCTGAAGCTATCGCCAGTGTTAGTCTTAGATGACAAGCCATCAAGGACTGATAAATAAAACGGAAAGGCATTTTTATAAATGTAGAGTTGCACAGACTTTGAATATTGGAAGCGAATTGAACGAATTCATTGCAGATGCAACGGATCTCCTTTCACGGCTACACTCACATACGACATGAAATAAAACTTTACTAGCATATAAAATAATTTTTATCACTTGCTGAAAAAGAATACGGAGATTAGAACAAGACAATAAATAAACAGCGGAGTAAGTGGTTTCTTAGGTCTCGGCGCGTCTGCTCGCGTGTAATTTTGCGAACGTGACTTTGGTTTCGTGTGCCTTTTACGTTCATTCGACACGAATGCGTGTGATATTTGTCGGATAGTTAGAAACTTCATAATTGACAAAGAGGCTTTCTTATAACGCGAGGAACTCGCGTTATAGGCAAAGATGCGATGCAGAAAAAATCACAATGAATCTTTAATCCCGTATTTTTCATCGATGCTTTAATAGAACTTTATGCGTGACGACAGACGGATTAATTTGTCTGTCGTGTGGATTGGATTGGACAAATTGAGAAAATTCGACAAATGCATCCACAAAACTTTCTCCTGCATTCGCTCGGGTCGCGTACCGTAAGTGAGTAAGATACGCAACATTTACTTTGAAAAAATTGCTTGAAATTTGCGAGGCAATTACGTCCCTCTAAATGGCCGAGATTCCATATTCCGAAAACAACACCGAACTGATAAATATACCTATACGCGAGCTTTTTCGTGGAGAAATGCGAAGAGCTGAAATTTGCGCGATTACACTTAAAATTCTCGATTGTTTGCCGTTGTGAAAAAGGGCGAGATGCCGGTGGCCCCGTCCAAGATCCACTAGGTCGCGCAACCAGAAGAACCGGGAACCAAGTCCCGCTCGAGTCGGAGATGCGAAAGTGCGAAAGACCGCCGGAGCTTTGCATCATCCCGGTGGGGTGTGTCCGCGTGCATGCGGCGACACACGCGCCTCCTCGAACGGTATGCGAAGGTCAGGCGGCGAACGCGCGAGAGGCTCGTCGTCCCGGTCGGCCAATCGCTGCTCGAGAAGCTCTTACGCCTTTTTCCGCCTCGGGAGGTCGCGCGGTCGCATGGTAACAGCTAATGGCGATGACGCGCCGTCGACGTCGTGCACCACCCCCTCCAGCTCCCCACCGCCCCGCGCCTTTATCCCCTTGTGCACGAGCCACGATCGCCCAATAATTGCGGCACTCGCCGATCACCGCAGTGTGCTTCGGATGCCGATTCCGCATCCACGGTGCACAGGTGTTACCAGACAGGCGTTGCTAGACTCGGTAGAGGTTGGATCGGTTCACCCGATCCAACTCCTAATCTTTGTTTTATCGAGTGCCTCCAACGTTATTTCGATACGAGAGGCGAAAGAAAGTCCTTTCGTACTTTCGTTCCTGCCAACGCTTTGCCAACGTTCAACGTTCAATATTCAATTGGGAGAGCGTGAAAACGTGTAACTTATTATTATTTCATTCTTCTTTCCTTCTCTTTCTTACATACTTATCTTTTTCCAAAAGATATTACCAAGAAATTTCCAAGAGGTTTGACTTTTCAACGCGGATAATCATTTCATTCTCTTAAACCGAAACGTTGCTTATAATTTCAAAAGGATATTCAATGCAAGCACAACTTTAATTCCAAGTCACAAAATGCGACCCGTGTATAAGCACCGTGCATTACCGGGAAGAATAATCAAGTTAAAAAAATCCTCGAGTACGAGTACACCCGATAGTTTCAGTAGAAATAAAAGTGTTGCTTTGAGAAATGTAAATGCAATCGCTTGTTTGTGAATCAACATAAAATATCTTGTTCGTTAGGATTACCTGTACCAATTGAAGAGTCACGTATTATACCCACGAGCTGAGCCCAAGCTATTGATTACGAAATTAATATTTACATTACGACTACTTATTTAATAAACTCGCGAAACATTAACGAAATCGTCACTTTAATTTCAGCTTCATCACTCGCTGGCCTCTTTCTTATTACAATTGCTCTCTGTGGTCTTAAAATATACCAACACCCGTCCAAATTTGGCGCATTCGTTGTTGCAACGTTTACAGCTAGTTGGTTTCGTCCTTAATTCGTGCTTTCCCTGAAAACGTTTCTTTGGAAGGGACGCTTGTTAATCTACAGATCAGCATTAAGTATAACGTCGGTACGCTGAATAAATAAAAACCACAGCTTTTTCGACTTTTTCACGCGCTAAAAATTGCTTGAATTACGCACGTTTAAACGTCTGAAATGTTCCACTTTAGTTATCCTTTCGCGCATCTTATAATTACAGAAATATACTTGTTTATCAAGGTGATTCATATTGCATTATCAAGCCACGCGCATTCGAAAATAATTGCAGAAATGTCTATTTTAATTGAAAAAGTGGTAGCGGCGTTTTGTACCGCAAAGAGAAAACTTGAAACCGGGCGAAAGAAGAATTGATAAAAGTTAAGATCCGGAGGATTACGCAACGATCGCGTGCGTGTAGTTTTTCGTTTTGCTTCGTGTATTAGTATCGCACTCGTAGCACGCGTCGTCGTCGTCGTCGTCGTCGTCGTCGTCGTCGTCGTCGTCGTCGTCGTCATCGTTGCCTCTCGTACATTTCCAACAGAATTGACCTTCGACCGCCAATATATACTCCCATTTGAAAGGACAGGATCCGTCGTCCAGACGCTTCGGAATTCGCAGGGCGCCAAGTCATGATGCGAGCGCCTCTAACTTTGAACTACGATGGAAAGTTTTCGATCTGATCGACCGATGAGAGAAATTTCTTCTTGGGCCGCACACACACGCTTCGTCAATTTATTTTGCTTGTTTAGTAAATACAGAACAATTGTTGATCACGCACGCATCCCCGTGTGTACAACTTATTATTATGTTCCTTGAATTAGCCATGCGTTTGAGACAAAAGGCATTGGCGTCTGTTTTAAGTTTTCAGCGTGAAATAATTATCGGAGCATGATATAATTTAAAAAACAATTTAAGAACAATTTGTTTTTAAATCCATGCCTTATAATGTGCTTTATTGAATAGTAAAAAGAGAAAGCTGTTTCGCTAGGAAATATCAAATAATGTTCAACTTGTATATTTATTCAGCAAATAAAAAATGTAAGTTACATTTAATATTAAATAAATAGTTAATTATAAATATTACATAAAATTGGTTCTACGATATGTTATTTTATTTTTATTGAATTACAAAATTCATTTAAATATTTTCAAAGGAATTTTCTTTAGGAATCTTATTTTCTCATTTACTTGTATAACAAATACTCTGCATATCGGGTGTAAACGTTTAACTAGTAACTCCGTTTATTTATTAATTTCATACTTATTTTTCATTATGCTAATTTGTACTTGATTATAATAGGGAGTCTAAATTAAATATAACAAACTGAATATAAAAAAAATGGGTATACTTTTATTTTTATCTCATAGCTTCCATGTATTTACAGAGCGTCATATTGTACTTTTGTAGCTAAGTTCAATTAGCACAAAGCAGTGATAAAAATCAATAATCTAGCATGAGAACTTACTCAATGAAAAACATTGCATAATTAAGTAATGCAATTTGCATTATTAGAAATACAATTTTTATTCTATGAATCTTTGCATATAAAAAATAATATTGCTAGAAACCTAAGCGCAAATAATCATGAGAAGATCAAGCGCTACGCATGATTAAAGTGCCTTAACATGGTATTATAATCCTTTATGGTTATTCAACAATCCATTTACATAAAAATGTTTATAAAGTCTAAATTAGTAAATTTTTTCAACAGTGCAAGTGTATATAAAAAAATCATATTTTCATAATCTCTCTCTCTCTCTCTCTCTTTCTCTCTCTCTCTCTCCCTCCCTCCCTCTCTATCTATTTCTATCAATCACTTTCTACCTTTTATTAAGTCTGCCAATAAAAAATATCACATATCCATTTTTCTATGTGGAATGCCAAAACGAATAGTAATTCTTTCATCCCTGATTTTTCCATCAACCAAAACATCAATTATACAATGTTTAAGTACCAATGAATTTTACTCGAGTAGAGTATCAAGTGTATGTATTTATGAGCTGCCTATTTCAAATGACTGTAGATGAAGAATATAAACAAATGTTAATGTTAATAAATGTAAGGAAGTTTGAAAATTGCCTTTGGTGAAAGATGAACCTCGGTAATGTACAAGAAATCAATGTTAATAATTATATCGATGTAATGGAAACATGAATGACTGCGAACCCCATTCAACAGAGGTGAATTTCACGAATAAAATATGCAATGTATAAAAAAATAAAAATAAAAAAAGCAAATACATGATTCGTCGTATTGATAGAGTAAAGCTTCAATACATTTGAACAATATTTCAATATATATAATATATATATACACCTCATCAAGGAATCCTACTTCATCAAGGCACTTGGAAATAGGTTTTTATTTAGCTGCTACGACATTTAATAAAACCTAGTTAAACTTGATGCATTTTATAATACTAGGTGCATGTTTTCATTGAATTTACGTCGAAGGCTTAAAAACGTTTTACGCGTATCGTCAACAATGATGCTTCTCTACAAGTAACTAGTGGAATACATACATACATACATGCATGCATACATACATACATACATACATATATATGTATATATATATATATATATATATATATATATATATTCGCGTTTGTGGGTATGTACATATATATTCTAAAAATGTACTTTTATGTTCATCTTCGAGCAATCAATTCCAACACTGAACTGCCATAATGTTAAACTTCTGCTGCCTTTTTCTATCGGTTAAATAAACTCTGTCCCATTTGCATTAACAATTCGTATGCCTGGAGCCACGCATCAGTGGAATCAAGATGCTCGGGCTTTGGGCCTGCATTAGAAATGGATCCTCCAGCAACTGGGCTGCAGTGGCTCGATGAGCTGGATCACGTACCAACATCTTCTCGAGAAATTTCTGCAATCTTGGACTCACCTACAATATTTTACATTACTTTTAATTTTGTGAACGATGCTAAATTTATGTTTCTTAGAATAAACAGTTACTCCTTATAAGAATGAAGCTGAAAGTTATAAAATAACAGTACATATTCTTACTTTATGTGAATTTTTTAATTTTGGTGGTGGCATATCTCTAATGCGTCTCATAGCTTGCAAGGGTGGTTCATTGAAAAATGGTGGTTCTCCATCAACCATTTCAATAATCATGATACCCAAAGACCAAATATCAACTTCCGGTCCATATGGTAACCTGAATGAGAAAACAGATTGCTTACTGGTAAAAATAATTAATTAATCTTAGATTTGTATGGTTTCATTTGATTACTGCGGTGTTAGAATAACGTCAATTTTCCGTAATTTTCAATTTTCAATTTTAAGGGGGACACTTGTTTCTCAAGGTATTCTATTGTTACATCGCTACACATTTCTTTCCTGTAGATGCTAGTATTAAAGGAGGTATAATTTCATAAACATACTATTTTATTTATCTTAGACTGTCTCCTCAGACAACGATAAATAGAATAATTAAAACCTTCGTTTATATTAAAAAATGTTTATTTTAATTTTAATGTAAGCAATTATCATTATTGCAAATTCAGCTAGTGCATATGCACGACACATTTCAAATTTAGTGGGTTGAAATGCGTTTTTCAGAATCCCAATAGAACAGCTATTATATACGTTGAGCATTACCTAGAGATAACTTCAGGACTCATCCAATAGGGTGTACCAACGAGTGATTTACGCTTAGGTAACTCCTGTGAAACCTGAGCACAAAATCCAAAGTCTGACAGCTTAACTCGACCATCCGCCGTTAATAAAATCGAGTCCGACTTGATATCTCTGTGTATGACACCCTGTGAGTGCAGATACTGCAGAGGCTTAAGGCACTGTAAACATACTGTCGCGATCTGACTTTCGTCCATCCGTGAATGCGTCACGATGTCCGTGAGAGCTCCACCCTCCAAATATTCCATAACCACCCAAAGCTCATCATTTACTAGGAAGCTGTCATACATTTCCACGATGTTCGGGTGGTGGTAGTCCCTCATTATCACTACCTCATTGAACAGTAATTCGCGACGCTGTTGCTTTCGAAGATCCATCTTTTTCACTGCCACTTGGCGATTTGTGTTCTTATCCGTGGCTATGCACACCGTACCAGTACTACCCTCGCCAATCTTCAAGAAATTTTCTAGATTTTCCCGGGGATCTCCGTTACTCACCTACAAAATCAATTTTAAGAACATACAGTTATATTTTCTAATACATATTATCATGAAATAAGCTAGCCAACCCGAACAATTACTTTCTCGTGGATTTTTAATTCACATAAAACAGAAATAGTGTCAGATACTTTATATAAGAAAACATGAATTTTAAATAAATAAATAATCTATTTTCGAATTTAACAGTCTTGGATGAAATGGCCAGAGAGAGAGAGAGAGAGAGAGAGAGAGAAAATTGAGTACATTTGAATTAAAATGCAAATGTACCACTCGTTTACTCGACTGATTCACATCTTATTTATTTAAATAAATACCTATTTATTTATACGTAAATATCTTTTGTTAAATAATTTAATTATTTATTAATAAATAATATATTGTACATTTATAATGAAAAATTAATTAAACTTTCAAATGGCCTTAGATTTGAAATGCATTAGCGTACATTATTAAGTTGATGCAATACATCTTTATAAAGAGAAAGTATTTTCAACTTTAAAATGATCCGATGAAAAATAAATTATATCTTTTTGGGAATAAGTATTATTACAATTAGAAATGCATCAATGTATCAATACATGTAGAAATTAAAACAGTTAAATGGATAAAGCAAATGAATAAAGAAACAATTTGATAAAATTGTTAGAAATATCGAAGATTCTCAACCAAAATGCACGACTACGTACCACCATTTGTAATGCTGCTCTAAATTGTTCATGAGTCAGCCTTTGTTCCGTATTTTGTTTTCCCGAGTTATTTGCAGTTGCACCAGAACCCACGACTAAATTACCAGACGACATGGCACTTTTCATATTCTGATTCTGATCAGGAGTTGAACTTACTCCTGGGATCGATGATAATATACCAGTCTTTGAAAGATTGTGCATAGATTGCGAACTCTCGATAGGCTTTTGAAAGTGTGTGTGGAAGTTCTGGTTCTCCCCTGTTACATAATTTTGCGTATGTTTGGTAACATTGTGTGAACTGAGTTGACTTAAGGGACGTTGAGAAGCTATGGAGCCAACCGGTGAAACTTTAGGCTGAGCATTGTGTAACAAGATATTCTGAGGAGCTAATCGCTCTTTGGATGGTTCGAGTTTAGACGACTGTATGTTCCCGTTGTACTGTGCAGTTGGCGGAATCACCATTGATGGATTCATTCTTTGGAAGTCATATTCTTGTGGCTGTGGAATATTTAAATTAGCAGGCGGATTTTGCATGCTTGGAATTGGACTCAAATTTTGGAAATTAATCGACAAGTTCTGTGCATTTGTACTCATGTGTGGCAAGTTTGGCGAAGACTGCATATTAGGGTTTAGATTCTGAAGATTTGGTATCATATTGTGACCTGAATTCGTTCCTGGCCCAATATTAGGCGAATTTTGCCTCATTTTATCAGTATAGCCATGAGCTTTACTATAATTTGGGTACATTTGCGTCGGAGTTGGATTTGTCATAATTTCTTGACCTTCTGGAACAGATGGGGGCAGGTTTGCATTATTTCTATAATCCCTTCTAAGTCTTGGTGGGCTCGAAGACCTCAATGAATTAGACCTCGCAACGCTGCTCATTTTTGGTAGGTTATTTTCTGCAACTTTTTCTCCCATTGACGACTTCACTATTCTTGGATCATTATGACCACGCACTATAGTTTTTAAATCCAGAATTTCTGTAGGTGTTATTTCACTTGGATCAACCAATGGAAGAGGTCTATTGGTAGACTTTAAAATCTGATTATTTCCAACGATAGAAGCCCATTGTAAAGGCAATCCAACAAATTTTCCTTCTCGTTTATCGAAGCCAGTGTGAACTCTATGTTCAAAATTTGTCGGAGTTGAAATTTGTGGTTTCTTCTTCTTTTTAGCAAACATGGTGGAAGCTCGTAGTTACAGTTTGTCAAAGATCTGCACAGCGTTCTAGAAATAAAGTTTTTATTTATATTCACACGGTTTTACATCCTACGTTAACGGCATTAGAACAGTTAATTAAGCAGTAAAAATTGACAAAAAAGAACTACCCATTTGTAAACGTGTCATTTACGCAAATGCACATTATTGCCTATTGCGAATAAATCCTACAAAATTACGTGTAATACGAAAAGCATAGAAAAACTATATGCAATGTTAGTTGTCGATGAGAATAGAAGTCGTGCTTCAAGAATAGGAAATAAAAAAATTAAAAAATAAAATAAAGCTGTTACAAAATTTGAGTTACCGAATTAAATTTAGGTAATGTAAAATAGATCCGGATGCAAACGATCATTGAACTTTGTAATAATACGAAAATAAATAATATTAATATTAATCAAATTATACTACATTTGTTCTATTAAATACAGAGCAATAAATCTTAAAAACGAGCCGCATAAGGTATACTAAATTTGCAATGTAATAATTTCATAAGGTATAAAAAAAACACAAGAAAAACAAAAACTTCCCTGCAATTAAGATTACACGTCGATAATAAAAGCACTTAGAAAACTGCGTTATCGTAGATAGAATTTCACGTACTAAATTAGTCCCGTGTAGTCCTATAAAATACAAAGAATTCGATTCTAACAGTAAAGGTACGAAGGACAACATTTAGAAAAGCAGAACAAGTCGGTGAGGTGTTATTAAAGCGGATCAAAGTAGTTCAAAGTAGTTCAAAGTAGTTCAAAGTACTTTAACAGCGATAACATACCTCTTGCGATAAGGAAAGCAGTAAACTGAAAGAGAAAAGCTACGGTTAATTCCAGAGCGCATTAAACAAAAGCAACAAACAAGACGCGGACAGTGTCGGAAGGAAGACAAACATCGCGTTGTCAGCGTTAAAATACGTAAACGACAAATACCGCGAAAATTCCAAAGAACAGCGCATTACTGGGCGAAATATCGATTGTGTTTATATTAGTAAGAGCGGGGAGCAGGAGGCCGAAGGGTAAAGGGGGAAAAGCAGAAAATACAAAAGGCTCGAAAGAAGAAAGACAAGGATAAAATACGTACTGTGTATGCCTGGAATATGCAAGGACGGAATACCTCTTGACGAGCCTTCGCCAAAATTGAGATTCCCCCTGAGAGCACTGGTGTCACGGGGAGTTCGTCATAAACCGGCAGGGATTACTGCACCACTCGGACGGAGCTCGACATCGCGACTTTCCAATCGCCAGCAGTTCGCCACGGCCGACATTTTCTCTCAATCTTCCCAACTATGTTTGTACCTGTGTAGTATGTATATCGCGCGCACGGGGAATTCTGACTCAGGCGTGCCGAGCAACTCCCGTGCCGGACAGGTGCGCAGCAATTTCATCAACGGACGCACGTACTACACCCAGGGCTCAAGAATTTTCCTCTCACGCGCACGACACACACGCTGGAGGAGACACACTTGGGCACTGCGAGGGCTTCCCTTCTCTCGCTCTCTCCCCCCGCTGCTCTCGCCGCTCCTTCGCTGGAAAGTAGTACTGGACGGACGGATGGACGAGTAGTACTTAACTCACAGATGTACAGCTCGACGAATTAAATTACAGTTTTTCGAACATGCAAGGTGCGGCGCCACGCACGCGATCCAGTCGACGCTTGGATCCTTCCTCTTTATTTTTCAAGCGACGGGAGCTACGCTGCTGTTGCACTCCTCTGCCCATAACGTGACTTACCAGGACGCTCCTCTCCACGAGAAATAACCCCCGCCCCCTCCCCCTCGCCCCTCCCTTTCATCCCTCCCCCCATCGCCCCGCTGTCCAAGTTCCGTCGATTCGGCGGAGCCCCTGAGAGTTGCCCCCGAGTCGAGAATCCGGGGGTAGGAAGACACGGCGGCAGCGGCTTATTATTATTCTTTTGCTTGCGATGTTGGCATCAGGCCGTGGTCTAAGGTCATATGCACCGGAGCTCGCATCACACTCCAGAGCACAAACATGCAGACCGAAATGCCCCGTTGGTGGGAGTACACACATTTTCAAGCGTATTCCCGTAATTTGCGTACTGTACACGGCGGCGCTGTCATGTGTTGAGGTGTACGGCGGCTTCAATGGAATCGCCGAAGGTGTTGCTCGTATGCAAGACACCGAGCAAAAGTAGCCGCTTCTTTTGACGTTGCGATAAAATTATTTATGTTAAATTATGTAAAATTGTGTAAAATTATGTAGAATTATGTTGAATTAGGGCTCGTTTCGCCGATAAATTAAGAGAGCTCTGAAAAATAATAAGCCCCGATGTTAACTTTTTACGTTGAATAACTCTGATTCTCGTGCGTTTCTTCGACGGATCTAAGGAAAAACCAAGGCTTGCTTTAACTTAGTCAAGAATTCGTATTTAGCTTTGAAACTTTCGCGCTTCTAGATAATAGTATTACAAGTTCGCGAATAACTTATAAAATAACAAGATTTTATTAATTACGCGTGGATTGCACGAAATTTCTTGCGTTCGTTCCATAAGCGGAATCGTATCGCGTTTGTTTGTTCGTTTGTTTGTTTGTTGTTTAAATTAAATAAACCAAATTGCCTATTATTGCCTGTTCTAACTGCAGTCCATACTCTAGAGTAAATATCTTTGCAGTAGCATTTGCAAAATAGTAGAATGGCTTTAAAATAAATGACTTTTCCACGACCAATACCTATCGGAATTTTAATTATATTATAATTAATTAATTCTGTTGCTATACTTCATACATCCGTTTAGTTGTGTCGTTAGTTAGTTCACAAACATTTCTGAAAACCGTTAAGATTTCCATGTTAAATATACATGCGCGTATTCGTGTGATCGTATTAAAATATCCTAGCGTATCGCCTAGACACCACGAAATAACAGACCGAAGTACGTACATTGTAATGATTCTCTTTAAGATACAAAATATCTGAAACGTCGCTCTAAAAACCCATTTTTCGACAACAGACGAGGACAAAAGTCTTCTTATGAAAAGATGCCAAAGGTAGAAAACGTAGTCGAGTGTCCAAAGAAATTTCCGAGAAACTGAAAATCGTTATGAACGCAGGTATGCAACTGAGACCCAGCATATCAAAAGAGAAATGATGGAACACTTTATGTAGCTTAGATATTTTAATTTAGACGCGAGAATCAACGATAGAGAACTTTGACAATTTTTAGAAAAGCGAATGAACTTGGCTTATTGCAATATCAAAAGCGTAATTAATAAATCGATTAAGGAATTTAAAAATTTCCACTGCAGGCATAATACACGAACTTTTCCAAATACTTCGATCGCGAATCTTACTTAAAATTATAATACATTGAAACAACATTTAAAAGGCTTTAAAACACCTGTATTCGTCGTTAAATGTTGTTTAAGACATAAAAGCTGAAGAAATTATCCGTGCTCTGAATTTTAATACAATAAAAATTAGACATAAATGCACTCAATTTGTTTCGATTTGTATCTTTGTTTTTTATATTAGATACTATTTGAGCTCTTTACAAGAAATAATTCTTCCAATAAACGAGCACAAGGAGTAGCAGGGAATTCTACGTAAATTAAAATTATCAATAAGTATTACACGCATGTGCAACTCTAGATTCACATATGCATGCATGTATGTATGTAGGTATGTATGAACAAACAAATCAGTATACATTTGCTCATCCGTTTCTAGTGGCGTAAGCGAGATAAAATCATCTTCAGTCATGAGTGATTCATATCATGCTATCATGCGTTGGAATAAACCAACGATGGGTTGGCTTGCGGCGGTTGGGGGCGGGAGGGATAAGAGAAAATGGTAGGAAAAGGTTAGAGCACTGGGGCGCTCTCTGCAGGCGCTTTTTATAACTGGGTTCGGCATCTTTTCAGATTTCGATTTCCCATACGTAACGAAGTACACCATGGACTCTACACCGACCTAATTGATGCATGGCAATGCAAGAGAGAGAGAGAGAGAGAGAGAGAGAGAGAGAGTGAGTGAGTGAGTGAGTGAGTGAGCGAGTGAGTAGTCAATTTAACGAAGGTAGAAAGTGAATTCAATTTACTTAAAAAGATCTGTACGTATAGTATCACTGATATGATATGCCTCTTGGTCGCACATTCACGTACATTTTCAAAGTGTGCTACTCCTTAGATTCGAAACGATGTTTTATGTCTCTATGGTATGCGTACGTGGAAGCATTTTTTTGGATAATATTACGTACAGTAAGATTATCAACGATATTATAAAAATTTGCTGAATATTTATACTTAACTATTTACATTTATTATAAGACAATATGTGTAATATTTGCTTTTATAATAGTTCAACGCCTGAGCAAAACATACAATCGAGATTATCAAATTTGAAATAAAGTTCTCACGATAAAAATTCCTCTAGAATTAAAAACGCCAAAAAGTAATAAATTACTCGTACAATGTTGTACGCAATTATTCGTTGACTCGATGATTCAAACTGATTTATACGCCAAGAAATCTTTAAATTATAATACTTCTATTTAAACCATAGAGACACGACAATGTCCTTCGCAGATATCAATGAGTTCTTACTTACTCGGAAAATTATTAGTTATTAATCATTGTTGCCATTATTTCAACTAAATTCTGAACAAAAGCCTTAGATCGAGCCCATTACAAAATCCCAGAACAAAAATCATTTCGTTTCCTAATATGTGCCCAAATGTGTGATAGAAACTTATTAAGAAAAGTAAAAATTCCTTTAAAGAAACTCACTTGAGCCTTATTGCATTAGTTATGGATTTTGACATTTGAGGACTGATTTGAAACTCAGTAACGCATACTTTGACATATTATGGAATACGGTAAAATCGTATTATTTAAATTTCAAAGATGTGTGCAGTAAATTGAGTCTAAGGACTTCTTATTTTAAAAAATTACTTTGAACATTTTATAAGGCGTTTTATAAGTCATTTATCAAATCATCGTGTAATGTACAATTAAATATTATATGAAAATTTATGGCTCTTGAAATTTAATTTAACGCATATTTTACAAGATGAAATATAAATCTACGATAAGAAAACGCCTGTACTCGATAAACAGGATTTTACATTGTAGGATTCAGGATCTATACCAGAGGCCTTCTGATCTTGTATTGTACTCTGATATTGTGCTTATTACATTAAAATGTTATTTAATGTTAAAAATATTTTTTCAATGAATTTGAATAATTAGTTCATGATTGTTTTGAATTATTAATTAATGTTTACTTAGCTATTATATATACATTAAGATAAAACAACCATGAAGGTAAGTTTTCACAAATTTAATCACAGATTGATTACAGTGATTTCGATGTGAAGGAATGTTCCGTAATAAATAAAATACAACTTCGATTCTTTAAAATAAGAAAAAAAAATTATCTGCTTTATTCGTAAAGCCTTAAGTGTACTCTTTTTTCAGAGCATACATAAATCCGCATCTTATGTTAGTCGCTGTACCTTGTATAATAATTGCTGTTTAAATGAATTGGAAATTATTGAATACCCCACTTTCACTACGAATCCTTGCTACAAATCAGGTTGTCCATCATTGACGACGATGTCACAAGAAAACCGCGATTTTAACCACTGCAATCTCGTTTTACCGTGTTGCTATACAAAAGAAACTAAATCTGATAATATTTATTTTTAATTTACTTCTTAGAGTAACGTAGAAGATGGAAACTTCATTTTTTCATATGTATTCCTATGTGCTATTACCGGTAAACTGTACGTGTTTGCGCGCAACCCTCTTCTTTGCATACGTGTACCTATATGAAGTTTATTATTATTTCATTTATGCACGTAAAATACAACGAACCTTAGGATTAATATAACACGTGTATAGTGTGTGTGTGTGCGCGCGCGCGTGTGTGTGTTTATGCACGGGAACGTGTAATATCTAAATTGAATACTATTAACGCGAATGAACTGTACTCTACTACGGTACTTTTGATCTAATTTTAGGATCTTTTGACTGTCATTTCCGAGAAGTGTTACATAATCTGCACATAATTCTCTTCATCTTTTTTCACTTTGCACTTGCATACGTGTATAAGTGTATACGTACTTAATCTCTTGTGAACTCTTATGCAGATATACATGCTTGTTAATGAGTATCATTGCACATATATATATATATATATATATATATATATATATATATATATATAGAGAGAGAGAGAGAGAGAGAGAGAGAAACAGCGAGAATCTCATTATTAGTATTTTTTTTTAAATTAATTGATCTTGCACATGCTATTGGAAATAAATTACGAATGAGTTAAAAATTTTGATTGAATAACTTTTATTACTAACAAAATTTATGAAGATTACATAACTATAGCAGGCTTGAAATATAAAGTTTATCTCCTGTTAATAGCAATGATTACGGACATATACCCTAGGACTGTCTTTACAATCTGTAAATTAAAGAATAATTATTAAATACAATGGATAATTTATTAGTTTTAAATTCATTCGGCAAGAATGAAATTAATCATCGTATTTCGTTGACAATATCTACATCGTTATTGATTTGTTTCGAATCCGAACTTTTGGATAAATGAGACTAAATATTTTTAAAGAATATTTCACGAACATTCGGATTATTTTTAACGAACCTCATTGATGTTTATTAATCATCGATTAGTCAAAATATTCTTGTTAGTAAAAATTATGATAACAAATCTTTGTACGACGTAAGATTAAAAATAAAACGTTTGTTTAAACTATAAACGTTGTTCAATAAAAAAAAAATTTGTACTGTAATACAAAAAAAAAAAAACCATTTAATTCAATAAACGTGGTATTAATTATTAAAAGAAAATTTCAAACTAATGATTTTATGAAATTATATTGCTTAATTGGTATATTACTTGTAATTCTATTAAATTCAAAATTGTACATTAACTTACAATATTCAATAATTTTAATTCTCACCGACATTTATTTAAAATATTATTGTTATTAATAACCTTGTTATCCAACGATTTAAATTATTATTTAATAGCATAAAATATACGTACAACAATATAATTTGAATACGATAATTCTATTAAATAACCAGCTTTTAAATGTCGTGAACGATTCGATGCAATCATCATTGGAATGAGATCTTGAGCAAATTTTGGAGGCATTGTATACCACTTGCAGTTATAAATATTTTTAAAAATACCACTGCTCTGGAAGTGTATTTAAAGGAACATTAATTTATAAGTTTCAACAAAGATACGTAAATGAACCAACTTCCATCGATCGATTAAGAAAATAAAATGAAACAAATTATTATGGCACATTTGGTAAATTGGTATTTTCTAGAAATAGAACTTACGTGAAACTTAAGAATCTCACAGGCAAAACAAATGAAAAATGTATTTATGTTCAAATTAATCAATAAAAAAAATAAAGGAAAATATCGTAAGGCAGATAATTCATCGTTGCTAGTTGTGATCTCCTGAAATATTATTTTATTTATAATAATTTTAATTAAACAAGTTTTTCATTAATTTTCTTTTAACTTACATTTGTAATCGTAATCCCCAAACTGAAAAATAGAATAGCCATACATAATATTTGTGAGAAAACTATAAAAGTAAAACAAGATTCTACAAGGTGAACCATCCTGTAAACATATTTGTATGAGAACAAATTAATTAATCTCGAATGCGAGATTTGAAATTTCTTAAAAGCATGACGATAACATCGTTTTCCTTTTCAATCTCTTTCGAACTTTGCAAATTCATTTGAGACTAACGCATTCAAATAACAATATTTTCAAATAATCGAAGAGATCTTATTTTATGTCATGATTTGGATTTTAAATCTCAACCGAATTATCCAAACTGAACAAATTAAAACACTAAGTTTATAATATTTTCAATTTATCGACTAAATTAACGCAGGCATGCAGTATTCGAGAAGGTAGTAAATATTAGAAAGTAAGAAGAATTTTCACGACTAAAGTATAAGTATACGCTGTAATATACTTAGTTAACGCAACACAACTTTATTATTATCTACAAGTGATCAAAAACTTAGATTATTCCGTACCAGATTCCAAGCGCTTTGGTTAAGTAGATATTTAAGAATCTTATTCATAATCTTGCAAAGACGAATTAAAATAATGAAATCGCATTTTATAAACTTGATTGTACGTGCAACATTATTATTAAGATTATTTAGAATGCATTAATAGGCAAATAAAAATATTTTGTTCATATTTGGTTAGTTTAATGATTTATAAGCGTTACTTACGTAACGCTTGCAATACGTAAACGTGTTGCATGGTCCAGTGCATATACATATAATAGTCGATGCTTATTTATGTAATATAATAACGACGTGTCAAACACTCAAAGATGGACGTTTCTATCATTATACATGCTGTACATGTTAATAATTTTAATTTCAGCTAATACGAAATATTGGTAAGTACAAAAGTGATGGATAATAATTAAACTTGCAGATGGAATGTTCAATTTGTTATCCGTTTAAAAAGAAGACTTACACAGAGAAAAAGAAAGAAAGTTGAGAGAAAGGTCAGTGAATTAGGACAATTTCCGCTTCAGTTATGTCTAATATAATATAATAGTTATCTAAGTTAACTACTCAATTATACGTTATAATATGTAACAAAATGAACTTACGCCATAAGATGCGCGTGTTTTTTTACGAAGACTGACAATTCTCGCTTATAATTTGAGATCTCCGAGACTTTTGGATAATGATCGTTTTGTATAAGATTCTCAATCTTGACTCCAAGAATCTTAAATTGTCCACTTAGATGGAAAATTAAAACTCCAAAGTAATTATCAGGAATCGACATGGATAAACCAATTATAATCCCACAAAGTGTTTGCAGAGCTTCCGTCAGTTCGTAATTCGGAGTTTTCGAGTAGTCATACGGATAATAGCTCAAAATAACAAGATACCGATCGCCATAGTCCATGACGCTCGATAGTGGCCGAATAGGGATGTTCAATACTGGTAAAATTACATAACCCATTATGGAAAGCGTTAAGATGGTGTAATTGATCATGGTGAAAAGTTTTGCTCGATGAGCCTCTTTTTTCATTGCCTTTGTTTCCCAATCAGACTTAATGCATAGCCAATCATTCGATAAGGATTGAATTGCTGGCTCTAATGCTTTTTGTACATTAAAAGAAAAAGAAAGAACAATTAGGAAACGTTGATGTCGATTTACACTGAAATTTACAGACAATATTCCAGTTTTCAAGGATTCGAATTTGTTTACGCAACGCGACGATTTTCATTTTTATCGCATCTTTATTGAAATATCCTTTCAATGATGAAAAATATTTTTGAGGAATGCCATAGCACTGCTTAAAAAGGATTGGTGTTGGGAGAAAAAGACGGATATTTTTTGTGACGCGGTATTTAAAATAAATTATTAAAAATTAAGATTAACTGAAAGTAGACTCAAAAGAACTCAAATTGTTTTGAGGGTCGGACTTCTCAGCGAAACGATACTAGTAATGTGTAATTGAGCATTTGTATGAAATTTTCATTGCTGTATTTAATTGCTGAAAATATAATAATAGCAATAAATTGGTTATGCATACATTACGAAGAGACTATGCAAAGGATAAGCATTCAGTTTAGAAGGGATGAAGCTATTCTCGTGTTTCGGATTCAAGTTAATCGATCATTACTCAATACATTAATTCTCATTTTAGTGAAAATGATGTAAACACTCTGTCTAATTATTAGCTATCACTAGAAACTGTATATATTCTTAACGTATTTGTATTTAGTATAATGTGATGTATCCATCTACATCAACAGATATTTTGTTTTTTAACTTTATTTTATGCATCTTACAATCCCAAAATTAATATTCCACGTTGTTTTTAACTTGTTCTTAACGAGGGCTTCTTTTTCACTGAAAATACCATAATTAAGTACTATAACTAACTTGTAAAATTTCAATTTATTAACAAAAACGTCGCAACAAATACCATATCTTGTTAATAAAGCATACAATTTTTTCATAAAATCTAGATAAAAGCTCTTTATAAATCGGTGGGGGGGGGGGAGCTATTGTATAGGCTTTTATATCACACGGTAAGAAATTTGTTTACAGTTAAATTGTACGAGGATTACCTTTAGAATTTCGCCAGAAAAAGAACAATTTCGTGCAGCTTGTAAAAGTGGAGAACGGTGCCGTCAAGCTGTAAATCACAACTGAAAACTCGTTCACAATGACAACAAAAGCGGCAAGCATAGGTAAAAGATTAATTACTAAAATTAATATCATGATCGGGAGAAGTAAAACCGTCGAGAAAGATTTTTTGTTGATATCCTTATCATCTGGCCACATGCCAATTAAACGAAGAGCAAATCGATTCAAGCCTATCGCCCAGTCCATGTCTATAATTATTTGAATTTTATATAAAATTATTTTTCACGCGATGTTAAAAACATTAAATGTAAAACATAATAATAACAACAATAATAATAATAATATGTACCTCGCTGGTGTTTCTCGTTGAAACTTGACGTTTGCATTGTTTTGTTTGCTATCCGGATTAAAAATTATTTATTAAAAAGATCTTTTCCTATGTATTTATACACGTGCACATCTCGTTACGATGTTGTAAATTAATACTAAACCTAGTCAAATTTATAGTACAGCTGTATTAACTTGACAATTTAATGAAATACCACAGATTAAATATCTATTTCTTCAAATAAGAATGCCAAACTTTTGATTTAATTATGCTTCAGACTATATTTCAGCAATTTAGGTGACAGAAAATGGGAATATTATTAAGATATTTTATATCCGTTATGAAATATGGTTCATTTTTGAAATTATATACACGATTGTAAAATAAAAGCTTGTATAATCCGAGTTGTATATTTGCACACATTTTCCCGAATTTACAAATGTTTATTAACTACGTAACTTTTATTAATATATATTACAAAATAACTTTTGGATAAATTGTTGAATAAGTTATATTATAGGAAATGAGAAAAAAATGTGATTTTATTTTTATGAGTAGAATATTACGATTAAAATTATAAAATATTTATATTTACATGCGATAAAATTACCAATACATCTTATTATCCCATTTAATTGCATAAAATATATTCTGGAAATTTTCTATACATATATTAGAAATAACGTTATTTTCAAAAACGTAAAATTCGCAGTAGTAATAATAATAATAATCATCAACTAATACAATAATATTTGTAGTATTAACATTAATACTAATTTAATAATTCTATAATTATATATTGCCACATAGATTGCAGAGAATTTTGGAAAAAATCTTTGCCCAAACGAAAATGAATTAATAAACTTAATTCTACTTTTTTCTAATAATCAAATATAATTGACACTAAAATCACTAATATACGATAATAAGATTGTGCACAAGGACGTGAAATTTATGCAATGATACTATTGATGGTATTTCAAATATATCTAAAAGAAATTAGAAATATTGAAAACCATCTAACGTGACAAGAGAAATGATATCAGTTGAAAACAAAAAGTACATAAGTATATCACAAATTAAAAGTTTTATAATTATCTTCTTATATTTTATGGTTTTACGTATTCTGAGATCTCTATTAAATTTCACGCTTGTATATGTATTTACTTATTATGCAAATAATGTATCCTCATGATTCATATTTTAAGAAATCTGTCATGATGCAAACTTAATTAAGTTTGTTAACTTGTTAATAGCATTTGAAATTGGATTAGTTTGTTGTGAAATTATGTAAATAAACATTTACAAGTACATAAATCTTTTATTCAAAAGCTATGAACATAAAACTCTCGATAACACTTTATTATTATTTTTCAATAAGTTCTCAGACTATAATTACAGTTAGAGGATCATAGCCTTCCAATATGAATGATTAAACAACAGAAGAAGTAAATAGTAACGAACAGCGTAGGTAACGAGTAATAGTAATGAAGATATCGTACGTATATAATAAGAACGCGTATTTTGATTTTATGTACTGATTCATAATTTGTATAGCATAAAAATTAATAGACTATTAACAATAAAATAAGCATATGCACGTTGCCCTCTAATTTCATTCTAAACATTCTAAACTTCAAAAAGTGTAAATCATGTTCTTATTTTTGTTCAAGGTATTACTTACTTGATGAAATAGTTTTGTCGAGAGACGATTGGTGTATATTATATGTACATGTAAACGTGTAACACATAATGATCTATAATCTCATTTGAAATTATATTTATGATTTACTAAATAAAGCGTATAAATAACTACATGTAACCTTGTATCGTAATACGTACAGGAGTACACAAACATAAAAAATTATGCGCAATCATATACGTGATTATATAAGTTAACCCTGATAAACACATAAGAATACCGATGTAATTTTCAAAATGTCGTGCACGATCGTACACATATACATGCACTAATGATGCCCAATCATCTATATTACGTCACGATAGGCGCTCATTGGTTTGTAAATCATCGCGTACTAATCGAATATTAATTTATCTCATGGCTTTATATACTTTCAATCGCATACATACTTATGTATAAATCAATGATAGCTCGGATCATAAACACGCACTTCTTATTAATTGTTTCATTTCGTAATTTGAATATCTTAATGTCTATTTTACAGTTAAATTTTACAGTTAATAAACTTCGATATAAAAGCGAATAATAACAAATATACTAATTTCTTTAAATATTACATTATCACTTAATTCTATGTGAAATATTTTTTCTCTGGTAAGTGTAGTAAATATGAAAATATTTTTTTCCTTAGCCATAGTCTATAAGATAATATGTTTAACGCAACCGTACACGTCGAAGTGAAACGTCGCAGTGAAACGTCGCGACAAAAGTTATACGGAAGCTCCTGAGAAAGACGTACATGGCGAAAATTATCGTCACGCAAGCCTTTATTTTCCATTGTTACTCGTATTAACAAAACTTGCAAACTCGGTGGACAATCGCCATGAAATATGTAAAAATGAAGTTTAACTGCGAAGGTTCAACGCCTGAAAATACGCCTGAAAATACCCTCGACAATTCGTATTTACTCACACCTAGGCATTACCTTTCTTCTTGATTTAACGTCGCCGACTTTCTCCGGAAATCGAACGATAAGGTAAAGGATTACATTATCGTGGTCGCTCTAATAAATCAAAAGTCTTAGACTCCCTTTCTTTTGTCTTTATTATTCCACTATTTTCTATTGCTTTCATTTTCATTTAATTAAGAATACACGAATGGATAATATGCGTATCGTATAAAATCTAGTAAAATACATTACTTATAATTTTTGGATAATTACGAAGATTATATTTAAAATAAGCAGATCGTAAGTAAAAATCATAATTAAGCGTGCATTATAATGGAGCTTTATACTCGTAAAAAAGATATTTTTTACAAATGTAATGTGCTAAAGAAATTTAGACCGTCACCTAAGACTCAATGAGAGTAATAAGTTCTATTGCTTTTACGCATTCAAAACTTCGGAAAAAAGGTAAAATTACTATGATAGTCCACATTACACTGTTAAAATATGGCATATTACTATTATTTTATAACATATAATATCTAATTTTGTCTTGATGGTGTACTCATTTTATGTCAAAGATATCTTACGTATTTCTAAAATGATCTCTGACATTTTATAATATTATAAACATTTTACTTTAAGATCCAATTTTAGGCAATTTAGGAAAATTAAATTGAAAGTGAAATTAAAATATTTTCTATAAAACAATAAAAGAATGTAATTATTTTTCCTTTAAAGAAATAATTACTGACAAAAATGTGTACATCTTTTAAAATAAATTTAACACGGTTTTATCGCACGCACACATCATACTGCTACAATAAGATTTAGTTGTGATATTATAATGTCTTCAGTGAAGAAGTTAATAAATCAACGCGATTACGATTACATAACTGACGAATACAGACTGATTCCGACAAATTTTTTCTCTATATAAATTTCTCTAAGAACGTATTAAGGCTTAATACGCGTACAAAGTTAATGGATGTTTTATAAATATAGTGCCATCACAGTTTTATTTAAACTGCACATCAATTTAAAACAAATTTCAAGTTTATAATAACGATACGATGAATGCACTTATATGTATTGTGAAATGCTAAGTGTTATATCCAATGTAATACAAATAAAATAAGCTGCAAAATAGCGTCAAATCAGAGGCTAAAATTTATTCGCTTCATCTTCATCGATATAATTGTCTGCAATTTTAAAAGTCGTCTAAATTATTAGTTAATAAATCATAACTATTGATCATTTTTGTACGAAATAATATTTAAAATTTTAACTTACCTTACATTATTGACGGCCAACACTGCACTTTTTTTTTAACTTTTTTTAACTCTCAGATTTAAGAAGAATTCCTTATAGTACATTAATATTAATATTAATCCCTGATTGTATTTCTTGAAAAACTTTTATACCTTGTTTAGCTCCCCTTAATTTGCGTATGGAGGAATAATTGTACGATGTAATTTACACACCGAGTGGTAGGTATGAACTTTTATACCTGACAACGATATTCAACGAAAAAACAGCGTTTGTTCGTATACTGTACGGCAAAAAGTTTCATTTTGTTATTATCGAACATTTGTTTATCTAATTGTTAAATCAAACGACGCATTATTCAAACAGAACTGAGTCTTTCTTCCTTAAAATTTGATTTCAAGAATTGTGCTTGTCATTGCAAATGTATACGTGCGAGAGCACAAATTTAAGGAGAAAAAGTGGTAATTAATCAACAGTCTTCAAAAAGATCATCCTATCGACAACCGTTAAACTCTTGGCGCATAATACATATTTTTATTTTCGCGATTAGTCATCGCGACGCCTTCCTCGTCAGTGTTGTACATAAAATTTGATCTCATTGAACCACGCCTCCTTGCATTATTATCTCTTTCTATCTCTTTCTGTTTGAATGCTTGCTGAGCTCATTTTAATATTCTAACTCGGAATAAAGTTATTGCTATGCCTGATTACTTATGTATGAATTTCGTACATAAATGAATTTTAATACGGACTTGATTGACACTTTATATATTGTTGATAAAAGCATTCTATAAATTCATTGTTTACTCTGATTGATTCTCTGGTGACGTCCGTTATTACTCTTCGTCCAAGTTGCTGTCATCTTTGCACACTCGAAAAAATTGAGTAATTATTGTTAAAAATATAGTATTAATAATAATTATTAAAAGTTCTAATGAAAAAAGAAGAAATTTACCTTAACTTAACATTATTTTTATTGTAAATTATTTTGTCACTGCAAACTACTTATATATACTTTCCAAAATGATAACGAAACAATAATTTATCGTTTGAGTCGTAGAACAACCATTTTCTAAAGTAATAAAAAGTAATTTTCAGAATAAAAATGCTGATCTAAAAATTTTAATAATTTAATTTTAATAACTGAAAAAAGTAAGAAAACTAGATTTTCACAGTTTTACGATATGAATATATTCTACAATACATTGGCAGTAGCGCTAAATAATATTAATGAAAATAATAATATTAAATGTTATTAAATTGATTGTCGGTTTAAAAAAGTAATACGTATTAAACACTATTTCAAGTGCAGCATATAATCAAATTTTAATTTTAATACTTGTAATGCTGCAAGGATGAAAAGAAAAATTACGAATGATTATTAATAAATAACTGTTTTATCGGCATAATATCAATGCTAATTAATTTCACGGGTTATTAATTATTATGGAAAATTATTATTGCTTCATTTTAGCATTCTTTCACAATACCTTTACGTCGTATTTTTTTCTTCGCCTCGTAATTTCGTCGCCCATTCGCAGTTCGATCAAAAGCTGCATATAAAGAGGTGCATCGGGTCCAAAAAATAAAAATCCAAAAGTTCTCCCACATTCGCCAAATTCTCAAAGGCGAACACTCTCTCTCTCTCTCTCTCTCTCTCTCTCTCTCGCTCTCGATCCAGTCTTATTTTGTTATCCCTCATTACTCTAACACTAAGATACGATTCCCAAATCCGTGTTTGCCTAACATATTTAATTTTTTTAGTTACAAGTTATTTTTTTCTATGATGATAAAATTAAATTTTACTTACTTCGTTGAAATTAGTTTATTAGCTTTCATTTCGATTACTTTACATTTTTATTTCGACAAAATATTTAAATACAACAACTTGCTTTTATTCTCATGTTTTTATCAATGATATATTGTTCTTGGATTAGATAATAAATTTTTCATGGATTAGAAACTCCCGTTTTTCTTAAATAATTACTTCGTAAATTACTTCGATCAATTTCATTTAGAAAATTATGTTTTTTGTGCAATTCGGAAGGATATTTTCGAACCCTTTAAACTATTTTTCTTCAAATTATTAAAATCAATGTAAAGCATTTTGAATACTTTCTTTACTAATCGTAAATAATTATTTGTCGTAAACAGTTATAATATAATGTCTAATAAACGTAAAAATATGAAAAAGACCATTAGTGGATATTTTATCTAAACATATGTTTACAAGAGTGTGAGCGTATGTATTATCATATTATATATAATAATTTGTAATCTCGTTTAAATCTATAATTGTAACTATTGCGTAATTAAAAATAATATTACATTTTGCAATGTGTAGATACAGAATAAACTTATATGTCATTATAAATTACCGGCATTTAAACGAACCACATAAATTATGTATATATCTAATGATATACATATTTACACAAGCCATTTATAAAATACTAGAATACAAGCACGTATTTATTTCAATTGTTGTATTTAAATGTATATTACAAATATCTAATATTTTAAATAATAATAATCATAGAGAAATTATTTTCAATTTTTGAATAATTACATTATCACTCGTATCTGTATAAAATATTTTTTTTTATAACTTTTTCTACGTATTTACGTATTATATGCATATCCTCGAAGTCTATAAGATAGCAAATCTGATAAAACCGTATACGTCGCAGTGAAACGTCGCGACAAAAGTTATACGGAAGCTCCTGAGAAAGACGTACATGGCGAAAATTATCGTCACGCAAGCCTTTATTTTCCATTGTTACTCGTATTAACAAAACTTGCAAACTCGGTGGACAATCGCCATGAAATATGTAAAAATGAAGTTTAACTGCGAAGGTTCAACGCCTGAAAATACGCCTGAAAATACCCTCGACAATTCGTATTTACTCACACCTAGGCATTACCTTTCTTCTTGATTTAACGTCGCCGACTTTCTCCGGAAATCGAACGATAAGGTAAAGGATTACATTATCGTGGTCGCTCTAATAAATCAAAAGTCTTAGACTCCCTTTCTTTTGTCTTTATTATTCCACTATTTTCTATTGCTTTCATTTTCATTTAATTAAGAATACACAAATGGATAATATGCGCAATACGTGTATACTCACTTTTATATTGGTATCATGCTAATATATATGGATAATATAAAGTAAACTTTTAAGATCTAACGAGAAATTCGAGTTTATTACAAATATATTATTTATCAAGTTATTATCACTTTAAAATCAACTTATTTTTATTTAGTATTACGAATTAATAATTAAAATAATTCTTAGTTTCAACGCAGAGCTAAGAACTTCTCAGTTTTATTAATGATGCAATAATATATATTTTAGAAAGTATTTTCTGAACCAATAATATTAGTATAGTAAGAATTAAAAAATTAGTTTTATGATTACATTAACTAAACTTTTAATCAAATAATATTAACAGAATTAATACTGAAATCTATACAATTACTTACATTAAGTTAATATTCTGTCATTAATATTTAACTTATATTACGTTTTTTGCTTCTTGCTTGAAGGTTCTCCTTCATCTTCTTCACCATTGCTTTGGAAAATTTGTTGCGGCTGATTTTTTTTATATGCTGGAGTGATCCAGTAAGGATCGTCCTCTGCTATCTTAGCGTATTTCAAAATAGCTTCTCGAGGATCTTGATCATCCTCAATTCTCTTACTCAAGCCTAAATTTCTGATTACATAAGAACTGAGTGTACCACCTGAAGAAGCAACTCTTCCACCTTGCCCAGATGTAATAGGTAGATCTGGTCTTCGAGACTTTACAGGGTCTAGTCTATCTTTTTCCATTTGCTTTCTGATGGATTTAGGTCGATCTTGCCTAAATAATGGTAATGCATGAGGCGTAATTATCTGTTGCGTAGACATCATTTCGACGTGTTTTTGTTTATTTTTCTGTTTTACTGCACATAGCTTTGCTCCTCGCAAACTCTTTCTAATATCATAGTAAGTCTTGACAATTCCATTGCCACAACCGACAAATATCTGGTTGAGTTTTGGATGCCATAAGGTCTTGATCACATGGGAATTTGTAACGTTAATTTGATGAACTAGCTCAAAGGTTTTTGTGTTGTAAAACAAGCATCGACCGGCAGACTGACCCTTTATCAATGATTCACCCGTTATGATCATAGAATCGTCAGGGCTAAACATACAATCGGTTGAGTCATATCTAGAAAATAAGTCTGAAATTGTAAAAAGCGGTGTTTTAAAAGCTCTTAAATCCCAAAGCTTAAGAGAGTCATCGCAACTACGAGAGGATAGCATGTGTCCAAGATAAGAAAAACTAAGGCATGAAATATCCAAGCCCTGTCCATGTGCAGTTCTGTTAATTAACGATGGGTTGACAAAATTTTTCCTATGGTCCCACATTTGTATCGAACCATCTGTACAGCCACATGCAACGACGGTACCTTCTCTACTATAGGCACAACTCGTTGGTACAGTTTTTACTCCATTTTGAGCTCTACATTTTATTAATGCTTTGTGAGCTTTTGGTTTGTAAAGTATCCAAATTCTACATGTACTATCTTGGGAACAAGTAAGATATTCTTCTTTAGTAAATGGATGCCAGGTCCCACTATTCAAAGAAGCAGTATGTCCCTTTGTCCGGGCCATGTCAGTAATATATTGATCCCCTTTTATTGTTTCACATTTTTCGAAACCATCTCTATCTAGAACTTTTGCTTGTGCTGATCCAGAAATGACTAAAATAACATCACCTGTCATTGAATACTGAAGACATTTAATAGGATGATTTTCACACGGTTGAAGAGTTCTGAAACTTTTCAAAGAAGCATCCATCCCACCAAAATCCCAAAAAGAAAGATCATAATCTACCGAACCAGAAGCTAGTCGAGCTCCAGAAGGGTCTGCTGCTATAGCGGTAACAGCTTTATTGCCATGAGTCATCGACACTTGTTGAGTACAAGGTATCCTAGAAACTAAATCACTCTCTATCTCGTCATTGTCATCATCATCATCATCTTCATTCTCATCATCACCGTCATCATCAGAACTATCATTAGCATTACTAGGTTTTTTAGTTTTTCTTTTTGTTCGTAAATTTTCATCTACATTACAATTTTTAAATGATGAAGGTATTGGAGGACCAATAAAATCGTCGTCGTCGTCGTCATCGTCATCATCGTCATCTAATTCATTTTCGTTTGAGGTAGTACTTTCATTACATTTTTCATCTGTATATTTAGTACTATCAATTGTTTTCTTGATGTTTTCCATCATTTCTTTTATATCAAAACACCGAGCTTTTTTACCAAATGACGACATACCCATGACTGCTTTTAGTTTATTTTCTTCTTCATCTTCGTGTTTTATTTCTTCTATTGCTTCAGCGTGTTGTTCAATTGGCTTTTTACCAAAAACACCGAATCCTGAAGTACCCTCTGAGTCTGTTGTATTTGTTGTATTAAGTGCATCTGTACTTGTCTCTGATTGATTTGTATCTTTATCATTGATAATATTGTCGATGGTTTTTGTATTCAACTTAAAATTAATTTTACCAAAACCTAAATTACTTGTTAGACTTTTCTTCTTTAAATCATTCATTTTTCTCTTAAGTTAACTAGTAAGTAATTAGCTGCAAATACAAACAATAAATTTTTAATTTAATCAAAACAATAAATAGTAATATAACATTTTTTATCTTTTAAAAATAATTGTAATACCTTGTTAACATTTATAATTGTTTTATTCGATTATTTGTTTATTTATTTATTTATTTGTGCCAAGTGAATTTCATTTACAATAATGTTGTATTTATATATAAAATAAATACTGAATATTCTTCAGTATTTACAATCATTATTCAGTCAATAATGAATAGTGATTAATGAAACAGAACGTTATGAACTGAAGTTGTCTTATTGAAGTGCTACATTTAACAATGTTCACAATGCTGTCATTTTTAGCGCGAATGTGAAGATATATTAAGCAATATTTTATTTTTTGTTTTGCACAAACACATTACAGTCGCAATAATCAAACTCAAAACTTACAAATTCTTGAACTGAAATGTAAAGTATTTACATAGATTAAGTATTATCAACATAAATTGAATAATATACGGCTATAATAAAAAAAATACCGAAGTAACCCAAATTATTAATTAATATTGCTTAGTATATTTTTATCGTAGTCATACAGAAAGAAAATTTTAACCATTGGAAAATGTTGCCAATGCATATTATAATTAGGATTTTAAGAATAAAAAAGTAAAAAAAATTGCCCTGAATCCACTGACTGAACTGTTAGTTTCCAACCTCTGTGAAAGAGTATCGCGGAGTTAGAACGACTTGTGGATAACATATAAAATTTGACAACTCTTTTCAAAATCAAATTATTATTTTTAAGATAAGCGTGAAAAATTCAAAGGACAAGATATGAATACCACTGAGTCAGAAAATGTTAGTGATCTATTACAAAAACTTGTGGCTTCTGTGTGCGGTGAACAAAAGCCAGGTAAGGTTAATAATAATTATTTATATGTGTCAGTATGTCATTGTTTATTGATTTTCATCTAAATGGTTTTCTTTTTTATAGAAATTATTCAAAGATGCATGCGATTTTCATTAAGTTTATTGTCAACGGTACAAGGTGTTGAAACCTTAAAAGAAGACGAAACAATGATTGCTAGTCAAATTAAAAGTAAATTGTCTACACAAGATGCAATACTTTTTGATGAATTACATAATAATTTAAAAGACGGGGTATGTGCTTTTGAAAATATTTCAAATACGAGTTAAAACAAATTACTTGATACTTTATTTATTTCTACAAAAGAGATGATTTATGCAAAATAATTTTGTAGGACTTAAAGAACCGTGTTGCAACATTAAGTTTTTTGCTTTATATGAATCATTTAAGCAACCGAGCTCACGAAGACAATTTTACATTTCCAGAAATGAGATTAGGATTGAATATTCCACTTCCTTCAACAAGTGGTAACAATAATATAAATATCATTACATTAATAAAAGAACCCTTTCAAGAATTTGAAATTTTTAAATTTTTTAGGGAACTCGTGTCAAACATCTAATTCTCAAGTACAAGTTGTTCCATTTTCATCTACAGAATCAAATGTGTTAGTTTCAAGTAGAATATTTGATGAAGATTGTATTTCAGAAGACATTCTTGTTCAAGATCTTATATATTCATTTCAAGGTATCGAAGGAAAAGTTTTAAAACTTGATTCCAGTTATGGATTTCAAATTGATCCGACAACAAGAATAAATCGCCCACAAAAACAAGCTGTTTTAAGACTCAGCGAACTTGGATATTTGTACAATGTAATTCAACGTGGTTTAGGAAGAATTTCTAGCGGTAGTAATGGTAGAGTTGCAGACAGTTTTGTAGCTGCATTTCACAAGGAATTATCCGAGTACTATAGATTTATAGCAAATGCACAAGAAGAGGTGAATCGAGTAAAAAATCCTTTAGGATTAGATAGAGTAACACTTTCTCATCTTCATCTGTGGGCCTATGACCCACTTGAAACACTCAAATGGCTTGCAAGTATCGTACGAGCTTGCCTAGGTCAAAATGGAGGAGCTCTTGCTTCTACTGTCTATGAATTTAGTCATCATGGGGATCCTAGGGTTAAGAAACTTGTTAAAAGAATACTAGAAAGTGTTTCAGAACCACTTTATAATATGCTTTTGAGGTGGATAACGGATGGTGAATTGGATGACCCATACAAGGAATTCATTATTGAATCGTGTGCAGAAGTTGCTGGAGAAAGAATGTGGCATGAAAAATATCAAGTGAGAGACTCAATGGTACCATCATTTATTAGCAGATCACAAGCAAAAAAAATTTTAGGTACTGGGAAAAGTATTAACTTTTTAAGAGAAGTTTGCAAAGATTTTTCTCCTTTGCAAGGTCGAGAGACTGAAGTATTTAAGGACTCATCCGATAAAACTGGCGGTAAAAACTGTTTTAAAGCAATAAAATTTAAAAACTCTTTAAATAAAAACAGTATTAAATAATTTAAGTACTTCTACGGATTTATTATTGCTATGCGTAAAAATGGATCGAATCAGTTTCACTAATTGATTATATTTAATTTTAGTCGAAGCATTTTTTGACATGGATCCAGATGGACCATTACAAACAATGATGGATGCAGCTTATAAAGAGACATCAACAAGAGTTGTCGATATTTTAACAAAACAATATCACTTAATGGATCATTTTCAAGGTATTAAAGGATATCTTTTATTAGGACAGGGACATTTCGTTCAACACCTCATGCACCTTTTAGAGTAAGCAAAATTGTTACTTTTGTTACTTGTGTTTGGAGTTTATAAATCTTAAGTATGGTGTGTTTTCAGACCAGAACTAACTAAACCAGCCAACTCCTTATATCTGCATAATATCTCTTCAATTTTGGAAACTGCGATCAGAGCTACAAGTACCAAATTAGACGAGTTAGATGTTCAGAAGAGATTAGACGTCAGATTATTAGCACCTTCAGAAAATGAAACAGGATGGGACGTTTTTGCCCTTGATTATAACGTAGATGGGCCTATTGGTACGGTAAGTATCGTCAGCATATAGTTTCTGAAAAGAAGATTATCCGGCTCGATTACAATGTTCACGAGTAATTCTAGATTTTGGAACCAAGTCGTCAAACGTATCAAACGGTATTTTTCTCTCTTTGGCGAGCAAAACGGATGGAAACAATCTTATCAGCCATATGGAAACAGCAAATTACATCTGCTAAAATGTTTAGAAAAATGCCTGAAATATTGCCAATACAAAAACATATTCACCTAATCACAAGTAGTATGGTGCATCTCGTCCATCAAATGCAATATTACTTCTTATTTGAAGTAAATACATTTATAGTTTAAAATACACGCTTCTAAAAATATCGTAGCCTAAAAATTATCGTTCTGTTAATGACATATTAATGACCTTGTCGTATCCTCCTTGTAGGTAATTGAATGTTCTTGGGACGTGTTTGCAAAACAACTTGGGCAGGCATCGTCTCTCGATGATATTATAACAGCACATACTAATTTCATTGAATCTGTAAGAAGAGGCACACTTCTCGATGAACAGTCTCAAGTAGTTAAAAATTTCTTAAGGCTAATATTTTAATCGACGTACAATTATTCTGATATTACCTTCATTGATAATATTTTCTACTTACGTCTAGGAATTAATGAATCATCTTCGCTCCGTATATGGTCCAATTTTGGAACTTCAAACTCTCGAAGAAACTTTTCTTGCTCGTGCAACTGCGGAATACGAAGCACGAGTGAGTTCCGAAAAATTTATTGGGGTAGAGAGTGAAAATCAAAATCAGTGGGGTCGCACAAAGAGTCAAGATGCTGAAAATATAGAGAGAAAGAGTGTATTTCTTAAATATTTGAATACATTAGCGATGAAATTTAAACTGTTGTCAAGAACATATCAGGTAACGTAGTGTCGAATCTAATGTTATATTGTTCTTAAAAATAATGAAAAATAATAAATAACTACTTTATTTTTAAAGGATCGAGTTAAAAAATTTTTGCTTATGCTTGCTTCTGCGGAAGATGTTTCATTGCAATTGCTAAGTGTTCGATTAGATTTTAATGAGTATTACATAAGTAAAGATAGTCGATTGGTTGCTCCTTTAACTTACCAGCATCGTCGTCAAAGTGATCAATCTTTTCGAATTAATAAGTGACAAACTTTCTCAGAAGATCAGAGTTACAGTCCAGAAAATCTTTCACAATTATCCACACCATTCTACCAGTTTGATGTTAATAATTGTGCCGTTCCTAAGGAAGAACAAACCGATTGGGTACATTCAGAACTTACAAAACAAGTGTTTTGTAATTTCTTGGAGAATTATAAAGATAGCTTTAAAGAAGCCGATTTAACAGCAAATGTACCACAAGCTCTGGAAATTGATTCAGAAATCGATGACCTAAGAAAATCAAATGCACCTGAATTAAGTGCAATGTTTCCAGATGATCTAAAGCTAGTATTAGTAGAGAAATCGAAATTTGATGTAGATGAAACTTTAAGCACATCCGTAGAATTAGATATTGAATCTCAATTGTGTGTTCAAGAGAATCATTTTATCAATGAAATAACTAATCTACAAACAAATAATTGTAATCTTGGTGAGGTTCGCAGTTATCGATCAATCTTACGATCTCCTTCATTAGTGGAAGACTGTAACCAACAGATCGATGCTCTGTTGGTTACACAAGGCAATTCTTTTTCAAGTATAAATACAATATTACGAGGATCATGGAAAACCAAAACCTTTTTGCCATCTAAACGAGCAAAGAGAAAAAGAATACAATTTTGCTGTGTTGGATAAAATTAATAAAATAAATTAATACTCTTCTGTCTTGCCATATTCATCATCTTAAGCTGTGATTATTTAGTTACTGAATTAAATCGTGTAATAAATTTCTAAGAATAAGCGAAAAATGTTAATTATAACTGTCTATGCATACAATAACAAATAATCATATTTTTATAATATGTAATAAACATTGTTGATTTAACATAATGTTAACAGCTTATTACTATAAACTCAAAATTTTAGCTATCGCTATCAATAAATTATAAATATAAACAGAAATATATAGATAGATTTTAAAAAGTCACTTTTTCTATTATTTAGCTTTTGTTAGAATTTTATTAAAACATTTATGAATACCATGATTATTCATATTTTTAATACATTCATAATAAAAAATTTAGTTCGACGTTTCTAATATTCGAGTAATGTAATTGTTATCAAGTTATAAATAATCATTAATTTAATATAATTTAAGTGGTCGCTTAATAAAAATTATTTCTTATTCATAATCACCAAACTTCGTATACAATAACGTTTTTTATCTATTACTGTTCTTAGTAGTTTTTCACACACTTGGAATCATAACTAATCAAATATCAATAGATTTATAGAAGTTCGAATTATAGAAATACATGTACGAAAAATAACTTTTATTTCAGCCGCAACCTTAAATGTAATACCGACGAGATTATACATTATACATATCGAGTCCGCAGGAAACTACTAATTGATAATAATTTGAGCTTCTATCAACAGTCATAAGTTAAGATTGAATTTGAACTCATTGTAAAAAATTCTAAAACGTGAATTATAAATCATAGAACAATCCTCGAAAATAAAATATTTAACGTGAACTTTATTACATAACAACGAATATGAGCGTTGAAATGTTTACTAACTTGTAATTAACGTATCGAGAGACATAATTTAAATATTTTTTCTTTTATAACTGGTTCAAGAATTCCTTTAACCAGAATTAAGTACCATAAAGTTCTTTTATCAAATATTTGCACGATTATATTTCAAACAACTATTGGGTAAATATGAATTTTTTACTATGAAAACGCGCAATAATAACAAAAAATAAGTTAACAAAGCAGACGATCTTTTTAATATTTAATGTAAATTTAACGAGTAAAAGAGAAAATAAATAATTAGTATGAAAACCACTAAATATTATAATTTTATTATACCGCGTATAAATTTCATCGCCGCTGAAATAAAAATATACTCCTTTTAAAAAATGAAAAGAAAACTTAAAAATAAATGAAATGCCGAATACGGTACGCTGTTTGACGAAATCGGTGGTACTTGTAATATTTCAAGTAAACTGTTGAATATTACATCTGGACTTGGTACGTAATTAATCAATCGTAAAACGATAAATGTTGTGAAACTTCAATTTTGGAAAATTTAAAAATTTAAACTCTCCAACATTTAAATAGACTGTAATATATTTCATGTAATGTAAATATGATCGATAATTGAATCCATGGATATTGAATCTATTGATGTTTACTTATACTTACTATTATTTTAAATTATCCCGATGAAATATTTTTAGATTTTTGAGTATCTTATTTATTTGCACTAACAGGGGTGACAAAAATTTTAGTACTTGGGCATTCGTGAATGTAACGTGATTTCTAAATGTACTGTACTATTGCTCCATTTTAAGACAATGTAATGGTGTTTCAATTATTAATGGATACGTGTAATAACGTAAAAGAATTGCTTTTGTATATTACGTGTCTACGTAAGAATGTAAAATCGTTGCACTACATTTATTTAAAAACTATCTTGCATTACAATTGCAATAATTGCATTACACGTGTCCGCATCAATGCTTTTGTACGCAATCACGTATAAATCGTACCAAATTCAAATTAAGTACTCAAATTTTTGGAGAGTAATGGGTAATGAAAATTTACAACCGAATGGTGGCAATTATTTAATTTTGATTGGTAAACAATCGACGTGCTAGGATCCTGTGATAACTATTAATGTTTTAAAGTTTTGATAAAATAGATACAAGTTATTCGTAAGTATCGTTAGAAATAATGCAGCAATTAACGAAATTACTCGATATGTTATGTACAGTGTCAGTGTACGAGCTTATATTTATGAATCCCTTCGTATTATAATTCGGATATCCGTGTTATAATAACCATTGCTCGATACACTTCCATCTGTAATGTCTCAATAAAGTATGCGAAAGAAGAAGGGTTCACTTTTTTCATAGTCTATAAGATAATTCGTGCAGCACACAATGTTTGTACCCAGCGACAAAAAAAATTACGTGGCCGCTCGAATAGATATATAAATTCTACGAAGTGCGCGTAAAAAATACGGCATTGTTGGTATTGTATATTTAATCAGGCAACTCGCGAAACTTAACCCAAAGCCTTTTCATAAATGATGACTCTTTTCGTAGGCGCCACGTAATAATAAAAATCGAGATTGTTAGAAGTATTTGATACTAAATTTTCCTTCCAAATACTTCATTTAATGTCGCTGTAATGTATACGGAGGGAGCAATAAATGCAATAAATAAATAATTAAGCCAGCTTTAGCCGTTTCAAAAACTTTCACGTTTGAAATTATCGAGCATGTGACATCAGAATTTTACATAAAGTATTTTACATAAAATCCACCATAAAAAGTTATAACAATAATCGCATACTTTATTAATTTATTGGTTTTGTTTATTTATTTGCAATACAGTATCAGACTAGAGCACGTTTCATATCGAACCACAGCTTACACCTTCGCCATATGTTTCTGCCGTTATTGTTAAAGAATTTTCAATAATGAAAGTTTTCTGTATAATAATTTACTTGAAAAATTAGCGATAATAGTAAATAAAAATTTAATAGAGTAGTTTAATAGAGCATTTCAATCGAACAGAATAACGAAATAAAATGAAAATTTTACCAATATTTACCAATTGTGGATTTACTTCGATGCAGTTTGACGTTGCTTTTTATCCATACAGTCAGTCGTCTTGCCTTTCTTTAAGCGTAAATTCTTATCAATGCGTGTTTTTCGCATATTTCCGAAAATAATACTTTGGCATATTCATTGGTACACAGTCATCCGAGTTTGCCATCGTACGTCGCGTATAAATCTCGAAATGTCTTCTCGTCGCTCTTTTTATGTCGTTATATTTATCGTTAACTTATCTTATGATACAATACATTCTAATTACAATACGTTATGTAAACGTAACTACATTAATACTGCACGTGCCTTTAAATAACAGCTGCAAATAAAATTATCGTTATTTACATTAAAACTAAAATGTTAAAGGTATCTTGGAAGAACCTCTACATCATTACCTTCGTACCTTTGAACATTAATTCAAGATATTAACCTCTGCATAAATCGCTGATAAGATTAGGCATCGGGAGGCTGCCCTAACGTAAGACTGACTTGAAAAAGAAGAGTAATTTATTGCTTAAAGGCCCCGAGTTGGTCTCAGAAAAATCTATTTGCAATAAGACTCACTTTAAGCTGTCAGTTATTAGATAGGAATAGAGAGTTAGAATGTAAATTCTTTTCCCGTCTAGAAGTGGTCGCGATGGTTCGGTAGTTTATCAGTTCCCAGCAAACTTTAAAAGTGCAACTCGTCGAGCACGTTAAGTAAATGTACGTTGTGATATAATTAAAAACAAGAAAATTAAATATTCATGTAGTTTTATAAACGATTGTAAAAATTAACATGATAATGCAAACGGTGTTGATAAGTTATACGCACGGTTTACAAGAATTCTACGGCGATTAACGAGAGTGAATTAATTGGAGAAAAAATTCGTTTTTTCAAATAAAAATATTTATTCACAAGTTAACTATAAAAGATTGGAGTTTTTAAGTTTATCATCCATTAATAGCAATAAATACTGAGATATATCCTAGTAATGACTTCATAATCTGTAAACCAAAGAATTACGATTAATAATTAATTGGGATTACTTGTCGATTTGTGTATAACGTTCGGTATACATAAAATCATTCGTTATATCTCATTGTCACGAATGCCTCGATTGAAAACTTGTAGATCATTTGTGGAACATCGAAACTCTTCGACACAAAGCCAACAGCAGTCGATTAACGTAAAATTCAGCCTTCGTTAACTGTAATTTGTATTTGCATCGATGACAATCGTGAATTTATATTCAAAATGACACTTCTTTGCTTATTCGATTCTCGTATTAATTAAATTGATCAAAGACTTAGCATTGCCCACAAATTCCGTAATATCAAATTTTACAGTGACAATTTGGTTTTAACGATTACAGCTTTATATTAATTAAAAGAAAAAGTGCACGCATCGCTCAGAACTACTCTAAGGGATTATTTTAGAGGATTATTTTAGAGGATTAAACATCTTCATGAGGATTTCATTTTTCATATTTCGCGCGAAAGATAGTAATAGACTAAGATATATACCTACACTACAATAATTCACGAGTGATAACTGCAAGATGTATCCAGCTTTTATTTGTCGTGGATTCGTTGATATAATCATCATTGGGATTAAGTCTTGTGCACGTTTATGAGGGATCGTGTACCATTGACTTTTATAAACATAATGAAATACTTCACTGCTCTGAAGTTATATACAAAAGTTATACATAAGCACTAAGGCGTTGTGCATTTAAGCAAGGAAAAAAATATTCGCTTATTTCGTACTTTAACATGAAACTCTAAATTATTTAGAGTTCCTACCAAAGAATCAAAACATGTATTTGACGAAAAACCGTTAGAGTACTTTTGATAAAAAGCCTTATACGTACGCATGCACCGCATTATATTATTCAATGATATATAAATTTCATTAAATTACTTTCTTTATTGACAGGTATCTCATAAATGTAAACTTACGCATGACTTAAGAACCTCACAGGCTAAGCAAATGTAAAATGTATGCGCATTCAGGTTCATCAAAAACAAAAGTTGAGTCACAAATTGCAAGCTAGAAAACTGACTATTAATATTTGTAAACATCTGAAAAATAATGTTACTTGCAGTAGTTCCAAATTAACACCGACAAATTCATTTTCAATCTTTTGTTTTTTGTCTTTTGGTACTTACGTCTGTAACTGTAAATCCCGCACTGATGAATAATACGGATACACCTAATAGTTGACCGAAAGTAATGAAGCTAAAAGAATATTCCAAAATATCAACCATCCTGTAAAATATAAAATATAAAAATACAGTAACAACTTTATTGTTAACAACGAACGAAGAAAGGAAACATTTGAAATTTTACGATAAAACAATCGTACGTGAAAACGGACATTATAAATTGGTAGAGCATTTTTATACGGAGTTTCATTAGTTGCGCTAATTAAACTTTATTAGCTTTATTACTTGAAAGCCTTTCGTTTATCATTCGGGAATATTGAATAAGCTTTGTATATTTAAGCACATAGGTACTTAAGGCTCAAAAAGTGCTTGTGCAGTACTTGTTCATAAAATCAAATGCTAGTAGTACCAGAGTAGCATCAATGACATTCCAATCGGATGAAAGGAAAAACTTATTCGATAAAGTGATCTTACTTGATAAGATCTACGTGTCTGTTGATCAGAACCGATAACTGTCGCTTAAAATCTTGGTTGCCCGCGATGCGTCGGGAGTAATCCTTTTGCACAAGTTTATCAATCTTGAGTCCAAGAATTTTAAATTGTGTGCTCATGTGGAAGATTAATATTCCAAAATAGTTATCAGGTATCGACAAGGACAGAGCAATGATAAATCCACAAATCGCCTGCAAGACTTGCGTCATCTCGAAAAGTGGGCTTTTCGAGTAGTCATACGGATAATAGGCCTGGAAAATTAGGTAACGGTCACCGTAATCGGTGATATTTGAGATCGGGCGAGTTTCGAAGTTCATGAATGGTGCAAATGCGAAACCCGACCAACTGAGTCCCATTACGATGTAACTGCCTATGGTAAAACGTCTTGCACGATTTGCCTCCATTTTCATCGTCTCCATCTCCCAGTCACATTTGTAGCAGAGCCAATCCCTCGCTAATGACTGGACCACTGGCTGCAATACTTTTTCAAAAACAAGAACAATTTTCAAAACGACGACAAATTTTCAAAATTTACAAAGAAAGCGAGAACTTCAGCTTCCAATAATTCGATAACTCTGAATAAGGATTTGTATTATATTATTGTATTATTATTTTTTTCGTGTGAAAAATAAGTGGACTCGATTGAATTTGAACGCGTTTATGGATTAAAAGTAATTTACGTATCGTTTGAGAGAAAATGCAAATCTTGTATTATTTTCAATCTTTAGAATTTTAATCTAGATTTATCAAGAATTACCTTACCAAGACTCAACAAGACCAAATAAGAGTTTTTTCATAGCATCTATTATAGATATGTGAGGCTTACAAAATGTAACATTAAGAAAATATTGTAAATTACGTTAAAAATTTCAGAACTATTGTAAGCTGCGGTTTAGCTTTATTTTACGCAACTCGGAAACCTAAAAATCAATAAAGTCTTTCTGTAAGTATCCTTTTACGAGCATGGAAGTTTAATTTTGTAATGAAGGAATTATTTAAAATATTTTATTTTAAATCGAAAGGAAGAATTTTTCACGTATTATATGACGTATCGTACAATAGAAATGTTTATTATTAAGCAATGCTTTCGTATGGATGTTACCTTTGCTATTATGCCAAATGAAATAAAGTTTCAGGCAACATGTCACAGCAGATCCGGTCACCATCAAATTATTCACGACAAGCGGTAATTCATGGATAACCAAGATAAGAGCGTTGATCGACGGTAGAAATTGGCCAAATAGTATAATTAATATCATAATTGGGATACTTAAAGTTGTTGCAGCAAATTTGTTATCAAAATTAGGAGCATCCTCTGGCCATGCGCCAATTAAACGAAGAGAGCGACGATTCAAACCGATTGCCCAATCTAAGTCTATAATCATATGCAATTTATGTTATTTGTAAACAGTGTATGCATTTTTAACGCAATAGTAAACATATGTACCACGAAGATGGCTTTCGTGCGAACTCATTTTTACCACCTTATCGACTTGCAAGATTTAATGCAGCTTAATCGCAGCTTCAAATATTTTGCTTATGTAAAATAAATACTTTGCATGCACGTGCAATTACGAGACTTACGAGTTAATACTAAAATATTTGAGCACACGACGTTTTATGATTTATGTTAAATGATAGTAAGCTCAACAGCTCGTACAATGTTGTTTTGATTTCTATATTGTGGTATTGTGGTTTCTACACACACATATATATCTTTAACTTTTGGCTATATATATATATATATATATATCTTTAACTTTTGGCTAAATAAACAATTCTATAATACAATTTTCGGTCTCGCTTATTTGGAAATTAGAATACATTTTACTTGCTGAATAAGTTATCTTATGTAAAATGAAAATAAGATATGATTTTATTTTTACGGATACGTAATAGCAAACATTATAAATAATTAGCGTAGCCACTAGTAGATAACTCGCAATTGTATTGTTTAAATAAACTTATAAATATATTATAAATCCAAGTTATTCCTTTCATTCGAGTAGTAAAAGGGACGTATCTAATTATTATTCTAGATCAGGAATAAATATTTGAGTTACCTTTTATTATTTATTTCCCACAGATGATAAGTCTAATGGCAATCATTTTCATTTATTCCTAAATCTTTAATTGCTTTTGTCTTTTTACTGTAAACATTATTATTATACGTGCAAAATGCATAATTTTTCGGAAAAATACACGAATACTGAACTTTACAATGTAGTGGTATAAAACAGTCTAGTTTTCTTCCAGATTTTGTCATTAAAATTACGCCTCGTTTGATAATCGTTTGCGCAATTTCATTAATATGTAAAGGTCTTATATTTCCGAAAAATTGCTTAATCGAGCTTATAAATTACCAAAATAATTTGAAGTTCACTTAAAATAAATTAAAATAAATGTTTACAATACTTTAAATCAATTGAATAATCGAGAGCAGCTACGCTTTCTTTTTAATAATCAAACAGTTTAGTTTTCTTTCCTCATTTTTAAATATTTATTCCAGCCATTTTAACTTGTATATTACAATATTGCAAATAGTTTTAAAGGAGCACGAATGCAATTAATCCTTCCGTAATTTCGTAGCACCTATGTATTTGAAAAATTGGCGCTTAATTGGTGCAAAAGATTGTTTGTTGCATCATATCTAATCATATAATTCGATAAACATAAAGTTAAAATATAAAGAATACCTGGATTCATTGTGCATGTGTGTAATTTGAAAAGGCAGTACAGCTAATTTCACGTGCTTCGGTATAAAAATCTACAAGCATACATTCAAAATAATATACGCTGCTACAGATACATTACCTACACGATTCCGTTTGTCATATGGAAGCATGCGACATCACATATAACCACGTATTACAATGTATAAACGTGTACAATTATACGTAAGGTATACAGAATAACGATACAGTTCCCGAAATGTTAAACACGACGATGTGCAATCTATACACGCACGTGCTGATTCCTGTACACAACATCTACGTCATTACACATTAATCGGAAATAAATCAACCATACGGCTTTATGTTTTTTCGATAATCTTCATATTGATACAAGCCATTTCTAACTAAGTGATTTTTGAGCACCACCACCACTTAAAAATTAATAATCTTCCAATAGCAAATAGTCGCAAGATATTCGCACATTTGGAAGTATTTCTTTTCTTCTTCCTATTCGTCAAATACGGTTTCTCTATTACGTATTCGTTATGAAATAAAGACATTTATTTCATAGTACATAAGATAACATGTTCAACAAACAAGTTAGAAAAAAAAAGCCGCATTATAAAGCGGGAAAAAAGTTATACGAAACCTCGTGAGAGAAAAACAAAGAATAAAAATTATGGTCAGGCAAGCCTTTGTTTCCCTTTGCATATCTAGCGGAAAAATTTATAAGCCTTAAAAGACAACCGTCATAAAGTATGCACATTCAACGGGTAAGTAAAGAAAGTTCAATAACTGAATTCTATCCCACCACTTCATTTAACCCCTCGCAAGTCCTACTATCCATTCGCTCAGAATTTATCTTATTTCTTCAGAAATGTAGCAGAATAACTACAGAACATTCAAGTCCGTGATCAAGACACGAAGTGGAATATTTTAAATTTCATATTTTTTCAAAATTAATCAATTATTTTTATTCGGATAAATCAGAATTTAGTTAAGTTTGTATTAAGTGCTAGTAATACGCGTCTTATGCGAGACGTAATGCTAAATATGATATATATATATATATATATATATATATATATGACATTATTGTTATTATTATTACTATAATAATAATAATAAATATTTTTCATTGTATTTCATATTTAAATCTGACGAGTAAATCGAACGCTGAAAATGTCCTGCAAGTGCATACGTACATATTAAGAATTGTTCATATTAAGAATTGCACGTGCAGTGTATCAACGAGAATTAGTTTCATTTTAATACGTTTAAATTGTAATCCACAATATAACCTTCGTTAATAATATAAAAATTAATAATCTAATTGTTAATGGAAGGCTGATAACGCAATAAAAAGGATGGACAACTTGAAGCGATACACAGGAAGATGCGTTACATTTTTCCACTGCACATCTCTTTGGTTACAAAATTTCCAAGATAACGAATATCAATTACTAAGGTGAATTTATTTATTCATATTATTTAATACTTGATACTTTAGATTAATTTTTAAACAAATACAAAAAATGTTTCCCGTAAATACAGCTTTCGACTCGATTAACAACTGCTTTTATTATCAAATATTTAGGCAAATATTCAACGATTGAGAATTTTATCTTGAAGGATGATGTATTTTAAAAAGATTTCTCGACGCAGATTTTAATAAAAGAACTGTAAATTTATCCAAAAAGAATTATTTTGAACATGAAGAAAATCGTGGGTAAAAAATATACGGAACATTTACAATTCCAATGGTGGTGGTGTTTGCAACGTCTTCAATAATAAATGTACAAACTGAATGTCTCAATTTCAGAAATTATCAAAACCGAGTATTGGCGCATAAAGTAAGGAAAAATATATAAGTCTAGGTTTTTATATATTGAATATTCGTGCGATGAAGAACATTTTGCTGAAATTATTGCATAAATTTTACTCAAAGTTCTTTACTTAACTTATCTGTTTTTATTTTATTTTATTTTATTTTATTTATTACTCGCACTGATTAATTTTATAAGTTTTTGATTATTATTAAAGCTATTTATCATCGATTATGATATCAATGTACAATTATAATAGTTTATGTAATTATTTAAATACTAATCGTACTCTAATTTCAAAATACACTCGCGAGCTTTCGATTCTCATCATTTGTACATTCATCCATACTATATTTGTAAGTAAATGCCTCTGAAATTTTATAATAACCGCATTTACGCAATAATAATAACTTCGTTTTTGCGCAGATTTAATAATATTTAACTTCCCCGTATCTGGAAAAAAAATGTTGCCTACATGAACTCTGTTTTCATACTTTATTGGATAGATTCGACACTCAATTTCTGTACTGCTCTGATATTACAAGAATGTAATATCGAAAATATCTAGTAGTAACGCTATTATCCGATTGGATGATTATAAATTTAAAATATATATTTTATACATATCTTATAAACTATACTGTACGCAACGTTCACTTTAAAAAATAGCGAAAAATAATAACGATTCGCCAAAATTAATCCAAGAATTTCTTCTGCCTTTTTTATCTTCGATTAATTTTTATCTAGAAAGTTTTTCTTTTTGAACCTGAACAATAAAGATAAAAGTATATTAGAGCATGTGACTTTGTGTGCAAGTATAAATATAATTATTTGGCTTGTATTTCATATCCGCACTTACTAAATTAATAATAAAATATATTCGGACATTGCAGTCTACTGTTTGGTAGAATTTAGTTTTAAATTTCTTAGTAGTTGATATATAAGTAAATATTACAGGGAATACATTTGTACGTATAATAACATAACGCGTGTACTCACGCACACCCAACTTGAATTTAAAAATAATTTGTATTAATCTCACACTGTATCTTTTCAAATCTAAAGTAGAAAAAATTATAAATCTCATGAATCTAAGGAACCAGACAATTAAATAATTAAACGATACTTTAATAAATCATTGCTGGATTAACGTGGGAATACAATATCAAATTGTTCATTGTAAAGAAATATTTTAAATTGCTACGATATTCGTAATGTCTACAATTATAAATTGAATAAGACATCTTAATAAAAAATACCAATTAACAGCGCTATAAATATTAATGCGCTAAAAAGATATTAAAAAGTTATTATTATGATTGATATATTCATCATCTGGCAGCGCTTCTGAAATGGTGGTGTATTATACGCTTCCCTACAATCATGGAATTATTGTACGATTAGTGTGTATATATATATATTGCATTTGTTCTCCAATCCTCTCAAAGCATTCAAAATTGAAGCTAAATAATCTTACCGATGAGTCTACTTACTAGGCTAATATTGTAATGAAATTTTAAATTAATGCTTGTATTATCAAACGTAGTTCTGAAGTTGATTCACGTGATATATTTTCTATAACTTTTCTTCGATCCTTTTATTACAGGACGACTAGGTAACACATATTCTACCGACGTTCTACCAATATATTCGACCAATATGTTCTACCGATGTTCTACCGATGTTCTACCAATATATTCGACCAATATGTTCTACCGATGTTCTACCAATATATTCTGCCGATGTTCTACCAACATGTTCTACCGATGCTCTACCAATACGTTATACCGATGCTCTACCAATATGTTCTATCAATAATTCAATCTCAGTACTGTATTTCTTCTCACATTCCTTATTTTAAGAATCACTTGCACTCTTCCAATACTTTCAAGAATATAATAATTTACTATGGAGGGGGCGCCAATAATTGTAGCATTATTAAACTGAAACCAATATTTTACAAACATGTAGGTAAATGGAATACGTAGTTTTAGAGACAAAAGAATCCACCCTAAGAATTTTACGTTCATTCGATGGAATTATGCGTGTACCAGTAATAATGTTATTTATTCCTTCTTCATTGTCAACGGTAACGTACCCTTAACTAAGAAGCGGAAGATTATGGACATTCGCATTGATACATATTTGCATGCGCGTGCGTTTGTGTATTTGACAATATATACATAAATCTGTTAATTAATAATAATTTATTGGTTTATTAACCCTTGCGAGTTTGTCGATAATAACTTACCTAATATTATTTTTGAAAGAAGTATAACGGATCCAGAAATTCCCTTCATCGTGATTGTTTTAATACAACCCTAGAATTTTTGAACGTTTTAATAATGTCCTCGGTATGGAGAAATTAAATGATTAAATGATCTTATAATAAGTGCTAATATTGTGTTCGCCATTGTTGTACATACGGTTATTCGTGGTTTACGTTTCTTTTTATTTCACAGTTTCATCGCACAGGCTCTTCTATTTTCATTGTGAATAACAAATTCATCAGTCGTCGTACACCGTACCTCTGCTCTATTTACTGCGATTTATCAGAAACTTCGTAGAACTTTTAGCACCTATTGACAAACCATAGAAAATTTTCATATAAAATATATCCAAATCAGACAATCGATGCAATTTCTATTTAATTCAAATGAATTACGCTCAAAGTATTATAGAGACTTGAGTAGTTTAAAGAAAGCGAATATGCGTTGTTCGGTAGACCCATAGAATTCTTCTGCTTAACTGAAAGAATGAAAACACTAAAATTAAAAAATCAAATGACGAACTAATTTATATAGAATACAACATATTTACACTAAAACGTTTAATTTAATTAGAAAACGTATTCACTTTATTTATTACTCAAATAACATTATTAGCAGAGGCGACATACGTACGTCATGTCAGGTGCAACTTTCATTTAAATCGAATGGAAATATTCCTTAGGACAATTGTATTATTTGTTTCTATGAAATACAAAATTTTTAACGAAAACTTCTTTCCACGATGTACAGTTTTTTCAAATGCATGCACTTAAATATTATGTCTAGCAATGAATTTATACATAGTACAAGCCAGCGTAATTAATTTTTCTTAATACTTGGAATAACTTACTGTTAATGTAAAATATGTTGTAGTCACAGTTTGAGAGTACATCAGAAGTATCAGCTCACGCTTCGTTACCACTTCGTTCTCACGCCATGCGACAGTACAATGTAGTAATGTTTCGTACAGAATATGGGTATGTAGTTTCGTCGAATTGTACATATAGCTAAAATTATTCAAAAACGAAACTTTAACCGATAAGCCTTAGTTTATACAGCTTGCTCAACTCGACAATTTTTTCCGTCTGTCCCTTCGTAAATTATGCATATATGGCTCTTGTCCAACGACAACGAAATACAAAGTTACAATGCGCGTAACAAAACTGCTGCTTGAATTAAAGATAAGTAACTATCCGCATATTGACGCATGTTGTGCGAAATAAAATTTATTTTCGCCTAAGCCTTTATTCACTGTATTGCATTTTATATCAGCTTATAAAGCTCGCTAAACTTTCCAGACGTTCTCGTCATAAATTATACATAACTTACTATTGTGCTTCAACCGACACTCGATGTTTTAATACTACTCCCACTCCATCTACGTCTATTCTTTATATCATTTATTGTTATTATTCTCTCTTGTCGCATTCGTCATTTTTTCCGGACGTCCACGAGTAATATTTAGGTACTGCACAGTTCTTTTTGCCTAAACTTACGTACGCTGAAAAGCATAAAGGATTGTATTGTAACGGCTAACTACGCTTCATAAGGCTACTAACGTGTGAGAAGTATGCGGCTGTTATTTAATTGGAGATAAAGTTCGGTTAGAGTATTTATACAAAGTAATTTATTCGTTTTTAATCTTTATTACTGAGCGAAGAGATTTTTTGGAATGATTTAATCGAGATTAAAGCATAAAAATCGTTAACCGATAAGCGAATGATAAATAATTTTAGTAAGTACGGCTTGATTCTGACTTAAACGAATAAAAACATTATTGTATAAGATATTGTTAACAAAAATTTATCGAAGAACGCTTAAACACCTACGTGTTTCTTCAATGTTCCTTCTAATAAATTTATTTATTTCTAATAAAATTACACGATGGTATTCGATCAAATGCATTTCATTTAAAACAAAATAGTATCCCTCTTGATTTAATTCGAAAAAAATTTATTTTCTATAAAATACATTTTCATAAAATTACAAAAGTTTCTTTATAGAAATATAACCATATACGTTATAAAACAATAGAATATAGACGCACAAGGTTTATAAACTTGAATCTCGATCATGAAAGGATTTTATAAATATTCTAAAGGTAAATAGACGTATTGTATATTAAAATATAATCCGAGAAAAATGTGGCGATCGTTAATAACGAACTCCGAATTCTAATAAATTACAGACTTCACATGGGCATTAGGTTTGAATCGGTTAGGCCTTCGCTTGTTAGGAGTCTGGCCTATCGATGAAGATTCCAAATCTCAATCTTTGCATACAGTATTACGAGTGCCTATCATGATTTTCATAATCTTCTTCTGTTCATTTCTACCGCAATTATATGCTCTCGCCTTAGTTATTAACAAGTTACAACTTTTTATCGAAAATCTTATTGCAAGTACCCCTACCATTATAGCTTGCGTAAGGCTATTCGTCATATGGAATACTAAAAGAGGTAATTTAAATATTCCTCACCTAAAGGTATTTTATACATTTTTTATTGTCACTGGTTTTCCCCTTTAAAGTCCTAAAGGTGCATATTCTGGCGTGAAATGCATGAAAATAATTATGTAATATAATAATCACTAAAGAATCTAAACAAAATATTTATAATAAATGCAACTTACAAAAGATTATGAAATGCAAATAATTAATAACCGATGTCTTATTTACTGATATTCTTATTGTAACTATTAATTGAGTTTTACTTTTATGAAAGAGCTACAACCAGTAATGCAATCTGTAATCGAAGATTGGCTGCGTCCAAAACAAAACTGGGAATTACAAGTGATGAAACGCAAAGCTTTGTGGGCAAAGACCTACTCTATTTTCAACAGCTGTTATTTATTTATATGTTGGTTTGGCTTTTGTATTGCACCTCTTCTTGGATTTAATATTCGTACGATATCAAATACAACCGACTGTCATGATCGTCATTTAATTCTTTCGTCCCGTTATCCTTACGATTTCACAAAGAGTCCGTTATACGAGATGACGAACTTCGTACAATTGGCTGGCGGATTCCTCGTTGGTTTGTCAATAGCCATTCCGGAACAGTACTACGAAGCTTTAGTATTTCATACAAGCGCGCAATTTTCAATTCTTGGAAATAAAATAGCACATTTTGTCCGAGACGACGAGATTGTATCAACGGAGTCAACGAACACCGATATCGACAAAAAAATTGGAAAATTCATTGAAAGACACATTCATCTCATTGGGTGAGTTTAAAATTTAAACATAAAAATTTCTTCCCCTAATCGAGCCTAGTTTTTATTATATTTATACGACGCTTAAATGATACGGAATGAACTTTCCATATTCAAATCAGTTCTCTCGCTTTTTTCTTACCGAAAACAAGTATCAAACTCTCCATTCTGGATAATAATTAATTTCTAAATAAAAATTGCGAAGGGTGGCATCCACTACCTAGACACACGTAAAGTATTATAGCAAGCAAGATTATTGTTAAATAAATAACAGTTCTGCATTGTACCCCATTCTTTATACGTATGACTGTTAAGTAGAATTTTTAATTAGAAATATTTTTTTATAAAAGTAAAACATGCAGTGAAAATGATTAAGAGGTTGTCTTTTATAATATTTGCGAAAGAATAATCCTCTAATTTTTCATGCTTCGGTTATACCGATAAAGATAAATCATTGAACATCAACAGTTAAATGCTGTCCTACGAACTATACAAAAACTATAACAGCTTCATTACTTTTACAAAAAGTATAACATATTCGTGCAGGTGTACATGCAGTATAGTGTTATACTTAGTAATAATAGTTAGTCTTTGGTTAATAAGATATTATATAAACAACAATTGGGTTATCAAAACATTTATTTTAATTAAAATTTCAGTACAGTGCACGAATTCTAAAATAAATCGCCTTTATTATGTTTTTCTAGAATAGTTTCCATTTTGGAAAAATCGTTTGGTTTGTTAATTGCATTACAAGTACTCTGTATGTCTATGATGGTGTTCTCCTTAGGATTCGTGATTTTATACGTAAGTTATTAGAAGCTATTAAAAAGTTTATTGAATAAAGTAGAAAAATATTTCTGTATAAAAACTAATAAATAGAAACATATATGTACACCAACAATTTTAATCTACAATGATTTTATAGGCTTTGGGTAATACTGGTGATAAACCAACAATACTACCGCTAATAGTACTCATAGGAATTCTGCTTAACATGATGTTACATACATTTATTGATTGTTTTGCCAGTGAAACGCTTGCATCAAGTGTAAGTTTTCCCCATTAATGAAAATTAAATAGCATTATTATGTAATTTGTAGACTTGTACACGTTGTATGAGCCTTTGAAATATTGACTAATATTGGTAAAGATTTCAGTAATAATAATTATTTTTTGATACACAGTTTAAAGAACGGGAAAAGTTTGTATGATATGATTTGATTTTATGATTTGATATATGATTGAATTTTCCATATTACATTACAAATGATATATACGTGTTTACAAAAAGTATTCAGAAATATACACGTCCTTAATGATTTTATTTTGATTTACTATATATTTTTTTCGTATAAAACTCTGAATATCGAGTATTTTATTCTTCAAAATCTAAATCTCACATATTTGCATTGATTTAATACGAACAATGGCATTCTAATTTCCATAAAATGCTGTAACATATAAATCTTCTATTTTTATTTTGGCCATATCATATTCTTTCGTAATTTTCCAATCCAGTAATATACTATCGATTTCTGGAAATTTAGCCAAATTTTTCAATCAATAGCCAATCTTTAAATTCCGTTCTAAAATTAAGCTCTAAACTTGGGTACAGTCTAGGGCACATGGGCAGTAACATCTAGAGTAATTTATAAAGGAACCTTTGCATATATATATATATACTATTACTATATAAGTATATCGAAAATCATAAAAATATCATTTGGGTAATATTGATTCAACTCTTTTTTCAGAGCTCAAACCTTTTTTTCAATATTTATAGTAGCAACTGGTACATGTTACCCAAAGAAAAAGTGCGCTTTCTAATTCCAATGATGATAATATCAAGAATACCACTACATATAAAAGCAGGGAAGATTTTTGTTACCTCTTTTCAAATGTATTCTGACGTACGTTTAGTTTTATTGTAACTTTATTTGTCCACATTTAATTTATTTAAATATTTCTAAATCACACGTATTTCATAATTACAGCTAATTAAATCAATAGGAGGATATATTTCGATGCTTATTGCTGCTACTGGAAGATCTACTTTTTAACTTTTCAATATTTATTACTTTGAAAAATGCCCAAACGAATCACGATCACGTGCAATTCGAAACCTTAAGAACCACTTTACGAAATTTTGATTTATGCAACTGTCTTATATTTTCTCTAATAAATATTTGTTCCCAGCTAATATGATGCTTATATTAAAAAACTACACAAATATGAAGAATAAATAATCTGGGAAAACGTAGAAACGGTTAAATTTAATAAAATATTCCTTGAAATTAAGTATAGAAACAAATTTTTTACATTATTATCTTTAAGTCTATAATCCTCTTCAAACACTCGAATAGATTTTATTTCAACCTATCCAAGTATGAACTTTGATAGGTTGAAGCAATTGAACACGGGCTTCTGTTGCCCAATTTTTGTAATAACGTGAAAAGATTTAGCTGAAATTTAGAACACAAACTGAAAAGATGTAAATTAAACTGTTATTTCTAATTATCACACGCGATATTAAGTTTCTTATATTCGTATGAAATAAGAAAGTTTTAAATCCACATTACTGGATGAAATTTATTCTTAAAATCATTTAACATTATCTTCATATAATTATAACTATAATAATAATTTTCTTAATATATTGCAGAATATTAAAATAATATACTTTTACAAATCTAAGAATTTTTTTTTGCTCCAGTAAAAAGTATAGAAAAATCTCTTTTTTTGTATACTTTAGTAATAGCAGATATATTATAACAAAAAAAATTTTTTGCTAAAACATTAAAAAATATCATATATTTTGTTAACATGTACTTGTAGTAAAGTGTACCTTACGTAACACTGATGTGCATATATAATTTATATTAAGAATTTTTAAAATATACACCTTGAAGATTCTAATATAAAGAAATTTCATTAACCAATACAAGTATTTCAGAATAATTTTATATCATTAGGTGGATAATGGATTGAGAATTTGATAATCTACATAAACACTTCTTGGGCAATAAAAAATAGAATGAAAAATTCAATGGTATAATCTAATAGCAATTCATGAGCAAGAAAATGTGTAAAATTCTAAAATATTATATGAAAGTATTTTTAAGTGTCTTATATGATAAAAATTTTTCATTACTTTTTATTTTCAGGTAATTCTAATCAACTTTAGAACTTAAAATTCTTAAAGAAACTTTCCTCACTCGACTTATTTTATAATAATACCAAGCTGGAAAAGTGTTAAATCATTGATGAAAAGATGGAAAACAAAATTGGTTGACATGTACAAGATGGAAATTAAAACTAGTGGAGATGTACAGGATGGAAATGAAAATTAGTGGAAATGTACAAGATGGTACTTGCATTAGAGAACAAATATTATGCCTCTTAAAACTTTTTTAGTATTTTATCGCTAACATTTCAGCTAAAATTTGGTGGAGTTTTATCTTACATTAAGAGTATTGCTGTAATAATATTTTTTATCAGTTAAAATTCACTAGATTTCAATTAGAATTATATATGAAAACAAACAATAATAAGTGCTAAGAATACTTTTACATAAATTTAAAAAGATATTAAACATTAATATTTATGCTTTTGTCATTTCCAGAAAGAATTACAGAGTTGTTTTTCAACGTAATAAAAATCAAAATACTTTTATAATTCATAATATTATTTTCTTTATAAAATTTCTGAAAAAATTTGCTTTACCAGGCCTTGATAAATTGAAAAGGTTAAAATGCATTTTGATTGAAAAAATTAATAATTTTATTTGATTTTTAAATATTCTTTTACTCAAAATATTTATTAAAATATTAATTTTATTTATTTTTTAAATTATTACAATCCAAAAAGTAATTTTAATAATTTGTTAATTTGTATAACTTAATTATTTTACAATTATATAAATTGTCATTAAAATAATATTACTTAAACTTTCGCCTAAGCTTTAAGCTTGTATTCCTATTTGTATATAGTATTCACATTTGTATACAATATTTTTTTATTCTTCTTCCGCTTCTAAACTTATATGGTTACCAAATTTTGCATATAATTGTGTTTTTAATTCACTCAAAATAGCCTTTAAATTGTTACATTTATCTTGAATAGCTGTGATTTCTTTTTCTTTTTGTATCTTCGCTTCCTCTATATATTCCTATATTAAAAATAAGATACAATTTAAAATAAGTACTATTGACGTACAATTGTACAACTTACCAAAACTTTTGGCAAGTCTTGTAGAACAAAAATTTCTCCTATATGATACGGAACTTTAGCATTCTCATCAAATAATTCCATTTCACTACAAGCATCATTTAAGTTTTGTAGATAGTTCTAAAAAAAAAACAGTTTAATTAGCAGTTTAAAATTCAGATATCGCTATATCTTTATTGTGCGTAATTGTTCATATAAACTAACTGCAGACAATGTATATCGTGCACTAGCTTGCAAGCCTGTATAAGATCATTAACAGAGCCAATAAAACTACTCGTTACTTTAATACAAAATTTAACGTGAAGATTAACCTGTTTTCTTTTTAATTCTTCGTGTAAATCTTCCAAATTAGCATTTTGCTTAGCAAATTTGTTAATTTTTTGTTGATCTTCAAAAGATACATGTACATCAGAATCCTATAAATAAACATAGTTTATAACCTCCTTTACAAATAGTTTATAATTCAAACGTACCGGTTGAAATCCAGATTGAACAAACGTAGCCATCTTGCTTACAATGTTTGTTTAAATAAATAATATGAATTTAGTTAAAATTATAACTTTAGAAGTGCTAATATCAAATGTAATTATTAGACTTTCTTCTCCGTCACTATCCCTTACACCATTACGTCAAAAACGTTTGACTCCATATCCAACTTTCGACTTATTCGTTTGAATAAGGTTTGCCTTAATAAGGTTAATCGCACAAAGTTTTAATTTTAAAGGCGACTTTACAATTTTCATGCCACAAAATTCAAATGCACTTATCCATTGTAAACATTTTGAAGGTAAATTAAAGGAAAAGGCTATAATTATATTGAAACGTAGGTGCTATGAATGAATATATTTTCTTCAAAATTTATTTAATGCTGAATAGCACATTAAAGGTAATACATAGGTTTGAGATAAATCTTACTGTATTTTTAATTTAAAATATTTAATTTCCTAAAATAAATATTTTATATGCTAAGATATAAAAAATTATATTATTGAAATCTTTTTTTTTTTTTTTTTTTTTTAAATTTGATTTTTGGTTATGTTATGCGGTGTAAGATAATATACAAAGATAAACGATTCGAGAAAAAACTTCATAGGTATAAAAAATTCTGTAATAATTTCACACTGAGAAAACATACAGCTTATATAAAATAAACATACGTATTTGAGTTGACTTTAAAGTCAATTAAATAATAATACGCTGAATAATGCGAATCTGTACAAATTAATCATAAATCAATAAGTAATGCTCAAGAAAGTTCAATATCAAAGCAAAAAGTTTAAATACCAATTCTCTTATTATTAGGTATCCAGAGTTTATCATTCTGGTACTGAGCTTACAAATTATATTATTACACATTACGGTGATTTATGGACAAAGTATCATTTATTTTGTATATCCTAAGCAGATTAGCATCGGATTTTAGAATCGATGATCTGTCGCGTATAATAGTAACAACACAGATCAAACATTCTGTAAATAAAATGCAGTATGCCATTCTGATTTAATCCTACGATAATCTTGTCGTCGATAAATTCATCAGAAAGTACAAGGTTTCGAGGAGTCTGCATCGAAATCTCTGGATTTCGTGGATCCGCAACATTGACCGATCGTTCCATTTGAATTAGTACTTGACTTCTGGACAGAACAAAATTACACTCCAAATAGCGACAATGAACTCGCACATTTTTATAAAACAAAATTTTTTTTATGATAATTTGGTGTAACCAAACTTTCAAAAGAAACAACAATTTTAACGTTAAATTAAAAGTCAAAGCAATAATTCTAACGCTTTAATGAAAAGCATGATATCTGCCGATGATAAATAAAGTTAGATGTTTTCCTTGACATTTCTGTAATATAGAACAGGTTCGCCTCTGTTTTAGAGGATACTATGACGTATTTAAAAGGTGCCAAGGATGTCATCACCTCAATGACGGTTAACTCGATTGCCTAAAGAGTTACAACGTTGGCAATGTAAATAGTGTGTAAGCTTGTATATTTTTTAAATATGATAAAAGAAACATTAAAATAATTTGCTGTATACCAGAAGTTATATAATGAAGTACTTTAACGATATCGATGATAAAGAATTAAAACTAATATAATTCCTATCGTATTAACATAAATTAACGTAATAAGACTTTAAACTGCATTAAATCGGTTCTTATGAAAAAAGAATATTTCGGTTAAACTCATATGCAGAATTTATTAGTTTTACATTCGATGAATTTATTTAACGAACAATATATCCCTTTGTAGTAATCTATTATATGCTTCCTCTGTTAGGTATACGTCTGATTCCTGGGTAATGAGAGTCCTTGCGTACAACCCAAGAGTCTCTCTGACTAAGTTTTGCCGATGAAACATCTGTGCTTATATCCTCTTCATTCTCTTGACATTTTTTTATGAAATTGGCCAGTGATTCGGTACTTAAGGCAAACACAGCTATCAATATTCCAGCTCCAAGAATTAAAAACATTCCTTGGGTGTCTTCCACCGTTAAAATTCGATCTTCCACTTGTATCCTTCGTGACATTCTTTTTGTAATCTAAAAACGTAGATTATTTTATAGACGATTAGAAAAAGATTATTTTTATAGAGTAGGGTAATGCAGAAATGGAACGATTTATAAAGCCTGTTTGTTCGTCTTCTTAGCGATGCGTTGGATGATCCAATCGATGTCGGATATAATTTTATCGATCAAGCCCGTTTCCGTAGCCCGATTTATGAATATGTTCATGTATTTTGTATAAAGAGATTTAGCGGGAAAAAGCTGTGCAACGTTGTAACGAACGAAACACTCGTTACTGACGTGCATGAGGGAGCGCTTTGTTGTCCACCTACGGATATTCGAACACGCAAAGGATTTATATCATCTATGATAAATTTTAACTCTTTGCTAAAATGCTCACGTTGGTGCAAAGTCAGTTTGAATGATGTACTCGAGAGTAGTTTTTGAAGCTAAAAAGGCGTATGGCCAGAAATAAGCTCTGCTGGCATTTTGGACTCCTTCGAGTACACTTGGAACGTATTCCATTTTACGAAATAGTTTTCCAAGAAATGGATCGTCGGTGGTGTTTACGTTGAACCACTTTTCCCATCCATTTTGAGCTAAATTTATATACTTGATAAGTAGAAGAAAATTAAAAATGGCAAAAAATCTAAAGACACTCACCCAATGTGCCAATTCGATAACGATAAGTCAGTAATTCGTTAGCAGTTTCTATTGCCGATGGATAAACGGGAAGTGTTATAAAAGCCACAATCGAACTAGTATAGCAAGCAGTCACGATAATGGTAAAAACCCAATAAATTGCTAGAAATTTCAAAACAAATCTTTATTACGTAAAATTATGTAAATGTATACTTTAAAATAATATAATGGGCTTTCGAATATAATGGTACAACAGAGTTTCTCTCAATATTAAGCAATTAATGTCATTAATATTTCTGTCTTTCAACAAGTCAACTATATTTATTTGAAGTTCGTTTACCAAGCAGAAGCGCAATTGAATTTTTGGCTATTCCGTGATTAAGTAGAGGACTCTTTATGACAAATGAATTGGTATAAGTACTGTAGACAAACCAGAACATAGTACTCAGATTACTCGGATGCTTTAACAGTGCGAGTACGGAGTAGTTGCTATTAAACGTGAGAGGTACGATCAGAGCGAGATAAGCGGCACAGAGAAGCAACCAGACGGAAAGTTGAAATGGTCCTAAAATTGCTCGATACCTGTCGAGAGGGTTTTTTTATGAATTAATAAATGATCTGTTTGGTTATGCTTTTGGTAAGATGGTAGATGATTAATAGACAATACTTTGGTATAGCGGTTGAAGCCAAAGAAATAAAAGCAGCGCAGTCTTCGCTGAAGGGTGTAACCGTATCAAACGATTTTAACAATTCCGCGGTTTGATAAATGCCACCAGTCGCTGCTGACGTTATTCCGTTTAACAGGTCGTACTTTATCGAATCCATCGCACTAATCAAAAAGCCATCTTTTACACGCGCACATATGTAATAAGCCTAATGTACGCGCGCGCGCACGCAATTATGGCATAAATTAGTGACGTACCTTTGAGCAGAGGAGCGTGATTCCGTAAACTCTATTGTAAAGTTCAGATAAGTAGCAGACAATTTTAAAAGTCTTATTTCTATTCCATCCCAATCGGTTTCGTCGGAATCAATTAGTGACCTAAATTAAGTTTTCATTTAAAATTTTTAAAACTAATTCGCACAGAAAGGTATCATTGAATTATATACCGTCTTATTGTAAAAGGAGGATTTTGAATGGTAGATACGAGAAGACGATGGCCCATAAATCCTTTATTTAACTTTTCAGGAAAGAGATTAATATTGTCCACGGTAACGGTATTATTTATCCAGGACGCCAAATAAAGTGGTTGTGTGGATCCACTCCCATCGGCAAACAGCTTGTGCGTAAATAATAAATAAGAGCCATCCTTGAATTAATTATTATTAAAGATATTTAATTATTCAGAATTTCTTTTTAATTGACAGTAATTTGTCGTGTGTGCGCGTGTATAAATTATAATTGTTTCGCGCAAGAAATTTTCCAATTAGAATGAAATGGCTTTCAAGATGGTTGAAATTACTTAAGAAAATCTCAGCAGTTCTCAACAGCTGCTTCCCTTGTACATTCATTATTTTCCTGTTTCTTTCTGATTGTTGCATGACATTTATTTTGCAAAATAAATATCATGCGAGTCTTGCTTAAGTTGTTTCAGTTGTTAATTGGTGCGACTTTAAAATTTATTATTAAATTTAACACTTACGCCGTGTCTGCGACTAGCACTATGGCCAATGATAAGAAGATTCAAGTATAATCTCGAAATATGACTTTTGAGAAAATCTTTGATTTCCCATGGCGTTTCTGACGAAATTATAACGATCTTACTATTCACGTTTGGAGACATTATGTGCTTCATGGCAAATATATTATGGAGAAAAATTAAGTAATTCGTGCATTTGTTCGATTGCCGCTCGCGGGGCTTTTCGCCAGCGGAGAAATCCACAGTCTCTTGTGTTAAAGGCAGGAACGTGCCAGCGAAATAAAGATTAAAGTCAACGGGATGATTTTGCTCGTAATTTGAATCGTATATTATACCGAGCGCGCAATCCTCAAAATATTCGCTTGCTATCTTACGAAAAAGCTTTGCCAAACTCTCGCTTTTATCTTTAAAGGACTTTGATGACTTTATGGGATCTTTGCGAATGATTTCATTGGCTGACCGTGAGGATTGGGTAAAACCTATGAAAATTATCACGCAAAACCAATGCATTTTTACCTTACACTTTGAAAGACTTAACACATACTGGAGCTTATGTCATTCGATCTTTCAGAGTTGTAGACTGACTGCGACAGAACGTCATATCATATTTATTGTTCATTAATACATGATTCATTGCACTCGCAACAAACGCCATCTTCTTCGAGCTAATATTGATTTTTTTTCATACGTATTAATAATCCCTCCTATTACTTTTCTTTTCAATTTTAAATTATAGTGCTCTACAATTAATGGGTTAATCAAAGAAACGAAATTTCATCATATAAAATTTTATTTATTTGTTGTTATCGTAGGAACAGTAGAAGCTTTAGATACCGTTTTGCTCATGTTAAATCCACCACCATAAAAATGCATGGAATCGATTCCAGAAATCGAGTGATTATGCCTGACTAACTCGATGGGCTTCACATTTTTCTTCCTTTGGGCAAGATACTTTACCTTCATTGCTTTGAGCTCCTTGCTTATTTTATCAAGTTCGAATTTGTGTTCCGTTGACAGTGCCATGTTCAACTCTGCGACTAGGCTCTGTTGGGAAATTGGTACGAGTAAGGTAATATTGGTAAGGTAATATTCTAAAGCGTATGACAAAATGTAATCGGCACCTTCATTTTATTGCCCCTGTCTCTCAATGCCCGTCGGGTCTCATTGAGATGTTCGAGCACTTCGGGTCCGGGTTGTTTTGCCACGGTTTCACAAACATTCGCGTACAATTTTTCCATCTCCTTGATCTGCTTTTCCTTGGCAATCATTTCCGATGCCATTTTTATTATTCTCTTTTGCAAGAATTGATTCTTTTTTAAAAGCTCAAACGTATCTGGATCGCTTCCCTACGGCGCAATAAAATCATAGACACCGATCGAGCAAATTGCTAGCGTAAAAAAAGAGCTTGATTTACCTCCAAACTTCGCCATCTGTGAATATTCAAAGGATTTTGCACTTCCTCCTCGAGCGCCGTGACCTTGAGCTTCTCTTTATTTAAATTATGCTCAAGGTGCAAAACCTCGCTGCGAAGGTCAGCGAGATCGGATGTATTCTTTTCCAAAGCTGCATTCCGAAGCCTCAAGTTTTTCAACTCCAACTTAAGGACTCTTATCTCCTCCATTCTTTGCGTGTATTGTTTCTCACCGCGGGCAAGTGTCTCCGTTAATATTTGAATTTTGTTGTACTGCAAGCTCATTTCGTCGTTACGACGTACAATTTGCGTGCCAATCACGTCGCGCTCGTTCATCAACGATTCCATTTCTTTTTTCTGTCTTGACAAATTCAAGTCCGCCTTTTGTAAAAAATTCCTCAAAAGTTTCTCCTCTTGTCTCATTTTGTCCATTTCCTCTCGAAGATTAGATATAGTGTTGCGTGCGTTCGAGATTTCTAATTTTAGTATTTCCTTTTCTTTATCCAACTTGGCGAACACTGAAAAAAAAATACGTTAACGCGAAAAAGTAATAATGCAAAGCGAACTACAATATTAGCGCGTCATTCGTTTGCTAGCTTTCGGTAAACTCACAAAATTCCTGTTTCATCTTTTCCGCTTCTTTTATCGTCAATTGCTCTTTAAGGTAATCGATCTGTACGTTGAGGCTTTTGACCTTGGCCTTCAATTCGACGAGTTGGTCTTGGGCTAAAAGCAGATTCTTTTTAAAAGAATTTCGTTCGGATCTAATGTCTTCAAAAAGTGTTTGCTGCTGCCGGAGTTTCCCCTCTGCTTCAAAGAGACGCTTTTGAAAGTCAGAAATCTCAAGTCGCTTCAATTTAAGAACATCGGCGTGATCCACCACCTAACGCATATACACATTTCAGTTTCTTTCGACTACGTAAATCTTAAGTGTGGTAAAAAATACGCTGTAGCTTTACGCAGATTTTGTTATTAAATACTGTAAAGTAACCTTCTGAGTTAATTCTTGGGACTCTAGTATGTACCGATCCCTTTCATTTTCGACATTTTTTATTTGGCGCTTCAAGTCGATCGTCCCCTCCTCCATTTTCTCCAGGACTGCTTGCAATTTTCGATTATTTTGCTCGAAAACGTTAATTTCGAGATTCAGTTGCGTATTGATCTCTTCGAGATCTAACAGAGCTTTTGATGTAGCAACTTTATCACGATTCAGTTTCTCCACCGTCTTTTTCTCTGATTCTATGAATCTTTTAAGACCCGCGATCTCTAGTTCTGCACTTTTAAGAGCAGCAGAGATGCGTTTTAAGTTCTCTTCGGTCCTCAAATTCAGGTTTCTTTCCTTCGTTAATTTCGACTGTGCGTTATCTTTTTCAGATTTCATTTTTCCTAATTCTTCCTTATTTCTAAAGCAGTTTATTGCCTTTAATCAAAGGTTGGGACAAATTTATTAAAAAGCGAATCCCCTAAAAGCTCCTTACCGTTGCATTTCCCTTTTTGTGTCCTTTATGAGTTTATTTTTATCGGCCAACTCTTCGCGAACCTCTACTAGTGAAACCTCAAGCTTGTTTGTCAACGCTTTCATCGATACTTCATTCTGCAACAACTTCTGTATCTCTTTCTGATGCTTCTCGTTCTCGACCACCTGTTCCATTAGTAATTTTTCTTGCGCTATTGCGTTATTTGCCGCCTCCTTCGATGATTCTTCAGCTGTCTTAAGCACATGAGACATTATGAATTTCATGAAAAACCTAGGAGCACTCGAAAGGAAATTAAGAAAATACCTGTAAATCAGCTGTTCGTATCTTCAGTTCCTCGTATACGTCTTGCAACTCCGACTCGATCTTCTCGCGTTCTCGGCGCTCCTTTAACATGTCGCTATTTTGTTGCTCGATATTATCTTGTAAATCGTTTGCTTGCTCCTCCATTTCAACGAGTTTAGTTTCCAATTCTTGATTAAAAGCTAAAACGCTTTTCAGCCGTTGCCTCAAAGTATCGACTTCGCCAAGCAAACGCTCGTGATCTTTTGCCAAGTCATCTTGTTCTTTATTGGGCGGTGCTCTAGTTTTTAATGGAAAATTCACTTCTATAATGAGACTATACGGACATTTTTACTTATAAGCGCTACTTGTAATTGCGAGCTAAAGTAATTGCGAGCATTATCTTAATACATCTTTCTTAGATTACAGACTGAGTAGTGAGAAAAGGTAGAAATAACGAAAAATTTACTCGTCTTCTAGGACAAGTTGCTTAGACTTCTGATTGATTTCCTCGGTGAGCTTGTCAATAGAGATATGCAAATTCTCTATAATTTCATGAGCCTTTTGTTCTCGTACGTGTGCAACATCTGCGAGCTGCTTACCCTCCAAAATTTCGCTCTTTAGCTGCTCTATATTTGTCTCTTGAGACTTTACCTTGACATTAAGTTCGGTAATTTTGCTCGACATTTCCGTTACATCTTCCTAAAATTAGTTTTCGCGCATCAAGAAAGACTCTCGTCTTGTGAGAATGTAAGAGGCGTTGATCGGTGATACCTGCAGTGATTTGCATTTCTCGGTAAGTTGTTCTTCGAGACGATAAGCTTTGTAAAGAGATTCGAAAAGACGCGTGTACTCGGGCTCGTAAGCTGCCAGAGCTCTGTTACTCTTCATGTCACTCCTTATCTAAAGCAATTTTACACCGTTAAAGCGAACAAGCTCGCAACTTATGTAAAGCTGAAGATAAATACCTTGGCAAAGTCCTGTTCAAGAGAGCAGTAGATACTTCCAGCTGAACTTCCTTCGCTGGAACCACCTCCTGCCTCACTACCATCGTCCTGCTGAACATTGCGTTTACCAATGAGTTACTACTTACAGTACTATAATATTTTCAAATCACTGACAAAAACATAAAGTATAATGTTTAAACCGAAAAGTTCCTAAAGAGCATAAAACAAATCTTCTCGATGTTTTCAAACGAACGTAACTTCAAAAATTAAAATTCATCGTTCGCTGATTTAAATAAGATTCATTGTGTGGTGAGAGTTCAACGGTGGTAAGATAAAAAATTGGCAAAGAAACGAATATTAAAATAAAATAGGCACTTGACCAACATCAACATCAAGAAATTGCAGCAACCCTTTAAGCTTTTAAACTAATAAACAGACTAATCTTATTAATCGTTCTACCTTTACTTTTTTGCTCATGGATACTATTTGTAATAATTGGCTAGTAAACACCATTTGTAATCTTAACAGTAATTACAAGGGGGTGAATTACAATGGTAACTGAAATATTTTTATGCTTTCTCGAAGAAAAAAGGATCGTGTTTACGTGAAACCAAATACAAAGTTTCTGGAGTGCAAAAATACAACAGGCAAAACGTGTCTACACGTGCAAGAATAAATGCATATTCGACATCTTTCATAAATTATTCGAAATAATTCTACTGGTTTACCCTCTCTAGTTCTGCATTCATTTCCATGTCCATCATTCTAACAGATTCCTCGAATAGTATCGGGATATACTTGAAATGTTTCTCTTAACTTATAAAAAATGCACCCGAATTTTGTTGACGAGCTCCCATGACGACCGTATAAGTCAAGAATAATTTGAATCCGCGTTTCGAAGAGGATCGATATCCGTATAACCTCCTCTTGCACGTTATACATAAAAATGCAAGCCCTCGAACAATTCAGAGTTTTCATGATTCTCACATCGGGGCTTAATTAGCTGTTGTAAAAAGTCAATGGTTCTAAATAATTGGATGGCTGGTTATAGTAATGAAATACACTATTTACTTTGAATAACAAACTTTATTTACATTTATTATCGTTCATCACTATCGGGCATAAAAAAATTTTCAATCGACACCACTTGGTCAAAGATGACAAAGTGGACAATGTTGACATTCCTTATCGATGATATACATTGCTATACTGGCTATGTTCAGTGCGCAATCTCTGAATATCATTATCACCCCTTCCTCTATATTTTTCGACAGATCTCGTATGTAGCAGTGCGAGCATTTACATCGGTTATACTTATGTGTTGATATATAGCGATACGCAGTATCGTCTAGCCTCGATGACTTTATATAGATAAAAAAAGACAACGTGTCATTGTATTATCCATCATGATTGAGCTTTTTTCCATTTTACCCCATTACGATTCCTCGGTTTAACGCATAAACGCATAAGACTGCTTTTAAAACTGGTTGCTATTGTAAATCGACTTCAATGTAATGAAGGCATTACTTCGTGTCCCCTATAAGGTGGTAGAGCATAAAAGCTCATTCGGCCCTTTCGCATTCAAACATTCAGCAAAATTATACATTTACAAAAATAAGTGCAATTTCACATGTTTTTCAACTTTTCTGTTCATTGGATACGAATTCTCAAGCGAAACATTACTTTATCGTATCTTTCTTTATCGTCGATTTCGATTAAGTTAAAAACAGGTTTGCGCATTCAATTGATTAAGTAATCGTGATTAGAATACCATTCAGTGATAACACTGTTAATGGTAATAATGTAAAAAGTTTTAAGAGTCTACAAATAATGATAATGATAATGATAATGATGATAATAATTATAATAATAATAATAATGATGATGATGATGATGATGATGATGATGATGATGATGATGATGATGATGATGATGATGATAACAACAAGATGATGATGATGATGATGATGATGATGATGATGATGATGATGGATGGTGGTGGTGGTGGTGGTGGTGGTGGTGGTGGTGGTGGTGGTGGTGGTGGTGGTGGTGGTGGTGGTGGTGGTGGTGGTGATGATAATCTCAAGCTGTATTGTACCGGAAGATTTTGTTTGACTTTATCTATCTACATGACGAAAACTTTCAATTTTATTTACGTAAAATGACACGGTTGAGTGTAACTAGGTATATACAAAGGCTAAAAGCAAGTTTAATTTTAAAGTAGCAATTAATAAAATTATCGCTTTTAGCCTTCTTTAAATACTTATTACATAGATTTGGTCATATTTTTTAATTTTACAAGAACGTCGTCTCAAGTGAGAAAAATTTCTTTTTGGTGTTTAAATTTCGCTTAATGCATTAGCATATTACTTCTCATATGCTTAAGGATTTAATGGAGAAACCCATTAAAATTAAAAATTAAAAGGATTAAATTGTATTTTGACACAAAATCAAACAGTAAAAAGTAGCACTTTCATTTGCTCGCCATTTATTTACTTTATTCAAACAATCATTAAGCAAGTCGCCAAGACCAGACAAGCCACTTTTCCTAAATTACTTTTTTTCGCACGAGCCCCTTACATCGAGCACAAGCACTGTGTAATGTATATTATATATATATATATATGCAGATGGAATGTCAGCGAAAGTCGAAATATACAACGAAAATATTTGAAAAAATGTAGATTGATACTTAAAAAAATTAAATTCTTACAAATATGTATTAGACCGTAATTGCAGCAGCTTTATCGATTTTATAAAAGTTTAAAATTCACTTTTTTAAAATTTAATCATCTAGAAGACTGTACAGTTTTTTTCATTCTATAGAAATTAGAAAAGTAGGTAAATGTTACGTGGAATTATAATCGTGCGCATCCGAGACCGTTGTCGAATAAGTTATAATAAGATAATTCTATAATACTTTAACACCTACGTTTGAGAACAGTCTTTCAAGTCCAAATGCATGAGTACTAGATCGAATATTCCATGGTTCCTTAGCTTTTTAAAATGTTTTAACTAATTTTCACCGTTCTTTTCTTTAATTACGTTTTATACTTGACGCCAAGACGCCCAGCGTATATAAAATAAAAGAATTTTATTTATTGTCTAATGAATTTGGCACGTAAGATTTTTGTGTGCTATTTTTAAAAAGATTTTTAAACGAAACCATAAAACGCCAAGGAATATTCGGCACAGGCAGTTTTACTTAATGCTCATTGAACGCTTAACTAATTGATATATGAGCGCGTGCGCGCGCGCGCGTGTGTGTGTAAACAGCATGTACACATTGGAATTCAAGTTTTGCAAGAGACGTGTCGGGGATCAAATGTTAAACTACGTAGAAATTACAAACACTTACGCGTTATACTCAGATCTCACGTATAATCTACTTTCTTATATCTTTATAATATAAACCTCCTTTTTATTTAACTGCTTATACAATAATACAACATGTACGTAACTTTTATACAATATACTCGACTGCGATCACTCAGCTAAATAATTTCATGAGCCGTATTTCAGATATGCCAAAACAGTTTGTAATCCGGGAAAGTTCCCAAGATTCAATCACAAGTCTTAAGTAACAGAAAAAAATTCTAATAAAAGTGCCAAATTTATATTGAAGTACTTGAAAATCTCATGGATTAAATACTCTTCATATCGAACATTCGAGCTTACTTGGAAAACTTAAAGTCAAGTACAAGTCTATTTAAAATCTTTCAATACACTATTCCACATTTTTTTAGATTTATATTCGCATTTAATCACTTATCAAGGCAAAGAAATTACGAATTCCTGGAATTCTTTTATTTTCGTCTTGAGAACACATTAATATTTGAAGTCTTGAGCGATTTTTTCAAGTTTTTGAAAACCCTTCATTTTCTTTCCTGCAATGCAGAGCAAAACCGTTTAATTTCGATTAATTTTCAATTTTGTAAAGTAACTGGTTTTGTAAAAGCACTGGTCGTCGATGAGCGACTTTGGAAAAACTTTCGACTTTATTATACGCACAAGACTTATTTCACAGATACATCACTTACCGAGTCATAATTGATTTGGAAAATATTCGAAAACTATCCTTTAGTACATTTAATAAAGTGACAAAAATAATCGAATTACTGTCCGCCAATCATATTACCATTAAGAAATTCACACGAAATCTTCTCAATTTCGAGAACGTAAGATTAAAAAAGTATAACAGCGCTACAAATAGTAGGTACAAATAGCTCATATCAATGTAGCGCATACTATCTGGATATATTAAAAAAACAAGAGCACGACAATATTTCTCGAACATTCCTCTGGTTGCTTAAATCACTAGCCAGTACATTTGGTAATAGATAGAATTATTTGTAAGACACAGTTCCGAACGATCAGTTCCTAAAAATGCAAATTTTAAGTCATTAATGTTGCGTTTATGCCGCATGCTAATCTTACGAGTGACACATCGACGGGAAGAAACAAAGTCGAGACTACGTAAAAGGTCGTACGTAAAAATGAATGGCTTTGCAAAAATTAAAAGAAATCAGCGCAGACTTGACCGAGAGATTAATGTGCGCGCGATGAAGTTAGTCTTTATACAACCCCAATGAACAGTAATGGTCTTCAGCTGGTCGAAGCGACTTGGGTGACAGTGAAGGGAGTCACCTGGTAGAGAAAGCAACGGTTGCAGACGCGCACCGGTTTCGTGTGTCCGTACCGCGGTAGTGGTACGTTGTTGCCGCTGCATCGGCCGCAGAAGACTTTTCCGCAGTTTCTGCAGTGGTGACGCCTCCGGACGACCGTGAAGCCCGCCTGACAGGCCATGCAACGCGGCGCAACGCTGTCCGGTACCCAGATCGGTGCTCGCTCCACGCACTCCTCGCCTCGCTCCGTCACAGGGGAGCCTACGAAAAAGATTCTCGTTAGCTTCGAGCGAAATTGTTGTTGCTCTTCGACAACAATTTAAGACTCTACGCTTGCTACATCGACATTTTCATACAAGCATAAAATCAATGCTTGTCTCGCAAGTACTTCGCACAAGTATCATTGCGTCATTACGTAATTCATGATAAACGTCTTTGAGGACCTTTAGAATGTCTCTTCCTCGAAAATCTTTACCTACCGCAATTTCTTTCCGTTCATTAATCTGAAACTGTTCATTAATCAGAAACTGTTACTTCTGCAAAAAAAAACAACACTATTTCCCTTTTTAACGTTGCAGTTTCAGTTCTTTTCAGCTATTTCATGAAAATCATTCAATTGCCTCTTAATCGAAAACTGATTTAAAATTACTAAGTAAAAAATAGATAAATTTACTTCGTTCTTCGGTTGTTTCGTGATCATCGGCCAATTCTTCGTCCTCTATAGATTCTTGGCGTTCTAGACTTTCATTTGAGCTACTAGGCATGTTTAACTCTATTTGCGGAACAGGTGGCTGCTCTTCGATTTTTTCGTCCTCGTTCGTCGTTTGACTACTATTCATCAGGAAAACGCACTTGAGGATGTTGCGAAGATCAGATGCGAAATTCGTCTGCAATTGATCTGCCACTCCAGCTATGCAAACGAAAAGCCTGTGAACCAAGTCCTCGGAAGATCTGGAAGCAAAAATTCGATACAATATTCGATCATTTAAGTGCGAACGATCTTAATTCATGCTTATATTTCAAAATTAAAACCAAACCAAATCAAAGCATCATTGATAAGAAAACTGTTTTTATTCTCGGTTGATGTTGTTACAAAGTGAAATGCTCCGCTTGCGTACAAATTGTAAGCTCGTGGAAGGTTTCGGGCAAAAATTGCTTAAATATCGTCGATATCGAGAGTACTGTAAAAGGGTGTAATGCAAGCGAGGTTGACAGTTGACTTTCAAGGCTCAGTTTGTACGGTTGTTCGGACAGTCGCGGTAACGAATCAGAGGCTGAATTACAATTACCGAAACTTGGCTCTTATTTGGTTCCTATTGGCGATCTCCGCCGCCTGCATAGCAAGCGCTATCTCCTCGTCGTCTTGACAGTCGCTCTGAAATTCGCTAGTCTCGGAGCTCGAGTCGCAACAGCTCGAGCAGCTCGAGCTGGACGCCAAGTCGACCCTTGTACCACCCGTGGAAGCGTCGGGAGCCAACGAGTTCAGGTGCACACTCACGACAACGCCACTCTTATTAGTCCTCGGGCCAAGCCCGTCGTTTATCAAATCACTACAATTGTTCCTTCTCCTGAAGTGCTCGAGCTTGTACGCGGCCCTTTCGCGCCTCTTCAAGCGCTGCAATTGCTCTGAGCGCGATCTCCGATGCTCGAGCAGTTTCTTACTCTGCGAAACCGACTGCTGTTGCGCGGCGGCATTAGGAGCCTTGGAGGAGTTCGGGCCCCGGCACTCGAAGTGCTGCATCCGCGGACTCGCATGGGGACTGCAGCCCCCAAATTTGGGCATCTGTCGGGTGTTCTGACTAGGATGGAGGCTCGGACCGAAGCCGAGGAGCCTTGGTTTGAGGCATCGGTCGGCCGAGTTGGAGCGCGAGCTCTCGCTACTCGTTGGCAACTGGCCAATCACCCGATGATGCTGCTGCTGCTTCCTGGGGGGTTGCTCGCTCGGTGTCTCGCATTTCCTGCGATGATGCCTGCGCCGTCGACGCTGCTTTTCCTCCTTGCGCTTCCTGTTCGCGGTTGTCTCCTGGCTGAGTTCTCGCCAGAAGGCGCGCCGCGAGGACGAGGCCTCGATCTTCAGGTTAAGCCTCTCCCAGTTCTCCGTGTAATTTATTTGAAAGCCCGGTTGGTTGCCCTCGCAGACGGGAATTTGACCATTGCCATAGGCGATGCCGATTATCTGTTCACTGCGCGAGTTCTGCTTGCACGACTCGAGGGAGGGCTTAAGGTAGACGGAGGTCCTTGGCCCACGACCGCTGCAAACGCACGAGTTCTCGGAGGTATCCGAGCTCCGGGGCTTGCCCGAGCTCAGATGCGAGCAAAAGTACGGTGTGTTACCCTCCTCCTCGGGATTCTCGTCCTCCTCCTTGACGAAGCTCTTCTTCTCCTCGGGGCTCTTGTCGTAGAGGCTCGTGTTTTCGGACGATATTACCGTGCAAATGCCAGAGTCCATTTGTTCCGACATCTCGTTCTGGCAATTTGTCTCGAGCAGAAGGTTCGACAGGCTCTTGTTCGCCTCGGATATGAGCTTCCTCGAGTCTATATCCGGCAAGGAACTTGGAATTTCGATTCTTTGAACTGGTGCGTTGCTCTCGTGCGACACTTGGTTCAGCAGGTACTGCGTCTGCGGAATCTCCACCGATACCGAGTCACCTGAACGAAACGACAGACTCCGTGAATTCACGACTATTTACGTTTTCGTATCTCTAAGTGCCGCAAACGTCGTCGACAAAGAAGTAAGGAATGAAAGAAAAAAAAAAAAAAAAAAGAAAAGAAAAAGAAAAAGAAAAAAAAAGCGTACGTACAAGAATAGAAGTCGGAAGAGCCGCTGGAATCGTGACGAAGTGTAGGTGCTCTGGATACAGAAGAGTCATCTTGATTCATCCCGTGCGATGGAGAGCTCTCGGAGGGTTGAACGAGTACCTCGTTATCCGTCTCTGGGCTGTTTTTGCGCTCCGCGGAGGTAGACACGCGCTCGCTGTTGTCCTGCTCGAGAATGAGAACGGCATCGTTCGCCACTTCGTCTACGTTGCTGCCGTTATTTCGCGTCACCGTATAGAAGTCGGCGATAAATTCTTTACAATTGGGATAGCCTGTGTAGAAGTTGTACACGAACTCTTCGAGATCCGGGACATCCTGGCAAGTGGATCGACTCGCCTGTGTCATCGGCGTTGATGCTTCCTCGATCGAGCACAGCAGCTTTTCCAACATGTAGAGCTCGCGATTGTTCAACGTCCACAAAAGCTCCCTTATTTTCAAAAGGAGACTCTGGCGAACGATTATCTCAATTGTATTGAAAGTACAAGATTCGATAAAACAGAGACAGAAACAGAGGCAGAGAGAACGACTCGGACATACGGAGTATTTACAAATACAAAAAACAAGTGTTACAATTTTTATAAAACTATATGTACAAATAATAATTTCAACGATAATTTTATCGCGTATAGTTTAAGCCGCGATAAATATTATTTTGAAAGAAGCGATTACGTAAGCAATCGAGAGCAAATTGTTAAACAAGAGTATCCGAACGATAGAAGTAACGCATTAACAACAGGTGTGTTTCACATCCACTTTTCTCTGTTTATTTTTGCGTTTATTACATAAGCGTTTAACGGTAACTGAAACATAGATATTTCATAAAAACTGTGAAAATTAATACGTGATTCACACATTGAAAAATATACTTCGTTTCAACGAGTTTATCAAGACAATATCAAGCCAGGTTTTAATTTCGTTCCAGTTAGAATTGCGTGTGCTCGATACCTTTTATTTAAGTAAAGAAAATTTTGAATTTTGAATCTAAAATTTAATAATTCTATCCGTGTAGCTCTTACGCCCTTATGTACTAGCTTGAGATATAATTGTTTCGAGTGTTTGAATTACGCGTCTTTTGACGAACCGTAACGTAAGACGAAAGGTTGTAAGAGAGTAAACTCTGCAGATCGAAAAAACATGCTCACCCTGAAGGGTCTAAACATTTCACTGATGGTGTCGACGGAGTTGAGACAGAGCGGACCACCAGGAGGTGCCAAGAGCCCGGCGACGATGGCCAGGCGCGGAATAGTGAACATGAGCGCGGGCTCGTAGTTATCGACGTCGGCCTGACTTAATAGCGAGCGCTCCAAGGCCCGTTGCAGCGTCTCCGAGAAAAGGACGCAGACGAGCTCCTGCTGTTCGTATTCTTTGGTCGATTTGACCGGCACCATCGCCCCCACGTAACACAGTTCAAAGTCAGCGAACAGCCTGTCAAAGATCTTGAGTGACTCGATAAGCTTCTCCGTGGTCGGCTCGAGCGGATTCTGTGCCTAAAATGAAATTCGTTTTATCGACTGATGGAAATTATTCATCGGCTCAGGAATGTTGCACGAGTGAATCCAAGCTAACATCTCGCTCGTCTTGAGCGAGCAGTAAAGCGAGTTGGCGACAAATTCGCGAGTACCTTGATGCTCGTCTGGCCCTTAAAGACCTGCTCCCTCAGCAGGTTGCGCACGATCTCGAGAGACTTTGTGAGCGCCTTGGCCAGGGGCCGCATCGCCGAGCTCTCGGCCTCCCGGTTGAGTATCGAGGAACCGGCGGCGAGACACTCGGCACCGAACCAAAGTTGGCCCGCGAGGTTCTCCTGCATGACATCGTCCGGGAACTTGACGCGGAAGTCACGATTCGCCCGCGCCTCCGGTATTAGCTCGTCCATTATCTGATTGCAGATGGTGAGGACCTTGTCCTGGCAATGGCGCAACTGGTTCACAAGGGTGGTGCAGCGCTCGGGCTCCTGCCGTCCGTCGAACGAGTCGAGCTCGCAGGCGACTCCGTTCAAGGATTCGTCCGCGTAGAAGAACTGCGCCAGGAGACTCTTGTCCTCCCTCTACGGGTAATAACGCGTATTTTACTTTTCAAGTTACTTTTTCTGCGACAGCGTTGCGCGTATTTTGTGAATCGTAATTATTTGCCTCGATGTCGCAACGATAATTAATTTCGCGCAATTATCACTAGCCGCCGCCCCGAGAAATTGGAACGTTTGCGTCCGAACACCAGTGGCAACGCGGTCGATGGTTTTATAAATTTACACAAGAGTTATTGTCCGTACATCGTGAGTACGTATGCGCACGGCAGTTATAAAACACGATAAGCTTTGCGAAAAAGCGGCTTCCGTTGCTAAGATGATAATTTACGTCAGACTGGCGCGATATTCCTTAACGATAAATTCGCCAAGGACGATAAATATCCTTTCGAATGTACAACAATTTGGCTTTTAAGTTGTTTAAAAGCTTCTGCTTTCCTTTGATTAAATTCCTTTATTTAAACCTATTGTTTATTTAATTTACGAATTCCGTTAAAATTGGCTAGTAATGCGATGAGGAATTTTTCCTCGTGCAACGACGGACTTGAATCATTGATTATAAAGGTAAGGCAGGTAGTACGATCGAGCCACTCGTAAACCGACTTTTCTAATTTCTGATTTCTATGAATTTTCCCTTGAGAAACCTGTACCGATGTATATTTTAGAAGAGTTTGTCTAAGTACCATCGGAGAGGTCAATTTTAGATTTCTATAGAGCAAATTGAGAAGCTTTGTTCGATGTCAGCAGTGCTTGCGTTAACGGTGCGCACGCGAGTGCAACTTAATTATTAGCATTATAGCGAGTACAATTACGTCGCTCGAGCGCTGACCCAAATTCATTCTCTTCTTCTTCTTCTCTCTCTCTCTCTCTCTCTCTCTCTCTCTCTCTCTCTCTCTCTCTCTCTATCTATCTATCTATCTATCTATCTATCTCTCTCTCATTCACTCACTCACTCACTCTGTCTGTCTGTCCCCTCCCCTTTTACTCACTCTCTCCTTCGTATATTCATCGGATAAGCCGCCGTTTATTTTCATCCACCGCAATTACATCTGGCTATTCTTACAGTTATAAGAGAAAAAAGTAGCCGCGCATTTCGTGCTCGGCACTGGACAATAATTCGATGATCGCAACGATTGTGCTCAACGACTCCTGTGGATGTTACCCAATTCGTATTATTAATGTGCGCAACAGCGGTGAATGCTGCACCCCCATTGCACTAGACTCTTTCGGTTTCCGTGCTTATCGTTAACGAGCATCACACCTCGCTATCGTACAAATCAGTCTTCCTTTCGCATCTTTTCCCCATCCCCGTTTCATAATCCACGTTATTGCGGGGATCCTCGCTCGACGTACAACTGGTGCACCGACGCGAATCAAATCCGTTAGCCTTTTTTACGCGAGGAGATCGTCGCGCGGCGGAAAGGTGAGTTGAGTTTCGATGGGATCTGACGTCACGACGCCGATGCTTAGAAAGTGTATCACGCGGTTCACGGCTCCTTGCGCCTTCGCCTCGACGTCCACGATTCTACGACTTTGTTTCATTGAGACAGCATTCCGACGATTTCCAATGGCAAAAATAAAAGGAACGTTGATCGATCCGCTATCGGCCAACAAAGTCTTTATTACCGCGGATTCAATTCAATCTTCGTTTCTCGCTCTAATTAGTTTTTGCTAATCCAGTGTACTCGCGATCCACCAACGGCTATTATTAGCATTGGAGACGTTGGAGATTTTCGAATTTTTAAGCTAAGCAGACGATGAGTTCGAACGATTGCAGCAAGTGTCAAATTCACGGGTTAATCGACGGGAATTCACCTTCGTTTGGCTCATTGTTAACGCGTATGCAATGCGTGCTGACGATGAAACAATGAAGCTCGCGTACACGCGCACGCTGTCGGTTGTGCGTGTGTCGGTGCTGCGCTTGCATCTTACGTCGTCGTTCGGATGGTCGCGCGCGTTTATCGAGCGCAGTTGAGAAATTGAGAAAGCATTTCGTGGCGCTGATGTTAATTCGCTCGTTTACCATTTAAAAATCCATCCGTGCAGCTTCCCGTGGCTCATATATATCATTGGCCATGGATGACTGAATCACGCGCAGCTGATTGCAACTGCGCGTTTATGCGCACCCAAGCCGACGACAATTTTCTAGTGTGGACAACTGTACGCGCGTTCAATTGAATTGCTTAGTACGCGTCGACACGCTTATGCCGTTATATACTCTATCGCGCTTTTAAAATAAATTTCCGGATATAATGCGTAAAGCTATATTCGAGCACAAAGAAGCGAACTTGCGATATCGCTAATTAAGACAACGAAATGACTCGAGAATTGAGGGAAAATTGTAACAAGTGCAAATGCTTACGGAAATTTTACGGTTATGGTTAATCCTTAATTGGCTTTAATGCAACTTACTTTGTTCGAAAAGAAACGACGACGAGCCAAAAAGTTGCGGAGTTGTTGAAAAAATTTCTCTCTCTCTCTCTCTCTCTCTCTCTCTCTCTCTCTCATTTATATTCGTTAAACTTTTTAAGAAAATAATCTTTCTTTCATAAAAACTAGAAAAATACAAAAAATAAAGAATCCCTAGTATTATTATTTAATAAACTGAGCGCAAAAAGTGGCATTACATTTATAAATCATTTATTTATTCTGTAAATGTATCATATGACTCCGTAAAAAGGTAAATTTATTCTTCTCTAATTAGTTCCTAGTGTGCATTACCTGATTAACAAAAATTGGCAATAACTTGGGTATTCGATAAAATTGTTAATTGATAAACCAACGCAAAATATTTCATTACAAGACTTTACGCATATTTTATAATAAAAAATTATATCAAACTATATCTAGGACAAGTTTAGAATGACATGTATTAATTAAGTTAAATGCTGTCGTAAAAGAATTTAAAAGTAATATTTTTCAATTGTATCATTAAATTTATACTATTCTTTTAAACAACCTCGGATAAACAAAATAATAAATAATAAGTAATAAAGAAATCAAATTTTTGCAGTAAAAAGATCAATATTTTTTGCCAGGTGTACTTTCGTTCGAAATAATCGCGCGGAAGGTCAAAAAAATAAAACAATTAAAAAAAGAAGAAGAAAAAAAACAAATTTCAAGTTTCCAACTCAAGCAGGTTCGGCTTTATACGTGATTTCTCAACCCAAAATGATAAAAAAAAAGTTTCAGAAGATAAATACATCTTACTTCGCTAAAAATACAATATCGATTTAAATAATATAAAGAGGGCGTTAAAACTATTATAGCGAAATAATCAAAGAGCATTTTACTTTAAAAAGTAGGAGAACGTAATTTATTTTCTTGGAAACGGCAAAAGGAAATTCTTATATTATTTTGAGTTTTTATATCACAAAGAACAATTTCTTCCGCAAAAAAAAAAGAAAAACTAACACCACACTCGCGGTAAAAATGAATATTGATCAATAATAAATAAAGAAAAGTCGTGAATAAGTGTTTCATCGATCTGGCATTGCACTGAAACGAGTGTAGTTCATGGTACACAATACAAAGTCATTCCAATGTGAACACTATAAGTAATCGTTAATTGATTTTTTTTAATATACCCATCACGTGCTTCCTATATTATTACTAAATTTATAGTTTTCAATTTAAAACGAATTTACGTGCAAGTCCACGAAAATTTACGAATTAGCCATCGGTAAGTTTATATCTGCGCACAAAAAACAATTGCAGATACTATAACGTTAGGTACAGTAAGCGCTACATCATTTATGTTAACGAATCGGAAGACCGAAAACAAATTTTAATTAAATCACTGGACAGTAGAAGGAAACGTTTTCAAAACGTAGAGCCGATGAATTAATAGCAGGATCATTCGTATTAATTCGTTTAAATACACACCGGCGAATTTGACAAAAGTGAGTCGGTGAAAGTTGCGAAAATATAATCTGCTTAACTTTACGCTCCGAAAAATGGGTACTTTTTCACTCGACGCTAACGTTAAATGAGATGCAATTGAAGTAATTCACTGGCAATTCGTACTTAAAATACTTGAAATAAAAGCAGCCGCTCGATACGCAAGTACTACCTAGCGGCAAATAAGATATAAAAATTTTAAATGTTAATCCACATTTAAGTTCTCGGTCCTTACTTTATTCTCGGTCCTTGTCCCTACGAGGCCGGTACTTTGTTGCTATTTTTACCCGATCATAGGTGTTTTTTCTTATTATAAAATGTAATTTGGCAATAGATTCGATGGATCGCGAAGCACGAAGAAATACAGTTAACAAGAATGGTTGAAAAAAAAAATCGTAAAAGCCTCGATTATTATCGGCTGAACTTGAACTCGGAGATTAGAAAGTCAAGCTATCGAAACCTTTAAAAGTTTTTGTCAAAGAAATAAACAAGTGGTGTTGATAAATCTGTTGCGCTTAATATCAACATGCCGACATTGACGTTACGACAGTTCGATATTCCTATACAAGTAGTCGCTATTAAAACATTGCCGTACGCGATGTCCGTACTTGTCACACAAAAGCATTGTGCGTACGTGTGGCGCAAAGTATCTGCGTTTCAAATTCTTATCTGGAAGTCATAAATCCATTATGTGCGTATCGGAAAAATAATTAACGCAAAGTAGACGTTTTGGAACGTTAACGCTTTACGCTGACAAAATTACTTAATAACCGTTTCCCTACCCAAAGGATACGTCAATCGTTAATTTTGCGACGTTTCTGTCATGAGCGATAAAAATGTACATTCCTACGATCCAGATAATTAAAAGCCGCCAATGCGGAGATTCATTCCCACATCAGGTTTTAAGGCCAAAAACAAAAAACACTCGCTCGCGAAAGAAGCTCTGGTTCAAAAACAACCTGTGGCTTGCATCGTCCATTACTAACGATAGCGCGAACAAAAAAAATATTACAAAACCAGTGTGTCTCCTTGTGCGTAGCCGAACCTCTCATAGTATATGTTTGTGTTTAAATAAGATAAGCGAAAGCGATTTTCAATCGTCGTAAGCGATCGCCTCGCGCGCTCTGTCTTATCGACCCCGAGGGAACGAATTTCGAGGCTCGCAAGGTTGTTCGCTCGCGAGGAAAATCGGGAAAAGCGCCAAATCGGCACGTGTCGCCACGCGCCATCGATTACGCAAGTCCGACCCGGGAAGCAGGACGACCCTTGAACAGCATCGCCGAGTACGTTATCGATCGCGACGGCCCGACACGTGACTCATCCGACGACGCCGACGACGACGACGACGACGACGACGACGACGACGACGTCGCTCCACCCGAGGGCGAGCCGACTTTCTCTTTCCGCTAGCGCCGCGAATCAGCTGACGAAGCTGCGCGCGCTCGCCCAGCAAAGTGTCGATGAACTTGCGCAATCCCGGTCGCCGCGTAAACGCCGCCTCGCTCACCTTGGGTCGGTAGAACCATTTCCTGATGGAGTCCATGTCGCGACTCGGCCTTCCAGTGCTCAGACATACGCCATCGTCACGCCTCCCCGCTCAGCTCGCTCCTCGGGTCGCTGCTCGCATCCGCGGTCGTCCTCCAGGGCTACTGCCAGCGTCCGGTAACTGCGCCACTCGAGCGTCCTCCTCGTCAGTCCATCGCGCGCGACCAATTTCCCCCGACTGCGGCCGCGCATGTGTACGTCTTGACCCTCTCTCTCTCACTGTGTGTGTGTGCGTGCGTGTGCGTGTGCGTGTGCGTGTGCGTGTGCCTGCGCGCGCGCGTGTGTGTACTGGCCGAGCGTCGATCCTCCCGAGACTGCGCGACACCTCTTCCTCTTCCTCCGGGATCCGGGGCGACAGCTGGATGCACTCCCGTCGCGCTAGAGACTCCACGGACGACGCGGACGACGCGAACTCGACGGCTTGTCTGACGCGGAGGAGGACGAGGACGAGGCGCGTCCTATGCCCATGGCAGCCACTCTACGACTTGGCTTTCTGCTCGGTTTCGCCGTGCGAGTGCAGCAGCAGCAGCAGCAGCAGCAGCAGCAGCAGCAGCAGCAGCAGCAGCAGCAGCAACAGCAACAGCAGCTGCTGCTTCGTCTACGTCTCGCCTCCTCCTCGCGCTACCAGTGCGCCTGCGCCGAGTCCCCGTGACGTCACGCCTGGCATTCTGCGCACACCTACACACTCGGAGGCTCCCGTCGCCGGTCGTAACTCGCGGAGATGCGCCTCTGCGTATTCGTGCGTGCGTGCGTGCGTGCGTGCGTGCGTGCGCGCGACGCATGCGCTCCTTTCCCGACCTCCGAGCCGCGTACGAGCGGACTCGTGTTTTCGTCGTCCGGGACTCGATGTTTTTTTTTAACTGCCACCGACGCTTTACGTCGACTTCGAGGCGCACGGGAAATTGCACTCGCCGTCGCTCTTATCGCCGAGCTGATAGCAAATCCTAATAAACATTCCAGGCTGGGATAATGACGCGGAGGCACCTTCGAAAATCGAAAATCGAGAATCGAGAATCGAGAATTTGTGTACTCGGCCACACTCTTGTCAAATCCCTCCTTTGTCTGATTTGCAAGCGATAAAGATATCAAGTTGGACATCCGCGCTTCGGCGTCCTGGTGAAACTACCGTCCTCTGCGCAATTCTTGGCGATATTTTACTCCGTTAAAAGAAATGATAAGTTTGGCTTGGGGAGTTGTCGACTAACGGTGACATTACGACTGGAATGGAAAAACATTCCAATTTTCGTTATCATCGTTACGTATGAATGGCAAGAGTTCCAACGGTGCGACTCGGCAAATTTAATACGCCCATTGCGATTTAAGTATTTTCGAACTTGTGACCGCTGTCTTTTCGTGTACATGCAGACCCACGATCGGTCAATCGCTTAATGTACTTACAACTGGAGATTGGACTCTAATTGAGAACCAAGATTACGTTCTCGCTGATTCGCTTGCAAATTGAATGAATCACGAATTGAAAAAAGGCTTTTGAAATCGTGCATAAAGCGCATCGAGCGCATCGGGGAAAAAATGTAGACATATCGCGTAAAACTGTACATTTATGTTACAGTAGGTGAGGTTCGCGGTTAACGATACGCGCCTGCTGTCAGGCGAATATCGTTAAAAGGTCAGGAGAATAGTTGAAATGCGACGTATGTTAACTTCGCCAGAGGCGCTACGCCTTTATGCTGCACTAATGTTCCGTAGGCTTTTTATGATTATTTCCACTGCCGAGTCTTACGAATGAAAAGAGTTTGAGATTCTGCGGTCGAGAGCAACTATAGAAAGTATGCTTGCGCACGTGTATTTATTTTCGAAAGTGGCCGTCGGTACGGCCATTTGTATTCGCAAGTACAGCTGAACAATGCACGGGCAACCAATATCCTAATGTACCGTGAAATCGTTAAGAAGATCGGATCGGCAATTATTGGGAAGGGCATTTCGCATGCATACGTTAACGTACGTTACCGGTCAGACGTGCGTTAACCTTGAAACTCCGCTCCTTCTCGTTTCACATTTAATCGGGACAATTTTCAAACGATCTCTTGCTACGTTTCTTATCCTTACCATTATTATTATTATTATTATTATTGTTGTTGTTGTTGTTGTTGTTGTTGTTGTTGTTGTTGTTGTTGTTGTTGTTGTTGTTATTACTACTGTTATTACTGTCGTTACATCATTATTGTATACACATTTCACACGTTTCACGCTTACTAAACTAATTTTTCATTTATAGTTACGCTTGGCGTTGAAAAATATTTTTAAGCATCTATTTTAAGCATAATTTTAAATGAACGAGGAAAGCGCCTATTATTTTTATATGATTTTTACTTCGATACATAACTAAGCTCCCACTTTCTAATTGAATTAAGTATTAAACCTTATAAATTGCTCTTGTGCTGCTCTTAAATGAAAATGAATTGCTTTTATATTTACATGACAACCGGTAGAAATCGCTTTTGTAATTTGTCCCATCAAATTGATTTTACAGAGAGCAACTTAAAAAATTTTCAAACAACCTTTCGAAATACTTGGAAATAGTAATTGCAATTTATCGATGCAAATATTAAATAAATTTAATATTCCAAGGCTTATCTGGTCAAATTTTAAGAATCTCTTAGTATTATTCATTAGCTGCTTAATTTTAATAGATAATGTAACTCTTAACTCTTGAGCCTTTTACGAACTTAGTATTAAAACGCTTTTAATAAACTTGTCTCGATGATAATTCTTGATATAAGCTTGATATCGGGTAAATGGTACTTGACGCTTCTTTCTTGTAGCCTATTTTGTCCTGAAAATTGCATTGAAAGGCCGCATTTACCAATGTAATCAATATTGTAATAATAACGTCTATAAAATCGCAATCGTAAACAATTTTTAAAGAATTCGTAGAATTGTGCTTGAAGATTTTCATCGAATCCATCGAATGAATATGTTTTCATGCTTTTAATAATATAGAAATAAAGGAATATCGATGTTTAGAATTTTAATATTATTTACAGTTAAATACAAACTTCTTTTCTCACAAATCGCTAAAGTCTCTTAAAATATGAATTCATCGTTTATCATTTTCCTCTTTCTTTTATTTCTCTTCCTTCAGCTTCAAGAAATCGTAATAAAATTCGTATTTTTCATTTAAAGCAAAGTAGATCGCCAATATTAAATGAAATGCGATTTCTTACAGCGCTTTTCTAATTTATAATCAGTATTCATTTTAGTATACTTTCTATATATTTATTTCTTTACTTGTTTTTATCGTAGAAGAGTGCTAAAATGCAAATTAAGTTCTAATGTACGTGATCGATATGAATATTGTCGAAAGATCTGTGAAATATTTATGTAATTTCTTGCCAGTGGCTCGTAAAGATACGGCAAAGTTACTAACTATGCGCGATCGATAAAACAGTGTCGGGGCACATGTAAAAATTTTATTTTATTTTATTTCTTCTTTCAATCACGGTAGACGTTCGATTTGAAAATTAAATTGATATTTCAAGGCCGCGCCCCCGCCCACGCCCCCCCCCCCTCCCGCCCTTTGCATAATAGTGTTAGCGCAAAGAAAATGTAAAAGCAAGATTTCTTGAAAATGGTTATTCAAAGAAAATGCACTTTCGTGGATCCAATTAGTGCACTCGAGCGAAGTATACACTACGAGCTATGTTAACTAAACAAATGATGCAATCGAAGTAACGCACACAATTCCATAAGCTTTCAATGTTTTTTTCTCCTTTCGCACAAATCCATGTTTGAATATCTGCATCGTGAATTCATGAGTTATACGATGTTACGCAAAAAGTGGAAGTCCCACTTAATGTGTGAACTACTTCCTGGCATTTGCGAACGGCGGGCCTTTTTTCTTTATACATTCACGTACGCAAGAATTGCGAACAATGCATTCGTACATAGATTTTGACATAATTGTACGCTTTGCAGGAAGAAAAAGTAAACGAGATCTCTTGCTTACCCGCAATTCAATCGATCTTTTTATAAAAAGCACAAGGTGAAACGCGTGACAATGTTATAATGATGTATTTACATGATTCATTTCATTCGCGAAGATACACAAAGGCTTTAAAACCACTGCTTGGCTCTTACGCCTACAACGGTGTTCTTTCGATATACTCTACGTTACATAATTCAAGTGGTTATTAATACTGAAAGCAATTTTACCATCTAAAGATTCACAAAATACGATGAAAGACTTTGTCGTTTAATAAATTTTTGTGTTGCATTTAAGCCGTAAACATTGATTTAAATTGCCTTCGTGCGTATTTTACTCAGTTCTTTCATACTTTTGCTTTTTGAAAATGACAGTAATACAAACAATACATTCGCTTCGAAATTACCAAATGTAAAAACAAACATTTGCATTTGTTTTGTGTACAAAATCATGAAATCTCTATTCTCAAATTAATATAAATAACTTTCAAGCTAATTTATATAATTCAAGGAAATGGTAAACACGTATTTCACCTGCTGTATTAGCTCTTTTTTTAAAATATTCGATTACTTATTTGATTATTTGGCTCGCATAATTATGCTATGAAACTGTTAAATTTGGTATTACATTCTTGCATTACTTTAACAATGTATGTGTAAAAATTAATTTATACATTTGGGTAAAATTTGTTATTAATATAAAAATGACACTGAACTATTGAATCGTATCTACGATCGAGTGGTATCGATCTCGAATATCATCTTCATGTCGATGTTGCTCTCGAGCCTTGAAGACATTCAAAGAATGATAATGAACTGCGAATGTAAAAAAGCCGTTTACACTCACGAAGATTTTAAACGCCACTTCTCTCTGTACATCATCATAAGTATACACATTATTTTTTTACCAAAAATGTAAAACTTGAGATTTTTAGAAAAGACAGTTTGTCTTAATAAGAAAATATACAGATGCAACCCTTTTCCTTGCTTATACATAATATTAATGATGATACAATAATATAACAAATACCTTTAAGTTCTCGCATACGTTTACACTTTCATTAATTTTTACGTTGTTTATATTACGAAGTGAAATATCATTAAACCTTTCATTTGCATTTGGATAATAATATGGCTTTTATCAGTTTTTATCAGGAAATATTCGTAAGAGAAGCAAATTTTCTATAATAAATACCTTAGAAGAATATGTACCGAAATTTCATAAAAAGCTCTAATTTGTGATAATAGTTCGTATTGATAAATCAAAAAAGTAAATCATTTTACGTATATCGTAAAATAGAGTTAATTATCGAAAACCTATGATCTATGAGTATTAAAAAGAATGTATTGTCGATAAGCAATTGCACCAAAAAGCATTGGATAATATCTTCATGACCTTTGTATTGTACTTTGAACTATCTATACATATACATATGTGCGCATATAAAATTTTATTCGATTTCCTGAAAGATGAAAATGCTTTAAAAAGCATTTGAGAGAATATCAAAGTACATGTACATGTACAAATACACGTAATAGAATAATTACATAGATTAACGAAACACTTTTAATTTATTCATTTTATTTTGTTCAATGTGTTGTCAACATATCAGAATAATTTCCTATTTAGCCTTGGTCGGTACATTACAATTGTAATCGACATTTCACTAAAATTTAATATTAAAATGATATCCACGAATATTTGTGTGCATGTGTGCATGTGTGCGTGGGTGTGTTTTACTTTGTACTCGTAATTTGAATTGTCATTTCGAAGTAAAATTGAATTTTTATTTTTCAGTGAAGAACTTATCATGATTTATTAAATACCGTTTCTAAGAAAAAGCTCTTACACAAAGAAGAATTTAGAAATGCCTTAAATTAGCTTTTGTTTAAGAAATCGATTTTCAAATGACACTATATACTGTTATGATGTATTGTTGTACTTACGTTATTCGTACAAACCAGATTTTTATTTCAGATCTTTCAAAGAAACTGTATTACTTAATAAACTGGCTATTTGTAAATACATTTACGAGTAAAAGCAAGTAACTCATGAGATTCGATGACGCTTATTGATTTTACTAATTTTACTAATTTAAAGAATATTTATTTTTCAACTTAGCTTTGATTTCCAATGTGTGATTTCCAAAATAATGTTCATTGATTTTGATGCAATCGTAATTTATCGCTTCGTGAAAAATTCGATCAACTACAATATTAAATCCGCATTACATTGTTGTACACGTTAAATGATAAATTTCAGTTGTATCGTTAAATACCTTATACCACTTATCAATTTCTTTATAAATAAACTATTCAATAAGTAAAATTAAGAGAATACAATTCACAGAATTATATCGAGAGTAAAACTACATCTGTTTCCTAATAGTTTTCTGAAGCTTCTCCTGTACATATTGAGAACTATCAAACAGTACCAATACTTCAGAGGTTGAGATTACGTTCGATCTTTAGTGGAGTTCATGAAACATCTTGAAACAAAAAGTCGACGAAGGGAGGCATAAGATAAAATAATGACTCGATTAAAATACTATCTGCATTGCTTGTATTTGCAGTAACGGATATATTTATGTACACTGGCTTATAAATTCAAATATTCAGCGCTCATGCAATTGATAACTAACACAGTCATGAACGTAACTATACACGCGATTTTAATTTTTTTTTTTTTTCTTTTCGTGCGCTGTATATCACTGTCGATCTTAGCCGTATATTTAATTATAAGTTACGTAACAATAGTATTGCTTTAATACGTGACAGTAATGAAAAAACTTGATAAAATCACCGTAAATCTCAATATGTAAAAACTATGTAATTTCGAGTATAATTTCGTGTTGGCAATTTTATGTACGTGTATAGTGTCACGCGTACTGTTTGTACACTCGGGAATATTGAAAAAATAACTTAAAAAGCATCCAAGCTTTATAGCACTGCATGACACGCGTAACAACGGTATAATTATCGTATAATTCTCCTAAATTTACAGCAATTATATTTATAAGAACATATTTATTTGAGATTTGTGCAGAATATAAAATAATATAATAAGTAAAGCAACGAATGTGTAATAAAATGCGTACACATCGATCGCCTGCGTTATCGATATAATGCAATTAAAAGAAATAGATAGGAACGAAGTACCGCAAAGAGTAATGTTACAACTTAAGAAATAGTTGGATTTTATGCCTAGATTCGTTGTTTAAAGTAAAAAGCAATGTACCACGAAATAATGCAACTTACTATGCAAGTTGGCAAATTTTACCAGAAACAGTCGTAAAACAAAACTACGAATTCTAAGTTCTCGGATTTTTTGTACAAACTAGCAAGTTTTACAAGCCTGAGGAGTAAAAATTGCAATACATGGGAAAAAGATACAAAAGAAAAAAATTCTGTCAATCTCATAATGCTATACCTGCACTTTTACATTTGTAAGTGAACACGGTAAACGTTTTCTAAAATAATAATATACTTTTTTAACTTATGGCTGTAACCAGTAAAATAAACACTAACGATTTAACCAAATTAGCCCTACCATTTACTTCGTCAAGAATTTTTATTTTATTTTCGTTTCGTTTATTTATTTAATTTCAAAAGGACATTGTTAAAAATCGGTGTAATCGGAAATGCAAATTCTAAAAATTCTATCGTTATATTTATTTGTGTCAATAGTAAATAATACATCTACACGATGTTTTACAATCATTTACGTATCGCGCCGATGATCACCATTTGTTTATCACTCGAAAGACGAATTGCCTTAGATATCTCTTGACAAAAAAATCATTTTAATCCGGCCGCCGACGTTTATTCAATCATAACTGTAACAAAAATAAAAACTTTACATTTAAAAAACAAAGCAATCTTCAAAGATATAATTTGTTTTATACGTAAGAATTGGTCGCAGCTCATGCACCGACGTGTACACGCGAGAGTTTATCTACAGAAATATAATGCAGTCGTCGTTAAATTACGTAACTGTTCCAAAATTTTTCCAAGTACTTCATATATCCAACGTGTTGGATTTTAGAAATTAAATGCGGGAATAGTAAACGCTTAAATTCCAGATTTTAGACGTAAGTATGAGGAAAACGTAACAGTGGATACTTCTTTGTCGAATAACAAGATTCGATAACGCGTAAAAACATTTGACAAATTTCACAAAGAGTATTAAGTGCGAAATTTTTCTTTCTTTCAATATTACGCCTGATACGTGAAGTTTTCGACAAACTGCTATTGTCGACTTTTACAAAAAAAATGGCGTCCAATCGCTCCTGCATTTTTAAAGAGTCACGCAACTCGCATCGTGGTTATTATTATGTTTATTCGCTTCTAGAGTGAAAAACAACGAAAATTCACAAGTACGAGAAAGCTTGTACTCGCAATTACTTAAATGTTTCAAAAATTTCTGCACAGCTAATGTACATTTCATCGTAATCCTTGTAAACAAGAGCAGCGATATGCTAATTTTAATAATACTTAATTGCTATACTCCTTTTACGATGCGTGCCATTACAATTTAGATTCACAGATGCAGAAAGTGTACCGCTGGGTCGTAGTACAGCCATCGATCCTGCAACATAAATATCGCTGAAAGAAAACGCGACTCGACTCGCGACATCTCCCCATTAGTTTCGTAAGACCGACAGCGAATGAGGTTCTGTCGTTATGTCGAACGCGAAGAGACGCGCGACGATGATGCGATACTTCCGCGAAAGTGGCGTTGGTGAAAGCAGAGATTGGGAGATTCGCTCGAAAAGAGAGGAAACTCGATGACAATTCCTACTGATATTAATCGCGAAGTAATAGCTGCTCGGAGAGATGCAACACGAGGCCCAGTTCCATGAACAAATAAAACGGGACCTAAATACACCTAAATCCACCAAAACCGCTCACCAACATCCGGAACTTCCACCTACTACAGCTTCCTCCATCTTTCGATCCGACGATGTTCAGGTTAGGTTCTTTTATCCCTACCCGCTGCGCTTCGCTCGTAGCCAAAGTTACGGCACGAGTGACCGCATCAGCGAACGATGATCTTACGCCTGGAGAAGCGAACAAAGCCAATCGACCTTGGAAATTCGACCCAGACAATAATCTCGATACGCTCTAACTTTTACTCGATTCTGGCATTGGACGTGATTGTGACGCGAGCGGAAGGGCGACGCTGACCTCGTCGATGAAAACATGGGAAAGCCATGGACGTCCGTCACTCGATTCGTAAATCTCCGTACTCGGGAAATCGAAGGAAAATCTAACCTCTCCGAGTCGACGCGGTTATCTGGCGTCGGCAAAATCGCGCTCCCGCGAGCACTGGAGTTGCCTCTGTTAGTCCGGGCGCCTACGCTAGATGGCGATAAGCGGCTCGAAGTCGCGAACGAAGTGGACCTCGTAAACTCGGGGCCGGTAACGGTGGGACCTCGCCACCGACGACGCGTATTTTTATAATAATAAGAGCTCGCGCCTCCTTCCCCGAAGCAATAATATTCCTCGCTGTCGCTGTCGCTCACCCCGCGATTATAAGCTACAAAAATGCCAGGGGCATCACACACGCGCGCGCACACACACCTACTCCTCGAGCTGCAGCCCACTTATTAATGAACGCGCCTGCACGTAAACCTCGCCTCCTTCCTTACTTCTCCCGTTTGTGCCCTTGCGTATTACACCGTAGCCTGGAACTAGTAGACGTTCCGAAGGAATTAGAATAAAGGCAATTTCGAAAAATACGGTAATCGCATCGCTCGACCCGCGATAAAGAAATTGCCTTCGCGGGTAAAGAAATTGCCTAGCGTCGACTCGCGAGTCGCCAGTATCGGAAAGAAGCCTTTAAAAATCAATTACCGACGGCCGTTCAACTTATTTGCCGCTAACCTTTCCACGGGATAATTATTGGATGAAAGTGGGTCAGCGGTAAGGTGCGTGTTTTTCCGGCATTAAACGAGATGAAAAACCAGAACGGCCGAACGGAGGAGCTTCGTTATATCTGCCGCTCATGCAACCCCATAAAAAATGGGCTATCGGCCCGTTAAGCCTTCTTTATACTCGTTACTTTCAACGAAAAAATGCAGCTCCGCTCGCTTTTCGGCGATAGTGGCTTATCTTCGGCTTACTTTAAGATTCCGACTGAAAATAAAACTCTGTTTTCGGGCTCTTAATTTTCGATGAATCGCTCGTCGGGAGCTGAGAATGGAGGGCGACGATACAAGCTCGCACGTGCTTTTCATTAGCCGGGAAAAGTGCGGGAAGATCTCCTCACTTCCATCGTCGGAGAGGAGAGGAATGCATCATCCGCGAGGACAGACTAAAAACTAGAGGAGGAGCGAGACTCGTCGCCCTCTTCGTATCCTCGGGATTCTTAGTAGCACTTACTCTTATCTTAATGACCGACGACGTGTGCACGCGGGTGAGTGCGTACCGTTAATGGCCTCTTTAAAATTAGCGCACACCCGCGCCTTCGGAAAGGAGGACCGTACTACCTGGAGGGGCACGAGAGGGTTGACCGATATCGCGATGGGACCTTTTGCGCTTTCGCGTGCGTTCGACATTTCGAACGTCATCGTCCAAGTCTATAAATCATCAACGAAACGGTTTCTCGAGCCTTTTACCGTGTGATCGCAAACGCATAAACTGCCGCGACAAATTTAGCACTCGTAATTAAAATAGGTGATGCAATAGTGATTGCGTCGTGAGAAAAAAGCGGTTATGATTGCACAAATCTCAAAGAAATATGCTAATTTTTGAGAAAGAATTCACACAAGACCGTAGCCGATCGACTAATAAAGCAACGTTACGATAGCGAAGAACGGAAGTTGTCATAATCCTTACCCTCGTACGCGATAGATCGTCCGTCTCTGTCCCTCTGTAATACGTGCTTTCTATCGGAAGCCCATTAGCGTGATCGGAGAGCACGGAAGAGGCGAAAAAGTGGCGCGTATTAGCGCGAATCGCTCCGCTTGACGAGCGAATCCTCGGTTACTTTACCGTTCCTCTAACGAGAACTCGTTCAGGCTGCAGCCGCTGGAACGTTACACGCTTTTGTTCCTCATTACTTACAAATATCGACGCGTTCGTTGTTTGCGCTGGTGGAAGAGGCGAGCGCTCGAGTCTAATGCTCCTAGAATGCAAAGTCCTGCGGATATCTCGTCTCCTTTACGGAATTGCTCCTGTTTCAGCGAATTCTATTTCCATTTCGAGAAGCGGCGGCTCTTACCACGACTAATTACGCCAACTCGGCTTTACTGCTCTTTTCGCCTGTAAAAAGTCATGGACTAGGACGTCGGGAGGAAAATTTTGACGGTCCTTTGACGTAACGACACGCCCAGCACACGATGCTTTTCTCTTTCTAATTATTCAAGCGCTTCGGAATTGGAGAAAATTCAACGATTACGCGAAAAGATTCCTAGGTACTGCTTTGACATAAACGGTTTACTTACGTCGGTGTAATAACTCCTGTCAAGTTTCAACTCGTTATTTGAAAACGTTATACATCGTTGCCATGAAAACCTTAAACATTGTTTTACGATACGTTGCCTAGTATACGAATGTACTAAAATAACGAGACGCGTCACTGCGATAAAAATTCTCTACACTTTTCAGTGAATTTTTTCTTTTTATTTAGCCATTTGTCATTGCTAGTGAGTATTTACCGCTTGTGCGTGTCACTTTACGTTCAAATGAATTTAACAATTTTCCAGAAGTTTCAACTTTTGTACAACACGGGCGTAGCGATTAGCGCAACTATTTTTTTTTTTTACGATTAACAAATTTTTTACGATAAACAAATTTTACGCCTCGTTAGGCGTAAAATTTACCGTAAACTAGCTGTACTTGATAAAAAATCGAAAAAATAAATTTTGATACGGTGTCCTTTTTCAAGTCCTTGTTTTATCGATTTTGCAAAATTTGAAATTTGTTGAAATTAATGCCGCCCTTTAAAAGTTACGCGTAATCAACTCATTTTTTTTTTTTTTTTTTTTTTTCTTTTTATCTTACTTTTCTATTTTCAAAAGACTCCCGTTGTAGTTGAGTTAGGAATCATTTTGTATTTCCTTAAAGTGGGTGTAAGTCTTGTTCGACTAGGCTTAAGAAACGATATTCGTTATTCGAATGCCCCCAACAGTGAAAAAGTGCATTGCCGGTAAGTGCTTAATATTACAAATATCATAGTGATTGGAAACAAAATATTCCTCGTTCGTTGAATGATATTGAACTCGAATAAATTACTCATTCGTGTCGGCTTTTTGTAAAATACGTTAAAATTGTACGATGCAATGATCGTACGAAATTAATCTTCTGTTGCGCGATACAGTCTCAATGCGATGCGGATTATCTTTATCAAGTACGGTAACCTGTCAACTTCTGCGTTGATAAAAAAATTATCGGTTCCATGAAACAACCAGCAAAATTTTCCTTTTACCTTTTACTATTCTTGTCGACGTAATTGCCAGGACACAGTACAGTCGAGAACAGCAAACTTGCCTAGTCGATGAATTTCATCGACTTTGAATCGTCGGCACCCGAACAATTTGGAACTTTACTGCTTCAGCATCAACGAGGGAATAATGTTCTTTCGACCACGTGATCACGACGTGGTAAGATATTGAATATCCAAGCGGTTACGAAATCTTGGGATAACTTACTTTCAATTAATATAAAGACTATAATAGAAACGATAGCGTATAAATAATATAAAAATTGGGAGCGAGAAAGTATAATTAAGCAGATACGCTAGACTCGAGGCATCGGCAATCCTAGAATAAATTAACTATTTAATTGCAATAGTTTCGCGAAAAGTTAACTGCAGCGCGAATCTCAATACCTCGGCTTGACTCTCGTATCCGCTGTAATAGCGCATCGCGCATCATATCCCTATAAGTTATTCGTAAATTCGGTGTAATTTGTTATTCTAAGATCCCCTAATGATAACCGCTGTATACGTGCGCAAAACAACTTTCTCACAGATTTCAGGATTTCGAAGGACTCTGACCGAGATGTAGGAAGAGCCCACGTTACGAGACTCTCGTCAATTTCGCATGTAAACACGATAATAAGCGAATGAATACTTTTAATGTAGAATCGTGGCTGTGGATGTACAGAAGGAGCCTCGACAGCGGTTAGAGACGCTCGTTGGCGCCGGCGCTCGGGGCTACTAAACGCCACATACGCACACAAGCGCACTTGCGGCGTGTGTCATTTGCGACGCTCCGCTCCAAGAACCTCGAAATAATAAAGTTTACACTCTCGGAGTCACGCATATCGCGCGCGCGCTACCTGAAATCCATATCGGTGCGCGCGCTTTTTTTCCTTCGCCTCCTCCTCCCATCCCCCCGAACCTCGGCGAACCCCGCCGCGGCGCTTCTATTTCTTCCTTACTCACCTTCGGGGAATTGCGTACGTTGTAATTATCCGCGGCCAGCACATCCGGTATATAGGAGTAGTACCGCGGCGAGAGTTCAGCGAAGCTCCTCGAATTTCATCGGCGCCCCGGTGAAGAAGAAAGGACACGCGTGTGCGTGCAGTAACGTTCGAGCCCATTGCGTACCTATTCTTCCCGAACTTTCGATTGCCTTCTGTGTGTCCGCCGTCGCACCGACCGATTCCTTACTTCCGCTTCGGCAGAAAACTATTAACCGCCTAGCCACTTTTGCTCTTTTTTGCCGACTTTTCTTCACCGCGGATATCGAGATGCGCCGAGGATGAAGAAAAGCCGTCGTCTTAATTATAATGCAATTGTTACGTGCGCCGCGCGACTGAAGTCGTGCGAATTTCGATAAATTAGTCCCAACAGTCGTGGGAAATGAGAAACGATTCGGATGTAGAGCGGTGTGTGTGTGTGCGCGCGCACTTGTAGTTTCGAGAGCGTCGTCGAATTTTCACCGCTTTTCAACGGGCGCATAATTAAGTTTTCGCAGCAGCGGCTTAATTGAAGGCGCGACCAATATGTAGCGAATGAGAGAGAGAGAGAGAGAGAGAGAGAGAGAGAGAGAGAGAGAAGGACGGATCAACGGTAGCCGGTGCGGATCGAGGACGAGGCGCAGCGAGGGATTTTCTCTGTCAACGGGAAGATGGAGTGAAACTCTGGCGAATAGAGACATTCGTCGAGTCCTGGGATTATCGATAATACTCGAGTCTTATGTAGCGGAGCTTTCGTCGATTTGGCAACGACGAGCGTCATATCGATAGTATTACACCGCCTATAATCGCAATTGCTCCGGAGCTTCTTCCCTCTCGGCTTCTTGCAATTTTATACTCGCGTGCAATCAGTTGCTATTTTCATTGGTAATATTCGACTGTTACTAATAATAGGAAAATGCCTAGCGGTCAATCGCAAACATTTAACGAGCTTACGAAGTAAATCGCTTTGAAAACTTTTTGCGAATTTAAGTATATCACTGTTATTCTCGTGTGCTTATATTCTAGTATTAGCAGGGGATTTAAATTACCCTAAACACACGCTTGACTACTTACAAATTACAAATAAAATGTAATTTCTATTCGGTTTGTAAAGTATGTCCGATATTAGCTACTTTCGCACGATCCGTCGTATCGATTTTCTGTTAAAAATAGTACGACAATAAATCAATGAAATATTCCTATTTAATCGTAACTTCGGCTCACTGACATTTGTGAGAGCAGTGATGCACCTATACACACTTACATCCGTAAAACTTTTCTCAGCGAAAATATAAATTAGCACGTTAATTGTTTATGTTTATAAACATCGGCAGACTTGTTCGAATCCAAGCATTTCAATAGCTCGTTAACATTTGGAGAGTAGAATTCCGATCGATAAATGATTGAAATGATTCGACGAATGGAGTATTTGTTTAACGGTTAGTCTTCTTACCGAATACGAATGAATATATTGAATTTGAATTGAAACAAAAATTACGTTCAATGTAAATGTATGATTCCGGTTCTTGTAAATGGATCAGTAGCGAAAAAATAGAATTTATAACGGATAAAAAATCCTAATAAAAACAATGGAAAACTACGTAGATTGAAATGCTCCTTGAATATTGATTTAAAACTTGCGATTTGCATCGAATTAAATAATGACCCACAATAGTTTAGTTACAGCGTTTATTCCATTCGCGTCAATAAAAAGATAATAAGAGTTGGTACTAAGAAGAGAAAACCAAGAACGAATACCAACTTGTGCGCGAAAGTACGAAAAGTAAATTAAAATTATGAATTTACATAGAATACATTTCTGCTCTTGAATATTCCGTTTGATTCGAAAATATCGATAGTCCTTAATATGGCACGCGTTGTCGGGATCGTACAAAAGGGAAAACTTTGAAGTTGCTTTACCGTCATCTCGTCAGAACGTGGGAGTTGTGACGGTAGAGCGATTATACAGTGATCGTATAAGGTTACTCAAACGAATAGTACAAAGAGAAAAAAAAGAAAGAAGAAAAGAGGACAAGTGTAGAAGAGCAAAAAGGAACGAATTGGATTGTCACTTGACTGTCGCTCCAATGAAAACATAAAGGGCGAATAATAGAAAGAGAGAGCGTGTAATTTTTGGACAAAGCATCGAGGGGTTTTTGCGCCGATCGCATAGCAGTCAGAAGGAATAGAAAGAAATTAATTAGCCGGCACACAAGCGCAGCAGCTCTTGTTCCTTTGGGAGATGCACGGGTGGACACGTTCCAAAAGCCTTTCCACTGATTATCGGATCGCCGTGTGTGAGAACGACGACGACGACGACGACGAGGACGAGGACGACGACGAGGACGAGGACGAGGACGAGGACGAGGACGAGTGAATGCCGAGTAAGAGGTAAATAGCATAAAGCGATATCGCGCGCCCCCGGGGAACTGTACACAAGGGGCAAGGAAGGGGAAACAAGAGGCGTGCACTTTGCTGTCCTGACGCCCTATTAATATTTAATACGATTAAACTCATTTTGACCCGCCTACAGTAATTGCTTTCTGATTAGCAGGAAACTTCCAAGTGTATTAGTACGCGTGCTTGAAAAGCTGCAAACGCGGTGTCTGCGATCGTTCCTCGATATAGATGCGCTCCAGATGCTTCATGAGCAATTTCTTTATTCGCACAACTACGTTCCACGTATCTCTTAGTGGACATGCGATTTTTCATTTTTTACTGCTGCTGCTGCTGCTGCTGCTGCTGCTGAAGAGCGAGTACAGCTGTGCGTGTACTCGACTCAACACCGCGAAATTCAATTTTAATCCCATTACCATAAGAGGTGACCTAAGAGGTAATGCGTAAGACTGGAATCTGTATATTTAGCATCGATCGCCCCTTTAACCCAAAGTACACCCACGCTCCAACAAATTCGTGTATTTCCATATTTAATATTTAACCGCGATCCTGGATTCTTCCGCGCTCCGTAAATGCGTATATAAACTACGTTCGAGGATGGTTGCACTCTTATTATTTTGCCTGCATTTATCCACCTAAATCCACATTAAATGAAAGAGCGTAATAATAATCTTAATGACCGCCGACTTGCGCCACGGAAGAGCGACGATAGACCGATAAAGCCGCGGATTTATCGAGCATCTACAGCTTCCTCGCAGCCTTTTCCTGCGGAATCTTAATTACACCGAGTGATAAACGAGCCGATGGATTATTTTTACGCGAGTCGAGAGCCAGAACGAAAGTTTGCGGCATTGTATCGGCGAACTCCGTAGCTCCCAGCTAATCGAATCTCTCGGCATATGCGAGGTCGGCAGCGGTTCGCTACATCGGGGTATTGAAAACAATGATCCCACTCGAGCCTGGATATCGCGATGATGGTACAGAAAGAACCTGCCATTGCAGTATATGGTCGCACGCGGCGCGCAGTTACCCATCGACGGGATTTTCCCCTTGGGATCGAGACGGCCGCTACACCCGAAGACTCCTGCTCACCCTTAAGTGATTAAAGCCTGCAGGGGAGAAACATTTATGCTTTCTTTCTTCTCGATTCTCAATTTTCCAAGTTTTATCGCTTGCTTCGGGCGCTTTCATTAAAAGGTTCGAGCGTCCTTTTTCTCGTTTTCGTTGGAGAAATTTTCAGCTGCCGTTAACGAGTTCGGCTTCGATAAGCCAAAGAGGCTCGAGACTCGGTAGTCTCTTCCCAAAAACATAAGACGCAAGATTGCATATCTTAAGGTGTTTTACTCGAAAATGACTCGAATACGCGTTCGTCGCGCAAGTGTCGAGATGTGCGCTGTATACCTTCTTTTACATCGCCTTCCAAGGCTAATTATCCAAGTTACCAGTCGCACTTTTCGCACTTTTCGCACTTTTCGCACTTTTCACAGTTACCATATTCGGACTTTGGGTTCGAATTATTACCGGAGTACAAAAGCGCGTGCACCTACGGTGGAAATTTTATTCGCTTATCGGATCATTATTTCAGACCTTTCGTTCGAGTACTGCAGGAAACTCGCTGATTCCCTCGTGCGTTTCCTCCGTGGTTGTACAGCCCGATAAAAGAGCATCGAGACGAATAAATCGGTGAGGCCGACCTCGGTTCCAACTTTCCGGTTTCCAACCACGGAAACGGGAAATTTCGTTATCCTCGGCGCTGAATTAACCAGCGAACTCCGCGATAAGGTCGCCAAGTTTTTCGCCTGCATCCGCGCGCATAAATTCATAAATCGGACGATCGCCGCCAAGGGAGTGGGGGGTAAGGGGTGTGTGGGTGTGTGTGTGTGTGTGTGTGTGTGTGTGGCAAAGGGGAAAGAGAAGTACGCGAGCAGCGAAAAATATAACTGCGAGCTGTCGCGTTTCCGCTACAAGAACCACCGCAGCGAAGAATAAACGTCACCGAATATTCCACGCGCCTTTGACAGGCGTCAGCCGCCGCTCCTGTCGCTCCTTCTTTTCCTTATTTACATTTCACGCACACGTCCTTACTGGTGTGCGCGCTGATCGCGGAGGCAGCCATTAGGCTAATTCGAGGCTCTTTACCAAATTAATTCGACACTCGGGTTTTAAAGGCCAGAAGCGCCAGTGGATTTGCATGGAACGCGAGATTTTAAATTCGCCGGCTCGGGTCCGCGGAACGAGGATCCTTGGATGCTCCTCTGACCGCAAATAGTGTCGGAAATAGAAGCCGCTGTCGTCGGCTGCACGAGAAGGAGCAGAAAGACGAGAAAGACGAGAAAGGCGAGAAGCGGCGTCGGGCAGGAAGCGAATACTTAACCTGCCGTCGCTTAGGAACGCATTTTGACAAAGGAGACGACGCTCGCGACGCGCTCCTACGGCTAATGGAAATGAAAATTGATCGAGTTCCCTCCCGTCGCCGAGAGAAAAAGCCAATCATTCCTCTAGTAATTGGCCCTTTTTTTCTCCCTCCCACCTATTTCCTTCCTCGGTCTAGCCTTAACCGCAAGCGAATATTAAACCCAACGCTAGAGCTTCTCGCAAGGCTTCCGAGGGTGAAGAAGTCGGCGACTCCATTTTTACACGGCCATCGCGTCGCCTGCGTAAGCTCGGGGAATAACGAATGGGCGGGCGGGGGGTAGTGGGGAAGCAACGAGCGACAAGTCGTTAGCGCTGTTTTACGATTTCAATCATCGTGTTCCCGGAGCCGCGCGATCGCACCTTCCAATGACCGATGAAAAATTCACCGGCCATGTCGCTAATTTTAACTCGGCGAGTCTCGTTGGGGCAGCCCGCGTTTGCGTGCAGCGGTCATTCGTAATTCCGCTCCTCGTTTCATCGCTTAATCATTCGACGGGTTCGCGACGCGTGTTACTACCGCTGCTTTTCATCAGCTGCCCCACTGTCACAGTGTGCGCGCGCGCGCGATCTCGCCTACCTGGAGGAAACAAGAGCGACGGCGCTGTTGGAAAGAAAGACGCCGGCAGAGGTGCGGGAGGGCAAACGCAATCACGGTAAATTTGCAGGTTGCCTGCATAAATATCTCAGCGGGATCCCGCTGACCGCTTGGCTCATGATTTTATAAAGGCGAGGTACACGCCGTATGTCTACCCATGTTATGCCGTTCGCTCGGCCACAGATTTTCGTTTTTCGTGTGGGATTCCGAGCCGTTGAAGTAAAATCATCGTTGCCGGTGCACGAATTAGTTTTTAATTTGATATACGCGGCTGCTGCTGCTGCTGCTGCTGATATATGCTCGGAGATTAATCACAATTTTTAGCATTGTATCGTGCACCGTTTATCGCACCCCTCGGTCCGACGGTCTAATTGTAAAAACAGTGCCACCTATTTCGCGTTTTACGTCCACATAAACTATCACGGTATCGTCATTTTATTTCTACGACTGCCCAATGATCGGTACTTTATCGTACGCGCACAATCGCTTTTGAAAGCCAGATGAAATTACCGCTTCTCGTTGAAAAATGTTCCATTGGACAGCCTGTTATCAAGGCCGGACGTTTTATGACTAATATTTAACATTCTCGACGAATTAGAGCTGCACAAGGTCGATCTCCTTTTTGTACTTTGCCCAGGCTACAATGCTCTTGAGCCTTAAAAATTTCAATACCTTAAGCGTCCAAACAATCTCGCATCAATTATTTATTACTCGTAACCGGAACGTTGCACCGGAACGTTGCAGTCACTTTGGTCGCTGTTTCAGCTCGAACAACGTTAACGTTCGCGAGCAAGGAAATTAGCGGTGTTTACCATCTGGTTGCGTGACGGTTAATAGTATCGTTTGCTCCTTTTTTAGAATACTGTCCCGCTGTCCCTGGTGCAGAAGAACTACGCCGTGAAAGTCCGTAGTAGACGTCGGTTGTAGAAGAAAAGAGACTTTGCGTCTAGGATTCGCCGCCTGTTCCGCGAGTCCGATTGAAGTTAGAGGGGACGCGAGCAGTCGCATCGAGCTTCGAGAAAAGTGGGTTAACTTCGGCACAGAGTCGAGCTAATTACCGGGGGGCGGGGGGGGGGGGCGGTATTGATTATGCGGCTTGAAATTTTTGAAGAGTGCGCGAGAATTTGACGCGCGTGCGGACTGTCCGAGATCCGACACTTGTCCTCAAATAATTGGGTTGGAAGGACACACGGAGGCGGTGTGTGTCGGTGCCTCTTCCCTCTGCAATTATCGGCAGTAAAGAGCCGGCCACATCCGGCACTCGACACCGTCGATTCCTCTCCCCTTTCCTTTTAACCTTCCGATTCGAACTCGAAACCTCGGGGAGGACGAGCCTCGGCTCTTTCGCTCGCCCTATCTCGCAGAATGAAACGATTACTTGTACGAGCCCAATCGCTCTCGCAAAGGGAGCCGTCTCGACATGTTCCCCTCCCCCTTTGCTGCTTTTATCTTTTTGCGCTTTACCTGCCGCGCTCGAAACGGTACATCCGAGGGCGCTCCGAATTTCCACTCGCGTTGTTGCGCACTCGTAGCTCTTAAAACTTTCGTCGCCTTTGCCTTTATTTCCTCTTTTCTGTTTTTTATCGATTGTACGCGCGAGAGGAATCGTGGAATTAAAAATCAATCACACGGCGCACTCGAAGAGCTGCGCAAATAATTACGGTGCATAACGACGGACTACGTCGGCTGCCGCTGTGAAATAAATTCGACGCGGCGTTACGTAGCGGAGTCAACGAATGTTCGCGATCGAATAAAATGTTTCCAAGATCGTAACAGCGTTTTAATCGGTAGTCGAGTCGTTATCGCATGGCAATGCTCATGGCAATGCTCTTATGGGAACTCATGAGCCGCCGGATCTACACTTATCCCCGAATCATAGCGTTCCAAGAATCGTAAACGTAAACGGAACTTTCCTTTTCATTCGTACAACGACTATCACTGCTATCATCGGTCAACACTTCGAAGTCGATTTCCAGTCGAGTTGGCAGAACGCAAATCGATATCTGGTAGAATCAAACGCACATCTGCGCTCTTATGCGTGTTCACCTCCCTTAGCCTAAATAGTATTGTAATTGTAGATTGTACGCGAAGGTAAGATTTGTTTGCAAATTGCAAATTGCATCTCGCGGGCAGTATTCCGTTGGGTATAATTTTTATATCGAATAAATACGAGTCCTAGAGTTGAAAGCCGCCTTAACTTGGTGTCTTGGCATCGATTCGGCCTAGAATATTCACGTGTTTTATCGCTTATTATTTATTTAGAAGCCAATAACTGTGCGAGACGTTTAACGCCAACGAATATTTTATTTACGACATTCGTACGACTTGCTCGCGAACAATGTAATTCAATAAAATTTACTCGCTTTAAACTTGCACCATAAAAATTACCGACAAACTATTGCATAATGCATATTTGCGAATGCATAATTGAATATTCGCGTAGAAAGAGTTAGAAATCACAATTCTTGGAATTGGAATTAAGTTAGCAAGTTTTTTACCCGTTGCGCTGTGCTTGTAGTTATTTATTGGAATTTTTTAACTTCTTGCGCCTCGTCGAAATGTCGGACTTCGTAGGACTATACGATATTGCGGACGTTATTTTTCATTTGTTTTATAAGCCTAAGCGATTGAAATTGCTGAAATGTTATAACTCGACTGTAATCTTCGCTCCAAAATCAAATCAACGGGCTCACAAGTTTTTCTAGCGAATTTGCATCAAAGAGAAAAGCATGCATACGCTTCCAGATAGTATAAATAATATATCGATAATACAGCTAAATATACGCGTGTCGTGTGCATAATCTCGCTCGTTACTGCTTCGGTACAGCTTTTACAATAAATTTCAAAATTATAATTAGATTATCCTTTATTTGTACAAATTGTCGAGAAATCGAGTATTCTTACTTAAATCAATATTTCATAGAACGTCAGCTTTTTATGCCTTTCTTTTTATAGATTATTTAGTAATAAAATATAATATCCTCAAAAGATATAATTAAAACATTTATTATTGGAAACAAATTTTTAAGTATCTTTCGTAGAATGCATTTCGTAAACGATAAAAGCGCTATTTCCAATATGGGATATCAAATTTTACAATTCCAAGTTTCAATACAACTTACAGTGCCCACTTTGCACTGGTACTTTTATGTAAAGTCGCTTTCTGTTATTTCCGAAAGAATATTTATTAATTTTTATATCATAATAAAATCACTCGTGTATTTCATCTGATCGTGGTGCTGTTGCTGTAGCTTTGATGTTCGATAAACATATCCTTTCTCTCATTCGATATTAGATTATGCGATTCAGTAACTCCAAATAAGGTGAATAATTAACTTCAAACTTTTGACATTCGATTACAACTTTGGAATCTTTTCCTCTATTAGCTGATTTTGTATTAAAATCAATTCTGCAATATTGTGACTAACACCTTATCGTCCGTGATTTCAATGAACAGACTTCAATATTTAATGGAAAGGCCATTTAGCGAATGACACTTTATCATTTGCCGGTGTCAAAAACTTGCTGACTAATGCAAAAGATATTGCTACAAGTTTCGGACTGTAGGAAATGGTACAGACAAGTTCGATGTGGTAATCGCGAGGCTTCCGACACCTAATTCTTCTTGCTCGTCTTATCGTCCTTTTTTTTTTTTTTTTTTTTTTTTTTTTTTTTTTTTTTTTTTTTTTTAATTTCTACAGTACTGCGAGTAATTAATCTGCAAAACGATGAGAAATATTTAGGTTCTTATAAAGAGCTACTCATAGCATCGTCAATGGAGCTGAATGCGTATCGGAGAAGCCAATTGGCTTTTATATAAGTTATCCCCGTTAGATTGCGATCTTACTTAGCGCACGCAACATTTGAGTTATGCTGCAGTTATAAGAGGCATAGACGTATTTAGATAAATAAACAAATAAGGTTTTTGGAAATACTTTGGAGGTTTGTCTTGTACTCGGATACTTTGTCGAGCGAAACTTGTAAAATTTATTTTCTCTTACGCTTCCTTTTGTTTCCCACGACTATTATTAAAATTATTAGATTGGATCTTCGATATGTCGTACAACTACTTTCAATAACTATTTATTGACATTGCGTATTAGTTTGTCCGGTGAACTGAATGTGACCTATGAACCTACGGTAATGAATGTTAAAATACATTAAGTTTGGTTTCTTTGCTAATGAATTGTCTTACGATTTGTCATTAACCGTGTAATATTAAGTGTATATTAAGCAAAAAATTGTATTTTTCATAATAGAATGTGCATTAGTTGGTAAACTTCTCGTGTCGTGAAATGTGAGGCAAGAAAGTTTATACGCATCTTTATTTTTATAGAAATTAGTTCGATAGATTTTACGCTCTAGGTGTCGCGCACCATACAATATTTAAGCATTTAAATAACAGTTCATCAATGATCATTTTATTTAACTGCAGCATTATACTCACCGAATACAAGCTCGTGAGACTTTTTGTTGTTGTGGAACTCGTGATCCGTATTTTCTATTCCAAATTAATAATTCGGCACAAATTTAACCTAATAGACATTAATTGGGAGGAAATAAGATAAACGTAGTTACATCGTGTTGTAATATATATCGCATACGTTCAAATTGCAAGCAATTGCAAATTTTATCACACCTTGTGTAACTTACGGCCAATTTCAGCGACACATTAATTTTATCTCGTATTATTTTTAGAATAAATATAAGGATTAACGAACTTTTATTTTAATTTATCACGTGAAAATTAAAAAAATAGTGAAAAATTATCAAACTTTATCCTCGTTTCACCTTTGCTTACGACGATAATAATGCATTTAATGGCTCCATTTTCATAAATGTTGTCTCTGTATCGTAATTGCAAGATTTTCCTTGTAATACTTTATTTTGTAATTTCGTTAAGAAGAAAGGCCAATAATAAAATAGAAGCTTCAGCGCGCTAATTATAATTAAGAAGCTAGCCATTGCATTATTGTCGTTGAAGAAATTCGATTTAAGGAAATAAATAATATTAAAGAAATTGCTCGATGAATAATTTAGTAATGCAAAGACACGTTGTATCGATACGTAACGTTCATTCGAATTCAGTTGAGGCTCGTCGAGTAAATAAGGAAATGATATTCTCGATTAAGGATAAAATTTTTTCTTATTACGTCCTTTGTACGTAAGAAAAAGTCTCTACGTGAACATCCGAAAAATGTAAGGGAAAGACAATATCGCTTATGGAATTGGCTTTTTCCAACGATGCTCCTAACGAAAGAGGATTAAAATAACTCAAAGAGTGATAAGTTTAGAATAAACGAAAAATTTCAAGTCGTGGAAATAAAATAGAAAAATGACATTATATTCTTTATTCATATATGCATTTGGATAAATTCTATATTTACAACATTAAGATAAGTATATAACATCACATAGCTTGCTAGATTTAAGTACAATTATTCTTAGGATAGAATTCAAGCTTCGTTTGTTCTCTTGATAATAACATACCGATAATATGGTAGTACTTTTGGTAATGCTACGTTTATAAACTAGCATTTATTTCAATTATATTTACAAGTGTTGCCAAGTTTAAACATGACGTACGATCGCACAATTTAAGCAGCAAACGTAATACGAAATTTTTGCCGTTACCTTTCGATATTTACAAGACATGTTTTACGAATGTTTACGTTCTTCGGGTGTTGCAAGAGGCTCTCAAAGTACTTAAATGAATTCTCTTAAGTCTCGCTGTTATTCAAGATGCGAACCTATTTACATCTGCTCTCATTCGGGTATAATTGCGATTGTATAATTGCGATCCCTTCGTTGCGCGTGATTTTCATTCGACTGTTGGTGAGTTTGGCGAAGGTCGCTGGATGTTTGCAAATGAACCGATTAACGGGCAAGTACTTATATCGATGACAGCCAAATAAAGAACTAGCGAGTAAATACACTTTTCAGAAATGGTGCTTGCTCCGGTTGAACGTCTTCTACGAGACGTTAGAAACGCAGACGTTTAGATGGAATGTAAAGTGGTTATCCTGCCTAGCAAATGGGGTCTGCAAGAGGCTGAGGTGGTCCGTAGGGTGATGCCCACTGACTCACGGGATGCGTCATCGATGGGGGTGCAGGTTGACTCTCCAGACTTGGAACAGCAGCTCCCGAGGCGTGATTCGCCACTTGGGTCGGGTAGCCAACTTTCCCAAGAGCCTCCGCTTGCAGCGACAGCATCAGACGATTCGCTGCCTGTCGTTCCGCTTCTCGTTCTTCGGCGGTTTGACGTCTGGAGGAAAGGAGAAAAGAGTCGTACGTTAATGAATTTTTCGTTTCTCTTCTCGTCGCGCTCGCGAACGACGTCTCTTCCTTTCGCGCGCAACTTCTCCACGGGGGAAGTGCTCGCGAGGAAATTTCAGTAGCAAGCTCTACGACGCAAGATGATAAAGCGAAAACTGCTACCTACGTAATCGCTCATCAAGCTAAAAGAAGGCATCGTCATTTGTAAGCTTCCTTTGGCGCTCGTTGGCATCAGCTGCGCAAATAAAGTAACGCCGGGTCGTAAAAATTTCGACGTGGCTTTGGACAAACCACACGAGCTGGTAAAACTGTCGCTGCCAAGTAGATGCCGGGCGCGAGTAGCGCAAGGAAACGGCGAGGGGGGATAAAGCGAAGCGGGTAGAGCAAATAAGCTGGAAAGGGCGGAGAAAGAAAAGTCAAAGTAGAAGTGACTGGCGTTGTTGGGGCGGAAAACAGAAGACAAATGTAATAAAGTTAATCCGATTCGTCGCTCGGGAAGTAGCGCGAGCAACGACAAACGAGCGAACGCCAAGGAGTCTGTTTTCTCGCGTAAGTTCATTAGCGGATAAAGTGCCCGGCTCGCAATAACGCGATAACGCAATAACGCGATAACGCGATAACCTCAAGAAACAAAGGTAAAATGAATTTTCAAATTTTATTTACGTCGTGTATCAGCAGTGACAAATTGGGAAGCCGAGAGCCGAGAGCCGAGAGCCGAGAGCCGAGAGCCGAGAGCCGAGAGCCAAGAGCAACAACCTGCCTCCCAAATTAAGGACGCAAAAGCAGTAAGTAATATAACCGCATTTTTCAACGTTCGGATTAGTGTCAGGCGCGCTTGGGCTCATCGGAAATGTTATCGAAGGTTCGCGAGGGCTCAGCCACTCGCTCGAGAATCGCAAATTCCCGGCGAACGCGTTAAGCGTAATAAGTAAAATGGTCCGCCGGTGGGGCGAAAGGAGTTAACGAGACGAGCGAGTACGGGGTTGGCAGGGGTATAGGTGAAAGGGGAGGTTTCAAACTGTAATCGGCACGGCGCCCTCAATTATTAACCGCTAACCGCGTTAATTACACGCAAGGGCGTAGAACCAGCTGTGACTGACGGCACGGGCGTCGCCGCTTCCTCCGTTTCATCCGACGGGATGTCGCGAAAGCGGTGGTCCACCACCGGGAAGAGGAGCCACGTCTCGACGAGGATTTTTGCGCGCGTTTGCGCTCCCCGAGGAGGATAAGCGTAGCCACTGGTCTTGGAGGCGGTTTCGCTCGATAATCGTACTAGAGTCGAAGGCAAATCAACTGGATTGGCTCGATCGCCGGAATAAATATCGCATCACCGGGGACGGTAATGCAAGGCCATCGTGGAGGAGGAGGAGGAGGAGGAGGAGGAGGAGGAGGAGGAACAACAGCAAGGAGCCGACAGTCGAAAAAGCAATACGCGGTTTGCTCGTGTGGAGATAAACAAAGGTACATCCGAATCGTTTAATTACCGAGGACCGTAGATTAACTCTAATGGAACGGCGCTGTTTCGACTCTCGCTCTCGACTCTCGCTCTCGACTCTCGCTCTCGACTCTTGTACCCGATTGGCCTTCCACGTTCCTTCCTTTTTTTCTTACGACGCGGCGGACTCTCCTCCGCAACGGAATAACTCTCCGCTTTAATTATCCTACTCCGTTATCGCGAGACTAAAAGATTTTGTATTCCCGAAAAATTTACACATGTCACCCGCTTAAAATATGCCATCGAACGAAAAGAATTTTCGTCTCTGTTTCTCGCATTCTCGACTCGTTATCGATACTTTTGCGCCGAGTCTGCTCATCTGTCGAACGGATGCCTAGCCGCTAAGGTCCGTTCGAGGAAGAACGATTGAGAGGCCCTCGTGAAAGGGGTGGGTTTTAAATCGTCAACGAAACCCCGGAGCAAATGGAGCACCCAATTCGCGAAATTGGTCAGCGATCGTCGCCTATCAATCGGGTGGAATTTATCATTTATCGGCGAGCGTTCGAAAAGGCCGAAGAATCGTCGGCTCTCGCAATCGGGAGGTTCTTTCTCGAAAATAACTCGGACGAAAATCTACCCGAAAATCTACCCGAAAATCTACCCGAAAATCTACCCGAAAATCTACCCGAAAATCTACCCGAAAATCTACCCGAAAATCTACCCGAAAATCTACCCGAAAATCTACCCGAAAATCTACCCGAAAATCTACCCGAAAATCTACCCGAAAATCTACCCGAAAATCTACCCGAAAATGTAGCCGTAAATGTACGCGGGCGCGTGAAAGCGAGTCGAAACTCGGTTCGGGTATCGGCCAGGAGGTGAAGAATATTCGATCGGAGCTCGCCTGGGAATAATCTCGATATTCGCAAACCGAGTTTCTTTTGGCGAATCGCGTCTCTGGCGCATCCGAGTCAGCCTCCCGTTCTATATTTCATCTGCGTCTGGCGCGTCCGTCGAAGCAGCGGCAGCGGGCGTACTTAGGTTCGGTGGAGGGGTGCCGTTGGAAGCGCTACGTGTAGAGCGTGTTCGAGCATTTACGGGCGTGGTTGTACACAGGGCTCGATGAATATTTCAGGAGGGAAGGCGAAAGGCGAAAGGCGAAAGCGAGCGGGGGTTCACTACTCCCACCCCGCGCTCCCGTGTACGTAGCAGCGAACGTAGATCGAAGCTATTCAAACGCCGGATTCGAATGTTTGACAGTTTAAAAGCCAAGAAGCGGCAGAGGAGGCGCGAGATGGAGGGAGAAGGAGCGAGTCCTGGGAGGACTGCATTATGTACGGGACAGGGCTAAGCTGTTAGCCGCTTGAATTATTGACACCGTCGAGTTATCTCATCTGTACCTACAGTCATCTCGTTACTTTAAACTGCGCTCCTCCAGCTGCTGCTGCTGCTGCTGCTGCTGCTGCTGCTGCTGCTGCTCCTCCTTATCCCGTTACTCCCGGGCACTAGCTCTCGTTGTTGGTCCGCGCGCGTCCCTGTCCCCGATTTCCTGCAAGGGGAAAGGCTTTCCTCCTGGGCCCGAGCGAAGGAATGTCGATCGAGGAGGAGCCGGTCCGGGCTCGCTCCTAATCTAAATCACGTGTTTTCGTCCCGCGAGCGCCTTATCGGCCAGGAGCGAGCGAACGAGCGGCGAACGAGCGGCGAACCGACCGGGCGAGTATTTTGGCTCTCGATTCGTTTGCTCGGGCGATAAGCGCCGGAGTCGAGCGCCGGAGTCGAGCGCCGGAGTCGAGCGCCGGAGTCGAGCGCCGGAGTCGAGCGTCGGAGTCGAGCGTCGGAGTCGAGCGTCGGAGTCGAGCGCCGGGAACGAGCGCCGGGGACGAGCGCCGACAAGGTCGAGAGGCTGATGAGGCCTTGCACCGCACTATTAACATTCCTACGGAGAGAAAAACCTCTTGGCTGGAGCCACTCGTTTCAGCTACTGGGATCTCCCCACCCCACCCCCGCCGTCTATCGCGGGGTAGATATATATGGTTTGCTCGGGTGGCTGCTGACGACGATTTTGCTCCGCGACGCTTTTTTACGAACGAGCTGGTACGGGGACTCGCGAGGAGGGACCGCCATCTTTGCTGGCTCGACGACTTTTCGGAGGTCATTATAAATAATGAAAGAGGAAACGTCGCCCACTGCCTTCAACGGACGGATAACATTTTTGAGCCGCGCAAACGATCGACGGAATTTCCGCGTTGAGCCTCGACTTCAAACCGTTTCCAACGATAATTTCAACTTTTTTCTAACGCCCGTACAGTGCAGAATGCCGCCAAGTTTCATCGCGTAAACGCAACTCGACGATACGATTTAAATTGCACATTTCTAAGAAGTAATAGGAACCGAAGCTATTAACGCGCGTGAGGTTTGTAGGGAAATTCGTTTTTCACGTTTCCTCATGTGCACGTAATTAATTTTAATGAATTTTACGCGACGCGAATAAATTAATTAGCTTACCAATTAGAAAATATAAAATATCAAAGGATCGTGAAATTAAGTAATTTTGAAATTTTGGAATTTAATTCTCGCGCGTAGACACGCCTTGCATTCCATTATAAGTGAAAAAGACAAACTCGATCCAGCGTTATTCGGACTCTTAATCGAAATTAAATGCTGCTATTAAAGGTGTACGCAAAGAAAACATTCTTCTTAAGACTGAAAATGAAATTTATTCTATGAATAGCGAACATCGATACGCCTTCAAATTTATCTATTTAATTAATTCCCCCTTATTTCCATTTCGCTTAAAAAGATTGCGCACACGCACGCACACATAGGGACTTTCGTAGATAACGAATATGGATAAAAAAAGACACATACTGTATAAGTACTAATTGAATTAAATTTGATGCGTAACGTTAAAAGGCGAATTTTTAATAAAACAGAAGCGACAGTGTACAGGTATTCCTTAAAAGAAAGTTTCATTTCTTTAGTTGCTATTCTTAATTGTACATCTTATCGGAATTTTCAAAGCCTGTAGGTGTAATAAATTTTTGTAAATTAATTGATATTCCACACTTTCTAAATTTAAATTTAAATTCTACACTTTGCTGAATAAAGGATATTTAGTTTTTTGAAGAATGAGGTTGAATATAATAATTTTCCATGTGTTCTTCTAAAAAGGACTTCACGGACTTTTATTATTCCGATTGAAAAGCTTAATTATTTTTTCCAGATAAAATCCTTAATTAATTTACAATTGCAACTATAATTTCAACGAATTCATGCCAGATATATTCCAAGTGCTCTTCGTGCATGAAATAACAAAAGATTTTCCGTCTCCAACTGGTTTTAAATTGCCTTAAAGAAATAATATGTTGCGACTGTCTGATAAAAATTTGCGGACAATCTCCTCATTTTTATCACATTTTAAAAAATATTCCGTCGCGATTAAAATTATTTTAACAATTCCGAAAGTATTCAAACTTTATCGTTATTTTCACGTTGAGTTTTATTTAAAATTTATCCGTGTACGTTACTCAAATACAATTTAATACTCAAAATTTCAATCAACTTAAGTGTAGCATAGTCTCACCTTACCAACTTCAGCTCCCAGCACATGTACGAATATCCGAATAAAATGAATGCAATTGTATTTAATTTACAATCACTCGATAGATGCAAGGCTCAAAAAATCTTTGGAATAACTTTGAAAACAGTCCTAAAATTTTCATAAACGATCCTCGCTTACTGTATATTTCAATAGATTTTATTATATCGTATGCGCTTTTTCATTAATTCATTACTAGTCTACAAGAGCAGGTGTTTTGTCAATTTTATATTATTATAATGCTTCTTAAACTAATACAGGTAAGAAAATCTTATATTACGTCATAATGAACTGACTTATTTTGAGTAATGCAAAGCCTCTGTTAAATAAAAGAAGAAAATGATTAATACATAAAAGAAAGACACCATAATTAAGATGAAACGTCTCGCTCTACTGGATTTACTTAAATATCGCAACGAAAACCGAACACATTGGTACGTAAGTATCGACTGGTGATGAATAATAATAAAATATATAATCAACAGATAAGACAATTCGCCGTACAAAGTTTTTCAATCTCATATTACATAATGAAAAACATGCAATAGATAGAAGTGAGAATACAGCGTTAAAATTCTTTGTCTCAAGCTTACATTATAAAAGTAAAGCCGTATCCTTGCATAATCCTAACGACGACTAACGTATATTCAATATTATATAAAATTGCATATTTTAGTCTGTTTCGTAAAGCGATTTTCTGCTACTTAAAAATAAAACCTGTAACGCATAATTTTGTTTTATAGACTCTAATTCCTGAATCAATAATAAGATTCTATCCAAGAATCATGAATTATAGATATATTAGATGATATATTAATTCACGAGAGATTCAAATTATAAAAGATGAGAAAATAACTTAAAAACTTGAAAGTTCATTAAAAGTCATATTAAATATAATTTTTATTACTAGCTTTTATATTGCAATTATATTGTAATACGAATTGATATTGAAGAAACGTTTTTGATACAAAGATTATAGTTTCTTTTCATTGTAGGAAATTAATTTTAAAGGAAAAATAATCGATAAACGCATGAAATGTAAATAATAATGTTAATTTAATCAATTGTCTCGGAAAAATTGTAAGCGAACTTTAGCAAGACGAGATAAGTAACTACATTTAATTACACTTTCATTGTAATAATGTAGACTCGAATTTAAGTAACAGAAACTTAAAATGCACCTTTTTGATTTGAATAATGAGTATTGATCTCGAAGAACTTTGATATCTTATATGCGGTTGCAAGAGTAAAACAAACGATCGCTACTTCGGATGTAATAGCACTGATACATATACCTTGTCATTTACCCTTTTGGGAATACTAAATGGAAATACTATCAAAGATGTTTTGAATTATTTTACGAAATAGGTAGAACGTATACGACTTTCAACGTAAAAATAAGCTTCGGAAATTATTATGTTCGGTTGCCAAGAAAGTTGATTATTTTACTTTATTCGTTTAATGCTAAGCGAGATGTCGTTTGTAATTGACGTTGTGATGCGAGACAATTTTATTCCATTATCTTTTCAACGAAATTACTTTCTCATATTTTTCCTATTATTAAATTGTTATTCAACTGCATTTTTGTATTCAACTGCATTTTTGTATTGAACTGCATACTCAAATTGAAATGTAGCGTCAGTGTGTAGGACTCGATTTATAATACTGAATTGCATGGATATTATTAAGATACATATGTGATACCTCGTAGTTCACAAGAACTAACTCGCGCAGATTTTATTTCTGTTCATCGGATAGTACCTCGCGAAGCTTGATTAAAACTCACGATCGAAGCTAACCCTTCTCCTCGTAAGTTAAATCGTTATAAAACCTTTATGTCTACCATTAAAACTGTTACGCTAACACAAGCTCGTAAAATAAATGATACACAGAATTGATACCTGCAACGCGTTATGGTCCTGTAAGTATCAATACACACTTACATTACATTTACTAGCCATAATCTACCACGTTTATTTACATAATCGTATAATTGCATTTAAGCATTGAATTTTAACGAAGAAAGGGACGTAATTTCACAGAAATTGTAGACAATTATGTCGAGTAATCGTTAACTCAATAGTGAAAATGGGAGTGAAAATCATCTCTGAATTTTATATAGAGAGAAACGACAACCAGATCTTCGCGCAGTGAGATGAAGTTTTAATACACACAAAACAATACCATCGCAAAATAAACTTTCAACTGATCCAGCACTTAATAAGGGCCCTCCTCCCCCCGCCCCGCGCACTCTTAAATTATTTACAAAAATGATTGCAATAATGGCTTCGATTATTCCGTTCATCGACTCGATGCCTTTCGATCGACTTTCATGAAAAATTATCTAGTTGAACGCGAGTGGGCCGGATAAAAAAAAAACACCTGATTTCTGCGTACTTATTGAATGAATCATCGAGTCGAGGAAAGTAGCAGCGATGCAAACGCGCGAATATCCCGACGAGCTTAGAAAATGATCACTTGGAAACCCAACAAGCGAAGCGAAGCCAATTGCGGCCGAAGATGTTGTGGATCGCGCGACTCATACGAACCTCCACTTGGTCCGTCGATTCTGGAACCACGTCTTCACCTGGGCGTCGGTCATCTTGAGTGATTTGGCAAGGGCGGCTCGTTCTGCCGAGGCGAGGTACTTTTGCTTGTGGAAGCGCTTCTCCAGCTCTGCGATTTGAAGTCGGGTGAAGCTGGTGCGGGGCTTCTTTCGCTTCGGCGGCGTCCTATTTTGGTAGGGGTGGCCGATCCGCCGTGGAAAACTCCCTGCCACTGAACAAACAGACAACCAGAACTTTACTTTTCTATACCTTTCGCGTCTTTCCGCATTATTCGATCTTACGGAAGGCCTGAATAGGTAATAACATTCGAATGTTATCGGATGACAGGAGGAGGGTAAAAGCTGAGGTGTTAAAGGAGGGTGAGAGCACCAGCTGTACGATTATGTCATAAATTTTACTGTTTTATCGCTTATGCACCTTTTAGGGAAAAATACACAGAGGGCGATTTAGTGGTTACTTTCGTCGAGTCAAGAGCCTTAATTTCACGTGAAACTATAATAATGCATAAAAGCGAAAGTATTGTAATAGCGCTGTATGTGAGCCATTCTCTCGTTCATTTGTTGCTTGTTTTATAATAAAATTATTCTACTCGATTATGTGCCTGTAGAATAATAAAGCAGAGAAAGATTAAGGAAATGCGCGAAAACAATTTTCATGCGTCATGTTTGTCAAAGTCTTCGCGTTATGGTCGAAAGAAATTTATTACGCGTTATAGTTCCGATTTGAAAGTGCGGAAAGGCATTTTTTGAAAGAAATTTCTACGGTGTGTGGAAATTCGTTTTCTTTCGTATTGTTTTGCTTTTTTCTTTTTCTACATAAATACCCCTATTGTTTGAAAATCTCCAATCGTGATTTGCTTCTGCTTATATTATAGCGGATATGCTAACCTTTTCGTAGAACGATAAACCCTGTGAAATTTGTGAAGGATCGCTAGATACAATTCGCAGACCTTTTCATCTGACTTGAAAAGTAAATGCAAGCCTTAAAAAATTGAACGATTTGAATGTTTTAAAATGTTCGTTACAGAGTAAACTAGAGCTAAATTTGTAAAATTAAATACAATTTAAAATACGTTTTATGCTCTACGTTATTATTTCGCTATCAGTTTCTTCTTCGTAAGATCTAAGAAGCCTGGAAAAACTGTTTTATAATTTAAGAAAAAAATACAGTACTCGAAATTTTAGTCGGAAAGTACAATGGTACTACTGCCATTTTTTACTTACGAGCATTTAAATGGGCAACCACAAATTAAACATCTTAAAAGCACGATCGCAATTTGTAACATTTAATTCCATGAAATTCATGGTATAAAAATGTTTCAGTGCATTTAAAATTCAAATTACTTGTAATATAAAGCAACTATAATTTAAAATTTTTCAACAGTTTTATAGATCGGTGACAAAATGTGTCACCGACAAGCATAAAGAAACAATTCCAAAAATTCATAGTACATTAATATGTAAAAGGTAATTACTTACAAGAGTACGTAGGTAGTTCGTGTTTTAAATTGGAAAATTTCTTTCCGAGTGTATTATTTTTATGTCATTGCAAATAAAGATTTCCGCGAAAACTCTTAAAAAATTATAATAATTTAACATTTGCCTTTTGCTCGGTGCTCGGTTATTGTCGTGTAATAAGTCAATGCCTCGTTTGGTTATTAAATGAAAATGGCAAGATTTTACGAATATTTAGAGTGCCACGAGACCGAAGCATTTCAGTTTATGATTGAGTTAGAACGTACTCTTTAACTTTGCGAGCAGTGCGAAACATTGCAATTTATCGCCGACATTATCAAACTAAAATTCCGAGATGACGAATAAAAAATTTCTTTTTTCAATGCGCGTCGTATCATTCTGAAAAGGTTATTTATCAAGTTGATATACGAAGTACAGCGCGTGAAGCATTAATGAAACAACAAACACACTGGATTTTAATCGTACTCACAGCCGAAAGATCAAAGGAGAAGAAGGGAAAAAACGTAAAAATAAATAAAATAACTAAGAAGCATATTTCTCGACGGCAACTGTTATTTCGTTGCAAGAATTCATTTTGTTTCGTATGCGCACGGATGGTAATCCTAAGCTACCGACCGTCCGACGGCATTTACCATAACACGTTTCGAGGTTTTGAGAATAGCAGTGTACATTATATTAAAAATAAACGCTCTTTTACCAATATATCACCTTACAGGAATAATTTACCGTGTAAGCAATTGCGTAGCTATAAACATTGTCCACGACTTATAATTTGTTGTATAATTTGTAAACCGGGAAATAAAATAATATCGCCAACGCTCAAGGCACAACACTACGGGATTCTTTACGTACGTTTTATGGAGTTTAAAAATTAGGGAAAGTTATCGAAATGAGTTTGAAGGCATTAAAATTTAAATACAAGGCGTATCTTTATTGGAACGAGTTTAATGGTTTTAAGACTGATCGTTTATAAGTTATTAAAGGAGCAAATTGATGCTTTTAATGTTGGCTCCACAGCGAGATAAGAATACCTTTATTCAAGTTTCTTCAATTTTATTTGCATTAATTACAACAATTCTCAATGCTCGGCGATATTCGTATTGTACGTAAATGCGTGGGCCAGGCATAAAGATGTCAATGTTTTCAATGTAGAATGAATAACCGAATTAAGCGTGTACTGTCCGGTTACACATTATTACAAATATTTACACAGATTCTTATAAACTCAAAATATTTATTCTTACATTAACCACGCTAACTCACTTAATAGAATCCGTCTTAGGTTCTACGATCATTCGTTACGATTATTTCTTTTGAGTGACGCAGTTTAACTCAAACTTTTACGTAATACCTACACCTCGAAGAGAAAACTTTGCGAGGTATTTTCTGGCAAGTTGAAATTAAAGAAGAGGCAAGCTTTCGATAGCATATCGCTCCTCCGTTTGCACAAACTCGATCTCCGTGTTGCCCCGTTTCCATGCTCGATAATAATAATACGTTTCATTCGGTCTTACGAATCGAGAATTATTACTTGATTTTGTCGTGGAATTTATTGCCTTTCCCCTTTTCAACAAATAGTAGTCGTTCAGCCGATTCAATCAACAGATCTATCGCCGTAACAAAACATTCTACCTATCAGCCTTTAAAGAGTTGAGCGAGAACAGCGGAATATATACACACGTAGGCCAAATATTTTTTCATTGTCGCGTTAGGTAACACTTAGCTGACGCAATAAAGCCAATTCGACTTGCCGACTGGGATAGTAATTTTTAACGGGTTCTTCGTTCGAGCGTAAAAACCCGAGCGGTTATATAAAAGACAGGGACAGCGGAGCTTTTTCCATGATCGAGTGCCGATATTTAATCGACACGAGGAGTTTTCCCGAGGAAATTCCGTTTTAGAATTCGCACGGCTAGTCGAGGGTCGGCTACGGCGAGAGGAAAGAAGAGGAGCATATTCGAGTTGGAGCTAAAGAGCAGGGGAGAAGCTCAGGAGGACGAAGACTCGGGGATGAAATATATATATATATCGCTGGTGATCGCTCTACTCCTTTGCCGATCCCGCGATCTCGGCGAGCTTACGCATCGCTCTTGCTTATTATTAAGCTGATAATCGGCCCGCGGATATTACAGTCGTTACATGATCGTGCTGCTAACTTGCCTCCCCCGCCCCGCGGGCTGCGAGCGAGCTAGCAACCCCCGGCCTGGCAGTCTTTCTCGTTATTCACCCGTAATTACTTTCGCAGAAACGGATACGCGCTCGATAAAGCGAATACCTTAGCAGACGGGCCGAACTTCAAAGAAAGAGATTAATTCTCAAGCGAAGTCGAATGACTTTTCGCTCACCTTTCTTCGGGAACTTTATGATCCCGACGAACGGGAATAATATCGCAGCCCCGGTCGTTCGCGAGCCTCTTTAAACGCATCTCGTCCTGCCGCCCTCTTCGAGCCTCGCGCACACCGCCGACCTTTTCAATTGGTAAGCGCACCGATGCATCAGTTGAGCGAGAAAAAGGGACTTTCAGCAACGATAGCGTCCTTGCATCCCACGTACTCGACACTTGCCACCTGACCGCATCGTTTACTCGCTCTCGCTCTCTCTCTCTCTCTCTCTCTCTCTCTCTCTCTCTCTCTCTCTCTCTCGCTGCGCGTACTTTTCAACCTCTGCGTGTCGAGCGACAGTAATCTGTGGCGAACCGAAACCTATTCGAATCGGGCCAATTGCGCGGTGCCCTAACAAGGCTGTTCTCCAGAAATTCTGTGGTTGGCGTCGCGGCGCCCTCCCATCCTCCCTTTCACCCCCGCCGTGCCTCGCGACGACTTTCCACGAGACCGCGAACGTCCTCGTCTCCTTTCCACTGCGCCTCGTGGAAAATCCGCGCGAATTCTTTTTTTTCCACTTTTTCCACCGACGGCACAAATCCACCTTTTCACAGCGTATCGCACGAGTTATACCAAGTATCCTACTTCAGGACTGCGAGTGCCTTGGAATTACCGCTCGACTAACTCGGTACAATCGTGGAGCTATGCGCCATTACTCCATTTTCATAATACGCCTAGTTCACGTACACATCGTACAAATTCACACGATAGAACGAGAATCGTACGAGAAGCTGAACGATATCCTTATAAAAACGTCGGATAAAGGCTGAAAGGCAGGTAAATTGCTCCGCCAATCGGCTGAGTAAGTACAGTAATTTCGCATGTGAGCGAGACTGCGCTTACTCAAAGACTCACACAAAGACTCGAAGACCCGCGGCTTAATTGACCGTTTCGATTTAATACTTTGCAAGACTTTTCTCAACTTAACCAAATGAATGCGTGTTATGCGAACCGATAAATATTTACTATATCCGATTTCAACTTGTCTTTATTTTATTATTTTTAACAAATAATTCCATTCGAATACGGCCATTTGCATAACTTACTTTCGATTCGTGTAAACATGACGCATAAGCGAACATGAGGTACACGAGCTTTGGCACGGAAACCCTAGAGTAGCTCCTATGCTTTGTGTATTTTAAAAACGTTCGGTCACTTTTATAATTTGCAACTTAGAGCGCTCGTACTCTATTATGTAAATATGAAAATTTCTCTTTTTAAAATACTTCGAGCAAAGCGTGATAGCATCGAGTGAAAAGTTAAAGAAAAGATGCTAACAATTTGAACATTTTACCATTTCATACCTTTGTCTCTAGAGTGGCCGTGTAACCTATCGGTGTGATTCACTCACGCAATTGATTACGGGTGCAGGTACACACCTAACTCGTGATACTGTCGTACACCGTAAAACACCGTAAAACACCGTGATACTCTATCGAGTTCGACTGATTCTTAAGAGAGTGAGATCGCAAAACTAAATTACGTTAAAATAATTAATTGAGTATATCCAGCGGGCGATTAAACAACGCGTGCACGTATGCACGCGAAATAAACTCTTCAGATGCTAAGAAAACGAGTTCACTGGAGTTGTGAATTAAAATACAAAAATAGTTAACTCGGAAACGCCGTTGCTTTATTTGAAAACATTGTTCACGTAATCAAGAGATTTGTAACGATAGTTAACGAGATGGAATAATAATATTGCTATTCCGATGCGATATATTAATTAAGATCGATTATCATTCGAGGAAACGCTCTCTGAAAATCGATATCGGCAGTGAAATATAATTGCACAACTACAAATTCGTGATTGATCGCTGCTGATTAGAGAGAATCCTTTCGACGCCTCCATTTGCTCTCGCGGACGTAAACCGAGCTAAACTTTCTTAACCGGCTGTACTCTGAAAATCCCCTAATTGTTGATTCTTAACGAAGTTGTTCGATTCTTCTGCATTCAACAGCACGACCTTCTCGTGGAATCACGAAGTACTATTACGTAATCTGCCGGTACGATCATTGGAGCGTTTCAAGTTAAAATTCATTCGACGACATTGAATGTACGTTGTACGGTGAAAGTCACGAATAGCATTGGAAGTCACGAGTAGCGTTAAGGACAATCGAAACATATCTAAAATACTAATCGAACAATTAATTAATGAAACATTGAAGGTAAGTAATAGATTTGACGTAAGCCTTGGTTAAAATTATAGTCACCATCTTAATTTCGTACCGGCTGACATATTTGCTCTGCCGGCGTAAGATAAAGGAATCAAGATTGTGGGTGGAGCATAAACGATTACGCGCTCATTGTTCAAAAAGTGCTGCAGTTAAATACTCGGTTCTTTTGGCCTTCGTGACAGCTTTCTTCGTTACAGGGATACAGGGATACAGGGATACAGGGATACAGGGATACAGGGATACAGGGATAAATTACAACTACCATTAGAGCCGCGGTCTCGGTCTCTGACACGTACGTTTCAGTACTTTGACAAGAATTAATAAAACTGTTCACTTTCCTGAACAGTGAACTGGGTTCGACGATAAATTCCCGACGCTATCGGGAAAACGTAAAGGATAAGTGAAAGCAAATATCGTTCGTTTGATGATACTTCGTTTAAGCATTATAAATAAGGGCAGAGGCGATTTATCGCTGCTCGAGTGTCGAATATCATTTTATTTCTTATTACTTTTAATTGCATGGCAACGTGTTGCCTAAAAATTGGATAATAATATTTATTCAATCGAGCACGGTATTTTCCAGTTAAATTTTACGGAATAATATCGAGTGTATCATTTATTATTGAAAGGAATCGTGCATTATTTTATGCATTTCTTATCGCGCTCACGTGTGAGCGATCGGATTATTCCCCCTCGCCATAAATTTTAGAGGCTGCCATTGCGCGCAATTTGTCGACAGACCTTGCAGCGCCTAATCAAAAAGAAATTTGTGTGAAATGTTTCTACTTCAAATTGGGTTTCACAAATCCTGCAGCGCCAGCCTCATTAATAAAATAAGAGATTATCCGCCTGGAATTTCATCCCCAAACGAGTAGAAAACTAGCTGGAAACACGAAAGCCTCCATAAAAGCCCAAAATGGCTTTTTCTATGGCCACTGAGTCACCTGCATCTGCAGGGAAATCAGTAAGTGTCTTTATTGCCGCTATTAAAAAGTATCCTTACAAAATAAAATAAATGTAAATCTTCCTTAGATGAGACACTTTGTTCCATTTTAAATGCAGCGCAGCACTTTTGTGAAGGAAGGAGAGGCCGAACGCGATAATACATTTCGAATCATTTTCAAATAATTATCTTTGCAAGTAATTATCGTCTATTGTTTAATAAAGGACTCGTCGAGCAAACGGTTACGAGCGCATTGATCGTCAATGCCCAATTACGTACGAATAAAACATAATGCCTAAACATATAAAATACACGTGTACGCAGCACACGCGCATGTATGCAAAATTTAGCAGATTACGCAACTTCAACCACAGCATTAAGTTTGTAATATATTCTTTCGTGGCAATGTGCAAACTACAAAATTTATTACACAATTACAACGTACAACGAGCTTGGAAAGTCACTAATATAATTACGTTGAATTCATGATCCGACTCTGACTAATTGCTCGACTACTTTGAGAATACGTAGTCCAAAAGAAGCCTAATTATACCTCTTCTATTAATCGCGCGTATATTCTAACGAAGGGAGACGTTTGATATTTTCAAATTGTTTAACACGAACGAAGCAGCGTTATTGCGTTGATCGATCGAGGTGAAATGAGTCGACGCGACTTCATTACAAAAACGATACTTAGTTTAACGATACTCGAAATTTACACGTTGTCGCTTCGGGTCAAATTTCTTAATTAGAACAATGCTTTTTATCCCATCTCAAATGCTCCAAGTTTAATATTAATTTTTGCAATGTTATCGCAACGAATCGATATTTTGTTTTGACGGAACGCGTTATCCGCGTGAGATTAAGTTGAGAACCCCTATGCATTATTCATCCTCTCTTTTGTAGTAACACTCGCAAAAGTTGCTAATCTGATTAAAGTAATTGAAAATGTAAGATACTAATCTTATACGAATCCAAATGACTTTGCTCAATAATTTATCATAATGGTATAAGGAAGATAAAGAGTATGGTTCTGCGTAGTACATTATAAATATGCGATATTCTTTCGTATATTAATTTTAACGTGTACTACGTGTTCACGCTGAAATGCCTGCGAATATTTTAAAGTGAACTTGTATATCAATTTAAAGAAGAGCACAAGGAAGTTTGCATTATATTAAGTAAGGAATAAAAAACAGGTTTCAGTTTTCATTAAATACGGTCGGCCGTCGCAACATAATGTTCCTACTACTCCTTGTTTTGCCGATTAACTAATTTTTCTTTTTATACCGATAAATCACGCTATTTAATATTTAAAAATTGCACTTAACTATATTTAACTATAAAGAAAACAAAATATTTATAATAAAAATACGTGCGGGTAATAAATTTTTTAGAACTACGTAAATAATATCCAAGCGTATGTGAATATAATTTTAACCGACAATAGCTTATCATAATTTATATTTTTATATTCTTCATCACACTGAACTCTGTATTATAATATTGTAATTATGAATTTCATAAGTAATATGCGCATTTTTCATTTCAAAACAAATCTCAATTCACAAACTGACATTGCGAATTATTGCATACGTCATAAAAATGAGTAAGAACGCTCTAATAAATGTTGAAAGTGGTGTTATATTTTAATCCGTTTATACCTGTATGATGTGTCAATTTAAGAAAATGATACCTGTTTGGTAACCCTTAATATACGAATTCATGAATATTTTTACCGCGTACGTATGAAATCTTATATTTCATATTTTACATTATTTGGCAGAAGTCATCTTAACATGTTAAGTTTTACATACTTAATGATGTATTTGCAGTGTTCGTATCGTTAATTTATCAAATTATAATCATTAAAAATAGGTCAAAGCGTGTAAAATCAGTAATAAGAAATTAAGCTGTTAAATGCATAATTATAAGGCTCAGATGATTCAAAATGTCAAACGTAATAAACACGTACAAAAGGTATTTTTAAGTGAGAGGTCCATTCTTAGGAAATAAAATAAAAAAAAAAAAAAAAAAAAAAAAAAAAAAAAAACACTGTTTATTTAATGGAGATTTTTGTTAGAAAGAATTTTCAGTAAACCAAAGCCATTAAAATGTGTAACCGTTCTCACATTCACAAGCTTACGAATATACGACTGTGATAAGGTAAAGCAAAGTACTCGAGCGTATTTCAATAACTTATTTCAAAACATTAACACACGGTATTAGTATTTATTATATGTATTAAACCAACACGAGAAAGTATGTAAGGTATAGGGCATGTGGTTTATATATACACAAGTACATAATTTTAAGAAGGGATGTCAAGCGCGTTCAAAGGGAGCGTAATCAAAGAGCAGAATAATTATCTGTTTTTGTAATTATCAAAGTTTTAGATCAAATTCTTTTCTTACATCATCTTATCTTCAGTATAAAATATGACTTTTAATATGCCTACGCGTGTATGATAACGAAAAAGTTTACTTTATAATCCCAAATTCATGATAAACAGACATATATCCAAGATAAATGAAGTCAAATTTGTTTTTAAAGAATAAGATAATTAAATTACGTTAAGTCATTTACTTCGGTTTATTAAGTTTTTTAAATAAAATTTTTATTTTTATTCGTCAATACGTAATGGTATTCAATGCCTATTAATGAATCCTCAATGAATGATTCATCCCAAAAGTTCGTCTGCTTAATACCGTTACTCGTAACTTTGCAAATTTGGAATACGAAAATAGCTCGTTTTCAGAGTACATTTTTCCTCGATATAACACTTTTGTAAAACTAATCAAAGATATGATCCACGTTTTAAAGTTATAAAATCATTATAATTACCAAATTTATCTACAACATAACAAATTACAAAATAATTACAAAATAACCGTTTTATAATTCATGTCAACTCTTTATTTTACATTTAAGAAGAAAAGTAAACAAGAATCTATGTAAAATGCAATTCTTTGCATTGATAAATCAAAACGTTTTTGCGATTTCAAAAACTATTTCGTACCTTATAAAATCGCTGAACTACCGAATGGTAAACTCTGTTATTATGTATGGCGTAAGCAATAAAATCAATAACATCAGTTTATTACATGTTTTTAGTATATGTAATTGTTCTCTACGTGACTTATTTGCATGTATTTCTTTAATACAACAAATGTCAAAATTTATTATCATAAATAATAATTTAGAATATGACTTGATATATATTCTTATTTTAAGAACACTTGGATGAATTGACGACATCTATACTTTCTTCGTGACATGCAACGTTTTACTATAAAATACTACGTAATGTTTAGTTATACAAAAAAAGTAAGTCCATAAGCCTTGATAATAAACCGCAGTGAGTGTGAAAAATACAATAATATTAAAACCATTGCTCAAACCAGAAATTGAATTTCAATAAATACCACGACAATACAGGTAATTGTATAATACATTCATTTTAAATAAGCGAATTAGAGATCCTTTGACGAATCATACGTTTCTCGCACCAGTTTGGACAAGACAATTTTCAATTTAACGTGAGAAAAATTGGAAAATCAAATCCGAGTCAATTTTCTTTGTATTACAAACGCATTGATCCTCGGTCTAACATGTTTTCTTCGATTGGTACTACCGCAATACCAATATTTCTACTGTATTCACAAGAAATTAATCAACGAATAAAAATTTCTTATTAAGATTGATAAGATATTCTTCTAAATATGAAGTCATAACTTTTTCTACAATTAGTATGCACGACTGGTTACTTCAATATGTATCTCCAACGATATCCTTGACATATAAGATTACATGTTATTTACACGACCGGTAAAATATACAATTAAACGTTTATGGTGTGATGCAAAAATGTAATTATATACCCACAATATTCAATGGTATTAACAAATTTCCTTAATAATGTTATCAAGTTAAATATTTTTACAAAAAATTATCAATATCATGGAATTTATTTTGCACTTACGCGGGAAGATATTGAAACCGATTAAAAAATGTAATTACCTTTACATCACAATTCACTGCATATTCCATTTAATTGATATTTACAGTGACAATGAATTCAATGGATTTTTCGCTTAGTTACAAATTAGTTATTTCTCAGAAATATTCACATTAATTCGAATAATAACGAACAGAATGAAATTGCCCAAGCACGGTTGAATTGGATATAATCCGCGTGAAATAAAACCATTACAGAAAGCAAATAATATTCTTTCTTTAACTGCCGCAACTGTCACGCAACCAAGTAAATAAGCTCACTAGTTCAAATTGGATTCAATCTATCTTGTATTTAGATCAATTTCTTTCTTCTTTTCAAACGCATCTATTTCAGAGTCCGATTATGTCCATCTTGAAAATTGTTTTTAATACGCCTGATATTGTAGATATGAAAAATTACGAATTATCTTATTGCAATTTATTACTTTAAAGTGCTTATCCTCTCCACGACATATCGAACCTGAAGAAAAGGTTGCAAAAACCTTGCAATAACCTTAAGGAGCTGCATTTGTGTCCCGTATGAAAATGTACAAATGCTCGTATCTAACCGCATAAGTAATGTACGCAAGTAACAGAATAGTTATCTCTTCTTTGGCCACATTTCAGTGTAAAAAGTGTGATAAACCGCGTGTAAATCAACTCTAATGATTTTAATAAAAAATTTAAACAGACAAATTGGCTCTGTCGTTATAGAAATAGTCGAGTACAGTACCAGGATTCGTTGACCTAGTGAGCTTGAGACATAACCTTTGTCGGATCCGTCGCATGGCGCGTCGTGACTCAACTTGGTATCATCTCGTAGATGACGCAACTACGACTCGCAGAGTCTCTTTTTCTCTATTCATCTCTCTCCCCCCCTCTCTCTCCCCCCTCTCTCTCTCTCACTCTCTCACTCTCTCTCTCTCACTCTCTCTCTCTCTCTCTCTCAGCCTATTCTGCTACAATGACAACTGCGCGAGAGAAAGTCATTATTTTACCGCGCTCACGTTTTACTCGAGCTAATAGACTGTGTAGCCTTCAGAGTAAATTGTTTTCTGCGAGCCGCTGCACTAGAGCAACCAGGTAATGCCTCGGTTTTCTACGCGAATTCTTTTTGCTCTCGCAAGCCGAGTCGAGAATTTTGTAAGGTCCCGTTTTGTGCTTTACAGGAGTACGAAAGTCCTTGGGGTGGCATCTTTTCTGTACGAACGAGCGAGTTGGGAGAAAAAAGAAAGGCATCGCATTACGAAACAAAGCCTTAATATCTCATTTCAGTGGAGGATTTGCTCGAGGAGATAGAAATTCACTTTCGTACTCTTTGCCGAGTGTTTGACACGAATTGATGTTAAGGTGAACCTGGAGGCTTTTGCGAATGCTTCGTCGCTAATTTGAGACCAAAGGCTGTAACAATTAAAAAATGTACAGATGAAAGCTCGTCTTCGTTGACTTAACTTGCGAGGCAATTTTGGTAAAGGTTCAGTTGTCAACCTTGTCAACGAAAAAGTTCTCACGGCTAAGGTAAATTTTTCTTCCTAAAAGTAGGCCACATCAGGTTCTGCAAATTACGAGAAGGGATTTGAGAAACGTTTACAAGTACGTCCGAACACGATGGTAGACCTAATTTTTTGGCGAAACGAGGGTTTTCGGTATGGCTTTAATGGATTTGGAGTGAAAAAAAAAAACAAAGCCTCTCTTCCCCGAACGTGGCAATAACTAAAACTTCCTCTCCTTGTTCTTACGAGTCGATCCCCAACGAAGCGAATTGCTCGCGTAACGGCAACTTAGATCGTAGCATTCGATGCATTCGGTATCGCGGAGTTTCCTTCGAGTGTCCGTCGGAGGGTTGGGATACTTCGCCGACGTAAGTAACGGGGAATAAGCGAACGCGTGCTGAAAGCGAAAGACGGACCGCGTTTACTCGGAAGCGACGCCAAATGCTCGCCCCAGGCTGCATAAAACGCACTGCAATCGACGAGAGCCGTAATTTTCGCGACTCGATCTTCACGAGGACCTTCCGTGTCCTAAAAGCGCGCCACAATCCGCGTTTCGGTATCGCACGAATATGTCGCTGCGAAAAGGGTAGAGAGCAAAAGTGTGCTCGAGGAAGCCGCGCTGTCCGTGTATTTCTGCGGGACGCGTGTATGCACGCAGCCACGTAATTGAACCCGTGCAGACGGCTACACAGACTTAAACGGATTCGTAGAAAACATTCTACTCTATAAAATTACCTCCAGACCCCGAGAGTTTTTTCTCCTCTGCGCGCGGTACCAGTCGCGCGGTGCTCGTCGAGGCTCCTTTCGCAACGCCCTCCTCAAGGATCCCCGAAATTTGAATTCCTCGGCTTTGTCCTGCGCACGGCTGCTACCCGGATATTTATTCGGTCGACGCGAGAGTGCCACCCCCGGCAGACGGTGAGAAAGAGAGAGCGAGAGAGAGAGAGAGAGAGAGAGAGAGATGCGCCGGTGCGGAGTCGCTATCATTTCTCAAACTCGGCTGCGCGATATAAAGCAGCGGAGCTCCGCAAGGATGCCGCAGCCTTACATTATCGATATTACGAGGCGTCGATAAAAATCCCATAAAATTAAGGAAACCGAGCGCGATAAAACGGTCGCACCCCCTCGCTCTGTTTACGAGATTGTCTCGCTAACCGAAGTTTATTGTGGGTGCGGACGGGAACGCGTAGCCGCCTAGCGGGAGTGAGACGAGGCGAGGCCAAGCTTACGCCAGCAGTCGTATTTCAAAATACGCCCGCAGCGAACTCTTCCCCGTTTAATACTGCCGGGGATGCGCTCCATTATTCAAAATTCGCTCGTGTCTCGGTGCCGTCCTGCTCACCGTACGAGGGGGCATGGGGCACGGTTGGGGCGGGGTGAAAGGGGGTAGATCATGAGCTGCTCTCTTGGCCCGACCACGCAAATACTTGAGCGGCGCGCCCGCCCAAAACTTTCCAGTAATTACATTTTTTATCCCGGTCCGCGGCTCGCCAGCGAGATAATTGACGAAAAATTACCGGCTTGGTTACACATTGGCAACTTTGGGAGCAAATTGACACGCATTCGTTATAGGCCGAATGGGAAAAAATAGCTTGCCCGGATTCGGAGGAGAAACCAGTAGCGTTCGGACGCGAGCGAATCCCGCGATTTCTCCGGGGAATTTCAAAAAATCGCGAATAACGTGCCCGAGGCCACAAAATTGCGTAGGAAAAATTTTGTCGTTCCTGCCTTTGAATAGTCTCACCTCGCCGACGCGTTACTCGATCGGCAATACATTTTCGTTGCTCTTTTTCTGCTCGATCCGAAGGGACGTTTTTTCACGCGGCATTTACCGATTTCTCGGGTTCGCACAAACGCGGCTAATTAGGGCTGGAGTTCACCCAAGAGCCACTTATGTTCAACTAGTTTATGCCGAGTTGTTTGACGTTGTAACGTTTCATAAATCGCCGTACTTTTATAATACGAGTGTCAAGGTTAAGCAATTTTCGTTGACTTATGCTCGTTTAACGCTGTGCAGCTGGATCTTGTATTTTTGGCGCACATACGTATCGATATTTGTTAATCGTTGGCAATGTCCGTCTTATCGATGAAATTCGCGATTGTTGTCAACCCCACCGAAATAGTTGTGCAAAATTTTCTTATTTTCGTTTCACCCGATCCCCTGATAGCGTTGTAACTTTCGGTACTTTACCTAAACATTGCGAATGATTGGTAATTGTAATTTAACCATTTATTTCTCAATCGTCTTGATTATCGTCTGTCGCTAATTACTTCCCTCGAGGCACATCAGAATTATCATCAGCAGTGTAAAAATGGCGTTTTTGAAACAATAGAGTTCATTCGAATGGTTTTTATGGATGAGCGAGGAAAGGAAAAAATGTACTTTCGATGTATTGCATTTTCTTGAAATAAATGAGCAGTTTGAGATGCTTATTATACGAAGGAGCAGCACGTCTATATAATGTAAAAATCGAATTGGATTTATGATTCCTTCGCAATGAAAAATAATACAAGTATTTACCGCGGAGCGCACTTGCAGTTTAAAAAAAAATTGCGAAAGTATTCCGTGCGGATATAGCTTTTTAAATGAAACGTCGATTCCCGGAACATTTTATAACTGCTGGAGTTTTGCGCGCTTTATAATGTACGTTTGTGCCTTTGAATTCTTCGCTTTCGAATACTAATTTCCGAGATAGTAAAATGCTGCTGAATTAATAAATTGTATAAATTATTCTAAAATCCGTAAGGTTCCCACTCGCTCGTGCATCCGCGATTCCTTTGTGGTGAGATTTGTGCGAACAATGTGTAAGTTTGTCGAGCGAAATAAAAGGGCACTCCTCGATCCTGTGGCACGATTAAGGTTATCCAAAGGCTGCGATCCAAAGCCAGCAAGATTCGAGCCTAAAAGGAGCATTTGCTCGGGGACTGATCGGTGAAAAAGACGAGGAGCTTCGGCGAGGATAAACAGCCGCGAAAGTCACTAGATCAGGGCGGAGGTAAATAAATATTTTACGAGCGCGTCGAACGAGTAGGAGGTTTTTTACTCGCTCGGAGGCGTTAAGATGCGGATTTCAAGGTGCACCAGAGGAGTCGAGCGCGTACGTGGCGCTTATTGGACGGCGCGCGGTTCCTTCTCTCGAAGGAAATTAAACCGAAGCCGCGTTAATTATGTAACCGGGGAGTTTCGGAGGTCGCGCGCACGGCTTTACTCCACGAGTATCGGGGCGATGATGGACGAGCGCATCGGAGCCACCGACGAGTCCCTAACTCCGCGCTAACTCGATCAGCCAGGAGTCCGCGAATCCGGGTGCACCCGTGTAGCCTGCTCGGATTAATTACCGCGCCCTTAATGGCCTGCTACTGAATAATTATCGCAGCCGAGCCAATGGTTGCCGACGCTCGCTCTCTCTCTCTCTCTCTCGCTCTCTCTCTCGCTCTCTCTCGCTCTCTCTCGCTCTCGCTCTCTCGTGGCAAGAAATTCAAATCGACAGCCGCTACCGTTGCAACGACCGCAGCTCCGGCAAGAACTGGATTGCGAGCGCTCTTTTCCTTTTTCCGTTAGACTCGACTCCGGCGTCTCTTTCTTTATTCCCCGGTCGGGGTAGAATAAAGCCGCGCAAGTGCCGCCGATAATTTCCTCGTGGACGTGTTCGCGTACAGTTGGCGCGCGTGCGCTCCTCGTTCATCGGCGGGATAGCGATTTTATAAGGGCTTCTGGCGGAAATGAAAGCGGCCGTCGGTAATTGCGAGACGTGGGCGTGAGTGGTTTACGCTCGGCAATTAGGTTCGGGAACGGAGGCGTCGTCGGCGTCGTCGGCGTCGTGGGAAATGCCGGTGATCGCGGCGACGAAAATTCGGCGACGGCCGAGGACACGTACGCATCTCTCGTGGGAGAAGCCGAGGAGGAGTCGAAAAGTCGAGTTGCCGGCTGTTAGCGGAGGGTCGAGGCCGCAGGACTGGTCGGGGGTAGGGGAACAACTTCTCGGGTACTTGGGGCTACGGTTTAAGCTGCAGCGGATTCCCTTTCAGGTTTCGGGCTCTCGCGATGACTTTTTTCTCTTCCCGGTTCCCGGTACCCGCTTATCTTGGCCCCGAGGCTCTCCGCTCTTGGCTTTCGACTCTCGGCCCTCCTTCCCCTTCCCCTCGTTTCGCATCCGTCATTCGCTCCACTCAAACGCTCGCCTCGCACTCGCAGCACTTTTGTCGACTCGCTCGTTCGTTAATTCCATTTAGGCTACGCGCGATTTCCTCCTCTCCCTCGCTCTCTCGCTCGCTGTTAAATAAATGCAAAACGCCGTTCGCCTCCGAGAATCAGAGCTCGTTGGGAAAAAAGGAGGAGCAAAGCAAAGAAAAGGAAAAAGAAGTGGAGGTGCGCGCGCGCTCTGGCAAAAAGTCGGAAGAATTTGTATACAAACGGCTGCAAATTTCTCGGCTCTGTTATTAAATTTATCAGATGTTACACTAATTCCGGCGGCGAGAGAGTTATTCCGCTTGGCGGGTAATCAGCTAAAGCGAGGAGGTAAAAAATGGCCACTCGCTCGATCCCTCGATCGAGATAATGATGGAACTCGCACATAAGTCTGGAAACGTTCGAAGGGCATTTTTACACGGAAGCGCCGGGATTGCATAGATCGAGGTGCAGCTTTGACATGCAGCGCGTACTAAAGCAGTACGGGAGGAAAGTCCCCCTTTTCCTCGAAAAGTAATACCGCTTTCCGCTGCACTCACGCGCGCACCGGAGCCGCGTTTTACGTCGCAGCCGGCCATCGCGAAACGCCTTAAACACCCGGACGTTCGTGATGCTTCGTTAGCTGCTGCGCTCCGCGTCGATTGATCGATTCTCCCCCACCCCCTTGCCGCTACTGCCCGCCGCCCCTTCCGACGATTAGCTCAAAGATAACGAGCGCGAGCCAGTCCCACGCTGCCTGCACACCCCCACGAAATGCGAAATAACGACTTTTTCCCCCGGCTCCGCGACCCCTGACCGTCTACTTCGTTCGCCCCTTTCCCAGTCATTCGATTCGCGTCTTCGATTATCGCGGTATCGGGCTTCGTAGGCCACCCCTACCGCCTCGCTTCTTCGTTTAACGCTATTTTTAACGGTCTAGGTTCGTAACCCCGAGACTTTTCCAGGCGCCTCCCTACCCTTACGCGCTCTTACAAACTCTGGCACTCGTTGCGTACGCGAGCTGCAACGCACGACGCTAAGCGACTCGCGAAAGTGCGCGAACGTCTCCGACGCATTTACGTTTACGCAACGTGTAACTTCGCTGTGCGTTTGTTGTTGCTGCGTGCATCCCGTTTAAAAGCCGAGTAGTCCACCATCCAGTTTCTTGATAAAATATTAAGTACAGAGACGGTGACGGGGAGAGACAGAGAGAGAGAGAGAAATAGAGAGAGAGAGAGAGAGAGAGAGAGAGAGAAATAGAGAGAGAGAGAGCGCACGCAAGGTAATGAAATCAACCCTTTTCCAAGAGATAAATACGCCCGGATCGATCGTCGTGGTTAGGTTACGATTAAGCGATCCAGTAGGTAGCAGGGAAAAAATTGTAAATTAATCCGTCAATTCCTGATAGGCAGGCTTTAAAACGTATAAGAATACGAGTTTCAGACTTCTTGAGATAACTCGGTCGACGTTTTCGTATCGTATTTTATAAAAGCTCGAATAAGCTCTTTCATGTGTCCAATAATAGGGCGAACGTTTGGTTTATGAAAATTTGAAAATATTCCGAGTGGTTCTGACATTCAGGTTGAGCTTTAAAATGATAGCTTCTCTTCAAATACTATATACAGTCGATCTGTATTAAATTATTATTACCTACTAAATTTTAAATACTGCATTCACCCTCTACGATAAACATATGTCCGATACATTTTGCATAAGAATGTGGGAATGTATCCACATGGAAAACGGATTACAACGAATACAAGTACACCATTACAAACGCTAATTCTCAACAGCCAATAAAGGAATATTGACTTTGCACGCAGGCGTATAAACGTAAATATAAAAGATAGAAGAGTGTCTCGTTTAATCGCGAAATATCATTACTGTTGTACTGGATACAATTATAATCACGAGTATTGCGTTGGCAAGTAATTATAATCAGGATCGACAACAAAAATTGTACATGCAAGCATTATAAAACCAGATCAGTTGCCCTTCAAGGTATTCGCTTCGGAGCACAATTTCAATTTTCATTTTTAAAGCGGAATTATCTTATCGTGAAATATGCATCGACCACTGCTTAAAGTCTGAAAACATAATTCTTTTAATGCCTAAACATTGAATTCTGTGGTGGATTATCTCGCGCGCCATACGTGAAAAATACCATTGAATCTAATTACAAGATTAATAATGTACCGCTGTTGTTAACGTTGTCAACTTCGCTATCGGAGTGCGCGAAATGTATTATCGGAAAAAGGTTATACAAATCCAAGTGACTACTTAACTTCCTCCTTGTATACACGCGTGGCATTATCCTTGTTATTCAATGACTTTGTATCCGCAATTAAACGCAACGTTATCGCGACAACCAACAGTTTCTCGATCAAGCGTCAAAAAACAAATCGCAATTGACCGAGATTCCTTAGTGGAAAGTAAGAGTGCGCGATTGGTGTATAATGCCCATCGATGGAAAGGCGTCGTTGGTTTCTCTCTCGACGAGAGAGACTAAATTTGTCGGACTAGTCGGAAAAAGGACGCGCAAAGGAGAGAGAGCAATCAATGCCACCGAGTGCCGTATTCCTGTGACACTCAGGAGCGCGATGGCGACTCTCCGTCCCGTTGGAATCCCGCGGGTCTCGTTCGTCGGCGATCGACGGAAAATGCTCGAGGTCGCTTTACGCGTCCCCGTCACCGCCCCGCCCCCCTTGACAAACGTTAACCACTTCCTGGGAGCGCAATATCAAGCTCGCGTATTACTGCTCCCACACAAGCGCGAGCCGCGCATCTACACACACGAAGGTCGCTCACGCCAGCCGGATAATTGCGGACTGCGGGACTGATAATCGGCGGGTGTAGCGGCCGAGGGTGGCGAGGGGGAAGAGGGTGAGCCCGTCGGCGGCATCGACTCGGCATCGACAATCGTTTCCAACTAAGCCGGCAATTACGTCTTTTGCGCCAACACATTGAGCACATTGAGCACACGAAGCACCTCGAGCACAGGGGGCTACGCGACCCCGAGGATCAGCGGGTGATTGGGAGGGCCCTGGGGGACTTGGTACTCACCGGCCAGTCTGTCCTTGAGGTGCGGGTGGGCCTGCAGGGGATGCGCGGCCAGGTTGGCGAGGAACCTCGCCGTCTGCAGACCCGCGGCCGCCGCCTGCTGCTGCTGGCTGTGGCTCATCGGCTGTAGGCCCCAGGGCGGGAGCAGTCCCTGGGTGCCGGGTGGCCGGTGCGCCGGCACCCGGATAACCCCGTTCGAGTAGACGAGGCCCGAGGCGCCGGGGAAGAGCCGAAAGGGCGCGAGCAGATCCGCCGGCTGTAGCGGCGCCTGGCAGGGCTGCGCCTCGGGCGTGCTGCCCGTGTCGTCGTCGTCCTTGCCCGAGGACTTGGTGTCCTCGGCCTCCGGGCCCCAGGAGCGCCGACCCTCCTCGGAGCCGCGCGCCCCCGACTCGCCGTCCCAGCACCAGGCGGGTCGGCGCACCTCCGACTCCTCCTCCGAGGGGCTCTTACCGCTGTCCGCCAAGAGGCGACTTATGCTGAACGGATGGCTCTGGGGCACCTTCGTCCGGGCCTGGCCCGTAGCCGGCAGCGGCAGCGGCGGCGAGCTCGAGCACTCCGAGCGCCGACCGCCGCGCGAGTCCGAGTCGTCGACGTTGATCTCCTCCGTCGGCTCGGGCTCGCTGCCCTCGCCGCGGTCCGACATCCTCAGCGTCGGCCTCCTAGTGCGCGGCTCGTCGCCCCCACATGACCACGCTGATCTCGCTTACGACGCGCTGCCTCACCGAGTCCCCGCGTCCAGCTAACTGGGCATGTCGCGCACGAGTCGAGGCTGAGGCTTGAAGTGCGCGCAGTATCCTAGACCGCGGTCGAGTGCCGTGTCGGGGAGCGGCGGTCGAACCGGTCCTGCGCCGCGGCGCCCCTCTCCTGGGACACGGCTCGACGCGTCGCCTCCCCGCCTAGCCGACCAATGGACGACACCCGGACACGCCTCCGTCGGCCGCCATTGGCCCTCCGCAAATTGATACCCATTTAGCGCGGCGGGCGCCGCTCCCCCGGTCGGTGCATTATTTACGCGGCGGTGCCGTCGCCCTCTCCTCCCGGAGTCTCGCGGGGACTTAATTACGCGGCCCTCTCGATCGACTTTTGAGGCCCGGCGGAGGACACGCGAACGGCTCCCGCGCGCAATTAGACCGCGCGAGTCCTCGCCGGGGGTTCGCGCCCGCGGCGGATGCGCCCGGACAAAATGGTGCCCGGCACCGCCATACTCCCGCCGTCCAAGTGCATCTACGCACCGCTGGCTTTTCCGCGCACCCTCGCGCCTTCGAAGCCTCTTCCCCGCGACTCCTTCTCGCCCTGCTTCGCTCGACTCTCCCGCGAAGCCTCGTCCTCGTCCTCGTCGTCCTCGTCGTCCTCGTCACCGGCATCCGTGGATTCCAGAAACGACCGTACCGAGCCAATCGGCGAATTCAGCGATTCCGAGTACACGCGCCAATTTGGCGAATACAAACATCCCGTGCCACCCGGACTCTTACGGAATCCTCAAGATTTAATGCTCGACTTTTTTCCCCAACGTCCGACTCTCGCTGCCTGTCTTTTTACTTAACAGCCTGATTTATCATTGAGATACAACTTCTGGGGCGATTCTCAGTACCGTTCCTTTGAATTTCGACTTTTCAATATTTCACTCGTCGAGTCAATCAGTTATTCGTACTTAAAAACAGAAATCTTTCGTGTCGCTACGAGAAAGACGACCTCCTTTTCTTACATAATAATACCTTCCTCGTATATTCGTCAAAAATGTTCGTCAAACATTTTTAATGCACGCCTTCGCAGTTAATCGTCCTCGAAATGTTTAACCGAGTTGTAAAATTACGAATTCACTCCTGATGTGAGCTTCTAATGTCGTAATTAATCAGGGACTGATTTTAGAGAAATGTACTTATTACTCGTGGTCGTACCGACGTCGTGTGGTCTTTGATTGTTCAGCGAAACCTGCATTTATTCGCTAATTTTCCAATGCCGTTATATATTTCCAATGATGAACGGCTAATTGAGTAATTGCACGTATTGATTACAGATGATGAGAAAAGATGCCTTTAAAAAATGACTGTCTAACCAGCCTTAGCTAGACAATCTGCATCTTTTCAAGCGCATGCACGCTTGCCGATAGGAAACTTTGTTAAATAAACTCAAAAATAAAGAGTGTAATCTCCAGTCACGCTTATGCGCGTTAGGGTAACAAGTTCAAGATTAGCTTTCAGTGCCCAAATTAATTTATCTCTGAAAATTCATTCGCGTTTTCGAATACATACATGCGTACACGCACACGTAACGTGCGATATTTCTGTTGAATTTTTAAGTACAGATACCCTCTACCGTCTGCGACTGTTTATGTTACTACTCAAACGAGCCTTTAATTTCTTAATTAAACAAAAACTCAATTTATTCCAACGAAAAAATATCGACCGGTTATCAATTTTGTGCAGCAGCGTCGATAATTTGATCAATAGGTGACACAAACGAAACACTCCAATGTTGTAATTTGCTCTTTTCATAAATGATAAAGCTGTGCCTCTTTTGAGGAATATTAATGCTGTAATTAGAATATTTAATGTCTTCGAAATTATAGCTTTTGAAATTACACGATCGTAGCAAATGCAAAGTAATTAAGCAATTATACGAGACACAAAGACTCGCATCCATCGCAATAGTTAAGGAAAATATTAATTTTTCATTAAAATTGTTGTCTTTAATTTAACAAAGTAAATTACTCATTCGAGTAAGGAAACGTAAACGTACATTGCGCTTACAGTATGAATTCGCCGAATTCACCGAAGAATACTCGTGTATCGTAGTACGGTAATATGAAAATAAAGTGAATAACTTGCGATTGATTAGATTTATTGTACAAGCTGGGCCTCTTTGCAATACGAAGTATGTTTTCAAACGTTTCACTTTGTAAAAGTTGGGGTTTCCTTTAAAGTATTATTATGACTCGACAACTCCAATATTAAACAATGTTCGACATTTATTACATTCTAGCACAATTAGTACACAACTTGTCCAGTAGCTTATTTTTTTGTCGAGAAATAAAGGCCCGCGAATACTCGGATACAAAGAAAAATTCGTCATCGTCCAATTTTCGATGCGCAGTGAGTACCGAGTAAATTGCGGCTAAAACCTCCTTGAAAATCGAACGCGTTAATTTATTTCTTTCTGGTAAACTGAAAATTACAAAATTTCCCTGTGGTTCCCCCCCCCCACCCCACCCCACCCCACCCCACCCCGCAGTGTTGCTCAAGCTAAGAAATCTGACGATCGCCGACAGAAAAATATCGAGGTTGGCATCCCAAATGAGAAATGTAATATATAATTTATCGAATTTAACGAGACGTAATACGTTAAAGCTTATTCCTCGTGAGCTTTCGTGCCTTTCCATATACTTGAATGGAATTTACTTCGAGTCGAAATGCACCTGGGAATTGAATTTCGGTAGGTAAATCTCCGTTGGATCACAAAGTTTTATCGCTCGTTAAAATCCGAATGATCCAAGAGTGGCGTCTCAGTTCGATCGGGACTTTCGTCGTGTGTTTTTGTAATTGTCAGTGTCGAATGTACCTCGAAACAGCTGTCGATGGCAGAAACTGCAGTCTTCGGGCGCAAGCTTCGGAGGAAAGCGGGAGATTTAGGCTCGCCTATGGAAGTATGGCCGTCGATCGGTAATGAGGGAAACCGAGCAGGCGGAAGGGCGAAAGGGGAAGAAAAGGAGCCTCGGAGTGGCTCGGCGTGTCTGCTCGAGCGCATCAGTTGTTCGACATCGGCAAAAATAACGGGAAAAGTCGAGTTAATAAGGGCCCTAAGTGATTGAATATTGCGCTCGGCATTCGGCTCACGAGCCTCAACCCGAGAGAGCCTTTCGATTACCAATCCACTTAAGAGTCAACAATGAGAAACGCGTTCGCTCGGCAAACGACTGCAAGTCCATCGGCAGATCGCGTTCTCTGGGCGCTCGCCTCTTCGGTGTGCGTTTCACTGTGCGTTTCAGTGTGCCTGTCCGTATCTACCAACGTAGACGTACGTGCAATCATGAATCTTGTACGAGTTATACGTTGCGGTAACAAAACAATCCGCCGCTATAAGAAAATTGCGGAACGCAAGCGCACGCGCAACCCCGATTACATTTGCTCTCTTGCCTTGCCTTGCCTTGCCTTGCCTTGCCCTGCCTTGCCCTGCCTTGCCCTACCTTGCCTTGTCTTCCTTAACATTGCCTTGATCCCCCTACTCAGTCGGCAGAATTTTTTCAGCCAATTTTATCCCGATATCGCCGACTTTCTTTATCATCCTCTCATTGCGCCGAAAATTTTATTCGGATCGTGAAGAGGTGGAAGAAGAGGTGGAAGAAGTGGAAGAAGCCAAGGCACTACTACTTCTGGGAATCCATCCTTACTCGTACGCCACCTTCGTGAATGCGCTCGCGCAGGTTCGTGAAAATGTGACGTAATGTAATCTGCATGCGTTTCAACCCACTTCTTTCCTCCGCACGAGTATCAACCGCATATTCCTTTCATTGTGTACGCGAGAAAAATACGAACTCGAGCTCGGTAACAGCACGATGGAAATTTTGAAAATATCGAACGAGCTTTCTCCTACCTACGACTACACACGCACGCACAAACGCGCGCGCGCGCGCGGATTCCTCTAATTGACGCTAATAATCATGTGAAATTCGAAAATCCTCTGTCGCACTTCCTTTATCATCCACAATTTTCAATCCTACAATTCAATTTCAATACTTGTTTAAAAGTACGTTGAAAAATTAGTTTTAGTGCAGCATTCGTCTGCTAAAATCATAATAATGCTGTTTTACCAAAACCGCTCGGACCAAGGAAAAGGAGTACCGAATTTATTTGTAAATTACGTTTCACGTGACCGAAAGAAAGATCGTGAATTCTACGAGACTTCTTTATACGTTACTTTTCAAATAGCCTTAAATTTTCACAGGATAATTGCAACGCTTATTAATGCTAGAATCATCGATCAAAGTCCCTTGACCTCCGCGCTTTATTCAAACATACGCTATTTCCGACAAGTAAATCGAATAACCTTACAAAAATTTGATTCCGCAAAATTTATGATCTTGTACTTTTCTCGGCAAGTCGAACTACTCCATCAAAATATATAATCGAAAACCAGCTCTTTAATGTATTAATGTATTGCAATCTCGCAACTAATAATTTCAATACTCGACATTGTATCGTTCTCAATCTTCTCGTATAATGCGTCTATAATATTCCACCGTTATTGCGACTGCACTTTTTTAACCGACTGCCTAATGACGAGTTAATACAATCTAAGGGCACGCGGCCGCGAGCTTTCGGAATATTTTATCTTACCATCTGAAATTATTTTCGTACTTGAACCCGGAGAAATCGAATCATCGATGCTTATTCATCGCAGTCGGCGAACCGGACGTTGTGAAATATCTTCCTATTCGACGTATAAAAATTCACGATTATTTATACCTAGAGATACAAAGAGATATATTTAGTCACGCGTTCGCGAATAAGGCATACGCGTATCTTTTCTCGCGAAATAACGTTATTGCTCCAATAACCGAATGCGATAACCGATCGACTCTCGGCGGTTGATCCTACGGTCGGAAGAGTATTACGTTTTCTTTGTGACACCCAACGAAATTATGAATGACACACTAGGTGTCAACGAGCATTGACAAACGTACGTTAATTTCCGTCCGATGTATCGAGCGAAGAAAAATCTTTTTGTTTTTGCGCCGGAAAAGAATGGAGATATTATAGGTTATACGACTATCGGACAGTCGTAAGCTATCAGTGATTTGTAATTACCTACGATGTTTATCGAATATTGATTCGTTAGTGCCACATTCGGTCGCCCTTTAAAACATTTAACTCGTTTGACTAAGGAAAGAGTTACTTGACCAAACTATTTTTATACTAATTAGCAAATGTACCGACCCAGCGGGTAAATAAAAGAATCGCTGCCTTTGCACAGGTTTTAGGTACACGTCGCGATCAAGGATCAATTTAAGTGTCAGCTATCCTCGCGTCACTTAGGCGCTTTCACCGAGGCGGGAATAATTCATGCTACCCTTTACGGGGAAAAAAAGGAGAAGCAAGAGTCCGTGCACCCTTAGAAAAGCAGCGACGCCTCGGAGCTTGAAAACGAGGGCAGAAGGGGTCCAGGTACACGAGTGGGGATAAGAGAAAGAGGGCGTCCGCTGGCACGCAGGGTCTGAAAAGGTTGACCGCTTTCGAATAGACGTGGCGACAGAAGAGCTGATACGTTCGCTCGTACAGCCCTCGGAAAATCATTCTTTATTTAGGCGACGAGCGTTGGCTTTCTGATTTTTTCCTATTTTCCTAATGCGCGCTTCGACGCCGTACCTTGAAAAATAATGAGAAATATTAGCGCCCGAGTACATGGCTCGAGGAGAATACGGCGGAATACGAGATGGAGTCCCGAATGGTAGTCGTGACCGGGCGATTAGCGCGGGTGCCAAATGACTGTGTTTTGCTCTCTTTCTCTCTTTCGCCCCTCCTCGCCGTCACCCACCGAACTCAGCAGCAAACATCTCCCACGCGTTGGAGCGCCGCTCCGAGCCAAGCATCTCTTAGAAGCTACATTGCGCGCGTACTCGTCTCTTCTTCCTGTCGCTTTCCATCATCTTCCAAGCGGAGCGCAATGAGCGAGGTTAGGCGCCGAATGCATTTCAAATACTCCGCGAAGACAGACGTATCCCACGGCTTACCGACGCATCGGCCCGAGCATCGATTCTCTCTCCGATTTTTAATGCCAAATGAATTAATCCCACTCCCCATATCCCAAACTCTTTCCTACCTTAATGGCACCGCTGTTGCGCAATTAGCGAGATCTACGCGAGACGCTGCTCATTCGGCTGAAGGTTTTTATGGAATGCTTTCGGGTACTGTTGGATCCTATAAATTTTGGATGTCTACGGGAACGCTGCACTCGTATAGGCAAGCGCCATGTTTCTTTTGTCCAAGATTCTATTCGACGGGGGGAAAGGGGAAGGGACTGGTTTCTTCGCGTCCGCAGACTCGCGAATTTTCACACTCGATATCCTGCACTTTTGCTCGGACTCGATGCTTTCGATAATAAAGTCATTTATTATCGAATACCCCCTAATGCCGCGAGTTCACGGGAAGTGGCAAATACGACTAATTTGCGAATAAATGAGCCCGAAAGTTATACTTAGAAAGTAGTTGCGCGTAATTGTATGTAATAACGAGTAAGTATATGTAACGAATAATTATAGGTGGAAAGAGGCAGAGAAACTGGTGGATAGCGAATAACGAATCACCGGTTAGCGCGCCAACCATAACTCTCGTTACGTTTTTATCGCTCTGCGAGATTTCCCGCGGATGTGGAAAGCGCGGGATAACGGAAAATTCGGTGCGACGGACAGAGGAATAGGCCCCAGTGGCCCCGAGCGCCAAAGTATCGAGCGCACACGATCAACTATTAACTCGTCTCTCTTTGAAATTCCAATCAAGGGTATAGTACGCGCGCGTCCCCCTCCGCCGTGGCTTTTCCCGCGGGAGCTCCCGCCGTCGCCTGGGAATCGCAACACGGCTCCGCACGTACCGCGAGTCCTAACCGATTAGGCCCTTGGCGATCGGGCCCGGGCGCCTTGTCTCGTGGTCCTCCGGACGTGACTGTCCTGCCCGTCTTCCAGCCCCGGGTCAATTATTGAGCGCGCGCAGAGCACCTCGCGGACCTCCGTCGGGACGACTACCCGCTCACCTCCGAGGTTCGTCCGCGACTTCCGCGGGAGTCAAGCCGCGAGCGCCGTGAATTTGGTGGGAGGCGCGTCCTGTCGCACAAATTACGGGAATAAAGTTGGGAGGCGGTGGCGGTGGTGGCGGCGGTGGCGGCGGCGGCGGTTCCCAGGAGGGCTTCGGGATTTCAGGATTTGTGGGGTTTGACAAAAGTTGGAGAGCGGAATGGCCACCGCAGGCACTAAGATCGCGGGAGTTACGCGACGGCGGTCAATGCGCGCCCCATCGGCTGCAATATTCAGAGGGTGTCGTTGGAGAAAAGTTTTTAGTTTTCTCGCGAGGAGGGGTAGACGACGATATAAAAAGGGAGCGGAGTTTTCCGCGGCAATTGCCCTAGGAAATGCGCGGTTTCTATAAGTTTATATATTCTATTATAGTTTTATAGGGACGCGTGCCTTCGTCCTCCTCTTCTCGCAGGGCGCCACGGTCTTATTGATTAAGGGTGGCTCCCGAGGCGGAGGAGGAACTCCAGGTGATTTGCCGCTTCCGAGGCGAGGTAAGACAATAGCCCGCGCGATGAAATTCAATTTCAGCCCCGGGGTATTTTTCACTCGAGCTTCCCATTCGAATCCACCTTAATTACCCCCTGAGCAAGGGCGAAAAATGCGCGGGCCGACTCCTCGCGAAAGTTCGCCGGCGTCGGAGCTAATTCCTGCTGCAATCAGTGGGCCGTGCGGGGTGCGCTCGAGAATTACGGGAATTTTCAGCGGGGATGCTGGATTTACGAGGCGGGCCCCTACGACTCGCTCGCATAAATCAGCGAGAAAAATCGGCGATCCACCCCCGCGCGAGCCGCGAATTTCCAAAGCGGGCCGTTATTTAATCAATCCGCCCGAGTCGCTTAGCCAGTCGTTTCTCCCTGGAAGGACCGAGAAACGAGCTGCGAACTTTCGGTCGAGTGGACCGGCGGCTGTTCTCTCTCTCTCTCTCTCTCTCTCTTTCCCCTCGTCACGGGAGTTATTAAGTAGAATTTAATCTTTGCGACGGGGAGACTCGAGCACCGCGAGATGGAGCGGCTCTGCTTAATGTCAGGGGCAACCACTTAGCGTATTGGAGTTTGATTTATTTTCCATGGCGAACGGCCGCCTGGGGATGTTAGCTACGCTTTCCTTCTATTCCATTGTACTTTTATCGAGTCTCGGACCTCGATTCCCCACCCCACCCCCCGCCACTTACCGCCGGCACCGCGCACCGGCTTTGTTGGCCCCTCCGCCACTGCGGCGTATCTGCTCTTCGTAATTTTTCCAGCCCTCGTCTTCTGCCCCCGAGCAATAACATTCTCATCGCGCCACCCAGCAGACCTCTTTATTCATTCGTCTCTCCGCAAGGCCAGTCCTTGCAGTCCTTGTGGAGGCCCTTAATAACGATCGAGCGTCCTTGTGCCGTTGGGCGTGTGCTCTCCTCGTCGGTTAAGGGATATCGTTGCTTGCCACCGTAGCCACCGTTCGATCGCGAGATTCAAAAAAACCGCTTCCCGTGGATGTTTGGGCACGTTTGTCGATCGGTAGCGCACGCGAGCGCAGTTGGCTTTTGCCGCACGGAATTTCAAGAGCAACATCCAAATCCCGCTCGCCGCGGTCACATTTCTGGCAAACTCACTGGGCACTCCTCTGCGAAACTAACCGAGTATCCTTTCAAAACGCAAAACGGCCTATTCCGAGGCCTGAAAATTCTCGAAAGTTCCATGAAGCCTGACGGGCGCATCGTTCAACCGAGTGCCGAGTGCCGAGTGCCGAGTGCCGAGGGTAAATTGACCAATGAAATATAATAATGCTAAGATGTGGAGCATCGGTGTTATACGAGCGGGGCGAGAGACGCGAGACGAAATTGGGAATTAAATTCCATGATAAAAGAGTGCAGGAGCGTGGGAGCGCGAGGAAGCGGCCATGTTTTCATTATAGCGTCTAATGTCCGATGCTCGATCACGGTGTCTTCCGTCGTTGCTGTCGGCCGCCTGTTCCGCTTTAGCGAGGGCGCGGTGATTTTTCATAGCGGCGTTAGACTCGGAGCTTCGGCCCTCGGGGCAATTCTCAAGGGCTGTAATTCAATTGGGCACGTCTGCCGCTTCCCAAGATCCACCGAAAGTGTCTCTCGGGCGATTGTTAATTTTCCCGGTCTTTGTTCTCGCTTTGCTCTCGTCCGCATAAGCGCCGAATTCATTAGGAGCCTCCGAAGGCTTTCCGTTCTTTCCTTATTTCGTTTCGCGAAGCCCGAGGATGAATTTTATCCTTTTTTTAACGCGATAACGCGATGCCGCGATGCTGAGAAACCGAAACCTTATTAAGCGCCTCTTCTTTCGTATTTTATTTCATTTTAGCCTTTGCGCGTATTCGCGCGCAATTGCGTGGAGATTTTCGCGGAAAGGATAATTGCACAAGCCAAGGTGCACTAACGCAAGTGCAATCGTCCAATTGAATGCGCCGCAGTATCGTTTTATCGCGCGGCCATTATGGTCACTCTTTCCCTCGTAGTCGCTATTAAACGGAGTTAGCTCATAGAGACGCAATGGCATAATAGCCCGTACACACACGCGCGCGCGCACACACACGTCCCTTCCTCTCTCGTGCATTCCTCTTATGCACTCTCATTAAACTTTCCGTAAAAATACATCTTACTCAAATCTTCGTTTCTCCTTAATCGCCACTGCAAATTGTTTTCCTCTAAATCCCCGCGTAGCATCCGATGGATTTCTACATTTTTCCCGCATTATGCATCGCTCAAATTATACATATCAACGCTTTCCCTTTTTAGAATTATTATTTATAATTATAGTTTTATACATCGATGTTAAGTGTACGTTATTACCAGCTGCGCTGCTGCCGCCGCGTTGTATAAAAATATTGGGATTTCATAAATATATTACCGATTTAACAACCAATGGACGCGGATACTACCGTTAGCATTTAATGAATTGAATATTTTTAAGAGGAAACGGCCTCGGAGATAATAAAAATAACTTTTCCGATATTGATAAAAGTTGAAACCGACGGAAGTGACGGTTAAGTATGCGCTATGCGCAATGAAAGATTGTTCGTAAATAACGTTGTTAATATTACTCAACGTAATTCAACGTAAGCTTACGAAAGACTCGCAAAATTATATCGCAATGACAATGTCGCGCCAAATTCTTTATCGATTAAATGATAAATTAAAAACTAATGAGTTTTTATAATAAATAGTTGGGGTTAATGGGTCGAATAATGGGGAAACGAGTAATTGAAAAAAGAGTCGTTTGTCCGCAGAATAAGGCCGAGGTAATAAAAATGATGTCTTATAAAATTCCTAGGCTTTTGCTCCTCCCACCGAAGCAACGAACAAAACCTTGCAAAGATTTCACCGGGAGTTTCAGCCTCGATGAGGCAAATTTCACAACGCGAAGAACAAAAGCCCGCGCGCTTTTAAGCAAATCGAATCGCCGAAACATATTTTATACGTTTGCGTGCTCGCGTGGAATTGGAAGCTGTTGCAACGTCTTTCACCCGAAAATTACCAAATGAAAGTGGCAAATGTCACCTGCTACGATACCGTCCGTCCGCGCGTTACGCAAACTCGTAAAGTCAAGGACGTTGATGCATAGGTGAGCGATTCCAGGGCGATCCGAGCGCAGTTGGCCACTTCTCGCCTGCCATTTCCCGCCAAGGTACTTGGAAAAACAATTGGCTTTCCCAATTGACAGTGAGCGTGGGTGGCATCGAGTGCGCGACGTCCTGGCGGATGGAGGGCAAAAAAATGGAGATACGTAATCGAGCGAGGGAATTTATTAAACGGCTATTGTGCGGATGAGCGAGGAGAAGACGCGTCTACGCCTACCGAGGCCTTATTGGGCACTAAGATTGCCGTTTATCGCAAAAGCTCGGCCTCTGCCCCCATCATAATGAGGGATTAAATATTAAGGCGCGCGCTCGACTCGGCGTTCCTTTGTTTTACGGCGCGACGTGACCAGAAAAACAACATGGCGACCGCCAGGCGAATCCAACTCCCCATTATTTCATCAGCATAACTTTTGCGGCCAATTCTCGCCTCGGTTCGCTCGATCGTCCTCGCGACGGCTGATCGGGTATTTTTTTAGCCACTCGCTGCGAGACAACTGCAAGAACTCCGGAGATCGATTTTTCCGGCTTCTAATTAATGTCGTCGAACGCATTGGCCGTTTGAGATTACCGCAGAGGCCGAGACTCGTGATATTTCTTATTGAGGCGCGTGATTAAATGTAAGGAGTAGCCGTGAGCATTTTTCTTTTGGTCTTTGCGAAGAATTTCTTAAGTTTACGGATCGACGCGCCGCAAAAGCCGCAGAGGTACGCGGTTTATAAGTACTTGAGAGCTGCGCGTTCTCACGTTAGTCACTTTAGCCCGCAGAACTCAGAATTGCACGTCAGGCGGCTGCAATGGCTCTCGCGTATTAGTTTGCCAGTACGGATAATGGCGTTTCACGTTGATCCGTGTATTAAGATTACCGCATTTACCCTCATTTTACAGGCGTCGGGTTTAATGTCGAAGCAGCGATTCGATCGAGGGACTCGATAATCGTCGCCCCCCTCGACGTAAAGAGGCATTGATGATCGATTGGACTAGCGACGGGAGAAGCTACGAACTACACCGGTAATCAGTTTATCCAAATTCGAAGCCAACGCGATTATTTGCGTAAGCTTATGCGCAATCGTGCGGACGGTGACTTTCTTCAACGGCCTCTCCGAGTCGTTCGACGTCGCTGTTAATGCCGAACCATGACAGTTTTAACAACACGGTATACTTGGAATTATTACAAAAGAAAAAAAAGGAAACGAGGAAAAAAAAGAAAAAAGAAAAAAGCCTCTAATTTAGTCTTCATCCAACTTACAAGTCAATTCGACATACTCGATTATTTAACACGTGACGCTGGTTCGCAGTAATAAGGTGTGTAGCGCATCTATTTTCGATCGTCTATTTAAAACTTTTGAAAGATTGAAAAAGAGATTGGAAGAATGTAAGGGTGCAGGAGGAAGAAAAAAATAGATCGATTTCTCTTACGAAGTAAGTTTGAATAAATAAAACTGAAACGTGTATCGAGGTAATTGTTTTAATTGAATCATTAATGATGAAATGCAGGTAAACGACTGAAAACGAATTTACAATCGAGCAAACGTAAGCGTGTTAAAGGCTGACAGTTTTATAGGACTGCTTATTAAAATTTTCTATCGTTATTTTGAGCTGCAGCATATTGAATACAATTAACTTTGTATTAATTTTAAAATGTGCTACATTAACTTGAGTATACGTACAAATACACTTTTGACCGACAGCAAATTTCGTAATACTTGTGCATTATTGGGGTTGGTGATTATGAATATGCGGTCATAAAAGCGAAATGCATAATGGGAAACCCAAATTGGCTGACTACCATGTTTCAGCGGGCTTGAATGCTCAGAAATAATACGAGTGAAAGACTTATGAAATTATTGCTATCATTCGCAATATCATTTTCGCTTATTTTCTTTTCATTTTTTAGTTTTTTACTTGCCAGTGCGCTTATACTGCTAGTAATCAATTTTAAACTTGGTAACGAGTAACCTTCTTTGTGGTGCATTAAACAACAAAGTTTAGATATGAAAACTATTTTTCAGATCACGTGCAATCGTGCATAAATGTTTCTACATTCGGTCGTGCGTTTCGTCGCTTCACTTCTCACTTGGACTCCAAAGGAATTTAATTTGTCGGCGTTATTTTTATGAAATTTGAAGGTAAATGCGCGCGATCGCTAACATTGGCGGAGAGGCTGAAAAACAATAATTTATACGAGAAACAGTTGACGGGCAATTTATAAAAGAAAAGTACGCTGATTTTTAGAAAATAAATTAATCCCTATTCCGCTGGACAGAATTTTACAAAAGTATATAACAAAAACGTCGTGGAATTAGATTCTTTTATAAATATGTGAGTCTGTGTGCAGCGTGTGCGTAGGTTTAATATCAGAAAAGTGTACTACCATTACAAAAAAGACCGCTACATTTCACTACAAAATAATTGAGAGTGCGCTAAAAATAAAATTTTGTTTTTGCAAGTTGTTTCATAAATTCAAGAAAATGTTCAATAAATACAATATTATAGTATAACTCGATACTTATTGTAAAAATAGAAACATTGTTGTACCAAAGATAAAACAGCATTAAAAGGTAACTATAAGCCGACAAAAATCGTTAGTTTTAATCCAATTTTACTTATTTTCAATACTGCATTACAACAAAAAGTTCATTCGTGAATAAAAACGAAAAGTCTCGAATACAATAACTGGAAATCCGTTTTAAACGCGCTGGTAAAAAAAAAAAGTTATGATAAAAAAAAAGAACGAGCAAAAATGAACGTAATATCTACATTTCAATATTCTCGTCGAATAATATTCTGGCTAATTATGTACGGGCGTTAGGTTTATAGGTTGTTTCGTTTGTTGGACGAAAACGTCATTTAAGATCCTAAATCGCTCATTTTTCCCACATTTATCAATCCAATGTCGGTAAAATCTAACGATCTTTATTGCGAAACTTAAAGAATTCACATGATTATAAAATTCATTGTTACACAATTTCGAATTGCCAAAAAATTATTAAAGTTAAAGTGCTAAAATTGAAGGGTACCATTTATAAATATTTCTCGCGTATTTATGCGAGAGTAATGTACGGAATATCGTTGAAGAACGCAGATGATCTTGAAGAATAGATCTCTTATTGAATTTGTAAGTTACCCTCGATAAGGCAAGAGTTCGCGTCGCGTAAACGTAACGAAGCACTCGAGATCGGAGATGAGACGCTATTAGAATTCGTTCGATGGGGTGTCAGTCACAGAGAGTGAAAGTCCCGGTGTTTTGCTGTTTTACGAGTGTAGGTGTGGTGACGTACCGCATCAGCACGAGGTTCGGGTTCATAGTTCCGTAATTTTACGAGCGAGGGTGTGGTTGCGTTCGATCTGGTTACATCGAACGTCCGCGCATTTCTGATGTCCACTCCAACTCTAGCTACACTTCGTAATCGTGAACGACAGCGTACGTAGAGGTTAAGTTCAATAGCGGATAGCGCGAGTAAACTCGTAAGAGTACGAAAGGCTTCATCCGATCCCGTCGCGTAAACGCGTTTACGTACAATCAATGCCAGACAGAATCCAGTGTCTAGATTGGCCCAATTACCAAAGATAACTGCCAGTCCGTGTCGAATTTGCAATTTGACAATTACTAGGAAAACGACTTTCAGATCGTAAGGATTACCAGTGACTCGCGGCAGCTACTCACATTCTGATTGACAAAACCATTTATATCGAAATCGCGAATCTTCCATCTAACGAATCTAGCGAATAGGATTTTGCTTTGCACTTTGGCCTTTCGTCTCGAACTTTCGTCTCGAACTTTCGTCTCGAACTTTCGTCTCGAACTTTCGTATTATCGACTTCACAACGGATTTGATTGGCGAAACGAAACGATTGGATTGGCCAAGCAGAGACGGATTTTACGGATCACTTTATTCCCGTGCCTCGAGTTTCTCAAGTTCCTCGCTCGATGCGTCGTCGTTGCTCTTCCGTGGATCAAGCTTTCGGGCTAATCATTCAAATTGTCACAATTATCTTACGCGTTATATTATTGCACGCGTACATTCTTACGGGTGACGCATAAATGCCTTGGTTCGTGTCATTAAATATAATTCCTTAATGTTCGTTGCTTGATTTCCTAATAATCTCGGCTTGCTTTGTCATCGCGCAGAGAAATGTAAATAAGCCGTTGGCAACGTTAAAACGCGAGGCTCCTCCTAATTATTCGGGTAAACTCGCGCGAAAGGACGATCGAATCGACAGACGGACGATTCACGATTAAATTGGCAACACTCGTTGCCAATCTATTAAGTAGCGCTCTCAATCGTGGCTGGTGGTTTTACACATTTTACACATTTTACACATTTACACGCAGCGTTAAGAACAGCCTCAGGGAAAGAATGTGCAACGATGGAGATTGAGGTGCAGGTGCGAAAGGACGATGGATGCAGCCTTTCATAAGTGTCATTCCTTGAATAATCAAAGCGCGAGTTAAGGAGCGATGTAATAAGCAAGGCAAGTTAAGCAATTAGGGCAATTAGAGCGGAGTCCTTGTAGGTAAACAAAACGTGACTGAGTTTCCCTGGCAATTTAGCCAAGTGCGTAGAGGACGAAAAGAAGCGCGGACGAACCTCGGCGTTGAAGCGAAAGTCGGCTGACGGAGTCGTCGTTTTTCGGAGGTAATGATCCTTTATTCAAGATGGTCACCGCGGGCCCGGTAATGAAACTGCAGCGGGACCGACTGTTAAAGAGCCTCGGGGAACGCGTAACGGCTGACGACGGACAGCAGCCATGTAACGCGACGAGGAGCAACATCGCGAGCGATATCCTTTGGCTGTCCGGGAGGGGGCCGAGAGTGCGAGCGAGCGAGCGAGCGAGCGAGAGAGAGAGAGAGAGAGAGAGAGGAGCTAGAAACTCATTACGGTTGCTCCGCCTCTGCCGTTCGACGAACGCTCGGCCAATCGGATCCTCCTGGATCGTAATCGCGCCTCTGCAGTTTAATCTTGGCCTCGCGTCGAAATCCAGATGGCAGTGGTGAGCGCCGCTCGCCTTTAAGCTGCTGCTGCTCCGCTCGACTCGGGCGCCGTAAATCGCGTCACGTGACCCCTTGACTCGCCGCACCGAGCGCACCGAGCGCACCGAGCGCACCGAGCGAACCTCGTTACATCGGGTACGAGAGCAGCGCCGCTCTCGCGCAGCATCCGTTCGATCGGGAAGAGGCGAGCATGCGCCCGAAATCAGCCCGAGTTCGCGGGACTAATTATTTAAAGCCAGATTCATCCCCTCGCTTTATCCACGATGTTCACGAGAGCCCCGATGTTCGAGCGGATGCTTGTTGCGACAACTTTTTCGACGCAGATGCTTGACAGTCGCAACTTGTAACTTCGTTTCGCTCCTTCGGCATTGCTCACTGCCTGCCGTGTCCCCCTGAATAATAGAGGATGAGCATTTTCTTTATTTCTTTTTTGTTCTTTGATCGATTCAAACCATTACAGCCTCGTTTATTCAAATTCTGTATCTTATGAATAGAAGCCAACGATGTTTGTTTTTAATATGCAAGAAGAGAGGGGCCAATTTTCTTTTATATTTTTTTCCTCCATTTTATCTCTCGTTTAATGAATCGACAATTTTAAGCGTAAAAGAACGTTAATTCGTGTAATACGCAAGACTCATAAGTAGAAGAAGTAAATTCGATACTTTTCTTGTTTCAATGATAACGGTTCGACTCCTATAAATTTTGATGCTACTTATAAATTAAGAGTTATAAGTCTGAGCGATGATTTTTTAAAACGCTTGCAAAAATATATCAACTTCTCTCTCTCTCTCTCTCACTCTCACTCTCTCTCTCTCTCTCTCTCTCTCTCTCTCTCTCTCTCGCGAAGGAAATGAAATAATAAAAAACAATATTTTAAATTTGGAACGAAAATATTTTTCTCTACAAATATTCTCTACGAAACCTTTTTCAATTCCATTAGGGATTAGATTTCTTCGCCGATATGTGCATACGCGCTCAAATAGACGCGTTAATTAATTAAAATAACGAAACTTCGCAGAAGAAAATAATTTTCCTTGGAGGGATTAGATTGTGCAGTAACGATTATTCTTTTTCACTGAAATTTCGACCTCCTGATACGAATGAAATCATCCTCTTTGTGAAATCCCAAACTGTACGTCCCAAACGACATTTAAAGTCAAGAAGGTTGTAAAATCCCTTTCTCCATAATGGCAATCGCTATATTCATCAAGGTGTTTGCCATATTCCTATTGAATTACAGGCAAATCCCTCGTGGTGTAAATATAGTGTTTTTCTGTTTTTCAAAAAAACAGTCTTCCCGAACGATCTAGTCTTGGTAGCTTGTATAATGGAGACCATCCGGGCGCGGCGACCGTCGCATGAAAAGGTCGCCGTGCGGATTAAGATCATAGCGCCTTTGGTCACAGTCATCAGTTCCAGGATATTTCCAAGACAATTTTTTCTACCGTTTCACGTACCCACTACTCTTCCTCCTTTCGCCCGACCTCCGCGCTCAATTTCCTTCTACAATGGTAAAGCGATTCTTTTTTTCTGCAATGTTCTTGATTCCTTCACTGCAGCGGCTTATTTTTGTAATTCATCGACTCTATCTCTAGCTTTTTGATACGAAGTAAGCTGGCAGTTTAAGATTCGTATAAATGGGCATACGATTCCCGAAGAAAGGAAATTTGAATTCATAATGTGATAATCGAATATCGTTGCAGTTCGCTTTGAACCTCCGTTAGATAGACAAATACGTCTAGAATTAAAAGCAAATAAATAATATCCAGACGAGTTTTTTTTTTCAATGTCTCTTATTTTACCGTTTGAGCCCTATTATGTACTGGTCTGTGCTAATTTTGATTGTCCTATATTATTAAATATCTTTTTCGACCGAAAATATTAATGCTTTTCTATCTTTGACACGTTTGACGTTTAATTGCCGCAAGATTTACGGATTGTTTCAACAATTTAATGTTAAACAACTGGAAATAACTAGATCCGTAGAGTAATAAAATTCGACCTCCATATGGTCACTCGAATGTTTTCGTGACCGCCATTATAAAAGTTTGGTCTTTATCTCATAACGCACTGTTCGTATACCTTATATACCTTAAGGTTTGTAGCGCGGTAGATTATATTTTCAGCCACCAAAGTCCGGTCTAAATAACACCTAGTTATGCTTCAATTTCGAAACCCTAAGGGTGAAACAAATCTGGCTCTGATGTATAATCTGGCACGCAAGAATAAATTCCCATGCAGCTCTGAATTTGTCAGATATAGTTCGGTTATTTAATTTTTTTTTTTTTTTCTACGTTTATAATATCGAACTTCTAATTCTAAACTTTTCGTTTAATACGCATTACAATTTCTCGATAAAGTTGCTGTGCAATTAGTTGCAACGAGGCCTTTTTCATATACGTGTAAAAGAACAATTTTTTTAGAAATAATGACCGCAGATTCTCATATATTTCAATCTTGTTCAAGCATCCCTTCTAATACTAATCGCAACGTACTGGCACGCATAATCCAATTCAATTCTAAGCAATATTCTTAAAAGTACAATAGTCGAGTAAGAAGAAAAGATTTTTGTAAATTTAGAGAATTTTGTAAAGTGTATATTATATTATTGCGAGAAAAATGTTATACTCTCATAACTGTGTATTTAGTAACGAGTGTCGTTTTCTCAAGAAATATCCTGAATTTATAAAATTTTCATCGAAATTCGTCTCTGGCGAATCTGTAGGAACGACGATTACGTGGATATAATACAAGACCCGTGGTTGTAATTTACAGGTTAAGTAATTAACGAATTATCGTATATTTCGAATAATTTACATATTTTAGTGTTGAATTAAAATAATAACTATATTTTAGCAGTTGGAGAAGCTAAATCTTTGCGAGAAAGCTTATAATAAAATGTGACGTAAAAAATATCCAACACAAATTGAGTGCTAATATAGTAATGTTGATGCGTCAGTCAGTTATCAGACGATTACTCTTATTCTCTAAACGAGTATTTGAACATTATTATTTATATTTATTTCATTTTTCGTGTTATCAAGAGAAAATACGGTTAATTTAGCATTACAAATACAATATTTCAAAAATACATAATAGGAATAGTAATGAATAATTATATATTCTTAAGCTTTGTCACTTGATTAATTCACCATCAATGTTGCATATGAGCCGCAAATACGTAACATCCGTTCAAGTTACTTCATATTTTATTAGAGAAAAAATAAACGAATCTACAAAAATTGATTTTGCCAATCTCTAGTGGATGCGTTTCATAATTAATCAAGACTATTTATGAAAATTAGCATTACTTAAAATAGCAAATTATTTTTCCCTTAAGGACCCAAGTTTGATGTCCTTCTTGTGCTTTTTTTAATTTTCTCGTACAACGAGAGCAGACATTTCATTACTGATAAACAGCGTCCAAGATAATTTGAAAGGATTGGGTATGCGTATGGAAGACAGTCGAGAAGAAAATGTAATCCTTCGACTGTTATTTGTTATTATTTCTATTATAGATCTTGTAATATTAAATTATTTTATTTAAATAAGCGGCTACTTGCATTGAATTTATACCGATGACATGTACACAACAACGTATTATTGTAGCTTAAATAAGCTCGGAGTCTTTTTAAAGGAAAATTTGATATAACTTGCGACGAATAAAAAATGGTTAAAAACATATTCTACTTCTTTTTTTTTGTTTTATCTTTTCACTAAAAATAGCATCAATGCTCGCGGATATCACAAATTCCATAATTTCATTAACAACAAAAATCATATTAATCACATCATTATTTTTGAAGAAAACCAGGAATTGTAAAACAGAACTCGTCTATTATTTAAGCAAATTGGGTAAAAGTATTGGTAACAATAATTAAATTTTTCTAATCATTCGAATATATTTTTGTAAAGTGAGCATCGACAACTAATGTAAATTGCACATGCATGCAATTCTCGATCGTATCAATGTAATTAACTCTATGCCTTTTTAACTATTTCAACGATAAAATAATAAATTTATCGCAATAACAGTGTTTGAAAAACTCGTCTATGAGACGTCGAAGACGTTGCCTAGTAAAACTTGTGCATAAACGGACAGACAAAGGATGGTAACTTTTATAATTATCTCTACATTTGCGTATCACGGCAGTTTAATATCAAAGTGTTTATCGGAACAATTGACAAGTACCGTTATTAATTCATAATGTGCAAACGCCTGTTAAAATAGAAGTCACTCCTAAAAGAAAAAAGAAAAACCTAGTTGCTTTACAACAATAGCCGAAAACAATTTAAAAGTTTTAAAAATGTTTTTATGAGGCCTAATTTTATAGTCCAGACTAATAGGACGTAAGTTTCGGTATATAAAGGGAATGTTTTATGGAAAAAAGAAATTACAAAATGATATTTGTATACTTGCCAAACTAATATCGATGTTCGATCATGAAACTTAAACTCATTGATATCAATTCTTTTTTAGTAATAATAAGAAAACTAAATATACCTATCGATATAAATAAGAAAAGAGCAGATGTTACTTTTGAATATTGACTTACTGAATCTAAATGTATATTATCTAATTTTATGTCAAAGCTAAGATATATTTATTACTATTGAAATATCGTATACAATTTTCGAACGCGTTAAAAATATTAATTACGCTCATCATAACTATTAAGGAGAAGTAGTTGAAACTTGTTTCGACAAAAAATACGGAAGCTAATGAAATAAACCATAATAAAATGATTTTTATGTGGCAACATCGACACTGTTTCTATGGTTATAAAACTTTTAAAACCACTTAAATTTGTACATAAATGTCCGAGCATTGAAAAGAGCTTATTTATTAACATTACATAGGTCGCATTATGTAATACGTATTATTTACACAATAAGATTTTTTAAATAATTTCACTCAACGTTTGAAAGGTAGTATTTTACACGTAACAACATTATTAATAATAGCATTAATCAATAAAAGCGATAATTATTAATGAAGATAAATTTTTACATGCTTACTTTTATTACTTTGCTTACTTTATTACACATCCAATATACGTAGTAATAAATTCAATCTGTTACAACTGCTACACGTAATTGATAATTATCGGATAATTTTCTAAAAGTATCTCATTATTTTCGTACTCTATGCAATATTTGTATTGTTACGTCAGTGCTACATGGAACTGATTTTAGTTCTAAAGTATAAAAGTATCCTGTATCTTGCCAAACATTGATGATTGACGTCAACTTACCGTTATTCCAAGTCTTAAATTATTCGTAGTTAAATCAAATTCTTTAATACCCGTTGTTGCGCTAATCTTCCATTGTTTATTGTTCAAACAAATATTGTAAGTATCGAATTATTTCTTACTCGATCCGCGATTTTAATACAATGACATTTTACCATATTGAATTAAAAATTTCAGGGGTCTGAGAGATAGGAAATCTGCTTGATTGTATTTCTAATTATAAAGGTTAAGGAACAATTGACTATGTTAAAAGGTTAACAGATTATGATTGAAAACCCAACGTGCTGAGTTGGTGAGAATAATGCTATGCTATTATTTAATTTACCGATATTCTATCTTCTTAAAATCTTAGTAAAATCTTAGTACCCAAATAAACTTTTTTAATACCACGAAGAATTATTTTCTAAACAGATTTCCAGTACATGTCAGTTACATAAAAAGTACCTCCTTTTAAAGAAAATGTATCTGAAATATTTTACAACGAATACTCTTACAATGAATACTCCAAATGAATATTAGGTAGAATTATTAAATTATTAATTGTTAAAAAATATTAATAAATCTGGGAGCTGAGTGCGGTAATCGATCGTTGGATTTCACTAATATATGAAAAATGTATTGGAATATATTTTTAACGTAACAAGTTGTGTTATAATAAAAATGTCATTTGCTACCGTTTGTTGGTTATGTAATTCTTTTATTATACCAGTATTGTACACTTAAAAATATTAAATTTTTATTCCTTTCACAGGCCGCAAATAATTTAAATTACTTTAAATTGCAAAAAAATAAATTATTTGACCGTGAGAAAACATCCATCAGCATTTTCGAGAATAAGGTAGAATTTATATCGACGCGTAAAGAATTTCAAGTTAATTTGATTATCCGTCAATTTTCACTCGTATCTTAGCGGCTTAAAGTAGAGTGGTTAATATTAGCCAAACAAATGTGTTTTCGCGCGCTCAAAGCTGAAGTTTCTTCTTCAAAGTTACCTCGTGCTCGTGCTTAGAATTTCGAAAGCTAAATTAATACCTTTCATTTTAATGACGAAATGTAAGTTCTTTTATGAAACTTGTAAAAGTACCTTGAAAAAATCCGTACTTTTAAAGTCTATTAGATATAATATGCTTGCATCTTAACACAGCGTGCGACATAATTAATTAAAGTAAAACTATGTCACATAACCGAAAGATACGTCATCTGTCTAATTTCAACATTTTCCTTTTTATCTTCATCTTCATTACGGAGAATATGAATCAAATAAACGAAAACCACATCGAGACTTGGTGTTCCATAGCTACTACGACATTATTAGACGGTATACTTACACGTGCATATAATTCTGCTGTTACAATTAAAATTGTATTTAATTAAAGATCACGGATATTTCTTCAAAACCTGCTTTGCCTGCATCGTTATCTTGCGACTATTTTATACTTAAAACTAATCTTCTTAAAATGAATTTCAATGTAAAGATAGATTTATGAAATGTAATACATTTCGCTAATTTTCAAAACTCGAATTAGTAAATTATGTTCAAGTAATCATAATTTAAAAGTATCACGTAATTACGAATGGCGCGATTACAATAATAAGGTTTTAAAATTAATTTTCAATATAATGGCTTCGTGTGATAATTAAATTACCACCAAAAAATATATAATTACAAATAAAAATATCTACAATATGTGACGTTTTATAAATAAAAGTACTCTCTCTCTCTCTCTCTCTCTCTCGAAGATACTGAAGCACACCTTTATAAATTTTGTAATAAATGGCCATTACTTTAGCAAAGTTGTGCTCGAGTCGAAGTTTTATCATTTTTAAAATATTAAAATTATTAGGCAATAGACTGCGAAAATTTACGAGAACGGAAAACAATATTAACGTACATCGTGTAATACAAACGCTTAATAATAACAATAACGAGTGACTTTTTACAAGTTCGAGAAGCGACGTAAAATTTACCATAACAAAGTAGGTGACACTTGATTCGCATCCTAACGTTATTATTTCGAAGTCATTAAAATGGAATAAAGTACAGTAAATTTAAAAATCGTGATATCATCCGAAGATTTTTATTTTTATTTTTATCAACGTTCGGGAATTCGGGTATTAGATAAATAACGTTGAAACCTACACGACATTGCGCTCTTTTTTGTACTCAGTAGTTGCACAATAAAGACGTAAGTTTTAAAAATAATATTCACTTTTCCATACACACGCAATTGTGAGGGTGCATCGACACTCGCCTTGTGTACATAAAAGGAGAAGAAAATAAAACGAGGAAAGAAGGAGAAAGGAATTGAAACGTCGAAAATGGAAGGCGTTAAAATTATTATGAATTCCGAAGAAAATATTTGTGAAAAGATTGTAAGTTAAATAATAAATGCACTTGAGAGAATAACTGTATTACATTTCATAGGTTATTTATTTTATTGATAAGTACGGTTAAAGGCAGATAATAAAGGCCCACTTGCCAGGCAACTGGGAGTTTCTAAAAAATTCCGACCGGCTGTCTTTTGACATTGTTCGCCAGTTAGCCAGTTTTTAATGACATAATCGTAAAAAGGATGTTGGCGCTTGGAAAGCAAAACCACGAATAAAGTGGCATTTTCATGGCAAAGCGAGGCAGTATCGCGGCGGCAATGCAACCGAACGGAAAGCGGACAAGAAGTAAGTAAACGAAACTGAAATGGACGAGTGATCGTTACTTACACACTGCACGCGAAATCGTTCGGGGAATGGATATTGAATTGCCGTGCTGGGATTGAAGCTGCGATTCGAGAACGGACCTTTTCTCTTCTGCTCTCTTTTTTTTCTTTTTTCTTTTTTTTTTCACTTTTATCCGTCCAGCGTGCCGCGCTTCCCCTCCACACACCCGCCCCCCCCCTTCCACTCGCCCTTTATTCTCTCCTCCTCTATCTGTCTCAATGTTTTTGTCTTGCCTCCAACAAACATTTATTTTTATCTCTGATTTATACCTTTCATTCCTCGGCGTTATATATTAACGCTAATTAAGCGCTGAATTACTCACGATATATTACTTATCTAAATAGTCCTGATAAATTTATAAACGGAAACAGAGTGTGTTTGGTGAATTTCTCTTTTCTGAAAAGAAACCGCATTTTCCTACTCTTTTCCTACTCCTGGTGCGCGTACTGACACCCAGGCTCCTGGATTAAGAGATTAGGACGCTTAAGTAGCAGCCGCGAATAAACTCGCGACTCTCCTTTACATCGTCCATGAGAAAAGGCACCAGTACCAGGAAGAAATCAAAAGTACGAAAAGCATGATATTTTATTCATAAACGTCGCTTTCTTTTTTCTTACAGCCGTTCTTTCGAGAAATATACAAATTTAGATCTCGTTCGTTCGATTATTTTTACTTGCGCGGGCACTTAGAGATGATTCGAACATCTCGGGCGCTGCTTGTTCGCCTCGTCCAATTACTTTTATCGGAGAAATGCACCGTGTCGGCGTAATAAAAGTAATAAAAGCCGAAGCCAATTGTTACACGCCGTTGTTTATAATGCGAGTAATCGTATTTATCATAAACCAGTGGGTATCGTCGACTTCAGCTTAAAAAGTCCATCGCGAGTTTCGCAAAGGAAGAGACGAGATTCCCGAGCGATAAGCGGCTAAGCGGAATAATCGTTCGCGAATAATGGCGCATGTAATTATTCAGTTGTCTAAAAGCGGAAATTTATTGGAATTTGATGAAGCAAGCAACGAGAGAGAGAGAGAGAGAGAGAGAGAGAGAGAGAGAGAGAGGAAGACGAGCAAGATGGATGAGAAATCAATGCGGACTCGCTTTATCGGCAGTAAATTCGTCTCGCACTTGTTCCAGCGCATTAAATTTCCTCGCACTCTCGGATCGTCGCATATTTTCGACTGTTATTCCTCGCCAGGATCGTAATAACCTCGCTATTATTTTTAATCCTCGGAACAATTTGCGTTTTCTCGTTTTTTCGATTCGATCTGGAAAGCATTCATCGCTGATATGATTGCAGAGGATGCGCATAATTGGCAGAAAAGACGTAGTTACGGAGGCTCGTTAGAGCATCTGTTAGCTTTCGCAAATTGAAATCGGAAGTCGATTTAGTCATCGGGAGCGATGTAGCTTTATAACGATCGGCCCGGCTCGTTATAACGGCAATATCTTCCAAATGACCGTTATAAAAAGATGAAATGCGCGACTTTACACGCGTTCATTAGGACGTACGTCCGCAACTAGTGAACACTGCCGCCGATAGCGATAAATCCCGCAGCGAGTTTCCACGAAGGTGACGAAATGCCGAGCAATCGACTCCTTTATTAATAGCTGCGCCTTCCAATAATAGCTCAGAGCCTCTTTACTTTTATCACCGGTGAATTCTTTCCAAAGCCTTCGAAAAGGGTTGCACACGTATTTCCGCCGAGGGTTGTCCCGATCTTTTATTTCTCGCAGTACTTCTCACAAGTTCCAGTACTTCCAAAGACTCCGGGGAAATTGTCGCGATCGGGGTATTAGCCAGGACGAAAAAAGTATAAGAGAGAGAGAGAGAGAGAGAGAGAGAGAGAGAGAGACACATCGGCGGGTACACGGCCGGTGAGTGCAAACGTAGGTCCAGGTGTCTGCTCGGCCGAGTATTTACGGGGCTTATTTACGAACGTTTAAGCGAAGTTGACCGCGGCAATTTCCAATTCGGGGTTCCGAAGTGCGGGCCCCAACTGGACGGAGAGTCGAAAATACGAGGGTTGGGCCCCGAGACGAGCGGTGGCGGGATCGCAAAAGGGGTAAAAAGAGCGGCTGCACGGGTTGCGAGGGGGCGGGGGGTGGCGGGGGCAGGGTTGAGCATTCGCATCCGCTGAAATTGCCCGACCATTAGCGATACTACGTTATTACGCTCGTGGTTTTTTACTCACGAGCGAGCGGCTCCGGCCATCTTGGAATATGGAATTGGATCCACCGCGGCCCGGGTGGGAGGGCTTGATACGCGCGGCCTCCCGGAGGACGCTCCACACACGTGTGCGGGGCAGAGTCCGTAATTGAATTGCCGAGTCGCGGGCGCAATTTGTCGAAGGAAACAAATTGCGCGCGCGAGTCGTGCGCGGACGTGCGTTGGCATCGGTGCGCATACGCGATCGTTGAAAAAGTCAAACGATAATTGCAGTGCGGGCCCCGCCGATCGGTCTACGGGCCCTTTACGAATGGGCGTCATTACGAATCCCCCGGGATGAGACAATTACCGTTTAACCTGGCCCTCGAATCATCTCAAATGCCCGATGACTTTTCGTTTTGCCGAGCGAGCGCACGCTATCGTTAGTCATTAGCCCCGATTCGACTCCGCGAACCCCACCCCCGTTGCCCCTAGCGTCCGTGATCTTTGACCTGGAATCGGAGGGGAACCGCGATCGACCCAAAGTGCGTTGCGGGTTCCCGCGTTTATCGCCGATGAGCGACGACGACTCGGGGAACAAAGCTGTCGGGCCACGGCGTAACGCGTGCGACCCGGGCATTAAATTCAGCAGCTTAGTCGGTTTTTTGTTTCTGTTTTTTTTTTTTTTTTTTTTTTTTTTTTTTTTTTTTTTTTTTTTTTTGGTTTTTCTTTTTGCGTCGGTACGCGCTTGAGAGCGTTCCGGTGTCGCTCGCAATCGGAGGCATAAAGTGTCCGCATAAAGCAACGTCCGCTCGTTCCCCTCCCCCAGCCATGGCCATCCCCATCGGTAGAGAGCCGCTCGTCGATGGAGCGGGTCGCAGGTACGGAAACAAAGTCCCGGGGCCCTCCACGTTTGCGCCTTCACTTCCACGCAAATGATTCGCGGAATGCAGCCTCCTGGAAAGTTCATGTTTGGCGAAAATTGCGCGACCACCCGGACCTCGGCGTTCAAAAATTAACAATCACTCCAACTCGGTGGCCGCGAGTCCCGAACGACGACGGACGTGTAATTTCCAAAGGGGGCGAAACGCCAAGACCGTCGGCCCTGGGACTTCTTTGTAATTGGAATAAATTCAACTTGACGAAGAGGCGGCCTTTTAACATTCCAGCGATAAGCGCTTGTGGGCCTCGCCGAGGACATCGCGACTACGTGTCTTTTAAAAGCGGCGAAAAAAAAAAGAAAAATACTTTCCCAGTTGAGTGTCGTATAAAGTTTGAAGCGTTAAAAGGCCAACGTTCGCATTGTCGAAACGCTTGCATTTCGTTTGACCCGTCGTACGAGACCCGTAAAGGCGCAGAAGCTACGAGTGTGTGTTAGACGGTTCTTCGGAGCCAGAAAAACGCTCGGAGGCGGTCGAAAAGCGCTGCTATTAAATGGCACTAAGTAAATTGAATGTTTTTTATTGTCCCGTGTACATATGCACGTCTCTCTCTCTCTCTCTCTCTCTCTCTCTCTCTCTCCGTCTCTCTGTCTCTCTGTCTCTCTGCTCGTCGACTGTGTACAGTCCATTAAGCTTTTTTGCTGTTCGATGAGATACAGCAATCGCGCTTAAGAGCAGCTTATCGCGATGCTATCGCCTGAGTAATAGGTGTCGTTTAATACTCCTATCTGTTAGCTCACCGTTAATTGAGAACCAGATTAATGAAATGTACGCGCCGTCTCTTCGCTTCCTAACGAACTAGTTTACGCACAAAAGTCGTTTCTTGTTAGCCCGATGATATCCCTCTTTGTTTCACCTTTTTCTGATTACCGCGGGCATAAATTATCGTACGACTGCCCGTATTCTTACTGCGCACTATTCTCTCTCACTGTAGAACACCGTCTATTATAGCATTATTGCGAAAAAACATCTACGAATCGATATTGCACGCGATGCGCCATCTGTTGTCGCGTGCAGTTACAATTTTGTAAGACGCAAACAAAACCCGTCACCAACGGCTATCGAACAACAACAACACAACGAACGACGACGACGAAAACTTGATTACCATGTGCTAATGGAAGAGGTTTGGTGGGGCTGGCGAAAGGAAAGCGCGTATCGAGAATCGATAGTCTTCTTCTTTTTCCTACTCATGGTAATTTCGTGTTTTTACCACTCGAGCGCGTTGTATCGACTCCAGTCGGCAAAACAGAAATCCTCGGGTAACTTTGTATTTCTCGTTTTCTTAAGTTTTAAGCTCTTGGATTTTGAAAGAAAACGCCAACGTGCTCAAATTGTAACAATTAAGAAAGTTTACGAAGTGTTTGTCAACGTTACCCATTGCCGTTGTCTTTCGCATGCGCCGGTACTTCGGAGCCAACATTTCTAGAGGGCATCACTTTTCACGTCTACTTCATGCAAAATAGCTTCGCGGTATAAAAACTCGCAGTGGTAAACATCGCGTGCTATTGCCGGTGTAAAAAAGCTTTTGTTCGCAAGTTTAACGATTCTTTTGATTAGCGGTATATTCAACTATCGAGACTCGCGATAAAACTATTAATTACGATACCTAGAATTAGTATAATTTTTCATCAAAGCGATTAGACCGCACGCAATGTTCGTCCAGCATTAAATGGTGAGCGATGACTTCCTTTAACAATGTCCAGCTGTAATGACATTTTTCCGTGCGCGTGCGTTATTTGATAGAGACTGGACGTACGTATACGTAATGGCTTGTTGAAAGGTCGTGTGGAAGGCGCGATTAAGGCGAATACGGATGAGAAGATTGCGTCCATGATAAAACAAGCAACTTACAATTGCATGAAATGAGGGCTGCGACGTGTTCCTATACTTACGATCCTTCTATCAAGCCAGTGCAATAATTAATGAAGGATATTACAGAGAGCACGGTAATAGAAATTCGCATAGAATTCATCGATCAACATTGTAATATCATAATCTCGGATAATTGAAATCTTTTTCTGCGGACTTTTGCAGACTTGAGCGGCATTGTGGATTTTAGTAGTCGTGTCAAGGCCATACGCGGTTTTTTCCGTTACGAATGCAAAAGCGTCGTTAGAATTTATTATTTTACTCAAATAAAACGTACTTTGTTGTAAATGTTTAAAGGAATTCTTCTCTCTTGTTCTTTTTGCATAAAAATATCTTAAATGGCTTGCAGGCATCAGCGGTATAATTAGCAAACGCAATTTTTAATTCACCACTGCGCAATGAGAAATCATAATGAGTGTAGCGTTAAGCGTTCGTCCTTTTCAAACTACAATATTCGTAACTGCGATATTTATTTAGATTCGTGATTAATATTTACCGAATAAGTGTATGTAATATCGATACATTCGAGTGGCTCATTACGAATGCAAAAATGGAAATAAATGGAAAGACCTTTGGAGGTCTCGCATCGCTAACGCAAAGGAGATTTAAATAACCGAACAATTTATTTACCCGCACAAGTCGCGATTGTTACTTTATAAACCATTTCTGTTGCTAATGACGAAGAAATCTCCTCATTTACCGTATCCTTTGCATCGAGCTCGAATATTTTACATCGGCGTACGAATGACGGCTGCAAAAGTCGAATCTACCTGCAGTGTACGTGGTGTGCACTTATGTAAATAGCAACATAACCGAGCGAACGCGTGCGATGCTTCGGCTGGATGTACATGCGCAGGAACACGTGTAGAGGGAGAGAAAGAGAGTCGGTGGTAAGAGCCGAGCAAACGTGCATCTCGAGAATGATTGCAACTGCAATGTTGATTAACATACGAGCCGCGGCAAAATTACTTTGACAAGCCGCGCGCGAACATTTATAAGAGAATATGCAGGTGCCGCCAACGCGAGATTTGCTCGCCTCTTCTCTACCTCGCCACCAACTCGCCACCACCTCGCCACCACCTCGCCACCACCTCGAGACTCGAGAGGAAAAAGAAAGGCGACGTAAAAAGTAGACCTCGGTGCATTATTCCGCAAAATAATATCTTTGCAAAGGAACGAGTAGCGTCAGAAGGTGGCGAGCGGCAGTGCAAGTAACATATGGTTGCACTGTTTCCGCTATACTTATTGCCTTCGTATACTTTGCGTCGTACTGTCGAAAAAGCAAAATTACACACGTACTTTTTGGCATCGAGGAGGGAAAAGCGCCTCCGGGGGCTGGAAGAGGATCGATCGGCGCGACATTCTCGTGTTGCCCCTCCCCGACGAGTCGCGACTCCGCGAAAACCTCTTCAGAGAAGAAGATCAAGAGGTCGCCGTATAATTATGCCAACCCCCTCGCTCACCCCCCGCGCGTTAAAGAGCAGCGGCCGGGGGAAAAAACGGCTCGCAAAAGGAAGAGCGGGAATAAATAGCGCGACGAGAAGGAAGAGGAGAGGAAAGCTAGAGGACGAGGCCGCCGCTCTGCTCTGGAAGACGGCGATTAGTCAGGCGAAATCGTCCATCGCGTCTGAGCATACGAGCGACACGTGTTTGTATTTGTAAATGCGCACTAACTGCGGCTACTTCTCTTTGCGAAAATTGACGGAAATAAACAAAGCAGCAGCAGCAGCAGCAGCAGCAGCAGCAGCAGCAGTCGCTCGGGAACGCTTCTATCTCCGTCCGAGGCTTGGGAACCCCTTTGCCAAGCCGCTCACTTCGTTAAAACTGCATTAGTGAAGCCCTTTTCACGTGAGCTCGGGGGCTCACCTTCCGCGAGGAATGCGCGTTATTATCGCGGCTCCCGAATAACCTTTATCGTCTTTTCGCTCTTACCGCCCGAGCTCACCACCGCTACTTATACGAGTACTTGCACTTACACTCGTCTTATAAATTACGTCCAGCGATTAAGACATTTTTACTTCTGTTTCGTTATTACGTCACAAGGGCCCGTTCGAGCAACCGAGAGTGCCAGAAGAGCGGGACAACCGAGGCGAACTTTCGAATTACGAATGAGAATCAGAATTATCGGAATTGAGGTTCCGATGTTGGTTTGGTTGACGTTGCCTCGGCGACTCTAACCCTCTTGGGAAATAAGATGCTGTGCGCCGTTATTCCCTTTCGGTAATTTACGACCTTCGGACCTATTTCCTACATCATTACTGCAGTATTGATATTAATTGCACGAATGTTGACCGAGCCAAAGGCAAGCAATCGATGACGGACGCTTTACGAGCGATCAACGCCTACCCGACGGTACCTGCAACCTACGGAATTACGGAATCAATCTCCTCTCGTTTGCGTTTGAACGCCCTCGGAGGTGAATTTTGCAAACGTTCCTTTGCGCGAAACCAACGACAGCGAAAAGATGGCAATTTAAATGGATATTCGCGTTTGAAAGAAGCGACAAACCTCGCGTACCTGCGCGAGACGACCTCCCGACGTTTCCCACTCGGACGTATCTACACTGAGAAGACTGTACAGTTTAGCCGTTGGATCGATGAAACCGATTGACAAAATTGACACAACGAAACTAGAACCTAAATAACCTAAGGCTCGTCGAGACTGCGGACGTGGCGAAGAAAGTCAGTTGAAAAGCGCTTTGCTGGAGAAACTTCGCCAGTCTCGAGTTTAGCCGACAAGTTCGAGAGAACCCGCAACATCGTCGAACGAAGCAAAATTGTAAATTCACGCTCGAAGACGCGCTTTTCCAAAAAACAACTCTGAAATACCTGGAGAGGGACACGCGCTCGTAAAATTACGTGTGCGTTCCACCTCTAAACGCACTCTTGGCGTGGAAGGTGGCGTTTATCGAGGCACTTGGCGAGCGAGGCCTCGCGGACGTTCCTCGGCGAGGATTCGGGTCCGATAGAGTCGCGACGCCCGCAAATGCAAACAGCGGCTACTCGTAGGCGGACTCGGCGGATGCGTAATATACACCTTAAACAGCGCCCCGTAAGTAATGGTTCCGCGATCGCTCCTAGGCAACAATAAGAGACGCAGAAGGAGCTATGGTCCGCTGCCCTGCCTAAAGACCCGCTAAATACGTAGCCGCAGCCGCTCATTTTTTCCTCGGCCGCCTGATCCCCGGGTCCCTCCTCTCCGGATCTTGGGATGCGCGCAATTTTTCATCCACCGAGCGCTCGTTACGAATGTCCTCGGCGCTTAAGTGTTTTACTCGCCCAGAGACGACGGGAGTCTACGTTGTCGTCGTCGTCGTCGTCGTCGTCGTCGTCGTCGTCGTCGTCGTCGTCGTCGTCGTCGTTGTCGTGGCACCTGTCGCCTCTAAATCTCGCTACTTAAGTCGCGACTGCGTCACGCTCTTCGACCGCGGCCAGTGCCGAACACCAGAAAGCGCGCCTTCTCTCTCTCTCTCTCTCTCTCTCTCTCTCTCTCTCTCTCTGAGTATCGGCTTTAATTGGCTGGCGTGCTCGCATCGCCTCGCCTCGACTCCACTCGCTATTTATACTCGCGAGTCATTAGTCCATTACTTGCAATAAACACCGCACACATCTCGCCGCTTGACTCCTAGGGAGAACCTCTCCTTCACCCCTGGGCTTTGATCTACTTTTGCCGGATTCGTGCTTCTTAATAAGCTCCGATTTATCGACTTTAAGCTTTCTATTTGTTTCGACACTTTAATCATCTCGCAAATGTCTCGCGAGCCTATTTCTGCTCGCTCCCCCGCTGCAGCGACCGACAAAGTCTTTATCTTCCTGATACTTTCCGGGAGATTACGGGAAACGAGCAAAACGAGCAAAACGAGCTTTCCCAAACATTTCTATCGCGCCCTTTTCATTTTACACCGAAATGGACTTGCACGGACAATCGAGATAAGCTGCAAATGTAAATTAGCGCTCCTTCGAGGGGATGCGAAACGCCGGCGCATCTTCTATCGTATCTCCGACGAATATCACGTTCGCGCAAATAGATTGTTTATTTATAGAGCACCGTTGCACAACCTCGGCTTATCTGCGTTAACCAGTGAGATTTTTAACTTATTTTCATCCGTTTGAACCGACGACAATTACTCCCGCTGAACTTTGGCTTTCGCTGGAAATATAATTGCGTAACGTCGCGCTGACATATTCGAGATAGTAAGAAACTTTCTAATTTTTTTTTTTTTTTTTTTTTTTTTTTTATCTCCGATCGGAGTTATTAGCGTTCGCAAAACTAAACTTTCAAAGTTCAAAATTCTAGATAGAATATCGTACAATTGCAATGTCTTATGCAATTCGAACGCAATTTTATTATCGTGAATCACTATTGGCAACCGTTGATGTACTTCATTGTAACGTACGATTCGCGTACACGTAGTGCAAAGGTTCTAATATACGTCCGAACACTAAGTTCTTCGGTAAGATCGTAAAAAATATTTTTCGCAAACTAAAAATGTTTCGATTCGCAATGGTCGTAATTTATACTACCGCTACCAGCTGTAGATCGTTTAATGCGCGAAAAACATATTTTGCGAAATGAAAATGAAGATTGTTTTCCTCTTCGCTATGAGAAAATGCTTCGTAGAATTGAATATTACGGGTTGATGTTCAAATCATTCAATTACGAGTGACAAGAATTCGTTCGTAAAACAGACTAAAATCGTAGCTTTTTTACTTCAAAACAAATAAATAAATAATACTGATAACAATACGTGTACACATTATATACAGATGTATACAGAAATTCTTAAAAGACTCGCAAATTCAGTTATGCAAGAATATGATGACTCTGCTCTCGGTTGGTAGTTATATAAACAACAAATTGCAACTCAAATCTGATCTCTTACATTAGTCAATGTTTATTCATTTTTGTCCGACGTTTTTATAACCAATAAACATCGAGTCGTAATGATACATCTTACGACGCTTATCTTTACAGGAATTTTCAAAAACCTGTCGCAATTTCATATTATAAATGCCTTGGCGAAAGATATTTCTAATAATACTGGCAAACTTCACCTTGATACGAGTGCTCATTAAACGCATAATTTATATAATAGAAAATCCATGTGTGCTTAAACGGACGTCGGAACTTTGTGTAAAATTTTGAATTACCTTTGAAATAGCGAGAGAAAAATATCCCAACAGATGCTTGGTACATCTAGTTAGCAAGAATAAGCGATACTTATAAATGTTTTCAAACAACTTAATAAGTTGAGAATGATAATGCGGTAAAAATATGAAAAACGCGTTGTCGATCAGCCGGTTAAAATAATTAGGAGAAAACATTTAGGAGAAAACGAATGTTCGTAAGACGTTGGAAAAAAATAACATTTTTACAATCCGTATGAAGCACTTTTCATTGGTACTTTAGACATACAGATATCAAAGTTTCATTATACTTTCAGAACTCGTGAGAAATAGTTGTCGCTACGATATTTTTATAAAAATCCTTTTTACTCGCGTTTTGATAAGCGTCGAATGCACGATTGAATCCGTATATTATCTAAGTATTTTGTTTATCTTCCTCTTTTCAAGAGTGTTATAAGACACGCGAAATAAAATTCGAAATAAAAATAAAAATCCAGCCATTGCATAAAAATCGATTAATAAACTGACAATTACGCAAAAGATCCACTGTAAAAATGTTCTAAGGATTGAAAGAAAAGGTCGTATGAAGGAAGCGTCTTTCATCTCATCGAAATTTCTTTAAACAAAAGAAGTTAAGCTAAGACGCGCGTAGTCGTGGTTTCTCAAAGTTTAATTTTATAAATACATTTGTGCATTACTTGGTTTTCCTTTATTTCTAAGTGACGTTTAGTTTTGTGCGATTCGCAAATCTCATTCATCACAGCCACGAACTCCTCAATTGCTATTAGCATACGAGGAGTAAGAGAAAGGAAGTTATTTGTTCATATTCGTACGTTTATCGTGATTTTACATTATCTTGATTAAGACCTTTCAATAAACAAGGAAAAACTGCTACAAAAATGATATATGTGAATCGTCGAAAGAGGTCAGGTCACTGAGCCGCAAAACCCCATGCTATTAAGCATGGAAATTGCACGTATTAGTTCAGAAAAGTAGGCAAGACTTTCTTAGGACAGTTATATATGATTAAAATAAAATAGAAGTTAAATTCGTAGTGGCGTGCATTTCGGTAATAATTTTTATTTTATACAAACTAATTTATGAATATTTCTGCAGTCAACTTTTTTAAAATATTCCTTAAGAATATTTTATTTATATTCATTTTAAAATACTCTTTACTTCAATCGACTTTGAAAAATAAAGAAACAGTCTTCCGAGGTCGACATTTTTTTATTTAATTCTAGCTTAGTTCTACATTTATGCATAATCGAAATTATAAGCAGTGCATACACGCGTGTGTTTTTTCAATTGCACCTGTGCATACATCTTTGTATCGTTATTTTTACTCGGATATTTACGTTCTGTAATTTTTTCATTAATTTTCACTTTAATTTTACCGACAGGATATACGTAAAGTTACAAATGTCAATTTTGGTTCAGCCATTCAAATCAACTTATCCGGTTGAATAACTTCCTTACAATTACGAAAGCAATAAGAATTTTACGAAAAAAAAATTACGACGAAGAGTATTAAAGATCGTTACTATTATTATTATTGCGGTATTTTATTTTAAATCTCAACGCATGATTTTTCTCCCGTTTATGGATTTATATCTGCAGTACCTAGCCAACCGATACATATTACTTCGCATGTCATTAAACGACTTTACTTTTTAAAAAATTTTTCAACACTTTTAATAATTAACTAATAATTAACAGTGTAAAATATAAGAATGTATATCTAACTTAAAATACAACTAAAACGTCTTAATATATAATTCATTACGGGTAGTAATATATATATATATATATATATATATATATATATATATATATACGAGTTAGGTAACGTGTACATGGCCATAGTTCACGTTACTCAAAAAGTCCTTTCATGTTTGTTAGTAAAAGAAATACTGAACAATTGATGAATCCATATGCTAACCTGACCATATGCATTGCGTTCACGACACCATCGGTAACACTGATATAAATTCAAAAAAATATGCCGTATAAAGAGCTCTCCGGGATAATTATCAAGATAAATTATAACACGAAAACAAAAACCCTAAAATATTCTTAGGAACTCATGCAGGAATACTCGTATAAGAAAGCAATTTTAAAAATGCAACCACTTGTGATGCTTGAACTTAAATAAATCATTAAGGCAATTGTATGCAATTATTAAAAGGAAAAACAACGCTGGCTAAAAAAAAAATTACTTTAAATAACACATATTAAGTAAACAGTATCAAATTGACATATCAGTAATTGTACATCATACTGCAGACTAATAACTAATTGTGCACAAAAAATTAATTTAATTTTAGATTATGGTAAATGATAAGAGTGACTGGTAAAAAATTGCTGGCCTCAAAGTTTATATAAACAGCACGTGACTAGGTGATATAAAATATTAGTGAAATTAATATCATAATAAGATCTAAGAATTTATTTTCGATCTATTGTAAACTGCTCTAAAATTAATGCACATTAAAAGACGCTGAGAAAAAAAAATCTAAGAATATATACCACATTATGATTACTCGCTGTGCATTCTCAACGACATTCCCTATATTTTCTAATTTCTAATTTTAATTTGCCTAATCTTCATAGATGTTAATAATTATTGCATTTTTATGCCGTACAGTAGAGCAGATTTAACGAGCACAGTTCAATTAAGAATCTATAGTTTTAGATGGAAAGATATGGTACGGAATTACGAAGCGTAACCTTTCATAAAATTACATCGCTCGTCTAGAATTATAAATGCAAAACTCGATAAAAATTTGTGAATAATTTATGTAAATAAATACATATATTTAGGTTTAAAGTACGTTTGTGCATCGATAGTTTTCACATTAACACGATTTGAGAAAAAAAAATCCTTTTTGATTTCTTGATCAGCGTATACAATTACAGTCAGCGCATGACTCAAATTATATCCTACCGTATAAGGGTTTCAATTATTTAGAAAAAATTGATCGACGTCTGCGAAGACTTGGAAAGGTAAATACCACTATCGATATAGTTGTTTCATATATAATTTCATATCTCGTTATATACCTCTCCTATTCAATAAAATACTGCGCAACTTTAAAAAATATCGAGAAAAAAAAATTCCGAAGAACTACAAGTGCATTAATTACATCGTAATAACATAGGATACTCGGTCATACTTTGTTGCAAATTAAGCCTTACATTGAATTCCCGAAAAATTTTCTTAAACATCGAAGAAAATCTAGTCTGTAACGTAACTATTAAATATAAAACGCAAATCGTTAAAATAATTTACAAATACAGCCTCGTAACAAAATTTTAAGCAATAATCTTTATTGTGCATCTCTATTCGCGATTCCTCCCTTTGTTACCCACATATTAAAAAAAAAAAAAAAAAAAAAAAAAAAAAAAAAAAAAAAAAAAAAAAAAAAACACACACACACATTGTAAGCACATAAGATACCATCGTCGACTACCTTAGCAACGTGTCCATCAAATACTTATTTACAAACCTTATTTAACATACGTACATAAATATTTTTAAACAACGTATTTGACTTTGTCCGCAACTCGAAACACAAGTAAACTAAAAAAAACCATCAATATCAACGACACGCATACGTTGCATACGATTCATTTATATTGTCTTCTACAGCTTTAACATTCAAAATTTACTAAATTTAAATTGGAATATTTATCAAAAATAAATCTCGTGAGAATTAAGATTTATTGGAGAGAAATAGTGGATTAATAAGAGTGATCATGTTAAATATAAAGTCTGAGAGTCAATTTATAAAGCTCCATTTCAACTACCCAGAACGCCCGGCTTTAAAATGTTAATAAATAACGTTTACTTGTATTTTTTTAATGACGTGAAATATATTACTTACGTGGTATAGCGATATAAAAATTTATGCCTGAAATATCTGAAAATATAATAGCAAAGATATTATTGTTTAATGATACTCTTCTCAAGATATTTACCTTGAAAATTCAATTATAAAATTGTGTACAAATTGTATATGCTGTTAGTAAACCAGCGAAGTAGTTGGTTGTACGCGCGTAATAAGTTTATTGACCACTTCACAGGCAAATATATTTATGAACATTAAATATTTTCAATAGTAATTTCGATTATTGGCGATAGTTAACAGATCGTTAATTAGATTCATAGAACTTTAAATTATGCCGCTTTTACATTTCTCTTTTCCGCCCTCTGTTACTTTCTCTTTCGTTCCCCCCTCGCGTTTCTTCGCGCTCACACATTTTTTACTCTCTCTCTCTCTCTCTCTTTCTCTCTCTCTCTCTCTCTCTCTCTCTCTCTCTCTCTCTCTCAATCCGTTGCTTTTCGCAATTTCTCTCCTCTATTCAAAATACATTACGCAATCAGTATTCGAAAAACAATATCGAAATAATGTTCAAGAGAATTTTACTTTTTCTCGACAGGATAATTATTGATTTATTATTGAAAGACATACAAGAGTGTAACGGTTAAAGAACGCGTTGCATATTTAAAACGAAAAATATCTAATTCTGATATTGGCAGTGAGATACAATATCATATATATAATACGAATATTACTCGTACAATAAACGATCGCGTCTTTTTTGTATTAATACTCGAAAAGAAAACCATGTAGCGTAATTATAAAATTTATTTTACACGCACGTGAAAAGATTATTCAAGAATTACTTGTGCATAACGAAAAGGGTAAATTACGTGACAATGCTAATGCATAATATAAAAACAAATAATTAAACTTGAGAAAATTGTTGAGTATTGAAAGGGTTAATCTTAAAATCGATTATTTATTTTGCATTAATTTTGCAAATAATTTCATACACCTTGAAAGTTGTGAATAAATAACGGAACAAGGATTTAATGAAAGAAAAAAAAAAATTTATTTCACATAATTACATGTGCTTGTATAATAACTTTACACGAAAAAAAAGAAAAAACAAAAGAACAAAATTACTTTCGAAAGTTAAGATTGCATTTAAAAATCCTTTTGAATTCCAATGACTTGTTACGATTCCTTTACAAAGTATCCTCGTTGAAAATCAAGTAAAGTGAAATTTGTATCTAAGAATCAAAGTTGTAAAATTATTCACATTTACTTGCCGTTCGGTCGAAATCATCAATGGAAAAACAGTTTCTACATTAACTTGAGCTATTAAACCATTTGTATATCGAGGCATTTGCAATTCATTAAAAAGCGTTTAATCACGCAATTGAAAAGCATAAAAAACACCAAAAAAATAATGGTCTCATTACCGATGTATATCTGAAAAATTATAATTTACAACTGCCCTCGTACCGCGAATGCCTGAATGCCTCTGAAACTGAGAAGTGGGAAACGAGGTGCACAGCGAAGAAAAAAGCAGAGGTAGTGAGTTAATATCTAAATTTAAAATGGGCTTATTTATAAAAAGAACGTACGAGTCTTCCTATTGTGAATATTATCCTCTCTGGATTATTAGACTTTCCATCTTAAAGTAATTTAAGTGTGTTTCTTTTTCACAATTTTTCTTCTTGCGCTCCAGCTCAAGAGAGTGAGAAACAGGAATTCGTTAAAAATGTAAATATTAAGAGTTAGTTATGCATCCTCACAGGCACGTCGTTTGTCAATTATCCGGTCGTTCGGTCAAGCGTAACGATATCAAAGGCTTCAGGAAGTGAAAAGATATTTGAAAGCGAACGACGGCAAAGTTATACTGTGTTTAATTCTAGCAGTTTGCCATTGGCAATCAATTGGCACGATATTCAAGGGCAGTTGGATTCTCCCAAAGGTCAATCCCATTAGAGTGATTGGGATTGCGAGATTAGATGAAAGGTCTTGCGAGTGTAAGGCTGTAAAATTGCAATTATGAAAGGCTGGCGAGAGTAGGGATGGAGGCGTCGGTAATGGCAGGTTCCTTCCGGAAAACTGCAACAAACACACGGCGTTAGCTCTCGCGAATGGTTATTGGCGTTGATTAATTCCTCTGACGTTGCGGCTTCGTATTTTTCCGCAACACTGGGTCATACTCTGCATCCGGTCTTAATAGCGCTTGACTCGCGCGTGGAGTAATTTAATTTGTAACGCATTGCGTGGAAGAAGAAATAGTACAACGAATAATAGACGTTATTAACGACTTCTTCCCTTTCGTAAAGGAGATCCTTTTTATGTTTTCGAGAGAAGAGAAAGGAAAGCGAGTATTTTTGCGCGAGTAAGTTGTGTACAGTATTGGCGCGTAAAGTCGCGAGGCGACGACGAATCGTGCGAGACTGTCCCGAAGTTTTTTCGACGTTTATGAGGCGACATGATTTACGGTTTATTTATGCGAGAGCTCGTCTTTGTAATAATAATACCGGGCACACGGCGCTGCCTCTCTTACGAATAAACGACAGCCATTTTAAGAGGCCCTCAACTCTGTTTAGTGCTCCGAGGAAGAGCTGCAATCTCCATATAAAATTCGATCGTCTCGCAACTTTTTCTCCCTCCCCATCGCGTACACGTATATATATATATACGCGCGCGCGTGTGTATATACATATCCACGCGTTTTATATATATGCTCTGGGCCCCTTGACAACAGTGTTTCGAAAGTCGTCCGGGCCGTTCCGGCGGACCTTTCGGTGCTTCCCGGGACTCGGCGGCACTTCCCGGGGCCGATCGCCTCGACGGCTCGGAGAAAGCGAGGCGACGCGGAGGATCCGGGGAGCGGCTCTCGGTGGTCGTTACCTCCGCTACCGTCTTACGTATGCATGCATCCCGCAGAGAGTCGAGCTGGCAGCGATACCATAAACTGCAGCCTTTTTACGATTATTGCCTCGGCGAGTTGTCACTGCGCGGGTCGCGAGTCGCGCTCGTTCGCTCGCCCGAGAGATAATGCACCGGCTTTCCTCCTCGTCTTCCTCTCCCCACATCGTTCGGGAGTGCTTAACGCCCGAGGCTCGCAGCCGTCGTCAAATGCCAGGCTGCTCGGTTAATGTCGCTTTTATGCCTCCCGTGCGGGATGCGAGAGATAGAAAAAAAAGGCCGAGGCGAGCGCTGGAAAATCAATTGGTCCGCGAAAAGCCGGGAAAGAGTTGCCGATTATTTCCGATCGCCGATCGCATAATTAGCGAGGCATTCGTCCGATTCCTCCTCGTCTTCTTCCTTCCTGCAGCGAACGCGAGTCCTTAATAATTGTAATTGGACACGGCTCGGCAGCTTCACCTACAGCCTCCTCTTGCTGCCCACTTTACAATACACTTTGTCCATCTGCCTTTTAAGGAGTGAAAAAATGAAAAAAGTGGGCGGGGCCTCGAGATCAAAGAAGCCGGCGCGCCGCGAAGGTCCGAGTAAGAGGAGAGAGCGCGAGAGAGAGCGCGAGAGAGAGCGAGAGAGAGAGAGAGAGAGAGAGAGAGAGAGAGCGCGAAGAAGGAAGGCAGGTAAGCTGCGCCCTACGTCTATGTGTAATACCTGGCCCGTGCGCTCTTTCTTATGCGCGCATACGGCGGTCGCTTGTGTCTGCCCCACAGACGTTCGAATCGTTAAGTCATCGGCCGACCGAAGAGACAATGAGAATTCCAAAAAACTCGGGCTTTTTAGGCACGCGGCCGAAAGCTCACCGCCTTTATTTTTACTTACTTAGCGAATTTCCGTGCGATTGGTCGCGCGGCGCGGAGTCGAGCTTAATTTTCTTTGCCCGCGCATCCGAATTCCAGGGCGACTCATCCCATCGAGCGCCAACGCAAACATCCGCGACGGCCGATCGATCGACTTTGCTCCCTCGGTCTCGCAATCCCACCGGATCATCCTCGCGATCCCACTGATCGCCCTTTAAATACCTTTTACCCTTTTACGTAATCCTCTTAACGGTGCACCTCTTATTTTTCTTCGAGCGGGTCGCTGACTGTACGCGAATGTACGTTGTCATTCGAGTATCGATTTCTCAAGGTTTCTCTCAACGATCCTCGACGACTAATAAAGATCCCGTGCCCAGAGAGTCTCGTCGCTTCACGCTCCCTCTCTGAATTGGAAAAACGAATGGAAAGTGCCCTGGCGGGAAACTTTTCGTGCGCTCGGATTCGAGGATAAAAGTTGCCGCGCGAGGAAGTGAAAAGACCTGGACGGGACGGACGACGCGTATTGCTTTTCCTCTCTGGCTGCGAAATTATAGGACGCGAGGTACGAGGTACGAGGATGGCAGCCGACGTAACGCAAATAGAGTTGAATTGTATTAGTGGGTTTCATTGGGCCGGCGAAGGAGGGCAGGGCGGCGAGGAGGGTGGAGAGGAGGAGATGAGGCTGGACTGGTAGTCGCGAGGAACGGGGCAAATCTGGCTGGACGATCGGTCAACGAGCAAGAGCTCGCGAGCGGTCAGTCGGCGTGGAGGAGGTGCATCCGCCATGTTACCCAATGGCCGTAGGATGTGGTTATTAAAAGTGCAGACTGCACTCGGTTTCAGTAGAACTTCCTCGAAGCGAACGAGCGCGTATGCCGAGCATTTCTTTCTTCTACGACTCCTTTTTCCTCCTTTTTCTCCCTACTCGCGCGTTCGCCTCTCTCGTCCCCCTCCGCCCCCGCGCTTCAGACCCCTCCACCCCACACCCCATACACAACTCGTCCACGTCCTCGTCCTCGTCCGCCGCCGCCGCCGCCGCCACTTCCATTTCTCTTCTTTTTGCCCTTTCGACTCTTTTTTCTCGTGAGACCTTGTCTCGTTGACGCTCGGAATTTGCATATGCATGATATTTTTGCCGTCGTCCATCGCCGCCGCTTTACAAACATAATCAGACATTCGACGCTGCAATTTTCGTCTCTGGCGCGCTGCGGATACATCAATCAAGGAAGAGAACACTGGCGTTTCGCAACGATAATGGCTTCATATTACATTTTGCGAACACGCCGGGAAAAATTATCAATTCTTCGAGAAATACGTACAATGTTATTCCGAGCTCGATAATTTGTATTACAAATGTACAATTCAAGTAATACGGAGACGCTCGCAAACGTCGGTTAAACCTTCCGCTCCGCTCTTCTCCTCTTGCCCACCTTTTCGCGAATATTATGCGCTAATACCGAGTGCAACCGTATTAGCGTATTACTCGTTCGAGCCAATGGCTTACTTTTACGCCAGGACGTAAAAATGTACGCTACTCCGCGTGACGTATATCTAATCGCACTTTGTCTTGTACACATAAATCGTGCAAAGTTTCGCTCGATCAACGTACATTCGCCGCGGAACTTTACTTTAACCACGTCTATAGAAGTAAGTGCGCTGGTCGTGCGGGGTTTCCTTCGATACTAGACTTCCACGATACAGAGCTCGAATGAATTCGTAATTTACCGAATTATCTTTCAAAGCGGATAAGATCAAGTGTGTAATTACGATAAGGTGGGGTAACGCTTACGATGTCGCATACATTCGCGATGCGCTTTACATTTTACACCTTAACCACGATCTTTAAGGAAGATCATTAAAACGAACGTTATAATTGGGGACTTAACGTATCAAAACGATCCATAACGCTGCCTTTTTCGACTTAACAGGATATTAAAGACGCGCTCAATTTAAGAAGCGTGAAAAGAGATTTAATTGTACTGGGAGTTAATTAAATTTATGGAAAACAAGTTGTTAAGTAAGTCGGACGACCGGCGTCTCATTCAATTAGATCACTCGGCGATACGAAATAATCCAAACTTCAAATGCCAAAGACGAGACACGCTCGGGCTTTTTCGAAAAATCCAATTTCTTCCTCGTACTCCTCGATAACCCACGCGGTCCTCACTTTTTATAGCCTGCAAAATATATAAAGTGCCTTCGATATAAATTCCGCTCGATCGACTCGAGGAACCTCTCCAAGGTCTCGGATCGATGGATTCCTCGACGCCTCGCAGCTCGTCTGGCTTACTTTACGATTTCAATTACTCTAGCGACGCAACGTTTCGCTATGGCTTTTGTAATTTAACTTTCGATAACCGCGCGACGCGTCCAAGATCGACCTCGAGGCGAACGTCTGGATTCGCGCTAATGGCACTCGTTCGATAGCCGATTAATAAGCGCGTCGGTGTGGGTGGGCGCCATTTAATTTCGCGACCTCGAGAATCCCGGATCCGGGTCCACGTCTCGCCCGGTGTGCTCTCGGTGTGCTCTCGGTGTGCTCTCGGTGTGCTCTCGGTGTGCCTCGGAGAGCCGCCAAAGACGCGATAAAAAGGCCGAAAATGGCCACCGGTGGTCTTGCACCATTAGCCGCATTGTGCGTCGGAGCATCGGCGGTCCGGCGGCTGTTGTCCCGGAGCACGCAAAACCCAAACAATGCAGCGCGTACACGACAGGAAGGATTTTCGACCGCCGCCCGAGAGAAGAAAGGAGGTACAACCGTACCCCGCTCGTGGACCTTGGTTGGCTTTTTGCCCGCTTTCCGCTCCTCGAGCCCGCACGACACCAACGAACCGACGGAGCTCTTACGGGGCGATTTCGGTGTCTGAACCAAGTACCGCGACCTCGCGGTTATCAACCGAACGGACTCCGGGCTTTCGGTCATCTCTGAAACCTAACTGTCCTCTTTCCGGGGCGTGCTATTCAATTCCCTCGCCACTGGGAACTTCTCCGTCAGTTCTGCTCGATCGAACTCGTGAATTTGGCCTCGTTTCCGCAATTTGACATACGCGCGGCCCCTAACATCCGTACCAATTAGAACGTAGACGTCGTAGTATTCTTCGTTTTTTTCCAAAAGGCGGAAAAAAATTCTCGCATCTTCGTGAAAAATTAAGAGCTTTGTTCTCGTAATTCGGGGTGGTTAGAGGCTTCTTGCGTCTCTCGCGTACGCGTTCCGAGCGCATCGAGCGCATCGAGCGCATCGAGCGCAAAAGAACCGAGGAAGATGTAAACTTTTGCTCGTGGCGCTCGATCGACGAGCCAAAAAAGTCCGGGAAAGGTAGAAGCGACGAATTCGCCCAAGCGAAGACCAAAGTAAAATGCTAAAAAGTCTCTCGTAAAGCGAGTAAATTGGAGTAAACTGGAGTAGACTGTAGGGCGAATTTCCTCGTGTCGCGAGACAAAGACGACGAAAAGCGAGGAGACGACGCTCGATGTGTTGAATATTTGATAACTCCGATAGGCCGGCCATATTGCTTGGCGTGCCGCGAAGCATTAAACAAGTAGGGTTGTTAGCCTCCTTATCTTGGGCGGCGGAACCCCTCTACACCCCCGGTAATTCCCGGCGTACATCTACGCGATGACGATATATATTATTAAAAATAACCTGTAGTTCTGTAACTGTCGGTTAGCCGGCCCACGCTGAGCTTAGCAACTGCAGCTGAAAGGGGTATTTTTTTACGCTCGAGACCGTTCGAGAAAACTCCTCGAACGGGAAAGCATTGGAAAAGTCTAATGACGATGGTTTGGCTGCTTCCGAACGAACTACTTGTGTTTTCATGCGCTCGCTTGGTTCTCGGGAGTCTTTTGAAAATCGCTTATACCCACGTTGTGCTTACGCGCGATTACTACGTCGTTTCCACTTCAATGTTCATCTCTCGATTAACGTTCGTACGCGTGCACCCTTACTTTTAACGCGGACAACGCCGACGAATCTTACGAATAGTGTTCCTCCGGATATTCGCGAGGTTCGCTCTAACATCCTGCTTACGTAAGCGTAAGCGATGCACTCGTCAGTTTTTTTCATCGAAACTCATCTTTCTTTTTTAACCGAGTTTTTGTCGAACGAAGAGCGATATCTACGTTTTACGCAACCAATTTTCTACGCTATATACGCGATATACGCTTCGCCGCCAAGTGTAGGAAGGCGCACGAGGGAAGGCACTTGATCGTAATCGTAAAATAAATTCACAATTATAGGTATGCATTGCTGCTTCTCTAGGCAGCGGTGCATCGAGCTACTCGTCCCAGCTTAGGTTTAATTCTAAGAAAATGAAATTGTCGCTCGCTCGTTGGCCTTGGATAGTTGGGATAGAGCCGAACCGTGTACTATTACAAAGCGACGACTTATGAAATGAAAATTTAATAAACTTATCGGCGATGCTTCTTAAAGCTTTAAATCGTTTATATTACAAGGCCCGGGTATACGGCTCAACTTTTATGACTTTTGGCTTTTTTAGCGACCGCGCGTGGAAAAGAAGCGTTGGGCCACTTCCTGTGATTAATATCGTAAAATCTGTAATTCAGATTTGAAGCTTTGCGGACTAATAGTCGAGGAGACGGAATATTCGTTTGCTTCTCACGTGACGAGGCCCAATAAACTTCAAACTGCAAATAGAGTATCGGTTCAACTGGAATTGGTAGCGAGCGAAAATTGCCAGCCTCATCACAGGCGAATCGAGCGTGTTGTGGTAGATCGCGGAGGGAAAATTTTGTCCGCATTCATCGCCCAATCGAGCTGATAACCGTTCGTTGATGGATAAAAATCGCTAAAAATCGCTTCGGCTACTCTCGCCGATTCCTATCGAGTGCAAATGCTTTTCCCCCGAATCCGATCTACTTTTACGTATACTTTTATCTTCGCTTTCATCCCTCGCGGAAGTTATTGCCCTAAAATCGTAATGCAGAATTCGAAGGCGAAGATCGGTAGCAAGACTTGAGATTGCTTGCTTTGCTTTTCTTTCGTAATAATTTATTCGGATTCGGGAACGAAATTATTCACTCCGGGTGTTATTCTCGACGTGAGCAATGAACGATCGGTTCTTTCATCCGGTTGGAAAATTTACAATTATACCTCTAGATGGAGCAGTAACATGACAATGAATATACGCAAAATTGAAGCTTTTGTTTCGTTAGGATTAATTTCGCTATCGTAGGGCTAACTTTAAATAAAGCTTCCAATAATAATGGAACCGTTAAAAGAAAAGATCACGATCAAATGTGCTTAAACTAAATGTTGCCCGCGCAAGCGCTAGAAAAATCAATCGGATCTTAGTTTAAATTTTATTGAAAAGCCACTTTAATTATGTAAGTCGACGGAAGATCACTATCAAGCTTCGATTACTCAAGCACAAATACTGAAAACTAGCTCTTTTTACATTACACGAATAAAGTTTCTCTTTTGACTTCAATTTGAATTCTTTCGAAATTTATAGCGTTAAATAAAACGTAATTTTAACCGCTTTATTTTTATTTCTGATGTATTTCCCAACAATTGGAAAGTTAATTTCATCCGCTCGAAAACTGCGTCAGTAATACCGAATATCGAAAACATCGGAACTTAATTTTAACGTATAACATTAAGTCGATGAATTGCGATTTTATTTATTTATTTTATCATTAACCACGCGAATGAACGCAAGTTATTTCTTGAAATATGTGCAAACGCATAGAGTCAGTATTTCTTGCATAATGGAAAAAAAAAAAAAACTTGCATAAACGTTTAGAACAACAAGATCGATTCAAACGATGATAAGCTTTTTAAAAAGATGACACAATTAGTGTCATTATGTAGAAACGAAAGTGCCACCGCTTTACTAATAATTAGTCGCCGTTTTAAAAAGTTCTCTTGCAAAGATACTTTTAACGGCCCTTTTGGATAATTCAACTTGTATTATTTATTTTTAAATTTGGATAATATTTAACTTTAGAGACTGCAAAAGCCGACCAATGGCACCTTTGAACGGAATCTCAAGAGCTTCTTAACTGCAATTCTCTAATAAAAATCAATAAACTGGCCAACATTGCGTTGCAAAGTCACCATCCTTATATATCGCTTCGCTTAGCATATATTCCAATTTAATATTATAAATACGAAACGCGTGTAATTTACAAAGTCCGTGTTTTTAAATCAAGTGCTTTGATTTAAACGGTTGCAGCAACGGTATTTTCAAAACTAATGCACAGTACAAGTGTTATTTAATATTCAAATATCTCAAATGCATTATATTAACAAATGTTTTATAAATCTACAACTGTGAGCAATTGACGGCAGTTGGTACTTTGATAAAGTGTAGTTTTTAATGCTCGATAAATGCACAGCGGTATTAAGAACGACTTGTGATTGCCTTCGCAGTTTACCGTAATTTTCATTATTTTCCAAAGATAAGTACAACGATAGAAAAGCTCCTTTATCTAATCAAAATCGTTTGAACTTAAAGTGTAATTAGATTTTTAATGCAGACTTTGAATCGATTGAGAAATCTTGCCCAGAAATTCGAAAACCTCCCCATTTAAACGATCCAATTGATTGTATGTAACTTGTATGTAACATCCATTTCGTTTCAATCCTACAATCGTACGAACGATCGCGTTTCCGTCTCCCTGACGAATGAAGCACTTTGTCGAGGATTTATTTAATTCTGTCGCGTATTATTTCGGTATTAGTTCCATAGAATATCATTTAAAACCATTATTCGAAACGATCGGACAATATTCAATGACGCAGCTAATAATAATATTCAAGCGGTGGACATTGGATAGTTATGTATGCCGACTAAACAACGAATAAACGGATGAAAAATACGCAAGGGAGTAGACAAGTTCCAGTAATACCTGAAAGTTCCACGAGAACGTATAGGAAAATACCGTGCACTAGCGGACATTAATTTAAATTACATATTGTTCTTTCGCAAATACCAAGCCCATAGAAGAAGAAGAAAAGAAAGTAAATATAAGCTTGATTTGAGTTGTTCAATCGCATCAACTATTCAAATGAAATTGTTATATCTCTCATTGATTCTACAATATGGTAGTTTGCATGTTTCATGTTGCGCATGAAAATTTAATGTTTGAAAAGACGTGCAGGGTAAACCTACGCTCCAGATTCGATTGTAAGTTTCATTAGGCAACCTTTCTAAATTGTCTCGATTTGCTGAAATTCGTGCCACGTCGCGAATTCATTATGCCAAAAGGGGAAAAGAAGGAGTCGAAAAAGGCTCGGTCCTGCTAAGGCTCCAGACGCCGCGCGATAGAGAAACTCGTCGGAAAACAATTAAAGCGGCAGTGCGACTCTCTCTCTCTCTCTCTCTCTCTCTCACTCACTCTCACTCACTCACTCACTCTCTCTCTCTCTGTTCTCGCGTAGGCGTTGCGAGCAATTAAAACGATCGGAGCGTCTCGTGAAATTGCCGCTTGATTATGCGCCTGAACCGCGGCTGTATTTTGGCTTTTCGGTTAATAATGCTCGGATGATACTTTCTTACTCGGATTTTAATGAAGAGCGAGCGAGCGAGAAAGCCGGAAGTGCGGCCGAAAGCCAATTGCGCACTTGCAAATGAGCAATCGAGATTAGAAAACGTCATTAAAAGAAGAGTCCGTTATTTTGCCGCGCGAACTAACTCGAGTCGCGGTCGAAATCAAATTTTCTCGAATTTCCAACGTAGACCTCGAGGTTGAAGACGCAATTCCTCGACCGGATCTCGACCCGCGCGAGCTTTCCATCGAGGACGAGCGTCTCTCTCTCTCTCTCTCTCTCTCTCTCTCTCTCTCTCTCTCTCTCTCTGACATCGCGATCGTTGCAAGTGTTACTTACGAATATGCGGAGTCTCGGCCATTAGGGAGTTGGAGTAACGTGAAATTTGCGATTCTTCGAAATTCTTGTGGCTGCACGAGCACTCGTGTCGGCGAGGGGCTGGGGGGAGGGGCTGTGTGCGTGCGCGTGTGCGTGCGCGTGTGTGCGCGCGTGTGTGTGTAAAGACAGAGATGGATGGCAACGCTGGACGTGTGTATCGGTTAGTCGCGGAGAATTTTTTTAGCCGCGTTGGTAACGCTGACTTTCGAGCACATTAATCTCGCAGATTTACGCAATTATTGTTGAAGGCGCTCGACAAAAGCCGCTCGGTTGCAGACAACTGTACCGAATTCGGCAATTGCCGATCTTTCAACAAAAGCACACTGACGTTTACGAATAACGATGGGATATCGCTAGGGCTTGAATAACTCACAGTTTGAATACTCGGTTGCTGAGTCGGTTGAAGTCGGCCAAAAGAAATAGACGATTGATTCGTAACGATGGTTAAGTGAACGTCATTAGGAACGAAGTACGACTGTTATTCTAACGTGGCGTGATGTGCTCCACATCCGTACTAATGCATTAGTCCAGGGCATGGCTCGAGTGCTGCCAAAATACAACGTTGCCAAATTATCACTCTCTCCCGTGGCGAGTTGCGCTCGTGTATGTAAATACGGCATTGTAACGTAAGAGCGTGCTCAACGCGCGCAATTATATTTAACAGTTTTTCTCTTCAAAGAAATATACCGTAGTTGCAACAAGCGCTCCCCTCTCTCACCACCCAACCCCCACCCCCACCCCTCTCCCACACAATCACTCACTCACTCACTCACTCTCTCTCTCTCTCTCTCTCTCTCTCTCTCCGTCGAACTCGCGCGCACTCACTCCTTCCCTCGGAGCCGCAACGCACGCGGAGCTTATAAAAGCCATTGCAACGTAAATACCTTAGGAAGGTTCCTCGCATACAACAATGCTAAAAAGTTCACGCCGCGCCAATAACGTGCTTTTCGCGTACAGTACGTCCCTTCATGAGAAGCCTTTCTGTACACCTGTACATTTTAAGCGCGCTCTTAAATCATGCAAACGCAAGCCCTTTGTGTACGTTCACCAACACCAGTGCGCCCGTCGACAAATACAGATCCGACAACATCGCGCGAAGCGTCGACAAAAAGCTTAGCATTTACAATGGTGGAAGGGCCGGGGGAGGGGTTAGAGACAGCGAGAGAGACAGCGAGAGAGAGAGAGAGAGAGAGAGAGAGAGAGAGAGAGAGACAAAATAAGCAAGAGCGCAGTAGGTATTACATAAAAACAAAATCCCCTTCGAGTTGAAGCTTTTTAACATTTCGCATCGATGCGCTCGCGCAGAGAATCTCGTGCTCTAGAATCGTGCTTAAATAGTGCTTGGGCGCTTAAATAGTCCTGCTTGCAGCCAGTTTTATATAATCGCGTATTTGCTCTCGGTACGTAGCGGCTAATTAGTCGTTATCGTGCTTAAAAAAAAAAAAAAAAAAAATTCGTCGACAATACACTACATTGCCCGAAGTTTTCCAGCTCGGAGGGACTAGAGCTCGGATAAAGTTGTCAGCTGTTTTATTAAAGAAGGAATATCGAGTCTTTTAAAAAGTTTCTCCTCTAACCGCGCACCGTTGCTCTATTATGTATAAGCGAGAAAGTATATCGAGCAAAGTCCCCTCCGTTTACCATTCCGTTAACAGATTTCTGCCGCTACCCTTGATGAAATATTTTGGCGTCCGGGCCCCGGTGACGTCTCTCAAGGCAGGCAAATAAATCGTGCATCGCAAATAAGTTCGTTCGCTCGTCTCGCGAATTAAAGCCCAACGCTAAAAATTGCACTTTTAATCGAATATCGCAACGCGCGATATTTGAACGCAGTGTAACCAGGAGAGCGCGTCATCAAACGACGCATCCCGAGCGTCATTGCATATTATCTCGAGGATTTTTGGAAAAAGGAAAATCATACTGACGCTGCACATTCGTTTCGCGTATAATCCAATCGTTATACGGATTTCTCCGCTCACCGCAAAACGGAAAAAATTTCAACGCTTATCGTAGACCCGATCTTGCCTTTACTACTGGAGCTGAAATAAAAAATAAAAGACGAGAGCTTCGAGCGGCTTCTTAAAGCAGAGTTGGAAGAGGAGAGGAACTTAACGTTTCTTAAAGTGGCACTTGTCGAAAATTCCATCAAAATTAAGATAAACGCATTAGAACGTTCGACGTGTGAAAATGGCAGCGTATACGTTTATAATGGAAAGGAATGTATGGGGCTGCGAGAACGGAATAAACACAAAGGCGCTAATACCGCCTTGTGTTACGATAAATTAACGCGCAATCGAACTTATCAAATATTTGTTCAGATTGACGAAAGGTCCGGTTGATCGGCCGATCGGCCGAACAAACTAACCCTAAGATTAAATAAGATAAAAGATAAAAGCGTGGAAATTGAAGAAAGAATCGATCTTTATTCATTGATAATTGTGAAAACAATTTTAGTTCTAGTTGATTAAAGTTTTTGCCGTCGCAAGAACTGTACTTAAATAACGTAAAAAACTAATCGAGTTCCGTTACCTCCACCCCCTCGGCTTTGCGGCTAACAAAAAGTGTGGCTAACGCCGAAGAAGACAAAAAATTTCAATGGATATCCGTCCCAGTAGTTTTAATAAGGATAATCGAAAGGACGAGGAACGATTTAATTGCTCGCCGCTAGCGAAAGATATAATGCTCGCTTGATAAATGCAGTGAAATAGGTAACGCCGATATGAAGCACCACGGCGCGAAGTCCCAAGAAATTGGCCAAATAAACCGAGAGCGAACTCTCGGCGATTCAACCGAAGGAAAAGCAAAAGGAAGAGTCCACCTGGACGCACGTCACTTCTATCCGCGGGTGAAAAGCGGTTTTAGCTCGGTGATTAAAACGCTACCTTAAGCGTGAAAAAAGGAGAAATCCCTTTCTCTGGATGCCGTGCGTTCGTCGAGCGCTCAAAAAAGTATTTGCCTTCTGAGTCAGCGATTCAAGTCCAACTAAAAAGGTCTATCAACCTTTTGCAAGCGCTCGGTTCTTAAAGGCTGATGATAAACGCGTGTCTCTTACTCACTGCCGCGCGTAAAAAGTAGCTTCGAGCGAGGCTGACATTTCGCGTACGCGCGAACAACGCCGTCGCCAAAATTATTACGAATAATTCGTTTTCGTGGGTATTATCGGGGCTCGACGCCCGCCCCGAGTGCCCAACGAACTTGGTGCTCGAGTCGTCCGGTCGCCCCGATTATCGATCGCGCGCAATCGACCTCGGCCTCCAATGAATGCTAACGCCGCCGGGGATCGACCGGAGCGAGGCCTCCGCGCATCGATTGCGGGCCGCGTCGCGGTCCTAACGTAACGCGGCAGCGGGTTACGCGCCCGAGGCGATCGTCGCGATCGTCGCGATCCCCCGGGTAATGTGTTTATTTGCCCCGTGGTGCAGGGCCGCGGCGGGATAATTGACACGTGAGTGACAGAATGGCTCATTCGGGGCCGTCGGGCCGCGGAGCAGCGTCGGCGGGGTTGACTACGAGAGCGGGCGAAGGGGAAAGGGCCCCTTTCCTCCTCCTCCCCGTCCTCCTCCTCCTCCTCCTCCTCCTCCTCGTCCTCGTCCTCGTCCTCGTCCTCCTCATCCTCCTACCCCCGGCGGCGAGCGCTCAGCAGCCGACATCAAAGGAGACCGACTTCTCGTTCGCAAGGTGAAGAACCGGCCATCTCCGGGCCACACACGAATTGCTTTTATATACTTACTTTACGCGCTGTAGCATGAAAGTGTAATGGCTTTCGGGTTTGCCCGCCGCGGGCCCCGCAATGGCCCGACCAAGGTCACCGCTAAATCAGCATGCGCGCCCGCTCGCAATTATCGCCGCGCGCAGCTTTCCCGGGAGCTTACCGAGGAGTCCGAGCTTATTTCGCGGACGCTCGCGCCCCAGGATTAAGACCGGCGATCGACGTGCTCCGGGAAATCGCTCTCGTCCCCGGGAATCCGTGCGGGACATTACGGGCTTTCCACCCGCGCCCATTGCTTTCGACCTCGAGCCACGCAAAAGCTCAAACGCCTTCGAGCGAACATCCTATGACCATTGGCTCCCGTTGACCAACTCGTTACCATAAGCGATCATTCTTCAAGGATGTTGCACATCCAGCTTACCGACTCTTCATAATTCCCACATATTTCCACAAACGCTCTTCGTCATTATCGGGCCAAGTCCACTATTACCCGATGCTGATTAGGATTGCAACCTGGTAACCTGGTAACCTGGTAACCTGGTAACCTGGTAACCTGGTAACCTGGTAACCTGGTAACCTGGTAACCTGGTAATCTTCCATGTGCATTAATAAGGGGATGCCGAGCGATCGGTGAAAGGAATGAAAATTTTTTAGTCGGCGAAAAGTGATCGTTGGAAGGATGCAACATTCGTTGCAATCTTATTCGGTTCGTGTTTTTGGTAACGCGCGAGTCTCCTAAATAAATAATCTTTTGTCTATTTATCGAGGACCCACGAGAAGAGAAGGGAAGAAGTTTGCACGTGCGAGGGCATCGATTCGGCTGTCTTTTCCATTTTCAACGGTGAAATGTCAACTGAAACTACGTGTTACGTGTAATCGAATCGCTCCGTTGAATCTTGACGGAGAGTTGAGGAAGAAAAGTTGTACAGTCGGTTTGCGAAGGTTTGCTCGCAACCGACGCTGCAACTCAACGTTATCTTCGCGAAAATGAAGGAGGATAATGACGCAACCGTTTCATCGCATATTCGCAGCGGCGAAAGAACCGAGTTTGCGTATTAAAAATCCGCCCAATAATCGTTTGAGCGTCTGTCAGTAACTTGAAAGGATCGCTCTCGGTTGTGTACGCCAACAAGGTTCGTTCGCAATATGGCCGCGTTCGAAAGAGCGACACGAAAGCGGCATTCGAGGCGTCGCAATGAGAAACCGCAGCTTTGTCAAAACATTGTCCGGGTCGTCGGCGTAGGGGCGGCGGCGGCAAGGGGCGAGGAGGTGAGCAAGAGAGAAGGAGGGAAAGCGAAGTTGGCGCGCTAAGCACAAAGCCGGAGAATTTCGTCCATCTATCGGTCCTGAGAGAGAGCGAGAGAGAGCGAGCGAGAGAGCGAGAGAGAGCGAGAGGTGAGCTCGAGTGGCCGATTCGTCGAGGTCGTTCAGCTCGGGAGGTGAACTCGTAGCCGCGCGGCCCTAACCGCCGGCACGACAATATCAAGTCATCAAGGAGTATTCATCCGCGCAAAGGTGACGCAGCCTTTAGAAAGAGGCGCTACTTCCCCGCAGGAGCGCGAGGCCCGTGACGAATACCTCGGATGTCCCCGACATCGGTCTCGATCGCCGCGGCCTCCCTTGCCCCCCCCCCCCACCCCATCGCCCCACCGCACCGCCCCTTTGTGCGCTTTATTGTGCCTGTCGCAGGGCGCACAGCTAATCATTGCGAGGCGCGCGTGACAAATCGCTCAGGGGCGCGAGCGCTCCTCGAGATTTATGAGCTCGAGGAGACTCTGCGACTTTGTCGAGGCGGAATATCCGCGTCCGGAGTCGCGCGCGCGCCGACCTCCGAATGCCACCCGGATTCATCGCAGCGTCATCCCGGCGCTCGAGAGCTCCCCAAGGTGGACTCCCGAGCTCGTTGCAGCCTCCTAAATGGACCATAAATGGACTTTGTATCGACTGCCGGATGACCTTTTGTGCCTTGGACCCCGACACTCGATGAAAAGCTCTTTTTCACCCGCACAAAGCTCGGACTCTCATTTTTCCTTGGCCTTTTTCCCCGAGTGCTCTTGCCCCGTCCACGTCATTAGCTAACAAAGCCGCGCTCTCGACGCGCTCTCGTCCCGCTCTCGACTCCTCCAGTGGGATCAATCTCCAAGGACCAAGGATCGAAGCTCCATTTCGGCTGCCAATAACGCCAAGTATCGCTTTTGGTAATTGGAAAGGCAATCCAATTACGATGCAAGCGAGACTAAATAATTCAAGCCTTTGCCACGTTACGCGTTTAATACGTCGAGAGCGAGCTAATGAAGACGTGTCCTCGGCATCCGATGATAAATCACTGGGCTGAATAGACTTTAATAGACGTCAGCGACGGCGGGTGCGCTTTCGATGTACTATTTCCAGAACATTCCGACGAAATGCTAACAAATATGAGTAGCTCTATGCTCGTTTCCATTCGATGCGCTCCCTCTCCCTCGCCCTCTCACACTCTCACTCTCTCTCTCTCTCTCTCGCGCTCTCTCGCGCTCTCTCGCGCTCACTCTCTCCCTCTCTATGGGCATATCCATTATTGTCGGGCCGCAGCGGTTTACCAGTTTTTATCATGCTAATGCATCAGTCCACATTGAGACATGGGTCGCGGTAGCTAATTCCCAATGCGCAACGTCATTCTTACATCGCTCGTTCCCGTCAACAACTTTAACGCACGTATCAATTGACGTCGAGCCAAGCATAAATTTTCATACAATTTCATTATCTAACATTATCTTACAGCTCGTCGAACGCGTTGCTGGCCTTTTATCCTCGGATTCGATTGCGACGCGAGCCTCAAATTAATACGAATCTCGCGTCGACGAATTTGGCAGTTTGCGAATTTCGATGCTGATCGGCGGAATAACGAAATATACGTCCAACGAGTTTGGTAAAAATTAAGTACTTTATTGGATAAGTGAGTCGGTGCGGTGGTAATGGAAAGGATGGGCGTTTCCCTCGAACGAACTCCGACCGAAGGGAACATCGGCAAGATCGTCGAGTCTGTTAAAAAGCGTTGGCAAACGGAATGACAACGAGTGCGCGTCAGGAATGGCGACGAATCCGAGCGTCTTCTTTTTATAAATGGGCTTGAGAAGGACAGGATGCCCGGCAAATATCAACGCCACATCAACGTGCCGAGGATAAATGCGCATTCCGTCAGAAGGAGGGAGCCTCGAATATTTGGGCGCGCGATATCGAAAATTCAAAAGGTCGAGAGAGCGGAGAGACCAGGAGCGCGTGAAAAAACCTCTCCCTCGAAGGATGAATCTGCGGATTCGGCGACAGCGGGGGTCGTCGGGTCGTCGGGTCGTCTGGGTGTGTTCCACGGGAGAGGCGTGATTCCGGGTCGCCTCCGAGCGACTAAATGCCATTCGATTACGGAATCTCTTCCGCTCGGGAGTCCTTGGAATTTCGGCAATTACGTTTAACGATAGGCGCTCGGGATCTCGGGATCCGCTGGCGAAAAAAGCCGAAAGTTAGATCGGTCGGAAGTGATTGGACGCGGCCCCGAGATAAAAGCCCCGCGAGAGCTCGCAGTGATAAATTGAAATTGACACTCGTTTAAGCTGTTAAATTTCTTCGCCTCCCTCCCCAATATCGCTTTACGAGGGCCGCTGTTAACCCTGGATGCGATAAGTTTTTACGCACTTTTACCGAGTTTTACGCTCTTGACGGGGTGAAAGAAAGGTTGCCCGAGTTTACGTGGCCGCGGTCGCTCTCGGGCTCATTGTCAGCGCTGAAACGCGCACGACAAAGCCCCCGACGATGACAACGTCATCCTCCAAGAGCGATGGACAATCAAAGATCAGCCCTCATTTGGAGCTCGGGCGATGAGAAGGGCCCGGTTAGTTCCGCGAATCGCTCTTTCCCTCGGCGCTTTCGTTTCGACCTCGAAACCGTGTCTAATCCGTTGAAGGGAGCGAGCGCTGAACCTCTGCCGCATATCGATTTCAAATGACCTTTCAATCAAGGCACCTCCCGTGAATCTTCTGTTTGTTAGACACGCCAGTTCATTGTCGCGAGTCCTACAGCTGCAACAGCAATCGGATTTATCTCCGATCGTTTGATTATTTGTCTTCTCGGCTCGTGGGGAGTTGCGTGCGTGCGTGCGTGCGTGCGTGCGTGCGTGCGTGCGTGCGTGCGTGCGCAACCACCGAGCGAGCCAAGGGGTGCGGGGATCTTGGGGCTGCGCTCGCACCGAATCCTTTTGCAGCGTCGTTAGCGAGCGGGAAGAAGACGGAGATCGCACCTCGGGGTGGGCAGCGAAAAGGCCAGATCGTTTGTTCGATTGGTGCCGGTCATCCGGGGGGCGCGCATCATTGTTCGACGCGGGTGAAAAATTTCGACGCCGGACTCGCGCCGCCCGCTTTTCCTCGAAAGTATCGCACACAACGAGCGGCCGGTCTCCTCCCTTAGGCCCCATCCCCGCCGCCGCCCCTTTGGCCGCTGGTCCCGAATCCGTGGGACGGCTCAATGGGAAGAAAGAGACCTCACAGGAACAACCGCGAAACCGAGAGAAGCGTGTAGCGCGGTCGTAACTAGAATTTAATGGGGTCCGTCTGGAGAGCGAGGGAAAATTACGGTCCTCGTGCGTTGACGCGCGATTATTTTTTCTCTCTCCTCCTTTTTACGTGGATGTTCCCGGTAAATTATAGGCGAGTCACACCTTTTCGCGTAAAGTGGCCCGCTCCGAGGCTGCGACCCTTATTGGCCATCCTCGCCTTCGCGCCGATTAATTTCACGATGCTCACCCGCACGGCCGACCGCCAACGAAGCTCCTTTGCTGTCGATTTATGATTTACGCGCCCGAGTCTCTTTAATCGCGGCGCTCGCGAAGCGCGAGAAAATTCTCCCTCTATCGCGCATTACGAGCGGGCGTTTGCTCGCTTATTGCCGGGCATTAATATCCGATGCAAACAACCATTCTATTCCATTCGGAGCCGCAGAGGCGAAAAAGCTTTATCGAGTAAGGCTCTCACCCTCTCCCTCTCCCTCTCTCTCTCTCTCTCTCTCTCTCTCTCTCTCTCTCTCGCCCTCCCTCCACAATTTCAATACCGCGCATTAGCGGCACGCACCGATAATCGCACACGCATCACTCAAGCTTTCCTAATTATCCACTCTTTCCTACAGCGTAGCACTTAGCGTCTTTTTGACATTTCTAATGAATACCGCCATTCGTTAAAGAGCAACGTCCCTGTTTCCCTTTTATGATTCGTTCGATCCTTGGAAAATTTAACCTACGCGTCAGCGTCACAATTATAAGATCCGAGGACGGATGTTCGTGCTTATACTTGGTCGCGAGTACGCGACGTAATCGATGAATAATTTACCGACGAATGATAATTGCTCGAAAACTCATTGTCAAGCGAAGAGAAGAGAAGAGCTCGCTTATAGGCGAATTTAATTAAGCCGTAAATTATCACTTGCCGACGAACGCGTAACGAGACACGCGCGTAAAAACGCACAATTATAAATATTCTTGCTAAACAGTCGAATGTAAATATAAAAATGGTCCTTTAGTTGGAATTTATCGGCAGAGTAACCGCTCCAAGCTGTTGTAATTTATTTACCGAGGATTTGCAAGGCGCAGTTTTATTAGAAACTATTTGATATGCCTAAGGTGCGATAAATCATCTTCCGCGCTACGATTCGTTTTATACGCAGTCGAGAAACATAACTAACGTTATTCGTTAGAAGCCACTGAACAGAATCCACGTCTGACATTTTAACAGGCGATTTACGCACGCGCGCGCGCGTACTTATGACAAATAAACAGCATCAACTATCGTCTGATCAAACAGACACAAACTCATCGTTCGCTTAACGAATGGAAAGGGTGAGCGATAAAAATCCTTCGGAGAGGGAAAAGCCCAAATATCTGCTTTACAGAGCCACGAGTCAGCTATTGTCACAAGCAGGAGAAAAGTAAATCGTTGATTGCGTCGACATCGAGCGCGCAGTTCGCAATTTCGAACGCAGCTAATCCGAAAGATGAAAGGATGGTATTGTAAGAGATTAAGAGTGCATTGTATTCTTCGGTCGCGGTGAGCTGTGCCGTTATTGCAGGAGTCGTATTTAATGGCAATGCAAACGTGAATTCTAAGAGATAAAAGAATGTCCGGACCAAGTGTCAGTCCTCGAATTTGTAAAGGAACGATGCTCGCGCATAAGTTACGCATTCGTACGCTTATACGCGCACATGCAGGCCAACGAACATTTATATTTTTGGTTTGCGTTCAACCACTTTACGATTTCTCTTGCTCGTACAAGGGAGCGCAGGTCGTGTATCGCTGGCAATGCAGAGCTCGTGTAGCCAATCGGTTTGCCAAGATGTTTATTACGTGTACGTGTGCTGCGTCGAGGAGGATTCGTAGCTGCAGGTCGTGGGCAGCAGGTGTAAACGGCACTTGGACATAAAAATCTTTGTAACCGTAGGGCAGCGGGTCGCAACAGCCGCAGCAGCAGCAGCAGCAGCAGCAGCAGCACTCGATTCAATCGTAAAATCCTAGCGAGCGACTGGCAAAGACAATTTTTCCAAGGGCGAGTAGCAGCCCGGACACACCCTCGGAGCAAATGAGGTAAACGAAGGCTATTATTCTTTGCCGTTCGTCCTCGCGTGCCTCCGCTCGTGCCGCGTATGAAAGCAACGAGGATTTTTTCCTAGCGAGAGAAAACTGCATTTGCAAACGTGCACGAGCGCGAGTAAATGTAACATATGTTCGCGGGGGCACATGACGCGTTCGTTTGGTCCTTCCTTTGCAGCGCGTTGCAACCGTGTAATTTTACAGAAATCGCATTGAAAACCGCAACCCTTTAAAAAAATTTTACAATCCCCGTGACCGATACTTACGCGAATGCGCGCAATTCCAGAAATATCCTGGCTAAATAATTAATCAGCCGATCGCTCCTTTTTTACTCGATGCGGTTTACCGTAATTACGATTGATTCACGAATTAATTATATGCGACTTGGGTTCGCTGCCTCTAAAAAATACGATTTCATCGAAACAAACTTTAAAGCGACTCCCCGTGTTCGGGTGGTTTCGGGCTTTTCAGGCTTCTTTCCTCGTTTACCCATTATCTTTTAATGCGGTTCATCGATATTTCATTAGGTCGCTTCGTAATTATCCGCAGTTCGCTTTCCACTCGCGGATTTCCCAAGTCGCCTACGAGTTCTGCTACTCTTGCTTTTAACTTTAGCAAAGGCCTCGTCGATGTTCCTTTTTAACACTTATCCGTCTTACTGCCGATCCGTATTATCTCAGTCGATACTCCCGAAGACGTAATTACTTCATTTCTACCGAATTTTCGAGAGGAATTAGTCTCGCATGATCAACGCTAGTCTCATAAATATTTATGTACGCGATTCGTTCGGGTACTACACTGTGTGAGTTTGTACTCGCCCGTCAGTTGCGAGTGGCCTACGCTAATATTGTGCTGCAACTAGCGAACGATTACATCTTTATCCGAATGCGGTTTTTTTCTTTAACGATGCTCGTCGATTTGCTTCTTCAAGGACTGCACGAGCTTTTGGGCGAAAAGGTCAACTCGCGTTTAATTGTGGCCGAAAGGCATGTCTTGGACGGTTGAACTTATAACCTGTACACTTTGGCAACAGCATCTTTCGAACGATCCAAAGTTATAAGATAAAAGTAAACTTTCGACGTATAAGTGGCAACTCAAACGTACGTTACGTGCAGTGAAAATCGGCAAATGCTTTTCTTTCTATTTCGAAATGTCGAGATACGTAATAATGTTCCGTTACGCGTGACTCGGAGATTAATAGTAAGTAAGTAAGTAAGTAAGTAAGTAAGTAAGTAAGTAAGAGTCAAGCAGTTTGCTATATGAAATACTCCGATAATAAATATTCAAAGTATTTGGTGTGTAATTTGATGCGTAAAGTACTCGATAATTCTCGTTTTGGTGATCCGTTATATCTGAGCGCATACGCATGCATTACGTCGAGTTTCAATCAAGTACAAATGATTGCGTGAATAATCTCGTACTTCCGGAATAAAAAGTAGTTGGGATTTTCGAAATGTATTACCAAAGAAGACTTGATTTGTTTCGTATTGGCAGAAAACGTTGACACGTTCTTTGTAAAAGTTGAAAATTAAAGTATTTTCGGCAAATAGATAAATCTCAATATTTTGCGAATGGTCGTGTTATTTTATTATTCATTGCTTCGAGATACGTTGTGGAAGAAAATTTCTAAATCATCATCTAATTACCCACCTTACCTTAATACTTAATCTTAATTGAAAATTCGGAAGAAACATTTCAATTACCTCGCATTACTTTAAAAATCAATATTTTACTTAAAAAGTAATCCGACTCGGTGGATAATGATGGAACGAATGCTGCTGAATAAAATACTTGAAAATATCGAAAGCCGTTAAGATTTTATTCGGTGGAGCCAAAGAATCACAAAGAATCACAAAGAATCACAAAGAATCACAAAGAACTCTCGTCTGTTTTGTCAAAATTTATAACCGTCTTAATTATCCGATAATGTTGTACAATGCGGATGATGCAATGGTTTTAAACGAAAACCACCGGCTTTGTTCGACAATTAAACGCGCGTTTTCGTAAAAATCCGTAATGTTCGGTAGCTGTCGGTGGTTGTCGTACTCGACGCCTTGGTAAAACAAGTTTTTTTTCCGCAGCTACGTTGTAAAAAAAAGTCAACCTTTGTTGTGAAACAACGATTGCGATACGCATTCAAATATTCAACGATGTAAATGTAAAAACCTTGTAAAGAATGGAACCTTTGCGTCGTTACATAGAGTGGACGTAACAAATTGTTGAAAAAAAGAAGCGCCGCGAGTAATAAAGCAAAAAGAAAAAATTCTTGGCTGTAAGTATCGATGGAATCCCAACAGCAGCATTACATTGGTACGATGCGTAAATTAAACACGCGTGAAATCGTTTATAAAGACAAATAAATGTTGGTACGTTAGTACACGACTAGGTTTATTATCGCTGCTTATTAGCGCCCCGTCACCAAAAATACAAACTTATTCGAATGTCGATTGCATTTGCGCTCCGAATTTAAAGTGTACTTTTGAGTTATTGGCAATGCTACTAGAAATACATTTTTCCAATGCATCGACTTGGGATAACCTGCAGATCTAGCAATTTCAAAATGACGAGTATAAGAAGTTAGCCGTAGTGTCGATTTGCGCTGTCGATTAAAGAAGATTACGTTATAAAATGGGAAAAGCATCGATAAACGCAAAGAAATTTTGCCTGCGCTTATCATATTTTAAACGTCGACAAGATTTACGGAGTAGACGTTAATTTTCCTTTAGTCTAAAAACCGAACTCGAATCCGAGAGGAAATTTGTTCGCGTAGGTACTCGTGCGAGAGTAATTTATGTAGAATTGAAAAGCGTTCTACAAAGCAGTTGTAAAGCATCGTTTATAAAATATCGTTTATAAAACATCTTAGGAATCGCGTGATATGAAACATGGAAAACTACGATTCACAAGCTCGTGAAACGAATGGAAACAGCGTAAGTGGAAGTTTATATTTGAGTTTGTAACGGTTTTCAATGTTCTTAGGCGCGCTTTATTGCAGTGAATTATTCTTTCGACCGACAAATCTATCGGAGACAAATGAGGCACAGGACGAGAGAGCAGCAGGATACGCGAGTTTCGCCAGTTTCGTCAGGTTCAGGAGGATGATCGAGCGATCGAGCGATCGAGCGATCGAGCATCTTGCAAATCTCTGATTGGACGGGAGGGCGAGCGAGAATGGATTTGCCTTTCTCATTAATAAACAAAATTAATACACGTCCCTTCAAAAGTAAAGTATCGTCCTGCAACACATGCACAACCCAATTTAAAGCTCAAGTATAAACACCATATAAATTAAGTTTCTTTATTACGCCCCGGTCGTTTCGCGTTTTTAGCCTTGACGCATCCAACGTGGAGTGCAAAATCCGAAACTCGTTACTCGGAATGGTTGACTAATCTTCTCGACTCGCACCAACGGGATAGTGAACAAATGCAATTTGTTGCTAAGGCGAAGAGGAGCCTCGACTTGGCACATAAATCCAGAACGATAATAGAAAAAGCAAAAGGAGTCGCGGTGGCGCGCGACGTAAAAACCCGGAGTGTCGTTAAGCGAGCCGAGTTCGCTCCACATAGAGAGAGAGAGAGAGAGAGAAGAGTGAGAGAGAGAGAGAGAGAGAGAGAGAGAGAGAGAGAGGGGGGGGGGCGCTCGCGTACGTGTGGTCGAGGGGCATTTTCGCAGCGGAGCGCGAGATGGTGGTGAAAAGACGAAAAATCGGCGGGAATAAATCGCCGGTGGCGCTTCTTAGGTGTTCCGCTCGGCGCGTGCTAGGCACGTCGGGGGCGGCCACGAGTCGTCCAATCGCCGTTCCTGGCGCGTCCGGAGGCGGGGCAAGCGACTCTCCGCTCTATCGGCCCCCGGCGCTGCTTCGATCGCCGACTGCCAACAAAGAGGGTGAACCGCCTGCCTCGGGCCGCCGGCGACGCTCGAGGGTTGCTGCTCGACGCACCGGATGAATTCGTCGCTGTGTAAGTGAGTTGCGTGACTCGAGCCGCCGCCGTTCGCCGCCGTCGCTGCCTTCTCCTCAATTACGCGGATAAGTACGTATTTTCGAGCTATCGCGCTCGATACGTGCGACAAGAGCCGGCAACGAGAGCGAATTGAATCGGGGCGCGAGTCGATGCGCCAGCAAATTGAAAGGATCGATTCACCCGGGGCCTTAACTTATAAAGCAATAAACGCCGCGTCTGCCCCTCGGAATCCGCGCGAGTGCTTTTCCATTTCTCGCGGCTCCTCTCATTCGCTGTCTCTCCCGCTTTCGACGGCAGCTCCCGAAATGTCAGGAAATCAAGCTAAATGACCGGAGATGAAAGGTGCCGACGAATCCAGTGGCAAGCTGGATCGTAGTAATTTACCTGGCTAAAGCGTCGTTGCGTTAGGATAGGAAAGCCGCACTTTATACTCAACTGCGCTCAACCAGTCTCTTGGCTTCTTATCCTCCCGCTCCGCAAAACTCGTACGCATACGAAATTGTTCTCCGTTTATTCTA